>OX383942.1:18679751-19981461 GCA_947532085.1 Elegia similella | reverse complement strand
ATGACGTAATCTTTGACATTGCCGTATAGTATTCCAGACTTCTTATAGGCTAAAATGAATGTGTCCTTTGAGAGTTGCGCGTACGGCTTACAGAACTCAGCGGTTTGCGCGTAGTATATTGGGGTGTTCGTTTCGAGCCAGAGATACCCTCTTGCTGATGTCGATAACGTCTTCTGCCAGGCCCGCTGGCTGTGTTCTAGAACGCCGAGGTCATTAAGAACCTTACCGGTTGCACTTTCTGAAAAAAAAGAATGGTATAGTATAAGTCGAATTTAAATGCAAGGCATCGAACTTTTCAGCTTTATAATATTAAGTATAGATGTTCAATATCCTTCACACGAAACATAAATCAGATAGACTTATTACTAGCTAAGCGGCAACTTGTGATTTTTATTATTTAAAATGACCTTGTTTATTAATATTTGATTACCATTAATAATTTTAAGTTTATAAAACTCCCGACTTTAAAACCAAACATAGCTAAGTACCATCCTGACAGCCTGTTTTTTAGTCGAAAGCCTACGATTATAAAAAAAACCGCACTCAAAGCAGTCAATCCGTTTGGCAGCTACGATGCCATAGATAGACACATAAATTTTTTGTCGGGGGTAAAAAAGTACGACTTTAGTATTTCTAGCTACAGGAATAAACATTAATCATAATAAATTAGTAAAAGTTGTTTTATTAAACTGTAAATAGAACGAATTAAAAAGAAACATTATTTTTATTAAATTAATAATTGTCGTTGACGGCCTCGGCCTCGACGCACATACCGTGACCAGATTAAGGACATTTTTGCCAAAGGGCAAGTTAGGAGTACCCGAAACCGACGAGCATGCATGAAGAGAGTGATGGATGTAGACGAAGCGAGAGAGGTTTATAAGAACGTAGTAAGTGGAGGTCCCTAGTCTCTGCCTACCCCCATGGGAAACAGGAGTGATAATTATGTATGTATGTTGACGATCTCGGCTTCACACAGTGTCCACAAAATAGATATTTTGTGGACACTAATGATAAATTAAATGTGCTAATAATAAATTAATGAATTCAAAATAATTTAAATATTTAAACTGAACATGGTTTAATGTAAAATGAACACTTTCCAAAATATATTATTAATATTTCTATTTATTTTGAAAATATTACATTTGACAAGGGATCTTACCTGACTACATGCACTTGTGTCAGATTTTTCAAGCTGCGTAAAGACGCATCTTGAAACATCTGACCACCAGTGGCCACTTACACGAGAAAAACAACAACATTTCGCATATCAAAAACAATGTGCGAGAGCCATAGAAAACGCAACTTTTACGAGTTTAATTTTCTAAGAGTAGCCAAGATAGCTGTATAGAAAGTGGTGTTTCACTCAAACTAGTCATGGGCATGTCATTAGAAGCTGCCTGTTAATTTCTTACCGACGACAGTAAAACGGGAGTCTATTTTTAATTATTTGTTAGATTTTATGATTACGCATAATCTTTCATGCTGGTCAGGGAGAATGTAACAGGGAATGTACCAGATGCTTCTCTTCCTGCACAGATCGTAAAAGCCGATTGAGGGAATGGGCGAAAATCTGACGAATCATTTTAGTAGGCGATTTGGCTAGCAATGTAGTGCAAATAAGTAATAGCAGATAAATGTACATTACAAATTAATGTACGTTACAAATAAATGTACGTTACAAATAAATGTACGTTACAAATAAATGTACGTTACAAATAAATGTACGTTACACCCATCACTATTTTTGATACCGTTTTCCATCTACATGCCCTCCAACATGCTAAATGTGGCCATAAGCTCTTATAGACCTAGGAAAAAGACGAGGCAAGGGAAAAAGACGTGATATATATATTTAGAGTCTTTAAAACCTGGGCTCTGTTTACCTATAAAGACGTGTTAGTATGTAGGCTCTGTCTACCCCGCAAGGGAAAAAGACGTGATATATATATTTACAGTCTTTAAAACCTGGGCTCTGTTTACCTATAAAGACGTGTTAGTATGTAGGCTTCATGCTCTGATGTTCTGCTACATAACATAAAACTAATTTAAAGTAAATTAGAAGTATATTAAAAATATAATTTAGATTTATAGCTAGTTATACCTTGTAAAGCTCTTTTTTTACATAATTTAATAAATTATGTGAAAAAAGAATCACACCTTTTTCCCTTGCCGGGCTGGCCTTATGGCCACATTTAGCATGTTAAGAATTTAAGACGGAAAACGGAATCAAAGTGGTGATGGATTGCTAGCTGCATCGCCGTTTGACATAATTCCTCAGATTGCGCGGGAAGAGAAGCAGCTGGCCTATTCAACGTTTACTCCCAGACCAGCATGAGAGAATATGCTTTTATCACTAGAGTGTGTACTCAATACTCTCCAACATAAAAGTTAATTAAACTGGAGCATATCAAATTCACTTGAACCACTTTTCTAAACACGCAGCTATCAGCCTGTACTCTTATCAGTCCAACACTCAATCTATATACACCAATATGTTGCACATATTGGTGCATTATTGGAGGAACAATAGATAACCTAAATGGCTGTGCGTCTGGAATTCAATACTCAGATAACATATTAGGCTTGTTTCCTAAAAAAAAAAACATTTAAAATAATGAGTCTGTCTTATACATAGATCGAAAAATATTAGATACATATTTTTTCTTTTTTCAATCTAACAAAAGATGATAAAAATAAAGCGAATTAAAATTTAGGCTCATGGCGCAACGGCGCAACAGGCCAGTAAAAAGTGTACCGGTCAGTGACGTTACGCAGAACTATTTGATTATGTTGTATATGTAAAAGTATTTGAATGAAGCAACATTAATGATTATGTCAATATTCATATCAGAGTTCAGCCAGTGGTGATAATGAATGCGAGACAAGTGTAAACAAACATTTCACTTTCACATGCCATTCAAAGATAGCTGAAATTAAAATATTTATTAAAAAAAAAATTAAATTCATTTAATTATTCATACTTGCTTTTCCTACCAGTTAGGTTAAATTTGAAAACTTACATTTGTACTTCAAAAAAAAGGAGCTGTGTCTTTAATTTTTTTAAATGTTTGTTACCTCATAACTCCCGTCATTTATGAAGATTTAAAAACTATTTTATTTTAAAGGGTATAGGTAACTACTTTTGGAATTGGGCCCATTTAAATTTAATTGAATTCAGTTTATTATTTGAAAGATTATTATTAATGCCAGATTAGAAAGAAATATTTGTGTATGGAAAGAAAAAGTCACTTCATATGGAAAGAAAAAAGTCACTTCACAGTTGTACATTTCTTCATACATAAACACATTTTTGTAGATTAACACCAATTAGCTAATAGCTAGCCTTTGACGTCTGGGCGCATAAACTAAGCCAAGGCACTCTAACCAGTAAATCCTATCCTTGTTACAAATGACCTCTATCTATGCAACTTAATGGTGCTACCTTGGCTATTTCAATCTTTGCAGAGCTCCATCATCTTAACTGGAGAATGCAGGGCAGCATTTTACCTGCCCTGCATTCTCCAGTTAAGATGATCCTGAGCCTAGCTCTTATCCGTTAATGTTGATCCCTCAGGAAAAGTACTTATTCCTGGGATAAAATGTACACTATGTCCTTCTTCTCCATAGCCCAGACAATGGGTATGCAAAATTTCATGACGAGTTCAGTAGAGCATGAATGGTAATAAACAAACAAACTCACTTACGCCTTCATAATATTAGTTCAGATAAAATAATAAATAAAATAAAACTTACTGGGGAAGTTACCGTTAACTCTATACACATCGTAGGACACCAGCCCTCCGATGCTGATCAACAGGAAGAAGCTAGCCCAGAGCCATGGGAACCTTCTAGTACTCGTCATTCTGTCTAGAATATCCTGTAACAATTGATTCTTTTTATTACAAGGTCTTTAACAATGTTATTTGTGTAATCTTTACCACACTTCTCTGACTTTAGTTTTAGTGGCACAACACCTGTTTTCTTTTAACACTTATTAATTTTTCTTAATTTTCACCATTCCATACAACATTTATAAACATGATGCCTTATGTATGAGCTATATAATTATGTATGTATGTTATTATGTATTAATAATAAGGCATTATAACATTATTGCTAGTAAAAATAATGTCTATTCAGAATGTGTTGCATACAGCAACTGTGATCTTGATAATAAGATTTGCTACATGATAGCCTACTTTATTGCAGAAATTTATTGTAATGTTTATGACAATTTTTCAAAAAGAAATCTAGTCATAACACTCATCACAGAAACTTAACATTATTATGTAAAGAAATATATAATTGAATAAAATCATCAGGCAATTATGTCCATCATAATTTTAATATTTCCTTTACAAACTGACAATAGGTACTGATTATAATGTGACAATTACCTAGTCCAGCTATGGTAGTTACTAGGTACCATACAAGGTCACAATATACCTTTGACTTAGTCTTTTCCTCATTCAATGTATAAACTAATGAATAACAAAAATCTGTTATCCGGCACAGAACATCTTGAACTTATGAAATAAAAATAGATATCCAAAAATAGCACATCCCTATGGAAGTAAAAAATATAATGGTATCAATGGAACATTTCACATCCTGTATCAAGCATTAGTACTACAATAAAATTACGATAAAATTCCAAATAATATACTTGGAACACTCCATTCGCTTTTACACTTTTTTCTTTCCATTTTGGAAATACAAACGTCATCAAACTGCGAGATTATGATGACGAATTTACACCTTCAAAATTAAGTGGTGTTCAATAACTCGGTTAACCTTAAAATGAATATATTTTTTTTTACAAAGGACAAATGTATCACCTTCGTCTGCACAACACAGAAATATGATTTTTACCTGGCTAAAGGCACAAAATTAACGTCAACACAAAGCCACCTCCCGCGGTCTAACGGATATCACACATCGCTTTTACTGTTACTACGAACGAGTAGGTACGCAACAGAATACAGAAGTGGTTTTTCTGGTTTCATTCACGAGGCAAAACTACGCGCATCTCTGTACAGAGAAGCACCATTGCAAACACAAAAACTAAATAATTTTAACAAGTAATGCACATATCAACGTATATCGTAGTTATTAAATACGTATAATTACGAAATTTACCTATTTAGAATCGTGATTGACGAAGTACTATGAAAATAATTCGAATTTGTAATAAAATTAATTTACGATCGAAAATGTCGTCGTCGCTCGATTTTACTTTTTCACAACTGCCAAAATGGGGTTGCCAGATGACACTTGACATTGACGTTTGATATTTTAAAGATCAATCTGTAACCTCTCCATACATAAATTAATTTTATATTTGTGGATTATAGTTTTAGCGTAGATCGTATTCAGAATGAAATTAACTAAACACAATTTTTGTCAATACAAGCCCACTCAAGTCAAATAAGTCTGCCGCACTCAAAGGTTGCAGGTCAAAGATCGATATTTTTTAAACAGTAATATGGCGACATCTGCTGTTAGTGAAGTAGCCTATTTATATTATTTTTTATTATTTTCCGCTAAGAATCGGTTTTTGATTTAAAATTTTAAGTATCTGAAAATATACAGTAGGATAATAATTATTCACAACGTTACCTGGCATATCTTGTTAGCCTTCACGACAGTTTCGTCCTTTTTCTTGCCTTTTAGGGCATCTGCGCTAACTAACTTGTATTCAGTCACGCTGATCTTCAATGACTTCTTCTTCAGTCTTGGACTAATTTCTTCCCAGTTGTTATCTACAAAGAAAGTTAATCGTTATAGTTAAAAATATATATTAAATGGAAAATAGCAATAAGAGTTAAGACCTAATATTTTCAATATTTTATTGTTGTCAATAAATGGTAAGGAAAATACATAGTTTTTAATTCCCTTTTTATCTTAATTAAAACAGAAAGATACGAACCTCATTAATATGTAAGAAAGGGGTTATTTATGAAGTCAGCTACAGGCGGATGTGTTCTGGTTTATCTACACATAGTACTGTGATCTATACAATACGATGGTGAATACTAAAGCACGGAAGGACCATAGTCCTTCCATGTTAGTCTGGTAGCAATGAAAAAACATAGAATGTACCAGCTGCTTCTCTTCCCGCGCAGACCGTAGAAGGCGGCCGAGGGAATAGGCAAAAATCATATTATAAATCATCTCGGTAGGAGATGCGATGAATAGATTCCTTTTTCACCCTACTAACATGCTAAACGTGAACTAGGTTTTATAGCTCCAGGCTCTACGCCATAAGGGACAAAGACATGAAAATATGTATGTATGTATTTTTTTTTTTCAGAATCCGAAATCAGTTTAATTAACACACAGAATTCACAACAGTTTCGTCACTAATACACAATACAAATATTATGTAATAATTATATTATTTGTAGTAATATTGTAGGAATTTCTCAATTTGTTTCACTATCATACCTACTAGGCATCTGATATAGATATAAGGTGACTAACGCATACCCAAAGACGGTTGGTGTAAGGCAGACAGCCGGCAGTAACATATCCTTACCATGAATGGTATAACATTAGAGATGTGCCGATCATGAATTTGACCGACTAGCCGACTAATCGGTTGTATAGAGGCCGACTAATCGCTCAAGCCGATCACTGTTTAGGGATCGTTCGGGAATATGTTTTTTGATAATTAAGATTTTATAAGTATTGTTAGTTTCACGTAAAAAAATATTTTAGTGTTTTTAGGCTGATATAAATAAATATATACGGACAAATCACACAGATTGAGCTAGCCCCAAGGTAATTTCGAGACTTGTGTTATGGGATACTAACTCAACGATACTACATTTTATAACAAATACATATAAAGATAAATCCTTCAAGACCCAGGCCAATCTGAAAAAGATCATTTTCCATCTTGACCTGGCCGGGGATCGAACCCGGGCACTCCGTGTCGCAGGCTTGCGTGTTAACCACTGTGATATTGCAAAGGAATGTATCCTTTAGGTACATTTTGTGATGTTTAAGTCTGATATTAAAACGGAAAATTTTTCCCGTGTAATAAAACCGATTCAGATTATTTTTAAAAATGGAGGCCAGATGTGGGCCCGACAGTCGGCAGGTTTGCCGAATAAGCAGACTACAAATATGGCCGGATAGTCGGCTTTACCAATAAGTCGCCGACTAGTCGGCACATCACTAGTATAAATAAATCAATAGCCATAACGTCATTTGATTCTCTATGGTATATTATGACAACTCACGAGAACAAAAATCCCTTTATGTTGAAAACGTTTGGACCGATTTGATAAAACATATCTAAGAACCATTGCTAGAAAACCTGTTATCAAATACATCAAACCGCATCAAAATCACCTGTTTAATAGATACGGTGCCACAGACATATAGACAGACACAATACCCACACACAGTCACAACACACACTCACAGACACCCTCACACAAAGACACACACACAGACACCACACACACACCTATAAAAATCATCTTGCATCCCTCTCCTTCTTGCGGGGAGTCAAAAACAAACAAACTATACTTACTAATAAAATCTAGCAGCGTGGCAGATTGTTTGGTGCACCTGTGGAAGAGCTGCCTCCACGTGGCGTTGCAGGAGTCATCCTTCTCCAGGCAGTCTACCAGACTTTCCACTAGCACCTGCGTATACGGGTCCAAACTGCTCCCACTCAAGAACTGGTTGGGGAGCTTTTTCATAATCTGGTTGAAGGTCACTTGTAGCTTATTGCCGCTTCTATTAAAGTACATATCCTGTGGACAAAATCATTGCCTTATTCTTTTTTAAACTTTCGCGCTTTAAACACATAATTATGTATAAAAACGGTACTTAGCACGAACTTTTTGAAAAAGAAAAGAAGGTTCCTGCTAAGTCTCGTTTATATACATAATTAAAATCATTGCCTGTAGATACTAAAACATGTCTCCATATATCATATACCTATAAAGCGCAGGCCACACCGACAGCTGACAAGCGGGCGAGCTAGCAGAGCGAGCCGAGTTTTACCTCTTCATATTGCGGTTCATATCGTGAACTACAGAGATAAACTAAGTTAGCAATTCCACGATGTGAACGAAAATATCTGACTCCAATGAAGCTATTCGTTCACCTCGTTACCTTAGCTCTGTACTTCAGTGTGTGAACCAAAATATGAAAAGAGGTGAAACTATGCTCTGCTTCGGACTGCGCTTTCCCACCCGCTCGCTCGACCGTCCGTAGTTTTCGGTGTGAACCCACATTGTTTCCACGAAAGGACTCATCTCAATAGGCGATGCGGCTAGTAACCCATAACTATTGAGAGTCAATTTTCCATCTATACGCTTGCAACTCGCTAAACGTGGCCTTTAGCTCGGTCTTTGGTCTTACGCTCTGTCTACCCCGCCAGGGATAAAAACGTGACAATACGTCTCGGTTGCCAAATGCGAAAACGATTGTAATCGTCACTGACAGTTGTTTTGTTATACTGTATACTTTTTATACTGTTTTGTTATAGACATTTATTTATAAAAAAAAACTTTTTTTTTTTTTTTTTTTTACTAAATATTGAATTAGGCATTTGTCTCCCATCTCACCTGATGGTAAGTGACGATGAAGACGAGGATGTTACTTAACATGCCAAAAATTACGGCAGCAATCTGTTTTCGATAGGCATCACTTAACGTGACTATACAGGTGAAATTGAATTAAACACGTTAAGGAACAAACGTTAAGGAGTGACTCAGACCACGAATCTGAACAACTTTCATTATGGGACTAACTTCGACATCGTAAAAAAAATGATCTGCTCTTTCATACAAAAGTGGAATATCTACTTGGCCAAAATGTATGGAACAGCTGATTCTTTTTTTATTGCGTGTGTTCTGTCTCAAAAAAATATTCACAACTACAAGAGTAGAACACATTGCGACTGTAGTATGATTGACTACTTTTATTTAACTTATATATAACGTAATGTACTTTAAAGTGACTATCAAAACGTTGTACACTGAGTTAGCAAATAGGCCGGCTGCCCTGTCCATGTATAGTAGTGATCTCCGTGTGAGTAAAAAATGAGACTTCTTGATTTTGTCTTTACGTTCGCCCGAGCTTCGCCCGCAACTAAAGTAATCCCGCGCGAAATTTTAAATGAGACCGTCGAGTCGCGCGTACGTTATTACATTTATTTTTGGTTAGAAATAAAGTTGTGTAATCTATACTTATATATTATAAACTATATATATTATAAAGCTGAACAGTTTGTTTGAACGCGCTTATCTCAGGAACTAATGGTTCAAATTGGAAAATTATTTTTGTTTTTAAGGCTTTAAAACATCACGCTGCGACCAAAAGGAGCGAAGCATCAATAAAAATGTTTTGAAATCGCGGAAAAATTATTCATCTATACTAATTAATCATTTAATGTCAAGAAATTAACTCTCATAATTATTAAACATGTCAAAAGTAAAAATTATAAAAAAAAAAACTTAAATTTAAATTATTAGTCACAAAGACCGCCCCGCATTGCACCTGGCGCAAATGTGCCCATAACGCTTGCGGCGTTCCCTCGCTGTATTGCAAGGGAAATGCGTTGTACCAGGTACGATTCGGCGCGGAGGTCAGCATTATTTGTTTTTAGGCGTCTTCCTAGCTCTCGCACAAAACCCCTGGCCTCGGAACACCATACCCCGCTCACCTCTACCGCAAAGGGGATAAACAAATATGCATTCAGAGGCGGATATTTGGCATGCTTTCTGAGTGGCTGCCCATTCAGCAGCTGCACCAGCCGTACGTATAGTTCGCGTCAGATGTGAGGCTGCATAGGTGCTGACACATGTCGCATCCCACACCAGGCAACGACCCCTTTCCCACGGTATTAAAGTTAAGCCGTCTGGCCTCTTTCCATCCGAACGGCTCAAACCTGGGGGCTCGAGGGCACACGGTACACCAGCGGACACCAAAGCTCTCCGGATCACCTCATTGAGCATGTAGTGACGGGGAAATCGGCCTGCCGATTTACTAAAGTTCAACCCATGGTGACCACTGGAGTCCACCCATGCACCACATACGCAAGTGTGGGGTTCACACACGTCACACCCAAGTCTGAGGGCTACAGCCACCCTCAACGATCCGTCATCTAGAGCAGTACCCACATGAGGCGATGGAAGCGCATGGAGCCAAGCTCCAGACTCTGGAGACACTATTGCCCTGAGTCGAGCAACGTCGACTCCTAAGTAGTTGCTTGTATCTAGCCCCACACAACTGGTCGTCCCACTCGCGTTGGATGAATCTATCCTTGGGGAGCTCAGTAGATTTAATTAATCATACAGAAATTGCCGCGGACGAAGTCGCGGGCAACAGCCAGTTAATCATAATAACAGAAATTGCCGAGAACGAAGTCGCGGGCAACAGCTAGTTATATATTAAGTGAAACAAGAGTAGCGACAAGGTAGCCACTGTCTTTATGTCTCTATGGAATGCACGTGACTACAAGACAGTTTTACAGGTTTGCTTCTAGGATTCTTACGAGTGATGCGCCGATCATGACTTAGGCCGACTAGCCGATTGGCCGATTAATCGGTTGTGAAGAGGCCGACTAGTCGGCCGACTATTCGGCCGAGCCGATCACGGTGTCGGGCACGTTTATTTTATTAAAGAGAAGAATATATAATGTTGTTTAATTTATTATTTCAGAAAATAATTTCTTTACAAGCATGACTTTTGACTGCTTTGATTTAAGTACCTTTTAAAAATGAATATTAGAAATTATAAATGTTTCTCGACTAGCTATTTCCTCCTACATATTTACATATTAATGAGATTTAAACATACAAAAAAAAAAAATAGTAGCCGGACAGTCGGCGCTCTTTGCCGAATATTCGCCGACTACCATAATGGCCGGATATTCGGCTTTACCGACTAGTCAGAACATCTCTAATTCTTACCTTATATTTACTTAATTGCTGTATAAGGTCACTTGACAAATCCCTTGGCACCGCGTTCCGCTTCGCATTAACCATGTCGCACATGGCTAGTAGCTGCTCCAACGTCACTTTGTTGTCCATGCCGGCGTGTCGGTCTAACAGGCTCGAAAGGTACACCACCACGTACTTGGAGTAGTTCTTCAGCTCGATGATGGGGAGGAATAGTTCTTGCCAGGCTGCAAAAAAAAGAAATATGACATACATACTATCACGTCTTTTTCCCTTGCGGGGTAGACAGAGCCCAGGTCTGTCAGACCTTATGGCCACATTTAGCAATTTAAAGGGCATGTAGATGGAAAACAGAATCAAAATAGTGATGAGTTGCTAGCCGCCTCGCCTATTGACATGATTCCGCAGATTTTAGCCCAATCCCTCAATTGGCTTTTACGATCTGCACGGGAAGAGAAGCAGCTGGTACATTCTAAGTTTTTTCTTTTCTCCCAGCATGGAAGAGTAGAAGAAATATGAATCCTACTAATACTGTTAATGTTGATTTGGATATTTGTTTTAATTAAATCAATATGGTTTTATTGCGTTTATTAGATTATTTACACCCGACTGACCCACCCAGACGGAGAGTAATGTTTTTACACATAATGATCTAATGTTTTGGAAACTTTGTAGTTTTCATGGTCGCAGGTAGACTGAAAACCATGGAAACTGCGATGTTTTTGAAACGTTAGGTGTAAAAATAAGGTAATATACGCGATAAAACCGTATTAAGTGATATAATTTATATGCGTAACAATCGCGAAAACACTAGAAAACTTTACGGATTTAAATGTGTAACAATCGCGAAATTTGATTTTTATTAGAAAAAATTACCATCATTATGGGTATTTGTTATTCCTGGACGCATGGATTGATTTTGACTTGAAGACATAGGCTATAAATTCGCGTGAAAGACTAGTCATCCTATCAATTCTAGCATTTATTGTAACGAAACGTCGTTACAATAAATGCTAGAATTGATTATGTAACGACTTATGTTTGTGAATATCATTCCAAATTCATATATATCGTGAACATAGGTAGTACAAATAGAATACAAGAGCTGGTTTCTTATATTCCGCCATAAGGCATTCAAAATTTATCAATCATTGATCTAAGAATAATCAGGAAAGGCCCGTGAGAAAGATAACAGTGACGCATTTATCAAGGCCTGCAAACGCGCCCCCATTGCAGCTCACGCACACATCGACAGTAACCAATTCGATGTGGATGGCACGGTGGCGTGTCATCATGCCCCAGCCAAAAGTTTTGATGATTAACGCCGTATCGGTGGTGGTCGCCGATAAGTGGATCGGTTAAATAAGCATGCAATTTTTCCCGTTCGAAATTCAAACTCGTGCAAATGTTAAATTAGTAGGTACCTACATACGCTGCACACATAAGGTACAAAATTGCCTCTGTGCCCAGTCCATATTATTACTAGGTAAATGGTGTATACAGGCTAAACTCTACTTTTGAGGTGATTTCGATAAGGTATTTAGTGAAAAAATGTATTTCTATTGGGAGAACTGAGATAGCTTCAGTATAATTTTTCTATTGGTGATTTGAGTGCATTCGACCCTATCTTGCCTGATAGAAAGCAAAGATGTCTTCATCGTCACTTACCATCAGGTGAGATGGGAGAAAAATGCCAAATCCAATTTTTATTAAAAAAAAAAGGGTGGTACACGCAAATTCAAATAATGCCTAATCACTCTTGCCTTGAAAATCCCTAAATTGTACGTGACGAGAAACAGCGACAGGGAGGGTATTCCATTCCTTAGCGGTTCGCATCATGAAGGGGGAAGCGAATGCAGAACAGAAATATCGACCACATATAGATGGATGGAACAACATAGATGAAACCCACTCCGCGTCGTCGAGGAATTTCAATATTGGAATATTTCAGTTAAGATTTCAAGCGACCACTCGTTTTCATATACTTAGCCAAACATACCTAAAGTATGAGCGAGCCTCTAGTACAATAAAGTTTAATAATATCTTGAAATAATCTTTGCAAACTTGCGAACGTCGCATGAGATAGTCAATTTTGTCAATGTCACTCACACTTCATAGATAAATTGATGTTAAAAGACTACAAAGGTTAAAACACAGAAAATAATAAAACATAGGTTACTTTCAAGGTATACAACGTGATTTTGAACCTCCTAGCTTTATTGAAATCTCAGAATCAGAATCCCTAATGAAATATAGAACTGCAAGAAAAAAAAGCTGAAAATCGAAAAAAAAATTAGGGTTTCCCATACAAAGTCGCCGATCAGCTGGAGGAATTTCTATGGAAAGTAAATTTTTTTTCTTCGGTTTTTTACCTTTTTTTCTTGCAATTCTGTATTCCATTAGGGATTCTGATTCCCAGATTTCAATATAGCTTTAATAGGGTTCAAAATCACGCTGTATTTACTACTATGTAATAAAAATATTTTTTCAAATAGCCACTTCTAATCAAGTGTATTATGTACACGATAACAGGTCAATTAACTGCGATAATAAACATTAAATTAACTATGTTGCCGTTAGAAGATTCGCTTTCTATTTCGGCAAGTTTCGGCAGAAAAATTAAAGAGTTTCGGCGAAAGCTTCGGTTTCGACATAAAATTATCCGAACCTTCGGCGTCGACGAAACTCGTGTGTTTGGGTAAATTGGTGTCGCGATAGCCGCGTCAAGTCAGTAGGTGTATAATGAGTATTTCTTTACCTATGAAATGGGCGCTTTTTTCCGCTTGTCATTGTTCCTAATTTAATTACACTTTTTTAATAAAAGTTAAAAGTGGACTATATTATTATTAAGTATGCATATTTTTTTGTTTTTCTAAATTTAATTAATGAAAAATGCTTATGAAAAGAACTCGTTCAGATGTTGTCCGTTATGATAAAAAATGTCGTCACTTTTCTATTATTTTTCTCGCTTTTTGTAAATTATTATTTTATAACTTGTAAATCAACTTAATGTTACCCGTAAATACATGCAAAACTTAGTATTAAAAATTTAATTTACTCGAAATTCTCTATAGGAAACGCCGATTTCACCCAATACTTTATATGAATCTGACTGATCCATTTATTTTTAATTACTTAAGTATTATTTAATTTTATTATTTGTTGTTGTAGCGATATTCTGTGAAAATTTTAAGTCTATAACGGTTCAAGAAATACAGCCCTGTGACAGATGGATGGGTCCCGGCTTCGCTCGGGTTACATGCCATCAGGGATAATGTAGTTTCGGAGCTTATTCAATGCAAACAAACAAACAATCAAATCTTTCCTCTTTATATTATTAGTGTACATAGATATAAATGAAAACGTTACCTGTGCTGTGTGTGGCTGTTAGCAAGAGAGTTTTGGAACTAATATGTAGTAACTGAGATGCGAATATCTTGGTGATAAGGGATTGATAACGGTTATCTTGTTATGTGACAACTTTGACCCAGAATATTTGACACTTTGGTCGATCTTACCACAACATAATATGTAATGTAAATATTTTCTTCGATATTTACATTTACAATGTAGTAATGCAAATTACAAAAAAGAAGAATATCAAAGATTATAAAATAGTCATTCATTCAGCGGCCGGCAAAAGAGGCATTAACGGATGAAGTAAGAATGAGGGCCGAGGCACCACATCATTTGAGTCCGTCAAATGTTTTAATGCGGCCAGGGCTTGTATAGTTCTTTTCTTAAATAATGCGCGGATATTAAAATAAAGTAGTATAACATTGACTTACAAAACACTTGTCCTTGTTCTGAGGAAAACACATTCATCAAGTGGCATTTTTATTTTAATTTTAAGCCTGTTTGTATTTTAAATATAACCTTGAAAAAGTGACCTTCGTGGTAAGTAGCATTATTTCGTAGCAAATCGGTCGTTCCATTTTAAATTACACGACAGATATGAGTTTTCACACGACGGTATAATTTTCTTTTCACAATCTTTTATTTAACAGCTATGGGGTATTCATGGGTTTGCCAGTGTGGTTTGGTATGATAAATCAATTAGGTCGAATCGTAAGATTTAAAAACAAAAATTGGTCGAATCCATCGACCATAGATAGATCGAGAGCTTGTAACGTACCTTCGAAATATGTACAGAGCTCACTCTCGTGGTGTATTTCTTTCCTTGCACTAAACTTCGGTACAGTTGTAAGTAATCTGTAGGCCACCTTACCTTTGTTTCTGATGAAGTTGCGGTTTAAGTATTGAATTAGAAAAACTATGGAAGCAGCGTGGAGAGTGTAGGCCAAGTCCTCTGGCTGCTCTGGCCAAGTATGGCCCTAGTAGTACAGAGAGGGTCGTGCTCCTGTAGTGGAGACTAAAAAGGACCTGATGATGATGATGGAAGCAGCATTGCGCTCAAAAACTGACACCACGCAAAGTAGATCAAAGCGGGCGGGGCTTAAAAAGTATATCTTTTCGCCAACTAGTCTGCCACGCGCTCCGTGACGGAAGCACGCGTCGATAAAAGCATTTAACCACATATTTTTTGTGAACGTCGGCGAAATCTTAACTAATTAAGAAAAAAATGTCTTCTTGTGTAGTAAAGTAGTTTCCTGCACTACATAAAAAAGTGTATACAATAAAATATATTACCTTTTAAGCCCACTGAGAAATCAGTAAGGCCTCCTTGTCCAAATGCCCACAATAGAGAGAGTCCAATAGGAGGTCTATTCTGGTAAGAGTTACGCAAACTGGCGCTCTTTTGGATAGATGCGATGCAGAACTCTGGATAGTCGTTGGCTAGCATTTGAAGCAGAAGTCTATGGCCATTCACAGATTGTCCTGACGACAAAAAAAAGTATTACTTTAGTATTATTCAAACTAAAGAAGGTATTAAACTATGGGTGTTATTTAAACGGTTAGCAGGATATTCATATTTTTGTTAGCAAAAAAATTTTATCGGTCAGCTAAAGCTAGTTGGGCTGCAACTTATGGTCAGCAAAACTTCTTTTCTGACCTGTCATTCCAGGTGGTAAGCCAAAGCTTATCCAAATGTTTTCTCTGCTGCCCCATTATAAAATCTGCTGCCCAAATAATTATTTAGCTGCCCAACTAATTACTTTCCTTAAACTATCCTGAATTCAGTCTCTGACAAGGGGGATGCAATACGTGCGATGCGATTGGAGATATTTCCATTCGTGTCTAACGTATTGCGGCGTCCCTCTCGTATTACTGAATTTAGGATGGTTTAGTAGGCACTTAACAATAGCTTAGATAGATTATAATAAAATTGGTCAAGTGCGAGACAGATTGGCACACACTAAGGCGTCGTCCTATTGGCAACGATCGTACGAGCAAACGATGCGTTCGTCGTCGTACTATGAAAATTAGTGTTGTGCTTGCGACATAATCAACGAATTTGAAATAAGAAACGTGTGTTTATTCTTGTCGTGCAACAAAATCGCATCGTTAATTCGTACGATCGTTGCCAAGCCTATTAGGACGACGCCTGAGTGTTCTATGAACGCTCTCTTGTTCATGAAATCTCTATCCATGTTTGTGAATTTTCCAAACTTTTGCACCAGGGCCGTGGCTAGGGTGGCAGGGGGAAACCATTGTGGGGCAATGCCTAGGTAACTATTTTTACATAGTATAAAATTAAGTCGTCGCTTAAACTACTCAACAGATTTTAATGCAGTTTTCAGCAATAGATGATATAGAGTGATAAAAGGAAGGTTTATTTATATGTATAATTTACTGCCCCATATGACCCCATACATTGCACGCGTGTGACGCCGGGGCAGGTCGCTAGCAATGCATAATTGTAAGATGCAATCAAAAAACAATGATTATTTTTCCTTTAAATTTCCCGATCTTTAACCCTAAATCCCGATTTCTTTTTCCTTTCCCCCCCCCCCTGGTTTTAAACCTGCAGACAGAAGCCAACATAAAACATTTACATACCTCTACTCATATCATTAGCTAGAGCCGTAAGCGTAACATCGAAGAATAACTGAGCATTTGCCTTTCCAGCATCGGCCAACAGATTCTCCAAACTGCTCTTAATCTCCGCAGGTAGGGTTGACAGGGGATAGGTAGCTGGGTAGTTGGAGAATGTTGGGTCATCAACATCTATCTGGGTTTTGGAGTTGAGGAAGTTGGCAACCTCCTTCAACCAAACGAGGGGTGCATTTGAGAAGCGGATCTTGTTTGTTGTTATTATGTTTGCCAGTTCTGCTGGGTCAATCTGAAAATAATTTTACATATTGAATCAAGGAATGCAATGTGTACTTATATGAGTACATTCAAGTATTTCGGGCACAAGGAATCAAACTCTATGTACTGGCATGAATAAAGGGTAAAAAAAGGATGCAGCTATTATGCGTTAAATCCTATGGCAATGTTTGTTTGTATACTCTGTATTGTACAGTAGCGGCCCACCCTGGCTTTACACTGGTAGATATAGCTATTTGTTATGTGGCCTATGTTCATCAAAGATAACCATCATCATCATCATCAGGTCTTTTTAGTCTCCACTGCAGGAGCATGACCCTCTCTGGATAATGATAATGTAGGATTCTAATGGAGAGAGAATTTTTCATATCATTCTAGTAGTTTTGGAAGCTATTCAATGCAAACAAAGAAACAACTTTTTCCACTTCATTGATGATGTAGACAGGTGTGGGATTTTATTACTTCATAAATAAATGGACTACTAAATGTAATGCCAATAGAAGCCATCCTTGATATAAGTATTGTAGGTAGTTCAAGTACTTTATGTAACTTGTGTTGCATAAGTGTTGCCTGGTAAAAAATGCTGCATTGAGAGCACATTGTGTAAAAACTATTCTCTGCCTATTTCTTAAAATCAATTGAAAATTGCTGAGTTTTAAAATAGTTAGCTAATGACCCATTTTTTGGGTTTTGAGCACACCATTTTATGGCCTGCATTTTTTTGTTATGTTGAAATATTGTCGTTCACCACCAAGCCCACTTCTTATGACCACAAACACCTACCAACTAATGGTTTTTGATGTTTTCGCGACTGTTACACATTTAAATAAGTATGCAGCTAATGGTGAGAGAATTTTTCAAATCTTTCTAGTCGTTTTGGAGGCTATTCAATGCAAACAAAGAAACAACTTGTTCCCGTTCATTGATGATGTAGATTGGTGTGGGATTTTATCACTTCATAAATAAATGGACTACTAAATGTAATGCCAATAGAAGCCATCCTTGATATAAGTATTGTAGGTAGTTCAAGTCCTTTATGTAACTTGTGTTGCATAAGTGTTGCCTGGTAAAAAATGCTGCATTGAGAGCAAATTGTGTAAAAACTATTCTCTGCCTATTTCTCAAAATCAATTGAAAATTGCTGAGTTTTAAAATAGTTAGCTAATGACCCATTTTTTGGGTTTTGAACACACTATTTTATGGCCTGCATTTTTTTGTTATGTTGAAATATTGTCGTTCACCACCCAGCCCACTTCTTATGACCACAAACATCTACCAACTAATGGTTTCTGAAGTTTTCGCGACTGTTACACATTTAAATAAAATCACTTTAATATGGTATTAACAAGTATATTACATTGTTTTTACACCTAACGTTTCAAAAACTTTAAAGTTTTCATGGTCGCAGGTAGACTGTAAAAATAATGTAATATATGCGATAATACCATATTCAAGTGATTTTATTTAAACCTAGCAACTAGGCGAGCACAGAGTAATTTGTGGTCTGGGGAAGAGAAGAGGGGTTGTCACCGGCAAAGTTGGAATGAATATGTTTTGGTATAAAAAAAAATCATAGATCCAAATTATACCCACAACAGATAAAGTAGGTCTAAAGTGATAAAGTTTTATTTTGGTTAATTATAAGACTTACAGCTTCAAAAGCTCCTTCTATAGTTTTTGGTGGCTTAGGTTTGGGGGGCTCAGCTTTCTTCTCTTGCGCTTTCTTCTTCTTTGAACTGTTCTTGTTGTCCTTGGCAGGTTTCCTGTCGTCATCAATCTCCATGCCAGCATAGAATGACTTTATTTGAGAGTGAGGCACTAAAACAGAAAATTACAAATTATATTGTATTATATTACAAGCAATTTAACTACTAATATGATAATATACAGGGTAAATGGTATCTAACGCATAACCTCCTAAAGGCGACTTAGGTACATCAAGATTAACTACGTTTGATATAATACTTTTAGTAATTCGGTGTTTGCTTATTTCATACAAAAATAATAAAATGCAAATTTGCAATTCTACTCGTTTTAACTCTATGGCAATCAGCGCTACGAGGTCAAAGAACGAGGTAATAATAGTAGGTACCTATGCTCACGTGGCACGGGGCCGGGCGGCGGGCGCCTGTGAGTGCGTCGGCATTACAGAAAGGGGTTGCGGGACTTGCGGGAAGCGAGCGGGGGCGGGGCCTAGCTCCTGTGTTGACCTAGTTTCAATCGACAGTCGCAATTTCGCCGCGCGCACGCATGTTGTGTTATTTGTGACGCAGTCGATTTACAATGGAATATCGATACAGTAACATTGATTACACCGAAATGGTGCGTGTTTATGCTAGGTGTGGTGATAACGTGTCTGAAGCTTGCCGGGAGTTGGCGAGACTATTCCCAAATGTGCAAACACATTAAAGCCATGGTGTACAAAGGTGGTGCATTAAAAGGCCGAGAAGCGCTAGTGTCTTAAATAAACTGGGCATTCAATCAAGTAAAAATGATACGCCATGTACTATCCCGGGTAGAAGAACAAGTGTACTTTAGATGTGGACTGTGTGTGGGTTGTGCCGGTGATTTTGAACACTTTGCACGTGATAGTCATCATCACCACCGGGATTTGAGCTTGAGAAGTGATTATTTGTAAAAAGGTTAGTGAATATGTTTTCAAAATCAATCATCGTTAAATACCTAGGTACTAAGTACGCATTTAATTACGCCCACGTTAAAATAGGTACATAATAATCTACAAACATATGTGTACATAACAAACATTTCTACTGCTTATTGCATACCTTCGAGTACTGGGTTCGATTCCTGGCGCGGTCAAAACTTGTACTTAAATTTCGCAGGTCAATGACCGCGGTTCTGACGGCCTCCATAGCGCAGTGGTTAACTCGCCAGCCTACGTTCGACAGGAGTACCGGGTTAAATTCCTGGCGCGGTCAAAACTTGTACTTAAATTCCGCAGGTCAATGACCGCGGTACTGACGGGTTCAGTAGCGCAGTTGTTAACTCGCCAGCCTACGCTCGACAGGGGTACCGGGTTCGATACCTGGCGCGGTCAAAACTTGTACTTAAATTCCGCAGGTCAATGACCGCGGTAGTGACGGCTTCAGTAGCGCAGTGGTTAACTCGCCAGCCTACGCTCGACAGGGGTACCGAGTTCGATTCCTGGCGCGGTCAAAACTTGTACTTAAATTTCGCAGGTCAATGACCGCCTTACTGACGGCTTCAGTAGCGCAGTTGTTAACTCGCCAGCCTACGCTCGACAGGGGTACCGGGTTCGATTCCTAGCGCGGTCAAAACTTGTACTTAAATTTCGCAGGTCAATGACCGCGGTTCTGGAAATATTCAAGTTCATTTGAATTGATGTCAGGCAGGTATCTAACCGGCTGTAAAAAGTTGCGCAAAATGTGTAAATGCTATCATAATACCGGATACCGGGCTCCAACGCATCATAAATTCGTAACTGAGGACGCAACCGGGAACGCTAGATTATCCGATAGGCGCAAAAATTTTGAAATGAGCGCTAGATTTAGCGCCCAAAGCGCTAAAATGGCAGCACTGCGGCAACCCACTCGGATCTCACATCTACTACGCCGTAGCTCCGCCGACGAAACGTAGCATCGTAGCACCAGCTGGTTGTACGCATACCTACAGCTACAGCAGAATTAAACATAGACTTAACATTAGATAGAAATGCACATAAAAGCTAATGTATGTAATATCTTACTATGTATTGCGTTTAGGTAAAAGTCATACAATAGACGTTGTTAGTCATGATGTACCTAAGTCGTCTTTAGCAGGTTTTGCGTTAGTTAGCTGTAACCCTGTATATATCTACACAAATATTATAAAGAGGAAAGATTCGATTGTTTGTTAGCATTTATAAAATAGTCTGAAACTATACTAATAATTGTACAAATCCTTAAGAATAATGACTTAAATGCATATATGGTCATACATCTATTGCCAGTTATTTAAATATCAATCCTTATTAATATTACAAATGCGAAAGTGAGTTTGTTTGTTCGCTTTCATGCAGTAACTACTGAACCAAATCATCATGAAATTTGCGTACAAGTTCTCTGGAGTGCGGAGAAGGACATAGGCTACATTTTATGCTGGGAAAAAGTACTATTCCCGTGGGACAGACATTAACGCGGGCGGAGCCGCGGGCGAAAGCTAGTTACTAATAATTTTTGAAAACTTACAAGTGTATAAAAGTATATCTTTGGTACCATATGTTACAAGTATTGTTGCTATGTGTATTCTTACTGATTAACTTTACAATTTAAATAAATTTTACATAGGCTGTCCTTGAAAACCCCCTGATTATACATAAATAAGAACCCTTATTGCTATACTTATGGGGCTGCATGAGCACATTAAATGCCTCAGATAAGAATTTTTCTTTTAATTTTAAATTACAATTATTTGATAAAAGTTTGAGAAAATTAACAGGACGTACATATATGAGTACTGTACTGTAGAGCATAATGTCTGCTTTATAATCACACGTACAAGCACCCTTCTGATTCTAATAAGAAAGTTTATACCCGGCCAATTTCGTCATTTAATTATAATAAAATTCAGTTTACTATGATTACAATAACTATTGTAAATTATTGAAAATACCACTAGGTAATGGATATAATACTTAACGTGGGTTATTGTTATCAAGATCAGGTTGAAATTATTTGTGAATGTTACTCACTGATATCCTCAAGTTTTGGGCCATTCTTAAATGCCTTCTTGTCGTCTTCTTTAGTTTTGATTTTTCCATTTTGGGACTTCTTGCCTTTCCCGACAACTTCCCATTGACCATTCGACATATTTGTAGGAAGTTTTTGAGATAATTCAGATTATTTTTGTAAATATAGGGAAAGCGACAGGTTACACGTCAAAATCAAACAGCACAGCACAAAAAGTCGGCTCTTTTTTGTGATTGGTCAACAAACTCCACTCTGTCAAAACGTGGCAGTGGCATAACGAAAAGATCGGAACATTTTGAAAATCGGTAATAAATAGATATATAGGATTCGCATAATTTAATCATTACTTTTATTACCTTTGCTAGTCAAACAAATACAATTCCACAAATAATAAGCTTCATCTTAAATCAATAATTCATCGATTTCATTATTAAAATCATTTATTAATTAATATCAAAATCTATTCGGAATTTATCGGTTCAGTGTAGCGGTAGAACGTAGGGTTGTTCAAATATTCACTGTAAGATTACGAAAAAAGAAACTTGTCGATTAAGTTTCCAAAAACGGTGCCACGGCACCGTTTTTGGCAACGGCATGCTGCGGCATAAGAGTGGGTTTTCAACACCTTTAGATATTTGTGATTACCTATATCCGTTTTACCGAGTTAGCACGGTAAAAACTTTTTCCATTCAATGGACAACTTGCAAACAACCGGAAGTGTTACTTTTTATTTATGCAATAGAAAGTACCATAAACCTTATATTCTAGTAGAGATTTTTCATTTTTTTTATGAAAATAAACGACTTAAGCTGCGCATTCACTGCATCGGAATCGGAGCGTCGGCATCGTACGGAGCGTCGGCATTTACAAAATACCTATGGAGTGTGTCCACTGCATTCGGATTCCGCATCGGCAATATTATGTATAATAGTTAGCATTTTTAAAGCAATCGTCATAGCGTGCACATTGCACATGCTTAGCGTTATGAAGGAGAAGATATTTTTGTTATTATCTGTATTTTGTCAGAAGAGGAGTTACAATGCTGCGTACATTATGGTTACTGTACACGGTGAAATTTTGATCGTTCTTAACCCTTAAGAGGGTGATTCAGCCCATCGATATGAACAACTTTCCCTATGGGACCAATGCTAGGAACTCAAAAAAATGGGCAGTTCCATACAAAAAAATCGGCCGTTCGGTCAATTTGTATGGGAACATGAAATTTTTTTTTAGTTATACATACATTGTCTAAGTACATTTTCTGTAATATGTGTATTTCAATTGCTCATAATATGAAACATAAGCCAAATGATGATTCTGACAATACATTTTCTCAGATATGATGGTTGTGCCTTACAATGACTATAGAAATGAATTGTATGGCAAAAGGCGATTGTAACTGTGAATTTAACTTCTGGACGAGGGGAAATCTTGCCGCGATGGGGGGCTCAGTAGCCGCGGCTATGCCACCTGCGGTTAAGCTAGAGGTATCGGGCGAAAGGCGCTTTAGGAGGGTTTGAGCAACGTCACTACGGGCCCTATTGCTTCGGAGAGCCGGTTAGAGCCGATACTAGACGAGTATTTATACATTTTGTGTATTTACCGCACTTATCACTGTCGGGACTCGGGACTTACAGCCGACTGTGCGCTTTGGGACATACATACCTACCACAAACTACTAAGTGATATGATACCTACTCTTTCAAATCTGTGGACTGTGCGTTCATTCAAATGAGCGGTACCGTTGGGAGGAAACCAAGGCATTAGTTTTTCTTTAGTCGAGTTCGTCGAGTTCAAGTATGCACAGCACAGTCGCACGTGCAGTCAATCAGAACTTCACTACTTTACATTTGTTTTTTTTTTAGTTTTTCATATTTTCCTGTGAGAAAAGTATTGTGTTTCTGATTTATATTGGAAAGTCGACAAATAAATATAGTGAAACGTAGTGGTGCCTAATTAAGACAGTCGTGTTAAATAATAACAAACATTTAGACGATGGAGCACAAATTATTGTCGGAGGATTTAAATACCACCTTGAGAGAAAGGGTGTTTTTTGCAGCGAAGGAAGGAATGTCTCTAACCCTTTACGCCTTGTTATATGAGAAAACTACAGATGAAATTGACGATATATTAAATAGTGTAAGTATTTATAACATATTGCATAATTGAACGTGAATATCAGTATTCTCGTAATGTCATCTTGTTTAATTTTTGTGATACATACTATCTATTTTTATCGTACAAATCAGACTACGTTACCTTTTGCGCGCTGCGTACGAAACCCGTGAGTTATAAATTATTTTTCCTGCGTCGTCAGAATGAGAATTTGCGCCGTATCACGATCGTTTTACTGCTGAAATAACCTTGGTATCAGCTAGGGCCACGTCTATCTACTATGTTGATAAAGTACAGTTATTTTACTGACAACAAAGTGCTTGTTTCTCTTGTGTTGTCATTGTGGATTTGGTGGGTACCAAATTCTATTGGGCTATGGTATTTAGTTTGATATTTTATAATATTATTATTTTGATTATATATATATTACAAACTAAACATGGTCCTTGAAAGTTTGAAATTTAAATGAGACAAATAAGGTGAAATTTTTTAAAAGTCCTGTATCCAATTGATTGCGCTTACATCTCATTGACATTTACGTACCTAAAAATTACTTATTTAAAGTTTACTGAAACACTGTCTATAACCAACATTATTATAAGAATTAAAACCTATGTTGTTATTTGTATCAAAGATGTCAAGCCATTTGAGATGCTTTAAGACGGACAGTTCAAACGTTATTGCACTTCTGTTTGGTTTACATAACACATCAATTCATGTTTATTATAATTTAAAAGTTCCCAAAATTTTACCTTATAAATTTTCTTAATTGTAAGGCTGTATAAGTATTAAGATAACAAACAGGAAGATTTTTGTATTCCAAGTTCCTTTGTTTACTCTCTGTATCAAGTGATAAGTCAAAACATTCAGTAGATACTTATTTTAGCCTATTTCGCCAAAACTCATTGTGCATATGCAGGTAAATGACATGTCGTTGAACTTGGAGCAGCTATATTTAAGCGGATTTGAAGGTTGGCATTGACAGAGAAGATAATATAATGTTATCTTTAGAACGTCATATGTTTTATGATACTAAACGGAATTCTGACAGTTGAAATATTAGTTCAATGTTATGTTTGTCTTTAAAATCACATTTATTACTGCCGCCTGCCTATTTTAATTACTCAGGAACAGTACTTTTTGGGGTGAAAGCAGGAGCAGATACAGTATGGTGGGCATGATGGGCATACCACAACCTTATTTAGGATATGATTATATATATTTTTTTAGTTTTAGATTTTCTTTCACAAGTTAATTAACCGGTCAATTACCAAGCTCCCCAATCGGGGGACAACAATATATAATCAATTGTGTCTGCGTTTCTCCTGATTGATGAGTTAAGCAGTATACTTATCTCTTTAAAAAACCTCAGTTTAAAGATATTGAAATGTGTTTTCTTTTTAATATAGAAATAAACTTGATACAGAATTGGGGCAATAAAATAAATGAGAAGGATCAATCAAAAGCAAGTTAATCTTGGACACAGATGAATTAAATGTTTCGATGTTTTTATTTTTAGAATTAAATGTTTCACAATTTCTTGGTAACAGCTGTTGAAGAACAACATTTCTTTGTTTATCCCCAAAGTTAGACTACTGTGCTTGAATTCATAATGCCAATGGTTGGTTTTGATAGTTCTTCATCCAAATGCCATATGTAGTTGAGCAAACAACTCTGGTTAGGCCACTTTTAATTGTAAAAAACTAATAAGTATAGTATCTTTTTCATGGTTTGTGGTAAAAAATAACTGCACCAAAACGTTTCCGATGCAGATCCATTGTGAAATGAGACATTTTAATTTTGCTCATTCAAAATATGGAGGGAAATTCTAGGTTTAGAATAACTTTATTTCTCATAAGAATTACATAAATTAATTCACTTACTGAGAAAAACAATGTGACTTACAATAAATACAATGGGCATGCTTTTATATACTATGTAAACTATTAGCTTCGATGTTCGATACAATATAAGTGCAAGTGGGTAGCAAAAAAAATTTGTTAACGATCGCGCACTACGATCTCGCCCGGCAACACGGATTAAGAATGTTTGTTCTAGATGCGACAGTTCAGTAATTTAAAGCTTGTATATTTAAGTGAATACGTTTTTGTATTTCTTTTTTTATCGCTATTATGTGCAGTTAAATGTTACTGTGCTTGTAAGAAAAGTGTCTATAAAGTTTTAGGTTTATTTACTTAAGTATTTTATATTTTTTGTGTTTTATCTTCCATTCACAATGCTATTTTGATTACTCTTATTAAATTAAGAAATAAAATATGGTGAAAAAAAAGGTTTTTTTTATCATCACTTTATTATATTATTATGTGATATTTATTTATTTATCTATATAATTTATATGTATGTAATGTGTGTATATGTGCGTGTACGTTTGCGTGCGTGTGTGTTAGTATTTTAATAGGTATGCAATTTACTGTTATAACATTATTTATTTAGTTTAATTGAAGGTTAGAATTCTGAAATTCGAATTCTGAATATTGTTTTGCAATAAATAGTCAGTTTTAAATTGGTTTCCAAACCAGCCAGTGACAAAAACTGTTAGTCACAAAACTATATTACCAAGGCACTCTGAAAGTTTCCAATCAAATTTCATCTTAATGCATTCAGTGGTTGAAGCGAGGTAACATACAGGGTAACTTTATAATATTACAGTATAGGTTAGAGCAATTCACACCAGTTTTAGTAAGCCATTTGGACGTCTTCAAGGCTACAGCTAGAGTTAATGGTTGCTTCCTATTATATATCACCAGGCATTATATCATGCCAGCATCCAAAGTGGCATCTTACCAGTAATTTATGTGTTTGTAATATCATATTTACTTATAGCGCTACTTCTTGCCTGTGGCTCTACCCACGTTGATGTATATAGCATGGCAACAGTACCATTTTCCAGGTTGAAAGGTGCTCCTATGTAAGGACATAGGAGCACCTTTCATCCCGGTTTAATAATTAAGGTCTGTGTAAGGACAGAGACCTTAATCGAACACCAAACCAAAAATCTGAATCAGTTTAGCGAGTGAAACATAAAGAAGTAATAGACAGGAGTTAATGTTACATTTAAAATAGTAGTATGGAAGTATGGACTATCTATTAATTATGGGTTATTATTCCACTGTTAATTAATTTTTATGCTTTGAAACAAAACAGAGGGTGTTTTAAGTTTCGCACGTTTGTCTGTCTGTGTGTGGCGTAGTCGCCGAACAGGTAGATAGACGCCGTCCCTCTACGGCGTCTATCTACCTGTTTGCCGCAATACGTGCGATACGATTGGAGATATCTCGTATCGTGTCTAACGTATAGCGGCACCCCTCTCATCCGATCCGATATTCAGGATGGTATAATACCCCCTTAAGTCAGCCCCGTCAATGACTGAACTTAGGATGCGCTTTATGACTCGCGTGTAGCGACTCGCGACACAAATTCACCCGAACACGTCAGTATCGGCGACGCTGGTACGGCCGATTTTATGCTGAAACCCACGGGTGCTGAAACCGAAACTGTCGCCGGAACTTGCCGAAACTGAATCCTCGGTCGATTGTCAATTTATTAATCATTTTGAAGAAGAAGTATGGTCTATACTTTATAAGAAAGTGTTCTTTTATAAAGTAAAAGTATAGTCCATACTTCTTCTTTTCGAGTCGTAATTTATTTTAGACCATACTAGATGATGTGGCTGACTTATGACTTGCGTGTCGCGACTCGCGACACAAATTCGGAAACCGAAACTGTCGCCGAAACTTGCCGAAACCGAATCCTCGGTCGATGTCTGTCAATGTATAAATCACTTGATTTATTGTTTGCAGGACGTATGCTATGATGGCGTGAAATGTACACCGCTAACAGTAGCGGCTCGACATGGGCGTGATAACGTAGTCAAAATACTCCTGGAGAAGTTCCGGCCTCCAGTTAGATTGGAGACAGAAGGCACAGTCAAATTCGACGAATATGTTATAGAAGGTATGTATTTGCAGCATACTTTGTTTAGTTGTTTCCAGTTTGGTTATTGAATTGCAGGCTTGAATCACCTGATTGTCTGATAACAAAGATGATTCCGTGCTTCGGAAGGCACGTTAAGCCGTTGGTCTCGGCTGCCATCTGATAGTCGTTAAAGGAACCACGTCAGAGGCCGAGAGGCGGTTCCGAAGAACTCTGACACCAGGGTGTGCACGGTCGATTGACCGTGTCACCTACACGAAATGATGATGATGCAGCGCCGGACTTTTTACATTGCAACCCTTTTGACGTCCATTCGTTGGCTTGTTCCATCGGCGTGACGATGACGATAACCAACAATTCTGCATTCCGCGCTCGTCGGATGGGCCTGTCTCGTCTTTACTTCCCAGAGGGTGTTCACAGGCGGAAGTGCAGTGCCAGTGTGGTCACGATGACCAGACCATGTTGCACCTCCTTTCGAGCCCTCTGTGCCCCACCAGCTGCACCAAAGATTTTCTGTACACTGCATCCGAGAGTGGTGTCAGAGTCGCCATATACTGGAGAGACAAAATCTTGAGCCCCTTGAGCCATCGACACGAAAAGAAGAAGAGGGTCATAACGAAGGCGAGGGTGCAAATTCTTCCCTAAAAAAATTCCGCCCACCGTATATTTATTCGTCCCTAGTAGCCTGATGGCTTAGTGGGCGTAAGCATAATTAGCAGTAACGCATGTTAAGCAACCCCGGGTGGATGGGTGACCGCAAGTGGCATAAAAATATCTCGAGCTCTTTCATGCTTCGGAAGGCACGTTATGCTGTTGGACCGGCTGTTATTGATGGCAGTCGTTAATCTATGTCAAATGACTTGCTTGAAAATTCTGATACCAATGTTGGCCACTAACACACACGAAAATTAAACAAACAAACATTCGTCCCTAGGCCCGATGGCCTGGACCCTGGTGTCTAGAACGACCGTTTCTCTTATTTCTTACTTCCAATAAAAAATCGCCCAACTGATGAGTAAATTTTTATAGAAAGTCTATTCTTTTGTTTTTAACTTTTGTCTTGGATTCTGATTCCAAGATCTCAATTAGCTCAGAGGTTTAAAAACAGCCTGTATAAGCGATGATTAAATAAATAAAGCGTAAAATAGGCGGCCTTACCTAATATTATTTTGTCTAGCTCCGTGGCGCAGCGGTCAACACGCCAGCCTGCGACACGGAGTGCCCGGGTTCGATCCCCGGCCAGGTCAAAATGAAAAATGATCTTTTTCAGATTGGCCTGGGTCTTGGATGTTTATCTATATATGTATTTGTTATAAAATATAGTATCGTTGAGTTAGTATCCCATAACAAGTCTCGAACTTACTTTGGGGCTAGCTCAATCTGTGTGATTTGTCCGTATATTTTTATATTTATTTATCAAGATTTACGAGTACGACGGAAAAATCGTTCGCTTGGTGAAGTCGGCTATTCAAGAATAGAATCCCGACACGTGGAAGACTTCCTTACTAACGTGCGCGTCGAACGACGGATGAAGCTGACGCGTTGGACCAAGGTTTACTTTTATCTGCATCAGACTCGGTCGGCAAATTGAAAACTATGACGATGTTTGTTTCTCCACTTAATTAAATCGTAGATACAAAATAGTCTTCCATGCTGGTCTGGGATAAAAGAAAAAAATTACAATGTGCCAGCTGCTTCTCTTGCCGTGTAGACCGTAGAAACTGGTCGAGGGAATGGTCACAGAACTAAAGAATCATGTAAATAGGCGATGCGGCTAGCAACCCATCATTATTTTTAATCCGTTTTCCACCTTTACGTCCACCAGCACGCTTAAACGTGGCCTTTCGGTTTTATGACATTAGGCTCTGTCTAGCCCATAAGGGATAAAGACGTGATATTTTGTATGTATAGAAAAAAAAGGATCGGTGGAAATATCATCATTCGTCATCATTCCAGCCGTAAAATGTCCACTGTTGGACAAAGGCTTCTCCCAAGGATTCTTCATTCCGTGGGAGGATATTGCCACACTCACCACGCTTCGCAGGCGGGTTGGTGAGCGCAGTTGCTTTGGCTTCTTGTGCTTCCCACGCTCATGCTTATCGGAAGCATCTCCAAGCTGAAGGGTAGGAATTTGTTGGATATGGGAAGAGAATTAATGTTCTGGGATACTATTCACTTAGATGATCGGGGGGCCGGGCGCGCGTCGCGTACCCAATGCAACCACCGGCCAAGTAGTAGAAGATGACCCCTCCTACACTGTCAAATATAGGATGATAATTTTTACAGTTCAAGCCTATGAAGTACCGTTTTTATTTTTTGAAAAATGTATTACGCGTAATGTCGTACTTCATTGATGGGTAACGCTCACTTAGTGAAGTATCGCGCATAAAAAATCACTACAGACTATAAAAAATAGTTTTGTTATTGAGTAAATCGAACGTTTAAAATTTTAATTTAGGTAGCTACTAAAAAAAAAAATCTTTATTAAATTTCTTAGGTGGTAACATATCACAATATAAACATACATTAATAGGTACAAACAAAGTTTTGCCTGAGCTAAGGTGAAAAACACCCTGTGTTTCAGGCTTTAATTACTAGACATAAACTAACAAAATAAACAATTTCAAAAGAAAAATAACGGTGAATATAAAGTTAAAAAATAAATTAAAAAATAATATAAGATAAATGTTCATAATAATTATAATAAAACTGTTAATAAATCCTCTGTTTCTTCATACGACATATTGAGGAGGGCTTCTTGCAGTATTCTTTTCGTCATACCGAAAGAACAAGGATAAAAACTAAGTTTTTTATTAAGCCTATTGTAAAGAACCAAGGGGACCAAGGAATAAGAAAAATCTAGAAGAGAAAGTATGTTTTATATTATTAATGCAAACAATATCTTTCCGTCTTTTATAAGTAATTTCGGTGCGGTATGGCAGTGCGGCGTGTTGTTTTAGTACTGTGTTTAATATAAATAATTGCCTAACTGTTAGTAACGAAAAGTAATTAAAAGTAAACTAAAGTAATTTTATTATTCATTTAGTAAATTCCAGTTATCTATGACTCAATAATTAAAGATTCACGTATAGCAATAGCAAGTAGCATCCCAAGTACCTTTTTCTAGTTCTCTTAGCCCAATAAACGTCTACCCTTTCTATGCATAAAAATGTCGGTTTGGATGGAAGTAGCGTCGAAACCAACATAAATCAAATTAACTGCGCTCACCAACCCGTGTGCCAATTGTGGTAAGTATGGAACCTCCCCTCCCCCCTCCTAGTACTTGCACCTGATATGATTATGACGAATATAGATAATATATTACTTACGCATGATGAAGCATATTATTAACTTCAATGTTATGTTCTTAGCACAACAGCACAACAAGGTATCTTCATCTTTGTTTTGCAGTTTCATTGAACCACTTCAATGAAAACGATTGAATAAGCCAACATAGTTTTCCAATCAACAATTGCTATACATTCTTAATCCAATAGATAGACAATACAATTTCAATCCAATAAAGAATTCACAATACAATTTCAGTGTCAAGTTCAATATTTCCGCGTAACAATAAAGAAGATGCCCGCTCTCCCCGTTAGACGTACAGTCAGGCACAGAGATACCTGACCAGGCCTACCTATATCTTGAATTTGCTCTTAAACTTTATATAATATATTAACATGTTTATAATATTAACATATTAAGAAAGACTTCATTAAAATCTTTCTGTATATGCATTTTTATGTTATTACTAGCGGTTGCCCGTGACTTCTTCCGCGGCAATTTCTGTTATTATGATTAATTAGGTTCTTTCTTAGTATAGATGAATAATTTTCCCCCGTTTTCAATTTTTTTTTATTGATGCTTCGCTCCTATTGGTCGCAGCCTGATGTTTTATAGCCTAAAGGCTTCCTCAATAAATGGACTATCCAACACAAAAATAATTTTCCATTTTGAACCAGTAGTTCCTGAGATTAGCGCGTTCAAACAAACAAATGAACAATCAAACAAACAAACAAACTCTTTAGCTTTATAATATTAGTATAGATTATTTATAGTTTAAGAGAAAATTCAAGATATAGATAGATGACCTGGTCTATGTCCCTGACTGTACACTATCAAAACAAAGACTTTTGTTCGACTTCGGATTCGTTCCACATTTTTCCGAGTAGCGAACATTGACTTACATTTTTAAGCCGTCGCTCCCTCTGCCGCGTGCTCGGTATATTTAGAATACCAGCGTTTACATACAAAGGCACCGAATTTGAACGTCTATACGCAACGTTGGCGTATTGCCATATATCTCTTTGTTCACATTTTATGATTTACTCTAATTATTATATGGCATTAATTCAGTACAGAGTCGGGTAGAACGCAGACGCATTTGATGTAAATATGGTCGCTGGTTCCCGTTGCCCTTGTACGTATTCAATATTTTGAAATTGTACTCGCCTATATTTTAAATGCCTATGCAACTTGTACCATACAAAGAGCTGGCATCGTTTTATTTTTTTCGCCAGAAGTAAATATTCAGACCAGATTAAGCTTGTACCTAAATTTCTCGGGGTACAATACTATCCCCATTTGAAATTTATATTTGTATTGTGAGGCCCTAGATAACCCAATTTTTTATTCGTAGCTCTACAACATATTTTGGGAACCACTGTTTACAATTTAAAGATAGAACGTGAAGTTTTTCTTTGTATTTTGCTAAAAACGGCCAATTTTGTCTGAAATGAAAACAGTCATTCATAAAATAGTTTAAAGGGTTAACTAGGGCCTCGCAATTCAAAACTTTACTACTATAATACAAATATTTATTGTAGAAACACAAAATACAACTTTACAACAAATACATACAAATTTACAACTTATACAAGTGTGTTGGTTGTGGTAGTACACAACCAACACACTTGTATAAGTTGTTGTAATAGGTGACGGCTCAGGGTTAAGAGGCTATTATACCATCCTAAATATCGGATCCGATGAGAGGGACGTCGCTATACATTAGACACGATACGAGATATCTCCAATCGTATCGCACGTATAGCGGCGTCCTTCTCGTCAGTCACTGATTCAGGATTAGGCACTTTCCGCTGGACACATTTGTGTGTGACGAGCACTGATTTTAAGCCAGCACCTTTTGTCTTTTTGTCCATGATATCTCCTTTTTCTTACAAATAATTTATTTCAAGTGGAGACAGCACTAGACTCCGTTAAATTTAGGTACGGCCTTAAAAAGTGTTCCAGAATTTTAAAAATATTAAACCCTAAAATAGCCCCCTGTCAAATACTTCCGTCTTTATCTTTGTCCAGTCAGAGATGTTCCAATTGCTGTTGATTCCTTATAAAAATATAATCCAAGTTGCATCTTATCTTCGATGGGGCCGATTCAGAATCGGTAGCGTCTAACCTTTGGGTTATTTTGTACTTACCCCATGCCTTACTCACCCGCACGGTGTATTCCAAAGAAGGACTGCATGAGCTTCAGAACATCGCCCAGTGCGTAGTGCCTGTAGTCCTCTAGCTCAGGATAAGCTGATCCTAAGAGGTCAAAACGCTTACCAGCTAGCGAGTCACAGATACACAAAATGTGTCTCATTGTCTCCTCCGATTCCTCACATGCCCTACGTATTGGGCTTTCGACAATTTTTAGTTTAAAGAGGTGACTGTTATTTACAAAATGTCCAGTCAGGGCTCCCACTAGAATTTTTGTCTGTTTCCTGCTGTATTTGCAGATCCCTTTTTGCCACCTGGCGCTGTCCAAGCCAAGTGTTTCCTTAGAGTGTATATGTCCACTCATATTTCTCCATCTTGGTGTCTACTATCGACATACGCATTGATTGCAGTAATTACCACGCTATAGGATAGGCCTAAGAAGGGTTCGGGTCCTACAAATGGCATACTCGACCCTTTCTTTACCAGCTCATCGGCCCTCTCATTGCCCTCAACCCCAACGTGACCTGGTACCCAAACCAGCCTCAGTCTGTTGTGCCCAGTTGGTTTAAGGCATTCACACCATCCAAGACCAATCTGGAATCAATTCTGTCAGAGTTAAGCGCAGTAACAGTCGCCTGGCTGTCAGTTAGAATATAGATATTGTGATCTTTAAACCCTTGCTCTAAATTCATTTCAGCACAGACAGTTACCGCATATGTTTCTGATTGAAATACGGTAGCAAATTGACCCATGATCTGAAACAGTTGGTTGTCCTCGGAGTAGATGCTCCAGACCTCCGGACCTCCAGACGAGATTAAGCATTCTCGTTCAGAAGGACGAAATTCACCCTTCCATTCTTCCCTTGTTGGGATATATATTTCGCCAACAATCCAAGTTGCATTGGAGGTTATTTTTTATGTTGTATGTCATGTACAATGTACTTTCTCAAGTAGAACGCAGATGCATTTGCTAAAGATAGCATATGTTTCTCTGTATGTATCTCTTCAACTCCTATTATAACTACTTTAGCGGTAGGTACTATAATAGTAATATGTTGTCGACATTAATCTTATTGTACACATGTTATGTTTTACTCTATGTAAATATATGACATAATTCATTACAATGCACGTTTCAGTTAACGTAGAACGCAGACGCATTTGAGTGTAAGATAGTGTAAGGATTATAAATATATTTTTAGTGTGTATTATTGTTAATGTGCAGATTAGTGAGTATCCAAAAGTTTATTGGTTCGAATCGTGTGGCCTGACCACGGAATACATAGGTCTCTACCTATGTATTATATATATATATATACCTTATATATACCTGCCGGCCTATTTATTTAGTATGCGTCTTTCGTATGATTGACTATTTTTATTTAAGATATATAAAACGTAATGTATTTTGAAGTGACTATCAAAACGTTGTACACTAATTTAGAATCGGCTGGTCAGTTAGGTGCCTATTTCGGTATCTGAATGTACCACCTAAAAGAACCACCAGCTACCATGGCTCACCTGGAAGAGTTTGAATAGACTCAGGACACGGGTAGGCCGGTCGAAAGAAAACCTGGTGAAATGGGGTTTTCCGGTCGATACTAATGGTCAGTTATGTCAATGTGGAGATGTTTAAACAATGAGCCACAGGTTATCTTGCTCTAAATGCCCCAGCACCTGCACAATGGGCGACCTGATGTCTGCTAATGCAAGCGCCATTCAGGTGGCTAAGTATTGGCAGGATATAGTTTAATTTGGTATTTTACGGTTTGCCACCGACTCGAAAAGAAGAAGACCTAAAAGAAAAAAATCGTGAGGCAACGAACTGGTTTATTCAAAAGCATGTGTAATGGGCCATAGACAATCGCACTCCATTATTATCTGCCTTCTTCTTCTTATATCGAGTCGTAAAATGGCTATACATACATTTTAAATAAGTTTTGACCAGTGTTTTGCTACCATGGTTGCCCGTTCGTTTGCCTCATTCAGATTCTGCTGGGAGCAAGAAGCTGGACTATTATCTTATCTGCCAAGAATAGTTAGCATTGAGTGGATATCCTTCCATAATTATCATAGAGACAAATAGTTTTATTCCTAAAACATGTTTGATGATAATAAAGTAAGCAGGAATTTGAATCATCAATACTTTTATTTCGGTCAAATTACTAATTCGCCCACTCAAGAACGCGGGGGTAATATTTTCAGATTTGTATTTATACGAGTCTGGTCATTACAATGACTTGTTTATTTTCAAATACTCCAAATATTCAGGAAGGAATTACAGTATTATATCTGCGGTATGAGTGAATTAATGACAGTTATCACAGTCAAAGTATCGTGTCGGATATTTGTCAAACTAGTTCCGATCACGATTAACGTTAGAGGATGAAAGGTTTCCTCTACCCTTAACAAAGTTTTACTATGATGTAGTAGGCCCGTCTTAAGTTGAGCGTGCCTTTGCACGCTCAACTTAAGACTGTTATGTGTGTGTGGTTATGTGTGGAGTGGAGACTGTGGGGCGAAAAGCGCCCGCAAGGCAGACCGCAAATGCGTTGGTACGACGACATCAAAAGAACAGCGGGTGTGAAGTAGATAGAGAAAGCCCAAGATCAAGAAAAGTGGCATAATCTGAAGGAGGCCTACACCTTAAAGGTAGAAAAAAAAAAGGCTGAAAAGAAGAGAAGAAAGCAAAGGGTGTGTGGTATCTGGGCGCCAGGCCTAGAGGAAGGCACCAGTTTTTAACCAACTTAAAAAAAAGGAGGATCAATTATTTTATTTTTCATATTTGTTAACTCAACTCTGTCATATATCAGTCATTAAAAGTTAGATTTGCGCACACACTTTTTTTTAAACAAAAAAAAAAACCTTTATTTTTAGTTTTAAATTACGGTTTTTGTTGATTTTTCCTTTATTCCTTCTTGCCTGGCCTGGCCTCGGGTGATCTTATCTATAATAGCGAATAACATACGTACACAGTGATTTCTGAATTAGGACTGCATGAGCTTCAGAATATCGCCTTGTCCGTAGTGCCTGTAGTTCTCTAACTCAGGATAAGCCGATCCGAAGATGTCCAAACGCTTACCAGCCAACGAGTCATAGAGACACAAAATGTGTCTCCCATTGTCTCCTTCGATCTTTCACATGCCCTACGTGATAGGCTTACGAAAATTTGACTGATAAAAGGTGACTGACAACGTAGTGATCCTCTATAATGGCTTCTTTTTTGTCAGGCATAGAACCCTTAAAATAACGAACAAACAAGCCCTCTTTCGTTCTGCTAATATCACGCAAGTTTTATTTTTCCGTAAACACAGTGGCGCCAAGAGTCAAATAAAATTGGGTCATTGCTAGAATTTGTAAACAAACTGCGGTTTCCTAAAATACGAGCTGTGATTGTGTTTGGTTGTTTACATGTTAATTTTTGTAAGACGCAATTGCTTTGTCAAAGAAAATTCAACTAATTTAAGAAGCACTGTATCATGAATCATCCTGGGTGGCCTGGAACATAAAACTAGGATGTGTCAGTTGCTTCACCTTCTGCCGAGTTTAAATCTCATAAGACAATGACTTATACCTGAACTATACAAGCCTAATTTGCTAACTCAGTGTACACCGTTTTGATAGTTACTTTAAAATACATTACGGTTTTCGTATGATTGACTATTTTTATTTAAGATATATAAAACGTAATGTATATTGAAGCGACTTTAAAAAAAAACTGGCTAAGTGCGTGTCGGACTCGCGCACGTAGGGTTCCGTACCGTTATCTATAAAAACGGCAAAAATATCATATCTGTTGTATGGGAGCCCATTAAATATTTATTTTATTCTATTTTTTAGTATTTGCTGTTATAGCGGCAATAAATACATCATCTGTGAAAATTTCAACTGTCTAACTATCACAATTCATGAGATACAGCCTGGTGACGGATGGACAGACAGACAGACGGACAGCAGAGCGATATTCATAGGGTCCCGTTTTGGCCTTTGGGTACGGAACCCTAAAAACAAACTCATTTTCGCATTTATAATATTAGTTAGGAGGTCGTATGCTAAATTGCATATAATTTGCAGGTGCCACAGCTCTCTGGTGCGCCGCGGGCGCCGGCCATCTTAATATCGTCAAGCGGCTGGTCAGCGGCGGCGCCAATGTTAACCACGCCACCAAAACACTGAGCACTCCTCTCCGCGCCGCCTGTTTCGATGGAAGATTGGATATAGTGCAATACCTAGTCAGTCATGGCGCGGACGTTCAAAAAGCAAACAAGTACAACAACACATGCCTCATGATTGCTGCGTATAAGGGACATTTGGACGTGGTAAGTCACGCTTTGAAGTGGCAGTGGACGGGGTACATGGTGAAATTTTGATCGTTTTGGACCCTTAAAGGGATGACTCAGACCATCAATATGAACAACTTTTTCTATGGGACCAATGCTGGAAACTAAAAAAAAAATTTCTTTATTTCCATACAAAAAGTTCTGCCGCCCGGCCAGTTTGCATGGGAAGGTCAATTTTTTTTTTGAGTTCTCAGCATTTTTCCCATAGGAAAAGTTGTTCATTTTGATGGTCTGAGTCACCCCTTTAAGGGTCCAAAACGATAAAAATTCACCATGTATACTTAACCGATAGTTGGTCGGGCGACCATGTCGAAAAGAGACTGTTTGTAGGCCGCTTTCTGGCTGATATTTGTTGGAAATTATTGGGATGCCTTTGTCCAACTGTGGACTTCGTACTGACGACAAGTACGTAGTGTTATTTCAAAAATTAAAAATAACCGAATTTCCTATTTCTTTTTAAATCTATCTAAGGAAACTTGCTTTTTGCGACGTACCTAAGATACGCAGGAAACACCTTCTTGGCGGTGGGATAAAAATATCCCACTACTTCTTGACTGAGTATCTTTGTTGAATAGTGTGCGTAATATAGCCAGCCTTTGTTCTTGGGTTAAATTAATGTTGGATTTACTGACGGACCATTTTTTTTATTGAGTATGTACTTGGAGCTCAAGTGAGCTTTGGCTACTACACCGGGCGTTTGAGGTGAGCGTGCGCCCAACCTGTATAGGCAACATCTCCGAAGGGCCCCCTAAAGGGACGGACTTCGGCTTTGGGCGTTTCTGTATACGCAAGGTATGGAGAGGCGCGGTTACATGTATAACCTGAAGGGCTGATCTGAGAAACAATGGAAAAAGCCTCTTGGAGAGCAACAGCTCTTAAATATGCCTTATATCAACGAAAGGCCTTTCTGGCAACATAACTTACGGTCCAAGCTACATTGCCAGAAAGGCCTTTCGTAGATGCAATCACCCGGGACCCCCGCGTAGTCACAAGTAATCAGAGCTTTTCGACGCACTCTGTTCCGATAGCGAGTGCGAGAGGGTCGGAGAACACCAACTCACTGAGGCACCATACATTCTTATTTTTTTCGAGTCGAAATGGTTCCAATATTTGGATACGCTGATCGCCTTATCATTAGGCTCATTGAGGTCCTGTACCGCAAATAGTGGGGCAGATAAGGCACGGGCACGACCGAAGGTGAAACATGAATTGACTGGCACCGCAGTCACTTTGATAGTGCGTTCGATCCCCACCACCAATCAAGATCATCTTTTTGGCAAACTCGCATAACATAGCCTAGCTCCGTGGCGCTGCGGTCAACACGCCAGCCGGCGACACGGTGTGCCCGGGTTCGATCCCCGACCAGGTCAAGATGGAAAATGATGTTTTTCAGATATTGGCCTGGGCCTTGGATGTGTATCTATATATGAATTTGTTATAAAATATAGTATCGTTGAGCTAGTATTCCAAAAGACAAGTCTCGAACTTACTTTGGGGCTAGCTCAATCTGTGTGATTTGTCCGTATATATTTACTAGCTGTTGCCCGCGACTTCGTCCGCGGAAATTTCTGTTATAAGGTAAAGATAATAATATAATAATAATAATAATAATAAATATATACGGACAAATCACACAGATTGAGCTAGCAAGATGAATAATTTTCCCCCGTTTTCAAAAAAATTTTTATTGTTGCTTCGCTCCTATTGGTCACACCGTGATGTTTTATAGCCTAAAGCCTTCCTCAATAAATGGACTATCCAACACAAAAAGAATTTTTCAATTTGAACCAGTAGTTCCTGAGATTAGCGCGTTCAAACAAACAAACAAACAAACAAACAAACTCTTCAGCTTTATAATATTATATAGTATAGATTATATTTATAGCCAAAATACGTAATCATAGTACGCAAGTGGGTAGTTTAAATACACACACTATGGCTTTCTCTAAATTAAGCTACCTATATCTCACATCATTAAAATAAATAAATCATGCGTATCACATGATAGTCCAATAGTCCAGTAGTGACAAGTGTAGGACTGATATCATTAAGTACTCACGAGAGGGAATACTTACTTATAGCGTGTTGATAGACTTTTGATTAACTCGTATACGTGTTGATTGAATTTTGATTAACTCGTATACTCTTCCGTTGTGATCTGGATAAAAAGAAAACCTTGAATGTACCAGCTGTGTCACGAGACGATTTAATAGTCCTGTGACAGACGGACGGACGGACATCGGAGGCTTTAATAAAGACTTCCATTTGGCAATTGACAATCCAGTTTATTTGCATGAATACAAGAAATACGTAAAAATCTTAACTAATTCACGAACACTGGACCAGACACAATAGATATAACAATAGAAGTCTACGTCTACAGGCGGGACGTCCCGGAAAGTGTTAATATTCAACCCTTTTAGGGTGTGCAAATTTTAATAAAGGGTCTTTCAACAAGGATGGTTCGATGTTAAAATTGAATAAATCAAGATGTATGTGAGATATTAACGAAATATTTTTTTTTATTTGAAAGGCATTTATGCCGTTATGAATGGAATATAACATCGTTCAAATGTCCGCCGCGGCTTCGAATGGTGGCCCGAATCCGAGAGGTCCAATCTTCAACGACTCTGTTGCAAAGGCCTGGCTGAATCTGAGCGATGGCCTGCGTTATGTTGGCTTTCAGAGCAACCTGCGACTTTAGAAAACCCCACAAGAAAAGTGTAGCGGAGTCAAATCACACGATCTTGGTGGCCAATTCACGTAACCTTTGCGAGAGATAACCCCGCGTGAGGACGCTCCACGCGTTCCTGAGAAAAAGGATCTTGACAGACAGATAGACAGACGAACAACAAAGTGATCCTATAAGGGTTCCGTTTTTTCTTTTTGATGGACGGAACCCTATAAAAAGAAAAATATTATGTCAATTTGGGTACGAAGCCCTGAAAAAGAAGTATTTGCTCGCGCTGGGAATCGAAACTATAACCTGACGTGTAGAAGACAAGTTTTAACCACCGCGCCTCTCGTTTAGAAGACAAGTTTTAACCACTGCGCTACGTCGGCTGTTTTCGGTCACACCCAAGTGTGAGACTGTTATGAATTGAAGCACCTATTGAGCGGGGCATTCTTATCATGTTCTGGTGATTATCTTTTGACTGCCTTCTAGTACTTACCTTGACATTGTCCGCGAGAAGTGGATTGCACTTCAGTTCATTTGATAGTCAAAGCACTTAACGCTAATATTATTACAATCTAGCCTAACTTAGGGTGATTATGATTAATGAGTAATATAACATTGACCTAGTTTTCTAAATTGTTGAATAAGAATGTGTCCATCGGCACTTTTCTAGGCACTCTGTTCATGTGTTCAGTACTATGTGTGCTAAAATATTCAATAGAGTACCTGACGAACTTAAAGTACTACCTTTTAGACTCTTTAAAAGAAAACTTCAGGATTGGTTAGTAGAAAAAAGTTTTTATAACATTAATGATTTTTTGGAATCAAACGACAGCTAATCGTCACATTGTATGAACATATCTAATTTAAATCGACATTTAATTGTATATATTGACCATCATGACATTTATAATTATTTTGACATTTAATACAGAAATTATTTTTACTTTTGCATCCTGAATCTAATCTAATTGAAATTGCATTGTAAGTACCAATTGATTGATTGATTATCATGAGCTTTATAAATACTTTGACATATGTTACGCATATATTTTTTTTTTACTTTTACTTTTGCATGCTGGAAACTGCTAAGTGTGCGGACTAAAATTAATGTATTTCACCTACTCTTACGACACTTAAGCGAAATAAATTTCATTTCATTTCATTTGTGTCTTTATTCGCACTATCACAATACTTGATTGATTTTATTTATTTATTTTGCACTACACTAATTCAAAAGGTTTCGTACTTTTGAGACGTCGCAGTAGATGTATGTTGTCAAGGAGCTGGATCGCCTCGAAGTTCACATGATGAAGCAATCTATGTTCCTGTGGTTCGGCATATTTTTAGGGTTCTGTACCTCAAAAGGTAAAAAGGAACCCATATAGGATCATTCGGTTGTCCGTCTGTCTGTCAATCTGTCAAGACCCTTTTTCTCAGGAACGCGTTGAGGTATCAAGCTAAAATTAATATCAAATACTCAGGTCTACTGTCCCTTGGAGCTGTGAAAAAATTAAATTTCTAAGCCAACGCAATCAAAAGTCAAAAGATACAACCGCTTATGCCGCAAAGGGCAATGCCGGTTATTGGCGTCTTTTTTTTTCGCGCGGCCACTGACCAAACCTTGTTTTTCTTGTAGACAATAGCATACTAAACAAAACTTATTATGACATATATACCTCTAAACTCAGTCCGAACTGAGTTATTTGGGTTTAAAATTCATAAATAATCATGTATTTTATTTGGCAATTTTTATCATAATCGCGAGTTTAAATGAAAATATGCAATAAAAAAAATATCTTTGAACATTTTTATTATTACTTTACTCCTTTGAGGCCGGCCCCCACCATCTGCACACCTTGTTTGAGTTTAGTTGTATTGGTGAGTCATCTTTCATTTTGCGAACAAAGCAGATAAAAGCCTACTATACACAGATATATAGTATCCCTACCCTTCCCCTGCCTCCTCTCTGCCAACCCAGCGCACTACAGTGCAGGTATGTACTGCCCATTCTCTCTTTTCACAATACATTCAAAAATAAATTGCCAGTTAATTTTTAAGTGTATTTATTTAATAATTCCCAACTCTTATAACTATTACAGTATATGGTATAACTCGCAACCAATTTTTTTTATATTTTTTGGTTGTTATAGTATGAATAGCGTAAAAGAGGTTACCAATAGATTCGTTTTACCTATAATAATATTTGTTTGATTTTAGTCATGACACAAAAACTACAGGTAAAAAGCATATACATACATTGATCGAGTAGGTACATTTATTTGTAAAACATCAGGTTTACCTACATAATAAGGTTATTGTAACAATAATATAGGTGCGGTGACATACAGCACAAAAGAAGATGTGAACAGGGAAATAATTATCTCCCCCATGCTAAGTACTATAATACTGACATGACGTGGGAACAGCAGCCAAGCGTTCGTTTGCCGATAATGCAACTGCAGTAATGGGCGCATATAGCTTGCCTGCCTCCCATACCACCTTCTATTAAAATATACGTATAATAAATTCGAGATTGTCTATACCTTGATTGTATTCGCGCCCTTTGCAACCATGGATTTGTGACTGTAATATTATGTTCTTCGAGACTTTCTAAGTCCATATCTCTACAAACTTCTATTCTCCGTAATAACTACGAGCTTGTTTGATTTGATAAGTTCCCAAGGCATAAATAATTAACTCGTCCATACTAATAACAGGAAAGTCATGGACTATGTGATTAAGATCCTCTGCTGTATTCGTCAGGAACACTGCTCTTCTTGCGTTTATATTTTTATTAATGATATAATCGCCTAGATAGTTCTCAGTTTCTGCGGTCGCTTCTATTGCTAATAATATTGCTTCAACCAATCTATGATCAGTCAGAGGACGCCCGAAGGCATATAATACTGTAATATTTATAACTTCTTCCCAAAAAATCTATCAGGAATGGATGTTGTTGGAAGCACTGCGCAGTCAAATCTTCTTGTACTGTTATTACTTCTACTTATACTTCGAAGACAAGCAATGCACTGTCTACGATCCATCTTTGTACAAACGCACATACAATATTGGCAATCAGAGTCCGTAATACACAAGTGGATTCATTACACAGGGGGAATATCAGTAAGGTCCATATAACAAGCCAATCCACAAAGGTAAGATATCAATGTCGGAGTAAATTAAACAGGCCAAGTCGTCGTTTGATCACTCCTATATAAAAACTGGAATTACATACGCGTACGACACGAAGACAGAACGGTGAGTGAAATTGAATCTTTCCAAACGCTTGCTTTCACGAAGAAAGAGACAATCAAATCTGAGATTGCACCTGTGAAAGCAGGAAGGTAATTGATACCTGCTGAGTGGCGCGTGGAGATGGCGGAAAGAAGGTGGGGGAAGGGATTAGCGCAAGGACACTAGCTACATGTGTACCCACGGATAGATCTGCTTTGTTCGCATAATGATCGTTGACTCACCAGTACCACTAAACTCGCCGAACAACGTTTGCTGTTGGTGGGGAAGGCCGCAAATGGGTAAAGTGATAATAAAAAAGTCCAAAGAATGTTTCATTGCATATTTCAATTAACCTGCCACTTTTTTGACGAAAATTGCCTTCTTAAATATATGATTTTTACTGATTTCAAACTCAAATAACTCAGCTCGGACTGAGTTTAGAGGTATATGTTTCATATTACGTTTTGTTTATTATGCTATTATCTATAATAAAAACAAGGTTTGGTTAGTGGCCGCGCGAAAAAAAAAAGACGCCACTTCCCATAGTCGAATCGGCATTGTCCTTTTCGTGTTTTTTCGATATTCGCAAGGGAATCAAAACCTATAGGGTACTTCCCGTGAACTCAGAATCTTGAAATTTGGTATGAAGCAACGTCTTAGAGCACAGATAAAGGAAAAATTGCGAAAAGTATACATTTTTTGTTACATCATATAATCAAAATATTTTTAATAATTTTCGACATTTGCAAGGGAATCAAGACCTACAAGGTACTTTCCGTGAACTCAGAGTCTTGAAATTTGGTATGAAGCAACGTCTTATAGCGCAGATAAAGGAAAAATTGCGAAAAGCATACATTTTTTTTATACATGATTTTTAACTTATTATAGATAACGGTACGGAACCCTACGTGCGCGAGTCCGACTCGCACCTGACCGGTTTTTTGTTTAATAACTCTATCGACAGACTGTATATTAAGGTCCCAATGCAGGTCGTGATTTCTTATATCATCATCATCATCATCATCATCAGGTCCTTTTTAGTCTCCACTACAGAAGCACGACCCTCTCTGTACTACTAGGGCCATACTTGGCCAGAGCAACCAGATTTCTTATATACCAGGGCGCATTTACAATTGCCCTCAGTACTTTATTTTGGAACCGTTGTATCATTTCGATATTGCTCTTTTTGGTACAACCCCAAGCCCCATTCAAAGCACTGACGATTGATAATACTGACGAGCCCGATGGCGATGCAAAAACATTTTAAATTAACTAAGTTTTGCACAAGAGGCGGTGTTATCGCTTAGAGCAATCTTTTCCAGACAACCGTTGAAGAGATGGAGAAAGTATAAGAAACATAAGCAGGTGAAGCATAATGATAGGAGATAAACTAAAAGAACAAATGCGGTCGGCATTTGTTCTTTTAGTTTGTCTCTAGGCTAATTTTAAAATAAAAAAAGAAAAATCCTCTCCAACCCGTCTGGCCAGGGAGGAGAGTGTAGGCCAAATCCTCTGTCTGCTCTGACCAAGTATGGCTCCGGTAGTACAGAGAGGGTCATGCTCCTGCAGTGGAGACTAAAAATACCTGATGATAGATAGATAATTTTAAAATGGTTATCGAAATGGGGGAAACAATATCGTGTATGTTTAACACACTACCATGTGCGTTTTCTGTTTTAATTGTTACATTTTTATTCATCGCATATCCATATTCCAAACAAACGCACACGTGTGAGAGAATGCTGTATTATGCAACTTATGTTATGCAACTCGGAAACATCATTGTGCTACATAAGCAAAGCACATCGTTTTTGTTAGCCATAACGTGGAATCTGGTTAATAAATACATAAATAGTATCACGTCTTTTGCCCTTGCGGGCTAGACAGAGCCTAGGTCTATAAACGGAATCAATATAGTGATGGGTTGCTATTCCGCAGATTTTAGCCCAATCCCTCGATCGGTTTTTACGATCTGCGTGGAAAGGGAAGTAGCTGGCGCATTTTACGTTTTTTTTTTCTCCCGGACCAGCATATAAGAATCTGGTTATTACTTTTATCATAAACTAGCTTTCGCCCGGGGTTCCGCTCGCTTATGTCGATCCCTCGGTGAGCAGTACTTTTACCACGACGAAGGGGGTTATTCCCGTTCCTCCGATTGGTAGGAGGAGTGGGAAAGTGTCCTCTTTGTATCATTACCAACATGTGTGAAAAATTTCATTATCATCGGTTCAGTAGATCGAGCCCAGGTAACTAGATCGAGTTTTAGGTTTAACAGCCTCCGTGGTCCAGTGGTAAAGGCGTTTGCCTGTTGACCCGGGGGTTGTGGGTTCGATTCCCACCGGAAGCATACTATGTTAAGTTGTTGCCAGTTTGGTTAGGACATAGCAGGCTTGAATCACCTTACATACTTACATACTTATTTACTTCAGCCCATACACAGAATTATCTAGTTGGGCTTTGAAGTAGTACAATGTATTTTAATCTAGTAGCCACTACACTAGTAAACATGTAACGAACATCAGACAGTCGCTATAACCATTTTGGTTGCCTATTCCTTGAGATACAGACCCATACCGTCTAGTTCAGGGATGGTCACCCAGATGGGGTGGCTTCGGTTTGTTCTAAGATATATATTTACTGCAATACCTACAAATGTAATGTGTTGGCAAATAAAGTTTTTATTATTATTATTATATTATTACCTGATTGTCTGATAATAAAGATGATCCCGTGCTTCGGAAGGCACGTTAAGCCGGTGGTCCCGGCTGCTATCTGGTAGTCGTTAAAGGAACCACGTCAGAGGCCGAGAGGCGGTACCGAAGAACTCTGACACCAGGGTGTGCATGGTCGATTGACCGTGACACCTACTCGAAATGATGATGAGTAGATCGAGCGTGACGTTTTCACGCTGATATATACTGAACAAACAAACTCACTTTCGCATTTATAATATTAGTTGGGACTAGCGGCCCGCTCTGGCTTCGGCTTCGCACGTATTTCTATAGCCTATGTTCATCAGGGATAATATAGGATTCGAATGGTGAAAGAATTTTTCAAATCAGTCCATTAGTTTTGGTAGGCTCCAATGCAAACAAACAAATAATAAATAAATAAATAAATATATACGGACAAATCACACAGACAATCAAATCTTTCCTCTTTTATAATATTAGTGTAGATGTAGATTATTGGTAAATGTATACAGAAGGGGTAAACACTCTGTCCCTCAAACCATCCAATCAACCCGTCAAAATGAACAACTTTTCTTATGGGACCAATGCTGAGAATTCAATTTTTTTTTAATTTTTATACAAATTGCCGTATCACCTAAAGTGTTCGGACAATATGGCATGAGAATGACGATTTTTTTCGAGATCCCAGTGTAAAAACCAACTTTTCGTATGGGGCCAATGCTAGTAACTCGATATAATCATACAAAATGACCTACTTAGCCTGTTTGCAAATCTAGCACGGTCTTTAACGTTTTATATTTTCATTCCAGGTTCAGTTCCTATTGGACAGTGGAGCTAGAGTAGACGACAAAGCGCTATGTGGTGCTACAGCTTTACATTTTGCCGCCGAGTGCGGCCACGCAGCAGTGGTGATGGCACTAATCGACCACAACGCAAAAATACTCACAAATGAAAATGGTACGTGATGGTTTTATTTAGTTTTTTTTTCTTTTTTATGTTACAGGGTGGCAAACCTGATGGTAAGCGATCAACGCTGCCCATGGACAACTGCAATACCAGAGTGTGACAGGAACATTGCCGGTCTTTCAAGCAGTTGGGGGGAGGACATTGAGAGTAGGGAAAAATGGGGGACATGGGGAAGGGGGAGAAGGATGGGCCTCCGGCTCTCTCACTCACTGCGGTTACCGATTAAATCGGATGACAATATAATATTATGGAGTTAGTTTAGTTCCGGTCGATAAAGACAAAAAATAATAAGTCTCATTTATGAAAAATTGTCTAAATCGCCTTACGTAATGAATGGCCCTAAGCCTATATCGTCAGTCCGATGGAACAAGTACAGATAATATAATATCACTACACACCACATAGGTCTCTCCAATGGCACGCCACTGAGCTCGGTCTTGAGCTTTTCCTGCCAATCACCATGCCATGGGAGAGTTCTATGTACAGCAGTGGATGAGTATAGGTTGATAATGATGATGACACACCACATAAATACACACATTATAAATACACAAATATCATACAAAGACTTCAGGCGAGTAAGAAATGAAAAGAGTTTCCGCGTTTCTTCCCTGCAGTGGTCGGTTTTGAAACGCTGGTGGTCTGTAGCTTTTGTACCATTTCATAGTTTAGATAAAAGTCATAAAGAATTATTTAAAATGTGAATTGTTGTGAAAAAGTGCCAAGACTTAAAAAAACTTCTTTTTTTGGGGTTCGAATTATGTTTCTTTTTTAAGGTTCCGTACCCAAAGGGTAAAAACGGGACCCTATTAATTTCACTCCGCTGTCCGTCTGTCTGTCTGTCTGTCCGTCTGTCACCAGGCTGTAGTTCATGAACCGTGATAGTGAGACAGTTGACATTTTCACAGATGATGTATTTCTATTGCCGCTATAACAACAAATACTAAAAAATAGAATACAATTAATATTTAATGGGGCTCCCATACAACAAACATGATTTTTTTCGCGGTTTTTATAGATAACGGTACGGAACCCTTCGTGCGCGAGTCCGACTCGCACTTGGCCGGTTTTTTATTTTTGTTAACTCTTAAGTAACTGCGTCATTTACTAACGATTTGAAAATTTATTTTTTTCATTTAAAATGGTATGCTTTCCGATTGGTCCCATATTCAAAATCGGTTCAGCACTTTGATTGAAGCCTGTTTTTTTATATGAAAGACTATCTGAATAAATCTTTGAGTCCTATTAGATAAGTATATTAAAATATTGTTCCCATTTATAGGTATGACACCACTACTATGCGCGGCGGAAAGGGCGCGTGCGTCGGTGGTAGAAATACTAGCTGCTCGACCCGAAGTCACTCGGGCACAAGCGATAGAGGCCTACGAACTGTTAGGAGCATCTTTTGCGAATGACAAGGAATACTATTGTTTACGGGTAAGGCCAATGCTAAAGAGATTATTATTTTACCTATTCTTAGGTCGATGGATGGCGAAAAAGTATGGAATCATGTAAAGACCTCTGTGGCCTAGTGGTCACGCCAGGCTGTCACACCGGAGGGCCCGGGTTCGATCCCTGGTCAGGTCATGATTTTTTCAGATTGACCTTGAATGTTTAGGTATATGTCAATATGCCATGCTGATAGCTACTCATGACTATTTCGTATCCGTTTCCTACTTTTACGTCCTAACACGCTGAACGTGGCCTTTATGGTCTATTCTATTTTTTCCAAATAGACCTGAAGTTGTAACTCCACAATTAACGAAAAGTAACCTTCTTGGTCCTCCTTTATAAATCAGTATAGTGATGGGTTGCTAGCCGCATCGCCTATTGATATGATTTCGCAGATTTTAGCCCAATCCCTCGATCGGTTTTTACGATTTGCGCGGGAAGGTAAGCAGCTGGCACATACTACGTTTTTTTTTCTCCCAGACCAGCATATAAGAATCAGGTTATTACTTTTATATGATAAAAGTTTGATGAGCAGTCCGATGGTCCACTGAAATGAAATGAAAAATATTTATTGTAGAAACACAAACAAAAAAAAATACAATAGGAAATACAACTAATAAAAGTGTACTACAGTAGGTGATGGCTCAGTGTTACGCTGGACACATTTGTGACCAGCACTGATTTTCAGCCGTCACCTTCTGTGACATCAAGGACGCTCCAATGCAGTGTGTGTGAGCATTATAAGCGCTTTCGTGTGTTAAGCATTCCCAGGCGCGGCCATTGGGATGGGTGATCGCAAGTGGCATAGAAATATCGCTAGAGACTAAAATATGATTTAAAATTTAGGGGTCCCATACAAGAAAGTATGTCGTCAATTTTTTTATGGTGGTTTGGATTGTTATCCTTCGTTTGTGCTTGCGGCTCGCACTTGGGCGATTTTTTTTTGATTCAAGTGACTAGTAATTTACACAAGTTGTTAAACTTTATCACAAGCTTTTTTAAAGTTTCACCTATCCCGATGTTTGTCTGTAATCAAAACTTGCGAGTTAAATTTGATCCACTTACCGGTTACCGATGTGAGCTGATATTTTACATGCATGTGTAAATCGGATGACAATACTATATTATGATTATGAAATCGTTGCGCTGTTATTGTGAAGGAGTGGAGAAGGTGGCCTTATGAACTCTTAATCGTGTTTGGGCTCATTTGATTTGTCTTAGAAAGGACTTTACAGTGTGGATTCGTTTATTAATAAAAGTTTGCCAAAAAAAAATTAAAAAAAAAAAATTGTTTTGTTTTAAGATGGCGTATCAATATCTACACAGAGCGATGGCGATGCGGTACGACACAAGATACGGGCTGATGTTAAAGAAGCCTGCAGAGCCTATTCCGGCATATGATAATTGGAAGGAGAGTACGACTTTAGAGGTAAATAGATAATATGTTGGGGTTCGCCCTAAATTATAAGATATATACCCGCTATAAGAATGTTTATGGAGAGATTCTGGTTTAAATGGTTCTTTGGGAGATGATCAGTCACACACCCGAATTGGTAATTAAAATATATGTAAATTAGACTTATCATCATCATTTTGAGTAGGTGTCACGGTCAATCGACCATGCACACCCTGGTGTCAGAGTGCTTCGGAACCGCCTCTCGGCCTCTGACGTGGTTCCTTTAACGACTACCAGATGGCAGCCGGGACCACCTGCTTAACGTGCCTTCCGAAGCACGGAATCATCTTTATTATCAGACAATCAGGTGATTCAAGCCTGCAATGTCCTAACCAAACTGGAATCAACAAAGTATGCTTCCTGTGAGAAGCGAACCCACGAGCCCCGCGTCAACAGGGAAACGCCTTAACCACTGGACTACAGAGACAGTTTTATATTAAACAAAACGGTTTAATGTGCCGAGCGAACGAAAAACGTCGGTTCTGCGCAAGACATTGTCTGATAATAAAGATGATTCCGTGCTTCGGAAGGCACGTTAAGCTGTTGGTCCCGGCTGCCATCTGGAAGTCGTTAAAGCAACCACGTCGGAGGCCGAGTGGCGGTTCCAAAGAACTCTGACACCAGGGTGTGCATGGTCGATTGACCGTGTCACCTACACAAAATGATGATGATGCAGCGCCGGACTTTTTACATTGCAACCCTTTTGACGTCCATTCGTTGGCTTGTTCCATCGGCGTGACGATGACGATAACCAACAATTCTGCATTCCGCGCTCGTCACTCGAGAACTCTGACACCAGGGTGTGCATGGTCGATTGACCGTGACAGTGTCGCAAAAGTGAAAGATGACGGCAGCATGTCGTGCCCTCAGGAGGTGGAGCGTCTGCAGGGCGCGGCTCATGCGCTGCATATGGAGGGTCTGGCGGTGCGAGAGCGAGTCCTGGGCCGGGCGTGTCCGGACCTTCCGCACCCCGTCGTGTTCCGCGGGGCTGTTTTTGCTGACGAAGCGCGCTTCGACCGCTGTCTGGCGCTGTGGCGGCATGCCTTGGCGTTACGGCAAAGCAACGAGGTATATTTACTTCCTTACTAATCCTTACTAATATTATAAATGCGGAAGTGAGTTTGTTTGTTTGTTTGTTACGCTTTCACGCCGTAACTACTGAACAAGTCATGATGAAATTTTGCATACAAGTTCTTTGGAGTACGGAGAAGGGAGGCTACCTTTTATCCCGGGAAAAAATACTATTCCCGAGGGATCGACATTAACGCGGGCGGAGCCGCGGGCGAAAGCTAGTCTAAATATATATAACTCAAAGTTGACTGACTGACATAGTGATCTATCAACGTACAGCCCAAACCGCTGGACTGATTGGGCTGTAATTTGGCATGCAGGTAGATGTTATGACGTAGGCATCCTCTATGAAAGGATTTTGATCAATTCTACCCCCAAGGGCATAAAATAGGGGATTAAAGTTTGTATGAAAGTATACTTCTTAACGCGAGTGAAGCCGTGGGCAAATGCTAGTATTATAAATAAACGATATATACTTACTTCACTATACATGGTGAAAATTTGAACGTTTATTTTGTTTTTATTCAATGTTTTTAGTTAAATTTTAAGTTTCTACCTTGGTTTCAATATATTAGATTTTACACCTAGGTGTTTGTCTAGAGTCACGCATCCTCTTTGGGTAAAAGAGAAAAATGGATTTTATTATGTCACTTAAATTATAATAAGATATTTTTTCCTTTGTCCATAGGTGTCGGTTGTGAAAGATCTGCTCAGATTTGCTCAAGTGTTCTCACAAATGATACACATCGGAATAGAATTACCTCTAGTACAAGTAAGCACCTAGTATTATAAGTAAGTTATATGCCGATATTGTTCACATTATAAAAGCGTTCACGTTATACTAGCCTGTCCCAAGGATTTTTCATCCATGGGATGTTTGTCCTATACTCACCACGCTTGGCAGGCGGGTTGGCGAGCGCAATTTCTTTGGCTCTTTGCACTTTAAACGCTGTTGCCATCGGAAGCATTTTAAAGCTGAAATGAAATATAATTTTATTCAAATTTGGATATGATGTATCTCTTTCTGAACGTCATATTATTATTTTTAATATTTGCAAAATCGATAAGCTACTAGCGTTTCGGAACGACTACTGCTGAGAAGAATATGCCGAAAGAAACTCAGTCCAGATGGGGAAAGATAGGAATTTGTTGGATCTGGGAAGGGGATAAAGGTATGGGATACTACTAATTAGCCGTGTGGTATCCGGCAGAGTAGAATAGGACCACTCCAAGTCTTCCCGTGGATGTCGTAGAAGGCGACTTAGGAAATACAAGCTAAACAAAGCTTATAAACATCTGTGAGACCTCTCCAACCCGTCTGGCCAGCGTGGAGAGTGTAGGCCAAGTCCTCTGGCTGCTCTGGCCAAGTATGGCCCTAGTAGTACAGAGAGGGTCGTGCTCCTGTAGTGGAGACTAAAAAGGACCTGATGATGATGATGATGATGATACTACTAACTCGGATGAATGGAGGGAAAAGCAAGTAGCAGCTCGGGAGGCCGGGCGCGCGTAGCCAATGCCATACCTGAAACTACCGGACAAGCTGTTGATGGTGACACCCCTGACCTCTCCTGATCCTCTGTCTCTTCATCATCATCAGGTATTTTTACTTTCCACTGCAGGAGCATTACCCTCTCTGTACTACCGGAGCCATACTTGGCCAAAGCAGACAGAGGATTTGCCCTACACTCTCCTCGCTGGCCAGATGGGTTGGAGAGATCTCATTGATAAGCATCAATAAGATCTCTCAATATATATAATCAATATACAACGTGATTTTGAACCCCCTAGCTTAATTGAAATCTCAGAATTAAAATCCCTAATGAAATATAGAACTGCAAGAAAAAAAGCTGATAATCAAAAAAAAATTAGGGTTTCCCGTACAAAGTCGCCGATCAGCTGGACGAATTTCTATGGAAAGCCAATTTTTTTTTTTCGGTTTTTACCTTTTTTTCTTGGAATTCTGTATTCCATTAGGGATTCTGATTCCAAGATTTCAATATAGCTAGGGGGTTCAAAATCACGCTATATATTGAGAGATCTAATATATTCAAAGATCTAATATAATACTATAATCAAAGCTTATGGCATGAGCTTTATTTAGCTTGTATTTCCATACCTGCAATCACCGGCGAAGCTGTTGATGATGACACCCCTGACCTTTACTGATCCTCTGACACTTGATAGTTATAATATTATTTTCCTATGTATGTAGGTATGCTACGTGTTAGAATCGTGCGTCGAAGAGCTAAGGAGAGGCACGAAAAGACTGGAAAAGCCGTCAATCAACCACGATCCGGACGCGTTAATAGTATGTAGCTTTGTGTTTGATACTTGTCGTTATGCATAATACCATTATTTTCTACTAAGTTAGTTGGAAAGAGGGTTGGACAGAGGCTCACATATTTTTTAAAAATAATAGCCTTCATGGCCTGTTCTACAACCTGTCCCTGGATGTAATAAATATGGAATTTCATGTTCTATACCAATTATTTGAACTCAATATCTATAGCCATATTCAGGCTTACTTGTAAGACACTAATTATCTCGTAGGACTAGATTGTTAACATCAAAACAACAATGTTTGTTCAACAAGTTTTGATACAAAAATAAATATTAATTACATTTTGCGGTTGAATGTTAACAACAAGAAAGATTACGCGCGCCAGCCTCGTGTCTTTTTGTTTATCAATGTAACATAGATCTCTAGAAAATTCATTTATTTAATTTATTATGTCAGAACTCGTAGAAGAACCATTGTTGTTTATGATGCCGGCTATCTGGTCCTGCGAGGTTAGTGCATTATTTTAATGTGAAAGAAGTATCCGTAATAGAATATATCCCCCAGAAGAAAGGTCGAAAATTTAAAAAACGGCCTCATACAGATTCATCGACCAGCTGGTCAAATTTATATGGGACGTCTAATTTTTTTTTCATATATTATTTTATGCATTAAAATATTGCCAGGGGAGTTCAAAATCACCCTGTATAGCTACCTAGCTATATTGAGTGGAATTTATAGCTATATTGAGTGGATTATACCTAGCCAAAAATATTCTAAATCTAGTTCCAAGTAAAAATAAATCTATCTATCTGTTGGGGGCTACACAACAGACAATTATACTATACATGTTTGGACTAAATGTTTAGTGACAAATATTTACACCGTCTTTCCGACTAACTATGTATCTATAGCTGTAAATCTAGGTGTTATATGTGTAGATAGGCAACATTTCTGGACACTAAAAAGGATGATGCAATATTTTAAATTGTTTTTAATGCGTTTTTTTATATGCTTACAACTAGATGGCAACACCGAAAGGTCGACACAATGCATAAACAGCCTAGATTTCTGTGAAAATGTATGTCGGATTTATCCGACGTTCGCGGTTAAAGAGTTAATACATAGTTATTTTGCTATTCGCTAATTATAACAAAACCTATAAATCAAAGCTTATAAAAATCGGTTTACCTGTTTTTGTTATAAAAAGTGATCGAACAAACTCAACTTTGTGTTATGCCTATGTTCTGTCTATCTGTGCTTGACGTGACCTATAGTTTCAGTGTTGCCACTCGACATAAATATCTTATTGTCAATGCATGTCAATGTTGGTTTTCCATGTCGATATTATTATATTAGACTATACTATATGATATTACTATGTAGAATTTAGTTGTATATCTATTAAAGAAATTTTCTACTGCTTTACGCTTTGGGCTGGTCGTATTTTGGACGTTTTTAGTAAAATTTTGTTATTTTAATTTATATAAGAATATCTGTTGCCCGCGACTTCGTCCGCGGCTATTTCTGTTATTATGATTAATAAGTATAGATGAATAATTTTTCCCCATTTTTGAAACATTTTTTATTGATGCTTCGCTCCTATTGATCGCAGCGTGATGTTTTATAGCCTAAAGCCTTCCTTAATAAATGGACTAACCAACACAAAAATAATTTTCCAATTTGAACCAGTAGTTCCTAAGATTAGCGCGTTCAAACAAACAAACTCTTCAGCTTTATAATATTAGTATAGATTATATACTATGATACCTATACTCAATCAAAACGGTAGATAACTGATCTTCAGCTTACGTCAAAACTTTTGGCCCTATCAGTGGAGTACGCGCCACGATTTCCCGTTTTTTTCAAACACCTTAGTTGATACGATATGGCACCTGACTTATTTTATAGTAAGTCAATGCAACTCCTTCTTGGGTCTTCCAAGACCATTGTGCCTTCAATGTGTTTTTAATAAGGCATCATGCCGTATCAAATGACCTGTCTCCCTCTTCTATTTTAATTGAACTCAGCAATATTATTAACCGACTAAAAAATCAGGGCCACTTCGTAACTCTGGCATTTATGAACCCTTATATATATTTTAATTTGAAAGGCTATTATTTTTTTTTATCAAAATTGGTTTAATAGTTTGGCAAGTCAGTCTTTTTTTTTTTTGGAAAATTATCTGTGTCAATTTTAAATACGTGATTGGTAATTGGTCTATAGCGGATTATCTCCATTCTTCTCCAATGGTGATCACTTACCATCAGGTGACTCGCTTGCTCGTCTGTCGTCTTATATCATCATTTCGAGTAGGTGACACGGTCAATCGACCATGCACACCCTGGTGTCAGAGTTCTTCGGTACCGCCGCTCGGCCTCTGACGTGGTTCTTTTAACGACTACCAGATGGCAGCCGGGACCAACGGCTTAACGTGTCTTCCGAAGCACGGAATCATCTTTATTATCAGACAATCAGGTGATTCAAGCCTGGACTATATCATAATTGTATCAACTGGACTATATCATAAAAAGGCGCATAAATCTAAGTCACCATTTCTATGATGTAGACGGAGATGAGGTTATTTTAAAATTAAACGAAACGTCCAACAAGTCGTCCAAAATGCGTCCAACCGTACTAGCGCGACTCAAACACATCCACACTAACACCGATCATGTCCCCTGATGCGGCTCGCCACTAGTATTGACGCGAAGACTTTGGTCCGCGTGATGTTATTGCAGGAGGAGTACGAGAGCAACGTCAGGACGGCGTTGTATCTCGTGGCGGTTGCTGCTAGGTTGCTGGAGAACGAAGGGAACAGTGAGGTGAGTGAACAGTAAGATGTGTGTCATCATCATCTTTATCAGGTCTTTTTTTTAGTCTCCACTACAGGAGCACGACCCTCTCTGTACTCTCCAGAGCCATACTTGGCCAGAGCAGTTAGAGGACTTTGCCTACACGAGTAATTTGAGTGCGTTTGACCCCTCTATCTTGCCTGATGGGAAGCAACGATGAGGTCTAGGGTGGTATACGCAAACTTAAATAATGTCTTTTTTCACTTCACTCTTGGCTTAAAAATCGATTGATGTTGTCAAGAATTGAAGACCTCTGTGGCAAGTGTTTTAGGATCGCAGGGTTCCGGGTTCGATCCCCGGTCAGGTCAAGATGAAAACGATCTTCAGATTGGCCTGGGTCTTGGATGACTATCTACTCGAATATAACTATTATAAAATATAGTATCGTTAATTTAGCATTCCACTACATAAGTTTACAACTAAGGTTATATTTATTTAAGAATTTTTATGTGGCAACTGCCGTATACTAAAAGCCAGCATAAATAGTCCTCTTAACAGTTAATCAATGCTCAAGTTTTACACCTGAGCATTAGTGTTGAAAAGAGATTAACTATTTAAGCAACCTTTGAGTATTAGGCCGTTAATTTTTCACAATCAAGGATGAGGAAGACTGCGAAGTGGAAGAGATAAAGCGGAACCCAGGCTCAATACATACTGTCGCGATGCTCCCAGAATGGACTAGTCTGGAACTTTCCCCAACATCGACTGTCGCTCTCATACATCTTCCATTCTGCTCACACACAGTCTCGAATAATCCGGAATGTTCTGGCCGTAGGCTGTCGGGACCAGATGGCCGTAACTGTCTAGAGACCTATAAGACCTATATGGGAACGGACGGGGCGTCAATCAGTCTTCTCAGATTGGCCCATCAGGCAATTTATTAGTTGGCTGTCCCTCCAAGATATGTGTACAGGCAACGCCCAAAGCTGAGGTCCGTCTTTATTGGGGGCCCTTTGGTGATGTTGTCTGTATATACTAAAGCGAGTGATAATTCAAAATAGCAGTGATAATTTCGGCGACGGCTTTAACGAGTACTTTGTGTATTGAATACAAGCTGTTGCCCGCGACTTCGTCCGCGACAATTTCTGTTATTATGATTACTCGTAATTAGTTTTTTCTTAGTATAGATGAATAATTTTCGCCCGTTTTCAGAACATTTTTTATTGATGCTTCGCTCCTATTAGTCGCAGCGTGATGTTTAATAGCCTAAAGCCTTCCTCAATAAATGGACTATCCAACACAAAAAGAATTTTCCAATTTGAACCAGCAGTTCCTGAGATTAGCGCGTTCAAACAAACAAACAAACAAACTCTTCAGCTTTATAATATGAGTATAGATTCGACGTGTTGGAAGACCAGCCATCTAGTTACCAGCCAATGTTTTAATTCCCTCCGAAGTTTTACTCCGAATCCTAGACACTAACCACGTAACAATACCTATAGTTTGACGATCAAAGTGATTGTACATGTTTGTAATATAATTAACTATGATTTCAGGACACGTGTAGTTCAGTGCGTCGCGCCGTATTCAAACTACGCAACATCAGGCTACGTTCAGGACAGACGATCTTACATCTAGCGGTTAATAGGCAAACACCGGTCGACGACTTCCATACGAGCGACGTTTGTCAGTAAGTAATTTGTTATGATGAGTAACCAAAATATATTATTTTTATATTTTTACTGGTGGCAATGTTCGACTAGTTTTGGTCTGCTATGAAGACCATTCACTGTATTCGATGAAACTTGGAGAGAGATGGCAAGAGATAGAGCAAAGTGGAAAAATAAAGGGGAGGCTTTTGCCCAGCAGTGGGACATAAATAGCAAGTAAAAAAAAATGAAGACCATTATTAGGGTGATGGTGAAGGTCTCTCTTTCTTTGCCTAGCTTTATCTACGGTTGAGGTGACCAAAATATCTAAGCAAAAAATCGGGCTCTTAGGATAATAGTTGTGACAGAAGGATTTTTAGAAATTTTTAAGTAAAAAGCAGACGAGTTTCAATAAACCGGCCAGTTCCGTACTACCACGCAATATTAAACTAGTTTTTAATTAAATTGTATTTATATTATTTGCTGTTATAGCGGCAATAGATGATGCGGTAATATACGCATTCAGTGATAATTTCAAGATTCCTATAACAGTATAATAGATAATACCTTATGACAGACGGACGAAAAAGACAAACGAGGCTGAGTAAAAGAGTCCCGTTTTTACCTCTTAAGGCTGAACGAGTCGATACTTTTCCCATACAAATTTCGAGGGGGATGTACTCCATTGTTTGACATTGTACATCCAAAGTTTAACATGATATCGTTTTGTCTCATTATTAATTTTCTCTGTACGGTAACAGATTAGTAAAATAAAAAGCCATTAAGAAGTTATGAGCCAACAAACTTTAGCTTTTCTTACTAATTTTAACACAACTTTGGGCGTAAATAAGTAATAAAAGAAGTATAATATATCGAAAACAGACCGTACCGACAAAGTTCAATTATCGAAGATTTCAATTAACTTTATTTATAATTGATTTATGCAGTAATTTTTAAAATAATAAAACCTCATTTTGCAATTTTTCACGCGCTCGGTAGTGTTTGTGTGCGTGCGACTCGGCGTATGCGTGTAGATATAGCGTCTAACTGCTCATCCATATTTCTGTGTGCTCATCACTGATACTATCTCGGACACAATGCTAGGTGAAGCAACGTGCTTTTTGGCCGCACCCGCCAGTGAGTTCGAGCTCGCGACTTGTTTGTCCTTAAGGCGATACCACTGTAAATAAGGTCGTTCTGAACCTTATTTATCTCGCAAAATACTTAAATTAGGAGTTTCAAATCTAAGTAATATGATTTTTGACTATTTCATCTCCAAAAATTGAAGATGAAAACACGTTTTGATAAAATTTTCTCGATAGAAATATTTTTTGAAAAATGGTCTTCGTTCGCAGAGTTTTTGTTATTGTAGCTCAAATGCAACGAATGAAATAATGATTTTTAGACTAAAAGATAGGTTATTAGTAATGCATCAAAATGTAAATATGAAAATACAAATAACCGGTCTGATTTTATATAAAATAGAAATAACGAATTTGGCGCTTACGTTTTTTTCTTTGAGCGACTCGAGACTATCTCCTATCTCATCATTCACGGGCTAAACCGCCAAGCGCTATCCCTTGCGCGCACTTGATCAGTCCTTTGCCGAGCGAAGGTACCAAACATTTGAGTCCTCGTCTTAATCCTTAAATTCCTCACTCTAAGAACTTTTTTCAGGTTTCCATGTATGCGGACGACAAGGTTACTGCTAGAATGTGGCCTAGAAGTGGACGCTTGGGACGAGAATAGACGGACACCGCTCATTGTAGCGCTCGTGTCCTGTTTCCTTTACAATACGGGTAAGTTTATCTCCTACTAGCTGTTGCCCGCGACTTCGTCCGCGGAAATTTCTGTTATAAGGTATAGATGAATAATTTTCCCCCGTTTTCAAAACATTTTTTATTGATGCTTCGCTCCTATTAGTCGCATAACGATGTTTCATATATTCTTCCTCAATAAATGGACTATCCAACACAAAAAGAATTTTTCAATTTGAACCAGTAGTTTCTGAGATTAGCGCGTTCAAACAAACAAACAAACTCTTCAGCTTTATAATATAAGTATAGATTAAACTGACTTACAAAAACCGGCTAGTAGGAGTCGGACTCCTGAACGAAGGGTTCCGTACCATTATCCTGTAATAAGTTTAAAATTTTTAAAAATATTTTCTTATATGATGTAAATAAAAATTTATGCTTTTTGCAATTTTTCCTTTATCTTTGCTATAAGACGTTGCTTCGTACCAAAAATTAATTATTAATCAAAAAAATACATTATATTATATTTTGAGTTCACGGCATAAACGGCTGTATCTTTTGATTGCGTTGGTCTAGAAGTTTGATTTTTTTACAGCTCCTAGGGACAGCAGACCTTAGTATTTGATATGAATTTCAGCTTGATATCTCCACGCGTTCCCGAGAAAAAGGTCTTGACAGATAGACAAAGTGATCCTTTAAGGGTTCCGTTTTTTCCTTTTGAGGTACAGAACCCTAAAAAGTACTTAAAACTACTACTTAAGATTTAGAATTCTAAAACAACAGAACTCATGCTATCTTGCTCATAATACCCGTATTGCGGCGCTACAGCGAACTGCAGACATGGCGTGAATGTTTCAGCCAATAGTGGATGGATATTATTGCGCCATGCAAAAAATTTATTTCTGCGCAGGTACATCGGTGTAAGTTATAAAAGTTAATAAAAATATAGTACTGTACTCTTTATATAAATATTTTTAAAGTATCCTAACGGTATATGTTTTTAACATTGTGAGACTACTAGCGGTGATAAACAATTTTTAACTATGATTTTCATACTCAATATACGATTTCCGTAAAAATATCGCTACTTGATTTTTGTTTTCCTGACTTGTATTATGTTCTTGTAGAGGAAATGGAGCCGTGGAAGGAGGCACTTTGTGGAGTGGTATGCGAATTACTGTCACACGGCGCGCACGCAGACGCCGTAGACTCAGAAGGCATCACACCCCTCTTATTCTCTTGCGGAAGTAAGTGAATCCTTATAATTTATTAATTTGGTATGAACTTAAATCTATCTTTACAGTTTTCACTAACATGATAGACAAGCAATTATTAAAACATATATATTATCGTCGGCTAGTTTGAAAGACCTATATGGTGGACTGCTATCACCTGTCGCTTGTTGCAATAATCATCACTTCCGCCGTAAGAAGTCCACTGCTGGACAAAGGCTTTTGCCAAGGATTCTTCGTTCCATGAGAGGTTTTGGCCATACTCACCACGATTATCAGGCGGGTCGACGAGCGCAGTTTCTTTGGCTTCTTGTGCTTTTGACGCTGCTGTTAATCGAAAGCATTTTAAGCTGGGGAAGGATAGGAATTTGTTGGATTTGGAAAGAGATTGAAAGTATTGGGATACTACACAGATGAATAGAGTTTAGTCTGGTAGTCGTCAAAGGCACCACGTCAGAGGCCGAGAGGCGGTCCCGAAGAACTCTGACACCAGGGTGTGCATGGTCGATTTGACTGTGACATTTATTCGAAATCATCATCATTTCGAGTAGGTGTCACGGTCAATCGACCATGCACACCCTGGTGTCAGAGTTCTTCGGAACCGCCTCTCGGCCTCTGACGTGGTTCCTTTAACGACTACCAGATGGCAGCCGGGACCAACGGCTTAACGTGCCTTCCGAAGCACGGAATCATCTTTATTATCAGACAATCAGGTGATTCAAGCCTGCAATGTCCTAACCAAACTGGAAACAACTAAATAAAGTATGCTTCCGGTGGGAATCGAACCCACGACCCCCGGGTCAACAGGCAAACGCCTTATCCACTGGACCACGGAGGCTGTTGTATTCGAAATGATGTTGTACGCAGCGCCGGCGGAGAGCATTGTGCACGCTGCGTACCGGCCGCGGCTGGCGTGCCTCGCGGCACTGGCTCTAGCGCGGCACGGCGGCACGTACCGACCCGCGCAAGTGCCGCGCGACCTACACGCCTTCCTCACCATGCACGGTGTGGCCGCCTCGCACTGACCGGCCGCGCCCGTCTTGTACGTGAGACTGTCTCATCTTAACATTTGCTGCCTCCTTTAGTTATTATTACGTGAGAGGACAATACCTATTGCGATATTTAAATTAAATCACTTTATCATGAAAACTGTAGTGTTCCAAATGGTAGGCATTAAAATAATGTTATAAACGCGATAAAACTGTAAAACATTTGCTGCCTCTTTAAGTTATTATTAAGTGAGACGACAATACTTATTGCAATATTTAAAACTATTGAACGCGCTTATTCCATCATTTTTATAACCTAACGTTTCGAACACTTTCACGTTCGCAGATAGAAAACTAAAACAGTACATATGTACGTGTAAAAGTAATGTAATTAACGCGATAAAAGCGTTTTAAATGATTTAGTTTAAATGTGTAACAACCGCTTCAATATTAGAAAACTTATTGCAGTACTTTATTCAAATACGTGCGGTAATTTGACTGGTAATTCGGATTAGACCGCGCACTTATGTTAACATATCATTAATCGGGACCGTTAACCGATGTATTGTCGAGTGATTCAACTCTCTGTCGCACTTTTGTGTCATCAATGCTCAAGTTGGTCAACAAGTCTGGCCGTTTAAGAATACGATAAGACTTTTTGGAATGACGAAGTTAAATTTCATGTATATTACTTATGCCATTCTATTTTAAATCTTTTTTTAATTAAATCAAACTATTTTACAGTACTTAAGGGGAGTTACGTTTTAAATTAGACAATCTTTACTAACGTCGCTGATCCGTTGTCCAACCCGTTCATCTTAGGAGTTATAGCATCTTTTTTTATTAACTTTTTATTAACAAGAAGTATCTTAAATTTGTCAATGCTAAGTTGAAGTCGAGCTAACTAAAGCTTTCTTATTACTACATTATGATAAGAACAAATTATCCTAAGATGAATCACGCTGTAGCTTTATTAACCATGATATTTATAACATAATATCAGTTTACATTATAATGTATATATTCTGGCAGCCAGGTAAAATGATCTCAAGCTATGTTATAAAAAAAACTGCAGGAATAATAGCTAATTTCTATTTTAAATAGAATGTATTGTACTTGAGGCTTTCTTTTTACGACACGTAAAATTCTGACGGCTTAACGTGTTACAGGGTTTACTGTGACATATTATAACGTCTGAATATTATCGAAGATATTTAAATACAATAGAGTAGATGGTTTTTATCGGAAAATATACTAATATGGTCATTATAGCGGAAATATTGGCTTTCTAATCGAAACCAATTAAACATATAAAATAATGTCATTTGTATTATCTGTAGCAGCTTCATGTTAAACAGTGTCAAATGATCCAAAACTTGTTGAACACAGGGTTCGTATGTGTTCAGGTGGCGACTAAATATTTTGTAGAGAAGGCTCAAATTATATTGTAATGAAAATATCGAAATCGAATCGTAGGGACGACTGTTGTGATAATAATATAGATGTAATATATTTTATTGTAAGGTAACGTAGTAAGGACGTCGCTAGATGCGCCTTTGAAGAGGCACAAGAAAATAACGAGTTTAAAGTAGAATTAAAATTAACGAGATTCGTAGCATAGAAATGTTTACTCAAAAATGGTACTTATTATTTATACATGTACGGATAGATTTATGCGGGCCGCATCGTGGCAAAAAAATGTGCTTTACTTTTCTCAAGCAAGCTCGTTGCGACCCGAAAATTATGCCCAATATACTTAAAGTTGATTGCATTGCATTGCATTCTACTGGGGGCGCATGTAATACTTTATTTTCTTTTTGTCACGTCCACTGTCCATGGTGACGAATGGTGACGAAAACAGTGATGACTAATTTGCCAGTTACACGGGGGCGAACCATAGCAAACTTGCCGCATCTCCTGCATTCTAGTTAGTCTGTTTACCTATAAATACCGTTTGATTGTTTAAAGATATTCGATATTTATATAAATAAATCCATATACAAACATGTTATAATAAAAACGTAGTGAAAACGTAGCTTTCAGTGACAGAAGAACACAATAGTCTCACATGTTCAAATTACCACACATTGATATGGCTGTTGGACCTGTATAGAGTGATTTCTGGTGCTCCAGTGAGTACAAGAAATATCTGACATCTTGAAGAGATTGAAGAAACCTGGTGGAAAAGGACTGCCTGTAGAGACGGTCAAACCCCCCCCCCCCCCCCCCCCACCTAAAGGTTAGGGGGTGTCTAAAATAAGTATGTGAGACTAATGTGATTCTGACTATTGATTAGACTACTTGATTGAAATATATTGACATCTTATAACATAGAACCGTAGGGCTAGTCGTACATAAAAAAATATGTAGCGAATTAAAGATGTAGTGACCATATAATGTTGAAACGTATTTTAAATAGCATCCGTTTTAGCATTAAGCATAACTACGTGTCAGGCATGTAGACGCACAATTTTGTATTAAAACTGGTTGCTAGGCTTTCTGGGTGTATTGGGGTTTTTCCTAGAATCCTTCGTCACTAGGTGGCAGCTTTAAAACGTTAAGTTCAACGGACTTGTATCATAATATTATAAACCACCAGCTGGCAGCACTGTATAGTCGGGTCTGATGAGTTGTTTTCATCATCATCATCATCATTTATATCAGCCGATGGACTGCTGCGTCTCGCTCTTTATTATCGCGTAAAACAGGATAGCGATAGTCGATAAACGTTATCGCGCAGTGCCATGCTGCAGGGCCATAGGATTGTCGAATTTAATCCTACTGCCAATATATACACGATTGCCGAAAAAAGGAGTGTAATGATTTCAGAGTTCAGTTGGACGATGAGTTAGTTTGTTTACTCTATTTATTCAGTGGTCGGACGCGAGGAGCTTATTATTCGAGTTATAAATCGCGAGTTAAATAAAATCACCATCGAGAAGCCCGCTTCGTTGGCGTAGGGTAGGTATCATCACTCCAGCCGTAAGAAGTCCAGTGTTGGACAAAGGCGTCTCCAAAGCATTCTTCGTTCCATGGGAGGATATTGCCATATTCATCACGCTGGGTAGGCGGGTTAGCGAGCGCACTTTATTTTTGCTTTTTGTGCTGTCGACGCTGTTGCCCATCGGATGCATGCTAAGGTCTATCCCTATAGATAGGACTTATTTGGGTAGTGAATTAAACCTTGGGATACTACTCACTCGGAACCATCGGGGGATAGCAAGTAGCAGTTCGGGAGGCCGGCGCGCGTACCCAATGCCATACTTGAACTACCGGCTAAGGAGTTGAGGATGACACCCTTGGATGCGTACGCGCGATCGAATTAATTCTAAATACCAAACTAACAAAAAATTGAAGATACTTGTTGCTAAATACAAATTTTGTAAATTTTGACGAAGCATGTTGTGGATATTTCGTTATGGTATAATGACGAAGCTTGTTGCGGATAAATACCAGAATGTAATTTAATACTTAATAAATTAATGAATACCAAAGCATTATATCATGCGAGTAGCTAAAGTTTTTTGTCAGGGCAGTAGTTTAATCCTGTTTTGCTTGATAGTGTTGCCACCTAGAGTGAGCTTTCTTGGTGAATCCTTATTGATTTATTTTTAAATTAGTTACACTTTTTTCACTGATGAGTTTTGAGCTCTATATTTGTGCTTCCTTTCATGTTTATTTTTTTAATGTCACTGCCTATGATTAACTTAAAGAAAGAGTATAAACTAAAAGAAAGAGTACATTTTAATAAAGAAGGGCCTAAATTATATGCGAATATTTAAAAATATTCTATGCGGATATCTTAAATCATTATTGATGGAATAAAAAGAAAAACGAAATAGCAATAATTCTTCATAAATAAAATAAAATTTGACAAATTATTTGTGTTAATGTTGTAAAATAAACCATAGTAACAGCTTCAAAGATAACATATAGCTTCCAGTTTAAATGTAGTTACTTATGCTTATTATTAACAAGGGAATAATACAATGTATAAGATGGCGATGTATTATTTAATATGACATTTAGTAAAATTAATTAATAGTAAAATTTTTAGACATGGTTCGTTTATTGAACTTAAATTGTAACCTATATCTTAGTAAAGGCGCATGCATATTGATATGTTAAAAGCTACTATTGCGTATTTGAAAATTGTTGGTTGAAGCCAAATTCAAAACGTTTATTTAATATAGGTTTCTTTGAACACTTTTGTTCAACAATTGTTGACGTCAAAAATTAACTTATGGCTAAGCCAGATTTATATTATTATATTGAATGCACTGGATCCTTCTCTGCTTACTATCCAACGCTAAATTCTAATACCTACTGGACAAGAATAATATCAATTATTATAATTGCGGCAATATTTGATAATGCTGGTACAAAGTTAGACATTGAATAAATTTATTTCTAAGTTCCTATATAGCTTAGTACAAAAATCAATGGCTTCAAATTATAAGCGGCTAAACATCCGTGTCTTAGCACCATTTTTAATCTAACTTTGGAGGTAAATAACACCTTATGAATGAAGATGAAGATTCGAATATTTTTGACTTGCGTTTGGTTATTTATTAGTTCAAATAACCAAATTTTGTATAAGTGTATGGAATAGATTCTAAACACGATGCAATTTGGGTTATGCGTCTGGCCATATGCCAAGGCAAGGAGGTGGAAATTCACAGCACCATGACGAGGAAATGAGATATTAATTTTATCCAATACCAAGTAATTTTGAAATTAAACATACACAATTTTACACCTATTTCATTTAATAGTCTTGGATAAAAAAGTAATAATCAGGATGAGCTCCTAATAAACGTAAAAATGACGCAAATATACCACCTTACCACCAGTGGCAGCACTGGAAGCCGGGCGCGCGTATCTTATGTCAGATATGCAACCATCGGCCAAGCAGTTGAGACACCCCTGTCCTGGAGTTTTTTGTCATTGGATCGACAACAGCGACAATTAAATAGCTTATTGATCCTGATGCCCAGTGTACCAAGACACCAAGTGTCCCTATATACCCTCATTGCATCGTGTGCAGACACATTTAGCGTAAAACCGAATGACGATCGATCCCATCAACCAATAGAATTTTGTTACTGACGCCTGTTTCTCCAGCCTGATCATCGTCCACAGATCAGAATGCGCCTTAACTCATATCACTGATATAATTTAGAAACTATAAAAAATCTAGTCGAAGGCTTGTATTGTTATGTATTTGTAAATAATTTTAATTTTAAGTTCGTAGTTTTATCGCTATAGATTATATCGATTTACAGAAATGCCGATTTTATTATATGAGTACTTTAATATATTATTTTTGTAAATTTAGATCTAATTATATTGAAAATTCAGCAAATTGTTCTATATTATATATTTTGTTATTTGAAAGTTTGTGTTGTAAATTTTGAAGGCATCGCCAGGGCAAGTTTACGTACTGAATATTCGACATTGTATGAGGCTTAGTACATTCGTACTGTATCTGGAATGTATAAAAAATAATCACCTCGTTAAATTTAATGAAAATAAAGTTCTTGTAATCTTTTATGACCACCTATTTCTTGTTCTGTGGCGTATATTTATAAATACATAAATAGATTGTTCTATTATGAATTATGACAGTTACGGATTTTTTTATTATTAATTATTTACTTATTAGGTACCTGGTATATGTACAATAGTACAGGCATTAGGCAATGTATTATTTTTTACTAGATGCCAATCTTTACACGAATTTTTGTGAGTTCAAATTCGGGATATTAAATATTTTTCGGCAGCACTGCGAGGTAAGGATCGGTATTTTTTGACTTTTGACAATTGCCAAGTTCTTCTTCGACAGCTCCCTAGGCTTCAGCGCCAAAAATGTCGCCATTGTAGAAATATCAAATGTGCCAAAATATAATGCAAATTTTGTGTTTTAAGATCGTTATGATTTATTTATCAAGATTATTCGGACTTAGTATTGACCTCATTAAAACCAATGCCTTTGTAACATTAAAAATGCAATGAATAATCTACTAGACGCAAAAAAATCGATTAATTAAAATATAATATCTCAATGTAAAAAGATATTCACTATTAGTAAATTTCCAAAAAAACAATATGCGTTTATATTTATTTGCATTTTTTCTGCTTGATTTTTGAAATTTAGTATATAATGTAGATAACATATAAAAGTAGCCTTTTACGATTAAGAGAGAGATAGAGAATATTGTAAAAGTATTTTTTTCTTAAAATCTCTACATAACGTAGGCACTGTAAATGCTATAAAAGATAAAAAAAAGTATATCAAGTGTTCTCAAGAAAGGTCAAATCAATATCCACAACTAACAATGAAACTGCAAATATAGAGCCAGATGATATTTTTATTCGCAATATTAATATACTTAGTAATTATTTAACCTACATTTTCTTTATTATCTCCAAACAAATATACAATAATCTTAAATTAAACTACTTATCAATAACCCTAACTATACAAATAGAAAAAAAAAACTTAAAAATAATTTAAATCTAAAAATCTAAACTAAGGTGTTGCCCGTGTGGCATAGTGCCAAGAACACTAGCTGCATTCCCCCGCTGAATAGCAATTGCAATTCTTTGCGCGAGGAAAGAGCCAGCCCTCTTGTCACCAGCGGCGTCGACAAGCCTGGGTGCTAACCCTTTAAAGAATTTCTTTGTGCTAGGACCCCATGGACCCAATGTTTCGACACCAAGCGGAACAAATATGTACTCATCAATAAGAGAAGCATATTTGCGCCGCTTGGCGTCCTCTGCAGCCTCCGCCGCAGCTACATTATCTTCATTCTCGATTTACCTTTCCTGATAATCGCTGGATATATTTTTTTCCACTTGACAATAGGCATATAAATCATATAGCAGTAGAAAAGAAAAATGTAAAATATTCTCACTCAAATTATATCGTAAGAGAAAAAAATGTGATTTATTATTTAATCCCGTTGTATATTGTGTAAATAAGATAATATTTATCTGTCCGAATATAATGATATTTTTTGTCTGAACAATTCGACAAATAAAATGTTATATTGCATAATTATTGTTTTTTATTGGTTTGACCTATTAAACTTGTGTTTTACTTGTTCTTTTAGGCTTGGGCGTACCTGGAGTAGCAAATTCAATATCCTACCGCATTCGAAGAACCGTTTGATTTAGTTTTCCTCCTAATGTTACCAACATGCTAAACTTGGCTTTTAAGTCTTATAGGCCTGGGCTCTGTCGGCCCCGCAAGGACAGGTTCAAATCCCGTCCGCTTGAATGTTTTTAAGAGTATATCAAAATAGCATTGTGAATGCAAAATATAACACTTATAAAAAAATATTTATCAGGCTGAGTTCGGTGGTACAACAGACAAAAACGATATATGATGATATCGAGCATGTTTTTTTGTTTCATGGATATGTATGAGTGAGTTGCTATCCGGAATCCGGGCAGCACTAGCACCGAGCTTCCCTTGGATTGTTGCAGCACACAGATACATTCGTCTTTACCGTACCTACGTGATGCTTTTTCCTTCGTGTTATGTAATTTTGAACTTTTCTCTGTATGTGTGACATCAGCTACATATCCTCATACCTACCTATCTATCTATATGAAAATTGTTTGACGTATCTGCTACAGCGCCATAATAGAGTTCGCAAGTTTAGCCAATATTGTTAAAATATTTTAGATTTAAATTTGAGAAGAATAATTATAAAGAACTCCGCGCCATTGATCCTCATCAGTGAGGAAAAGCGCCGAGAGAGAGAGAGGCTAGCAGACTTGCAATCTCTTCGGTACTGACTTTTGGTGTTCATACGGTGGTCCATGATCGATAGTTCTTATCAATGAGGAACGTGTCAGTGACAGAGGTCACCGCACTAGAACGTCTTCCGCATTGTCTTTTCGGGTTCACACGGTGATTCGTGGTTGATTATCCGTGGTTTACACTTGAATGCAGACTGTTTAATTTGGGCGGAAGAGAGCGGAGCGGCCTCAATTGTCGAGACTATTTATTAAAATCATATTAATTTTTAGATCCCAGCCAAAAATACACTACCAAAAATTTTGTACGTAAGAAAATGTTAGTTCGCGGAAAGGTCTCGTATTTTTGTATGGAGACTTTATCCTTTCATGCAAAGCTGTAAATTTAATAGGTATCTAAAGTCAAAGTATCAAATGAATCGACTTTGTTTTAGGACATTGGGATAGCAGTAAAATTTACGCGAGATAAATTCATTATAAAAACACGGTTTCACTAACGTTTATTCAGTTTGAATCGCCAACTAGTTTCGGTCTGTTACGAAGACCATCATCAGGGCGTGTGTTAGGGTTGGCGACACGGAGGTTTTGCTCCCCTCAAAGCACTCTCTTTGAGTGTTCACTAGTTGGCGATTTCAACTGAATAACCGTGCGTGCAACCGTGTTTTTATAACAAACAATAGAGTTAAAAAGCGGAAATAAAAGTTTACTATTTTATATTCCTTTCCGACCTAAAAGAAGAATGTTCCAGTTGTTTCTCCCCGCAGGTCGTGAGAAATCATGTTAATAGACTAGGTGGCTAGCAACCTATCCATATTACTATTTTTATTTTATATTGTCTACCTATAAGCCCACCAACAGCTAAACGTGGCCTACTAGCTTCTGTCTAGGGGAAAAGATGTGGTTATCATATTTTTATAAGGGTTTTAAGTATTCACACCGCTATTCTGACATATTCTTCATAATTAATAAACAAATAAGATATGGTAAAAAAAATATTCCCGCGTGGATTTTTTCACCATATCTTAATTCTGTATTTAATAAGAGCATAGGGCAAAAAGTAGGTACTACGTACAAATAAGAGTGTGATTACTATTTTTTTTGTTTGTTTGTTTGTTACGCTTTCACGCCGTAACTACTAACCCGATCATCATGAAATTTTGCATACAAGTTCTCACCATACTAAGCCGACCATTTTCGGGAGTATAGCAAAAAGCGACGCTACAGTATATATTGCTAACTATCCTAAATTAGCAGTAGTATTCACGTAAAATAGTACAGTCGCGTACATCGTTAAATTCAAGTTTTTTTTTTAACTTCTACAAAACTATTGTTTGCTTAGGACCACATTTTTTATATTGTACTTATGATACAATCTCAATTGGAATGTGTCCAACAGTCCTATTTCAATGAGTACTATTCTCATTCCGTCAACCGGGCCGCTGCACTTACACTCATAATGTAGATATAGTTTTGAATTTATATATTTGTTTATTTGGTGGTTCCCTAACAGGTTATCATGTGATGTCTCATTGGTTTTTTTATATGACGAGTGGCAGAGTGCTTTACAAGACCACGACTATGCGCTTCGCGCGCTTAGTTGCGTGCGCCACTAGGGTTGCCAACTCAGTTGATCAGAAATCAGGGAGGTAAAAAAAGTAATGTAAAGTTTTATTGTATGGCCGTTAATGTTTAAATAATTCCAATAACGAATGGTAAGTATTGTTCAGGTCGAGGGCATCACGACGCTCAAACGTCTGAAGGAGGAGGAAGTCTTGTTTGCAGAGAGCGATTAAGTCAGCTTTTCTACGCTATGAATATAAAAACTCATCAGCAGTATAAACTGCATTAAGAAATCGGGCTTTCTTAGTCTTTAAACAACCTTGCAAAAATAGATCACTGTATCGAAATACCGAAAATGTTTACCGATACACTACACCGGTATTTCAGAATACCGGTATCCATGCGCCAGTCCGGCCGTACGCCCCCGTTCCACGACTCACCCGGCCGCATGCACACCACATATAGGTATACGATAAAGCTCATATTTCACTTCTCAGAACACAGAATAAAATTATAGATCTGTACATTTATATTACTTTGACAGGGATCTCAAGTTCTAACTAGTTTGTGGCCATGACAAGAATGAGTCACTGAGAGTGCATTCATGGGGTTGATACTTTCTTTACAATATTAGTAAACGCCCTCTATATATTTGAGTGGTAAACTCATTCTTTTCTTTCCGTTTGACACTTAAAATCGCCAATTATGAATGAGACAATAGTATGAAATACAAGCATATTATTTACCACTATTTAAATGTGCTAATTTAAAATTAAATAATGAGTTAAAAATTGCTGTGTATTTGCAGAGTTATGAGTGGAGTAAACTTAGTGTTTAGTTCAGAAACTGATATTTAGATGGCGCTGCTGCAGAGCGGTCTGCGGTACTCCTGCGGGATCGACCAAATGTCTAGAGTGAATACTACGACAGTTGATCTTTTTTGTGTTGACGTCTCGTCTCGTCTCGGTCGCGCACATAATACAATGATGTAAACCAAATGTATAGCGTCAGATTTTTTTAAAAAAAATCTTTGATTTAGTTATCCAATAATGAGATTTGTAATTTACAGGTTGCAAATGAAATAACTATTAATTTATATTATACCTAAACTTACATAACAAATACTAAACAAGACGGAAATCCGGAAGCCTTCAAAAAGTAAAAGATTGTTCCTACTCATCTAAATAGGTATTTTGTCAACGCCTAGCGAACCTATTACTTGAAAGAAATTAAATATGGTAATAATATATATTATATATCTGTACCTACCTATGTATAGAACCAAAGCATAAAACCAAGAATATATGCCTGTGCATTAAAAACTCATCCTCATGTTTGCATACGTACACAAACTGTATTCTACACTCTCGTATGAAGAAATAAAGATTATATTTATGAATGCGAACACTTCAGTACACGAATGTGCCGCAAAAATAAATGAATACACGACCAATTTCAGTAATACAACTAAATATACGGTACCGTCGCCTTTTACTATACTCCCAAAAATGGTCGGTTTATCATGGTATTTCCCCTACAGTTGGATATTTAATGATATTTCCAAAACTACTGCGTGTATTGAGCTGATTTTTTGTAAACTAATAGTTAACTTACTCTTACAAATAGTTTGATAGCTGTCGACTTTCGAACTAATAGAAAAACTAGTCAAATCGGCTGTCGAAATTCCTGGCGACCTAGATATGGTTCTTTTTCCTCATAACTAATTTAATACTTAAGATATCATATTGATACTTACCTAGGTATTGTAGGCAATTATTACAAATCAAACGAACTTACCAAGTGAAGTTCGATGTTAATTGTGTGAACAGATTCATTCGAAGCGATTTATGGTTTACATATTGTATGTTGCATTGCCACGCATTAGCCTTGCACAGTTTTTTAGAGAGGGTATATATAAAAAACAAAAACAATGTGCCACTTTTCACGATTCCCCCACTCGTGTCATCCCCACTACCCCACTTAACCTCGGTGGTTCGGTCGGCCGATTTTTCTCATTTAGTTCAGAGTTTGAATATTATTGTAATTTATTTCACATAATTTAGGGGATGGGAATAGTTAATAGTACGTGTCATAGTGTGATGACTAGTGATGAGTTTCTGAATTAAGTTGAATTGTTCAAGTGTTATAATGGATGGTTAATAAAACAGTCTATGGTAAGTGTTACATGTTTATTTATTCCATGTTATTATTGGGGAGGGTTACCATAAATCGCTTCGAATGAATCTGTTCACACAATTAACATGGAACTTCACTTGGTAAGTTCGTTTGATTTGTAATTGTGTTTCACAGATTCATTCTTCGCGATTTATGGTTTACATATTGTATGATGTTTAGAGTTTTGGTGAAATAAATTAAATAATAGATGTGGTAAGAATAATAATCAGAAAATTAATCTATCATACCATATCTTGGTAACGAAAATTAAATGTAAATTTTAATATATATTTAGTACAAAAAAATCATCATTTTTTCACATTGTTACAGCTCATCAGCGGTATTGAGGATAGATCTAGCAAAATCATTATTTATAATCTCCTTGTTGTAGAATTTTGCAAATACACTGGAAGAGTCCGTCCAGCCAGCAGTTTTGCGGATTACGTCAATATTAATTCCAGCCCTGTTAGCAGTAGAAGTGGCAGCATGTCTGGTACTGTGGGCTGAAAATATGGTTGTATCTATACCACTTTCCTTAAGAGTGTCTTTGATCCAATGACTTAACCTTTGTGTAGATAATTTTGAAAACGGTTTTTTGTAACTAATGAATAAAAATAAATTATCTTTACTACGTAGTGCTGCTGTTTTATTTATATATGTTTCTAAACATCTTGCCGGACAAATCTCCGGTTTTTCATTGAAATATGGAAGTTTTAACACAGGTTGATAAGAGTTTGGGTTTGAGGTCTTTATATTATCGGGAATAGTAATTATTATTTCAACTGACTTAAATATTTTAATGTTAGACAGTTTAATTAAGGATAGAGTTTGTACTCTATGTGCCGAGACTAGTGCTAACAAGGATACAGTCTTTGTGGAGAGAGTCTTCAGATCAAGTGATTCATTTGGCCATTTTTGGGCTAGATAGTTTAACACTATGCCTGGGTTCCAAGTCCAATTGTATTTGGGTTTCGTTGGCCTTAATTTGAAGACTCCCTTCATGAATCTTTTAATTCTGTTGTCGTTCATGTACGTATTACTAAGTAGTAATGATAGGGCGGATTTGTGACAGTTTATAGTACCATAACTTGAACCAGCTTCAAAAAGCTCAGTTAAAAAATGAATCACAATCGGCACAGAAGCTATCATATAGTTAAAATGATGTTTCTCACAGTAGTTAAGCCAAGCTCGTATGCAGCTGTCATATTGTTTATATGTACTATTTGATAATGAGGCTAACATAATATCAACGGATTTAGGTGATAAAAACCTTCTTAGAAGCACTTCCCTGATAATCTCGCGGCAACTAATCTGAGACTTCTGTGTAGGTTGTGTGACGACCTGAAAGGAGATTTCAGTAATTTCAAATTAGGTTCAAAGTAAATGGGGTTACAAACTAATAACTTTTGAAATATTGGAAACCAAGGTTGTGTTGGCCAAAAGGGTACTACCATTGTGCCTTCTGCTTTATCCCTGATAATTTTTTGTAAAGATTTTAATATAAGAGAAAATGGTGGAAATGCATAAAAATAGCCTAAATTATTCCAATTTTTGGTAAAAGCATCGACTGCCCAAGCCTGTGGGTCTTGTTTCCAAGAAATATACTTCTTACACTTAGCATTATGCCTGCTAGCAAATAAATCAATATGTGGAAGACCAAAACTGTTGACAATGTCCTCGTAAGCGTAATCTGCCAATTCCCATTCCGTATCTTGAAACTTTTTTCGGGATAGAGTGTCAGCTTCCACATTTTCTTTTGTGTTAATATAAGAGGCAAAAATAGTGATTCTACGTTTTTCACACCAGGTCCAGATATCTCTAGACACATTATTCAAGTGAACATACTGCACACTGCCCATTCGATTTATACAAGATATAGCGGTGACGTTATCAATACGCATTAAGATTTCACAGTCATGTTCGTTTTTTGCAAAAACTTTAAGAGCGAAAAAGGCGGCTTTAAGCTCAAGTTCATTAATGTGTAGACATTTCTCTTCCTTCTTCCAATAACCATATATTTGGTTAAGTTTGCAAAAAGCACCCCAGCCAGTACTTGAAGCGTCTGAAAATATTTCTAAACGATATTCATTAAACTTGAATCTACAAGACCCATCATCTATGTGCTTAATCCACCAATTTGTGTCTGCTTTTAGTGTATGTGGAATTTTAACTGTTTGGTTATATGAGGGATTTCTAACGAGACATTTATATTTAAACCTTTCAAAAGTTTTAGTATATAACCAACCATATTCTGTAGCTGGGCATGCTGAGATTAATAGACCTAAAATTCTTGCAAATTCTCTTAGCTTTAATCTTTGTGTTTTTAACAAAACGTTTAATTTTTCTTTAATTACTGATTTCTTTTTGTCTGGAAGGGTTAAAATCATATTATTGGAATCAAAAATAAATCCTAAGAATTTGCATCTGTTTTTAGGCTTTAGACAGCTCTTTTCGGTGTTAATAATAAATCCAAGACTTTCTAATAAATTAATCGTAAATTTAATGTTTTCATTACATTCTTTGAAGGTAGGTTCTATTAATAAAATATCGTCCAGATAGATTATCGACGTCATATTGCGAGATCGTAAGTATTGTACGACAGGTTTTAATATTTTAGTAAATACATAGGGTGCTGTACATAGACCGAACGGAAGGCAATTAAATTGAAACACATTTCCACAATATTGAAATCTTAGAAACTTTCTATGCGTTTTGTGTACTGGAATTAAAAAGTATGCGTCTTTCAGGTCTACTGAAGCCATAAAACAATCAGGTGTTATGAGTTTCGAAGCAGTACGATAGTCTTCCATTTTAAAATGACAAGTTTTGACAAATTTGTTTAGACATTTAAGATTTAATATAAATCTTTTTTCTCCGTTCGGTTTAGGTACTAAAAATATACTCGACAAAAATTCTCCGTCTTCATGACTGCATTTTGAAATTGCGTTTATATCTAAAAGTTTTTGAATGGCACATTCGAAATCTAATGATTCTTGAGCAGATTTAGGATATACTTCAGGATTATCACTGCGAAAGGGCGTGCTTGTAAAAGGAATCTTGTAGCCTTTGACCCAGTCTAATATCTGTGGGTCATTGGTCACACGTAACCAGGCTCGAGTAAAATATTGAAGACGGCCGGCGTACTGTACCTCGTCTATTTGCGGCGCGTTGTCCTCGAATGAGATGTTCCCGATGTTCGACGTGGAGATTCTCGACCTCTTGTCGTCCGACGCTGTTGGCCTGAGTAACTTCTCGCTGCGCGTGCGCGCTCCTGCTCTGCCGGTCTGTTCCTGGTCTTCCGATAAAAAGTTTGGGAGTTTAAATTACTATTATTTTGAGAAATAAAGTTATTTTTGTTAAAAAGGCTAGTTGGTTTCTTATTTTTTAGACTTTCTCCTGACTGTTGAATGGTTTTTGCGGCTTTTAATTTCTCGGACAAGTTTTCTCCAAAAAGGTACTTATCCCTAATAGATTCAACTATCATTTCTTTAAGGTTAGAGTTTGTAGTTGTGGTAATGAGATTACGTCGAGTCCTAGTATCGTGGAAGTGTATGTCGCATAGCAGCCGACATGCATCACTTATCGGTTTAAGGATTCTTTGAGCAGATGTTTCTTTATTAATAACCATGTCCATGGCCTGAGCAAGGGCAGACAAAGCTGTACCAAGTTGCTTTTGTTTTATCATAAGCGTTGAATCACGCCTAACTCTAGGCTCTGACAAAGCCGCTTTAGCTTCAGGGTTTAAAAGCGGAGCTAGTAGCAATTCACAATTGCTGGGAATCGAGTATTCCTCTAGAATTTTGCTTTTAATTTCTTTAGACAAGCCCTTTGCAAGAATTTCTTGCCATCGACTGGCGATATCCTTGTGGATAGGCTTCCCAAAGGTGACATCATTTTTAGGAGCCTCGCCTAATAGTAACAAGATTTCATCCTGCAATTCAGGATCAAGTTTACTTTCCTCAATATTGTTGGAATCCATCGCAATATGCTCCCCTAGTGCCACCTGCGAGTCTGCTGGTGGTGCTGTCGACGTGCCGGGCTGTGGAGACCGAGGCATTGACGCTACCGTCAGAGGAGAATAAGACGGCGGCGATGGAGTTCTCGAATAGGGCGTATGAGGCCTCTGCTCATAGTCCATGATGTCAGGATCTGTTGAGTAACAGAACAGCCATTTTGAATTAATGTAGGTACTCCACAAGGAATAGCTGTTAATATAATTATGAGTACAGCGCCACTCGATAGTTATAGTGAGTACCGCGCCACTCAGAATAATTGTAACTTTTGTAAGCAGATAAAAAATGACGCCACTCGATAATTAAAGTGAGTACCGCGTCAGTGCTTACCATCAGAATTATCATCAGACGATTCGATTATCATCCTTTTGTACTTTTTCTTCTTATTGAGCTTTCCCTCTAATCTTCTAATTTTTCTTCTTATCTTCTCCTCTGTATCTATTGATTTCCGTTTTCTTCCCATGTTTACAGAAACACTATGAAATAAATGTAACGCGGAACAAATTATTCGTGCGAAGGCTAGCGCACAGAAATGCACAATGAGAAAAATCGGCCGACCGAACCACCGAGGTTAAGTGGGGTAGTGGGGATGACACGAGTGGGGGAATCGTGAAAAGTGGCACATTGTTTTTGTTTTTTATATATACCCTCTCTAAAAAACTGTGCAAGGCTAATGCGTGGCAATGCAACATACAATATGTAAACCATAAATCGCGAAGAATGAATCTGTGAAACACAATAAGATTTATAAGGTACAAACTAACGTCAACAATTAGTTTCTAGGTCCTATATTTAAAGTACAGGAGTTAAAATACCTGATTTCATATTTTTATTTTTAATCCTTCAATGGTAACATTTTTATAAATTCTGTTTTCACAGACATGACCTACAAATTCATAACAGTGTAAGTAAAAAAAATCAAACTCCCACGACGTGCCGATTATGAGATCCAGCAATCGACCAAACGTTACCGCAGCAAAAATTTGAATATCGCAAAAGTCTACAGACGTACAAATTCTATTTATACAAGTACATTTACAGCACATCAACTACTAATTATTGTATTAACTTTCATACGGATCCGAGAAATTTTTTTGCTGGCGTAACGTTTGAAATGTCATCAAAAATTAATGGACGTACAAATTTAAAACTTTCAACTACATTTACACGACGTTACTTACTAATTATCTAGCAATATTACATTTTGATATTCAGTACTTTTTTTCTGGTGTAACGCACACTCTATAGTAAGGTAAGTAAAAACGTTATTTTCACTATATATGTTACTTACCTGTATGTCAGTATGTGTGGGCCAAGGTGCTTGGCCATAGACGGTAGAAGTGGTGGGCAGCGAGAGCACAAAACAGCCAGGAGCGATAGTAGGGGAGAAGGGGGTAATGGGAGTCGCTTAAGCGAGCTATCAAATAAAACAGACATTACATTCGGCAGTATACCATCCAGTGCAATCACCAGTTGATCAGCTAGCCGATTTAGTTTTTCTGACTTGTAATATCGGTATCTATAAGCGAAAAAACATAAGAATATTTTTTGCGCGTAATGGTAATCACTAGCGGGCTCTTTGGCTCCCATTACCCAAAACCTATACTGCATGTTAATTGTAAAATTTAATAACACAAAGTAAATTTAATCGCAAATTAATATGCTAATTTAAATTTTGAAAATCAAGGATAAAACTATTCATAGTTATTAATTTGGTACAGCTACAACGTCTATACTCACCGTTAATGTTGTTTTGACGAAAATTTACACCGCCGAGGCGTGAAAACGAAACATAATTGTCACTCAAAAACGCGTGGAACTATTAGCGCGAGTCATTCGTACAATGGGCATCGGGTACAGAGCAAGCTGAACATGTCATTTACCTAGATATCGAACGTGTAGTTTTGCTTAGAGGCACCTGACCCCGATTGCCCGCTGACTCCCATTACCCCATTCTCCCCTAACTATTTAGTTAAATATGTCAGCTTGAGTCGATATTGAGCTCAAAATATGTCCAAAATCTGAAATGCGGGTCACCCTAGTTTGAGTCTGATAGAACTAGGTGCCGGTGTCCGATGGTTACAATTAGATGTATCCTGCTCACCGCCCCGGCTAAAACTAGGTTTAGCTTTAACTAGCTGTTGCCCGCGTTTTCTGTTTTTATGATTAATTAGTTTTTAATATATTTATTACATAATATAAAACAAAGTATATATTTATTTATTCACATAAAATTATTATAATTATTATTAGTATTACAAGTTAATAAAAAAAATAAAAAAAAATTGCGTCAAATATTTAAAAACCCGCTCTTTCTGTTTCCCGTGCAAAGGTGCCCAATACGCTGGCAGCGTTCCCTCGCTGAATCGCGATGGCCATCCTCTGCACGAGAAACGAACTAGAGCGGGGTCACCAGTTCTCTCTGATATTCTAGTCCCTATCTCACAAATGAGCTTTTTGGCATCGGCGCCCCAGCTGCCCATCGTTTCTACCGCCACAGGGACAAAGTAATAATGCGGCTCCAGGGCCGCATACTTCTTTCGTTTTCAATTAGTATAGATGATTAATTTTCCCCCGTTTTGGTCGCAGCGTGATTTTTTATAGCCTAAAGCCTTTCTCAATAAATGGACTATCCAACACAAAAAGAATTTTCCAATTTGAACCAGTAGTTCCTGAGATTAGCGCGTTCAAACAAACAAGCAAACAAACTTCAGCTTTATAATATTAGTATAGATATAGATAATTCAGCTACAACTAGGTGCAGCCGGACGCAGAAGGTGACACTTAGATGTATCCCGCTGATTTCCGGCTAAAACTAGGTTTAGCTTTAGTAATTCAGCTACAACTAGGTGCAGCCGGTTACAACTAACTCCCATCCGCCCCGGTGGTCCTGCCCCGGTGGTCCTGCCCCGGTGACGGGATGGTTGGGAAAAATTGATTCATCGACCCCGGTAGATAGGACCCGTCGACCAACGGGGCAGATGGCACAGATAAAGTATCATCAACCCCGGTGTGTCTTTTAACTTGGGAAGAATGGTCAAGTGCTAGACGAATTAAGAAAGGGCTAAGAGCGCGATCCTAAATATTATTTTTTATAATTGAAGAACATAACATTTTAAAATTATTCAACAAAATAGACGAAAATGACAATTCCTCTACCTTACACTTAGGTGAAGCCTATTTATATTAGGTTAGAACTAGGTTTTTGTTTTGATTAGGTAATCTTGTGTTGTATTTCACATTCAATTCGTAATTTCATGCTCTACTCCCCTAGTATATTACAGAAGCTTAGTAGAATCCGAACTTTCCATACTATCTACCTAATATTATAAATGCGAAAGTGTGTTTGTTTGTTTGTTTCTTTTTCACGCCGTAACTACTAAACCGATCAAAATGAAATTTTGCATACAAGTTCTCTGGAGTATAGAGAAAGAGATAAGCCCATACCTTTTATCCCGATAAAGTACTGAGTATAGGTATTCAAGGCAACGACGTTGACGCGAGCGAAGCTGTGGGCGAAAGTTAGTTTATTATAGTAGTTTTGACATAAAAAACAGGCCAAGATGCGAGTCGGATTCCATTAATATAATAAGTTTGAAATTATTCAAAATATTTTTATTTATATGATGTAACTAAAAATTTATGCTTTTCGCAATTTTTCCTTTATCTGTGTTAAAAGACGTTGCTTCGTACTAAATTTCAAGATTCTTAGTTCACGGGAAGTATACCCGGTAGATTTTGATTCCCTTGCGAGTGTCGAAAAATTATTAAAAATATTTTTATTATATGATGTAATTAAAAGTTTATACTATTCGCATTTTTTCCTATACCTGTGCTATAAGTCGTTGTTCGTACTAAATTTCAAGATACTGAGTTCATGGGAAATACCCTATAGGTTTTGATTCCCTTGCGAATGTCGAAAAAACATGTAAATTTGCGGCATAACCAGCTGTATCTCTTCATTGCGTTGGCTTAGAAGTTTGATTTTTTTAAATATTTTTTTTTTGTTTCAATTTATTATCTTTGCGCATAATTTTAATTTTAATTTCATTTTACATTTTCAGAGAAGATGCGTGTGCCTTGAATTTTATATTTAATATTAAATTTATTGTTTTTAATGTTTTTTCTACTTCATATATAAATATGAATTATTGGTTTTTAATGACTATAAAACCATAATTAAATTTGGTATGGTGGTAGTTAGAGGCCCGGGAAAGGACAAAGGGTACCTTTAGTTCCGGGAAATTCTACTGTTCCCGAGGAATCGACATAGAGCCGCGGGCAATAGCTAGTCTAGATATAATTTAATCTTTATCCAATAGTTCTCCATCTTGTTATGGCCATTTCCATCGATCACTAGACACACTCGGTGAATTAAAACATCAGATGAAAAATTGTATGTGCTTTGGTAGGAAGAGGCCCATATATGAGGAAAATTATTATATACTAGCTGTTGCCCGCGACTTCGTCCGCGGCAATTTCTGTTATTATGATTAGGTAATTAGTATAGATGAATCATTTTTCCCCGTTTTCAAAACATTTTTTATTGATGCTTCGCTCCTATTGGTCGCAGCGTGATGTTTTATAGCCTAAATCCTTACTCAATAAATGGACTATCCAACACAAAAAGAATTTTCCAATTTGAACCAGTAGTTCCTGAGATTAGCGCGTTCAAACAAACAAACAAACAAACTCTTCAGCTTTATAATATTAGTATAGATATGGCTTAACTAAGTTATGTATTTTGTACGTCGTTCATATGTGTGGCTACCACGTGGCTACTAAGTTACTTAAAGAGATAATCGAGGCACGACAAGTGAAGCCATCCGATTACCTACATTCGTAATTGTCTTCTCTTCACCAAGCGTGTCACGTGAACTGAAAATACTGCGGATATGTGCTTATCAGCGAAGTGTAGAATGGCTTGCAGTACTTAAATTCGCTTTAGTGTGGAATACGACTTCTAGGTGTCATCACTCTATGTGTGTGTGACTATGTTTAAGGTAGCCCGATCTCTTGAACGCGACACCAGTATTTAACCAACTTGCTAATTCGTAACATAACTAACATACGAAAAGAAAGAATATTTTGAATGACCTACCCATAACAAATGTAGACTGCGGAATGTCAACAAAGCGTCGGATGCAGCATCAAAAGAGGAATCACCATTACCTAACGAAGACACCTGGAGGGGTGACGCGAACTTCGCAGGGAGACCACTTTCAGTTTCGGTCACCGACTTGCTTCGTACGCGCGCGGTCTTATGCAACACACGCCCGCATTCGTATGACACACTTACGAGCCGCTTATTCAAATATAAATAATTGAAGCACCTTTTAAAAACGCAAATTTAATCTGATGTAATCTTCAAATTAAAGTTTGAGTGACTTACTCTCGCAATACTGATAGAAAATCGATTAAATTATTCGCGCCTTTTCAGTTTCGAAATTCAAACTTTGTGTAAGATAAGAAAATTAACAGCCAGTAACATTTTAACTTTTAATAATCTTGTTTTGTTCTTGTAATTTTTTAAAAATGTGTAGAACTTATTGTTTCGATTTTTGTGCTTTTGTGTGAAGTGTGTGTGCAGTGAAGGTTCATTTTGGAGGCACCATCTGTCGCAAAGTGAGTTTATTTAAGTTGTATTTTTAAATATCAAAAAATATTTACCGTCTAAACCTACCTATCCTACTTATTACCATTTTCATTCCTTTTGACCAAATCAAAGGAGATTTCGACACAAGCACAATATTTTTGGCCATTAATTCCATAAACATGTTGAAGTTAATGTTTTTGATTAAGCATCTAATTAAACATAAATACAATCTACGGGGTAGTCAGGCATATATAAGACTGTTGGTGGACTTTAAGTGGAAAAGGAAATCAAAATATTTACAGCTTGCTAGCTGCATCGCGAAATGAATATATTTCTTAGATTTTTCCATATTCCCTTGAACAGCGTTTAAGATATATGCACAGAAACAATGAATAACATGATATGTTAGATTTTCGCCCATTCCCTTGATCGGCTTTTAAGATCTGCGCGGGAAGAATCTTATGTCAATTAGACGATGCAGTTAGCCATCTTTGGTTAGACCTATCGTTATTTTGATTCCTTTTTCCATGTATATGCCCACGCACTTAACGTGGTATTTTGGTTTTATAAAACCCAAAGTCCACGCATTGGCTTTGGTACCTACTGTCTTGTATATTATATCTACACTAGTCTATATGTATACTTCTACGCTAGTATTATAATGAGGAAATATTTGATTGTTTGTTTGCATTGAACAGGCTCCGAAACTAATGGACCAGTTTGAAAAACTACCACCATTAGTATCCTACGTTAGCCCTGATAAACATAGGCTATAGTGCGAAGCCGGGGCGAGCGGCAAGTTGATAAATAAAAAAAAATACATATAATCACACTGAGCTAGTCCCAAATTTAGTTCGAGACTCGTGTTATGGAATACTAACTCAAAAAAAGGAAATCAAAATATTTACAGCTTGCTAGCTGCATCGCGAAATGAACATATTTCTTAGATTTTTCCATATTCCCTTGAACAGCGTTTAAGATATATGCACGGAAACAATGAATAACATGATATGTTAGATTTTCGCCCATTCCCTTGATCGGCTTTTAAGATCTGCGCGGGAAGAATCTTATGTCAATTAGACGATGCAGTTAGCCATCTTTGGTTAGACCTATCGTTATTTTGATTCCTTTTTCCATGTATATGCCCACGCACTTAACGTGGTATTTTGGTTTTATAAAACCCAAAGTCCACGCATTGGCTTTGGTACCTACTGTCTTGTATATTATATCTACACTAGTCTATATGTATACTTCTACGCTAGTATTATAATGAGGAAATATTTGATTGTTTGTTTGCATTGAACAGGCTCCGAAACTAATGGACCAATTTGAAAAACTACCACCATTAGTATCCTACGTTAGCCCTGATAAACATAGGCTATAGTGCGAAGCCGGGGCGAGCGGCAAGTTGATAAATAAAAAAAAATACATATAATCACACTGAGCTAGTCCCAAATTTAGTTCGAGACTTGTGTTATGGAATACTAACTCAACGATACTATATTTTATAATAAATACATATACTGCGTGTAGGTTAACCAACGACATTCCCGTGAAGGGGTGACTCAGCCCGTCAAAATTACCAACTTTTCCTATGGGAACGCAAAACAATATTTGTATTTTCATACAAAAGTGTTCGACCGGCCCGGCAATTAGTATGAAAATGTAAAAAAAAATTGAGTTCCCAGCATTGGACCCATAGGAAAAGTTGTTCATTTTGACGGGCTGAGTCACCCCTTCATGGGAATGTCGTTGAGTTACACGCTGTATCTTGTAAACATCTATGACCCAGGTCTTTGAAGCAAGAAAACAAAAAAAAATGTAATTTTGTAATAAGCTTTTATTACGAGCGATTCGTACTGAAAGTACTTGCCAAGACTAATCAAATAAGCCCAAACACGAGTGTTTTATCCTTAATTTTATTATATGTAACAATGCTATGATGATTACATTTTTTAATGATAAATTCAATGTTACTATTTCTACGTTAACACTTTTTCTACTGATTGTACATTATAAACATGGGATGAGTTGCAGAATGAAAGTTTAATTAATTTTGAGTTTCTGTAGTTCCTCTCAAATGGGTCGTGCATGTGGAATTACTCTCCTTATGCGGGTGCCGCGCGAACGAAATACCTCGCTACTGCACAAGCCATTAGGCGATGATGAAATAAAAAAAAAAAAAAACATATTTATATTTTTATAAAAAAATTAAGAACGGGGGCGACCTCCGAGATGTAAATATAAATATTGTCATGTGAGAATTATTGTTTTAGACGTAAAAATTACAAAGTTTTCGAAGAAAAATGTGTTTAGGTATCATAACCTAAATATATTATTTTTAAATGTCTTATGTATCTGTTTCAAATTCCAACAAGGGGGCGATCTTGTTCAAGGATCGACCTAATTATACAAATACTTTTGATGTATTTAATTAATTCAGCGCATAGTTCTAGTGATTTGAAAACACGTAAATTTTCACAATTTTGTGCAGTACCGTCATAATTTAATTTCATGTTGCGTAAAGGCGTCTGATATAGCTTATCGACTGGCATCCAATAATGACACGGAAATTAAAGCAAGTGCCCTCTGTGCCCGCGAGTCCGTTCGTGTATATTTGTATGGGGGCCACGCACAGGGGCCACGTCTTATTATAACTGGAGAAAAAATGAAGTAACCTATTCTAACCGTCTAAAAGATTATCTACCAAGTTTCATAAAATTCAGTTAATTAGGGCGAAAACATAAAAAAAAAACTTAAAATCCTCAATTTAGTTTTAGTATCATGTATAGGACCTATAATACGATATCTCTGAAAACAAAGTAACTTACTCTATGATCAACCCTTACAGATTTGTTATTAGTATTGATTATGATGATAGGTATTAATAATATGCTATTTGTTTGTTATACAATTGTTTATTTAACCGCAATTTTAAAATACTTAGCCTTAATAATAGCCTGTTTTCTCCAATCGGATGTCAAATTCGCGGCTATTAAGAGAAATTGGATGCGACAGGTGGTGCCTGTGGTACGCCGTAATGGGCTTTGTGATGCGTGGGCGTAGCGAGGTAGGGGCAGGGAGGGCAGCTGACCGGACCAGCAATCTATTAGGGGAGGATCTTGATAGTCTGAAATATTTACAAACTTATATATACTTACCCATATGCTGGACTTGCGATCTACTGGGATTGCTGACCACAAGTGGAATAAAAAATATAGGTCTTGACAGGCACGTTAAGCCGTTGATCACGGCTGTCAGCGTTCATGGCAGTCATTTAACTATGTCAGATGCCTTTGGAAAAATCTGACTCCAGTGTTGGTCACTTGTGTACTTAACAAACAACTTTAAAGAAATAAAATATGGTGAAAAAATTCCAAATTTGGAATTTTTTCACCATATTTTATTTCTTAATTTAATAAGAGTATATCAAAAATAGCATTGTGAATGCAAAATATGTATAAACACTCAAAAATAAAACAACTTTAAAACTTTTTGTGAAGAACCAAGAGGTTTCTTTTTATCTAATATAAGGAGATAAAACAATGCCTGAACTACTACCTATTTAATGCGAGTGATGCATAAAAGTATAAAAGCACGATCCCCCCATTTAAATATAAATCCTTGTGTGTGTGGCCTTTCTTAAGCAAACAATTTCAAGTTAATGCATTTCGTAACAGATTTACCGCATAATTTGACGCGGAACTTCGTCTTAGGCTGATTTCAGATTGACGCCGGTGACACGCGCCGTTGACCAGCGTTCTTCAATGGGCCGGCTCGTCCGGGGAAGTACCACACTCTCATAGAAAATAATAAATAAATAAATATATACGCACAAATCACACAGATTAAGCTAGCCCCAAAGTAAGTTCGAGACTTGTGTTATGGGATACTAACTCAACGATACTATGTTTTATAACAAATAAATATATAGATAAACATCCAAGACCCAGGCCAATCTGAAAAAGATCATTTTTCATCTGGACCTAACCGGGGATCGAATCCGGGCACCCTCGTGTCGCAAGCTGGCGTGTTTACCACTGCGCCACGGAGCTGTCTGAGTAGAAGCATTACCGCTTCTATGCTTCGTTCGGTGAGTGACAGAGCCGGAGGCCCATCCTTCCCCCTTCCCTCCCCATTTCCTTCCCCTAACTCCTTGAAGGGCGACAACGCACCTATCACTCACACCCTGGTGTTGCAGTTGTCCATGGGCAGCGGTGATCACTTACCATCAGGTGACCCGCTTGCTCGTTTACCGTCCGATAACATAAAAAAAAGAAAAAAAAACAGGATTAGCAGTTTATTTTCTATTTATAAGAGTGCAACTGCGACGTCGTAAAAAAATGCGAATTGATTATTTGGCGCGCACTTCGGCAGCGCTGGCCAGAGGCGCGTATTTCCCGAACGGTGTGTTTCAACTGCGTAACTATGAGAGGAGACTACTACTACGAGTATCTTCTAGTGTTATTACAAACGCGCGCGTCTGAACGGCGCTGTTCAGACGCGTCACTCTGAAATCAGCCATATGAATTGTGGAATCCGTCTGCAGGGTTGACTATATTGTCTTTGACTATACAGAGTAAATAAAGATAGGAGTTAGCACTCTAGCTTAAACAGGTATTTATCCGCGGCTATGGCACTACCCAAGCAGAGTTGGCGTCGATTGGCGCAGAGCGCCGCACAGAGGGCTGAAATCTTATTTTATAGTTTCATCATCATCATCATTACAGCCGTTAGAAGTCCACTGCTGGATAAAGGCCTCTCCCAAGGATTCTTTGTTCCACGGCAGGCAGGTTGCTATACTCACCACGCTTGGCAGGATTGGCAATCGCAGTTTCTTTGGCTTCTTGTGCTTCCGACGCTGTTGCCCATTGGTAGCATTATTGAGCTGGGGTAGAACTCGTAACTTTGTGACGTCACATGTATAAAGCCGGTCATCAGTGGCTTTCCTATCTAAAGCAGTCCAGGGCTCCTCAAACTCTAGGTCTGGCCCTGTTTGTAAGTACCTATCGGCTAATTTTAACATGGTTATCGAGATGGGGGCAACACTAGATATCGCGTATGTTTAACACACAACATGTGCCCATCGAAAGCATTTAGCTGGGGAAGGATAGGAATTCGCTGGATTTGGAAGGGAATTAAGTTATTGGGATACTACTCGTTTGGATGAATAGGGAAAGAGCAATAGCAGCTCGGGGAGGCCAGGCGCGGGAGCCTAGTGCCAAACCGCTAACTACCGGCCATGCATTTAAGGATGACATCTCTGACCTTATAGTTTCAAAGACATACATTTTTTGAAGAAAAAACTTCTATAGCCACGTTGTGCAGTTTTTGGGATGGGTAAAAAATTTTAAACTCGCGTCAGGCAGGACACGTAACCTAATCGAAAATTACGGACACGTGATCTGAGACCGCCGCAAAGGCTGTGTAATATTCTTTGGCAAAGGCTAGTTTTCATTTCTGCCGGCACACACGGAGAGCAAACCGTTGTTTATTTTTGATTTAAAAATTTGTAATGGAAATGCTGGCCTGAGAGGAGACAAATTACATGTCTAATAAGTATGTAACCGCCGTGTGGTACCCGGCAGAGTAGAATAGGACCACTCCAAGTCTTTCCGTGGATGTCGTAGAAGGCGACTTAGGAAATACAAGCTAAACAAAGCTTATAAACATCTGTGAGACCTCTCCAACCCGTCTGGCCAGCGTGGAGAGTGTAGACAAAGTCCTCTGGCTGCTCTGGTCAAGTATGGCTCTAGTAGTAGTAGAGAGGATCGTGCTCCTGTAGTGGAGACTAAAAAGACCTCATGATGAAGTATGTAAAAGAGGTACAGAGACATTTTTTAAATTGTATTACATAATAATATAATACAGTGTAATATGCGCCGGCCCTAAAAAAACATTCGCCAAATCATATCACCCAGCATCGGTCCCATAGGAAAAGTTGTTTATATCGATGGACTGAATCGCCCTTCAAGGATCGGACAGGATTTTCTTTACATATTGTATATCTAATACAGCAAAGGGGTCGATTGTTTAAATAAATAAATATATACGGACAAATCACACAGATTAAGCTAGCACCAAAGTAAGTTCGAGACTTGTGTTATGGGATACTAACTCAACGATACTATATTTTATAACAAATACATATATAGTTAAACATCCAAGACCCAGGCCAATCTGAAAATGATCATTTTTCTATCTTGACCTGACCGGGGCTCGAACCCAGAGGAGGCTGCGGCCCTGGTGTCGCAGGCTGGCGTATTAACCACTACGTCACGTACCAAATACCTAGTATAACGCAAAATTTTGCCGTGTGGTTTCCGGTAGAGTAGAATAGGACCACTCCTAGTCTTTCCATGGAGGTCGTAAGAGGCGACTTACAAGCTAAATAAAGCTCATAAACATCAATGAGGCCTCTCCAACCCGTCTGGCCAGCGAGGAGAGTGTAGGCCAAATCCTCTGTCTGCTCATGTTCCTGCAGTGGAGACTAAAAAGACCTGATGATGAACGCAAAATTAAATACTCGTACACAAGTTACATTGTTAAACTCTTTAAACGCAAAGTGTGAATAAAAATAAGATTACGATATGAATAAAAGTAGGTACTTAATATAATTTTAATAACTGACAAACATAGCTTAACTAACGTCAATGCACTCCATGCATCTCATCTTAAGTTACCTAATTATAAATTAAGATATACTTAGCAAGATTTTAAGTGTTATTTTAACGCTCTGTTTCCCAAACTGCGGACGCATCCGTAAATGAGGATGGAATAATGAAATGCAAAGTTTTATAGCCAGTTACCATGAAATAAAGCAAATGCAATGGTTACATGTGGATAATAGAGCTAGAGGGCCCAGCGGTGCACGCTAATATGTCGCAATATGCTTGTTTCCTAAAAAAATAGAATTTAAATAATTAGTCCGTCTTATAGATTATCAAAAATATTAAATACTATAACGGGTGGCGCCGGGAGAGGAGTAAAACTACTCGGGGTACACAATACAAATTTATTTCGAAAAGATTTTACACCCAGACGCAGCCTTCCATCACTACAGGCTGCGCCGTACCGACTGAAGCTTGTAAGCGATCGCAGGCGCTGCAGTCGAGCGAAAGCGAGACAACGCTATGCGGCGAGAGCGGGAAAGATACATCCACGTGATGCGGAGTACAGTACAGATGGAACCCCCCGCGTTACGATACGTATTTTTCCTTTTGTCGAGCATACTAAAGTTTAGGCCGCGTTCACACCGGAACGCGATTGCGCGTACCTTATGTCGAAATATTTTGAACTTTATTTTACAAAAGATAAGCATCTAATTCCTTGTTTCTAACTGTGTCGCGTGCGTAGAAATCGCTTACGTGTAAACACGGCCTACGCTCTTCCAACTGAGCCACCGCCTGTTCTAACCTCGGCGCCGATATTGTCCACTATATCCCATACGTACTAGTATTAAGGCTTACGTCACCTTTTTTTTTTTTATAACTTGTTGAAAGACTCATGTCTTGTCTATCCGGCCACGGGAAGCCGGACAGGTATGTGGGACTCGAACCCACTAAAACCACACGGTGTCATTATCCAATCCGCATAATGCCGGGGCCGTGTGCTTCCTAATGCTCCACAGCCCCAGCGCGGCGGCTGCTTATTCGCAGCCCCATCCAGCTCCGGTACCCTCTCCAATGAGAGTGATAGGAGCGGCCCTCAGCCAGCCAATCTGGCCCTAAAGGGTAGACGTCTTGACACCAGCGACGTCTCTATTCGGAGGGCTGTCTGTCGAGCGAGACGGAATCCCGTTTCCGCCGCTCAACCAGCCCTCAGTTTGGCCTCTGTTAACCATAGGTAACAGAGGCCCACCAATTGTCGGTCGCAGAGGACAGGGAGAGCGGCGCACCTTATCACCGACACTCCTCTTCCCCTGCGGCCCCACCGATGCCATGCCAAGCGCCACAGCCGCGTTTGGTCGCGGAGGACAGGGAGAACGGCGCACCTATTCACCGACACTCCTCTTCCCCCGCGACCCCTACCACGACTGTGAGTGCGGGGAGATTCCACCCCCTCACCCACAGCCAGGCCTCCTCCTAGTTTGTTTTTTAACGAGGTCATCTCTTCGGGGCCCTGTCCACTGTTTTTTAACGAGGTTGTCCTCCTCGACGCCCACTAACTAGCCGTTTTTTAACGAGCTTCTCTCCTCGAGGCCCGCTCTACTAATTTTTTAACGAGGTGTTCTCCTCTCTGTAAGGCAACTCCGAGGTGGGTGCCCTGGAAAACCCACCTGGAGCGCCTTCCGCCCGGTTCCTCTTGGCTTCACCGCGGGTGGCAAATCCACGGCTACCGAGCCCCCCCATCGCGACAAGATGGGAACCAATCGGGGGGGAAGGCTTACGTCACCTAACACAACTACCCGACTTTTACAAGTGAGGTATTTGATTCAACCCATTTTACAATGTAAGTCGTAAATCAGAGACTAAAACCAAGAGATCCTACGCTACTGTTGCACCCTATCTGTAAAGGCAATATATTTGATAAAAATTGTTACCTTATGTCGATAAATTTATAATAAACTGCCAGTCGACCTAAGGATGCTTAGTTTTAAACAATTTAAACATAATTTGCATAAATGGTTAATTGATAAATGCGATTATGAACATACACGAATATTTGACATGAATTGTATTTAGTAAGATAGTGATTTTTTGTATGCTAATTAAATCTGTATTGACTAATAATATTTAACTTCCTTCTAATATAATTTTTGCATGCCTACTGTAAAAGGCGGGAATTTATATTACCCTTGCAAATAAACATTTCATTTCAATGAATTTTTACTTTAGCTGGTCCAAGCCTCTTAACCAAATACTAAGGCTGGCTTGAATGCATGTCCATGCGTGACCACTTATATTAAGCTCTGGGGCAGGTTCCGGCTTTGAAAGACTTGTTATTGTACCTAACTATAGATCTCTCTTCCCTGTGTTAAGTGTTTCATTTATCGGAAATAGTTTACCAAAATTGATAAAGAATTTCTTTTAAGAATACCTGCCTTGAAAAAATAGTCGGATTACGGACGATAATTTTACGTGATAACGGTGTAAAAGAGATAGATGTGTCACAAGCCGAACGCTTAGGCCGATCGCGCCTCTCTAGCGATTTTCCGTGCTCTCGTTTGCAAACAGTACGTGAAACTGTTTAAGGTTTATAAGAAGTTATCAATTTAAAAAAAAACTCGGCGTGTTAATAATGTCCTATGACGCAAGTAATTCCTCTCATATTACACCAATAGGGAGAGTCCTGACCTCAGTCACAGACTGAGCATTCTAAGTAATATCATAAAATGATTAGGACAAATTACATCCAAAACAGTCCAAATGTTTGCAGAATAATCTTGCAGAAAAAGCTTTTCCAAATAACAACAGAGGTCTTAGCACCTTTTGTAAAAATGGTAGGAACACATTTGGCATAGAGGTACATTTTCTTTTTTGTGCTGAAGACTTCCCAAAAATAGGCACATACGTTTTTAGTCAAAAACTTTCAGATATAAAAATTACAAAGTCACATTTTTTTGGGTTTGCGGTTGCAGCTTCTTGATAGACCAGATGTATGTGACGTCCTATGTGTCATTATTGTACACGTTATATGAAAACTTTGTTCGGCTGTTAAATATTGCGTTTATGGAATGACCTCATTATAAAAGTTGATATAAATTTAAAAGGATATATTATGGTAATATCATTTCTTTATTTATTCATACTACTAGCCGCGCCTTCGTCAATGTCGATCTCTCGGGAACAGTACTTTTCGCCGTACCCCAGACAACGGGTATGCAAAATTTCATACGATCGGTTCAGTAGACAGGGCGTGAATGCGTAACAAACAAACTCACTTTCGCATGTATAATTACACACTTTCAGAAGTAATATGTTGGCACGCAGGTTTGCACGGTGTACAAGCGAAGTTAAAATAGAGTTATTTAAAACTTACTGCCAAACTTTTTACACGTACAGCCTACAGGCAGGTCAGCTATACGAAAAATGTTTACAATATCCTACGCGTCCAGTAGAATAATAGCTTTAGGATGCAGCTAAGACTTGCCCGATACTGCAGCGCGTCAGGAATGCTTGCCGAAGCGAGTACTGACGACTTTTACGCCATCATAAGAAAGCGAACGGCCTCCATGATGCGTCGCTGCCGGAAGAGTGGCAGCGGCATCCTAAACACATTAAGTGCCAAGATCATACTTAAACACTGGATGAGTGTCCATCTTGGCACCCATAGATAAGATATTTTGTGTCGATATTTAAATTTGAAATTTATGGATGTGATATCTGAAATAAATTATTATTATTATAATATGAGTTAGAATTAGGATTAAAATGAACTTTCCCAACCAACTTTGACCAATCTTTACGCACCGATTCGAATTAAGTGTGCTTGAAAATAATGATAATAACCACACGACGATTGTAGTCAGTTATCATGATTATGGCAGGTGCACGACCCTTTGCAATAACCCAGCATAAGTCCACCTTAATTTCCAATCCCATAAACCCATTAATTTCCTTTTTAAAATGCAATAGTTCCTCCTCCGGCCAAGACCTGTTCAAGGGCATATCACACATTGGTATTTCTAGGAACGGGTTCTGGCTAGAGACCAACATTACATCAACTTCTCCAAAGGGCTTATACGTGTTGGATCCATATCCCCACGCAAGCCTTTCAAAGAACCGGGGTAACATCCGTGAATTAAGAGAGATTATATTAAAATCGAAAAACATTTCCTCTTCTAAAAACCGCTCCCTCGGATAACAGTTTTATGGAGTTATTGAGTGATTGAATGATGAATTTTTCGTGTTAACACAGGTGTTAAAAAAGTAAACACATTATTATAAATAAAAGAAATATCTATGTGAGCTGTAGACTACACAAAAAGACTATATAAAAGACAAAAAGACTATGAACTATGACTAATAAGACTAATAAACTAAACTAGGAAGAACGAAAACGCATTGTGATGTGGGAGAGTTGTGTATGGTATGCTGTTGAGTTTGCCTGAAGTTGTGTTATAATTAATAGAGTAGGGGTGTGCTTTTGTTAGTATGTGTGATGAGTCATGACTTATGAAAATCTTTTTTACGTAAACGCTTACGTAATCAGAATACTTTTCAAAATCTACATCTTATACAGGTCCTATTGTAATATTACGACAGACGATACAACCTTAATAGCAAAGAACAGATTCAAACGCAAGTAGGGTTACCATTTAGGAATTTGAAAAATCCTGGCAAAAAGCCGGACATTTCGATAAAAGTCCGGACTTTTTTGGAAACATTAACCACTTAGTTTAGTTCAGTGCTATGGTAAGCATGGTAGGCAGGCAGACATTGCGAGGGCGGGGGCGGGGACTGTTCGCCCTTTTTTGCCTGGCGGCCTTTATTACCTATATCCATAAATCCGGACAAATTAAAGGGCCGGACAAAGTCCGGACAAGTGTCTAAAAGGACGGATGGTAACCCTACACGCAAGCAGAAATGGTCCGGCGCTCAAATCTCCACTTAATTATACATTGTGAATCTTGTGAACACGACTTACAACCACTAATTGAGAATAAAACACCTATTGTTTCCGTTTCGGAGTTTTCTTTTTTTGCGACTTACCGAGAAAAGAAGAACTTTTATAGTAGGGTTTCCATTTTTAGGGTTCCGTACCCAAAGGGTAAAAGCGGTACCCTATTAATATCGCTTCGCTGTCCGTCTGTCTGTCCGTCCGTCTGTCACCAGGCTGTATCTCAAGAATCGTAATAGTAACAGTTGAAATTTTCTCAGATGATGTAATTCTGTTACCACTATAACAACAAATACTAAAAAATGGAATAAAATAAATATTTAAGGCTCCCATACAACAAACGTGATTTTTTTATTGTTTTTGCTCGATATTGATAACGGCAACAGGTAGGCGCTTGAAATATTCACAGAATATTTAGTTATATATTCACTTTAGAAATGAATAATTAAATAAAAATAAAATTAATATTAAAGGGGGGCTTCCATACAACAGACATGATTTTTTTGCCGTTTTTATAGATAACAGTGCGGAACCTTTCGTGCGCGAGTCAGACTCGCACTTAGCTGTTTTTTTCTTGTTGAATGTACGAGAGTAAGAGTACTTTGAAGAAGTTTGTTTAGTTATCAACCGATTTAAAAAAAACGAGGTCCTCAATTCGACTGTACGTTTACTTTTATGTTTGTTACGCCATAACTACGTCATATACCGATTAAACAATTCTTTTTTTAAAGGACATACTACCGAATTGAATGCATTTCAATTTCATCTAAATCGGTTCGGTATTTATTTCATAAAGTTTTTATTAGACGGTCTTCTCACAATTTCACCTTCATAATTAATTTTCAGATTCATTAATGAATCTAAAATAAAATGAGTGCGAATCGGGACGACTCCGTGCGTGCGTCTCGGTTCACATTCGCCCTGAGGAAGACCTCCGGATGAGGTTTAAACATGTCGGCCTGTAGCTGACTTCTTACGTGAGTAACCCGTAATTCACATATAAATAATCATATAATTAACTTAACATATGAAAAAAAAGCACAATTTGTAGTAGTACAAATCGCGCGATCCACTTAAACCAAATGCAAAGATCCATTGATGGATCTTTTTGCACTCTTGGGTATTCATAAGATGAATTACAATAGCTTTTGACCGACTTAGCAAACAGAAAGAGGGAGGAATGTTTAGCGCGAGCTGTTGGATGTTAACGCAACAGTGTTGCAATAAGCTTAGTCTTGTTAGGTTCCGTAACAAAGTTGTACTGGTTTTACAAGGAAACAGTCAAAACAGATACTGATATTGTTAAGTGGAAAGATTTGATCGTGTTTATGTGTTTTTAGGCTTCAGTACCTCAAAAGGAAAAGACGGAACTCTTATAGGATCAGTTTGTTGTCCGTCTGCCTGTCTGTCTTTCTGTCAAGACACTTTTCCTCAGAAACGCGTAAAGTTATCAAGCTGAGATTTATACCTAATACTCAAGTCTACTGTCCCTTGGAGCTGTTAAAAAATCAAACTTCTAAGCCAACGCAATCAAAAGATACAGCCGTTTATGCCACAAATTTTCGACATTCGCAAGGGAATCAAAACCTTAAAGAATTTTGATACGAAGCAACATCTTATAGCACAGATAAAGGAAAAATAGCGAAAAGCATAAATTTTTAGTTACTTACATCATATAATAAAAATATTTTTAATAATTTTAAACTTATTGTAGATAATCGACTCCCAAAGACCGACTCGCACTTGGCCGGTTTTTTTTTGTAATGGATAAACTTAAACAGACTAAACCGATATACCAATAAATCTTTCGGCGTAAATAAATGAACCCCGTTTGGTTCACGTATTAGCAAAGAATATATACATGGTATTAGTGTTGCCATTGTATATAATAATGTTTTAATTATTCATGTTCCTGCCGGCCTATTTGCTAACTTGTGTACAACGTTTTGATATTCACTTCAAAATTCATTGCGGTTTTTGTATGATTGACTATTTTTATTTAAGATATATAAAACGTATTGTATTTTGAAGTGACTATCAAAACGTTGTACACTAAGTTAGGAAATAGGCCGGATGGTTTATCAGTCCCACACCGATCAGCTGATTTGGTACAAGACATTTCAAAACTTTGCATTGCAATATGTTTTATGTACAGCGACGCGACATATTAAAAAACTTCTCAGTCCTTGAAAATCTTTTTCTACAAGACTAGTGTTGGGAACTCGACTAAACTGTCTAGTGGGTAAGTGTCTGAGTGGTCCCTTCATGAACCGGCTAAGTATTTTGTCCATCCATGTTTTTGGTTGTTCCAAATAAGGACTTTGGTTGCGGTTTGGTTTCTTGGCCCCAAACAGCAGCAGTATTTGCATAGGTACCTATAATTAGCGTTGCCATCTTTAAAAATCAAATAGCCAGACTTTTGAGTCCCAAAGCAGGACATTAAGAAAAAATAAGGATTTCTGACAAAAATATGACTATATACAGACAAATCACACAGATTGAGCTAGCCCCAAAGTAAGTTCGAGACTTGTGTTATGGGATACTAACTCAACGATACTATATTTTATAACAAATACATATATAGATACACATCCAAGACCCAGGCTAATCTGAAAAAGATCATTATCCATCTTGACCTGGCCGGGGATCGAACCCGGGCAGTCTCGTGTCGCAGGCTGGCGTGTTGACCGCTGCGCCACGGAGCTAGCCAAATTGTTGACGTCAGAAATTTACTTATGGCTAAGTTTAATGCCGCTTCCAAAGCGGAGTGCAGAAGAAGCGGTAACAAACTGCACAGCGCATTTTCTCCAAAAGACGTCAACTCACAATTTTTAAAAACCTTAGAACCTAGGTATGTAGAAAGTACACATTGGTTTATTTAATGTTTAAATGTCATGTTTAAATTGAATTAAAAAAATTGACATATTATTGAAATGAATAAAACCGAAATAAAGAAGCTACCTATAATGTTGCTTAAAATGCACGCCATTTTGTTTTGTCTTCAACCAGGTATTAAGATTACTTGCACGCGGCCTTGTTAGTTTCGCAAGCAACCGCTGGTAAGCCAATATCCGAAGGATTTATCTCGGATGCCTTATTTAGTGGCATTAGACGGATAATAATACATTATCTATATTTATTGGTAAAGAGGAGTGTGCAATAGAGCCTTCGTCTTGACTAAGCGATATTTTTTGTCGTTACTCAATACTCAATACTCAATATTTATTGCAAACCATATAGACATAGGATGAAAAATTACAAAGTAAGACCATATATGGACCCTGTCGGGCACAGCAATATTAGATTAGAGGAGGACGCACATAGATTAATAGGAGTACCCACTAATTATTACAATTAGTAAAAAGTACTACATCACTAAATTTTATGATGAGATTTTATTTTATTTTATTGTGTAAGTATATAAGGATAAGGACCATATTTTTAAATATATGTATATACCAAAATTTATCTTTTTATTTTATTTTTATGAATTGTATTTGTTATTATTATTATTAATTTGATTAGTTTGTAATTTTTTTTTTTTTTAATATTCATTCATTATTTTATTTACAGTTTTAAGCTTTTAACCCAAAATTAAGGATGATGACAATAGTTTCATTATAGAATTAGTGGAATTTAAATTATTATTTCAATTAGTTTTTGTATATAAAATGTCAATAGTTTTATTGATTTAAATTTTATTATAGAACTATATTTTGTTCGACCAAGCTTCGATCTGTTTCAGATTAGCCTCTATAAGAGAATCGGAGGGGATAAAACACTTTTCTTATTTACTTTTAAACAATTTACTTTGCGCGCTTCCGCCACCAGTTCATGCAAACTATTGCTGGCCAGCGTCCACTACTGTTAGTCCCTTCATGCCCGCCACCAATAGTTGATGCATGCAACCCTGGTCGATACTTTTCTTATTTGGCGTATCTATTCTGCATACATACATAGTATTATGTCTTTTTCGCTTGCGGGGTAGACAAAGCCTAGGTTTACAAGACCCGAAGGCCACGTTTAGCATGTTGGTAGGCATAAGGTGGAAAATGGAATCAAAATAGTGATGGGTTGGTAGCCGCATCGCCTAATAATATGATTCCTCAGATCTCATTACCTCGATCGGCTTTTACGGTCTGCACGTGAAGAAAAGCAGCTGGTAAATTCTACGTTTTTTCTTTTCTCCCAAACCAGCCTGGAAGAAGTATATATTCTACTTTCATAAATTCGCCATTGCCTTTGTAGCGCACCTAAGTGCCGCGAACCTCTGCAGTCTTATGATTTCGAAGACGATGCGACACGTTGTTATAATATCCTGTTCGTGTGACTTCCAATGAATTAAAAAGTCGTCTGTAAAAAGTCAGTTTCTAAACTGGTTATTGTGTTTTTGTGTGTGTAAGTGGCTTACACTGCTGTTGGTTTTATAGCTGCCTAAAGGCATCCGGACATGGCTGAATGACTGCCATCAATGATGACAGCCAACGGCTTAACGTGCCTTCCGAAGCACGGAGCTTGAGGTATTTTTATGTTACTTGTGGTCACCCATCACAGTGGGAACTGCGCATAGCGTTGCTTAGCATTGGTAAGCGCTTTTAATGCGACCACTTGGCCATCGGGCTCCTTAATTTTACGTGAAATAAAAAAAAATACGTCATATCGGTAGCATAGTTGTTTCCAGTTTGGTTAGGACATTGCAGGCTTGAATCACCTGATTGTCTAATAATAAAGATGATTCCGTGCTTCGGAAGGCACGTTAAGCCGTTGGTCCCGGCTGCCATTTGGTAGTCGTTAAAAGAACCACGTCAAAGGCCGAGAGGCGCTTCCGAAGAACTCTGAAACCAGGGTGTGCATGGTCGATTGACCGTGACACCTACTCGAAATGAATGAAACGTCACAAAACGACTCGTAGCATACAAAGACCGTAACAAAAGCAAGGCGGCGGTTGTGACTCGTGCTCCGGTTTGAGACGAATCCAGGCTTTGGCCATTCTTTGACCAATATTATTTAATTCAATAACATACAATACATACACATCATGGAACAGTCGTTTTTGCTGCAAAGGCTGTTGTTTTGCTATATTTTTTATTACATTTCTGTGCCCACGTTTTCTTATTTATTTATTTATTTTTATGTGGTCTTATCCATATAAGTCTCTCTCCACAAACGAGTAATACGCCTTCACACGAACACTGTTACTGACCAAAACGTTTTATCGTATAATTTAACCTAACTACGGCGAAGCCAGGAGGGTTTTTTGGCCGCTATGTGTGTTTGTTATGTATGTATGTTTGTTTGTGCCCTCGTTAGTCGTATCTACTAAACTTACCAACATAACTTGATATATGATACATCGTTAGATGCGTCTTGTGACTTTATTACACTAAATTAAAAATGGCGCCCTCTAAAATACAAAAAGGTGTTTGAAATATATTGTGTTTGGTATCAAATGAAAGGTACTTTTATGTAGATTAAAAACATTTAATTTATATTATATAATACCATTTTCTCGTTAACCTTCAAAATATGCCCTGAAATATCAGTAGTAGGGTTATAGTTTTCAAAAAGAAGGGGGAATATGCTTCACTATTGTTTCACAAAAATTGGATTGAAGTTGGTTTTTTAGGGTAAAAACGGGACCCTATTAATATCGCTTCGCTGTCCGTATGTCTGTCTGTCTTTATTTTTTTTGCTCGATATTGCTTGTTCTTCTTCTTCTCGAGTCAAAATGGCTATTCTTTACACAAGTCTTGACCAGAATTTGGCCACATCCACGGCACGACATTGCTTGTTTTTGCTCGATATAGCTAACTATATTATATATTCTGTGAATATTTAGTTATATAAATATATATATTCACATAATATTTAGTGATATATTCACTTTAAAAATAAATTAATGTTAAAGGGGGCTACCATACAACAGACATTATTTATTTTTTTGCAAAATTTCATGATAATCGGTTCAGTAGTTACGGCGTGAAAGCGTAACAAAGAAACTCACTTTCGCATTTATATTATTACTAGCTTTCGCCCGCGGCTCCGCCAGCGTCAATGTCGATCCCTTGGGAATAGTACTTTTTCCCGGGATGAAAGGTAGCCTATGTCCTTCTCCGTACTCCAGAGAACTTGTATGCAAAATTTCATGATGATCGGTTCAGTAGTTACGGCGTGAAAGCGTAACAAGCAAACAAACAAACAAACAAACAAACAAACAAACAAACTCACTTTCGCATTTATAATATTTTTATAATTATAATATTATATATTATATTATAATTAGTAAGGATTAGTAAGGATATTAGTAAGGATTAAGGATGGTATGGAACTCTTCGTGCGCGAGTCCGACTCACACTTGGCCGGTTTTTTATAAAAAGATAAACTTTATCTCGTTCCACCAACGCTAAACTGCTAAATCTTGTAATTAATTTGTTAAGACTACTGACCGTATTAGTAACGTTAATGATGTTGAAGATCGCTAATTTATCACATCCCACGCTTTACGAGGTTCATAGACAGAGGCTTTAACGACAAGTCTTTTCTGGTTTAAAAAAAATGTTGGTTAATAGTCGCTCTAGACGGAAAAATCCTGATGCTTAGGCAGTAGGCACCAAAATCAGTGCCGCCGCATCCTTCATACAATAATAATAATAACCCATTTATTCTGAATTTTCTACTTTCATTATACATTAGTGTTTAGGGTTTTCTAAATTATGTCAAGCAATTATTGTGCCTCTTGGCATAGGCCTCCTCTAGCTTTCTCCATTGGGTTCTGTCGTGTGCTACCCTTCTCCAGTGATGGCCCGCTTTGTGTTTCAGGTCGTCTGCCCATCTCACTTGTTGGCGTCCTCTATTTCGTTTCCCCAACGAAAACGAAATAGAGGGCATCCTTCATATAGCAGGTAGCAAATGCTACGGGCCCGCGCTTTTAGGGCTGCGCCTGTGTTAAAAATATATCCATACTAATATTAAAGATGCAAAGTTACTTTCTCTGTCTTTTGCGAAATCTCTCTTGGATTTTCAACCACTGAACCGATTTAGATGGAATTTAGTATTGAGATATTTTGAACTGGTACTGTTTTCAAGGTATCTTAGCTATTTTATGTATAATCTTTCACATGTTTAGGTATCTAATCTATCACATTCACGCGGGCCACAGTTTGACTGTGCTATTAGCTTTAAACCTACTAGCCTGCAATGAAAAGAATCCGGTGTTGAACAACCATTATAGTAGGATTATACATGATGAAATTTTGATCATTCTGGACCCTTAAATGGGTGATTCAGCCCGTCGATATGAACAACTTTTCCTATCGGACCAATGCTGGAAAGTCGAAAATTGTTTTGACATTCCCATACAAATTGACCCGGAGGCCGACATTTTTTTTTCATCATCAGGTCTTTTTAGTCTCCACTGTAGGAGTATGACTCTCTCTGTACCGGAGCCATACTTGGCCAGAGCAGACAGAGGATTTGGCCTACACTCTCCTCGCTGGCCAGACGGGTTGGAGAGGTCTCATTGATGTTTATGAGCTTTGTTTAGCTTGTATTTCCTAAGTCGCCTCTTACGACCTTCATGGGAAGACTAGGAGTGGTCCTATTCTACTCTGCCGGAAACCACATGGCCATTTTTTTTGAGTACCAAAATCAATGCATGACAACACAGAAGTGTTGCATTGTATTCTCTATGTAGATAATACTTGCACGCAACACACCTTACACAACTGATGATGATAATTATCTAATTATCAGCATTACTGCTATTTATTCGTTCTTTCGATGAAGGCTTATCCTTGTTTATTTTTTGGGTTCTGTACCCAAAGAGTGCCAAAAGGGACCCTGTTATTAAGTCTCCGATGTCCGTCCGTTCTTCCATCTGCACATCCGGACTTTCCTCCGTCCAACAGTTTGGTCATCTGTACGTCCGTCCACCCGTCCGTGTGTCCGTCCATCTGTCACAGGGCTGTATCTATTGTACCGTGATAGGCAGACTTGAAATTTCCACAGAAGGTGTAATCTATTGCCGCTAAAACAACAAATAATAAAAACAAAAATATTTATTTAAAAACTAAGGGGTTCCCATACAAGAAACTTGTTTTTTTGGTGTTTTTTTTTTTCGATTCTGTCAAACTTTGAAACAACCATTTACTACTGAGACGTCAAATTTCAGATAATTAGCAAAAAGAGTGTCCATGCCATAAAGTTTGGTTAACCCCGCAAGAGAAGTGGCAGTAAACAGGTGTCACCACTAGGGTATAAAACAAAGTCGCTTCCCTATGTATGCTTACATTTTAAAAACTACGCAACGGATTTTGATGCGTTTTTCTTTAACAGATAGTGTGATTCACATTGCATCCGTGCTAAGCCGGGCGGGTAGCTAGTTTTTTAGGTACACATCAGAATCCCCATACAAAAACCATATGGATTTGATATGAGAGTTTGCTGTCTCTCCAACACTTGCGCACACAGGCAAGGCCTAAAGCCGAGGTCCGTCCTCTTGGTGATGTTGTCTGTATAGGCTGAGGACACTCTGCCCTCGCCTCAAACGCCCGGTGAAGCAGCGAAAGCTCACTTGGAGCTACATAGTCCTTCCAAAAAAAAAGTTAAATACTGTACGGAACTCTCAATATGTGCGACTCGCACTTGGCCGGACTTTGGCGTATCTACTCGGGCGATTGTTAGAAAACGGCGACGGTTGTTTCATAACATCTAATACATAGTTTCAGATATGTTTGGAGTAAGACGAGAGATGTGTTACCACAAGTTATTATGGGAAAGCAGGTCAGTTTCAGTACGATTTATAAAGTAGTAGGTTTTACATTGTAATAATATTTGTAGAGATTCGAGTGTGTTGATGTGAAAGAGTATATTAATTCTTCATTAATTTTTACAAACATAGGTATACTGTATATTTCGTTTATTGAGCACGTATTTGGATTTCCTGTTGATAGGAACCAAAAACCAGTCAAGTGGGAGTCGGACTCGCGCAAGAAGGGTTCCGTACCATTATCTAAATAAGTTTAAAATTATTAAAAATATTTTGTATTTCGAAATGACTATCAAAACGTTGTACACTGAGTTAGCAAATAGGCCGGCTGGTCATGTCTTCCCCTTGTTTTGTTTATATGCCAATAATTTGAGCCCAAAATCGATGTTATTGATGTGACATTTAATCAGGGCGGTTTTAACAAAATATAATAATAAAATTTTTGAGTTCCCAGCATTGATCCCATAGGAAAAGTTGTTCATATTAACGGGCTAAATCACCCCTTCAGGAGCGAACAGTGTTTTCTTTACATATTATATAATCATGTCAATAATGTTCATGTCCAGCAAATCATTGGGTAATTCTTGTGGAATAACCTAAGTTTGTGTAAAACATAAGTAGATATACCTGTCATCTTTCATAACGATATTCCACCATAATTAGCGTCTTGGCCCTTTGTCGACATACTTTACGACACTTAGCTAAATAATGTGTTATTGGGTAATATGGTACATGCGTGGTTTCAAAATTATTTGAACTTTAGCAAAACTAATTTGCTGGTGTTGATTAGAAGTAGTCTTCATTTGGCCATTGACCAAGCGTAGAGGTAGGGAAGCTTTCATTGAAAATTATATCTTACTGGCCCGGCGAATTTCATACCGCCTCTCTTTTGGGTAATCGGGTCGAGCCTAACGTTAATCCAGGGTGTCAGCTATCTCAATACCTAATTCCATCAAAATCTGTCCAGTTAAAAGTGGTGTAACTTACCCAATATTGTTTTATATATAGATTAATAATCTCATTCAGTATTATTTTGAGATGTTAAAAGATAAAATTCTCAAGCTCATTGATTCAAATATTTTTTTTTATGATAATGTCTTCGATCATATTTGCTCGAAGGCATATTGTATAACAATTTTGAACAGTATCTTGTTAAGACGGATATTCGGTGCCGTGAACACGTCGATTTAACAAACGAAATACGACATATAATTATGTATATAAACGGGACTTTGCACGCACCTTTTTATTATTTATCCACCACCATAAGATGACACCGTAGTACTTCAGTCTCACTTTTCCTATGGGACCAATTCTGGGAACTCGGAAGTTTTTAATGACATACAAATTAACCGGGCGGCCAAACATTATTGTTTGAAAATGTAATTTTTTTTATATTCCCAGCTTTGATCCCATTGGAAAGGTTGTTCATATCGACGGGCTGAATCACCCCTTCAAGGTTCGGACAAGGTTTTCTTTACACAATATGTAAATTAGAGTAATATGTAAACTTACACATAATTACCATGTGTTAAAAGCTAATGCAGTTGTTTGTTGCATTAGCCGCTTGTCTTTCTGAACTCTGTGGCCATGTGGTCATCATGCCAGGCTGTGACATCGAAGTTCACGGATTCGATTTTATTATATTTATTTATATCTATATATCACATCATCATCAGGTATTTATAGTCTCCGCTACAGGAGCACGACCCTCTCTGTACTACTAGAGCCATACTTGGCCAGAGTAGCCAGCCAGAGGACTTGGCCTACACTGTCCACGCAGGCCAAACGGATGGACAGGTCTCAGAGATGTTTATAAGCATTTTTAAGCTTATATCTATATATGTATTCGTTATAAAATATAGTTAGAGGGTAGCTCTTGCGAACCTTCTTGTTTGGACCACAGTCAAAATCAGATATTTTAACTGTAAGTCTTGTCTGTTTTTTGTCGTAGGTACGTATCGATCCTATCTGAGCTTACCAATACAAAGTGATAAGATAACAAGAACAAGCAAAATAATCTTAATATAGATTTTATGACCAACGTAAAAATAATAAAATCGCCCAAAGCACGTTGCTGGCGCCAAAAACCTGCAGAATGTAGTAGCGTAAGAAAAATTCGCAAGGCCGCGTGGCGCAAACGACGGCTCACCTAGAAAACGCGGCCGACGTCCAAACAATGTGCTAATTACACATTTACATGGAAAATAACTTTTTTCGTACATTTCTGATGTTGTCGCGATTATTCACATTTAAAGAAAATCACTTTAATACGGTATTATCGCGTATATTACATTATTTTTACACCTAACGTTTCGAAAACTTTACAGTTTTCATGGTCGCAGGTAGACTAAGTTGACATTTGTCTTTGTGTTTTAAGAACTATACAAAACTACCGCCTACAATATTTATTGACAACGTACGCAGTATTGGCTCACGGTGTCTGAAGGTCTAACAGTCTTGTGATGAGCTAGAGATTTTATTATATTGATGACAGGATCCCAAGCTGGTGGTAACTGCCAACCATCCTCTCTATTGAAATTAGGATGTTTGAAAGAAAACAGATACATTCCAAGAATGCTTCGTGAGGCTATTGAAATTAAAGAAACACCTTTAGCGGCGTTGAGCACTTTTTGGGATGGGTGGACAATGTTAAACTCGCGTCAAGACACGTGGCCTGAGGAAATAAATAAATAAATAAATAAATAAATATATACGGACAAATCACACAGATTAAGCTAGCCCCAAAGTAAGTTCGAGACTTGTGTTATGGGATACTAACTCAACGATACTATATTTTTATAACAGATACATATATAGATACACATCCAAGACCCAGGCCAATCTGAAAAAGATCATTTTCCATCTTGACCTGGCCGGGGATCGAACCCGGTCACTCCGTGTCGGCGTGTCAGGCTGGCGTGTTGACCGCTGCGCCACGGAGCTAGTCAAAGGAAAAAAAGGAATAAGCGTATTTTCACTTCTGCCGGCACTCCCGGCGTGCAACCCGTTGTTGTTTTTACTATTTCTCATATTTAATTAATGCGTTAACCCTCAATCAATGGTCAGGGGTGTATCCTCAACTGCCAGTACAGTGGTTGCAGGTATGTAATCGGGTACGCGCGCTCGGTTGCCCGAACTGCTACTTGCTATTCCCCCATTCATCCGAGTAAGTAGTATCCCAATACCTTTCATTCCTTTCTCAAATCCAACAAATTCCTATCCTTCCCTAGCTTCAAAATGCTTCTGATGGGCAGCAGCGTCGGAAGAACCTAAGGCTGTGAGGGCTCGACTCTCGACTATCCCGGCGCTCTAGCCGAGTTCTCACATAAATAGGAAGGGAGAACACAAGACTCGACACACAGAACACAGAGAATAACTTTATTGTTACAACTTCACTTCACAACTTCAATAAATTAATAACAGAGACTGTTATGCTCCAAGAGATGGTAGTAGACTCAAAGATGTTAGTAGACTGAAAGATGGTAGCAGACTGAAAGATAGTAGCAGACTCAAAAATGAGTGATGAGAGAGAGAGAAAGTAATCTAAAAATGGAATGGAATGGAATGAAATTTGAATTAAAAATGAAATTTGAATTAAAATAAGGAATGAAAAATGGACAGGATGAGAGAAATGAGGTTGGACAAGATGCAGCATGCAGGTGGCATGCTGCAACGTTACAAGGCAATGCGTTGAACGAAGAATTCTTGGGAGTGGCCTTCGTCTAGCAGTGAACTCTTTATGGCTGTGATGATGATGATGATGATGACTGTATAAAAGATGTATAACCTTGCAAATTAGTAACAATTACTTAACCCCAATTAGGTACCGTTGATATAGACACCGATGTATATCGATCAATCATCACTCTTTACATATTTCTGTAGGCACTTGTTTCGAAATATTAAACACAGTTATTAAAATCTACTTATTGATTGCTTAAAAATAACACTTTGCTAAAGGCTATAACTAACCTTAGTGCTTCAGGATCCGTCCACTTCTACATTGTTAGACTTGACGGTCTGTCAGGGTCACAAGTAAATCTCAATATACAATATAATTGTTATACAAAGCTCAAGTCCGGCCCCACATGGAGTACTGCTCTCATATCTGGTCTGGTGCATCTAAATACCAACTTCTTCCTCTTGATTCCATCCAACGCCGGGCAATTCGTATTATCGACGATCCCACACTCACAGACGATTTAGACACTTTCAGTCTACGGAGAGACGTTGGCTCTCTGTGTGTATTTTACAGTCTATACTATGGAGAGTGTTATTAAGAACTTTTTGAATTGGTGCCACCGTCACCTTTCTACCACCGCACCGCTCGCCACAGGAGTAAAGTCCATCCCCACATCCTTGACGCTTGGGTCTCTAAAAATGTCAGAGCGTCGCGTGGTTTTTTTCCTCGTACAACACAGATTGTGGAATGGACTCCCTCCCGAGGTTTTTCCTGTGTGCTATAACTAGGGATCCTTCAAAAGGCGTGTTAAGAGTCGGCAACGCAAAAGCACTTTCTCTGGTGTTGTAGATGTCCATGGGCGACGGTGACCACTTCCCATCAGGTGGCTCATCTGCTCGTTTGCCGTCAAATATACATGCCACAAAAACCCCAGCCATACTAGCCGTTGCCCTCTTAAAAAGAGCACTTTAGAGACTTAAAAAGAGCATGATATTGTCTTTGGTTCGGGCTTGTAGTCCCAACCCAGCCTTTTACGTACGATTTTTGTAACGCTCATCAAATTGTTGGCGTCATAAGTTTGTTCACAACTATGCATACATCATATTATGAGAAAATAAAATTAGTCATGAAAAAATATCCTTACTTAATATTATAAACGCGAAAGTGAGTTTGTTACGCTTTCACACCGTAACTACTGATCGTTTCAGTAGTTACGGCATGCCTTAGACAAACCCAACCACTACATGCGTTTTGATAATCCTTAAGTCCTTGCAAAAGAAAACAGATACATTCCAAGAATGCTTCGTGAGGCTATTGAAATTAAAAAACATCCTAATTTCAATAGATAGGATGGTTGGCAGTTACCACCAGCTTGGGATCCTGTCATCAATTTAATAAAATCTCAAGCTCATCACAAGACTGCAAGACCTTCAGACACTGTGAGCCAATACTGCGTACATCCGGAACGTTATCAATAAATATTGCAGACTTTTCTATAGTTCTTATAACACAAAGACAAATGTCAACTTAGTCTACCTGCGACCATGAAAACTGTAAAGTTTTCGAAAGGTTAGGTGTAAAAAATAATGTAATATACGCGATAATACCGTATTAAAGTGATTTTATTTAAATCTGTAACCATCGCGAAAACATCAAAAACCATTATATTGATTTTTGAACCAAGCTGTTTAAAGGAAAATAAAACATTAATGTTTTATTATACATAGCTGTTTTATAAGAATTTGATTTATTGCATAAAATTGTGCCATTATTATAGGTATGCTTGGAGATAAGCACCTCCAGGGTAATCTTAAGTAATGTTTCAGAATTGTCCGATTTGACGATCTGTCAGGGTCACATGTGAGCCGGGCTATCCATTCTTGTCAGACTGTTTGCTTAGTGATTAGTCAGTTTTCGAGGTGCCAACGAAGTGTAACAGGTGACAACTTGAGAACTAGGTCCCAACAGACGTTTTTGGGTTAAAGCTGTGTGACTGGCGACAAGCTCCGACTTTGCTTTAATGTTTATCATACATAACGAGAGGTTTTTAGGGGGGTTTGGAAAAAATCTCACCCGGTCTCGTGCTCGGAAGAGGGGGTCTTCTGCAATTACGTATGTTTTTTCCTTTCGCTTTTGTACTTAAACATGATTTTTTTTTTCAGAGAACAAGTAATAAATTTGATTGTTAAAATAGCTGATAGTTATATCGGTTATTTTCCGTACCCAAAGTATACGGACGGTACGTGTACTATCGCTCCGGTGTCCGTCGCTCTGTCTGTCTGTCTGTCTGTCTGTCCGTCTGTCACCTCACCAGGCTATATATCATGAACCGTGATAGACAGTTCAAATTTTCACATATGATGTATTTGTGTTGCCGCTATAACAAAAAATACTATAATATAAAATAAAATAAATTATTTAAGGGGGTTCCCACACATTTTTTGCTTGTTTTTGCTCGATATTGATAACGACAACAGGTAGACGCTATATATACTAGACTTTAAATTATGAAATAAAAATAAAATTAATATTAAAGGAGGCTCCCATATAACAGACATGATTTTTTTGCCGTCATTATAGATAACGGTACAGAACCCTTCGTGCGAACTCTCATGATATAATAAGCCATTCTATTGGTTTTAATTGTTCTTAAGCATTCACATGCTATACTAACTTAGTCATAATAAACAAAGAAAAAAGATACAATGAAAAAAATCCACGCGGGCAGGGATCGAACCGGCGACCTGAGGTCTTTATTTACGACCTAGATTGATCAAAGACCTAATTCTTAGTTTAATAACACTGTGTTTAAAAAACACACTATGTTTTAATAGAAACTTCCTGCCACGTGCGCCTGAACTATAGATTAAACTTCCTGCGGTGGTATTTCCGAATCGATACGACATTGTAACCTTTGAAAAACCGGCCAAGATAAATATATATCCATACCAAATTACCAGCTTTCTAGTACTTATAGTAGCTGAGTAAAATTACGGACGGACAGACGGACAGACATTGCGCAACTATGAGGGTTCCTTGTTTACTACGGAACCCTCATCATCATTTCGTGTAGGTGACACGGTGAATCGATCATGCACACCCTGGTGTCAGAGTTCTTCGGGATCGTCTCTCGGCGTCTGACGTGGTTCCTTTAACGACTACCAGATGGCAGCCGGGACCAACGGCTTAACGTGCCTTCCGAAGCACGGAATCATCTTTATTATCAGACAATCAGGTGATTCAAGCCTGCAATATCCTAACCAAACTGGATACAACTAAACAAAGTATGCTTCCGGTGGGAATCGAACCCACGACCCCCGTGCCAACAGGCAAACGCCTTAACCACTGGACCACGGAGGCTGTTAGGTTTATTGATAAGTAGTTTAAGATTATTGTATATTTGTTTCGTCAAAATGAATTCTATTAATGTTGTTAAAATGCAACGTTTCGTTACACCAAATAACTAAAACCAAACGCAAAACACAAATTAAAACGGAGAACGTGAAAGTGATAAGTGAACTACCACATAGTTTACACCAACGAGGTCAAATTTCATAACACGCAAGTAAATACTTGCTATGCTAGGGTGTTACTTGATACGCGGATTGTATGACTTGTGTCATTGAAGCCCCTTCATCATTAATACTATTCTATTTCTAGCCTATATTATCCCACAGGGCAAAGGCTTCCCTTTCATCATTCCAACTATTTCGATCGACTTACTTTTTTGTTTGACGTTTGGCTAGCTCCGTGGCGCAGCGGTCAACACGCCAGCCTGCGACACGAGAGTGCCCGGGTTCGATCCCCGGCCAGGTCAAGATGCTAAATGATCTTTTTCAGATTGGCCTGGGTCTTGGATGTGTATCTATATATGTATTTGTTATAAAATATAGTATCGTTGAGTTAGTATCCCATAACACAAGTCTCGAACTTACTTTGGGGCTAGCTCAATCTGTGTGTTTTGTCCGTATATATTTATTTATTTATATCTATACATATAATAAAACAGTAAAAATATTTTGTCTGGACATTTAGAATTTTTGACTGAAATGGATAGAGGGACACTTAAAAAGAATAATAGAAAGCAAAAAATATTTTTTCGAATTTCTTGTCTGTCTGTCTGTCTGTCTGTCTGTCTGTATGTATGATCACGATTATCTCCGAAAATACTGAACCGATTTACTTCAAACTTTCACCAATTGCTTTGTTTTAACCCAGCAAAACATTTAAAGTTTGTTTCATCAAAATCGGTTCATTAAAAAAAAAGTTATCGTCATTTGAATGAACTCAAGGCATTAATTTGCCTGCAAATATAGACGGTGAATTTTTTATCGTTTTGGACCCTTGAAGGGGTGACTCAGACCATCAAAATGAACAACTTTTCCTATGGGAACAATGCTGGGAACTTAAAAAAAAATTCGACATTCCCATACAAACTGGCCGGGCGGCGGGACTCTTTTTTATGGAAATGACGAATTTTTTTTGAGTTCCTAGCATTGGTCCTATAGAAAAAGTTGTTCATATCGATGACCTGAGTCACCCCTTTAAGGGTCCAAACTGTTCCTGAGGGATGGACACTAACGGCGGCGGCGTAGCCGCGGGCAAACGGCAAACCAACCGAAACTGCTGCGCCTAGAAACTTGAAATTTGGTACAGAGGTTCTTTTAATGATGTGCGTGAGCGCTAAGAAAGGATTTTTAAGAAATTTAACTTCTTTAGGGGTAAACTTTATATGGAAATTTCTCATTTCTGGACTTAGAAGTATGAAAGTAAGTATATAAGTTCTCGATTAAAATTAAAAAAGATGTGTGTAGGTAGATGAAATTTGCAAAATTCCCCCCTTAAGGGGTAAAATGGGGGTGGGTGGGTGGTATAAACTTTGTATGGATTTTTTTTCATTTCTGGACTTAGACGTATGAAAATAAGTATATAAGTTCTAGGTTACAATTAATAATATCTGTGTAAGTAAAATGGACGATATTTTCCCCTAAAGGGGTAAAATAGCGGGGTAAAGATTGTATAGGAATTTACTTATTTCTAGACTTAGAAGTATGAAAATAGGTAAATAAATTCACGATTACAATTGAAAAAGATCTGTGTAGGTCAACTGTAAAAAATCCCCCAGAAGGGGGGTAAAGTTTGTTTGGAAATTTTCTCATTTCTGGACTATGAAGTAGGAAAATAAATAGGTATGTAAGTTCTCGATTACAATTAAAAAACATATATGTAGGTGAAATGGACAAAATTCACTCCTAAAGGGGTAAAATGGGAGGGTAAAGGTTTTATGGAAATTTTCTCATTTCTGGACTTAGAAATATAAATAATATTCATACTTCCATACTAATACTAATATTATAAATGCGAAAGTAACTCTGTCTGTCGTTTTTTTACGCTTTAACCATTGAACTGATTTGGATGAAATTTGGTATGGAGGTGTGAGGCCCGAGGAAGGACATAGGGAATGTTTGATTCCGGGAAATTCTACTGTTCCCGAGGGATCGACACTAGCGCGGGCGGAGCCGCGGGCAACAGCTAGTTACTTACTATTACTACTCGTGGTGGTACTCAAATGAATAACATTTTTTCCAATTTCCCTTGTGAAGCAGGACTTTATAAATCTTACTTCAGCTACCACCGTTCTATGTTCGCATCGTTGTTAGACGTTTTTGCGTGAACTCAAAGCTGGCATTCGCAACTACGGAACCCTACATTGTGCATGGCCCGACACGCACTTGGCCGGTTTTTTTTTTATTTCATTTAATGTACAATTTCAATGTAAAGTCGGAGGACGATAAATGTGACCGCCTACAATTTAAAATCTGTTGTTAGAAGAGGCAATTTTATCTGCCCCAGACTGTACATACCTTTGTAGAACACGTTATGCTAGTCTTAGTTACGAAGACCATCTGTGGGACGAGTATTAGGCTTTATTTTTTAATAACTTAGGAAGATACAAATACAATACAAATAATCTTTATTGTGGATCACAAGTAAATAAAAATTTCTCACAATAGTATTAGTGCAGTCGTGTCCTGCCCAAATTACGACATACAATAATATAAGTCGTTAATATATTTGAAATTATAATATCAAAATTGTAAATTGTCATTTAAATAATCATTAATAGTTTAATAACATTAATTAGTCAAAAATAATTTCAATTAGTTTAAAATTCGTCACATTTAAATCCTTAAAACTGTGAGTCGATAACAAAATTGCTACGTCACACCATGAAATAGCCCTTTAATTAGCAATTAACGTATAAGCATGATGCATGCTTTTGCGGATCGCGGTCACGGGTTTCAATGTCGTCGCTTGTATAATGTGCCGTAATCCAGTGAAAAGTGTTCGTTGCGTCAGATGTGGACGGTGTTATGCAGTAATGCGTTGGTTTCCTTCCTTCGGTGCCGCACTTGACGTCCGTCCGAGCAGGACAGACCTCGTAAGAGAAACTCTTACGACTCTCTTTTACGTATATATATTGTTTTTATGATATAGAACGGCAAAAGAGCAAGGCGTTGCTAGCCTTTCAAGGAGTTGGGCCGATTGAGGAGAGGAAATGGGGGGGGAGAGGGGGGGGGGGGGGGGGGGCTTTCACTCACCGCATGAAGCATAGAAGTGGTAAAGCTTCTACTCAAACGTCGATTTTTTGTAAGAGTGTTGTACTTCCTCGGACGAGCTGGCCCATTCATGCTACTAGCAAAAGTAAACAATTTTTTTCCGGTAGCTCTACCACGACTAAAATATAGATCTTTTTTATCGATACGGTCGTATGTTTTTTTTAAATTCTTGTTATTGCATAATTCCGTCATTTAGTGAAATTTTATTTTTATTTGAAAGGGTATACTTTTCAATAGCTTTTATTTAAAATTCGTCAAAATCTGATCAATAGTTTTATTGAAATTTTTATTAATATGAAAGTTATTTAAAAATAATGTGAGACGTCCCGTGAAATACGGGACGGTTGGCAACCCTATATCCAGGTAAGACGTACAAAGTAAACGATAAAGTAAAACCATCGTAAATTTCATCATAATAATGAGTGTGTGCACTTTTGCATACAGCCGTCGCTACCGGTCAGCTGCTCGTAAAGTCTTAACTTTCTCTGTTTGTTTGCCCCGCCGCCGCGCCGAAATGATGCCAGTGTGCTTCTGGCCACGACTGCATGCATCATACATAAATATTACACACGTGATCATGATGACTCATTGTATTTCCTGTTTTGCAGTTCTTTTTTATGAAATAAATACCAGTGGGTATGTAAATAATTGTCCACTTCTTGTCTTTATTTACACGAGTCCGAAAAAATGAGTGTATTGTTTTTGAGTTCATGTATTTAAGTGTATTTGTGTGTGAGTTTATTTATTTCGCCATAATTTCTAATTATATATATATTGTTAGAATCATTACACCCTCAAGGGTGACATAAACTATTTTTTCGCAGGGCAGGGTTTTCGAGTAAATAGAATAAACGAGTAGCGGTTTGGAAAAAAATGGTGATTTGAAGCTCGAAAATAAGTGTTACTCACATAAACATTGTCAGAGGCAGTATTCGCAAAGGTGACAAAACAAAGAGCCATAGACAGACAGGCGAGGAAGAAGAAGAAAAAAGACAGATGCCGCATAATCCAGCACACTTGCTTTTGGATACGTTTAGAAACCTGTGTAAACCCACGGGCGCTACCACTTTGTCATACATATCTAAATATGGTTATTCAATAATTACAATCAACAAATATTGCATAACACTTACTTCAAGAATATAAAGACACATAAAAAAGTTATTTCACTTGTTGATCGCACTGTCTAATTTTTCATGGACGCGACAGCAGTTCCTATCCTAATTAATTATATAAAGGCGCATATCTAAACAGATCATCATGAAATTTTTCATTCGCGTTGTCTAGGGCGTACCTAGCGGACATAGACTCCTTTCAAAAAATTTAAACGGTTCACGTTAAACTTGTGAAGTAAGTTATTTATTACACAGTTGTCATTGTATAGAAAAATATGGTCATTTCATCTATTAAGAGGAAGGCACTTTGTTCATGTGTCTTATTCGCACTTACACTGCACTAGTTTGTTATTATTTATCACTATACTAATTCAAATGATTTAGTTCTTGTAAGTCTTCGCGCAATGTCCGTGTTGTCGAGGAGCTGGATCGCCTCGACGTTCACATGATGAAGCAATCTATACTCATATGCTTCAGCGTATTTTTTGATTATTTTATATCAACGAACTGTATGTTAAGGTCCCGGTGCAGGTCGTCGTTTCTTACGTACCAGGATGAGTCCTGGTACGTAAGAAACGACGACCTGCATTTACAATAGCCTTCAGCACTTTGTTTCGGAATCGTTGAATAATGACTATATGTATTGCTCTGTTTGGTTCAGCCCCACAGCTGTATGCCATAAGTTCACACTGGCATAAGAACTTGTCAAGAATTTCTAAGGTAACAATAGTTTACAATATAGCAACATGTCGATCACACTGACCTAGTATAACTTACGATGGACGCGCCAATAGTTACAGCAACATTGCGTTGGCGAGAATTGTTATGCTAAGCAGTGTTACTTCAGTTGATAGGGTTCACATTAGGGCAGTAAATTATATTACAGCGGAATTACTTACTTTACAGTTTTCAATTCTATTTTTGAGATACTACAACTAAAAATTAATACATTTAGGTACATCCACCTTCTTTATTAATAAAGTATCAAATTCAAACTCAAAAACTGCCTGCCCGGTGGATGCAGGCATGGCATCGGGTATGCGCGCCAGGCCTCCCGAGCAGCTATTTGCTTTTCCCCCATTTATTCGAATGAGTAGTATCCCAATACCTACCTTCATTCCTTTCCTAAATCCAAATAATCCCTATCCTTCGACAGATTTTAAATGATGTGCCCAAGAAAAGAAACTGCGCTAGTCAACCCGACTGCTTAGCGCTTAGCAATATCCTCCAATGGAACAAAGAATCTAGGGAGAGGCTTTTGTTCAGCAGTGAACTTTTTACGGCTGTGATGATGATGATGATTATTGCCAGGTATTGTTCCTAATTGTTTTAGCAATCGTGTCTCTTGTATAAAAGTAATTTTGAGAAGTTTTTAATCCAGTCAGCTCTACTACAATGAATTGGTAGTCTCTTTAGCTTCTAAGTATTTTTTTTTTCTTTTCTTCACGTATTCACTACAGGAAATCTCTTATTTCCTCACCAAACCACTAAGTTCAAATAACTCTACCACTATGAACTGGCTATCTCTACGGCTCTACCTATTGCGTAATTATTTGTATGCTCTAATTCTCCTATCTTCGCGTGTTGTAGATGCGAGATATTGCCCTCTTGAGTTTTTGTTAAGCCACTGTGACTGTCGCTGTCACACTGTGGACCGTAGGCAAAGTTGATTCATTCCATTTATAATAATCTTTCATATATACCTAAAAACCGACTTCAATCAAATTACTGATTTTGCTGAATTACAAATGGGACCAATGTTGAAAGCTACCCTATTGACAAAAAAAAACAAACTTTTAAAATCAGTTTACATACATGGTAATTATTGTATTAGCATTAATTGTAATTTGACTAAAGAAGTAATAAATATACCAGAAATACATTAAATGTATAAAGTTTACATACAGTAACGACGGAGTTATGCGGTAACGAACATTAAAAATTAGGATTTATATCCTCCTCAAAAATATTTTAGGGATAAAACATCTGGTTTACGAATGTTAATATCAAAACTGATGATGTTTTCTACCAAACCCAAAAGACTTACGTAACAATCACAATGTAAATCACAATTGTTGAGACGTCAATAGGTTACATCAGGCCGTAAAGATTTACAACAAAGTGTGACCTATGGCTGAATGGGCAATGTTGTCATTGTGAATGAAACATAATGACTAGCGGATTCGATTCCAACTTGACGCAGAAATTTTATCTTATGAAATATAACTTATATCATAATGCCACTGCCTCCGGTGTGCAGTGGTTAAGGTGTTGGCCTGTAGACCCGGTCGTGGGTTCGATTACCACGGGAAGCATACATTCTTTAGTTGTTTCCAGTTCGGACATTGCAGGCTTAAATCACCTAATTCACCTGAAGTCAAATTCAAATATTTTAGTCATCGTAAAATATTTTAAATACCATTTATTGAACGTTAAATTACACATTATTATTTACAACATTATTATTGTTGACGTCAATAACTTACTTAGAGCTAAGTTTACGCCGCTTCCAAGGCGGAGTGCAGAAGAAGCGGCAACAAACTGCACAGCGCATTATCTCCAAATGACATCAACTTACAATCTACGACAAACTTAGAACTATATCTAAAATGTGTGGACTTGAGCTTACATAAAGATGATTCCGTGCTTCGGAAGGCATGTTAAGCCGTTGGTCCCGGCTGCCATGAGTAGTCGTTAAGGGAACCACGTCAGAGGCTGAGAAGCGGTTCCGAAGAACTCTGACACCAGGGTGTGCATGGTCATTTGACCGTGTCCCCTACATAAATGATGATAATAATCATGCTAGGCTGCCACACTGGAGGTCCAGGGTTCGACCCCGGTCAGGTCGAGATGGAAAATGATGTTTTTCAGATTGGCCTGGATCTTGGATGCTTATCTATATTATGTATTTGTTATAAAATATAAGGTCCATTTAAATTATGCGCAAATATTTTAAGGGCTTGCGCCTACAAGCTATAATATATAAAAAATCAAAACAGACTCAGAAAATACAAGCTAAACAAAGCTTATAAACATCTGTTACTGTGAGACCTCTCCAACCCGTCTGGCCAGCGCGGAGAGTGTAGGCGAAGTCATCTGACTGCTCTGGCCAAGTATGGCTCCGGTAGTAATAGGGTGAGGGTCGTGCTCCTGTAGTGGAGACTAAAAAAGACCTGATGATGATGATTAATTTTAAGTTACCTACATCATATAATAAAAAAAAATCAATTATTTCAAGCTTATTATATATAATATTCGGAACCCTTCGTGCGCAAGTTCGACTTGCATTTGGCAGGCTTTTTTATATGTAAGATTATTTTAATATTGTTCTGTTCCTATAATCACAATAAATCTACGAATCTGATGATTTCCATATAAATTACGTGTCATTTTATCGGAACAAGTGATATAAATAATCAAAATTCAAATGCCACTTCCACATATTCATGTATACAATGACCCACATTTTACTCGTTGTTTACCTGTTTAGAGATTCCGCACACCAAACCACAATTACTATTTTGTTAACCATTGCCGTTTTTATTATGTTTTCATTTTATGTCTTATCGTACGAAAATGGCAATGGATAGTATTGTCTTTTTGTGTCCTTATCTTGTCAAAACCGCGGAGCCTTGATGATAAGCCTTTTGAGGCATCATTAAGATAAATCTATTAATGTTATAATGAATAATGTGTATTATAAAGGTTACCACTAATGTACTGTGGCGAATACCGTGAAACAGCTCGAATCACAACAATTTTATTTATTTATTCATGTACACATAAAGCAGTAGAAGAGAAACAAAGTTACAAATGGAAACTTAAGTACATAGGTGCTACATATTTCAATAGAAACAATGTCAGCAAAAAGGTGTATTGTAAGTTGTGTATAATTACCAATTTATCTCATATAGAGCAGAGTTAACCAAGTAAGACGAAGGGGATAATTTTCAAAATCAAAAGTAAATAGTAACAATTATCTTCAAGATAATGGTCTCGAACGACCTGTCAACAAGTGAACTTGCTATACTGAGATAAGGCATCAGTTCGGTCTGCCTTTAGTCGAAATGCACGCCGTCTTCTAGCTCTTCAGAATGTGCTAACAGAGACATTGTTTCAGTTAGCACATTATGAGCCAAACGTTTCCATAAACAATCTTTCAAATAAATCCGATTCAAATCAAACTACTGAAACGCTTTTGATTAAAAATTTTAAACGAACCCAATTGAAAAGCATATCCCTTCAAATAAAAGAAATCTAATCGGGATAAATGACGGAGTTGAGTTCTTGGCGGGAATTTCGGTGGACTGCACGGTTTTTTTGTTTTAATCCAAAACTTGGTTTTGCAATTTGGTGTTATAAATGCCCATGTTTATGAACAATGTATGGAATAACTAAAATAAAGCGTCATGATGCGGCTGTAGTGAGATTTACTTAGCGGACTGGTGTTTGCTCGCCTCATTGCATCGTTTATGATCAAGCCAGTGGATTCGTGGGAATTGTCGCCAGGGGCTCCATCGAAATCAGCGAAATGAATTACACTATCTTTTCGTTGATACACAAGCAAAAACTCGATTTTTTTTTTTAATTGACTATGTAGCTAGTTCCAAGTGAGCTTTCGCTACTTCACCGGGCGAACTCAAAATAACTAGACACTGGCTAAAATAAGTTCTGAATGAAGTTTGGTGGCCAAACAGAATAAAAGAAAAAAAATAACGGAGTTATGAGGTAGGTTCAGAAAGACGCCGTTTTTTAAATCTATGGAGGTAGGTAATAAACAATGAAAAATAATTAAAAATAAATAAGGAAAACACAACCGAATGAGGGTTTTCAGAAATGCCGCCACCAGAAGGCAGCACAGTGTCGTAGAGTGCTGTCACTGCTTAGAAGAAAGTTATTGTTCTGAGTGTCATTGGATAATATTTGACAAGCAGTGACAACTGAAACGTAGTGAACTAACAAAATACCTTTGGTTTGCTTTCAATCAATCAAACAAATCATTTATTTCAGGACATGAAATGAAGATTACAAAACATATTACCTACTACACTATAAATAGACGCAGATAAATATCCTACTTTTTTCTTGTCTACTGTGTCCCATTGCTGGGAAACTGCATAATAAGCTAAATGGTTCCATGATAAATCCTAATCTTCACGTCCTAAATGTCGAAACAAAACTTATCACCATGACCTTTCCAAATGTTAATTCCCGCAATTACGTTTCTTAACGCTAAACAAATTAGACAGATCTGATGATTAGACAATAAAATTAATTAGTGCCTTGCCTAACAACTGCCGATAAATGTGCCACCAATAGGCCACCAACGACTATTAACAGATTGTCGCAAATAGCATCAACTTAGCTTCGTTTATCCATTGTCTTAATAACTCGTCAGCCTGCTTTCAGGGTTGACTTAGAGCGGCTCTCACCCCATACACCGCCTCCCTGTATAGAAACGGACTCCCTTTCTATACAGGAAGGCGGTGTATGGGGTGAGAGCCGCTCTAAGTCAACCCTAAAAGCAGGCTGACGAGTTATTTACAGATTCATAGATATATAAGCTTACTAGTTGTTACCCGCGACTACGTACATGACAATGCATGGTTAGCTGTGTGACGTCATTGTAAAGCCCACTGGTGGAACACCCGCGGACTAGCTTTTTTTGATGACCGACATTTTGAATATCAAATTAAAGAGGTCGTTAAAAACTACTAGACCCATAAAGTGATGTACAGTCGGGGCAGATAAATGTGACCCCTGTACTATTTAAAATCTGTTGTAAGAGGGGTCAGTTTCATTTGCCCCCGACTGTACCTACATAAAAGCTTGTGTTTAGAAAGTTTTTGACTTGATTTATTTTTTCTGTTTTTAAGAACCGGTCACATAAATAAATAAATATACCCGCCCTGGCTTCGCACGGGTGGGATAATTTATACATATAAACCTTCCTATTGAATCACTGTATCTATTAAAAAAACCGCATCAAAATCCGTTGCGTAGTTTTAAAGATCTAAGCATACATAGGGACAGACAGACAGCGGGAAGCGACTTTGTTATATATGAACATTTTACTTACATTCATAACTTATTAAAGCAAGGCCAAGATTCGTATCAACATCACGTATCTGTCTATTTTCAAACATTTCAGCGTTTTGTCTATCGAGAAATCGGCTGTAAATTCTTCACCGACATATCGATTTTGGATCGAGTCACGATCGATTACTTTATTCGTTCAATGTTTCGCGTCTCATGGCTACGTAATGAGATATTGTTTTCTAAATTTGGATGTATTATAAAGGCTCTCTCACACTGCACAAATATTAGTTCTTTAATTACAAGCTTTTATTATTATTTATTTTATTTTCTGTTCAATGTTTGTTTGTAATCATCATCATCATCATCATCAGGTCCTTTTTAGTCTCCACTACAGGAGCACGACCCTCTCTGTACTACTAGGGCCATACTTGGCCAGAGCAGCCAGAGGACTTGGCCTACACTCTCCACGCTGGCCAGACGGGTTGGAGAGGTCTCTTAGATGTTTATAAGCTTTGTTTAGCTTGTATTTCCTAAGTCGCCTTCTACGACATCCACGGGAAGACTTGGAGTGGTCCTATTCTACTCTGCCGGATACCACACGGCTCTGCCGGATACCACACGGCTTGTTTGTAATCAAATGTTGCAAATTAAATTTGACCCACTTCCCGGTTACCGATTAAGTTGAAATTTTGCATGCATGTGTAAATCGGATGACAATAAAATATTATGGACTCGTTGCGCTGTTCTGGAGATGAAGTTGGAAGGTGGCTGGCTATAGAAACTCTTAAACTAAACAAGGTACTCTAATCGTGTTTGGGCACTTTTGATTTAAAAAACACTTTACAATGTGGATTCGTATATAATAAAAGCTTGTCACAAAAATTTAATTTTTGCAAAAAAAACTTGTTATATTATGTGATATACTCATCATTTTAATTTAAACAATATTTTTATCTGACGACATTACTATTTGCCATTTGCAATTTTATTTAACTATAACGATTAAAACAATAATGATTCCAACAATCATAATTTATATAACTATCACAGCATTGTCTGTAATAATTTATATATCAGAAATATTAGTAATCGATATTATGTATTTTATATTATTCTTTCTTCCATTGTTCACATTGAGGTCGGCGATACACACCGACATTGGTATTATATTCCATCTACAGTATTTGCAAAGGAACTATCTGCCAAAATGCTGTTAATTGTACAACGCACTGTTTTGAAATATTTCAAAGTTAATTCTCAGTTCAAAATGGATGTAAGTACCATCATTATATGCACAGCTTTTTTATGTTTTATTAATTGTACATTCCTAACATATATTTAATGCAATGCATACCTACACGCAATAACAAATAAAAAGGTTTCTGATGTTTTCGCGATTGTTACACATTTCAATAAAATCATTTTAATACGGTATTATCGCGTATATTACATTATTTTTCAAACGTTAGTTGTAAAATAATGTTATATACGTGACCGTATTAAATGATTTTATTTAAAATTATTATAAAGTTACAAATATCTATAATTTATTTTACAAGTTTTTCTGTATTATGGACTATAATTGTCTGAAAATAAATATTTTTTATTGTTATTATAACAGCCTCTGTGGTCCAGTGGTTAAGGCGTTTGCCTGTTGACCCGGGGGCTGTGGGTTCGATTCCCACCGGAAGCATCCTTTTGTTTAGTTGTTTCCAGTTTGGTTAGGACATTGCAGGCTTGAATCACCTGATTGTCTGATAATAAAGATGATTCCGTGCTTCGGAAGGCACGTTAAGTTGGTGGTCCCGGTTCCCATAAGGTAGTCGTTAAAGGAACCACGTCAAAGACGAGAGGCGGTTCCGAAGAACTCTGACACCAGGGTGTGCATGGTCGATTGATCGTGACACCTACTCGAAATGATGATGATTTTTATTATATTAATTAAATATCGGAGAAAACAAAAAGTGTTACAATTAATTATCGCAAGCCCGCACGCGATTTTATCGATCTCCATCCGCGTCTGTGTAGTAAAGCCTTTATAACATATGTACATAACCATTTTCTAACAAATGATGATCAGATATGCTTATTGGTATGGTTATTAGAAACATATTCATTATGTGAACACTATAAAAGTTGGGTGCCAGGGTCGGGTACCATTTGGCGACCTCCATAGTAAATTATAATTACATGCATCAAATATTTACTCATAAAAATTAATTTTAAATTACAATAGTTGTTTTATCTGCATTGGATTATGCTATTGCTCCAGGCCATTTCATCGTTGGTGGAAGAACTTTTATTCAATTTTTAAATGTAGTAATTAGCAGTAATTGCTTCAGTTTTAACTCATACATCCATAGAATCACGTCTTTTTCCCTTGCGGGGTGGACATAGCCTAGGTTTATAAGACTTTAGAATATTGGAGGGCATGTAGATGGAAAACGGAATCAAAATAGTGATGGGCTGCTAGCTGCATCGCCTATTGACATGATTTTGTAGATTTTAGTCCAATCCCTCGATCGGCTTTTACGATCTGCGCGGGAAGAAAAGCAGCTGGCACATTCTACGTTTTTTATTTTCTCTCAGACCAGCATTTAACATCGTGTATTTAAGTTTTGTCATGCTATATTAAGCAATAAAAGTTAGGTACTATAAATTCGTTCGTTCAGCCAGAAGTACACGTTCCATGGGAGGATATTGCCTCTCTCACCTCGCTTGTTGAGCGTGTTTTCTTTTGCTTTTTGTGTTCTTCTGACGCTGCTGCCCCTAGGAAGCATTTTTAAGCTGGGGAAGGACAGAAATTTGTTGGATTTGGAAAGGGAATAAAGGTATTGGGATATTACTCACTCAGGTGAATAGGGGAAAGGCAGTAGCAGCTACAAATTAATAGAATATTATTGCTTTTGGGATAAATGAACACTAGGAAAAGCTGTTTTGAATAGGCAATTGTCCTTTAAAAGGTCGTTTAAGTATCGGAATATTTTGTCAGAATTAAAAGAACTATGTTCTTAAAACCTCAAACGTTTCGATACAAATTTTTAAATAACGCGAAAGATATTATATCGATGCTCGGGCCCCGAGTATGTCAACCACCCATGCCGTTCCAGCTCAGTCCGGCCCTGGGCCCGTCTATTAGTAAGGATTTTTCAATGAAACTGCTGCAGTCAGATTGAAGTGCCCCAGACAACTTTTAATGTAGAGCCCCACTTGAGTAAGGTACGCTACTAGAGGATTGAAAGAGAGAACTAGGGCTCTAATAAAATTCATAAACTTACATTTACCTTGTTTGATTAAAATTAAAATTCAATTTATTAAAATTACAGTTACAAAATTATTACGTATTTGATTGAACTACTGAAATGGTTTTAATTTTTCCTCTTACATTGAGGCTCAACCGCAATAAAACAATTTAATTTCATGAAAAGCTAACGATTTGCGGTCGGCACAGATTACTAGATAATGGATTTAAATGTCGGATCATTACCCTTGAAGCCTTTGAGAAATAGTCTAATTTTCATTGTGCATTCAGCTGTGTCGTAGCCTAATGAGTCCTTACCGTATCAAATACTTTTTCGCTTTGTGGGATGAAAGCGAAAAGAATTTGTTACGCCATTTTCAGAGCAGCAAATTTTTGAAAATGTAACAGCGCGATGTCCTAAGACTCTTGTGACATGAACCTAAATTATGTCACTTCTTACTTGTCTTGTCACAAAATTGAAAATGAAAATATTTTTAATTTTGCAGTTTTTTCTTGTGTTTCTAGAACACCTCTAGGACCACCCATAAAATAAGAATCCTTATTATCATCTCCAACTCTAGTAAAACTTTAAAGCTATACAAAGATTAACCAAAACAAAGAAACATATTTTTTTACATACCGCGTGCAAATTTACCTACGACATTCCTTTTAAGTAGCATCGCAGCCCGATATGAACAACTTTTCCTATTGGACCAATGCTGGGAATTAAAAAAGAAAACAACGGGTTGCACTCTGGCATTGCTGGGAGAAGAAAAAACCTGAATATCTGGATTTATCGAGATTTTTTTGAAACGTCGAAAATAGTATGCGTGACTGTGATTTGAACCTGGGTCTGGCTCTCAATTCACACACTCGGACCACCAGGCCAATCTTGGTTCTGAAAGAAGTGATGACAATTTTATTAAATGAATTCTTTTTCGATCGAATTCATGACTTTGACATCAGTCTTACGAATTTCCGATCAGGGTCACGCAAGTTTAACATTTTTTACCCATGCCAAAAAGTGCACAACTCCGTTAAATAAGTTTTCACTTCAATAAAATAACCATGATAAAAATTTGACAAAATTATACCTCCCGCAGACATTAATCTCCAATGTATTATTGTAATAAAACAATTAATCTCAAGCAATTGTTTCAAAACACAGCATCTCTTTGTTTCGGGCCTCGGGCCCAGACAAAAGACATTGTTTAGCTTCGTCAGCCACAACATGGCGACAGTTTTTGATAACGCCGAAATAATGAAATGTAAGACATTTGGACAATGTGACATGACTTGACATGAGGGAAAGAATGGCAGGAAAGTGTTGTAGTCTTTATGTTACCTCGTTATCTTTGTATTAGTGTACGAAACCGAGATCAAAGCGATAGGTTATAATTAGCTGGTTATATAAGAAACAAGAGGGAAAAAAAAGCATATTTCTTATATCGTTTGGCAACCTCTGTGGCTTCGTTATGCCAGGCTGTCACACCAGAGGTCCGGGGTTCGATCCCCGGTTAGTTTAGGTTTAAGAAGTGTCAATAGGGAAATGATCTTTTTCAGATTGGCTTGGGTCTTTGGATGTTTATCGTAATGTAATAGTACTTATTCTCTTTCGTATAACTATGTTACGGTATATAGTTAGTTATATCCCTAGGGATACAACTATATTAGGGCCTTATACAGCGACATATAATATGTATTTGTTATAAAATAAAGTATCGTTGAGGCAATATGAGAGTTTGCTGTCTCTCCTTGCGCACACAGGCATCGCCAAAAGCCGAAGTCCGTCCCTCCTGGGGGCCCTTTGTTGATGCTGTCTATATGGTCTGAGGGCACTCTGCCCTCGCCTCAAACGCCCGGTAAAGTAGTGATAGCTCACTTGGAGCTAGCTACATAGGGGGCGTCCATTAATCGCGTCATACGTTTTTGGCTTGTTTTAGACCCCCCCCTCCCCCATGGTGATCTTTGGTGATATTTTTAAGAACCCCCCTCCCCCGTCCAATATGACGTGTATTTTTTTCGCTAACTAAAGAACATATTTCTAACACATAAACTTACGTACACGTTAAGGGTAAAAAAAATCAAACTACATGTATACATATCTTCGTATTTTAATTTTCTCCCCACATATTTGTGACATTTTGTTCAATAGTGACAAGGTTTGGTATGGATGAATCACGGAGTACATACAGAGTGGAGATGGCGTTAGCTACTGAGCACTGTGATTCCAACTAGGTCCTGACGTCATCACGTTAACATCGAGAGTAGGCGTGGCCTATTAGTCTGCTGTTGTAGCTGACAATGTTCGTACGTGGTTCGTTCTGTGCACACAGTGAGATTTTCGGACTTATCTTGTTTTTTACAAAGAAAATCATGAAGTGTTGAATTATATCATGTAAAAACTACTCAGATAAACGTTCAGATGCTATGGAAGGAATCACATTTCATTTGTAAGTATATTTATTCGTAATTTACTAAAATGATTCTAGAAAAATCTTTTGGCGACGTTCCGTGCTACTCATCGTTAGATGGCACCACTTTGCGTAATGGGACGTATGAACTATAAAAATATATTAAAGCTAATTATCGTAATAAATAATAACCATAAGTACTGAAATTTGTTCTAAATTTATACCTAAAGACTTTTACCTTGACAAAAAGATGATGTTTATGTTGTTTCATAATTCTCTTTTCAGCAATGCGCCACCTGTCGAAAACGTTGAATAATAGTGAACGTCAAGATGACGGGACTCCGCCCGGTTTTGCGAATATGATGTGATTAGGATGTAGTACCATATTAGTGCTATTTTATACTTACATAATAAAATTTAATTATGGAGACAGTTTTATTATGGAGGTTAGGCTCTCTCTACCCCGTAAGGGAAATAGACGTGATAATATGTATGTATGTTTTAACATTTTGGTTTTGCACTTAATTTTTAGGCAAAGGTAAATTAAAACAAATTCAATGTAGAATAACCTCCATAATAAAACTGTCAAACAAACGCCTAAGCAAATTGTAAGAGCAGTATAATGCTACTTGGCTTTGAAATTCACTTTTTCCTCAGGAGCTTGTTCGTTTATTTATTTGTCAAACGTGTTACAATGTGTTAAATAATATAAAAGTAGGAATCAACATGCTTACCGTTAGGGTGTACAAATATTGAATCAGATGAGCTACTGTTAGTACCACATAAAATAAACAATAAATAATATTAAATTACAAAATAAGTCAATATATGTACAATAAGCACAAAAAGTATATAAATGGAGAGATAAAAAAAAAACACTAAATTTCATCATTAAAAAACGCACTAATATCATAGTAACACTTCTGGTTTAGGAATAATTTCAGTTTTTTCTTAAATAAATTTATATTTAATGTTTTATATTCCTTAGGGATTTTATTATAAATTTTCAAAATAGAGCTGTTTTTGATTGATGTAGACAAAGTCTATCGCCATTTCTTCTGTTTCTTGCACACACATCCGATATACGTTTGAATAAATGGGGATTATTTTGAACAAATACAGCTATCTCAAATATATACAGTGATGGCAGTGTTAGTATTTTATATTGTTTAAAATAAGATTGACAGCTATCAGTGCTTTGTAGACCAAACATAGAGCGGATACACCGTTTTTGCATTTTAAAAACCATTTTTTTATCTGTAGAATTTCCCCATAAAAATCGTTGAAAATATTTTTTATTTTTACAATTGAAGTGTTTTTTAAGAACTGAATTGTGGTCCCGCCATTTTGATATTATAATAGCGGGACCACTTTCTTTGTTGAATATCTTGAAATCATTTGAGTGTACAATTTTATTATAGCACGTATGTAAGTATAAAATAGCACTAATATTAAACGAGCACTATTAATTATCACGAGTAAACTATGTACATATCATGCATCTGTGTACTTGTAATTTTCTTTTTGGCAAATAAACATTTTTCTATTTTCTATTTCTATTCTATTACTACGTACGTAATGGTACTACATCATATTCACAAAACCGGGCGGGGTCCCGTCATCTTGACGTTCACGAATAATAGCCAAAACATGGCAAAATGTCTAGGGTTGCCAACCACCAAGTTTTCGCTAGTTAATACTTTTTACTGTTTTATCAAAAGTCAGTATACAAAATACTGTTTTCTCAACCGCTGATAAAACTACGATTGGATTTTGAAATTTTATAAAAAGTTACATGGAAGAATAATGATGTTTCTGAGTACCCCGAGAGCATTTTTCATCAAAGAAACCTACTTTCAGTGAGTGCTCACCCCCACAATTCTTACATAGGTTTTTTCCAAATCTACGAATACGCAGTACATTTTTTGACCTTTGGCCAAAAATTTCTCCAAAATGAAAAAGACATGGAAAAGACCTGCCAGTCTATTTGCTAACTTAGTGTACAACGTTTTGATGGTCACTTCAAAATACATTTTGATGGTCACATCAAATACATCTTATATAAAAAGTAACAATATCATACGAAAGCCGCAATGTATTTTGAAGTGTCTATCAAAACGTTGTACACCGATTTAGCAAATAGACCGGCTGATCTGTACATCCCATTCCTTTTCTGATCCCGCTTGTTAGTTAAGTTAGTAGTAAATAAAACTTTTGTACATGTTGTATCATTTTTTGACATTCATACAAATCGAATATTGCACTTTGGCGTTACGTGATACTTTTTCAATTGATTGAGATTATGTCTGTTAATGTAGATTTTTCATGGTAAGAAAAAAAAAATGGCTATTCTTAAGCTTATTTACACTTCATGCTATGATTATTAAATCATAATACTTCAAGAAATATATGATCGAAGCAGAATAGTATTTGATTTTTACTATTGGAAACAATATATCCCTATGTCCTTTATTATTAATGATGGAAAAATGTCATGCGATCGATGTAATTTCTTGATAAGATCAACGATCAACAAAAGATCAATCCACCAGTTTGTATATTTTTTTGACATGTGGGTCGAGCATGTGGGTCAAAAAAATATACAAACTTGTGGCGGCGTCGAAGGCAGGCTAGTACTACTACTAGCTCAAGTCACCTCTAGTATGGCTAAGTTTTGGGTGGCCCGTGCGTCAACTCGTATGCTGCCTGGATTTTAACTACTCTTTTACATGATATGGTCACTGACACTATGGTTTTTTTATGGAATTTGATTAATTATCTATGACAAAAAACAGAAAGGAAATAATTTACATAAAACATATTGATTCTTTGTTTTTGTGGCTGTGAAGATGTAGTCTCCAAATAAACGATTGCTTTGAACAGGTACAGAACTATACTATATACAACAATATTATGTTACTAGCTGTTGCCCGCGGCTCCGCCCGCGTTAGTGTCGATCCCTCGGGAACAGTAGAAATTCCCGGAATCAAACATAACTTATGTCCTTCCTCAGGCCTCACACCTCCATACCAAATTTATATCCAAATCAGTTCAATGGTTGAAGCGTAAAAAAACGACAGACAGAGTTACTTTCGCATTTATAATATTAGTATTAGTATGGAAGTATGGATATTTTTTTTACTTCTAAGTTCAGAATTGAGAAAATTTCCATAAAACCTTTACCCTCCCATTTTACCCCTTTAGGAGTGAATTTTGTCCATTTCACCCACATATATGTTTTTTAATTGTAATCGAGAACTTACATACCTATTTATTTTCATACTTCATAGTCCAGAAATGAGAAAATTTCCAAACAAACTCCCTTCTGCGGGATTTTTTTCCAGTTGACCTACACAGATCTTTTTCAATTGTAATCGTAAATTTATTTACCTATTTTCATATTTCTAAGTCTAGAAATAAGTAAATTCCTATACAATCTTTACCCCGCTATTTTACCCTTGTGGGGGAAAATATCGTCCATTTTACCTACACAAATATTTTTAATTGTAACCTAGAACTTATATACCTACTTTCATACTTCTAAGTCCAGAAATGAGAAAATTCCATATAAATTTTACCCCTTTAGAAGTTAATTTCTTAATATCCTTTCTTAGCGCTCACTCACATCATTAAAAGAACCCCTGTACCAAATTTCAAGTTTCTAGGCGCAGCAGTTTCGGTTGGTTTGCCGTTTGCCCGCGGCTTCGCCGCCGCCGTTAGTGTCCATCCCTCAGGAACAGTTTGGACCCTTAAAGGGGTGACTTAGGTCATCAATACGAACAACTTTTTCTATGGGACCAATGCTGGGAACTCAAAAAAAATTCGTCATTTCCATAAAAAAGAGTCCCGCCGCCCGGCCAGTTTGTATGGGAATGTCGAATTTTTTTTTGAGTTCCCAGCATTGTTCCCATAGGAAAAGTTGTTCATTTTGATGGTCTGAGGCACCCCTTTAAGGGTCCAAAACGATAAAAAATTCACCGTGTATATTTGCAGGCAAACTAATGCCTTTAGTTCATTCAAATGACGATAACTTTTTTTTTAATGAACCGATTTTGATGAAACAAACTTTAGATGTTTTGCTGAGTTAAAACAAAGCAATTGGTGAAAGTTTGAAGTAAATCGGTTCAGTATTTTCGGAGATAATCGTGATCATACATACAGACAGACAGACAGACAGACAAGAAATTCGAAAAAATTTTTTTTGCTTTCTATTATTCTTTTTAAGTGTCCCTCTATCCATTTCAGTCAAAAATTCTAAATGTACAGACAAAATATTTTTACTGTTTTATTATATGTATAGATTAAAAATATTTTTATAGAAATATTAATTTTTGGAAAATTTTAAATTTATATGTTTCTAACCATAGTTTTACCAGCAGTCGTGAAAACAGTGTTTTGCAAACTCTCTTATAATAGAACAGTAAAAAGCATTAACTAGCAAAAACATTATTATACTGTTTTTAACAGTCTGGTTGGCAACCCTAATTACTCAGCTATCCGACAGTAGATGTCAGTAGGTGTTAGGGACATCTAGTGACGGATAGATAAACTAAAAAGAAAAATCAACATCGAACTTATTAAGTAGTTGGGCTATTCGCCGCTAGATGGATATAAAGGAGGGAGTGAGACAGAGCAAGTAGAGTGAGACAGATAATACTCCCCTCACCCCCTGTAAGTGCCACGCATTGTTTCATAGAAAATATTCCTTAGGGCAACTCCTCTTCGTATGTACTCCGTGGGATGAATCGTCCGCAGATTCTGGGATCCCGTCGGTATATTCGATGTCTTGCTCGTATTGCCACTCCGCGTCATCGTTCTCCAAATATTGTTAAATTGGTCTTGTACAGTATACACTGCGATACCAGAGTGGCACTCCTTGTAGGCTTTAAAAGCCTTTTGATAAGTTTCCGAACTCATAACATCACCTTGCCTGCACACACACTGCGTAAAGACTAATAGCGTAATGGCGGACAGAAGCGACACGCGCGCCCCGCCCGCTCAAATGAACGCAGGAGTGCCAACCGCAAATCAAATATCCGCGCGCAAGTTTTAAAAACTCTGGTTTTGAAAGTTTGGTTAGCTGAAGGGTTGATGATTTAAAAAATAATAGCGAACTAATATTTTTATTTTATTGACTATAATACAGTATAGCACAGAGGAACAAAAAATTACACGTGATACGTGTCTATACCCCCCCCCTCCCCTGTGGTGATCATTAGTGATTTTTTGTTGACCCCCTCCTCCCCCTATACAATATGACGCGATTACTGGACGCCCCCATAGTAATAATAAAAAAAAAGGAGTTAGTATCCCATAACAAAAGTCTCGAACTTACTTTATGGAGCTAGCTTAATCTGTATGTTCCATTGACGTGATGACGGGGGTTCACGATTCGCCGCCCCTAATATCTAGTCGCCCTAGGCCCAAATTCGCCTAAGCACACTCGAAGTGATTTCCATACAAAGTTTTTCAGCCAGCCCGGTAATTTGTATGCAAATAACTATTTCTTTGAGTTCCCAGCATTGTTCTCACAGGAAAAGTTGTTCACTTTGACGGGCTGGGTCGCCCCTTAAAGTGATTGTTGTAATTAAAATGTAGAAATATATATATATATTTTTTTAAGGAAATCTATGCTAATATTATAAAGAGGAATGATTTGTTTGAATTGAATAGGCTCCGAAAATACTGACCAATTTGAAATATTCTTTCACAGTTAGAACCCTTCATTATCCCTGTTGAACATAGGCTATAATGAAATACCTATATCTACCCGTGCGAAGCCGGAGCGGACCGCTAGTATAAAATAAAATTAGTATTAAACATATTTCCGACGGGCAGCAGCGTCGAAAGCACAAGAGGCCAAAGAAACTGCGCTCGCCAACCCATCTGTCAAGCGTGGTCAGTATGGCTTTATCCTCCCATGGAACGAGGAATCCTTGGGAGAGGCCTTTGTCCAGCTGTGGCCTTCTTACGGCAGAAATGATTTATTTATTTATTTCTTCTTGTCTGCTCTGGCTAAGTATGGCTCCGGTAGTACAGAGAGGGTCATGCTCCTGCAGTGGAGACTAAAAAGACCTGATGATGATGATGATGATATGTAGAAAAGCTAACATTCCTTCATTAGGAATGCATTAGCTTCCACATTTGTAATGTGATTAATAGCCAAATAGTGAAGTAGTCCGTTCATTATTTATTGGTTTTCAAAAAAAAATTAATGATTGTGAGGTTATGTGAAGCGCGAAATATTAACAAACAAGATTAATGGTTTATTTCGTCAAATATTATATTTTTTAATTTTGGTATTAGATAATGTAGAGTTTTTAAAGGTCATTTGGAAATAAGACGATGAAATTAAAGCTATTCCGATCCGACACCGAGCTAAGATTCAGCAAAACTGAAGACACTAATGTTTTTGTAACCTACCATATTATCGGAAAATGCTGATAGTTTCAACCTATCATCGTCAGGGTGAGTGAGAAGGACATCTCGGCGCGGCCGATGATAATTAATATGGGTGATCATCGGATGGCCTTCTGAATAGGCTGAAACTCGTGAGTTTTAAGAAAAACGAAGTCTCGAAATTCATCTCTGTAATGCTCTCTATATTTTTCTCTCTCTTTTACAGATTGACCTGGGTCTTGGATGTTTATCTATATAAGTATCTATTATAAAATATAGTATCTAGACCTACGACACAAGTTCCCAAAATATTGTGGGGCTAGCTCAATGTGTGTGATATGTCCTTATATATTTATTTATTTATATAAATCCCTAGTACCTATACTTACTATATTGATAACCGTGTACATAAGTTAATAAAGTACAAGTTTTTATCACTCTCAAAATTTTAGATCTGGTTTTGTTTAATTGATAACAACTTGATTATTCATTCAATTTTATCTACACCAATATTATAAAGATAAAAGATTTGATTGTTTGTTTGCATTAAATATGCTCCGAAACTACTGGACTTATTTATAAAAAAATCTTTCACCATTAAAATCCAAAATTATCTCTGATGAACATAGGCTATAGATTAAATACCTATTTTTACTTTTGCGAAACCAGGCGGACCGCTAGTTTTAAATATAATAATTTATTTCTTAACACATTAATGGCTACTGAACATTGTAATACCGGGTCAGTGGTAATCAATGTGTTAAATGATGCTCTAAAAATTACATTCGCCAATTCATTACTTGATAAAAATCTGCAGATCCTATACGGAATTGTAATTACAAAGATAGCATCAGTAAGGATGTCTAATATTGCCTCATGATGACTTTAATCGATAATCCTGAATCGATGCAATTAAAATGATTTATTTGGTTTGATAGATTTTAAATATTTGCCTACGAGATGACGTGTGGGAATTATCATTGGATTTATCGACTGATGTGACTATATCTGGTTTCATTGAGGTTAAATTCACGTTTTTAAATATTAATTCATAATTTGTCTATTTATCTGTTTCAACGAGAGATTTTTAAGTTGACAAGAGAAAATTATTTTGTTTAGGTATAATCCTCCATTCATTTTTCACAATCAAATCCTCAAATCTTATCATTACTCAAAAAGAATAAATATATTAAAAATATTTTTTTAAAACAAGCTTTTATAAATATCTCTTTATTTTGAAATGTTTTAATTTGTAATGAATTAATAGGAGAGGTGGTTTATATAAAAAAAAAAGGAACGTATTATTTGTAAATGTAAAATTAATCTATCTTTGGCATGCTAATTGATTGATTATATGTGTTTACATGAACCTAGTTTGCTACGGCTCAATTGATTAAATAATAACATTTCTACTTAACTTGTTTTCATAATTTAATTAGTGTAGGCTTAATCCAACACCTGATAAGGCAAGATTTATTTTGCAAGATACACAAAAATCTTTTGCATATTCACAAACACGCACTTGACCGACTTTTGCGTTACAACTAGAGTAGTGCTATATTTGAACAACTTCCAATTCCTCTCATACGAGGTGTGAAGTGCAGTCGTATCGAATCGATACTGTAATTAATACATTGCCCAATCGAGTAGTGTTACAAAATGGGCATTCACGCACTAATTGCCTTTGATATATCACGAATTATTCTTACTGTAGTACGAATAACACATCTACTGACAGGTGAAAAAAGAACAAATCACTGAATCAAGTAATTACATTATCTTTTGTAAGTAAAAACGTGATATACAAATAATAATCGATCGATTAACTTGATTTCGTTATACGCAGTATCTCTAGGTCACTGCTCTAGAGATGAACGCGTTCGAATTATAAATTTTGAAATATTTTTTAATCCAATATCTAGGCGCCAAAATGAGGTGTCGATTCATTAATCATTTTCATCGTTTAATTATTTGTTTTGTAATGAATTATCTTGACGGCGTGATTTTGTAATTAGATTAATTTATTTCGTGTCCATTTTTTATTAATATAGTTATACCGATTCTGTTGCATGAATAGTCGTGCATGCGTTTAAAACTACACTAGTCTGAATCTCCTAACAAGTTCTGTTATGTATGTCTAAAATTTAAAAAAAACCGGCCTGCACTTTTTTTAAATAACTAAGAGCAATTTTGGATTTTCGAGACGAACCTAACGATACCTTAACTGTCGAATGTCCACCCCTTTGGAAGATATCAGGTAAAATATAAATACATCACATATGTATTACCCCCTAAGGTATACGCATATGCGTATATCTTACGGGGTAATATGTGAGAGAATTCGACGCGGTGATTCGCAGTCACGGTGGTTTAGTTGGTATCACACTTAGGACGTAAACCGTAGGTACGTGAGTTCGAACTGTACTGTGGCCGAGTTCATTTTTATCACATATTTTCAATTTTAATAATATGCCGAGCATGTACCTCATGCTATATAAAACAATTTGATTAAATAACCCTTCCAAAATTGTATCGTATCATGTCATATCAATATTATCATGTCAATAAACAATAATGAATAAATGTCGATCTTCAGCAGTCGGAAGGTATATCCTTAGGTAAATATAAATAAAAAAATATATACGGACAAATCACACAGATTGAGCTAGCCCCAAAGTAAGTTCGAAACTTGTGTTATGGGATACTAACTCAACGATACTATATTTTATAACAAATACATATAATACACATCCAAGACCCAGGCCAATCTGAAAAAAGATCATTTTCCATCTTGACCTGGCCGGGGATCGAACCCGGGCACTCTCGTGTTGCAGGCTGGCGTGTTGACCACTGCGCCACGGAGCTAGCCTTTAGGTACACAATATAAGTTTTTTTACCACCAAATTTTAGATTGCCGTCGTCAGTGAAGGTACATAATCCAGTAGTGTTTAATGTTTGCTTTTGTGCACAATTAATTGATTAAATATTGAGTTTATGGAATTGGTGATATCTCTTAATATTTGCTCGTTAATCGTAATACAAGCGTGGGATTGTAGGTGCACGAATTCAAATATGAAGTAATCTTTGATAGGTACCTACTTAGCAGTCAACCAAATTAACAGAAAGGTAGGTACTCTTATATATTTTTTTTATATATATATATTTATATTGCGATCTATCTCAGGACATTTAGCAATACATACAAACAAACAAACTCTTCAGCTTTGTAATATTAGTATAGATGTGGTATAGATAACTGCAAAAGTCAGTTTGTGGCGCCTTCACGCCCTATCTACTGAAATTATTGTTATGAAATTTTGCTTAATAGGGAGGAATGGAGTTAAGTGTTTGTGGTTCAAGTCCATTGATTTGGCCACTTTTTATAGTTGATAAAAATAATTTTATCAGTATTTATTAATGTTACATGAGACCACACATCTCATTCTCAAAAGTCCAAAGGAGTTTTCCTCTTCAATCGGGAGAATATTACTCGCCGCTTCATTAGTCCAGTTGCCAGCTCGTTTGCATGGGTCAGCAATCTGTTTCTATAGTTAGGCATTCTGTTCTTAATTTCCTTTCTTATAGTAGGGATATTTAAATCTCGATTAAGTCTTTCATTGGTAATGTACCAAGGTGCATCTACTATAGTTCTCAGGAGCTTAGATTGGAATCGTTGCAGTATTTCTAACTTTGAGTTTGCAGATGTACCCCATAGTTGTAATGAACTTAGATATGAACAAATTTTCTTATGGGACCAATGCTGGGATGTCAAATTTTTTTGACGTTTTTATAAAAATTTACCCTGCGTCTGAACATTCTTGTTTGGAAATGTCTATTTGTTTGAGTCCTAGCGTTAATGAATCACCTCTTAACAAGGATTGGACAGGGTTTCCTTTACATAACATGTCTCCAACTTATCTTGGTTGCCTGGAAGAGATTGCAGCAGCGATAAGGCCGTCTTTGTGCATCAACTTGTTAATTTTAAGTTTATTTTTATTGTATATCTTTGGTGCAATAGAGAGTTATACTACTACTACTTCATATTGTATAGTAAAGCCCAACCAGTAAGAATAGAAAAAAAAACCGGCCAAGTGCGAGTCGGACTCGCGCACTGAGGGTTCCGTACATTATTATAATTAGTTTAAGCTGCAAGCGTTTTCATCATCATCATAATTACAGCCTCAATTAGTCCACTGCTGAACAAAAGCCTCTGCCATGGTTTTTTCGTTTTATGGGAGAGTATTACTATACTCACCACGCTTGGCAGGCAGGTTGGTGACCACAGTTTCTTTGGCTTCTAGTGCTTTTGACGCTGCTGCCCATCGGAACCAGTTTAAGCTGAAGTTGGATAGGAATTTGTTGGATGTGAAAAGAGAATGAAATTACTACTTACTCGGATAAATGGGGGAAAAGCAAGTAGCAGCTCGGGTGGCAGGGCACGCGTACCCGATGCCATACCTGCAATCACCGGACAAGCAGTTGAGGGTGACACCTTTATATCTTTTCTTTATATACGGACAAATCACACAGATTGAGCTAGCCCCAAAGTAAGTTCGAGACTTGTGTTATGGGATACTAACTCAACGATACTATATTTTATAACAAATACATATATAGATAAACATCCAAGACCCAGGCCAAAATGAAAAAGATCATTTTCCATCTTGACCTGGCCGGGGATCGAACCCGGTCACTCCGTGTCGCAGGCTGGCGTGTTGACCGCTGCGCCACGGAGCTAGACAACCTCTGACCCCGAACGCATCACACCCGATATCATTTAACAAACAGAAAATAACTTGCGGTTTTGTTCAATCCCGTAGCTCTATAGTACCAGTTCTTGAGGCCACACAGTTTTAGCCAAACTCCATAACGCGTGTGAACAATTATAAGAATACGTTACTCAATGTTATAACAAGTAGAGCGAGGGCGCCATGGGTAGTTTAACTGATTGCTAGAAATTATCTAATGTTATAATAATGATAAGGCTGGAGAAAAAACTAACATGGCGGAATGAGAGTGAAAAATGCAAATGCTTGAACGCAAGCAAGTTGCCAACGATCTTGGTATTCTATTTGATAGTTAGTTATGCATCGAAACAGAGGGAGACAAAAGAAACGTTGGATGGAATGTGTAAAGGAAGATATGAGTAGGAAGGGAGTGACGGTCGAATTGACTGGAGATAGAAAGAAATGGAAATTGCTGACATGATGTGCTGACCCCACATAAATATTGGGATAAGCATAAGGCAGAAGGAGAAGAAGAGTAAGTTATCCTTTCATGAGCTACGACTATACCATTGCGATCAGCTCACGTTCGCTATAAATAAATAAATATAAATAAATAAATAATAAATATATACGGACAAATCACACATATTGAGCTAGCCCCAAAGTAAGTTCGAGACTTGTGTTATGGGATACTAACTCAACGATACTATATTTTATAACAAATACATATATAGATAAACGTCCCAGACCCAGGCCAATCTGAAAAAGATCATTTTCCATCTTGACCTGGCCGGGGATTGAACCCGGAAACTCTGTGTCGCAGGCTGACGTGTTAACCACTGCGCCACGGAGCTGTCTTTTCTTAAAAGGATCTTAAAAGAACCAACAGCTTTATTATGTAACTTACTCATACGAAGCATTCTTGAATATAGTTGTGCAATTTGGTCTCCATTCTATAATACCCATAGCAATCGTATTGATGGTATTCAAAGACGATTCTTGAAGATCCTCAGCTGTAGACAGGGTATAAGCTTCGGCTTATAACCCTGTCTACAGCTGAGGATCTTCATGAAGAGTTGCTACTAGATGAAGAGTTCGCTCTTACGTCTTATAAAGAATGTTTGGAATACTTTCATTTTGGTTCTCTTAAAACACGTCGTGAATGCATCAACTTGGTACTTCTCTATAAAATTAAACATGATCTCCTTCCCTTCTTTCTTCGCTTAACTTTAATACTCGTTTTAGAACTCGTAATCGTAACTATAATGCTTTAAAGTCTTCAAGTTTACACTAATAACACCTCATTTTATAATCCTCTGGTTAGAATGTATCGCCAATACAACGAAATTCTTGATTCCGATAGGGACATAAATATACACGGTGAAATTTTGCTCGTTCTGGACCCTTAAAGGGGTGATTCAGCACATCGATATGAACAACTTTTCCTATGTGACCATGCTGGGAACTCAAAAAAGTTTTGACGTTCCCTTACAAATTGACCGGGCGGCCGAATTTTTTTGTATGGAACTGCCCATTTTTTTTTTTAGTTCCTAGTGCTGATTCCCTAGGAAAATTTGTTCATGTCGATGGGCTGAATCACCCCTTTAAGGGTCCAGAACGATCAAAATTTCACTGCGTATACTCCTTATCCCTAAATAAGTTTAGGCGGCCAATTATGAATTATTTTATTATTTATTAATATTGTAGTTTATAAGGTGCATTACCTCCTTTATACGTTATGTATATTTTTATTTCTATCAAAATCTCTAGCGAAATTCCTTTAACTCTTATAGACTTTTATTTGCATATTGTAGGATTGCAATTCAGATCAGCGCTATGTATTGAAATATTTCCTGTTCTACTCAAGATTGTAATCTGTTTTGTGTGCTGTTAATAATAAATAAAAAAAATGGCAGATACATTGAAAAAGTAGATAGTTTACTTTAACAGTTAACTTTAAGTTTTCATAAAGTAAACAATGTAATAGCTGGCTCTAAATTATTGTTAAACAATAGTTCTACAGGACAGACATGCTGTATACTGCTGGGCCACTGTTAGATCAGAAGCTTCCTACCTAGCCGAGATTCCTATAAAAACAGTGTTCTCAAGTACTTCCACGAACGCCTGAAGTCAAGCTTGATTGCCAATATGACTTATTATTATAGTTTTGTATGTATAATAAATAAAATATATATTGTAAAGTATCGTATGTATTTATCATAAATAATTATATATGTATTTAATTAAAATTATTAGTCTTAACATCATAGAAGGAAAGATAAAAGATAAAAATGTGCCCGGGAAGACCGAGGCACATTTTTATGAAACAAATTAAAGAAAAAATAAAGTTTACTTCTTATAAAGAAAAAAGTACTGGCGGAAGAATGAGAGAGACAAGAGCCCAGCTCTTATATTTAATGAATGAGTCTTAACATTCATTTTATTTTGGTTTTACACCCACATAAAACTCTCTGTACAATCCAAAGGACTGTTAGAGAATGCTGTTTAGCGTTGAGTCCACCTTTGTTACATTTTGTATTTGTGTACAATAAGCATAATAAATAAATAAATACCTATGTACCTATAACTTAACCTATCATCGGCTGAAAATCAGTGCTGGATTAGAGTATCCCTAGTCCAGCGTAACGCTAAGCCGTCACCTTTTGTAACACTGACGGCACTGAACTTATTTTATACTTTTCTATAATTTTATTTTATATTGTATTGTGTGTGTCTAAGTGTTACAATAAATGTTATTCTATTATAATATTTAGGCAAGTATTGCCACAGATATAGATGTACAATATCACTAATTAAAACAGAGTTTTCTTTTTTCTGTTTTAATACATATATTATGATAACAAAACGTCAAGGAAGAAAATGTGCGGTGCTTGATAACATTTTGTAAGTAGGTAAATCCTACCAAATAAAAAAGTTTTTTTTTCCAAATCATAAAAAGAAATGAATGAATTAAAAATTATTTATTGCACCAAACTCAACACAAACACAATCGAACATCGATATCTACAAAATAACTGTTGCAGTTATGTATGTACTTCATACTCGAGGCTATATCAATCAGTACATGTAAATGACTTTTTGAATTATTCAATTCGGACGTACTATTCGAAAGTTATCATGAGTGTAATATTATCAAAATTCAATTTGATGATGGTTATGATTATATTACTTATAACTGCGGCATCATAGCTCCCAAACAGATGAATTTGATTGTTTCTTCAAAATCAGACTTGATCAAGTGTTTTAAGTCTGCGAAGAGCGTCTTATTTTTTTAGGGGTCCATACCCAAAGGGTAAAACAGGACCCTATTACCAAGACTCTACTGTCTGTCTATTGAAATTGTCACAGATAATGTATTTTTGTTATCACTATAATAACAATTTGCTAAGTGAGGTTCCCATACAACAAACGTGATTTTTTGCCATTTTTTGATCGATATTAATAACGGTAGTAGGTAGAAGCTTGAAATATTCATGTGCGAAGCCGGGGCGGACCGTTAGTAAGATGTTTTTTTATGTTATAGGACGGCAATAATATTATATATAATTTTTCGAACGTTGTTGAGACGGGTAGAATCATAATCGTATATAACAATATGAAAATAAACAATTCATTATGAATCAATGCAATAAATTAATTTAAAAGAGATAGAGTTTATAAGTTTATCATACAAATCAGTTATTAATGCAAAATAATTCAATTCCCTTGAAAACAAAAGGCAAACGACTTTATTATTCAAACTATATGATATCATCTGCATCTTAGAGGATTTTTTGTTCTTGGCAATGAATTCTTTTGCCATTCAATTAGGCAGTGCTGCCAGCCTTTTTTGGCACGATGCCCAGAGGTGAGCTCCTGGAGGGTTTTATTATTATTTTAATTTCGTCTTTTTAAGTAAGCGTTATCATTCTTTCGATAAAATTGCGATATTGCTGACTGTGAACAACAATCCAAGGGTTTGTTAATCTAAACTATATACTATCACGTTTTTTTTCCTTGCGGAGAAGACAGAGCCCAAGTCTATACGACTTGAAAGCCACGTTTAGCATGTTGGTGGGCCTGTAGGTGGAAAACAAAATCAGAATAGAGGTAGGTTGCTAGCCGCATCGCCTACTATATCTATATCTATGCACTGGCTAGGTTCTGGTATGTTTGTACTTCAATCTCCTCATCATCATCAGGTCTTTTTTAGGATCTACTACAGGAGCACGACCTTCTCTATACTACTAGAGCCATACTTGGCCAGAGCATTCAGAGGACTTGGCCTACATTCTTCACAGCTTTGTTTAGCTTGTATTTCCTAAGTCGCCTTCTACATCCACGGAAAGATTGGTTTGGTCATATTCTATATCTGCCGAAAACCATCTGAATCTAGAACATTTAATTATTCAGTGTAGTACTAGTGGAGGCTCTTAACTTAAACAGCTATAAAGTTAGTTGTGGTAGAGCCACGCTCCCGGCAAACTTCCTTTTTGATTGTAGCATGAGTGGGCCGGCCCGTCCGCGTATTGCCAAACTGTATACTGACCCAGACACCCATAGTCTGTACCGAACTACATCGTGCTCATTAAAATCAGAAACAAATTGGAGCAAAGTACATATGAGCTCAGAGCAGTCTGAGATGGTATGCACTTTGCTCGCTTGTATGTAAAGCAAACTGTGACATGCGAATATCTTTAACTAACTATACAACGTGTTCCGTATTTTTCTCGTATATTTTTTATGCTGTTGCGATTTTTAGGTATCCTATCCGTGAAACTGAACAACTTTCCCAAAAAAACATAGCTATTGTGATTTTAATTAAAGAAAAGCCGTTGTAAGTATGACTAAAAATTAATTTGAACTGTAACAATTATAGAGGGTGTTAAAAAACTATAAGTGTTTCCATTTAGTAATTATTAATTTTTCAAAAGAAAGATGCACTGGCACAACAAATAGGTACAATTTGTTATAATTTCGGTGTAGATAATAATAAAATGAATTAAGTCGATATGATAAGTGATTGATAACAAAGTAAATTAATGAATCAAGAACAGAAAATGGGAAATTTTCATTAAACGCCAAAAACTCAAATAGCAAGAGATGGCACCACGCCTATTGTGCTTTATTTTGTTAATAACCGGAAAGGGCGGAATAAAAATATTTTTTTTAATAGTTAAAATATCAGTAAATAAGTATGCCAACTGTTTTTCTACCAGCATACTCGTACCGCAAACTAGATTTATTCAAATTATTAAAGCTTACACCGATCTATAAAAAAAAAAGTTTTAAATTCGGTTTATTTTTTAAAAGTAACTCTATTTAAACACTTTATTTAATAAACACGTGCGTAGTTGCTAATGAAGTTACGACCACTGGCGAAAAAAAGGAGTCAAGGTCGAAGCGGCGCAAATTTTAGAAGACGAGGCAGGGAAATAAAACATGTCTGCATTTGCATGCATTTTGTTCTAAATTATCATGCCATTACATACTACACCAGACGCTGGAAAGTATGCACGTCTGGACTCGTATGTATTTTGCTCAAGTACTCGTATTTTAAAGCAAAATGTTTTTCGATTCAGACACTCGCTGAATAAGTATACAGTTTGCTCTTCAACTACAAAGGCAAACTGCGATCGAACTCAGAGCAACCCCGGTCTGGGTCAGTATACAGTTTGGCAATACGCGGCCCGTCCGGGGAAGTACCACACTCTCACAGAAAATCGACAGTGAGCTAAATATAGCTAAATATAGCTTATAAAAAAATATCTGCTATTTCATACAAAAGTGGAATATCTACTTGGGCAAAATCTATGGAACAGCAGATTTTTTTTGCAATTTCTGAGTTGTTCCCATAATAAAAGTTGTTCAGATTCGTGGTCTGAATCACTCATAAGTCAGTTTGATAGTTACATGAAATCGCTTCTCATATTGGTCGCGCTATCCATTATCAATGAAGACAGCGCCAAAGAGGTAATTAATCGTATTAAGCCTAACACTCTGCTACACAGCTTAAGTGCATGTCAATCATGCAAGATGTGATCATGACGATTTTCTTCATCTTCTTGGTGAGACTAAAATAACACGCTAATATAACAGGTCTTAGACCAATTTAGTGGCTTAAGTACTCTTTAGTCTTTATGAAGAAAGAAAGTGGTAACGGTATTTTGGTTTCTTTGTCTCAGGGTGGAGGGCGACGCGAGAGCGACGACGCGGGCCGGTGCGCGTGCGGCGACCGACGCGTCCCGCCCGCGCCGCCCGCTTCACCACCGCACCCCCTGCGAGCCTTGGATGAGATGCCTCCACCTCTACTTAGGTAACAGTCATACTCAAAAATATACAGACCTTTTTACACCGATGCGTCCACCGCGCCGCTCGCGCCGCCCGCTTCACCACCGCACCCCCTGCGAGCCTTGGATGAGATGCCTCCACCTCTACTTAGGTAACAGTCATACTCAAAAATATACAGACCTTTTTACACCGATGCGTCCACCGCGCCGCCCGCGCCGCCCGCTTCACCACCGCACCCCCTGCGAGCCTTGGATGAGATGCCTCCACCTCTACTTAGGTAACAGTCATACTCAAAAATATACAGACCTTTTTACACCGATGCGTCCACCGCGCCGCTCGCGCCGCCCGCTTCACCACCGCACCCCCTGCGAGCCTTGGATGAGATGCCTCCACCTCTACTTAGGTAACAGTCATACTCAAAAATATACAGACCTTTTTACACCGATGCGTCCACCGCGCCGCCCGCGCCGCCCGCTTCACCACCGCACCCCCTGCGAGCCTTGGATGAGATGCCTCCACCTCTACTTAGGTAACAGTCATACTCAAAAATATACAGACCTTTTTACACCGATGCGTCCACCGCGACGCCCGCGCCGCCCGCTTCACCACCGCACCCCCTGCGAGCCTTGAATGAGATGCCTCCACCTCCACTCAGGTAACAGTCATATTTTAAAATATACAGACCTTTTTAAGCCGATGCGTCCACCGCGCCGCCCGCGCCGCCCGCTTCACCACCGCACCCCCTGCAAGCCTTGGATGAGATGCCTCCACCTCTACTCAGGTAACAGTCATACTTAAAAATATACAGACCTTTTTACACCGATGCGTCCACCGCGCCGCCCGCGCCGCCCGCTTTACCACCGCACCCCCTGCGAGCCTTGGATGAGATGCTTCTACCTCTACTCAGGTAACAGTCATACTTAAACAAATACAGACCTTTTTACGCCGATGCGTCCACTTTATTCAGGTAACAATCACACCACCGTTCCTCTTGCGAGCCTTGGATAATATTGCCTACACCTCTACCCAGGTAACAGACATTCAATATTCTCTTAGGGCCGACGCGTATCGCCCGCACTACCCGCTTCATCCCCTCACCCCCTGCGAGCCCTGGACGAGATGCCACCACCTCTACTCAGATAACTGACCGTCACCGCACCCCAACACATCACCCTGCGAGTCTTGTAGACATGCCTTTAACTCTACTCGGGTAACATGCTACTCTGATCAGCGACGTGCATAGAAATTGAAGGTAGACATACATACTTAGTCTAAGATGCGTATGAGTTTATACAGCATCCGTGGGCCGAAAATGGCTCGATCAAAATCAACTTTATGAAGCATTTTACTCATGATTTTTTAGTGACACCGAGCATAATTTTTAAAAACAAGAAAAAAAATATATATGTTAAGTAAGTCCAGGATATTTTTTTTTCATGGCAAGAGTGATAGGCTTTATTTGAGTTTGCGTGTACCACGCTAGACCTCATCGTTGCTTCCCACCAGGCAAGATAGAGGTTAAACGCACTCAAAGTATTCATAAAAAAAAGGTAGACAGAGCCTAATTTTCTATATAGACTGCACGTCTCTGTCTCTGATATTCTCTTACTTAGTTAAGATTTATGATGATTATATTCCACGCAGGCAGGGTGCGAACTAACCACCTTATGTCTATGTACAACCTACGCCCTGCCAAATGAGCTGCCGCACCGATCCTGGTGTCGAAAATCTCCACAATTTCCCATTTATTATACGCATTAAAGCTTGCATCCTTACACCATCATCATCATCACCATATCAGCCGCAAGAAGTCCACTGCTGGACATAGGCCTCCCCCAAGAATTTCCAATACGACCGGTTGGAAGCGGCCTGCATCCAGCGTCTTCCTGCGACCTTAGTCAGGTCATCCGACCATCTGGTTGGTGGATGTCCGACGCTGCGCTTGCCGATACGTGGTCGCCATTCGAGAACCCTTCTACCCCATCGGCCATCGGTTCTACGCGCTATGTGCGCCGCCCACTGCCACTTCAAGAGCTAATCCGCTGAGCTATGTCGGTGACCTTCGTTCTCTTACGAATCTCCTCGTTTCTGATTCGATCTGGCAGAGAAACACCGAGCATAGCTCTGTCCATAGCTCTTTGAGCGACTTTGAGCTTTCTTATGATCCTTACACAATCATCCGAAATTGTGTTAGGTGATGTAAGCTTATACAAATGAGGTATTTTAATAAGAAGTCAGGATTAAGTAATAAATAGTAATTATTCAATTAGTTTTAATTAAGTTTATTACTTTTTTACAAGCAAGCTGTCTGTAGCTTGGTTATGTTGAAATAACGACAATGCTTGTGATTAATTATTAATTGGAAAAATTATAAAAATAAAATAAAGTCTCCTCGAAGAGTTGATACTAACTACGTGAATTAACTAACTAACTACGTGAACGCTATTTATGAGTTAAAAATGCGTAAATAAGGCAAATAATTTGGTTCATTTGTTTTTCGTGTGTGTAAGTGGCCAATACTGGTTTCAGATTTTTAAAGCTGCCTTGAGGCATCTGACAAAGCTTTACGACTGCCATCAATGATGATAGCCGGGATCAACGGCTTAACGTGCCTCCGAAGCACGGAGGAGCTGAAGACATTTTTATGTCACTTGCGGTCACCCATCTAAGTGGGGACCGCGTCCGAGGTTGCTTAACAATCGTGAAAGCTAATAATGCTCGTGCTCACTAGGTCATCGTGCTCCTCTTTGGGCTATCCACTATAACGCAGAATATGAAATGAAATGAAATTCTTTATTTGCTAGGGTTATACATACAATGATGATTTCCCGCCTCTTTACAGTCAGGCATGCAAAAATTTTTAGTACCTAATATATTTAAATCCAGAATTTGTAAATTAAAAACCTGATAATATTTATAAAGCGTTCGTCAAAATTATTTGTAAGTATTATGTGTAAAATGTCATTGTTATTTCATTGATAATAATTATTAAGTATACATTGATGTCAAGAATTCATTCATATTGTAAAAACATTTATCTACTAGCCACTTAAATAAAGCTCGCTTAAATCTTTTAAAATCGAGCTTTATTTAAGTGGCTAGTAGAATAAACGCATGTCATTAAAAAATACTATAATTCAAAAAAAAAAACAACAGTTTGCACTCTGGGAGTGCCGCCGGATGAAGTGAAAACTCGCGGAAAGAGAGGGAGATATTAGTTCCTCTCCTACGCCGCGCCGGCAGTCTCAGGTCATGTGTCCGTCTTACAGATTTTCGATCAGTCACGTGTCCTGACGCGAGTCTAACATTTTTTACTTATCCCAAAATTGCACAACGCCGGTAAAGAAGTTTTCACTTCAATAAAACTATAATTATTTATTACTTCATTATTATAATACAACTACCTCCGTGGTCCAGTGGTTAAGGCGTTTACCTATAGATCCGGGGGTCGTGTGTTCGATTCCCATGGGAAGCATACATTGTATACTTATTTCCAGTTTGGTTAGGATATTGCAAGCTTGAATTACCTGAATTAAATGATTGTCTGATAATAAAAACGATTCCGTGCTTCGGAAGGCACGTTAAGCCGTTGGTCCCAGCTGTCATCGGGTAGTCGTTAAAAGAACCACGTCAGAGGCCGAGAGGCGGTTTCGAAGAACACCAGGGTGTGCATGGTCGATTGACCGTGTCGCCTACACGAAATGATGATGAATAAAGCTATCTGCGGAAGTTAGCAGAGCAATTTTCACCTAAGCGACTTCAATAAACGAATAACTTTTAAATGCAAATATTGCACGTTTTGGCAAAGTTATCCATTCTTAAATGGTCCTCATGTCACTAAGCAGTCCCCTCGGTGAACATTAGAATTCTTTTTGACGTTAAAAAGTCTTAAAAATCGATGGATGCTGGGTGCACGCACAAAAAATTGACACGTTCTGTAAGCCCAACTTCTTGCTCTCAACAAGATCTGAATGAGGCAAATGAACGGGCAATTACGGTAGCAATGCACTGGTCGAAATCGAAACATATTTAATTAAGGCGCTGTATCCCTTAACCGTTTGTAGCGGACATCGCGAGATATTTTATATACTCGTGTCATACCTGTCATCAGTCTCAGTTCAAACCCGTGTCTGCCATTTCCATGTTAATTTAATAATTATAACCAAATATTGTATTATTTTTAGGTATCCATCTTGCTCATTTAGTTATACTTTTTATAGACATATAAAAGTTGGTAGTTGTCGCTGAAAATATCAAGAAATTCGCGACGAAAATTTTTCTGGATATAGCTTTTTTGATATTTAATTTAGTTAGGTTTAAAATATTTTTTTGAACATATTTTGATGTAACCATTTATTTTGATCTTTGAACTGTACTTCATATTTTTTTTATGCTAGTATTCTTTAAAAATAAGGCTAACTGCGCGACGAAAAAATACACGTTTTACGGTATTCTTCTGATGCACAGCGCCTTAAGCGGCTCGATAGAACAAGAAGCAAGCGAAAGCGCGGAACAAGCGATAGACAGGCACGATTGCGTTCATCTTGTGACGCATCTATCTCTCTTCCATCGTTATCACGTCATCATCATCATTTCGAGTAGGTGTCGATCGACCATGCACACCCTGGTGTCAGAGTTCTTCGGAACCACCTCTCGCCCTCTGACGTGGTTCCTTTAACGACTACCAGATGGCAGCCGGGACCAACGGCTTAACGTGACTTACGAAGCACGGAATCATCTTTATTATCAGACAATCAGGTAATTCAAGCCTGCAATGTCCTAACCAAACTGGAAACAACTAAACAAAGTATGCTTCCCGTGGAAAAAGACCCGGGAGGAGTAGAGGCAAACGCCTTAACCACTGGACCACGGAGGTAGTTATCACGTAAAATTATCGTACGTAAACCGACTTTACAGACAACCAATTTTTTAATTTCTGTACTCGGACGAAGTCAGGAAAGACTGTTGTAATAAAAGATTCCATCTAGAAAACAAAGGAAACATTATCATTGGTTGCTTCACCGCACACCAAAAGTAGGAACGATGCAGAATACCAGCAAAACCACAACACCTACATCGGACATGGGGTTTAAAAATTGCACTTTATTATCACTTAAAGTAAGAATATATTCGTTTAAATGTGTATAAATGTTAGGTCATGGTACAAATATATAACTCCGCAGGTTTTACCACAGGGCATTAATTTTGAATTTACAATGTCTGGTTGATAAAATAAAATTTTCGTTCCTGGTAGGTTAGCGTGTAAATAGCTACCACCTGGTGGGATATGCTCCCGAAGAATGAAGATGCCTAAGGTATCTTCACTGCGTGTAAAAAAAGGATATGAGGAGAACCGCTATCAATATTAATATGAGTACTGACCTGAATCTCGTTTCCACGTCCGATGCACGTCCATGTAGAAGCTATCCACCGTCAGGACTCCTTAAAAAAATCAAGCCTAATTGCTTGATGAACTTTACTAAGTTCAACTCTGTAAATTAATAACCCTAATTTTATTTAACGTTTCTCTTTATTGTTTATTTTGTTTTACACGCACTCTCTCTTTCGTTTGCACGCGGAACGTGACCATTTTTCGTGCGTGCAGCCAGCGTTCATCGATTTGTGAGACATTATTACGTCATCCTTACTATCCTTACTATAATATTATAAATGCGAAAGTGAGTTTGTTTGTTTGTTTATTTATTTGTTTGTTTGTTTGTTTGTTTGTTTGTTTGTTTGTTTGTTACGCTTTCACGCCGTAACTACTAAACCGATCATCATGAAATTTTGCATACAAGTTCTCTGGAGTACGGAGAAGGACATAGGCTAACTTTTATCCCGGGAAAAAGTAATATTCACAACATTAAGTAACATTGACGCGGGCGGAGCCGCGGGCGAAAGCTAGTAAAATATATTTTACAAAACCTAGCTGCCATAATAACGGACCCTTCAACAGCGGAGAATATGCGCTCTGGTGAGAAAGAAATAGAGAGAGAACAGCTTTAGCGTATTGGTCAGATCTTTCTTATTAGACCACAGCACAGATATGCCAATAAGCTTTGATAATGTAATTAACAATCAAACTACAAACTAATTGAACCTAAGTCATGCAGTAAAACCTTTTTTATTACACCACGGCAAAGACGGTAACGACGAGTTCAGTGACTGTACTAATTGCGCATGCGCATTGCGTATCTAGATTTTACGAGGCGGGCGTAACAATTTTCCTGCGACGTGATAAGTGCGAAAAACGGTCAAGTGCGTGTCGGTAGTTATCCGACTGTTGACGAGAATTTGTTAATTTATTTAATTAAATACTTGTTTATTACATTATTAATCTTTGTTACATATTATCTTGTTCATTACATTGGTATTATTATGCACTTTATTGAACATATAAAGAACATAAAGCTATACAAAAGTCCAAAACGGGGGTTATCGCAATTGCTATCTCTTCCAGGCAACTTTAGGGTGGTTGAAAAAGAACATCAACAAACAGGCAAGGTGCAAAGATTTGGAGGATATTCCCAAGGGAAAGAAAACAAAACGACATAAGCAGAATTTGTCTTCTTGGGACTAACATAATACTTTTACTTCGGGCTACATATCTGAAACCCTCGCTCCACTCAGGAGTCTACTTTAGAGTCACATTTTTCACTTTACAATGCTCGGGATTCTATACTGAACTCCTTCGTTCCGCTCTGGATTCAAAATATTGTCCTCACAGCCCTCACCAAAAAGTTTTATGTTATGCCTTTATGTCACAACTCACAACACAATCCACTTTTATATATTTTTCATTCCCTCCGTGGTATCCTATAGGTTAGTGTGAACTCTTCTCGAAAGTCTCACCTTTCACACTTTCAATCTACTAATCTATTCTACTGTTCCAGGTCGAACCCCCTGTACACCGAGGAAGAAGAGCAAGAGGTAGTGATAATCGTGGATTCCCTGGAGGACGCTGTGGAGGGAGAGGCGGTGGACGCTCCCCGCACCCCGCGCCGCGCACCCTCCACATCATCAGGTTAGTTAGATACATTTTATAATATTTGCGCTCACATTTATTTAAGTATATATATTGATTTCATATTCTTCCTTTCCTCATCCCACTTCTTCGACCATCCCCACCACTTATGTGAAATTGGGACTACATCTAAGTTACTTATTTAAACTTTCTATGCTGTAACAGAGTGCGTAGAGTAAGATTAGCTTCGATTACTGGTGACCGCCCGGCAGTCCCGGGTGACTTGCATCCAGGATAGGCCCTTCTGGCAACGTAGCTTTCGGCCCATACGGCAAAAGATGAGAGTTGCTGCTCTTATCAAAGGCTTTTGTCATTGTTGCTCAGATTGGCCCTTCAGGCTATGAATGCACGTATACGTGGCCCATCAGGCAGTATGAGAGTTTGCTGTCTCTCCAAGCCTTGGGCACACATTCAACGCCAAAATCCGAGGACCGTCCCTCCTGGGGACCCTTTGGGATGTTTTGGGATGTATGCGCTCGTCCCTTTAGGCGCCTCTTACGACATCCATGGGACTGAACGGAGTGGTCCTGTATTCTAGGCCGGATACCATATCATCATCATCATCATATCAGCCGCAAGAAGTCAGGACTGCTGGACATAAGCCTCCACCAAGGATTTCCAAAACGACCGGTTGGAAGCGGCCTGCATCCAGCGTCTTCCTGCAACCTTAGTCAGGTCATCCGACCATCTGGTCGGTGGATGTCCGACGCTGCGCTTGCCGGTACGTGGTCGCCATTTGAAAACCATTCTGCCCCATCGGCCATTGGTTCTACGCGCTATGTATAATAAGGATACCATATGGCACAATACTACTGGATTTATTGGCATTTATTTTGTGTATGATAAGAATAAAAAGGTACTCTGATACTAGCAAGTGCGTTGATCACCTACCGATCAAGTTGGTCGTCACACAGAATATACAAATGTTTTTCTTTGTTCTGTGGGCAGACCTAACCAAGGTCACCTGATCAAGATGACGTCATTTCCAAGAGGCTTCGTTGATATGTTTGTATTAGGGGCTAAAAATCGATGAAGGAGGTCTCATTTTATCGCTGCAGGGAGAACTTTGTGATTGGTCATATCACACAAATTGAGCTAGCCCCACAATAAGTTGTGAACTTGTGTAAGTAAGGATATCAAAAAAGAATCCGTCATTGTATTGTACATGTAGGGTAAAATTTAGGTGTTCAAGATTTATACAATAGTTATACTTAGTGATGTGCCGTTCCCAAATTCCCATTCCCGGGGAACGTTCCCCGTTCCCGTTTACGGGAATGTTTCCGGAAACATTCCCAATTTCGGGGGAACGTTCCCATCTAAATAAGGAAAATCTTGTATACTTACTAAATAAAAAATTTTGAGATTTGGTCTCATTCCCAGCAACAAGGGAAAGTTCCCGGCAACAAGGGAACGTTCCCCGGGAATTTGGGAACATTCCCTGGGAACGTTCCCGTTTATTTCGGAAATTTTGTTGATTATTGAAAATATTTATATATTACATATACCAAGTAATCAGTGACGTGCAGTCCATATAGACTATTAGACAATGTCTACCCTGCAGTTGCTAAATAAATACAATTTTTTTTCTTACAAAAAAATAATTATATTCGGTGCGCCTGCAAAATTCTGCTAGCAAATACTTTATAGTCGATTTTGATCAAGTACGGTGCTGCGGTCGCTGTCCGCGCGTGCCCGCGCCAAGCAGTATCTATACGCGTAAGCCGCGTAAGACAAAATTTCAAAGGTCTGACTTTTCACGCACACATAGAAAATTATTATACACCGATAGGAAATCGCTTTTGTAGTAGTACAAGTAAACATCTTTCATCGGCTCACACATGCAAAGCAAATTGGCGCTGTGTGTGTGAATTTGAGACACTGTCTCCGAGGTTTCTATTGGCTGCCGCGCGCGATATTAATGTCAACGTCACCTTTCAATGTCATTATAGATATTATTCATACTTATGTAAATGTCATTGATTAACGTGTTTACTAACAATCCAAGATTAAAGTTTTATTTAAAAATTAAATGCTTTATCAGTTAAATTTCATTTGTGACAAAAATATTTTCATGTGAAAGTTGTGTCGCTTAGTGTTTGCATGCCGAAATCGAAATATAAAGTGTTTTGTGAACACGCAAAAGAACAAATCAAGTACCTAACCGGTTAGTTATGGTTAGTTATTCTAAAGTTTAATCCACGTTTAATCTTAAACCTTACGTGTACGTGGCTCGCAGGTTGTAATCATATCTCTTATCTTTCGCTTGTTTTGAATACTTTTGCGGTCGAAGATCGAAAGACTATCATAATATTAAACGAGTTGTAGATAACTAGCCGTATAGTAAGGTAAGGTATATAGGTGGTATGTTTGTAAGGTAAATTTTATAATTATGTCTACCCTATGATAAATGTCTGTGCACGTCACTGCAAGTAATGCATATACATCAGTTCAATATATTTGCATTGACAAAAAAGTTGTATGACAAATAAAATTACAACTTTCCCTGACATTTCCATTTATTGGGAACGTTCCCGGGAACGATTTTGGAAATCTGGGGAATGTAGGAACGTTCCTGGGAACGGCACATCACTAGTTATACTTAGTAAGGATACTATATTTTACAATAGAGACTTATATAGATAAACATCCTAGACCCAGTCTGAAAAAGATCGTTTTCCATCTTGACGTGACCGGGGCTCGAACCCGGGCAAGCTCGTGTCGCAGGGTGCCGTGTTAACCACTGCACCACGGAGCGGAGCTCGCCCTATTCAATGAAAATAAGTACGAATTTATTCAGCAGGTCATTTTCTAAATTGATGCCCGTTGATGTCTTTTATATGGCTCGATTTTTGTGCATTTAACGAGTGTTACCTAAGACGCGTGCAATTTTAGTTTTTTTTTTGCCAAAAAGACATTGGGTTTCAATTTTAAGTGCGGGAGAAATTTTGTAGGTACTTCTTTTATACAGATTTGGGATGGTGGGTTTAATTGGATCGACGACTGTTAAGTTTACGAGTAGGATAGGACTTGAAGTAAATTCTGAAGATAATATGTATTCAAATCAATTTTTATTTTACTAGCCAGAGACGGTTCTTTTCATATTACTAGCGGATGGCGCTCGACTTCTATACTCCCTTTCACATTCTAATCATCTTAGTTTTTTTGATTTCACAAACACTAAATAAAGTTTTATGCTAAAAATTTAAAACGATGTGTTGTTTTTGTGATTTTGGTATAAAATTATGTCAAATTCTTATTCCAGATCTTCTAGAGAAGCAGAAACTCACTAACTGTTTCTATGGGGCACTGATTTATTCTTTATTTGATCAGGGTACGGCAGTGGCGGCGGGAGCCACGGCCGAGTGTCCCCAAGCTTACCAAAGACGGAGTTCGCCGAGCCACGGCTCTCCGACTCAGACAAGAACGATGGATCTCACACCACATCTGACTCCGATTCTCCGATCTGTACGCTCTCTAGGAGTCTGAAAGAGGACATCAGATCATGCTTAGGAGGATGCAGGTCAGTAGATCCACTTAAAATTTATCAACAAACAAGAATGATGGATCTCACACCAAATTATGATGCGCGTCGACCGAAGTTCTGCTGTATGCTATAAAGCGTTTTATTAATCATGGTTAAGGTTAAAGCGTATGCCTGTAGACCCTGGGTTCGTGGGTTCGATTCCCACGGGAAGCATATTTTGTTGTTGTTTCCAGTTTGGTTAGGACATTGCAGGCTTGAATCACCCGAATGTCTGTTAATAAAGATGATTCCGTGCTTCAGAAGGCACGTTAAGCCGTTGGTCCCGGCTGCCATTTGGTAGTCGTTAAAGGAATCACGTCAGAGGCCGAGAGTTCCGAAGAACTCTGACACTAGGATGTGCATGGTCGATTAACCGTGACACCTACTGGAGATGATGATGATGATTAATCATTTAAAAATATTCAAACCACAGATGGGAAAAAGACGTCGGAGACGTCGTAGAAGCCGCAGTCAGAGGGGCAGGGGGCATCAGCGCTGCCCGGGCGCGTCTGCAAGCGGCCCTACTGGCTTTGCACGAGCCCGCTCGGGTGCCGAACCGAGGCCCGTCATTACCTTACTGCGGCCCTGGCGTCAGGCCCGGTGACGTCACCATGATGCCCAAAACTACGGAGATGTCATTGCTGGTGAGTATTTTTTCTAATTTTTTTTTAGTGACGAAAGATTTTGATTAGGTTTCTTACATCACTAATTTTAAAGCAACTATTATTTTTAATTTCTTTTCTAATGTTGACATCTTGAGTTTTTTTTCGTACTTGTCGGTAGATCCCCTGGGGAAATAAAATGATCGTGCCCCTGCATTGCCCAATTGCCCAAGTATTGTTACCCAATTTTGTTAAACGTTGTATCTAGTGACGTGCCGGAGAGAAATTCTCTGTTCTCATGAATTCCTTCTCACGGAAATTTGCGGGAATTATCTCAATAATTCCCGCACTTGAGAGAAAGAAGAAGAAAGTCTCGGGAAAAAATCCAACCTGTTCTCACCTCGAAAATTTCGAGCACGCCACAACACTAGTTTTATCCATATTATTTACTAATTGTTTAATTTTGAAGCTTAATATGAAACGTGACAACGACGACCTATATACATTAAAATTGGCCCTTGTCAGGGCACGACATGTTCCTAAGGGCGTCATTATAATTCATCATAAACCAATTATTATATCGATACCTTCGATATGATTCTAATTGCTGGCCCTTAAACCTTGAGGGCTAAAAACAATTATTTTCAAATCAATACCTAATATTTATTTCGTGATGCAAGTCATACGCAACGGCTATTAAAGGGCTTGCGAGTAGGTACGAGTATACCGCCCTTATAATTATGTGTTTATTTGTATATAATTGTGGGTAAAATATGTCTGTTTGTAAATTGTCGGAATAATAGTTTGGACCTTTACGGTGTTATAAATGGCGTAGTATTATGGAGTTAATAACAGCAGTTTTAGTTTGTTTATTGATCTGATATTTATTTGTGTGTTATCTTTTATTCTGTTATTACTTCATTCTGCAATGTTAATTAAAAATGTCAGCATGAAATAATAACGTTCTTATATTTTATTTAAATTGGTTCACGATCCGTTCGACGTTGTGGCGGATCTTTGAACAGAATAAATTCTTGTTACAGAAATAATGCAATACTTATTTCATTATGGCGAACTCCGTGGCGCAGTGGTTAACACGCCAGCCTGCGACACGAGGGCCCCGGGTTTGATCCCCGGTCAGGTCAAGACGGAAAATGATATTTTCCAGATTGGCCTGGGTCTTGGTCTTGGATGTTTATATATATATATATGTATTTGTTATAAAATATAGTATCGTTTAGTTAGTATCCCATAACACAAGTCTCGAACTTACTTTGGGGCTAGCTCAATCTGTGTGATTTGTCCGTATATATTTATTATTTACTAACTTTCGCCCGCGGCTCCGCCCGCGTTAATGTCGATCCCTCGGGAATAGTACTTTCTCCCGGGATAAAAGGTAGCCTATGTCCTTTTCCGTACTCCAGAGAACTTGTATGCAAAATTTCATGATGATCGGTTCAGTAGTTACGGCGTGAAAGCGTAACAAACAAACAAACAAACAAACAAATAAACAAATATATATATATAATAATTTTTATCGACGTTGACTACTTACGTCCAAACTTTTACATTTATAAATAGTAGTAATACGATTTAGATAAGGGAGTTTACCATCCTTCCGCGAATGGATACGCAAGAAATCATGGCTGCGGAACATAAGGGAGTGGACCGGAATAACAAAAGTCGAGGAATAATTCCGCTTGTCAAAGGATAGAGAGGATTTTGTGAAGCTGACGGCCAACATCCAGTAAAGAGACGGTACTAAAAGAAGAAGAAGTATACGATACTTTTAACAGCCACCGTGCCGCAATCATTAACACGCCAGCCTGGTGGGGCACCAGGTTTGATTCCCTTTGCAGCTCTGGAGTTACTTACTTAAAGAGGGTTGGCATCAGGCAGGCGTCCGGTCATAAAAACTTTGCCAAATCATCTACTTAAATGCTGTCTTAGCCTGAGCCCTGATGCATACAGGCCTATTTTCTAAATAGATTCCTTCGTAGTCGGGTAAAATATAGACCAAGTTAGACTACTTGTTGTGTTATGTAGGGCATACCAGAGAAACACAAGACTGTTGATATACTAATTTATTTTCCTTTTAGTAGGAAGGTGTGTTTATGCAAAGAAAGCCGTACAACGAATAATCCACAATGGCTGTGGGAACGTAGTCGGGATACTTCAAGCGCCTAGTGACGGTTCGGGTTGCAGTTATTAAATACAATATTTATGACCAACTGATGACATAAAGAGAGAAAGATTATTGAGTTAGACAAAGGTAGAAATGTGATTTATTTTTGCCACATTCCAACACTACTTCCTCATAATTACAACGAGAAAATGATAATGTCGGAAACGAGCACAACAAAGACTTAATCAAAGCATCACTTATTTGTTACTAGCTGTTGCCCGCGGCTCCGCCCGCGTTAGTGTCGATCCCTCGGAAACAGTAGAATTTCCCGGAATCAAACATACCCTATGTCCTTCCTCGGGCCTCACACCTCCATACCAAATTTCATCCAAATCAGTTCAATGGTTGAAGCGTAAAAAAACGACAGACAGAGCTACTTTCGCTTTTATAATTATGTATTAGTATGGAAGTATGGATATTATTTATACTTCTAAGTCCAGAAATGAGAAAATTTCTATAAAACCCTACCCTCCCATTTAACCCCTCTAGGAGTGAATTTTGTCCATTTCACCCACATATATGTTTTTTAATTGTAATCGAGAACTTACGATACATACCTATTTATTTTCATACTTCATAGTCCAGAAATGAGAAAAATTCCAAACAAACTTTACCCCCCTATTCTGGGGGATTTTTTACCAGTTGACCAACACAGATCTTTTTCAATTGTAGTCGTGAATTTATTTACCTATTTTCATACTTCTAAGTCTAGAAATAAGTAAATTCCTATACAATCTTTACCCCGCTATTTTACCCCTTCAGGGGAAAATATCGCCCACTTTACCCCTTAACGGGGGAATTTTGCAAATTTCATCTACTTACACACATCTCTTTTAATATTAATCGAGAACTTTTAACTTAAAATTCCAAGTTTCTAGGCGCAGCAGTTTCGGTTGGTTTGGCGTTTGCCCGCGGCTACGCCGCCGCCGTTAGTGTCCCGTAAAGGGGTGACATAGGTCATCAATATGAACAACTTTTTCTATGGAACCAATGCTGGGAACTCAAAAAAGATAATACGTCATTTCCTTAAAAAAGAGTACCGCCGGCCGGCCAGTTTGTATGGGAATGTCGAATTTTTATTTAGTTCCTATAGGAAAAGTTGTTCATTTTGATGGTCTGAGTCACACCTTTAATGGTCCAAAACGATAAAAAATTCACTGTGTATATTTGCATTCAAACTAATGCCTTGAGTTCATTCAAATGACGATAACTTTTTTTTTAATGAACCGATTTTGATGAAACAAACTTTAGATGTTTTGCTGAGTTATAACAAAGCAATTGGTGAAAGTTTGAAGTAAATCGGTTCAGTATTTTCGGAGATAATCGTGATCATACATACAGACAGACAGACAGACAGACAGACAGACAGACAGATAAGAAATTCGAATATTTTTTTTTTAGCTTTCTATTATTCTTTTTAAGTGTCCCTCTATCCATTTCAGTCAAAAATTCTAAATGTACAGACAAAATATTTTTACTGTTTTATTATATGTATAGACTATCGACATTGTATAACATGAAATTGCGCGTACTTCCATTCATATCACACATCCTAATCTCATTAGGAATATTTAAATGCAAAAATTATCATAAAAGATCAAAATCTTTCTTTGTTGTACACGGAAAATGATTATTGCTATTACTAACAGATTTGCTGGCTAGGCGCAGATAGTGCAATTCGCAAGTTGAACAAATAGCAAAAGGGGTCATTTCAATATTACGTAAGCACCAAAGGGGGGGTTCCGTTTTGGGTTGGCTTATGTTTGATGACATGGGGGACGAAGGAGTTTGCATGCTGATACCGGCAGCAACATTTCTTTAAGTAAATCACCATATTTTGTAAAAATGATACCAATGTTTTTGTATGCTTGAAGGGAGGGGAAAAAATTATTTCATATGAGCTGACAAGAGGGGGTTTAAAATAATTGAACCATATTATTAGCTGAAAAAATCTCCGAATACTACAGTCCAATCCTATAGTTGTGCTATAGATAGACCTCCTATAAATAGGCACTTCAGTAACAAATATTTTTTGGTCCATAAACTCTTTGAGATGACAAAAGTTATAAAGTGACATTTCATGGGCGAGTCTATTACAGCCCCTTAATAATACCAGACAGATCTCACGCCACAAATGTAGCTTTTATACGCATAATATGAGAATTTTGTTCGGAATCCATGTTTCATATGTTTAAAAATTTATAGCCAGTGTCCCCCTGGCTAAGGATTCCAAAGATACCCCATACATCTGTTTAGGCATTTAGGAGTTATGATAAATGAATAAAGAAACTCACGTACAAACTACAAACTTACATATTTAAAAAAAAAAAAATATATATATATTTTTAAAGCAGTGAATTGTTTTGGGTATTATAACACGATTTAAGACTAGTTAAGAGTTTGTAACAGTGGAACAATTTGCGAATTAGACGATATACTCCTAAGCGATTTTGCTGATGTATCTGTTCTGTATCAATTAAATTGTTATATGTTATACAATCCGTGAACGAAAGTTAGTGACTGTGAAAAAAGTGTAGTTTGATCTTTATACGCTTGGTGAATGAGAATATTAGCTATTTACACTTGCTACCATATCGCTTAGAAATCCTCTGATTAATTCAGGTACCTATTAATTTTCATTGATGTAAACTGACTGACTGAATGAACGAATGATTGAAATATACTTTCAGATTCTGATTCAGATTTTTTATTGCAAGTCACGTGTTCGAAGTTATTGTGTGATTTATTGCACCAAGAAGGATACTTGTAAAATAATTAATTATCTATACAAATAAAATAATACTAAAGGCGGCCTTATCGCTTATAGTAATCTCTACCCGACCGAAGTGAAAACTGCATACCGAGTGCTATTCTATTCGATTTAGGGGAAAGAAAGAAAAACAAAACTTTTACAATGGTAGTATCTTATCGTTACAAAAATATTCATACCTACAGCAGTTTATAAGTTTAAAAAGGAAAACGACAGTACCTGTCCCGGTGAGTTTGTCAAAAAATCAAAGCTATCTGCCACGGCCTGCCGCCATACTTGTCGGCGACCCTTGGGCACTCAAGAATTTGGGGCCCTATAGGAAAGTAACGAAAGCGAATTAAACTTATTCTATTATTGTTGCCCGCGACTTCGTTCGCGGCAATAACTGTTATTATGATTAATAGTTTTTTTTATAAGTATAGATGAATAATTTACCTCCGTTTTAAAAAAACTTTTTATTTGTGCTTCGCTCCTATTGACCGCAGCGTGATGTTTTATAGCCTAAAGCCTTCCTCAATAATTGGGCTATAATATAATATTTCCAATTTGAACCAATAGTTCCTGAGATGGAAAATGCTGCCAGCATTTTGGGTACTTTGCCTCGATGTGGTGCGTTGGAAGAAGTTTTTTATTTGTAAGTTATTTATAATTTTTTATTTTTATGTTGTTATTAATTATATTTCAATAGCCAATTTTCATCTGAAGGTTTTTAATTTTTCGTTCCTGAGATTAGCGCGTTCAAACAAACAAATTCTTCAGATTTATAATATTATTATAGTATAAATAGATTTTCTGTTTATTTTGAGTATACAGAAGCGCAAGAAGCCAAAGAATCTGCGCCCGCCAACCCGCCTGCCAAGCGTGGTAAGTATGGTAACATTCTCCCATGGAACGAAGAATCCTTGAGAAAGCCCTTTGTCCAGCAGTGGACTTCTTACGGCTGAAATAAAGATGATAATAAATAGACAAATATATAATATAATATGTAAATCCTTGTATAACTATGCTGCGTTTTGGTTACAATTACTATAATCTATCGGGATTTTGGTTGTGCAAAATATTTTCTCATATATCCTCAAAGTAATTTTTTCAATATATAATTTTCTTTATTAAATACAATCCGAACAACTCACCTACGTAGTCAGCTACTGGCCAAAATCTTTATAATAATATAATATATGCAATTTTCTTCGCACATCATTGACAAATTACTTTGTCGTTTTTGTAAATTTAGCTACGCTTTCGTTCTTCAACCGTACCGTAAAAAATACGAAGTAATCAAGTATTTCGATTATATCATTTTGAGCTGCAACTTTCTTTGTGAAAAAAGTTTAGTGAGTGTAGTTTTGAGATGATATGAGTGAAATATTAAAAAAATAAAAAGCCATTTATTGCCATACACATGAAAGGTCACAATTTATAAAATTGCCTATAAAAATATTTTACAGGTTAAGTACCTAATTTTTTAACAGCCTCCGTGGTCCAGTGGTTAAGGCGTTTGCCTGTTGGCCCAGGGGTCGTGGGTTCGATTTCCACTGGAAGCATACTTTGTTTAGTTGTTTCCAGTTTGGTTAGGTCATTGCAGGCTTGAATCACCTGATTGACTGATAATAAAGATGATTCCGTGCTTCGGAAGGCACGTTAAGGCGGTGGTCCCGGCTGTCATCTGGTAGTGGTTAATGGAACCACGTCAGAGGCCGAGAGGCGGTTCCGAAGAACTCTGACACCAGGGTGTGCATGGTCGATTGACGTTGACACTTACTCGAAATGATGATGAGTAAATGTAATGTTTTGCTTAATTTTCTTAACTATTTTCTATCACATGATAAACAGAAATAGGTACTTAGTTAAATATCTATCACACAATTGAAGTGTTTATACGTCTAATCAAAATTACATTACACAAATAAATGTGGTGGGCGTGGCATTACATCCCATTCCAATTACACGCCAAGCATCGCCTCTGCGTTACGAAAGCGATTGACGCCAAGTACGATCAAATTATTGTCTGAACAACGAGGTATTAAATGATTGATTAGGGATCCGTAGTCAGGTACAAACAACACTTAAATCTTAATATATATAAATCTCGTGTCACAATGTTTGTCCTCAATGGACTCCTAAACCACTTAACCGATTATAATAAAATTCGCACACCATGTGCAGTTCGATCCAACTTGAGAGATAGGATAGTTTTTAACTTATGGCGAAACGAAGTTCGCCGGGGCAGCTAGTAAGTTTATAAAGGACTTCGTTTTCAACAAGAACTTCGTTTTATAAATTAAAGTATTTAGGTAACAATATTTTTTTTTTATTAATTAGGAAGAGTAACGTTTGGCAATTATGAATGAGTAATTATATCAGAAAATGTCTACAATGTTACAGTCTACCACGGTTACAGATATAATACTTTCAACAAATTTTAATCACGTCTGTTTTGTTAATCACGTCGCGAATTCTAGCTGCTGAAAAATTATCGCATTCAGGCACTGAATATTCAAAAAACCAATCAAGTGCAAGTCGGACTCGCGCACCAAGGGTTCCGTACCCATAAAAATGCCAAAAAAAATCATATCTGTTGTATGGGAGCCCCCTTAAATATTTATTTTATTTAAATTTAACTATTTATTTTTGAAGTGAATATACAACTATATATTCTGTGAATATTTCACCTGTTGCAGTTATTAATATCGAGCAAAAAGCGGCAAAAAATTTCTTTTGCTGTATAGGAACCCCATATAAATATTTATTTTATTCTATTTTTAATATTTGTTGTTATAGAGGCAACAGAAATACATCATCTGTGAATTTGAACTGTCACAGACAGTGTGGTGACAGACAGACAGCCAGACGGACAGTGGCGTCTTACTAATAAAGTCCTGTTTTTACCCACTGAATACGGAACAACAAAAATGAATCGAATACTTTAATAAAAACGTTTCTAACTTGGCCATCGGTTTTGGAGATACGATCATAGTTACACAATCACTCGTGTCAATCAGATTATTTAAAGATGACATGCTGGTCATCGAATGGAGAGTCGTCTATCGTTTGTAATGTTAATTTTGCCCGCGGCTCTGCTTGCCTTAAGGTAGATGCCTCGACCACCCTACATTCCATCTTATGCACCAACATTCTAAACGTGGCTTTTTAAAATTAGCCGTGTGGTTTCCACTAGCCGTGTGGTTTCCGGCAGAGTAGAATAAGACCACTCCTAGTCTTCTCATGGAGGTCGTAAGAGGCAACTTAGGAATAACAATCTAAACAAAGCTCATAAACATCAATGAGACCTCTCCAACCCGTCTGGCTAGCGAGGAGAGTGTAGACCAGATCCTCTGTCTGCTCTGGCCAAGTATGGTATATCCGGTAGCAAAGAGAGGGTCATGCTCCTGCAGTGGAGGCTAAAAAGACCTGATGATGATGATGATGAGGTCTAAATTAATTTCTAAATAAATAAATTAAAATTATATTTTTAATTAAATATAATTAAATTAAAAATTTATAAATATTAGAGAAGCTCTCACTAGATTTTTAAGGCGTAATTCTTAAATACATGCACGCATAGTACCACGTCTATTTCCCTTGCGGGGTAGACAGAGCCTAGGTCCATAAGACCTTATGGCCACATTTAGCATGTTGGAGCGTGTAGATGGAAAACGTATCATATATTTTAGTGTATGAAATTCGTAAATAATTATTAAAATTTCTGTTTTTTTTTTTATCCAAATATATTTTTTGTTGTATGTAGTCATTTAGTAAAGCGTATGCACATCTTTGTTAAACTAATAAGTTATTAATAAAAACAGCGGGGTGCGCTCCGGGAGTGCCGGCAGAAGTGAAAACTCGCCTTTGCGGCGGCCTCAGGTCACGTGTCCGCCTTACGAATTATCGATCAGGTCACGTGTCCTGACGCGAGTTTAACATTTTTTTACCCATCCCAAGAAGTGCACAACGCTACTTAAACTTTAAAAACTTTTAATTGAAAAAGTGAAAAATCGTTGGCTTACAATATATTTTATTATACATTGAAACATTGAAACTAACGTGAGATAAATACATTATATTTTGACAGACTCTTCGAGAGTCCATTTTCCTCCAGGACTCCTGACGAGTCCGAAACTGTAGTCGGCGATCCCGAAAAAATAGCACGTGAGTGACCCGTTTTCGAAATAAAATTACAAATATACTTCGTATGTTTTTAATTTATAGTAGATATGTTAAAACTTAAAAAATATCACACTTTTTTGATTTATTATACCCACGACCCACACAGGTTGCATAAGTGTATAAAACCTTTTTAAAACTGTATTAAGAATAATGAAAAAAAAATAACTACATTCCACGTTAGTTCTTGGCGGGAATTTTCGCGCATTGCAAAACCGTGCAATGCGCGGAAATTCCCGCCAAGAACTGTTTTGGATTGTTTTGAAAATTGCTTCTAGTGGACTTTATAATGTAAAACCGGTGTAATTTGGTGTTATAAATGCCCATGTTTATGAACAATGTGTGGAATAACTAAAATAAAGCGTCATGGTGCGGCTGTAGTGAGATTTAAATAGCGGGCTGGTGGTCGCTTGCCTTACTGCTACTGCGTCTATCATCAGACCAGTGGATTCGTGGTAATTGTCGCCAGGGGTTCCATTCAATCAACGAAATGAATCACACCACCATTTCGTTGATAACATGTAGAAAAATATGGGCTATAAGGCATAGAAAGCTAAAATCCGTAAAACTAATATGAAAAAAGAAAAAAAAACAGTCTACGTTTAAACACAGGTATTTGGTAATTCTGTATTACTTACGATGATTTTACAGCGTATTTCATAATATTATCAAAGTCGCACAATTTTATCGTCAATTAAAGTTATCGTATATATATTCATAAAAACAGTGTCATAAAAGTTTTAAAATAATTACTGGTTTATGAGTAGTGAGTTATAATTATCTTCATAGCCCTTTATTAACTCTCAATATTTGCATAAAAGATGTTCTTAACCCGTTAACACTGCCTTCGGGGATATGCAATGAGCCAAGATCTGTCACATTATTATAATTATGTTAATAATTAACCTATAAATGAGATTTATTGTCGCACATTTACGTCAATAAAATTTGAAGAATGTTTCTATTAATAATCTTATATATAAAAAAACTGACTTCAATCATACTACTAAACTGATTGTGAAGAAATTTAAATGAGACCAACTTTAAAGTTGGATTTTTTGTTTAAAACTTTACCATTTTAAACAAAAAAAGATTTATCAAAACCGGTTTATAAATGACCGAGTTATGAGGTAACAAATATAAAAAAATACAACCTAATTGATAACCTCATCCTTTTTTGAAGCCGGTTAAAAAGAAAATGGCCATAAAAAGCCGTTCGTGCGAATATAGACTGTAGCTTTATATCATCATCATCATCAACCTATGCTCGGGCTAGATGGAGCGATGATATATGGAAGGTTGCTGGCAGTGATTGGAAAAGAAAAGATCAAGACCGAGCTCAGTGGCGTGAAACGGGAGAGACCTATGTCCAGCAGTGGACTCGTAGCTTTATATAAATATTACTAAATTTGAAATCAAATGAAACATAAAACTAGATGTTGTGAAAAAGAATATTAAACAGTTTTAAGCTCACATACTTTCATAAACTTTACAAACACATTTTTTTTGCATCTTAAAGCGTCTTTCCCCTGTTTGACGAAGGATTAAAACAAAATCAAAAATAGTTATTTAAAATACCATTAATACAGAATTAGAATCATGACAAGGACTGCCCATAGAGCCGTTTTACCATTACATTGGGGTCAAATCATTATGGTGATGTTCAATAATTACTGCGTAATAACCAAAATATACTTGACCAAAATGTTCTAAGGACAAAACTGCATTTCGTCACCACCATCAGGAGCCAAGTCGGTCATTGCTGCAGTCATACGTGAGAACAATGGATAACGATAGATCGCTTCTGCATACACGAGTCAGCTTAACTTGGAGCGTCCGCTACCAGATTCTTAATTTGGTAATGACATTTATTTTTGTGAAGTAGAAAAATGTGCTTTATTTTGTGTGGGATTAAAAATGTTGTATCGGTTGTTTGATTAATTATTATCCTGAGAAAAGACATCTACCGATTTATCATATTTTTTTTTATCGTAAATTTGAGTGCGTTTGACCTCCATCTTGCCAGATGGGAAACAACGATGAGGTCTAGGGTGGTACACGCAAACTCAAATAATGCCTATTCACAAGAGTGAATGCCTTGAAAATCCCTAAATTGTACGCGTCGGGAAACAGCGACGCAGGAAGGGAATTCCATTCCTTCGCGGTTCGCAAAATGAAGGAGGAGGCAATTGTATGTATCATATTGATATGTATCCAAGAATGTCACTGTAGACTGAAATAATCTTTAAATATAAATATTGCTTTCGCATGCGGCTCTGCTCACGTTAATGTCGATCCTTCGGGAACAGCACAGAGAAACTGACAACCTAATAATCTATGTCAACATTTGTCATGAGTGTTTAAAGTGTCGAACAATAAGATTAAATAAATACTTCAGTCAATTTATTACATTCATTAAGACTCACAGTAGGTGTTTATCTCAAGGCGCCATTAAAATACAACAAAGTTTAACGACTACACCGCAAAAGCTGTATGTAGATATCTTAAACGAAGATGACTCAATATATCAGTATTTACGAGTGACTTTAACTAATATATATTGACAATAAATCTTGAATTACACTATACAATTTATTACTGTTATTGCTGAAACTAATGTAATATGAGTTTGCTCTACTAAGCTAATATTATATTATAAGCCAAGGGGTTCGCCATTTAAATCCTTACTAATATTATAAATGCGAAAGTGAGCTTGTTTGTTTGTTTATTTGTTTGTTTTTTTGTTACGCTTTCACGCCGTAACTACTGAATCGATCATCATGAAATTTTGCATACAAGTTCTCTGGAGTGCGGAGAAGGACATAGGCTACCTTTTATCCCGGGTAAAAGTACTATTCCCGAGGGATCGACATTGACGCGGGCGGAGCTGCGGGCGAAAGCTAGTTGACAATAAATCTTGAATTACACTATGCAATTTATTACTGTTATTGCTGAAACTAATGTAATATGAGTATGCTCTACTAAGCTAATATTATATTATAAGCCAAGTGATTCGCCATTCAAATTAATTATATTTTAAAGTATCCGTTTTTAGGGTACCAAAGGGTAAAAACGGGACCCTATTAATTTCGCTCCGCTGTTCGTCTGTCTGTCTGTCTGTCCGTCTGTCACCAGGCTGTATTTCATGAACTGTGATAGCTAGATAGTTGAAATTTTCACAGATGATGAATTTCTGTTGCCGCTATTACAACAAATACTAAAAAATAGAATAAAATAAATATTTAAGGGGGCAACCATACAACAAACGCGATTTTTTTGCTTGTTTTTGCTCGATATTCATAGGAGCAACAGGTAGACGCTTGAAATATTCTCAGAATATTTAGTTATATATTCACTTTCAAAATATATAATTAAATAAAAATAAAATTAATATTAAAGGGGGCTCCCATATAACAGATATGATCTTTTTGCCGTTTTTATAGATAACGGTACGGAACGCTTCGTGCGCGAGTCCGACTGGCACTTGGCCGGTTTTTACACTCTAAATACTACGTTAGCATGATGTTAGGTTTGGCCAACGATGGCGCCATCTATACCATCGTATAAAAATAGTGCCAAAAGACTTGGACCCAAGCTAACGTAATAATAGAGTTATTATTATTATTTATTTATTTATAATTTGAATGGCGAACCCCTTCGCTAATAATTTAATATCAGTTTATTTATATTCGCATTCCATAACCATAAAATGTGTGTTTTATACTAGTTTCATCACTAAATCACGACGGATATTAAGATAGTACATAACATCATACTATATTACCCAAGATGCCGCTATTTTGCATCTAGTGTTGTAAATACATTTGGTCCTAACGCCTAATTAGTACGATTTGTTTCCGACTCATCCCGCGACCACTTCTCGGCTCCGAATCTTTAGTCTAATTTAGTTTAATTTAGTCGGCAACGCATCAGTACCTTCTCTGGTGTTGCAGATGTCCATGGGCGACGGTGACCATTTTCCATCAGGTATGGCTCGTCTGCTCATATGCCGTCGGATATACAAAAAAAAAGAAAGAATAGCCAGAATAATCCCACTATCCGACCCCCTTGCACTCGCCATAGAGTGCGTAGAGTAGGACTAGCTCCGTTTACTGGTTACTGCCTGGCAGTCCCGGGTGACTTGCACCCTGGATAGGCCCTTTTGGCAACGTAGTTTTCGGCCCATAAGGCAAAAGATGAGAGTTGCTGCTTTCCAAAGGCTTTTGCCATAGATTCTCCAATTGGCACTTCAGGCTATGCACGTAATCGTGGCCCATCAGGCAACATGAGAGTTTGCTGTCTCTCCAAGCTTCGCGCAGACAGGCAACGACCAAAGCCGAGATCAACAATACCAACTGGTTGGTATTGTTAATCGAAGAGTAATATAAAACAAACTGCCAGGTTCTTCACAGCACTAGTCGCGGCGGCCTTGGTATTTACGCACTGAGCCTCTCAAGACTCAAGACGACTAAATTACCTAAATTCAATCAATTCACTCTTAATTACCGTTTGGCTACCAAGTTTTATTCATATATCAGATATTGCAGAGTTCACATCGATATATTATTATTTAATAACTGACTTAATGGAGATGAGCTGGATAAATTTAAGAATGATTGGAAGGAAATAACGCAGGACCGGGCTGAATGGAAGAAGTGGAGGGAGGCCTTTGCCCAGCAGTGGGACACATGATGGCTCGAAATAATAAATAAATAACAACTTACTTAATGAGAACCATCGCTACCACAGACGTAAGTAACCATAGAAATAAAATAATGACGTAACATTAGAATAGAATTGTTTTACACAATCACACAATAGGTTGGTGTACTAGGTTGCAGCATATACGTTTTGATGTTTTTTTTTTTTTCATTTCTGTCATTGTATATGTTACATACTACATACATACTATCACGGGGTATAGGTAAAAATTGAATCTAAATAGTAATAGGTTGCTAACCGCATCGCCTGCTTACATGATTCCTCAGATTGTCGCCCATTCCGTCGATCGGCTTTTACGACCTGCGTGGGAAAAGAAGCAGCTGGTACAGCTGGTTTCTCTCCTAGATCGGCATTAGATATCAGCTTCATTATTTTATTTATTCATTGTATTGATCATATTAAACAACACATAAATAGCTACATACAATGCTTTTTTCTCGTGCGGAAGGGTATATAAAATATTTCGCGCAACAAAACAGCTTGTCTCCAAAGCTCAGTCCGATGGTTGCTCAATTTGCATCACATTGAATCGCCGTGTGGATAATCATTTTTTTTTATTTTTTTATTTATTTACTTCGGGTTAACAAACAGTATAACAATATATAATACATAAAAAATAACGGTAATGAGCTTATTACTAAATGTTACACCAACACCGTTAACCACGGTCTAAAGTTAAAATAAATTTTTAAATTGAGCTATGGTGGCTAACAACAAAAAAATTCTCTATCATTTTTCGTTCCATTGGACGATCGATCGATCGAGGAGGATTTCCACCATTTTAGCCGCAAAAAGTCCACTGCTGCACAAGAGCCTCTCTCAAGAATTCTCCATGGGATGATATTGTCATATTCACCACGGATGACAGACGGGTTGGCGAGCGCAGTTTTATTTGGCTTCTTGTGCTTCCTTTGTAGCTGGTGCCCATTGGACGCATATTTAAGCTAAATAGGGATATGAGCTTGGATTTGGGAAGGGAATGAAGGTATTGGGATACTACTTACTCGAATAAATGGGGAAAAAGCAAGTAGCAGTTCGGGAGGGTGAGATACTATACCTGGTCACCACAGCACCGGACAATCAGTGTGGCCGGCCTGATAGTGTGTAATCCATACTAATATACTATATATATATTGTACTATATACTATACGGTAAAGTTTTTATGGAAATTTTCTCATTTCTGGACTTAAAAGTATAAATAATATCCATACTTCCATACTAATACTAATATTATAAATGCGAAAATAACTGGGTGCGTATTGTTTGATATAATAACAAATTATATATTTTCATATCAATAAAGTTCAAAAGATATAATGTTTACTTGACATAAACATTACCGATTATATTCTGAAAAGCTATAATTTATATAAAATTTTCATAAACCCATTAATTATAACGTTTATGAACACTAAATATCACCTGTTTTACAACTTGTGCAGTATACATGCCAAAATGTATACCATTCAAAAAGTATACTATTAAAAATAAATATCAATCAAAATCTATAGAAATCAAAATGTATACCTATTAAAATATATAACTGAGAAAATATACCAGCTAATAGACACATGTCTATTTTTCGAATTTGAATTATTTCAGTAATACCTACGAAATAATTATTTCAGTAATTACGAAATAATTACTTAAAAATAATGTGATACATACAAAATGCGCGCGCAATTTTTATGTATCACAGTTTTTTTTAAGTAGAAAGATAATTTTTATAATAATTTATTGTATTTAAATATTCGGACAAAGTATGAAATAAATTGTGATACATACATACATACAAAATGCGCGCGCATTTTGTATGTATCACAATTTTTTTCAAGTACAAAGATAACTTACTATATTTTATTGTATATAATAATAATGTATTAAAATTATTTTTAATAATACCTTTTTTATCTTACTTTTTTTAAAACTTATATTAGAGGCCATAGCTCGAAGAAATTCACACTCGGAATATTCAGATTTTCGTTAAATATATTGCAGTCTTTCTTTTTGTTTTATTAATATTTTAACACTTTACATTATAAATACTCTAAGTAAAATAAGTATACGATATCTTCGCCAATTGTGAACCGATTTTGAAGTTGTCCTATTTTAATTTGGTGAAGATATGATGAAGAACTTTGGAAATATGGAAGAAACGCCTAAAATATTTTTTTTTTAAAATTAATTATAAGTTATATATTAAACACCTAAACCTTCTACCAATTAATTCGTATAACCAATGATTATTATCCGTATTAATATGTATATATAACGTTTATTATACATAACAACTAATCGATTTTTTTAATTTTATAACTATAGAACGGTATTATAAAGGTTTGATATGTTAAATAATTGTTATAATAAAAGATTTTAGGTTTTTTAAACTTATTTCTTTCGATTTTTATCTTACTTGATAATTATACTGAACAAAATTATGTATTTCGTTGATATATAATTATATCTTAAAAGATATTTATTTTGAGTTTATATGTTATATTACTTACCCAAAATAACTCTGTCTGTCCCCGTTTCACGCTTCAACCATTGAACCAATTTGGATGAATTTTGGTATGGAGGTAGTTTGTGGCCCGGGGAAGGACATAGTATATCTTTCATTCCGGGAAATTCTACTGTTCCGGAGGTATCGACATTAATGCTGGCGAAGTCGCGGGTAACAGCTAGTGGTAACATCATTTTTCCTTTTATATGGGTAGAATTAGTTTTGGACTCCGGCAGAATTCCTTCCTTAGCAGTAAAGATTTTAATTTTTCACTGACATTGTCAGTTACGTAATTTAATATATATGCCTATCATACTCATCTTAACCATCTCGTAAGCCTATCTCCATTACCATTTATAGCGATTGCCAAATTAGTCCATATTCATCAAATCAAACGTAAGGCAGGATTCATGTTGGTAGAGTTTACTGTGCGAGTTGTATGCTGAGTGGTATAGTTGGTATAATTAATTTATATTTAATTATATAAAGTTATAGCTTAATTGATATCAACTATAACTGTACTGATGTTTAGTACAATAAGCTACGTACGTGATGTATATCAATAATGTTTCTTCATTCGATTTTCGTCAACTGTAATTTAAAACAGTGATATGGAGATAATGTTTTCAGAGCTTTGCGTATACCTTTTGTAGATTTTATAAGGTCTTAATAAAAACTAAAAATAAAATTACAATAAAATTATTTTTATGTTTACTTGTTAGAACATGAGCAACACCGATACGTTTCTGGCTTAGTTACGTTAGGGCCAGTGTTCTGCTGTTTATTTTTTTATGTTAGAGTGATAAGCAACAATGCAACCAATGAAAAAATAATTATGAATATAAAAAAATATAGACAATATAAATTTTGGGTTTAATCTTGATTTCAAATAGAAATCTTTGCCGTTTACCAAAGTTGGAAATCAAAGCTTGGATGGAATTGTAAATTCGGATTATTCCCAAACACTCCACTCTATTGTTCTCAAAAAAAAATTAAATCTCATGCATTCATTCCCAATTTACTTCACGGTATCATTATTATTTAAAAATCCTGATTATTTTCTACCCATTCTGCTCCATAGGTATTTCGTATTATTCTCAAAATACTCCAAAGACTAAATACAAACTGAAACATTAAAACAAGTAATTGTCTAAATTAATTGCTTTTTGCTTAAAAGGGGATGGAGAACTTAAAGTAAAAAATATATTATAGAAAAAAACTTAATTTAAAAAAAACCCAAATTAAGTAGTTTGAGAACTTTTTGCCGAGTACTTTAGGAATAACCCGTCAATTCGCCCAGTCTGAACCAGGCTTGAAGTGAGTACGCTACAAGTTACCAAGTTACCCAACTCTCACCGAAACTAAATATTTCCACTTCGCAAGTGAATGTAGTTCAAGAGCGAAATGTGGCAACACTATTTTGCATATCACAAAATTATTTAATTAATGCCTTGTCATCTTGTAATTGGGTTCAATTTCCTTTATCCTGGATTTAATTTATAGGGAACTCAATGTGGGACGATCCAGGTTTCACTTTTTTAACACCCGGCGAATAAAGAGGGGTGTTTAACGTGTCTGTTTGTTTGTCTGTGTCATCGTAGCTCCCAAATATCTGAACCATGTAGATGCAGTCTTTTTGCTTGAAATCGGTTCAATCCTTTCCTTTTTTTTATTATGTATATTTGATAGCAGACGAGCCACTTGATGGGAAGTGGTCACCGTCGCCCATGGACATCTGCAACACCAGAGGAGGTGCTGATGCGTTGCCGACTCTTAAGATACCTGTTAACACGCCTTTTGAAGGACTCCAAGTCATAGCACACATTTTTAGATGGAAATGGCAGTAAATCTTGAAACAGATTAAAATCTATTTTGGCATATTCCAAACTATTAATTAATTGAACATACTTTGTATAAATAAAGGAGACTTTTCAGAAAACATTGTTAGAAATTTTGCTCAATAGTTTATAGATCATATTTATATCTATAAAATTCTAAAAATTAATTTTTTAAAGGTCTAAAGCGTCCATTAGCTACATTTACCCGTCGAACGGCACATATAAAAACGTAAAATGCTTTTTATTGGATGGGTATGACTGTTTGCCGATTTGATATTTGTACAGTAGTGTCAATGAACTCATATAATTACAAAAATAGACGTAATTCCAAGCGTACAAGAATTACGTAGCTTTCTTGAGTAAAAGCTCTCTTAATGTAGCAGTAATAAATGTAGCTAGCTCGTAGAAAGCCCGTCGAGCTAGAAAATAACAAATGTAGATAATGTAATTTAAAAAAAAATCGGTTCATGTCACGGTATGATATAATTTACTTATTTGTCCTAATTGATAAACTGTTTATCCTAACTAATATTATAAATGCGAAAGTGAGTTTGTTTGTTTATTTGTTTGTTTGTTTGTTACGCTTTCACGCCGTAACTACTAAACCGATTATCATGAAATTTGTTTATGATCATGAAGTTCTCTGGAGTGCGGAGAAGGACATAGGCTACTTTTTATCCCGGGAAAAAGTACTATTCCCGAGGGATCGACATTGACGCGGGCGGAGCCGCGGGCGAAAGCTAGTGTTAAATATAAAACATTTTAGCGACCGCTAAAGTATTGCCATAAGTCTTTAAGATATAGTATTCTAAACAAGATACTTATATGAACTACTTTTGTGACAGCACTTTAGATATAAAACATATATTCATATTTATACTATACCTAACTGGGAAATTATTTATTTTATAGATAAAACATTTAAGCAATCACTTAATAGTCTATAGCTTTTGCTGACATTCTTATTAGCATAGGTTCTCAAACTGTCGTACCCTTTATCCGTAGATACCACCGAGTACCCCATAGGCTTTCATTACGTCCTTCGTTCAAATATGGATTACGCATAAACACTCGCTTTTGCAACGGCGGCGTGTTAACTTACTTAGACTCTCCGAAAGGAATCCACAAATTTAAATCCCTTTTCTGATGTGCGCAATTTTATTTACTTTTGTTGACTAAACAACCTTAAAATAGACTGTATTGCGGTTGTAAAACAATATTCGCGATCTTATCTACTGATTTATGTTTATAATGTATTTGCCGTCGAATTAGCCTGAGAGTATTTTTTCACTTTGTTTCATATGTGTTTTCAATAAATCATACTTTAGTATTTAACTAAAAAAAACTACTTTATTTTATTTGTCGAGTGATGTGACAATTTCACTTTTCAAAGAATTAAATGCATAGTTTGAGCCGTACGGATACTGAGCCTCACTATACGAACCTTTTTTTTTAAATAGTGCTTGTCGATATTGATTGAGCACTTTGAGAACCACTGCATATGGACTATTTTTATGACAGCGGTCGAGATAAAACCACTTATTCGTAGTTAATCGTCGCTGCTAAATGCTAATAGTGTATTTGCCGGCGAAAATTGCCTTCATTAAGAAGTAACGTGTGGTTTTACCCTAAGGTGTTATTTTAATAAATCATATTTTAGTATTGTAATTTGTTATAATGTAACTGTTCTGTAAGAACTTATCTAGCTTATTTGTGGTGTTATTTTAAATTTAAAGTAGGTTCGAGTGATACGCGTACCAATCACGGTGTTACAGAATAAGCATACCTATAATGGTTTGCTAATTACATTAGTGATTTATTGTGATACTCATTTACATTACAATTTAAAAATTTCAATTTTACTAAAAAACAATTCAACTTAATATTAAACATAATTAATAACAACATAAAAATAAAAAATTATAAATAACTTACAAATAAAAAACTTCTTCCAACGCACCACATCGAGGCAAAGTACCCAAAATGCTGGCAGCATTTCCCCGTTGCACAGCGAGTCCGATACGTTGTGCAAAAAAACTGCCAGCTCTTGGATCACCAGTTGCCTCGATGAGACGTGTTGTCAATTCCTTATAGAATTTTTTGGCTTCAGTGCCCCAGGGACCCAAAGTTTCTACAGCAAAAGGCAAGAATATAAAGCTGTCGGTCAATCCCGCGTATTTTCGCTTTTTGCTAGCTTCAGCAGCACAGGCAGCTGCTCTGCCTTGGCTGGAAGTAGCTGGTATGTGGGATGGAGCTAAAGTATCTACACAAGTGGCATCCCAAACTAGACATTTGCCTTGCCGCCACGTGATTAAAGAAAGACCATCTGGTCGCTTGCCATCGGTGCGGAAGATTCCATTTGGTTCCAAAACTGACGGAACATTGACAGTTGCTAAAGTTCTACGAATTATGTCGTTTAGTGAGGCATGACGTGGAATTCGGCCAGCACTTTTAATGCAAGCAAGACCATGATGACCCAAACCATCCACAGCTGTACCACAGTGACATAAATGTGGTTGATTTAATTTTACACCCAAACGGAGGCCAATGGCGAGTGTAAAAGTGCAATTATCTAGAAGGGAGCCAACATGTGCAGAAGGAAGTGCTTGTAACCAGTGTCCGGATTCCCTCTCAGATCATCATCATTTCGAGTGGGTGTCACGGTCAATCGACCATGCACACCCTGGTGTCAGAGTTCTTCGGAACCGCCTCTCGGCCTCTGACGTGGTTTCTTTAACGACTACTAGATGGCAGCCGGGACCAACGGCTTAATGTGCCTTCCGAAGCACGGAATCATCTTAATTATCAGACAATCAGGTGATTCGAGCCTGCAATGTCCTAACCAAACTGGAAACAACTAAACAAAGTATGCTTCCGGTGGGAATCGAACCCACGACCCCCAGGTCAACAGGCAAGCGCCTTAACCACTGGACCACGGAGGTTGTTAGATCTCAGATAACGCCAAAAGACGCGATCGATCTTCCGCACTGTCACAAAATGCAATGGTTTCTTCTTGAATATCTTTACAAAGAGGATTGTCCCATAGTCGCTGTGAACAGACATTTACTGGGAAATCATCCAAAACACTTGACCTCCAAACGTCTTTCGCTTCGCTCACACCGCATATGTCAACGGAACCCATTGCTGAGTGTAGAAGTTTACCGCATAATGACAAAGAGGCGTGAACAGAAGAAAGAAACGCAGGAAGAGCCACTGCAGATACCTTGCGTACTCCGATGCCACCAAAAAGAACTGGGAGAGAAGCAAATTTCCATGTTTCATTTGTAACTTGACAATTGAAAATTTTCTCTAGTGTCTCCCGAATTACTTCGTCCAGTTTTGTGAGTTGTTCTTGATGCTTCCACATGAGTGAGCATCGCAAGGCATAAGTAAATTTTGGCACAAAAAGACAACTCCTAAGTATGTAGAAAGCCATATGTGCATTTATTTGAAATAAGAGGTCGGATGATTGCTGAAATTTAGATACTTTTTCATCTATGTAATTTGGGATTGATTCTTCTAAAAGTGGCGTGCCTAAAATTTGAAGAGAGCTTTTAGTTAAAAGTTTAATTCCAGGGGGTTATCTCCTGAAAAAGAGAGTGAATTTCATTACATTAGTTATGTACAGCCCTTCTAAGTTGAAAAAATCGGTCAAGTGCGAGTCGGACTCGCGCACTAAGGGTTCCGTACCGTTATCCTTTCTAATATTATAAATGCGAAAGTGAGTTTGTTTGTTTGTTTGTTACGCTTTCACGCCGTAACTACTGAACCGATCATCATGAAATTTTGCATACAAGTTCTCTGGAGTATGTAGAAGGACATTGGCTACCTTTTATCCCGGGAAAAAGTACTATTCCCGAGGGATCGACATTGACGCGGGCGGAGCCGCGGGCGAAAGCTAGTCTATAATAAGTTAAAAATTATTACAAATATTTTTATTATATGATGTAACAAAACATTTATGCTTTTTGCAATTTTTCCTTTATTTGTGCTATAAGACATCGCTTTGTACCAAATTTCATGATTCTGAGTTCACGGGAAGTACCCCGTAGGTTTTGATTCCCTTGCAAATGTCGACCGAAAAAGGAATCGAAACTCTAGCTTCCTAGGGATATTATAATATAAGCTTTCAAAAGTGGATTTTAAACTGTAGTCTATAAGAATAGAAAAAATATATATGCAATTTTAGATAATAAGAAATCATAGTTACCGGTCTGCCCTTATCCAAAATAACAGTGTACAAAAATAAAAGCAATTACTGACGTAACTGACGTTTCTGATATCTCACGATTCAAACTCGAACTCGTCATTAGCTAATTCTCATAAACATAATAGGTAAATGCAGTTGCCTTCTGCGTTTATTAATAACTTTATTTTATTAAATTGGCACAGATCGTGAGCTTCTTGATTATTATATCATGGCAATTGAATATTTATCTTTGTCTATGTATTATAGTTTATTAGTCAGTCATGGCAAGTAATTCAACTTTGTAATAAGTTTAGGTGATTTTACAAGTTGACGGTTCATAGTTATTTTGGTAAAGAAATCTGCGCATATCAATTATGTACGATCATATCAGCCGCAAGAAGTCCACTGCTGGACATAAGGCTCCGCCGAAGATTACAAATACGACTGGCTGGAAGCGTCTTTCTGCAACCTTAGTCAGGTCAACCGACCATCTGGTCGGTCGGTATCCATTCGAGAACCCTTCTGCCCCATAGGCCATCGGCTCTACGCGCTATTTGCCCCGCCCACTGCCACTTCAAAGAGTTTATCCGCTGAGCTCGGTGACCATGTTCTTCTACGAATCTCCTCGTTTCTGATTCGATCTCGCTGAGAAACACCGAGCATAGCTTAGTGATGTGCCGGAGAGAAATTCTCTGTTCTCATGAATTCCTTCTCACGGAAATTTGCGAGAAATTTATCAATAATTCCCACATTTGAGAAAAAGAAGAAGAAATTCTCGGGAAAAAATTTCGACCCGTTCTCACCGCTCCTGAAAATGTCGAGCACGTTACCTTCTCCATAGCTCTTTCAATTTGACGATATATATTTCCAACGTCTCCAACCCGTCTGGCCAGCGTGGCGAGTGTAGGCCAAGTCCTCTGGCTGCTCTGGCCAAGTATGGCTCTAGTAGTACAGAGAGGGTCGTGCTCCTATAGTGGAGACTACAAGGACCTGATGATGATGATGATGATATATATTTCCAAACTTTTGGTGGATGCTAACGGATAATGTCTAGTTATCACGTTCACTGTGATAATAACACGAATCATGATTTTTCTTGATGTAACGGCTTCAAATCAGAATTAGAAGCCACGTGATATTATCTAATTCTTTTACGCATAACAGCATTTTGTGAGCGTAACTGAGAGGTAGCATCGCGGAGAGAATTCTAAAAATAAGAGAATGATAAAACTAAAAAAAAATATATGATGTGGGTACATTGCCATGCAAACATCCACAGAAAATTGGTTTGAATGAGATCTAGTAAGTAGTTTTTTTTAATACGTCATAAATCGTAAACCGCAATTTACCTTTCATTCAATCAACTCAAATATAACAAGAACTTTTTTATTAAGTTACTTGCTGCTACGGAACCCTTCATGGGAGAGTCCGACTCGCACTTGGCTGTTTTACTATTTGTTTCCGTTGAAGTTTACAACAAATAATAAAAAAGGTTGAAGCTAAGTAAAAAAAAAAGAATATTAAGGCACTTGTTTGATTTAATGTACTTAATTGCATAATAATAGAATCATTGCGTATGTTCGTGTGTCTAATTGTGATTTGATAATATTTCTAATTTTGTTTTCGGTAGCAAGATACCTTACCTCATTGATTTATAGCTTCTATATGATTTATAGCTTACTTATCACAAAATTTGATTTACCATAGATTAAAAAAAAAAAAAAAATTTTGTTTAAAATACATAGTATGGAACCCTTCGTGCGCACTTGGGCCGGCTTTTAGGGTCCGTAACTCAAAAGGAAAAAACGAAACTCTTACAGGATCACTTGGTTGTCTGTTTGTCTGTGCGTCAAGATCCTTTTTAACAGGAACGCGTAGGGGTATTAAGCTGAAATTCATATCAAATACTCAGGTCTACTGTCCCTGGAACTGTGAAAAAAGAATCTTCTAAGCCAACGCAATCAAAAGATACAGCCGTTTATGCTGCAAATTTTCGATATTCGCAAGGGAATCAAAACCTATAGGGTATTTCCCGTGAACGCAGAATCTTGAAATTTGGTACGAAGCAACGTGTTATAGCACAAATGAAGGGAAAATTGCAAAAAGCATCTTAATCTTTAAAGTTTTTGTAATTATTAAAAAAACCGGCCAAGTGCGAATCGGACGCGCACAAAGGGTCCCGTACCGTTATCTATAAAAACGGCAATAAATGTCTGTTGTATCGGCCCCCCTTTAATATTAATTTTATTTAAATATTATTTTTAAAGTGATATATATAACTAAATATTCAAGTGTATATTTTAAGCGTCTACCTGTTGCCGTTATCAATAACGAGCAAAAACAAGCAAAAAATCATGTTTGTATGGGAGCCCCCTTAAATATTTATTTTATTCTATTTTTTAGTATTTGTTGTTATAGCGGCAACAGAAATACATCATCTGTGAAAATTTCAACTAACTATCACGGTTCAACAGCCTGGTGACAGATGAACAGACAGACTGATAGACGGACAGCGGAGCGATATTAATAGGGTCCCGTTTTTACCCTTTGGGTACTGAACCCTAAAACCAGACAATTGCGAGACCAGCAAAGTGATAGGTAGGTACACAATACGCATCCATAAACACACACATGCTCATGTTTATCAAATCATGAAGATATCGTCGAAGCGCCGATCGTCCTGTGAGCAGTGACCCGCCCGCTGCCTTGCCGCGGGCAATGCCGTTGCGACAGCCTGCCCAAACCAGCTTTGGCATACTATCACGATCAAAATTGTTTTGACATTTTAGCAAGAGCTTACAGAATCATTGCTGAGATGTAAAGAGGGCTTTTCAAATAAGCAATTTATAAAAAAGGTTTAGTTAGATATATAGATGGCGTTGATAAAAAGGCATGTGTCAATGTCAAGGATGATAAAAAATAAACTAGGGCCTTATTTGACACTTGATTTGCATCAACGTCATATTATAATAAGAAATTAATAATGGATCCGTTCGGAAAACTCACTGAATCAGCTTATGTTAGGTTAGAGTCCTGTGAGCAGTGACCTGTCTAAAGCCTTGCTGCGGGCAATGCCGTTGCGACAGCCTGCCCAAACCAGCTTCGGCATACTATCACGATCAAAATTGTTTTGACATTTTAGCAAGTGCTTACTGAATTATTGCCGAGAGAAATTAATAATGGATCCGTTCGGAAGACTAAGTGAATCACCTTGTTAGGTTAGAGTCCTGTGAGCAGTTCAATGCCTCGCTGTGGGCAATGCCGTTGCGACAGCCTGCTCAAACCAGCTTTGGCATACTATTACGATCAAAACTGTTTCACATTTTGACAAAAGCTTACTGCGCCATAACAGAACTATTGCTGAAACGTAATTACCTATAATAAGAAATTAATAATGGATCCATTCGGAAGACTAAGTGAATCAGCTTATGTTAGGTTAGAGTCCTGTGAGCCGTCTGCTGCCTTGCTGCAGGCAATGCCGTTGCGACAGCCTGCTCAAACCAGCTTCGGCATACTATCACGATCAAAGCTGTTTCACATTTTGACAAAAGCTTACTGCGCCATAACAGAATTATTGCTGAGACGTAATTATAATAAGAAATAAATAATGGTTCCGTTCGATGGACTAAGTGAATCAGCTTATGGTAGGTTAGAGTCCTGTGAGCCGTCCCATCCGATGCCTTGCCGCGGGCAAAGCCGTTGCAACAGTCTGCCCAAACCAGCTTTGGCATACTGTCGTAATCAAAACTGTTTCACATTTTGACAAAAGCTTACTGCGCCATGACAGGATTTAAGCTGAGACGTAATAATTATAAGAAATTAACAGAGGGTCCGTTCGGGGGACTGAATGAATCAGATGTGGTTAGGTTGGGTTAGAGTCCTGTGAGCAGTGACCCGTCCGTTCCGCAGGCAATCCTGCCTGCACAAAGCTATCGCGATCATAAGTGCTTCACATAATATGAGCAAAAGCTTATTGCGCCTTGCACAATCGATATATACTCCAGCAATTAAAACAACATCAATTATTCCCTTAGCATATTGTAATTTTTATTAACACAACATCATAAAAAATGCAGTCAGAACCTTCTTGTCATTGTAAAAACGAGTTATTCTCAATAGATAGAATACTAGTGATAAACACACGCCGATGTTCATTCATATTAACATCTGCTTACTCCACGATACTACATCATGCCATGATTTTATAATAAACTATTGTGATTTAAACAAATATCGAATAATTTATTAACTAAAAATATCAAAATACCGACTAAATTTATGGCACTTATTCTATACGTTCAATGTTAGGTAGGTATTTTATTATGACGCACGGTACGGCGGTACCGCGCACCACACATTGGTGCCGTGCCATAGTTTTTTTACAGCACGATGCCGCCGTGGAGATATGGCCAAGCATATTCAATCCTAACTAATATTATAAATGCGAAAGTGATTTTGTTTGTTTGTTACGCTTTCATGTTGTAACTACTGAACCGAACATCATGAAATTTTGCATACACGTTATCTGGAGTACGGAAAAGGACATAGTAATAAAAAGTACTGTTCCCGAGGGATCGACACTGGCGCGGGCGAAACCTAGTCTAATATAAATTATAAATCTTTCATTATCATCATCATTTCGAGTAGGTGTCACGATCAATCGACCATGCACACCCTGGTGTCAGAGTTCTTCGGAACCGCCTCTCTGACGTGGTCCCTTTAACGACTACCAGATGCCAGCCGGGACCACCTGCTTAACGTGCCTTCCGAAGCACTGAATCATCGGTATTATCAGACAATCAGGTGATTCAAGCCTGCAATGTCCTAACCAAACTTTCACTATAGTACGTAAGTACTTATTCTGCGACTATAGAACGTCTACAAATAAATTTTACCTAATGAGTGTTGTGCGCGAGTATACCTGTACCCTTTCAAAATTAAGAGTAAGTTTCAAAATATATCTATGTACGATAAACAACTTTGTTTTTTATTTAACTTTTGCAATACTAACGTAAATTAATATTGTATACATAGTGGCTCAGGTTATCGGTAAGAAATAATTAAAACTTTGTTATAAATTAAGGACTTATTTTTTTCTTATTGCCGTATTAAAAAAATAATAAGTGAATATAACACTAAATATTGACTAAAATAATGCTTTATTTTATTCTTATTAGAATAAAATATGATTTAAAAGGCTATTGTATTTTATTGTATGACTTCTTAAATTAGTCTTAATGTATAACTTTATAGGAATCAGCGGGTCATTCGGTTCCTATTACGAGTATCATTATATCACTTACTGGGAAGTCCTAGCATCATATTGTTACCAAGATGAGATGAAATAAATGACGTTTATTATTATTGTCCTTTTTTAATTTTAATGTCACGATATCTTATTTCTTTATTTGATAAGACAAAAATATTTATAAGTATAATAAATAAAAAAAAAAATTTAAAACCTTGTGTCTTAAAATAGTTACAGATTTTACAAGCTGCTGAAAGGCATCTCACATTAAACAACTACCTTTAGATGGTATGTTTATCAAATAACGACGACAATTTCTCACTCTCAGAATATCGCGCGATAATTTTACAAGTTATCGCCCGAGAGCGATGGAGGGATGACTTGGATACGTACTACAAAAATTGGCCATCAGCTCAAAATAGAGAAGAGTGGGATTAAATGAGCTAGTAATAATAATAAAAAAACAACGGGTTACACTCCGGGAGCCTAGTGCCCCGGCCGAAATGAAAACTCGCCTTTGCGGCGGTCTCAGTTCACGTGTTCGTTTTACGAATTTACGATCAGGTCATGTGTCCTGACGCGAGTTTAACTTTTTTTACCCATCCCAAAAAGTGCACAACGGCGCTAAAGAAGTTTTCACTTCAATAATCACCCGAAAGGAAATTGACTGATTGATTGAAAATTGTCACTGCCTCGGTGTTTATGAATGTCAGGCTCGTTTACAGACTTCGAACAACAATGAAGTTTGCAGAGGAACGTAGAGTATTTTCTGTCTACATACTACGCGTGCGCACGCGGCGTACTACCCGCAGCGGCGATATGGGCGTTTCTAGCAAATAAAAAGTAATGCCGTCTTGCAATTCCTTTTTTTATTTTAATGAATAAACGCATACGCGATATATATACGAATTAATTCATTAAAATGCGTATGCGTATGTATGCACACTTCGTCAGCACAGCATTCGTTCAGCACTCCGCGGCGTGCGTCATACAATCAAATGACTTACTCGTAGCTTTTCTTTGTGGTAGAGCCACGCTACCGACAATATTCATTTTTGCTAGTAGCATGAATGGGCCGGCTCGTTTGGGGAAGTACCACACTCTCACAGAAAAACGTTTGAGAAGGAGCTTTACCGCTTCTATGCTTCGTTCGGTGAGTGAGAGAGCCGGAGGCCCATCCTTCCCCCATTTCCTCCCCTATGTCCTATCCCCAACTCCTTGGAAGGCCGGCAACGCTCCTGTTACACCCTGGTGTTACAGTTGTCCATGGGCAGCGCTGGTCGCTTACCATCAGGTGACTCGCTTGCTCATTTGCCGCCTTATAACATAATAAAAAAAGGCTCGTGCAAAAACACGAAAAAACGCCTCTCTGTAAACAGTCTCATATTTTGTCCTATGCTTGAGATTATGACACACGCCGCGGCTCGCCGCTGTTTTTCGTGTCGTCAACGTGATATCTATAGCTTATTTCGTTTGCGAAAGCTGTCATTGTAAAATTTCATCAAAACCTTACTGAATTAATTTTTGCGTGAATTCATTACAATTCCGGCATCCATATGGGCATAAATGGGGCATCATAACGTTTATCAATGTTAAGGGGGTATAATACCATCCTGAATCGCATCCTGAAAGGGATCCTATGAGAGGGACGCCGCTATACGTGCGATACGATTGGATATATCTATCATCGTTTCTAACGCATATTCAGGATGGTTTAATAGGGGCTTTAAAGATGAGATGAGTCGTGTGTAAAGATTTCCTTTTTATGATCTGAGGTAAAGATCGAGTAAAAGTTTAAAATGAATGCAAGATCTTCCAGATCTATCGTTTATCGGAAGGCAAGCGTTCGGAAAACTCCCATTGAGCGAAAAATTGCAAAATCATTATAGCATTGCATCTTACACGTTTGTGTGTCAAGGAATCGGATGCTAACGCTCCATGACAGTATAATGACCATCTACGACGTCCTGTACGTGTAATGAAATGATAGCTTATTATTTGTTTATAAGCGGTTGTGGTTCAGTAAGCTAAGACAGTAATCGAAAGGTACGGCGTTCAAATTCCACCCGGTCGAACCGAATATCTTTAGCTCAGTTTCTTACACTAAATATATGTAGTTGATAGACAACCAGTGTCAGTTGCGTGGCTACCTTCTTCCTGTGAACGAAATATAAACCATACTACCAATTTATTGTACCTCATGTAGAAAAAGCCTTTATACTTATGTTGTTACTTATTACCTATTTTGTTTGTGTAACTACCTCCGTGGTCCAGTGGTTAAGGCGTTTGCCTGATGACCCAGGGGTCGTCGGTTTGATTCCCACGGGAAGCAGACCTTGTATAGTTGTTTCTAGTTTGGGTAGGACATTGCAGGCTTGAATCACCTGATTGTGTGATAATAAAGATGATTCTGTGCTGCGGAAGGCACGTAAAGCCGTTATCCCGGCTGCCATCTGGTAGTCGTTAAAGGAACCACGCCAGAGGCCGAGAGGCGGTTCCGAAGAACTCTGTCACCAGGGTGTGCATGGTCGATTGACCGTGTCACCTACACGAAATGATGATGATGACGATGACTTATGTTGTTTAAAAACATCTCTGCACTGACCCATGTCGATGAAACACCCTGTGTTCTGACACTTTCTTTTCAAAAATATATGCCCATTCGTAATCAATGTATTTTTCTATCTGAACATATTTCAAAACAAAAACTATAAATTGGCGAAGATTACTAAGACAATCATGTTTGGAGAACGGATGGACATGACAGACGAGCGAAGGCCGCCGGGAGAACGGGTAATTTATGCGGTTGCAATGAACTGACAAACGCACAATAGATATGTTTTAGAAATAAATATTGTAAACAATAATATGAAAAGGTAAAGGTTCTAAAATGGGGGTTTTTGGTGGTGAACTCGTGGTGAACTTACGTTTTCCAGGGGATTTCCAGGGGATTTCCAGGGGTACATTTGCCAGATTTTTGTGGCCCCAATCAGCTTTTGTCAAGGGGTTTTCGACTTCAGACAAAAGTTGTGTCTTTCGTCTACAACTGTGCGAGGGACAATTGCACAGTGCGTTTTTCACAATAATATAGCTATTTTATTTAGGTATTATTCATAATATCAAACAACTTAATTCTATACACGACTTATTAACTTTTTAATAAATGCCTTATAATATTTAGACATGTGAGGTTTCGTATTAATCCTGACTGCATCTTGAGAGATATAGGCTATAGATAAATATTTAGCAAGCCAGTGGCGTTTTTAATTTTCTTTGAAGAAAATTGTTGAATAATTAAGTATAGCGAAATATTAAATATTAAAGTTTTTTTCACTTTCCTCAGTAATCGAATCAGGCTATTGGTCGATTCGGTGTCTCTTGGTCCCCTTCGGGCATGATGCCGTGGGCAGTGGCCCACACAGCCCACGCCCTTACGCTTACGCCCAAAGGGGCCTCGCGCATAAAGCAAACGAGATTTTTTGCGAAAAAGAACCACAAAGCAACTAAATGTGTCTTGTCCACGCCCAACTCAGGTCTTGATTCACCATATAATCACTGGATCGAGCTCTTCAAAAATACAAGGAATTGTTTGTGTGTTGTTTCTCGTGTGTGTAAGTCAATACTGGTGTCAGATTTTTAAGCTGCCTAAAGGCATCTTACATATCATTGATGTTTTACATATGATGATGATTAGCACATAGCGCGTAGAACCGATGGCCGATGGGGCAGAAGGGTTCTTGAATGGCGACCACGTATCGGTAAGCGCAGCGTCGGACATCCACCAACCAGATGATCGGATGACCTGACTAAGGTCGCAGGAAGACGCTGGATGCAGGCCGCTTCCAACCGGTCGTATTGGAAATCCTTGGGGGAGGCCTATGTCCAGCAGTGGACTTCTTGCGGCTGAGATTATGATATCAATGATGTAGCCGGGACAAACGGTTTAACGTGTCTTCCGAAGCTTAAGATATTTTTATGCCACTTGTGGCCACCCATCCCAGAGGGGACCGCGCCCGGAGTTGCTTAGCTTACGTAAGCGCTAATAATGCCCAGACCCACTGAACCATTGGGTTCCTCAAGACAAGGAATTGGAAGTGATGCATGTACTCAGAAGTAGATGAAGAGAAAATGCAATTATAAACAAAGTAGTCGATAGTAAATCTAAATGGAGCCATAAATGTTTACGACTTTACGACTACACACGCTGCCGGCAGATAGTATCAAGGTACTAAAAGTAGTAATATTCAAACATACCTACTACTATACTATCTTGCATACTTATCAAATACTTAAATATTTGGATATTTCAGTAGGTATCATACTGCCTCCGTGGTCCAGTGGTTATGCCGTTTGCCTGTAGACCCGGTCGTGGGTTCGATTCCCACGGGAAACATACTTTGTTTAGGCTTGAATCACCTGATTGTCAGATAATAAAGATGATTCCGTGCTTCAGAAGGCGCGTTAAGCCGTTGGTCCCGGCTGCCATCTGGTACTCGTTAAAGGAACCACGTCAGGCCGAGAGGCGGTTCCGGAGAACTCTGACACAAGTAGGGCATGGAATACCGAAAAGATTTTCATACCGGTATTGATACCGGTATTAAAATTGCTAGGTTTGATGGGTTTATGTGTTCCAAAAGGTTACGTGGGGCGCCGCCGCCGACCCGCGTTGCTCGCGGTTCCCAGCTCTCGCACTGGGCTATTACATAACGCGCCGCTGACGCGAGCGCGGCGCACGCTTAACCGAATGGCAGACAAAATTGATATTTTTACCTGCTCTCTGAAGGAATTCACAAGAGTTGCATTATGTGTTTTGAGTTATAATAATTAATGTTTTAATAATTGCTTGTCTATCATGTTAGTGAAAACTGTAAAGATAGATTTAAGTTCATGCCAAATAAATAAAATAAAACACTGAAACCAATCAACTCGTCAGAAACCACAAAATGAATAAAGGTAATAAAGAATACTAAAGAAATGCGTTATTTGATCCAAGAATTATTTAAATTGTTTCCTAGGCACAAATATCACAATCAAATATATATTAAAATTAGTTTTACTCTCTAATGATAAGAAAAAACTTTGCCCTAAGGGTTTGGAGAAATACAGACGGAAAACACGCCTCTCCACTACCTGTTTCTGTATGTACGAGGGATGATCTGGTGGGCATTGAAGTATTGACATTATCTGCGACATGTACCGTGACTCCGATTCCAGAGTTAGGATTGCTGTTGGTGAACCGTCACAGTTGGAGTCCACCAAGGCTCGGTTCTCAGCTCCTTCTTTTTTAGTGCGAAGTGTCAAAACGCATCAGAAATACACATGAGCTTCCTCCGTGGCTGCTCATGCATGTATACTGACGATATCGCACTGGCAGATGTGGAAAGGGGAAGACGTGTGCGACGCGTGAATATGTGGAAAGAGTCGCTTGAGAACGGCGGCTTGAAACTAAATGTGGCGAAGACTGAGTACAAGGATTGCAACGTTACAGATTCCGTGCCTTTACGCATAGGCGGAAACGTGGTCGAGCGTACTTACCAGTTTAAATACCTGGAATCTGGCCTTTACGCGTCCAGAGATATCAAAACTTGCATAATGTGACTGGTATCATTTGTAACCCAAAAATGTATTTTAAACTAAAAGGACAGGACATTTTAGACCTGTCCTCTTATATGGAAGTGAAGCACAGGCTACGTGAGCGGCTCAAGAGGGAGATGCATGTCACGGAAATGGATATGCAGCATCGGATGTGTAAAGTTTCGCGAAAGGGCCGCATAAGGAACTCACACATTCGCAGTAGCCTCCATGTTAGTCACATAGCAGGCAACTCTCCTGCAGGGCCGCCTACGCTGGTACAGTCATGTTTTGCGAAAACCAGGAAATTACATAGGGAACAAAACAATTGTCTGGCCATGTTCACCGAGTCCCGACAGAAGGGAGAAACCCAAGAAGTGCTGGGTTGATGTAATTGGGGAGGATATGCGTGCAATTTCCTCATAACATGCAGTTTCTTGAGTAGTTGAATTTGATGTGATATTTTTATAATCGAGATTATTCATAATTCATGCATATAAAAACTCAACAGCAGTATGAACAACACTATGAACCACCGAAATCGAACGTTCTTCATACCCTTGCAGAAATAAATCAAATTTTTCGAAATACCGAAATACCGGTATTTTATCCTCAAATACCGGTATCAAAATACCAAAATATTTTACCGGTATACCGGTATTTCGGTATACCGGTATCCATGCCCTAGACACAAGGGCGTGCATGGTCGATGTCGTGCTTCTGTAGTGAAGACTAAAAAGGACCGGATGATGAGGTACATACTGTTATCTCGTTTTTATCACTTACGGGGTAGACAGAAACTAAGCCCTTACACCTTTCACTCAAAAGCCACGTTTAGCGTGCATATTGCGGAAACTAAACGTTGTCGGCATATTGGTGGAAAACGGAATCAGTGATGGGTTGCTAGCCGCATTTCCTTCCATAAGCTTCCTTAGATTGTCGCTCAAACGGAAGCAGCTGGTCTTTCTACGTTTTCTTTTCTCCCACGTCAGCATGGCAAACTCCTGGTTCACCTGGTTCCGTGGGCAATTTTCCACACCTAGGCCTCTTGTTTGGGTCCATTGTGTGTGAGCAGAAGACATTCAATCTTCGGTCTTCTGTTTTGGAGAGATTGCGCTCCCCCTCATTTTTCCTTGTTGTTTTCATGGAAGACTCTCTTATTATACATCAGAACTTTAATGTGTACAACATCATCATCATGAGACTGGACTGAGATTCTTTCGGCGTATTCTTCTCAGCAGTGGTCATTCCGAAACGCTAGTAGTTTTTCAATTTTAAAAACATAAAAGAAAGAAAAATAAACAACAGAAACATATGACGTTCAAAAAGCGATACATGTATCCTACTTTGAATAAAAATTATTTATTTTCATTTTTCTCAGGAAGAGTCAAGTATCCCTTTTCTAAACCGGAATCTCAAGGCATATTTAATCTACATAGTTACCTCTATTACCAGCAAACCAAAGCGCAATAGCTTACGAGCTATTATGAAATACCCTGTTCCACATTCTGCTGCAGCTGCATAACTAACAGACAGACAAACCAGTTTCATATAGAGAAAAACTGGAGCCGGAACGCGGACGCGCAGACATGTGATTACTATAGAGAAATTAGTGCGCTCCGCTTGGCACCAACTTGCATTGCACCTAATTAATACGTAAAACTTAGTAAGTACCTACATATTATGGTATTGAATTTTATAAAAAAAAATACCAAACTGTATTAAGATTAAATTTGCAATAATTAATTTGATATGATACAATAAAAAAGACACCTTCACAGTTTCATACGCCTGAGGCCTTTGAAACTGTGAAAGATAAATAAATAAAATAGATTTTATTGACATGTTTCTTACATACAACTAAGTAATTGCACAATAAAGTATGGGCTGACAAAACCGCTTGCTCCACAATCTGCAACCCACCATCGAGCTTATAATTAAACTTTATTACGATTGGCGGGAGGCGCCATAGAACTCACTTACCTAGATAAATAATTGTAATTTGCGATGGACGAACGGACGGACATCGGATTCTTTGAGTCTAGCCAGCGAGGCGAGCTTAGGCCAAATCCTCTGTCTGTTCTGGTAAAGTATGGCTCCTGTAGTGGAGACTAAAAAGAACTGATGATGATGATGATATCAAAATAGCATTGTGAATGCAAAATAAAACACTTATAAAAATATTGCATGGCTTCCTAATAGTTGATGTTCAAATTCATTGTAAAATGAGATGAATCAAATACCTCTCCAACTCTGGCCAGCGAGGAGACTGAAGCCAAATTGTCCGTCTGCTCTGGCCAAGTATGGCTCCGGTAGTACAGAGAGGGCCATGCTCCTGCAGTGGAGACTAAAAAGACCTGATCATGATTATGAAATAACTCACTTGTAAAAGTTGGGTAGTTGTGATAGTTGGCCTTCCGTATAGGGGAATGGGATATGGTGAAGAATTGCGGCGCCGAAGTAGGAACATGCGGTAGCTCAGTTCGCAGAGTGTCGGTCATACATAGACCTAAGGTCACAGGTTCAAACCCCGCCCGCGTGGAATGTTATTTCTTAATTTTAATAATAAGAATATTATTTTAACTTTCTAAACAAGCTGAATCAAGATAAAGAGCATGAAGATTTTCTTCAATACGAATAACTTTTACCATCACGGTGATACTGCCGCATGGCGGGGCGACTCGAGAAGTCGCAAATAGTCCACATCTCGGAAATACATTACATAATGAAACACGAGCACAAAGTTCATACTCTCGTGACAAACTGATTGACGCACGTATCCTATTGTTATTGTCGTGTACGAGTGCCGTGTTTATCGTTTTCTAATTTTTCGCGATGTAATTACAGTCTCAAATTATAATACATACATATTATCACAACTTCTTCCCTTGCGGGGTAGACAAGGCCTAGGTCTTTAAGACCTTATATGGCCTTATTTAGCATGTTGGAGGGCGTGTAGATGGAAAACGGAATCAAATAGTGATAGGTTGCTAGCCACATCGCCTATTAACATGATTCCGAAGATTTTAGCCCAATCCCTCGATCAGCTTTTACGATCTGCGCGGGAAGAGCGGCTGGCACACTCTACGTTTTTTCTATTCTCCAGCAGGGAAGAGGCTAGACCAGCATGGAAGAGGCTAGACCAGCATGGAAGAGGCAAAATTACGCCTTTTCTTAAAAATAAGTTTTTATACTTTTTAAACCTTTTAATGAGGGCTGTCTAGAGAGCTGAATAAGTACACATTTTACCTACACGTCTACATCTATATTATAATATTATAAAGAGGAAAGATTTGATTGTTTGTTTGTTTGAATTGAATAGGCCCCGAAACTAGTAAACCGACTTGAAATATTCTTTAACCATTAGTATCCCACATTATTCTTGTTGAACATAGGCTAGATTAAATACTTACAGATATATACGGGTAGATACCCGTGCGAAGCCGGGACGGGCCGCTAGTGCAATTATTATTTGTGTCCATGCACTTCCTGCTTAGCAGTGTGGTTTCCGGCATAGTAAAATAGGATCACTCCAAGACTTAGGAAATGCAAGCTAAACAAAGCTCATAAACATCAATGAGACCTCTCCAATCCGTCTGACCAGCGAAGAGAGTCTAGGCCAAATCCTCTGTCTGCTCTGGCCAAGTATGGCTCCGGTAGTACAAAAAGGGGCATGCTCCTGCAGTGGAGACTGGAAGGACCTGATGATGATGATGACTTCCTGCTACCACAGAATAAGTAATAGTACTGCTACGTACGATCGAACTGTGGAATGAACTTCTTGCGGCGGTATTTTCGAATCGATACGACATTGGAACCTTCAAAAAACGAGCCTATGTCTTCTTGAATGGCCGGCAACGCTCTTGTATCACCCCTGGTGAAGTTGTCCATGGGCAGCGGTGATCGTTTACCATCAGGTGAACGGCTTGCTAGTTTGCCGCTCTTTCTTAAAATAACATATTGTTATCAAGATGCAAAGAGGCCAGTGTTGCCACCGTATTAATTATTTAATGTCACGCCTGTAATGACAATTTGTTTTGTTTTAATAATTTTTTGCATGCCATTAGTGTGTTGCTAATTGGCTTGCATTGTTTTATCTCTGAAGGCTAGATGCCGTGACATGATAAAGCATTTTTTTTTAAATATCAGTGCCATATGTCTAGATTGGATTCCTACTGGATAAATAAATAAATATATACGGACAAATCACACAGATTGAGCTAGCCCCAAAGTAAGTTCGAGACTTGTGTTATGGGATGTAGTTATATTAGTTATTTTTATTCTTTTCTCTCAATTAGTCGGTAAAATACATTAATGATATGTAATAGAAGAGCGAGGTTTTCTGTCACAGGTATTGCTATACCTGCTAGAAGACCTCTACAACTTGCATTGTAAAATGTGCCTGTTTTTACTGAATAAAAATAAAATGTTTTTTGTTTTATGTGTGTTAGTGGCCAACACTGATGTTAGTTTTATAAATATCATCAGAATATATAGAGGTTTAATATTTAAAAATAAGATATTGAAAAAATAGTTTGTTAGGACTATCATCATCACATGGACGTATAAAAAAAGTTTTTTTACGTCCATGCATCATCACTACATAGTATAAAACAAAGTCGCTTCCCGCTGTCTGTCTGTCTATATGAAATCTTTAAAACTACACAACAGATTTTGATGCGGTTTTTTTAATAGATAGAGTGATTCAAGAGGAAGGTTTATATGTCTATTACACCCGTGCGTAGCCGGGGTCCGGGTCGCTCAAATAATTGCTGCACATTTAAAAAAAATTAAAACTTTATAAACATATAACTTATAAAGCTGTGTCGTGGATAAATACAACGTGTAAATTGACCCTCGACATTCCCTTAACAGGGTGATTCAGCCCATCAATATGAACAACTTTTCCTATGGGAACAATGCGGAACTCAAAAAAAAGTTACTTGACATTCCCGTACAACGTGGCGGCAGAACTCTTTTGTATGGAAATGCCCAATTTTTTTTTAGTTTTTAGCATTGGTCCCATAGGAAAAATTATTCATATTCATGGTCCGAGTTACCCCTTTAAGGAAACGAGGGTACATTTACACGCTGTTTATTAAAATCTGTATAACGAAATTGCCATAAATTACAAAATATATCACAACAGCAATACATTATAAGTTAATTGGACAATTAAAAATTTTAAAAAATAATTGTGTTTATTACTTTAAATTATGAGTCATGCATGTTTAGCAAAACTTAAATAAGTGCATATCGTGATAAACTTGGCAAGGATATCCGTCCATACGACAAGTCGTATTGGTTCTTGGGGTTCTTTGCCCAAAAAGCTTAACTCACAAACTGTTCTGTCAATCATTCTGCCCTCCCATCTGTCTGTAACAAAATCGTAAGACGGTATTGAACGAAATTGTGGAAATTGACTTGTTTTCAAATCACTAGTACTATGCGCTGCATTAATTAAATACATCAAAAGTATTTGTGTAATTTGGGTCGATCCTTGCACAAGATCGCCCCCTTGTTGGTATTTGAAACAGATATTATGTAATTTAAAAACGATAAATATATGTTATGATATCTAAAAAGATTTTACTTCGAAAAGATTGTAAATTTTACATATAAAACAATAATTTTCACACGAAAATATTTATAACTATACTTCGGAGGTCGCCCCCTTTCTTATTATTTTTATAAAATTATAAATATGAATATAGTAAGACTTTTCATCTTTTTACATAATCGCCTAATGGTTCTGCGCAGCCTAATTGGCTTGCGAAGTCGCGACGTTTTTCATTCGCGAGGCACCTGCTCAATCTTATTATACCGCTTGATTTTAAACCTCAACTATACTGAAATCCTGGAATCAGAATCCCTAATGGTATACAGAATTGGAAGAAAAAAAGGTAAAAACTAAAAAAAATTGCCTGCCATGGAAATACACTCGGCTGATCGGCATCTTTGTATGGGAAGCCTAAATTTGTTTTTCGATTTTTACCTTTTTTTCTTCCAATTCTGCATACCATTAGGGATTCTGATTCCAGGATTTCAGAATAGTTCAGAGGTTCAAAATCACGAGATATAGAACAAAATCGGGTTTGTTCGAAAACTTAACAACTTCATGTCCTAGGTGAACAATTTAACTATTTTCCTATTGTGTCACATTTATGGACAGGTAAGTTCACCCCTTTAAAAAGGGGTGAACTTACCCCTATAAAGAGGTAATAAATTTGCTAGGACAAATAATTAGCATTGCTATCCCACGTGGCAATGCTGTAAGCCTTCTAGGTATCATTCCGCGTTGAGGAGCCTGATGCGATGGCCCATTGGGCGTGAACATTACTACCGCTTCTTCTTCTTCTTTTCGAGTCAAAATAATATATGTGTATAATAAATGTTATAACAAGTTAGACCAGAATTTGGCCACTTCGACGGCACGATCATTTGCCTTAATTAAGTCCTGTACAGTACAGGAAGTAGGACAGCTGGGGCAGTTCATTAGATGGTTCATCGTCTGAACAGCGCCGCAGCTGCACAGGTTGTTGCTAGAGAAACCCCACCTGACCCGGTTATCTCGGCATCTTCCAACACCAGCCCGAAGTCTGTTTAGCGACTTCCAGACTGGCCAGGAAAGTTCACCACCCGGTGGTAGTTTCTCTGCAGGTGGAAGAAGATTAGGAGTTGGCGGGTACAGGGATTTCCATTTCTCTTTTTTAAATTTTGGGGATCTTTGGGAGATATATGTGGTTGTCGGAGAAAGCTGCTGCGACTCTTTAAACGTGGAGGTGGTGGAATTTGGCCATAAAGCGGATGTCTGCCATCGTGCAATTGTTTACCCTTTTCTATAGCGCAAGCAACATCACGTCAAATGCTACCGCTTACGCATGTTAAGCAACCCCGGGGGTGGTCGCTACTGGGATGGGTGACCACAAGTGACAAAAATATCTCGGGCTCCTCCTTGCTTCGGAAGGCACGTTAAGCCGTCGATCCTGGCGGTCAACATTAACGGCAGTCGTAAAGGTATGACAGATGTCTTTAAGCAGCTTAAAAAATCTAACACCAGGGTTGACACATATGAAAAACAAAACAACCCCTTTGTCATGACAATGACCTGCATTTTATATTTTTTTTATATCTAAAGTGTTCTTTTAAATAGGTCATTTTATTTCTATTTAGGTTTATAAGTCGTTTTATTTAAGTTATTGTTAGTTATATTTTGTTTTATTTAAATAAGCACTTTATTTGTTATTTTTACCAACCATAAATCTTTAATTAATTAGGAAGAAAAAAGCCCAAGAAACCTGCTAAAATTGATAAATAAATATATTAAAATTACACTATTTTAAAATTAAAGGGGCTCCAAAATAAGCTTTATTTTTGGCGTTGTACGGAACCCTTACTCTGTTAGTTCAGCTCATACTTAGCCAATGTAAATTTAATTTATATTTATTGAACATTTCAACGGAAATCAGAATAATGAGCATGTATTGACAAAACGTCTTGTTATGTGCGTATAATGCAATTTTGTCCTTGTTTTTTAATTTTATGATAAGCATATCCGCAGCAAATAAAAATAATGGATTTGAAAGTGCGATAACAAGAAAATTGATTGTCTGTAAAGTCGGTTTATGGACAATAATTTTACATGAGAACGGTGGAAGAGAGAGAGAAAGAGAGCTGCGTGCTTTTTTTTGGAAGAACTATGCCTATACAACGTGATTTTGAACCCCCTAGCTATATTGAAATCTACTTTTTTTCTTGGAATTCTGTGTTCCATTAGGGATTCAGATTCGCAGATTTCAATATAGCTAGAAGGTTTAAAATCACGTTGTATATAGCTAGCTCCAAGTGAGCTTTCGTTACTTCACCGGGCGTTTGAGGCGAGGGCAGAGTGCCCTCAGCCTATATAGACATCACCAGAGGGCTCTCAGGAGGAACGGACCTCGGCTTTGGGCGTTGCCTGTGTGCGCAAGGCTTGGAGAGACAGCAAACTCTCATATTGCCTGATGGGCCGCGTATACGTGCATGCAAGCCTAAAGGGCCAATCTGAGAAATAATGGCAAAAGCTTTTGGAGAGCAGCAACTATCATCTTTTGCCTTATGGCTATTACGAAAACTACGTTGCCAGAACTATCCTGGGTGCAAGTCACCCGGGCCGGGCGGTCACCAGTAATTCTACTCTACGCACTCTGTTCCGGTGGCGAGTGCGAGGGGTTCGGGTAGTGGGGTGAGATGACTAGCTCCGTGGCGCAGCGGTCAACACGCCAGCCTGCGACACGGAGTGACCGGGTTCGATCCCCGGCCAGGTCAAGATGGAAAATGGTCTTTTTCAGATTGGCCTGGGTGGATGTGTCTATATATGTATTTGTTGACACTTTTTCGTGCGTGCAGCCGGCGTTCATCGATTATAAGACGTTATTAAGTCAATAAAATTCTTTCTTTAAATTAAGCCTTCATCATCATCATATCAGCCGCAAGAAGTCCACTGCTGGACATAGGCCTCCCCCAAGGATTTCCAATACGACCGGTTGGAAGCGGCCTGCATCCAGCGTCTTCCTGCGACCTTAGTCAGGTCGTAATTAAGCCTTAATTGCGCATAATTACATAATATCTAGACAAATATTATACTTTGTGAGTTTGTAATGGATAAAATTCAAATCTATTGAATCGATATTATTATAAGTGTTTTATTTTGCATTCACAATGCTATTTTGATATACTCTTAATAAATTAAGAAATAAAATATGGTGAAAAAATTTCACGCGGGCGGGACTTCAACCGGCAACTTGAATTGTGCGGTAGCTCAGATGGCAGAGCATAGGTCGTACGTCGACCTAGGTCGCCGGTTCAAGTCCCGTCCGCATGAAATTGTTTCACCATATTTTATTTCTTAATTTATTAAGAGTATTGAATCGATTTTAAAATGATTTCACCTATAGAAAGCTATATTATGAGCGGGTGACATATGTTATAATGTACGCGGACGAAGTCAAGGAAAATACGCTAATGTGCTCATAAATTAAAAATGCATAAAATCGATTTAACGACCCGTTGATGTCTTTTGTTAGTTTGTGTAGATGTCACAAAAGGTGACGGCTGAAAATCAGTGCTGGTCACAAATGTGTCCAGCGTAACATTGAGCCAACAACTATTGTAGTACACTTTTATTAGTTGTATTTTTTTATGTTGTAATTGTATTTTTTTTGTTTGTGTTTCTACAATAAATATTTTTCATTTCATTTCATAGTTATCCAACGTTATTAGTCGACGTTATAAGCGAATAGACTTTACCGTGGATTGAGATTTACGAATACGTAAATTAAAATAAGGCTTATTACTCATTCTGTGTGATTTGTCCGTATATATATATATATATATATATATATATATATATATATATATATTTATTTATTTTATTTATTATTTCGTATTGAGATGTTAGAGGGAATGTGTGGAGGAGATTAGTGTAGGTTGGCATGACCAGCCAGCGTATTTGTTAACTTAGTGTACAACGTTTTGATGGTCACTTCAAAATACATTACGTTATAAATGTCTTAAATAAAAATAGTAAATCATACGAAAGCCGCAATGTATATTAAAGTGTCTATCAAAACGTTGTACACTGAGTTAGCAAATAGGCCGGCTGACAGACCCATAGGATGGTTATGTCATTGGTCCAATAGGAAAAGTTGTTCATTTTGAAGGGCTCAGTCGCCCTTTCATGGGAACGTCGTTGGCTATGTTACATGCTGTATTATATTTTTTAAGTATTCATACTTCATACATTTTCCATGAAAATGTATGTCGGATTTATCCGACGTTCGCGGTCAAAGGGTTAAAATGGACTTGCTCAACTATCGTTTATTATACTCACTGTACCAATCTATACTAATATTATAAAGCTGAAGAGTTTGTTTGTTTGTTTGAACGCGCTAATCTCAGGAACTACTGGTTCAAATTGAAAAAAATCTTTTTGTGTTGGATAGTCCAGAGGAAGGCTTTAGGCTATAAAACATCACGCTGCGACCAATAGGAGCGAAGCATAAATGAAAAATGTTTTGAGAACGGGGGATTCATCTACAGTAATAAAAAAAAATTAATCATAATAACAGAAATTGCTGCTGACGAAGTCGCGGGCAAAAGCTAGTATCAAATATAAAGTATACTACGTGGGGCGCACTATAAGTTTCCGGAATGAATATGAAAAAATACTATTAAAGGTACAAAATTAATTTATTGTTTTTCAAAATAATCTCCCTTGGCGTCTATGCACTTTTTCATTCGATGAAACCAGTTTTGAAAACTTTTGTGCCACTCCTCTGTGGTGATCTCTGAAACGTGTTTTTCATACTCCTCGACAGCCTCGTCTCGGTGATGAAAATCGTTGACCGCGTAATTGGTTCTTAATTTTTGGGAACAGAAAAAAGTCACAAGGTGCCAGGTCGGGACTGTATGCAGGATGACTCATGAGTTCTACATTTTTCGCCTTCAAAAAGTCGTTTGTCTGTCTGGCCGTGTGAGAACTAGCATTGTCGTGGTGCAGGATGATACGGCGTTTACGGTTATTTTTACGGAGTTCGTCAATAACTTCCGGCAAACAAATGGTCGTGTACCAGTCACTATTCACTGTACGACGATTCTCTAAAGCAACAGTAGCCACGTGTCCAGTTTTATTAAAAAAAAGAAGCAATCATCCGCTTAGATGCACTTTTCACGCGCGCCACTTTGGTTGGTTTCGGCTCATCTTGAAAGACCCATACGCTCGATTGCTGCTTTGTTTTGGGATCGTAGCAATAAATTCGTGTTTCGTCACTTGTTACTATGTCCCACACCAAATTTGACGCACCTTCGTTGAATCTGGTAAGTATGGCACTGCACCAAGTACTTATATTAATTCTGTGACCAAGTGACGCGGTCCGTTTTTTGAGCCTCGGTCAAGTTGTGTGGGATCCACCGCGAGCACAGCTTTCTCACACCCAAATGTTTGTGTAGGATTAATTGTATTTGACTCATGCCTATTTCTAAGGATGCGCGAATTTCATGGTAGGTCACATGCCTGTCTGTTTCAATCATATGGCGCACAGCATCGATGTTTTTGTTGGTCACAGCGGTGGACGGCCGACCATCGCGAGATTCGTCACTGAGATTGATACGACCACGCTTGAATTCTGCAAACCAGCTATAAACAGTTGTCTTGCATGGTGCTTCATTGCCAAAAGCTGTTTAAAGCCGAGCGATGCTCTGTTGAGCTGTAAAATTACACTTAAAATCGTACAAAATCATACTACGAAAATTTTCCCGAGTTAAATCCATGTTGATGCAGAAACACAATTTTTTAAATGGCGCCACAAGGTAAAAACAAAAAACAGTCAAATGAAACAAACTGCATTCTACAGCCAAAGAGTTCTATTTTCAAATGTTGCAATAAATTTTTAAATATTGTTTATGTAAGTGGCCAGTTCCGGAAACTTACAGTGCGCCCTATGTACGCAGTCTTTTTAGGTAGACTCTTACGTAATCAATACAAATAATAAAAGAATAAAAAAAATTGTGTCGGTATATGTATATTTACAAAAAAATTTATAAAAAATGTCTGTCTGTTTATATAAAAATACTGAATGGATTCGAATGAAACTTTTTTCATTGTATAGCTATCAAGCCTGAGCAACATATAGGGTACAATTTATTATAAAAACTGGAACACCTGATGCAGAACTATAACGGTCCAGCTAAACTATAAGTAACATAAAAATGACGCCTTAACCAAAGTTGTTTAGCCTGATGAGCATTTTCTGCGCAGTAATAAAGTCCACGTAAAAGAAGTCGCGGGCTAGTCAGAAATATATTGCAAAATCTACACATTTTTGACAAAGTGGTAGCGGCATCGCGGCATCGGCAAACAATACAATATACTCTGAATTTGATCCTAATGTAGTGTTTCTTAGTGCGGATTTTGTGAGCAAATCAGAAATCTTCATTGTTGTCGTATTATGTGTAATCTTCTCATGTTCTTGACCGATTTCTATTGTAATTCTTCATTGCTCCACCGCGTTAACGTCATGTACATAATTTATGTTTATTTTATACATAGACAGATTGTTGTTATTATTGTCTGGCCGGAATCTGTATTTACACAACAATTGCATCGTATGTAGACAAATTTATATTTAAAAATTCCTGATTTGTCTTAATTTGATGTTAAATTTTTAAGTATTTCCACGCAAATGCGTTCATCATAATCTTGGATCATAATTTAAAAAAAAAAGCTGTCTGCCCTTTCTCAATAAAAACAGTTCCATTTTTGACAGCTTCGCCGGCCGTTCTGATTTTTAGGATTTTGTAACCAGAGGGTAACAAAGGGAAACCTATCCCTGATGTCCGTCCGTCCGTCCATCTGTCTTGGAGCTGTATCTATAGAATTGAGTTTTCACAGAATTTGTTATTACTTATTATTGTGTCTATTGCCGCTATAAGACAAATAATAAAAACAAAATATCTTTATAATTTACGGGACGGAGTGCTAGTTTTCTACAAGGGTAATCGACTGGTGCTTTCCATTAGCTTATCTAATTAATGGATTGAGTACCATACATATGTTACAATTAAAACCCGCTAAAGCCTGCGGTGCACGGGTAGAGTGGATTAACATAGGTACTAACTTCTCAAATCTTTTTTTGTTGTATTTATACTCGAGAAAGAACTTATGTGTTTAGGTCGTCCTGGTTGTAACAATAAAAGCTTGTAAAAACTACACTAGGTACATACCTACTCCCGGGGTTGCTTGACTTATAATGCTCACGCGCACTGGGCCATCGGGCTCCTGACTAATTAATGGCAGAAGCACATGAAGTATTTGTGACTGTAAATAATTAACACTAGAAGATTGGTCGAGTACAGTACTCTGTTGCATTGACATACCATTAAATCTACCCGTGTGAACGAGACGTAATAGGTAGCATTAACCTGGCATTAACAAGTGAAACATAAAATTAAACGCCGCTGTTTTTTTAATGAAAATTTATGACAACAGTTTATTGCCTAACTAATTTGGTTAATGTTGAACTCCTCAAATTAAAGTTGCTACATCAACTGAGAGGTATTCATATAAAAAGTTTATTTCTACCTCTGGTATTTATGTTTTAAATGTAGTGTTAATGGTATTTCGTAAGAGGCTTTTTATGTAGTTATTTATATCTACATGTACAGTCGGCCAAGCAGATACCTGACCCCCTGACTTTCAAAACGTAAATTCACACTTTGCTGTGAAGCGCCACCTACCGTGATTTTTGGCAAGTAGACAGACAACTGCTAGTATAAACTTGTTTCTGATAACCTGCTCAGTTGCAAATTTTGTATTTCTAATAATCTCAGCTAATAATTCAAGTAATCATCAATGGTAAGAACAAGAAAGAATCAAAAAATCCTACGTGAAGGTCGATTCGAACCATGGACCTACGACTTGAGAAGCTAGCGCTCATCTCAATACGCCAACCGACGATATGACATCTCGGGCAAAATTGGCTATCTATTTCTACTGCTATGACATCATTGTCACCAACTGCAACGCATTGCTTTAACAAATAAATTGAGGGTAATCTATCAGATTTATTTATACCTGATACCAACTAATCAAAAATATTGTTCACTCGCGTCACAATTACATTCAAGATACTGCGATTACTGTGTAGTGATCCAAAACCCCACCAGTTATTAGGCATACCGTTTCATCTCATATAGCAGATTTTGTGAAAGCTAATAGTATATTGTGAAGACAACCACAGTATTAAAAAGTATCTATATCTAGAGAGTTAGGTATCGCGGTAAGTAGAAATTATAAGTATTTAATATACTTACTTAATTGTCACACTATTTTTTGTTCCGTAAAACATAGGGTTTGTGATAAATGTCTAAGATAAATATATCTCTTACAGAGAAACACCGTCCGTTTGTGGATTCGGAGATTTAAGAAGACACGATCAACTGGCGTAACAATATTTCGATTGAAACAGTGAGGAAACATTCATCAAGAACGAGATCGTATTTTATTCTGATGAAAAAAGTTTTAAGTCTGATGATGATGGCAGAAAAATATTGCGCAGAAGACATGGCCAGCGTATAGCCATCAAAATAATTTGCTTTTGAGAACAGTGGCAGGATAACATTAGGTAAAAATATTCATTAAATAGTTAAGTAAAATAATAATAATATTTTATACCTAGTGTATTACGCAGTGTAGATTATTAGGTAACTGATCGTATTATTGTTTTGCAGGTTATTGGGGACAGATGTCTTCAATGGGCCTAGGGGAGCTGGTAGAATTCGGCGGTCGGATGAATAAAAAAAAATACTTGGAAATTTTATGAGATGTGGTGATTCCAACAGTGTGCAATGTAGAATATATTTAATTTAAGACACTTGTTCTGTGATCTAACTGTTATTGAGTGACCAATTAAAATCCCAGATTGTAGGGTCAAATAGTGCTTAACTGGGACACGAGACACGAGTGAAGTTTGAACTTAAATCAATTTAGACAAAGAGGTTATACTAAATTAATAAATATGCGCATAAGTGATATGTGATCTGATGAGTGATACATGGTAAGTGAAATGACAAATAGACTTGAACAAGAGCTTCAAAATGGGGGTCACCCTCTCCCATATTAAAATTCATTTAATGCCATAGGTTAACATATTGATTCTTATACTATTATCGAAGCAAAGTTATTCACATAGCACTATTAGACCCTACACATTACAGTTATTAAAAAATATAAAACTATGATTAAAAAAAGTTGAGAGATGTAAATTGTTACTTATTAATTAACATGTTGGTTCTCTCTACAGAAGATTAATCATAGTTTGTATTAAGTAGGCAGGTATTTATTTCACTGTTAAATTTTTTTGATGTTATAAAGTAACTAAACATTTAAAATGCTTTTTATTAACAGTAATTAGCTTGGTAACATTAAAACAACCAAAATTACACCAACATCACAATACGAAGTTGGTGATATTTGTAAAAAATAAAAGGCTTTGGAGGATTTGAACCTGTTCCCTTATAAACACACTAATTATTAAACCGTAGTGCCTACCACTTGCGCCACATCTAACTATTGAAGTATCTTTGAAATAAGCGTATCGTATGCTAGGGCTTGTTTTATTTATCAAAAATCGAATAGATGGCATTAGTCATCAAGGGTATCAGATTTCTGCTTATTAACCTTATTTGTTCATTCACAATTCAATAGATGGCACTAGTCGCAAAGGATATTACACTTGTATATTTTTATCTTTGGGTTTAAACCACGGATGGTTCTTTAGTTTGCGAAAAATGGCGCTGTTGTAGGGGGGTCAGATATCTCCTTGGCTGACTGTACCTAATACTTGTGAGTGGTTATGATAAAAATACCTACTTGTGTACTCGTATATTTGTTTTATTTTACTTGTTAATGCCTAAAAACTACACAAAAGAACATGGACCTATAACAAAGAAAGCTCCGATTGTTATTTTGGGATGAGAAATTAGACATTTTACAATTAATCATTCATAATTTGCCTTATAGTCCTGTGCAAAAATATTCGCAAAATTTTCGGTTGCTTTAGTTTTTCATGACAACTCTACGAATAAGGTTATTCGTAGTGACAACTGTTCGAGTGCTGCTAGGAATAAGTAATGCTGAAGATAATAATATACCTTTAAATGATTTCTTCAGAAAAAAATAGTACTTATCTGGAAGAAGAGAATACTATTCAACCTAAGTCGATAGTATAAAGTTTTGGTATCTATTAATTACACTGGGACTTGTTAATGAAATCTATTGTTATCTCTAGATAACAACAGATTTCATTAACAAGTCACACAATCTATTGTGTATGTGTGTTTCTTTTAATTGATAAACTTAAAGACTATAAAAGCAATTAAAAAATATTTTACTAATAGAAAATTACATTATCCACCTACTGATTGTTATCTAGTGTGTGAAGTAGAGTAGGCAATGGTAAACCGCTCCATTATTTTCCTTCCAAAAATCATTGTGTGCGTAGAAATATAAATAAAATGGACAAGTTAAGTCATACAGATTGAGCGAAACTCAAAGTATGTTCGAGACTTGCGTTATGGGATACTAACTCAACGATACTATATTTTATAACAAACATAAATATAGACAAACATCCAAGAAAAGTCCTGTATCTTTCCACACAACAACACCGACAAGAGTCTAGGTCTATAACTAGAGACTAATTTATTAAAATATATATTTATTACAAAATTATGTTTTATAATTATTTCGTAACCATTAACCGTAAAGGATTCTGATTTACTATTTAATAGCTAACCACCATTAATAAACAACAATCATCGCCATGTTTATGACTTAAATAAACACTAATGAGATCGTGAACACACAGACACAAAACATCGATTATTTAAAGCAATAAAATACTAATATGGAGTTCATTGCATTGGTTACAGTAAACAATAATATGATTCTCCGAATTGCATAAAGCTTTCGATATTAAATACACACTCAAAATGCAATCTTCGTTGTCCTGAATAATAGCAATGATCTACATTTTCAATAAAACTGTAATAACTTCTTGCGAAATACCAATTTAAGAACATCAAATATAAGTATACACTTTTGCCGCTTTACATTGACAGGGAGTTCCACAAGGTCACTTGTTGGGTCCATCTGTTATTATAATCCTATTTGACACGTTATCATTGAGTGTGATATGTACCACTTACTTAATTCTTCGAAAGCGACCAGACTTTAGTCTTTGCTTTCTTTTTTTATATGTACTGCACGAGTTTTGATCATTATTATATATATACACGGGACTTAGCACATATACCGTTTTATTATTTGTTACTATTTGACTTTTCAGTGAAGTTACATCCATCATGGTCGCAATCGCAAAGAGACTGGATTTGTACTAAATACCGTATCGATAATTGTGTTCAAAACGCGAAAGTTTAAAAACGAATAGTGTTTTTAACAGTCTATATAACATTTTCACCGTTGAAAAGTTTAGCAACGCCCAGGTAGCTGGATTTACCAGGGTTGTAATATCATAAAAACAAAAACTTATCATGCCCAGGTACAAAATCATATTTTTAAAGATGATGATCTTAGATTTATTCCAAATCATTTAATGAATCCTACTGCCTAACTTATCTCGTCACATTAGAAATAATGTCACTCTTCTGTTGACTTATTTGTCTAAGAAATATAATTTACTATTATACTATATGGGTAATTTTTTGCCATTTAGGCAAAAAATTGATGATGCCGGTTGCTGAATATAAATTTTGTAATTTTTGACGAAGCTTGTGGCGGATAAATACCAGAATCCAATTGTGAATTATAATTGAATAAATTTACTAAGTAATAATTTATCATTGCAGGCTGCCAGCGCCCTCTTCACTCTCGACGGAGCCCGAGGCGAAGCCCTGTCTCGCCGCCTAGCTCGAGGGGAGCGAAGGAGAAGACGCTGCAAGGCCATTTTAGCAATCGTGGCGTTGCTGTTGTTGCTTGCGGCGGTTGGTGCCGTGGAGTTGCTCATGTCTAAGGGCCAGAGGGTGTTTGGAGCAGTTCTTCGTTGATGGGTAATATTTATGACTGGTTTCTTGTAGAAGTCGCGAGGCGATGCACTTAGGCCATCCTAGTATAAGTTGCATTGATCTGCTACTAGCAGTAGTTGGCGCGGTGGAGTTTCTCATGTCTAAGGGCCAGAGGGTGTTTGGAGCAGTTCTTCATTGATGGGTAATATTTATGACTGCTTTCTTGTAGAAGTCGCGAGGCGATGCAGTTAGGCCATCCTAGTATAAGTTGCATTGATCTGCTACTAGCAGCAGTTGGCGCGGTGGAGTTTCTCATGTCTAAGGGTCAGAGGGTGTTTGGAGCAGTTCATCGTTGATGGGTAATATTTATGACTGCTTTCTTGTAGAAGTCGCGAGGCGATGCAGTTAGGCCATCCTAGTATAAGTTGCATTGATCTGCTACTAGCAGCAGTTGGCGCGGTGGAGTTTCTCATGTCTAAGGGCCAGAGGGTGTTTGGAGCTGTTCTTCGTTGATAGGTAGTATTGATGACTCCTTTTTTGTAGAAGTTAGGAGATCCAGTAAGGCCATCCTAGCAAAAGTTGCATTCCTTATGCTACTTGCGGTTGATGCGGTGCAATGGCTTATGTCTAAGGGCCAGAAGATGATTGGAGTTGTTCTCCGTTGATAGGTAATATTTACTACGAAAGCTGGAGAAATGAAGTTACCAGAACCCTGATTACTTAGAGCTCGTGCTAAAAATATAACAATAATTAATGGTTACGATAGTACATCGCTAGAACAGTTTTTTACCTAATAACATAACAGTAAAAATTTCATTTACATCTACTAATATTATAAATGCGAAAGTAACTCTGTCTGTCTGTCCCCTTTTCACGCTTCAACCATAGAGCTTTTTTGGATGAAATTTGGTATATCCCTATACGTATACTCTATAGTCTGGAGCCCGGGGAAGGACATAGGGTACCTTTGTTTGTATGGGGGCCACGACTTATCATAACTGGAGAAAAACATTAAGTAGCCTAACCTGTGTCCTATACGTTTTATGTATAATATCTACCAAGTTTCCTAAAATTTAGTTAATTCGTTTAAGAGTTATGGAGAAAACATACATACATATATAAATACATAAAGAAAAAAAAAACTAAAAAACGTCAATTTAATTTCAGTATCATGTAACAGTAGCGTATAAACACGATACCTATCTCTGAAAACAAAGTAACTTACTCCATGACCAACCCTTACAGATTCATTATTAGTATTAGTATAGGTGTAATTAAGATCTCAGAATATAGATCTTGATGCATGTATGTAGAAGTTTTCGGGGATGAAAAATCGATCTAGCTAGAACTCATCCCTGTGGAACTCTGGCGAATTAAGCTCGATCGCCCAGATTCTATTTATTTTAAGCAAAAGTAGTAATAAGATTTGTCACTTTTCAGGGGCTGCCGTGTGAACTTGAAAGAATCTCTCGGCGCACGCTCGGTGCGCGGAACGGGTTCCACTGCATTCTTTAGCAAGGCCCTCCATTTGCTAAATACAGTTTACCTACATTTATTCGTGTCAGGAATAACCTCTAGGTTTCACGTGATTTAAATGTATTTCAGTAACTGTAAATGGCTTTTTAAATTAAATTACTTAAGGTACGGTTTTATCGCGGTGTATTATAATAACACCTAACGTTTCGAAATTCATGTTCGCATGTAGTTGATGATTGTCTAATATGTTATAAGAACTATGCAGGACAACGGATAAATCCGACAAACATTTTTATAGAAAATGTATGTCGGATTCATCCGACTTTCGCGGTCAAATGGTTAATATTTATTGATAAATTTATTGATCCGGCGTATTATTTTTGAGAGAGTGACACTCGTCTTCGAGCGATTTTTGTTTGAGAATAGCTCGATTACGAACGTCATTTCAAAAATAGCACTCCAGGATGTACGCAGTGGCTCACGGTAGTCGAAGGTTTGCTGACCTTTCGATTTTATTAAATTGATTGACGGATCCGAAGCTCGTGGTAACTGCTTACCATGTTCTCTATAGAAATTAGGATTGTTTACAATTCCAGTAGCCTCACGAAGCATTCTTGAAATGTATCTGTTTTATTTTGCATGGACGCGATAAAACCGTAGTAAATGATTTAATGTAAATGAGTAACAATCGTGAAAAAATATTTAAGTGGCTCATTAGTTAATGTACGCATTGTTATTTTTGAAACTGTAATAAAATAACTTCTTCAGGGCAGGTTCAGTCCGTGATATTGAACAACATAAATAAAATCACTCTACACTGAAAAAAATCTACATTTTTTTTTTGGAAAAAAATCTGGTATAATTTTATTTTGAAGATTAAAGTTATCCTTAATGAAAAGGTTATTGATGATTCAAAAATAACCCTGCGTTTTTAGAACTAATAGTTGCTCTTTAAATGGAATTTCCTTGTTTATTTAGCTGATTATTTTCATTGTACCGAGTAGGAAAAAACATGTGGCGAATAGGATTTTTTAAGTTCGGTTCGCACTTGCACCTACTGAGGTGAATAGGATATTTTTTTATTTCATTATCATTATTAGGGGCATTATATTACGAAAGTGTACTATTTATTACAAATTTCATTTTATTCTTCTATTTAAACGCATACGCATTTTCATAATTAGCTGTATTTTTTGTTGCCAGTGTTGCTATTGCAACCGATAAAAAAGGTAAACTATTCACCTCTAATAAATATAATCAAAATGTATTAATTCGCATTAGTTTCCTAGACAACGAGGACATTTTAATTATTTTAATTCGCCTTGAGTATTTTCCGAACGATTTAAAATAAATCGAACATTATGTATATTTTATATATAATTTATAAGAGGCTTTTCTAATAAACTATTTACACCATGTAGAAAATATACCTAATGGTATAGTTTCCTCCAGAAGCAGTCGTCATTAGACTTTAACCGTGTGTGCGAACATTATGTATATTTTATATACAATATGTTAAAACCCTGACCCTTGAAGGGGTGATTCAGCCCGTCGATATGAACAACTTTTCCTATGGAACCAATGCAGGGAACTCAAAAAACAATGTGACATTTCCATACACAAGTGTTTGTAGGCCCGGTCAAATTGTATGGGAACCTCAATAAAAAAAGTTCCCAACATTGGTTACATAGGAAAACTATCTCCGTGGCGCAGCGGTCAACACGCCTGCCTGCGACACGGACTGACCGGGTTCGATCCCCGGCCAGGTCAAGATAGAAAATGATCTTTTTCAGATTGGCCTGGGTCTTGGATGTTTATCTATATATGTATTTGTTATAAAATATAGTATCGTTGAGTTAGTATTCCATAACACAAGTCTCGAACTTACTTTGGGGCTAGCTCATTCTGTGTGATTTGTCCGTATATATTTAAATTTAAAATATTTAAATAGGAAAAGTTGTTCATATCGAGGGGCTGAATCACCCCTTCACGGGAACGTCGTTGGTTATGTTACATGCTGTATAATATTCTAATTGAGGCTTTTCTCATAAACTACGTCATGTATTGTAGTAGACGTCTAACGTTATCGTTTCCTCCACAAGCGGCTGCCATGAGACAAAAAAGGCGTTTTAGGCAAGGGCACTCTGCCCTTGCCCTTGCCTTGGAATCTATAGCTTTAGCATCCATCTGTTCTTACTTTAGCTGGCTGGACATGAACTGTGAATTTTAATGTGAAGGAATTTCCACCGTGAAGTGTGGTACATCTTAGATTTTCCGGAAAATGTTAGGATTTACCATATTTCAGGTTTTATCATATTTGTGTGTAGGTACAGTCAGCTTCATAATTTACAATTGTATGACAAATTATGAAGCTCCACTTTTGCCTACCTACCCTTTCCGATTAATGTCATAAGAATGTAACATTCTGTGCCTTAAAATATGCACTTAGTATTTTAAGTAGAAGTAAAAACTACAAAGATTTGAATTCCACTATCGAAAATATGTAATATATATATTATTTAAGGTAAAATAATATTTTTATAACTCCGAAAAATAACAAAATAAAACGGTTATTAAACATTTGCTGTGTGTGACTTTTAAAAATAGTGTTTGTTTACATTTCTATGTACATTAAGGTAACAAATACCTTATTTTGTTTACCTTGAGTAGATCAGTATAAGGCAAAGACAATTTAATAGAGGGAGATGTCGGCGATTACTTCCGACATCTCCCTCTATTTAGATTACCAAGTTCTTAATTTTCCACATGTGAAATTTTGCAAATTATTATCGGGACAAGTTCTTTATTATAAAATATCTTAAATATTTCTTAATTTTCCGAATGCGATTATGTATATTGTCTTTGGTATAAAGTTATATTTTGTTCCTCTGTTTGGCTACTATGTTTCCGAAGCTTGGTAAAAACGAGTCTATGTTTTCTTGAACTGTCGGCAACGCTCTTGTCGTACCCCTGCCGGCCTATTTGCTAACTCAGTGACCAACGTTTTGATAGTCACTTCAAAATACATTGCGGGTTTCCTATGATTGACTATTTTTATAAAGATATATAAAACGTAATGTATTTTGAAATGACTATCAAAACGTTGTACACTGAGTTAGCAAATAGACCCGCTGGTCTTCGGTTGTTTGCCATGGGCAGCGGTAATCGCTTACTATCAGGTGACCCAATGGCATGTATGCCGACCTATATCATAAAAAAAAGTTCTTTCGCCGAGCGAAAAATGTGCTTGAGCGATATTTTGTTGAATAGTTAGCGAACAGAGTTTAGTTAGTTAATTAAAATTTAGTTAATAATATTGTATTTGCCAGTGTATTTGTATTAGCGCCCACCTTTAGTGGGAGATTTTCCCACCATTAGTGGGAGATTTTATAAGTTGCTTAAACGCATCTAAATTATAATAAATCTGTATTAAATGACAGGAAATAAAATAAAATCTTAAATTTGTCGGAAAGCATCTTAAAAACTATTTAAAATAATGACGCAGTCGTAATTATTTCATCTGTTTATCTGTCACAACCGAATAAGATCCCTACATTTGGAAGCCCAAGTACACTTTGCTGAATACAGTTACTGATGAAGAGGGACGCCGCATTACGTTATACACGAATATATATTCTTCATTCGTATCTAACGTAATGCGGCGTCCCCTTCATACGACTTTAAGCTATCATAGTATATGAATTTAAAGGTCCCAAATTAAGATGAAACTAAAATTAACTTCAAGAAGGCGCGAATAAAACTTAGCGAAATAATTTAGTTCTTATAACTATTGAATTGTAGATTATTGGTAGCTAAATTTAATTACCTACCTACTTAGTGTTACTTCTGCAATATAAAATGATATAACTAAGTTAAATATATTTAATGTTAAACTTTGATAGTGGGATGCAACTCATTCCAATAAATATTTATGATTTAATTTATGTGGTCATAAATTTATAAGTACTTTATTATTTAATTATATTAACCTACTTATGAAGTGTAAAATATTGGTAAATAAGTTTAATAAATTGACTACGATCATGGAATATTCGGGGACAGGGTATTCTATGTAGACAATGATATTCTAATTCTAACTTCCTGCATTATAATGGATGTATTTTGTCATATAGACTCAAAGATTTGTTTGTGAATTCACTTTTATAAATAACTTAAAATTTCATTAAATAAGTCTATATATATATATTTAAAACTTTGTAATCTTGCAATGACATGATTAGATGTATTTTGATATTTTGGATGTTCTAAAAATGATATCTTCGAGTGCCATAAAAAAATATGATTCATACAATGGAACTCAATTTTGATAAAATGGTTTAATAACATGTAATTACTATTATGGAAGTTGTTATGAAATTTAGAATGATCAATTGATGAATAAAGAAAATTGAAAGGGGAACATCTACTGAAACTCCGTAAAAATTATATTAGATAAAAAACCAGCCAAGTGCGAGTCGGTCTCGCGCACGTAGGGTTCATTACCATTATCTCAAATATTTTTTTTTTTAATAATTTTATTATTATGATGTAACTAAATATTTATGCTATTTGCAATTTTCGTTTTTTGTGCTACAAGACGTCGCTTCGTACCAAATTTCAAAATTCTGAGTTCACGGGAAGCACCTGTAGGTTCTGATTCCCTTGCGAATGTCGGAAATTTGCAGAATAAACGATTGTATCTTTTGATTGCCTTGGCTTATAAGTTTGAATTTTTTGTCACTGACGTCTACAATAAAAACAGAAGACTTATCAAATAAAAAAAAAAATATTTTGTATGAAAAAGCTACAAACTAAAACAAAAGCTAGCGTATCGATTTCTTAAAATTGGTTACCAACATTGAATTAGAAAAGCTATGGAAGCGTAACTCTCATACAACTAACGATTCAATAGCAGTACCATTTACGCAAACAAACTCAACGAAAAACTTATGCACTCATAGACGAAGGAAGTTTGTGATTGGCCACGACAAAGTCACGGGGCGGTATCAACATTATCTAATGAACGCTATGGTGTCAACATTGCGGAGGTAGGTTGGCTACAGTTTGCCTCGCTCGCTATGTTAAGTTAATCCAGTGCCACTTTTCCTAACTAATATTTTTCTTAATTCGTTATAATTTTGCCGATGTTCACAAAAAATGTCGTCAAATGCTTTTATCGACACGTCCTACTGTCACGGAGCGCGTGGCAGACTAGTTCGCGAAAAGATATACTTTTTAAGCCCCGCCAGCTTTGATCTACTTTGAGTGGTGTCAGTTTTTGAGCGCACAGCTGCTTCCATAGTTTTTCTAATTCAATGGTTACAAAGCATTTCTTTGACCTATTGGTGTCAGCTCTTAAAATATTTAAATGGACTCTATATAAAGCCTTTTTATGTATATGTAGTATCACTATTTCTGTACAGAATGAATCAAGTATTGTTTTGTGATGTAACTAGATTATTAAGAATGTTATTGTGATTTATTGCATATCTTGTACAGATTTACAAAAATCAACATTTTATATACCAGAGACAATAATTAAGATTTTTTGGCATCTGGTCTGTACCAATTGTATTATTTTATAATCAAAGCACTAAGTGCGTTATTTTGTGATAAATAAAAATATACTTACTTACCAGTCTTGTTTTTTTATTACCCTCATCAATTTAATTTGATCTTGGTGGAGATATAACTAAAAAACGATGTGGTTCAAAGGCAAGATCGTTATCATGGAACAGTCTGATAGTGAACGAGATCTTTTTTAGGGTTCCGTACCCAAAGGGTAAAAACGAGAACCTATTACTTGGCCTTCGGCGTCTAATCTACCTAAGCACGGCGACCACTTTGAAGCGTTAAAACCGGGCAAATCCAGTAGGAACGACGCACGTTTGGTCACATGCGTTCACCGACTTCATAGAATTATGAATCGTTTGTTAAGAGCTATAAGAATGAAATTGGCTTGCAATAGATTCTGTAGGTACCCATCTAAACGAAGATGCTGCGTTTTGATGTAAGCTAAATTACACCGTATCACTCACTACATTGAGTTGATATTTCTTTGATTCCCTTTGTAGTGTGCGACTTCTATGCGTAAATACTACTACTTATTGTGTGACCTAACGCCCTCTATGTATAGTTGCAGCGCAACTCTAGTTCGTAAGAAACGTAGATACGTCAAAGATGATGCCACCATGGTACTACTACTCTTACCATACACGGTGAATTTTTTATCGTTTTGGACCCTTAAAGGGGTGACTTAGACCATCAAAATGAACAACTTTTCCTATGGGACCAATGCTGGGAACTCAAAAAAAAAATCGACATTTCCATACAAACTGGCGGCGGGACTTTTTTGTATGGAAATGACGAATTTTTTTTCGAGTTCCCGGCATAGTTCCCATAGAAAAAGTTGTTCATATTAAGGGTCCAAAACGATCAAAATTTAACCATGTATAATGGCAAGTTATTTATCATGAAATTCCTTAACAATATTTATACCTGGCAAGTTTTTACGGCCGGTTGCCAGCCTCGTAGGCGAAAACAATATAATACTAACGTAATATTCTCCGTCTCCACGAGCTCCGTGGCGCAGTGGTTAACACGCCAGCCTGCGACACGGAGTGCCCGGGTTCGATCCCCGGCCAGGTCAAGATGGAAAATGATCTTTTTCAGATTGGCCTGGGTCTTGGATGTTTATCTATATATGTATTTGTTATAAAATATAGTATCGTTGAGTTAGTATCCCATAACACAAGTCTCGAACTTACCTTGGGGCTAGCTCAATCTGTGTGATTTGTCCGTATATATTTATTCATTATTATTAAAAAAAAAAACTGCCAACCTCATACAAAAATATTGACCCAATTTATTTTTTATCCTATATTGTCCCACTGCTGGGCAAAGGTCTCTCCCATCTTTTTCCACTTATCTCTGTCAGATGCTACTCCCTACCAGTTTCTCAGAAATATCAGCAGAATGCATCACGATAGATGGGCTAGAATAGCAACTGAGTGGTCACCTGTAGACGGTCATTGGTCATCGTCGCCGCGGTAGGCCGAGAAAGCGCTAGAAAGACGGACTTAAGGCCTGTCAAAAGCAGCAGGGCGGGTGACGGCAGGCTGTGGTAGTTAGTTCCACTAACTGCCACTATGGGCGGCGGAGAGGGCGCTGCAGTGCAATAGTTATAAGTTTTCCACCCGTTACTAGATGGCGTTAGGCTGAATTAGGTAAAACCAAGTAACTGAAAGATATTGTTTTAATATAAGCCAAAAATATATTTTTCATCAAAATTAGTTAATTGTCTTAAATAATGATTTTATTTTCTCATAATATGTTGGATACTTATGTGAATATGGCGCCATCTCTGTGATGCGCCTGATAATAATAGTACGCAATAGGCGTTGGGAACACATGTCCTAGGGTACGTTACTATGCTTGCCTGTTATGAATATTCAAATGACTTCGTAAATGCGCCAGTCGGTTGAACCTGCGTTTACAGACATTACATTCAAATAGTTTCTCACCAGTGTGCGTTCTGGTGTGTGTTCTCATGTGAGACTGATGGTTAAAGGACATGGGACAATGTTCACATTTGAAGGGTTTCTCATCGGAGTGAGCTCTCAAATGAGTTTTCAAATGATGTAATAATGTAAACATTTTATGACAAATATTGCATTCATGTGGCTTTTCTTTGTTATGTTGTTTTAAATGTCTATTATAGTTAGACTTATCTTTATACTGTTTTTTACATAAACTACACTCATAAAACATATCACTTGAATGCACTCTCAAATGAAGTTTCAAATTATCTTTCCGATTAAATTTACTTTGACAAATATTGCATTCGAATGTCTTATGCCCGTGAATAGTTTCAGAGTGTCTTTGCAAATTAGCCGCATTATTAAATTTACTTGGACAAATTTCACACTTGTATGGAGCTTTGCCAGTGTGTGTATCCAAATGAATTTTTAAACTATTGGGGTTTTTATAATGTTTTTGACATATATCACATTGGTATTTTTTGCAAGCATGTTGTTTTATATGTTTATCAAGATAGCCCTTAACACTAAATGTTTGTTGAGAATCATCGCATTGATATCGACGCTCATCAGTGAGCGTTCTTGAGTCTCCAGAGTCGTGTTTCCGTTTTCTGGTTGTCGAACTTTTCTCAATTCTATTTTTTTTCAATTCGCCATCTGTAAAATTATTAGGTTATTATAAGTATTGTCTTTCAAAGTGGGGGCTCAGCAACTTGTAAAAGGCCCATGGGATAAGTGCAAAAAAATTAACGCACCACCCCCGCATCGCCAGCTTTTGCACTAGACAGACCCAACGCGAGTTTCTTAAGTAAAAGATAGTGTTTGGGGCCTATAATATATGGATGGGCACTTTATCAGAGAACATAAATATTCAATTTCTTACATCCGGTTAGAATCAGCAGGAGTTATGGTAGCTTGAAAAGCTGAAAATTCATTCATTCATGAGTGAAAAGATGATGCCAGATAGATTTATAGCTAAGAAAGTCACTGGTGAACAATTTATGACTCATATGCTGTCATACTTCGTTGATCCCCTCCCCTTAACGTGTCATGTAATTTATGGATGGGATATATGTGTGCACTGGCCACTCCCTTCATACTAGTTCTGTAAGACGGTACTGAACGAAATTGTGAAAATTTTCGTATTTTCAAATCACTAGTACTTAAAGAGTTTAAAGAGTTTATTACAAACCAAAATAACATAATATTCAAATAACAATCTGGATCGTAAACAACTGCGATAGTATATAACTGTGTTGCAGTTGTTTGCGCCCATTTCCGGAAATTGTGTACATTTATATTGGAATACATATTGGACATACAATAAATTATACTGACAGAGCATCAATTTAGAAAAAAATAGATAAGTAGATAAATAAATATTAAACAAATAAAATACTACATGAAGTCTACAACAAATGCCATGAAAAGTTATTTATGAAATTAAATGACTAAAATTAACAAGTAATTAAATCCATCACACTAGTTGTAAGGGAAAAGCAGGAATAGGAATATAATTTATGAGATGGTGGGAAAGGAGAGGGAAAGGATATATGCGTATTATTCATTTAGTATTTCAGTCTTCATATGATAGATTCATCAACCAAACAAACAATTTACGTTTGCATTCCTGGCGTCTAAGTGGATAAATTGCAAGAACTCTATTTACTCTATTGTAGATCCACGGACTTAAGAAGTGGTAGTGACGTCCAGCCATTACAAGTCGGCATGAGTGTCCTACAAACCCTATCAGACCTACGCTTTTTCTCAATTACATTAGGATCATAAGGTAATTGCGAGTGTTTTCGCAAAATTAGGCTTGAGATAAACAATTTTCTCACAGAAAGGACACCACATAGGGAATACAACTCTGCAGTGGGAAAACGTAGAGGTTTAGATAACATTACCTTTAGAATGGTCCTTTGAGCTCGTTCTAGTCTTATTAATATTGTTTTTGCAGCCCCACCCCAAACAGAGACACAATATGACAGAACAGATTGAGCAAGGGTGAAGTAAACTGTTTTCAATGTTTGTAAGTCAGCCACTGAACGAAGGGTTTTAAAGCAGTATATTGGGTTTGCGAGTACGACTTACAAGAGAATCAATTTGTGGTTTCCAACTTAGTACATTGTCAATAAGAACACCAAGGTATTTTATCCTGTCCCCCCGCTTCAAGGAAGGGCAGACACAGGTTGATGTACGGAAACAAGAGTGAGCAGTAACTGAAAATGTTGGTGGTGGCAATGACGACGTATTTGGAGCAAAAGGAATGCACCCGGTCTTATCCAGGTTAAGCGTGAGCAAATCTGCGAGCCAGCTCATCACTGTGTGCATAGCAGCTTCAGCATTTTGAGCCACCTCACTCCAGGTTCTACCCTCAATGACCAGCTCTGTGTCATCAGCATACGTGACTATACTACAATGTGGTATGTTAAGACTGCAAAGGTCATTAACGTAGATTAGGAATAAGGTAGGACCAAGAACACTACCTTGGGGGACACCAAAATTTAGCGTCAAGTCTTGGCTGACAAAATCGCCAACTTTCACACACTGTGTCCGAGCACTCAACTAGCTGGAAAAAGATCAAGAACAAGACCTCTAACCCCAATATGCTCCAATTTTGTTAATAAGATGGTGACAGAGACAGTGTCAAAAGCCTTGGAAAAGTCCAAAAATAGGCCTAGCGACTTCCGTTTCTTATCTAATTGTTTAACAATAATTTCTGTTAGTTCTAAAATAGCATCCTCAGTACTTTTACCCTTTTGAAAGCCATATTGGTTTGGAGCTAAGATGTTATTTGCGTTTAAGTAGTCTATGAGTCTATGATTTATGATTTTTTCAGTTATTTTTGAAAAGGTCGTCAGAATTGATATTGGTCGATAATTGTTGACAATGCCTCTATCTCCACTCTTATGAATGGGATAAATTAGAGCCTTTTTGAATACTTTCGGGAAAACTCCGTGAGCAAAACTCAAATTAAGTATATGGGTTATAACAGGCACTAGAATGTGGCGGGCAGATTTGACAAATGAAGAAGAAATTCCATACCATCCCACCGCACCGTTTTTGAGGCCTAAGATAATATTCTCCACTTCATTATCATCTGTAAAAAATACCGCCATAGAATTGACTGGGGTTGAACCAGGGCTTGTTACCGGTACCAAATTCCCATTATAAGTACCGGTAAGTACCGGTATTACTATTCTGTTAAAATTTTAACGTTAATATGGGGTACCGGTAATCTAGTATTTAACGGTGATAATATTGTTAACAGTTAACGGTAATTTTACCGCTACTTGTTACCGATACCAAATTCACATTATAAGTACCGGTAAGTACCGGTACTTCTATTCTGTCAAATTTTAACGGTATTAAAATTGCGTTAATTTTACCGGTACCTACGCATTGTTGCCGTCCGCCGCATGGGACTCGCTCCACTGTAAAATGCCGCCCCATTGTCGGCCCCCGCCTCACGCCGCACATGCACAACACGGCAATGACACACATTAACAAAATGAAAATTCCCGATACGAGTACCGGTACTGTTTACCTGTATTTAGTACAGGTACTTCTGTTATTAAACTTATTGATACCAATTCAATTACCGGTACCGTCGTTTTATTGAGGTACTGGTACCAATCCAATTACCGGTACCGTTGTATTATAGAGGTACCGGTACTTGATTTTTACCGTTACCAAATGTACCGGTACCAATCCAATTACCGGTACTGTCGTTTCATAGAGGTACCGGTAATGAATTTTACCGGTATTCCAACCCCTGGGTTGGACGGTATTTATTGTGTTGTACAAAAGAATTTGAATTTATAGGTAGGGAAATTTTTGAAGCCAAAGAAGAGCCAATAGTCCCAAAATAATTGTTATCCACACCCACATCTACAGATGATTTTGGGTTGTCCGATAGTGATAAAAGATGGTCAGGTGGGACACTCTCGGTATCTAAACGAGGGATATTCTTAATTAGTTTCCAAGTTGCCTTTGGATCTCCCCTGGCCCTCTTAAACTCCGATCGGTCATAATCACGCTTGACTTTTTTCAAAAGAGTACTATGCACTGAATCAATTAAATACTTCAAAAGTACTTGTATAATTTAGGTCGATCCTTGAACAAGATCGGCGGCACCTTGTCGGAATTTGAAACAGATACTTATGAAATTTATAAATGATAGATATTATGTTATGATATCTAAACACATTTTTCTTCGAAAACTTTGTAATTTTTACGTAATAATTCTTACATGACAATATTTATATTTAAATTATCAATAAAATACAAAAATCATAAAGACTTGAGATTTAAATCAAAAATCAATACCGCCGGAGGTCGTCCCCTTTCTTATTTATTTATAAAATTATAAATTATGAAAATATTAAGACGTTTCTTCTTTTCCTAATCGCCTACTGGTTCTGCGCAGCCTAATGGCTTGCGCAGTAGCGACGTTTTTCGTTCGCGCGGCACCCGCTTAAGCAACCTTGAGCTTCTATATCCATTGTTCACTCAACTTCTGTTTCGAGTATTAACTGCTTACATACCTTTTTGGATTTTCTTTTCCACTACCAACTCCCCAGCTGTATCACACTGTGGTGTTTCAATTGAAGTGGTTATTACACCTTCGCATTCATTGACATGAGTCTCATCCTTATTCTTGCTGGCATCTTCGTGCAGCGACTGAGGATGAACTGCAAATTAAGTAAGATAAATTTACTCAACTGGACAGAAATAACAAGTTTTGCTTACAGAAGAATACTAATTCGGAAGTGAGTTTTTTATATTTGTTTGTAACACTTTCAAGCCTAAACTTCTGAACCAAACGCCATAACATTTTGCATACACGTCGCCAGGAGTACTTAGAAATATTGTGGTCTAAGGACTGACTGTAAAAAGTTATTTACTTAGTATATACAATACTTATTTCGTAGCTTAAATACCTTAAAAATTGGGAGTATTGATTTAAATCTCAAGTCTTTATGATTTTTGTATTTTAATGATAATTTAAATAATTTGCAGGTTCTTTTTTGTAAATCACGACGGATCAAATTTTACTTTAAAATCTTTTATATCAACTGACACACACACATATTATTATCACTTCTTATCCCTTGCAGGGTAGACAAAACCCAATAAGTTCATAAGACTCAAAGGCCACGTTTATCGTGTCCTAGGCGTAAATGTGGAAAGCGGATAATAATAGTGATGGTTGGATAGCCGCATCGCTAATGGAAAAGGATTTTACCCTTGACCAGTTTTTACAGTGTGTGGGAAAAGCAGCTGCAGAATGGAGGGAATTAACAGTAATCATCATCATCATCCTGAAACGACCTGATGATGGTGATGATGATCATCATCATCATCATCATTTCGTGTAGGTGTCACGGTCAATCGACCATGCGCACTGTTCGCGCCGCGGCGCTGGCGTCCAGCCGGGCGGCCAGGCGACGGAGGGGCTAGCAAGACGCACGGGGGGCAGCGGAGCGTGTATTGGTCGGCCATCACGACATATCTGGGGCGACGACGCTGGTTGGCTGGCCGTAGTGCTTTTGGGGCCACTTGCCCTGGGACTTTTACGACGACGACAGTCATTTTTGTACATATAGTTCTTCAATATAATTAATTTTGCTACAGTCCACGTATTATTTCATATATACCATCGAAGGATCCCTAACAAAGTGGTCCTTCGAGCCGTTAACGAAGAACCGTGCCATAAAATCTACGGATAATATTCTCAACGGCTGCTACGGAGAACGGACTTTGACCCGGAGGACATAATCGCGCCGATCTATTGCGCTGTGTCATTACTGTGTTCAAGTGTGCAAATTTTGAAGATCCAGGACAAGTCACTTCACTGTGGAATTTGGAGACGGATAAGGACGGTATTGTGAGTTCGTTCCAATCATTTCCTTACCTTTATATTTTTCCAAAACTAAGTGCTTAAGTAGCTTAATTTTTTTTATAATTCATATCACATTTCTCGTCTTTATTTGAGATAGTGCAGGCTACATTTCTTCGCACGTCATTCCACTTCGCAAGCGGCTTACGCACTGCTACAAAGCTATTGCAAATAGAATATTATTTTAAAGCGCGCAGCCAGTTGTTTGTGATCCCGTCAGATTTACCGTTAGGTCGGTCAGCTGTGCGGCCTACTCATTACATAATCATAAGCGATTACTGTTTACGCTATTTGCGAGCAAATTCATTTAAAATTCTAACGCATTTAGTTTATTTTTTCTTTATTTTATTGCCCGCTATGGCTGATAAATTAATTAAAAAACGCAGTTCTATCAAAGCTAAAGTCACTAATTTCGTTAATTACTTAAACATTTTAAAAAGCTGTGATAGATTGTCTGAGCTGCAGCTACTTGAGCTGGAAGGTCGGTTTAGTAAATTCGAATGCTTGTATGACGAATTTAATGAATTGCAGACCGAGATTGAATTGTTGTCGGACGATGACGAAGTCTACAACGAGCGGTTCAAGTTTGAAGAAAGCTACTACCCCCAGCTTGCCATCGCTCGGAAGCTGCTTGCTGCTGGCCAGCCGCCACCGCGCAAGTCTTCTGCAGGTTCCGTATCAGGCTCTGAGGTATCAGGTGGTATAAAAAACAATTTTATTCGTTTGCCTAAAATTGATTTACCCCTTTTTGATGGTAGCTATCAGTGTTGGTTAGAGTTTAGAGACACTTATCTTTCGCTGATTCATAATAATGATTGTATCGATAGTATAAACAAGTTTCATTATTTGCGAGCGTCCCTAAAGGGAGCAGCTGCCGAAATTATTAAAAATATGGATTTTAAAAGCGATAATTATAATTTGGCCTGGGACTTGTTGTGCGATCGATACAACAATAGTCGCCTTTTGATTAATAATCATGTTCAGGCATTATTCAACGCCGAGACAATTATTTCGGAGTCTAGTACTTCTTTACGTCGCCTGATTGACGTCACAAATAAGAATATGAGAGCTTTAAAGGCGTTGAATGAGCCTACCCAGCATTGGGATACTTTAATCATTTACATGATGTCTTTAAAGTTAGATGTTATCACTAGTAGAAATTGGGAGGAGTATAGAAACACATTGCCTCATTTTCCAACTTTATCTCAGTTTTGTACATTTATAAATAATCAAGCTGATCTACTAGAAACATTAGAAGATAACAAAAAATTACAAAAAACACAAATAAAAAATAATAATATAAATAAATCTAAAAGTTTTGTAGTAACATCACAACAAACAAAAAACAATGATGTACAAGGCAGAAATAAAATAATTTGTCCATTATGTTCACAAAATCATTTTCTATATTCATGTGACGCTTTTAGAAAATTAACTGTAGAAAGTAGATTACAGAAGGCAAAAGAGTTTAAGGTTTGCATGAACTGCTTACGTGTTGGACACACAGAAAAGCGCTGTAGATTTTCACGGTGTAAATATTGCAAAAATAAGCATAATACTTTGTTACATTTGGATCAACCCGGGCCTGAAATAGTTAGTCACATGCCTAGTACTTCCGTTGATAATGTTTCTCTTTCAGCCAATATTAAGCCCACGCTTCAAAAAAATAATATTTTACTGTCCACAGCGGTGGTGAAGGTGGTGAATGACAAAGGCGAGAGGTATAACGCCCGAGTCCTACTGGACAATGGTAGTACAGCTCATTTTGTTACCGACGAGTTATGTAATAAGCTCGGATTGTCCCGAGTCGGTACTAGTTCCAGAGTAACAGGTATTAATAATCTAACCAGTCTCAGTACACAGTCTTGCAACTTAACTATTGAGTCATTATATAACGATTTTTCTACTAATATTAATTGCTTCATTCTACCTGAGATTACTAAAAAATTACCAGCTTGCTATATAAATATAGAATGCGTACCAATTCCTACAGGATTATTTTTAGCGGACCCGTCTTTTAATATTCCGTCAGACATAGATATCCTGTTAGGAGCTGAATTATTTTGGGAGGTCATTCAAGGCAGTTATATCAATTTAGGAAAAAATATGCCAAAATTGTGTGAGAGTAAACTAGGCTGGATCGGGTTCCGTACTTTCCTCTTCGCGTTTTTACTCACATTTTTGTAATTTTACTAAAATAGACTCAAATACCGACTTAACAAAATTTTGGGAACTGGATACAATTTCACCAAAGCATCGCCTTTCGATAAGCGAGCGTGCTTGTGAAGAAAGTTTTAAATTAAATACTGTCCGCCACTCGGACGGGCGTTTCGTTGTAACAATGCCACTCAAAGCGGATCCCTCCGTTCTGGGTGACTCATATGTTATGGCGGAACGTCGGTTTTTATCTTTAGAAAAACGATTTGAGCGCGATCAGACTTTTAAACGTATGTACCTTGAATTTATGAACGAGTACGAGACTTTAGGTCACATGACTGAGAATAAAGGAATGTCATTTAGGGATCAGCGAGAAATCAGCTATTTTTTGCCCCATCATGGAGTGTTGCGTGAAGCTAGTAAGACAACAAAATTGCGTACTGTTTTCGACGCATCAGCAAAAACTACTTCGGGCATATCTTTAAATGAGATTCAGCATGTGGGTCCTACCGTTCAGGACGATTTATTTTCGATTTTGATTAGGTTTAGGCAATTTAAATATGTAATATCTGGGGATATCGAAAAAATGTATCGCGCTATTGAATTACACCCCAGTCAACGTTCATTGCAACGAATATTATTTAGAGTAAGTCCATCCGAGCCGCTGAAAGTGTACACGTTGAATACGGTTACCTACGGAATGGCGTCTGCGCCCTACCTCGCGACTAAGTGTCTGGTGAGTCTCGCTGGCGAAACAGATAACTTAGAAGTAAAACGGAGTATAAGTCATGACTTCTACGTAGATGATTATTTAAGAGGTTCGGACACTATTAGCGGCGCGATTGAGCTTTGTCGCGAAGTCAAATCTATTTTAGCTTCTGCAAAACTTTATTTACGAAAATGGCAGTCTAACAGCTCTGAAGTTTTGAAAGAAATTGTTGATGTCGGTGATAATTCTAGTCTCGATTTAGATTTGTCTGACAATTTTTTATCAAAAACTTTGGGGCTATTGTGGACCTGCAAATCTGATATTTTATCGTTTTCTATTAATATTGAAAGCAATAATAATATTACAAAACGCCATATTTTGTCACTAATTAGCCAGGTTTTTGATCCTCTAGGCTTAATCGGTCCTTGTGTTGTTGAGGCAAAAATCATTATGCAGAAGTTATGGCTTAGTAAATGCGAGTGGGATGATGAAGTACCTCAAGACATAGCGTGTCAGTGGACTTCATTCGTGGATACTCTGAAATTTTTAAATACTTTAAATATACCCAGGTGGGTTTTGTGTGATGATCATGTTATTCATGAAATACATGTATTTTCGGATAGTAGTGAGGTCGCTTATGGTGCATGTATATATGTGCGTTCCACTGACAGAAATAGTTGTGTCACAGTTCGTTTATTGGCCTCGAAAAATCGTATAGCACCGATAAAGCCCACGACCATACCTAGGTTGGAATTATGTGGGGCACTTTTAGGCGCAAGACTGTGTACAAAGGTCAAAGAGTCTCTTACGTTGGATATTAGTCGCTGTGTTTTTTGGTGTGACTCAACAATAGTGTTGAGTTGGTTATGTATGCCAACAAGCCAGCTTAAACCTTTTGTAAGGCATCGTGTAAACGAAATTCAAGAAATTACCTCTGGTTGTAAATGGAATTATGTTCCGACAAAGGACAACCCGGCTGATCTTGTTTCTCGAGGCGTGAAGGCTGATCAGATCAGCTGTTCAACATTATGGTGGTCAGGCCCCGAGTTTTTATCGCAGGATGAACAATCTTGGCCAAAACTAGCAACAAATGTCGTGAAACAAAATATTCCCGAGGTGATTTGTAATCTTGTAAATCAACAACATTCTGATTTAATCAATTGCACTATAATTCAACAATTAATTCATAAATATTCAAATTTTAACCATTTACAGAGAATCGTGGGCTATTTAAAAAGATATATTTACAACTTAAATAAGACAAATACTAAAATTAGAGGTTATTTATCAAATCAAGAAATGCAACTGTCTTTAAAATGCATTTTGCGTGTTGCTCAGTATGAAATGTTTCATGATGAATATAATATCTTAAATTCTAAAAAACCTTTGCCTTCTAAAAATCGCCTAATCTCGTTGTCCCCATTTTTAGATGATGATGGCATAATTCGTGTTGGAGGCAGGTTAGATAACTCACCTTATGACTACAATGTGAAACATCCCATTCTCTTATGTAGTAAGCACCATTTCACAAAGATTCTATTCCAGTCATTTCATGTAAAATTATTTCATGCTGGCCCTCAATCACTTTTGGCAAATGTTCGTCAAAACTATTGGCCCTTGGGTGGCAGATGTCTGTCTAGATTCACTGTACAGAAATGTATAGTATGTTTTCGGCATAGGGCCCAAAGTATACAACCCATTATGGGACAGCTGCCCAATTCTCGCACTAACCTTGAATTTCCCTTTTTGAATTGTAGTGTCGACTATGCTGGGCCAATACTTATCGCTGACCGAAAAGGTAGGGGATGCAAACTAATAAAATCGTACATTTGTATCTTTGTCTGCTTGGCTGTCAAAGCCGTGCACCTCGAGCTTGTCACGGACCTCACAAAGGAGGCATATATGGCTGCGTTAAACCGGTTTACAGCGCGCCGTGGTAAACCTCGTAGCATATTGTCCGATAACGGCACAACTTTTGTCGGTTCTTGCAATCAATTACGTACGTTCTTACAAGAGTCGAATATTGCAGATGATATAGCTCAAGAACAAATTGAATTTAATTTTGCCCCAGCATATTCCCCTCATTTCAACGGCTTAGCTGAAGCTGCTGTCCGTTCTACTAAATACCATTTAAAGAGACTGCTCAGCCTGTCCCATTTCACATTCGAAGAAATGGTTACCTGCCTTACTCAAATTGAAGCGATACTCAATTCCAGACCACTCACTCCTCTTTCTCCTGATCCCCTAGATTTTTCTGCCCTAACTCCTTCCCATTTTTTGATTGGACGCTCACTCACATCCGTTCCGCATCCACAAATAGCTGACGGCGAAAACATCAGCAGACTTGAGCGATTCCAGCGGGTGGAATACATAAAGCAACATTTCTGGAACCGGTTTAATACCGAATACGTATCTTTGCTTCAGCAGAAAACCAAGTGGTCTGCAACTTCGGGAGACATCACACTGGGGAGCCTTGTCCTGGTCAAGGATAAGGCGCTTCCTCCTCTCTGCTGGCTACTGGGTCGCGTGGTGCAGGTGTACCCGGGTTCCGATGGCGTCGCGAGGGTCGCCGATCTGAAGACCAGGAAGGGCACAATCGGCGCGCCTTCAACAATATTTGTCCGCTACCAATTCTTTGAAGTCGACACTTCAACCCGGGGAGCATGTTCGCGCCGCGGCGCTGGCGTCCAGCCGGGCGGCCAGGCGACGGAGGGGCTAGCAAGACGCACGGGGGGCAGCGGAGCGTGTATTGGTCGGCCATCACGACATATCTGGGGCGACGACGCTGGTTGGCTGGCCGTAGTGCTTTTGGGGCCACTTGCCCTGGGACTTTTACGACGACGACAGTCATTTTTGTACATATAGTTCTTCAATATAATTAATTTTGCTACAGTCCACGTATTATTTCATATATACCATCGAAGGATCCCTAACACGCACCCTGGTGTCAGAGTTCTTCGGAACCGCCTCTCGGCCTCTGACGTGGTTCCTTTAGCGACTACCAGATGGCAGCCGGGAACAACGGCTTAATCTGCCTTCCGAACCACGGAATCATCTTCATTCATCAAGCCTGCAATGTCCTAACCAAACTGGAAACAACTAAACAAAGTATGCTTTCTATGGTGATCAAACCCACGACCACTGGGCCACGGAGGCTGTTTTATTATCAGTAATAAAAAAGTGCTTTAACACATGATAATACACATACCGATAGAATCCTCAAACTCCATCACAGTATAGTCTTCTTCCGAGCCAGGTTCAGTTTTAATCTCATTCAAATTCTTAACCTTGACTGGAGGTATGTTGTCAAAATATTCAGCTCTAGAGGCAGACAGCCATCCAGTCATTCTATTAGCCTCGCGGTCGATGAGTGATATTTTTTTCAATCAATCAATCAATCAATCAATATATTTATTTGTTAAACATAGGTACATTGATACAGATGACAGAAAAAAAGTAGATCGCTATGTTTTGCTATAAATAGCATACAAATATTATGATAATCACAGAAAATTATATTACAATTTATAACATTGACATTCTAATTGTTTTAAATATGAAGCCCATTTAAATTATGAGTAATCAATTTGGATCATAAGTAATAAATAATGTCAAAGGATTATAAGTAAAAAATAATGTCAAAGAAAAAAAATTAAATAAAAAGTATGTCAAAATTTACAATCGGTCATTTAAAAAATCATTTACAGAATAATAACATTTAGAAATTAAGAATTCAAATAGTCGTTTTTTAAACATATTTATATTCAAGTCTTTTAAATCATTTGGCAATTTATTGTATACTTTAGTGGCCATACCTAAAACATTTTTTCGGACTAAAGTTAATCTAAAATTTTGAGTAGGTAAAGCATGTCTGTGTAGCATTCGTGTTGGATTCCGTTTGACTTCTGATAGCTTTGCAAATAACACCAAATTCATTTTTACAAACAGAGCCATTTCAAATATATACAGAGAAGGATATGTCAGTAGTTTTAGCTGTTTGAACAAAGGCATGCAACTTTCTCTTATGTTTAGGCCACACATAGCACGTATGCATTGTTTCTGTGCTTTGAATATTTTTTGCCAATTACTACAATTACCCCAAAAGATGATCCCATATCTGATATTGATTCTATAGTGATCTGAAAACGCACAATAGAAGAAATTCTTGATCAAAAATAATCATCATCATATCGTGTAGGTGACACGGTCAATCGACCATGCACACCCTGATGTCAGAGTTCTGCGGAACCGCCTCTCGGCCTCTGACGTGGTTCCTTTAACAACTACCAGATGTCAGCCGGGCCCAACAACTTTAAGTGCCTTCCGAAGCACGGAATCATCTTTATTATCAGACAATCAGGTGATTCAAGCCTGCAATGTCCTAACTAAACTAGAAATTACTTAACAAAGTATGCTTCTCCTGGGAATTGAACCCACGACCCCCGCGTCTACAGGCAAACACCTTAACCACTGGACCACGGAGGCAGTTAAAAAGTAATAGACAGCAGTTATAAAGCGTCTATTAAACCTTAGGATCCAATGGGAGGGACGCCGCTATTACCGGATGTCTCCAATCGTTTCGCACGTATTGTGGCGTCCCTCCCACTGGATCCTAAGGTTTAATAGACGCTTGAATAATGAGAAATGAATGATATGGTGCTTGGCACATTGAAAGGATGAATGAAAGAGGAACAACAAAGAATATATTGATAATATGTATGTATGATGTTGTTGGGGGAGGCATATGTGTTGAGAGGATGCGCTGATGCCGACAAATTATGAAAAACAAAATATCTTAATATATATAAATCTCGTGTCACAATGTTTGTCCTCAATGGACTCCTAAACCACTTAACCGATTATAATAAAATTCGCACACCATGTGCAGTTCGATCCAACTTGAGCGATAGGATAGTTTTTAACTTATGGCGAAACAAAGTTCGCCGGGGCAGCTAGTATAAGGTATAGATTTGATGTAAATATTAAATACTAGCTTTCGCCCGCGGTTCCGCCCGCATCAATGTCGATCCCTCGGGAACAGTACTTGTTCCTGGGATAAAAGGTAGCCTATGTCCTTCTCCGTTCTCCAGAGAACTTGTATGCAAAATGTCATGATGATTGGGTCAGTAGTTACAGCGTGAAAGCGTAACAAACAAACAAACTCACTTTCGCATTAATAATATTAGTAAGGATAAGGATAGGCTCATAAATAAATGTATTATGATGGGCATAGGCCTATTCATAATAAAACATTAAAGTTTTGTGGTTTTTCTTGTAACTACTGCAAGTAAAAAGCAATATCAGTGGCATTATGCACTCTTGGTAGGACTATAGTGTTCAATGTGTAATACCTTAGAATATTTTTCAAATACATAAGACAGGGCCTTTTCTGCCTTGGCAGCCATGAGCAATAACTTGCCTGCCTTGTACAGCAGCGCATAGCAGATGTAACATGCTGTTATGGGTCTATTGTCAGCAGTGTGAAGCTGAAAAATTGGATTCATGTTATTCTATTAAGCAGATTTTAGTCACTATATGATACAGAAAGTCAAAAGTAAGTATATATTTCTTCATCTGAAAACCTCCCCGATCTGAGGCAATTAGGTGGCCGAGTGGGCAACATGCCATGGGCTGGATAGTACACTGGTGGTACATGGAACACCTCCCCTAAGTAACAATGACACCGGACTACTGCTACTAGAGGTACTTAGCCTTCCCTCCGACCCAACCTAGCCTTCCCTCTAACCCAACGGGGCGAAGACTCATAAAAAAGATATTATGTGGAGTCTTTGCCCTCGAGCCTCTTTGTGTTAGTGTCTCTGCGCTGGAGGAAAGGGAAGAGGGTCATGCTCCTGCACTGGAGACTAAAAAGATCTGATGATGATGATGATGTAAAGATAAAGATCATAGTTACTTACCGAAATATTTGTAAGTTTTTCATAAACCATTTGTAAAGGAGTGTCAGCGATTGTATGCAATCGCACATCAACTGCCAGGCAAACTCGACAGACGGCTGGATTCAGCTCAGAATTCGAAGTGATTACAGACATTTTCAAGTATACCTAGTTTTTCTACTAAGCCAAGTTATTATGTATGACTTTTAATTAACACATTGTTTTATTAATACGAAGTTTATGGAATACATTATATGCCTAGTCTGTGGGCCAAAACACTACTAAATATTGAACAGGCCACCAAAATATTAAAAATAAAAACAGGATTATTGTATCTCAAAATAAATACAAATGTAGGTAAACACAATAGGTACGATAGGTACAAATGAAATCAAACCAAAGAATCTCAGCAAAGAATCAAACAAATCACATCTCACAATCAAACCAAGTTATGCCGCAAAACAGTTTGTTAATTTGACAGTGACATGACAGTTGCTTTTTTTTCTCTTGTCATTGTCACATACATTACATCACAAGGAATCTTTGATCCTACATAATATTAACAGCCAATTATTTGTGTATTTACCCGACTGTCCAGACTCCAGAGGGAAAACTTCTTGCAGTTAAAATTTCATGGATTGTAGTTTGAGAAATACTGGATAGGTATCAAAATTTTAAAATATCTGGCGAATCGCGAATGTATTGGTAACGGTACCAAATTTTCAAATAAACACAGATTTAATATGTTATCTTGTATTGTATATGCATCTAAACTAAACCTAAGGAAAAATCTTACCTACTTACTATATATATGATCTAAACTAAGCATAGCCTATATGTAGGACAATGCTATAGTTTAGATTTTTAGTTTTTAGTAGGTACTAAGAAAGTGAGGTTTAATAAGTATAAGTATTCAATTTATTTTTTAGTTAAACATCTAGTTTTATGTTTCATTAAATAATTCTGAATAAATTATTTATTTGTTATGAAGCCAGATACAATAAGATGTATGACGTTCCAAACATTAAAACCTCATTTTATTTTACCTAACATACATTTCAAGCTTTTTGGATATTGATAAGAGATAAAAAATCAACAACACATTATTACATAGGTATGATAACACCTTTTATGCTGTATCATATTTCACTTACCGATGAAATGATATTCCCTTTCCTATGTTGAGGGCTGGGCACATTTCCACAACCGTTTGTCTCACCACCACTAAAATAACACTAACTTAAGTATAGGCAGGTAAGTATATTCGCGTAGTGTATATATTCTTTGGTAATATAATAGGTATTTATTTGTACCGTAAAAAATTACATTGTCGTTGTATAAAAGATTTTTTTACTTACAGTTATGAAAATTAATGTGTATGTTGAATCTGTATTACTAAATAAATAAATAAATATATATACGGACAAATCACACCCATTGAGCTAGCCCCAAGGTAAGTTCGAGACTTGTGTTATGGGATACTAACTCAACGATATTATATTTTATAACAAATACATAAATAGATAAACATCCAAGACCCAGGCCAATCTGAAAAAGATCATTTTCCATCTTTACCTGGCCGGGGATCGAACCCGAGCACTCCGTGTTAAGCACTGCGCCACGGAGCTGCCAAAACTACTAAGACATTTTTTTTTATTTCTGTGCAAATATGATCGCCTGTAGGTTTTTAAATCATTAGGCCACCTCATTAGTAAAGTATTTCTTTACATAGGTATCTCGGAAAAGAAATAATTAAATTATGGCAGTTATGTTTAAATATTTATTGTGATTAAAATATTTACATAGGTATAATTGGTTAACGCAAATTAGGTATAAATGTAAAAATACTAACTAGGTATACGAGTAGATATGTATATTAATCACCTATTATATAATCGGTCATAATCATAAAACAATATAGGACTTAATAAGTTATAACTTAAATGTTTCTATTCAATGACCTGTTTTTTTTAAACCTACTGATACATTTTTTGGAGGATTGAAAACTGGAATGTGTTTTTGACCATTCTTTCTGACCCCAGGACGACGTTGACCACAGAATTTTATTCAGAGAAAATAACTGCGTCGACTTTCTGATCATGCTCGTCCGTTGGCAACGAATCCACCACTTGACAATCAAATGCTATGGCCACTACCTGGAAACGCAAAAATAAATTATTATGTACAATGAATATAATATTTATATAAATAGTATAAGTTAAAAGTAAAACACTTTTTAGAAACAAGCTTTTATATTTCGAGTTATTTCCAGCGAGCCCTTTAATTTGATATCCATACTGTCGAAGTGCATCAAAAATAGCTATTCCACCATCTTAGGTCTTCCGCAATGCTGAATTTAAAGTAAAGTAAAGTAAAATTTGTTTATTTTACTTTACTTTAACTTACTTTTACTTTACTTTATTTTAATTTAGAATGACGTTATACAGCTTACCATGCATTGTCTGTATACAAAATTTAAGTTTAATCTGTGGAAGATATCCTTATCCTTATCCTTACTAATATTATAAATGCGAAAGTGAGTTTGTTTGTTTATTTGTTTGTTACGCTTTCACGCCGTAACTACTGAACCGATCATCATGAAATTTTGCATACAAGTTCTTTGGAGTACGGAGAAGGACAAAGGCTACCTTTTATCCCGGGAAAAAGTACTATTCCCGAGGGATCGACATTAACGCGGGCGGAGCCGCGGGCGAAAGCTAGTCTGCTATAAAATTGAGTGGCAAGATTTGACCCTAACAATAGTTACATGCATACATACAAAAGAACTGAATTAGGTTTAGTAATTTCTACATATGAAAATATTTGTCTCAATGGATGAACTTCTTATATCTAAACTATAATCCTTACTAATATTATAAATGCGAAAGTGAGTTTGTTTGTTTGTTACGCTTTCACGCCGTAACTACTGAACCGATCATCATGAAATTTTGCATACAAGTTCTCTGGAGTGTGTAGAAGGACAAAGGCTACCTTTTATCCCGGGAAAACTACTATTCCCGAGGGATCGACATTGACGCGGGTGGAGCCGCGGGCGAAAGCTAGTTATCAATAAATTATTAATAAATAATAAAACCGTTACTCTATTAAGGGTGGTACAGATTCGCAAAATATCCTTGTCTTCTTGTAAGCAAACAAAAACATGTGGAAATCATAAACCTTAGTATGAGAATCCCGTACTTCAGAAGCACCGGAAGGTTTGTGGATTGTAAATTAGTGCTAAAGTATTAGACTAGAGCGCGACCGAAGATTCGGTTTTGGTTTTGGCTAGTTTCAGCAGAAAACTAGAGTTTAAGCGACAGTTTCGGTTATGACAAAGAATATATACACTACGCGAATGGTTATGTATGACTTATGGCATAAAATCGGCCGACACTTCAGCATCGCCGAAACTCACGTGTTTAGGTGAATTAGTGTATTGAGTTTATTGATTTCTTTATTATCATGTTTAAACTCTATAAAATGCGTAAATGAGAACACAAGAATTAAGTAATTGTTTTTCAATAACAAACACATTTGGGGTTTTCAATCTAAATTAAAATTTAAACAAAACGTGACGAACTTTATATGGACAGGTATGTTTACAATTATTTGTTTGTTTTACAATTATTAGAATATGCACTAATGACGCGGGCTATTAAAATAATGAATACAGTGTCCCGAGCTATTGATCTGTTTGAGTGTACACTGGCGGAATTTCATTTCATAGAGCTGTATTAACATATCTGTGTATGTAACAATTATGAGGTTATGTAAAGTGAATGTAATTAGTCTTAGATGTCTCATGTTATGTATTGGCTAGTCTGTAAGGTGAAATAATGATATGAAAATAAATAATACATAAATGTTGTATCCGCATGTTTTTTAAAACTATAGTTTGAAGTAGGTATCTACCTTGGGTGCAGAATCAGGGTTGGACCGAGCATTGACGATGTATTTGTCGTAGTAGCCTCCACCGTGTCCCAGCCTGTCTCCAGAACGCGTAAACGCCACACCTGGAGCTATGATCAGGTCCAGACCACCTGGAATCAATTATGTGGAGTTATTAGTATTAGGGTTTTTTGTGTATCCAACACTGAGACCAGAATACTTTAAGTTGCCTTATATCATCTGACTCTTGGAGTATCCATTATAGCATACTAGCTTTCGCCCGCGGCTCCGCCCGCGTTAATTTCGATCCCTCGGGAATAGTACTTTTTGTCGGGATAAAAGGTAGCCTATGTCCTTCTCCGCACTCCAGAGAACTTGTATGCAAAATTTCATGACGATCGGTTCAGTAGTTACGGCGTGAAAGCGTAACAAACAAACAAACTCACTTTCGCATTTATAATATTAGTAAGGAAGTAAGGATAAGGATACCCATACCCTATTAAAGATAATCATGTACCTTTTGATGCCTATTTTATTTTTTCTCTAATACAAAAAGTTAAAAACAGCTTACCGGTTTCCATGGCGTCAGCTCTAGGCATGTCCTTGGAATGCTGTTGAATGCCATGTCTGGTCTGTGGCATGAGCTCCTCATCACCCGTCTCCATGCGCAGCATCCTCATGCGCCCTCCAGCGTACTGAGGGACGAAGGCGGCTGCACCCCGGCTCCGGATGTGCTCTATGATCGGCGCTGTGTTGATTTCTGTGTCGGTGCTCATGAAGAGCGAGATCAGCTTGGAGTTTTGGTACCAGGGATGGTTGATCAGCTGAAAATAAGAAGCAAAAAACATTAGGTGTCAAGTCAAACTACATTATGTACATAAATATTATCACGTCTTTTTCCCTTACGGGGTAGACATATAAATATACACACATTGAGCTAGCCCCAAAGTAAGTTCGAGACTTGTGTTATGGGATACTAACTAAACGATACTGGAGACGCCAGCAGCGTGCTGCGTCTCTTAGCGGATGCGGATTCTATTGGACCCAAAAATTCCCTTCGTATTCAAGCAAATCCCTCGAACGTTCGCATCTGCTCAGGATATCCCGACCCCAAAGTGACTTACCAGTTCGCAGACCAGCCTCTCAGGAAACCAGGAAACCAGCATCAGCTTACGACAGCTACAATCGGCACACTCTTAAATTATCACCGTTTACACGTATATAAAGTTCATGGGTTATTTATCACGAGCGGTGGGTCTGTCACCCTGGCCAATTTAGTCAGCCTTGCGGATTTTAAGCGGGCAAGCAAACTTCACAGCGTATGAAGTCACAAGCAGCAGAAGGACATATCGTGTCACATTCTGGAGATCAACCTCGCGCGACGGCGTTACGGAGGATACTGGCCACCCCTCGCGGCGTGGGTCAGGCGCAGGCTTGTCAAACTTTTGAATCGGGGTTCCAGGACAGTTACGACATCTAGTGAGATTTTGCTTGAACTATTGGCGCAACCAGATACTATATTTTATAACAAATACATATATAGATAAACATCCAAGATCTGACAAGACTATTTTCCATCTTGACCTGGCCGGGGATCGAACTCGGGCATTATCGTATCGCAGGCTGGCGTGTTGACCACTGCGCCACGGAGCTCGCCGAGCTTAGGTTTATGAGAACTAAAAGCCATGTTTAGCATGTTGGTGGGCTTGGAGGTGGAAAACGGAATCGAAATACTGATGGGTTGCTAGCTGCATTGACTATAATATAATTGCTCAGTGTCAAACTAGTTTCAAAAAACCTTTATGTACTGTTCATATAGGACGTGAGCACAGGCTACGTAGCATGGAACGTGCGACAAGGTTTATCGACTTTCGTTATCTTACTTTTCCGTAATATAAAAGAGCGAGATTGGGATAGTTTATCGCGCGATATAAACGGTGTCGCAGGCGCCTTGTTGCGGGTGTGGTGGTTAATTTCAAAATGCTGCCCCCATAGCATGGTCAGTGCCTAGCCTACATATAACGCGCATAATATCAAAATCGGTTCAGTAGTTTGGTAGAAGTCAGTTTTTATATTTGAAAGCTTATCTACGACCAACATCGCTCCTGAGACAAAGCGAAAGAAACAAATGTAGAAGCGGGCGAAGTTGTGGGCAAAGTTTTTTAGTAGGGGCCTAGCCCAGTTGTGGGTAAAGTTTCCATAAATTAGGTCACACCAATTTTTTGATTTTTATACCCCTCCTCCCTCCTAGTCTCATATGGTAACAATTGTGTGACCCCTCCCCCCTAGTGTGACGTCAGATACATTTTAATAAGGAAATATCAAAACTATAATACAATACTACTTCCAAATCAAATAAAAAGACGGTGGAAATAAATACGACGTCGGCGTACCAACGCCGACGTAGTATATACAACTACCAAGTATATCTTTGTACTTGCTCCGTGACTTAGATTGAGATTTTGCTAAGAAAGCCACCGGTGACCGCAAGAAGGGTGACCGGCTTTGTACGTGTGTCATCAGTCATCACAAAGCAGAAGACCCTTCTCCCCTGTTTGTCACACGCTGTCACACTTCGTTGACCCCCTCCCCTCCCCTTAACGTGTGACTTAATTAGCAGGAATCCCCGTTGACCTGTTAAGTTGTTACAAGTCATATGACTGATATACCAATCCTTATCAATACTGAGTTCAACAAATTGTTTACTGCAAGTATTTATTTAATAACTAACTATATCACGATAACAATACTTGATTTGAAATCTACTATACAGCGTGATTTTGAACCCTCTAGCTTTATTGAAATCTGGGAATCTGAATCCCTAATGGAATACAGAATTGTAAGAAAAAAAAGTAAAAACAAAAAATAAATTTAACTTTTCATAGAAATTCGTCCAGCTGGTCGGCGACTTTGTATGGGAAACCTAATTTTCTTTTTCGTTTTTTACCTTTTTTTCTTGCAATTCTGTGTTCCATTAGGGATTCTGATTCCCAGATTTCAATATAGCTAGGAGGTTCAAAATCACGTTGTATATATGTATGACGAAATATCTACATACATTTATGTATATTAATTCTCATGTCTTTATTATTTAAACAGAGCCTAAGAATAGGTATAACGTCTAAAGGCCTGGTTTAGTTATTAGTATGTTCGTGGGTCTGTATGGGTGGAAAAACTAAAGTATGGGTTGCTAGCCGCATCGCCTATTGACATTATTCTGTCAGTCTGCTCAACCCTGCTTGCTGGTATATTCAAGGTTTTTTTTTATTAAGTAAGTAGGTCTTATGTCTTGTCTGGTTGAGTTACAGTCAAATTAATATCCACTTTTTAGGATTCCGTACCTCAAAAAGAAAAAAACTAAATCCTTATAGGATCACTTTGTATGTCCCTTTTTTTCAGAAACGCGTGAAGATATCAAGCTGAAATTCATAACAAATACTCAAGCTTATTGTTTCTAGGAGCTGTGAGAAAATCAAACTTCTAAGCCAACGCAATCAAAAGATACAGCCGTTTATGCTGCAAATTTTCGACTTTCGCAAGGGAATCAAAACCTACAGGGTACATCCTGTGAAGATTCTTGAATATTTGGTACGAAGCAACGTCTTATAGACATAGACAAAGAAACACAGATAAAGAAAGATTGCGAAAAGCGTAATTTTTAATAAAAAAATTTGTTACATCATACAATAAAAATATTTTTAATAATTTAAAACTTATGGCAACGCGAGCTCCGTGGCGCAGTGGTTAACATGCCAGCCTGTGACACGAACAGACACGAAGGTGCGGTCAGGTCATGATGGAAAACGATCTATTTCAGATTGACCCAGTTCTGGGATGTTTATCTATAAGTATCTATTATAAAATACTAGCTTTCACCCGCGGCTCCGCCCGCGTCAATGTCGATCCCTCGGGATTAGTACTTTTTCCCGGGATAAAAGTAGCCTATGTCCTTCTCCGTACTCCAGAGAACTTGTATGCAAAATTTCATGATGATCGGTTCAGTAATTACGGCGTAACAAACAAACAAACTCACTTTCGCATTTATAATATTAGTAAGGATAAGGATAGTATCGTTATATCCTACGTACGACACAAGTTCACAACTTACTGTGGGGCTAGCTCAATTTGTATGATAATATGTCCCCTATATATATAATGGTACGGAACCCATCGTGCGTGAGTCCGACTCGCACTTGGCCGGTTTTTTTTTATCTCACCGCTTCTTGGTCTCTGAGTGAGTAGAGCTTTTGGCTGGGTTTGGCTATATTAATCATTTTGGTGACTCGGAAAGTCTTACCTTCTGAAACACAGCTTCAGACTGTCTTGTCTTCTCATCTGCTGTGAGAGCTGCGAGTTTGGATGCTATCTGGTCCCTGAGCAGAGCTTTAGCTGGGTTTGGCTTAGCTTTGCTCATTTTGATGATTCTGAAAGTTACATCGAAAATATCACAGTTTGTCGAGACTTAGCAATAACATTTAGGATCATATGGAATTTTTGCTTTTTGGAATATTTAGAAACGGAATTCGTATCACTCCTACGTACACGTATGTATTCGACTACGACATCTCCTGGCTTATAAAATCAACTAATTTACTTGAAGATGTTATTTTATTTCATCATGCGTGGTATGATAGTCCCAATTTAGATTTCAACTCTAAAGGGAGCTTGGAGTTGCAATGCGACTGGCTGGTGTCATCCTTACTAATATTATAAATGCGAAAGTGAGTTTGTTTATTTGTTTGTTACGCTTTCACGCCGTAACTACTGAACTGATCATCATGAAATTTTGCATACAAGTTCTCTGGAGTACAGAGAAGGACATAGGCTACCTTTTATCCCGGGAAAAAGTACTATTCCCGTGGGATCGACATTTCTTAAGATGACTAAAAGTAAGTCAGTTTGTTTGTATACTTTTTCTTAAATAAATAAATAATAAAATAAATATATACGGACAAATCACACAGATTGAGCTAGCCCCAAAGTAAGTTCGAGACTTGTGTTATGGGATACTAACTCAACGATACTATGTTTTGTAATAAATACATATATAGATAAACATCCAAGACCCAGGCCAATCTGGAAAAGATCATTTTCCATCTTGACCTGGCCGGGGATCGAACCCGAGCACTCTCGTGTCGCAGGCTGGCGTGTTGACCACTGCGCCACGGAGCTCGTCACTTTTTCTTAAATACACAATATATGACGAAATAATATTAATACATATTTAAAGAACAATTGAAGATGAGTATTTATTGATAATCACTTAAAAATACATTACGTGCAATATATCTAAATAAAAATAGTCAACCATACGAAAGCCGCAATGTATTTTGAAGTGACTATCAAAACGTACACTATCAATAGACCAGCTGGTGACCGAAGACAGCAGGCCACTGTAATTAGCCTGGAAACTGATGATGCAAAACCCTTAATCATCCTCCTAATTATATGGCAATAAATAGCTTTTTATTGATTTATTTAATGACGCTGGAGTCTGGACTAAATTATAGCCATCTCGTACCCCAGTACTGTAGATAGGTATTTATTTTGTAAAACTGTATATATTCATAAGCATTTCAAAAATTTAAGCCTGTTATATTTAAATTTGGCTCATTAATAGGCTTAACTTTTTAATCTACACTTCTACACAAATATTATAATAATCAAAGATTTTATTGTTTGTTTGCATTGAATATGCTCCGAAAGTACTGGACCGATTTGAAAAATTCTTTCAACATTAGAATCATACATTATTCCTGATGAACATAGGCTATAGAATTTAATATCTAGATATTTTAAATTATATAGTTTTAAATAAAGCTAGTTTTAAATAAAGTGCAATGAATGTGTTGCAATGAAAGTGGCATATGAACTGAAAATCATAGAGCAGCTTTTCCTCCGTCGAAGTCGTAGTAATTGATGATGAACGAAATAAAAGTTTTTTTCTTTAAAGGACTTAAAAATAAATGGGCCACCATTTGCTTGACATATTTTTTATTTTTAAGAATAGTGAAATTTGAATTTTATACAAAAAACGAGCGACCCCTACTAACTAGCCCCGGTTTCGCACGGGTGCGATAAATCTATACGAAGAGTTTGTTTGTTTGAACGCGCTAATCTCAGGAACTATATAATTCTTGAATATATAATTCTTTTTGTATTGGATAGACCATTTATTGAGGAAGGCTTTAGGATATAAATCATCACGCTGCGACCAATAGGAGCGAAGCATCAATAAAAAATGTTTTGAAAACGGGGAAAATTATTTATCTAAACAAATTAATCATAATAACAGAAATTGCCGCACGCAACAGCTAGTTATACATATAAACTTTACTCTTGAATCACTCTATCAATTAAAAAAACCGCATCAAGGAGGCCTTTGACACTTGTCTGTCTCGCTCGCATAATCAAACATTTTTAAAGATTATTAAATGATTGTGTCTCATTTTTACAAAAGTGTTTCCTAATTATCCTAAATAACAATATCGTGGATATTTTAGACATGCTCAGCATTAAGATTTATTATCCTACATTTGTACAAAATTATATGTAATGATAGTACCCTATGTGCAATATTAAAAAAAAAACTTTAAGGGTTTTGTTTATTCCTTTTGAGGTATATGTAGGAGTATAACCTAATTGTCTGTGGAGGTACAGCACCCTAAAAACATAAAATAAATGAACAACTTTTCCTATGGGAACAATGCTGGGAACTAAAAAAAAAATCGACATTCCCATACAAACTGACCGTAGTGACTATTTTTTATGGAAATGACGAAATTTTTTTTGAGTTTCCAGCTTTGGTCCCATAGAAAAAGTTGATCATATTGATGGCCTGAGTCACCCCTTCAAGGGTCCATAACGATCAAAATTTCACCATGTATATTATATTGATATGAAAACGAATGGTATTAAATGTCAAAATATATGTTGGTAGTTTATTAATGAAAGACGAAAATATAGAACGCACAAGTAGGTATTATATTTCAAAAATTAAAAACCCGGCTTCTTTCCCTATTACCACCTATCTGAGGACATTTGGGTTTTTACAAACATAGGTATAACCTAATAAAGTGCGAAACACATCACCCCTCTTGTAGCCGGTAAAAATAAAAATGCTGTATTTCTTCGTGGTATTTTATGATATTTACAAACCACAAACACCAAAAAGCCAACATCACGTGGTGTTCCCAGGCGGTCACCCATCCAAGTACTGACCACGCCCGACATTGCTTAACTTCGGTGATCGGACGAGAACCGGTGTGTTCAACGTGGTATGGACGTTGGCGATAGTATAAGCGAATTTAACTAACAAATAGGTATGCTCATATGGTTTTTTGAAAATAGACTTCAAAATCAAAACTGGGTAATAGACATTTTTCTCAAATTAATTTTATTTCTAGTTAGATCGCCATATAAAGTGCCAAGGAATGGCTATTAGTATCTAACTAGACATATTCATCTATGAACTAGACTAGGATAGGTTCATAAGCTAAACAAGCAAACACAAATGTTGAATAAAATACAGTAACTAATTTGAATATTAATATTTTAAGGAAACTTACAAATTATATGCTTGAGATTTTACAACCATTCACAATAAAATAATAAGCCAGACTGTCAAACCAGACTGATATCGTACAATTGTTGATAATTTCATTCAGATAAAATCACTATAATACGTAAACAAGCAAAAGTCATGCTCTTCATCAGAGGATACACATGGATATGGCATACACGCAGGGAATAGCGCCATCTGCCAAAAGTTAGATGAACTAAAATGTTTGGACCCAGAAAGATATGAATTTGGTTCGTTTGTGGGAATGCTTTATGTTCTTAGCATCAGCATGGTTCTCAGTGCTTTTTAGAATGTCTGTGTAGTTCCACAAAAATTACATCTACGAGAATTAACAGTGGAACGTTAATGATAAGAGAAATCGATTCCAAGAAAATTATATTTAGGAATGTCCTGTTCTTTACTAATTAATATTCAGTAAGTTTAACTTTAAGGATAAATTTATTATTAACATTGCACTTGCATTGTCATCTAGTTCTAAGACAATATAAATTTAGGTGACCAGATTTTTAGGACTTCGTACCTCAAAAGGAAAAAAACGGAACCCAGGATCACTTCGCTGTCCGTCTGTCTGTCAACAACCTTTTTCTCAGAAACGCGTAGAGGTATCAAGCTGAAATGCATATCAAACACTCAGGTCTACTGCCCCTTGGAGCTGTTAAAATAAAAATTGCGAAAAGCATAAATTTTTAGTTTCATAATGTATAAAAATATATTTGACCTCTTTATTTTAAATTTATTATAGATAATGGTACGGAGCCCTTCGTGCGCGAGTATGACTCGCACATGGCTTTTTTACATTGATGTTATTTTCCTCACAAAACAGGCTGATTATCTACACAGTCCAGGAAGTAGACAATTTCTCATAAACTGAAGCTCAAAAGTTCTAGTTTTAAAAGAGCGATTGTCCGAAAATGTAGATATTCCAATAAAAGTTCCCACGTTAGTTGTTTAGTTTACAGATTATCTTAGGCTTGACAGTTCAAAATATATTCAAAACTTATCGTTCATTACTTTATTTCGACATTTCAGCCGTATCAAGCATTCTTCAAAATGGTCTTACAGTGAACTGTGAGCGACGATATGAACGACGATGCGAAATAAGAAAAAGCCCAAAAGCAGACCCTGGGCTCCGATACATCTCAGATAAGGATACAACCTGAACAAGCTCAGATGAGAGACAGACAGTTATTTATCTAACATTGACTCTACGTGCAATTCACATCGTGATATGTAAAGAAAAAAAAATAAAATCAGAGAGGCATCAGGTGATGATCACAAACACAACGCTTTTGTATGCGACATTTGATATCTTGCACTTGAAACTGGTTTTGTTTTCAAAGGCGAGGATATACTTAATAACTCGAGCGAGTGTAGTATCTAGGCATGTTAATTAGATGACTAAGTGTCGTCTTTAACATTATGTTGTCAGTTGATGTTTTTTTATTTATAAGTAATAAGTACCTACCTGAGCCATCAATCGTAACTTGTAATGTAGGAAGAGTTGAAATATGAGAGTTTGGTGCTTCTCCAAGCCTTGCGCTCACTGATATCACCCAAAGTCGACATCCGTTTCTCTAGGGCCTTTGGTAATGTTCCCTATTATCTGCCTCAAACGCCCGGTGAAGAAGCGAAAGCTGATGTAGGTACTGAACGTAACCGACGACATACGTCTATACATAGGGCGCACTGTAAGTTTCCGGAACTGGCCACTTACATAAACAATATTTAAAATTTTATTGCAACATTTGAAAATAGAACTCTTTGGCTGTAGAATGCAGTTTGTTTCATTTGACTGTCTTTTGTCTTTACCTTGTGGCGCCATTTAAAAAATTGTGTGTCTGCATCAACATGGATTTAACTCGGGAAAATTTTCGTAGTATGATTTTCTACGATTTTAAGTGTAATTTGACAGCTCAACAGAGCATCGCTTGGCTTGAAACAGCTTTTGGCAATGAAGCACCATGCAAGACAACTGTTTATAGCTGGTTTGCAGAATTCAAGCGTGGTCGTATCAATCTCAGTGACGAATCTCGCGGTGGTCGGCCGTCCACCGCTGTGACCAACAAAAACATCGATGCTGTGCGCCGTATGATTGAAACAGACAGGCATGTGACCTACCATGAAATTCGCGCATCCTTAGAAATAGGCATGAGTCAAATACAATTAATCCTACACAAACATTTGGGTGTGAGAAAGCTGTGCTCGCGGTAGATCCCACACAACTTGACCGAGGCTCAAAAAACGGACCGCGTCACTTGGTGCAGTGCCATGCTTACCAGATTCAACGAAGGTGCGTCAAATTTGGTGTGGGACATAGTAACAGGTGACGAAACATGGATTTATTGCTACGATCCCAAAACAAAGCAGCAATCGAGCGTATGGGTCTTTCAAGATGAGCCGAAACCAACCAAAGTGGCGCGCGTGAAAAGTGCATCTAAGCGGATGATTGCTTCTTTTTTTAATAAAACTGGACACGTGGCTTCTGTTGCTTTAGAGAATCGTCGTACAGTGAATAGTGACTGGTACACGACCATTTGTTTGCCGGAAGTTATTGACGAACTCCGTAAAAATAACCGTAAACGCCGTATCATCCTGCATCACGACAATGCTAGTTCTCACACGGCCAGACAGACAAACGACTTTTTGAAGGCGAAAAATGTAGAACTCATGAGTCATCCTGCATACAGTCCCGACCTGGCACCTTGTGACTTATTTCTGTTCCCAAAAATTAAGAACCAATTACGCGGTCAACGATTTTCATCACCAGAAAAGGTTGTCGAGGAGTATGAAAAACACGTTTCAGAGGTCACCACAGAGGAGAGGCACAAAAGTTTTCAAAACTGGTTTCATCGAATGAAAAAGTGCATAGACGCCAAGGGAGATTATTTTGAAAAACAATAAATTAATTTTGTACCTTTAATAGTATTTTTTCATATTCATTCCGGAAACTTATAGTGCGCCCGTTGAGGAATTTAAAAATTATGCTAGGATAAATAAACTCGCTAATACATATATTTTAGTCTCACTTATATATTTAAATACAGACAGATGCATCATATATGAACTAGAAAAACAATGTACTTATTAGTTTTTTTGGCATTCGGGTAATAAAAAAAAACGTTTATCATAGGTATCACGGCATAATGTCTCGGAATGTTCTAAGTTATCGCTCTAGCTATTCATCAGCTTATCTAACCTTACTGGAAGTTATTTTTTTTTCACAAAGATTTTATTAGCCTGATATAATAATAGTATTAGGAATTATATGAGAGCCCTTATGTAACATTTAAAATTTATTTAGTATATTGGTATAGAAAGATACACAAGTTTTGATAAAAAAAAATATTAAATTGGTTTTTCAAAAAACTATAGACCGTCGTCCCAACTCTATTTTCTGATGTACAAGATAGTGTTTCGGGACTATAATGTGTGCATGGAGACTTCATTGATGAACATAAATATCCAATTTCCTACATCCGGTCAGGAAGCGGTTTTAAAAAGTTCAACATACCTATGTAAAAAAAATTGCATGAGTGATTGTGTTAACATTCTTTATAAACACAATTGGCAGAATTGTACTGAGCAGTTTGGACCAATTTTTGAGACAGTTTCAGAAAGCATTTGACTGCTGGTCCACGGCGGACTACTACATTTAAAAACTTCATATCTTAAGAAATAAATGCGCAAGAAAAAGTTTAAAGTACTGTATGAAAGGTATCCTAACTCCTCAACATATGGCAACCAATAATGCCCAAGTTAGGGCAAATGCTTTCTAGAACGGAGACAGAAATCGGTCTAAACTGCTTAGATGTACTGCCGATTGTTCACATATAAAATTAAAAAAAAAACACTCCTACATTTTTGTTCAACAAATTTTAAACTTTTCGAACTTTCATAACTCCTATTCGTTTTCTAGCTCAATGTAAGAAATTGGTTATTTATACTAAACAATGAAGTGCCCATCCATGTATGAAAGTCCCCAAACACTATATTATACATCAGAAACATTATACTTTCGTGATTTACCTTTGCGTGTCTCTGCACTGAGTAATTAGGTTTATTTTTGTATCCTTGGACTAAAATATGTTTAGTGCAACTATACGTTTGCATTTGTGATGAAGTTAATAAACATATTTATTAAATTAGTTTATAAAAATACATGAGATATTTAAATTTATTCTATAATTTAAAAATCAAAATAATTGTGTCAAAAAGCGATGCGGCCAGAAACCCATTACTATTTTGATTCTGTTTTCCACCTTTACGCCCACCAACACGCTAAACGTGGCCTATCGGTCTTATGGCCTTAGGCTCTGTCTGCCCTGTAAGCCGTGATAATATGTATGTATGTAATCAAATATGATCACTAAAATTATAATTTATAATTATGATTCATAAAGTTATATAGGTCATTTTATTAAAGAATTTAGACAAAAATTTAAAAATATAGTAAAAATTCAGCATTTCCGCAGCGTACATAAATATTTAGCTGTTCTGGTTCAATATGTTTTTATATAAGCATAAATTATAAGAATAAATTTTAATAACATAATAACATTTTAATTTTTTAACAAAGACTGGTCAACCAAAGCTCAGAACAGAGAGGAGTGGAAAGAAGAAAGGGAGGCCTTTGCCCAGCAGTGGGATTTAATAGGCTTATAATAATAATAATAATACAAACGGCCCGCGTATCTGGCGTAAACCCTCTCCAAGAGGAGTAAAAAACATATACGAATAATAATAATAATAATAATAACATTTTAGTATGTGTATACATCAGAAATAAGTTTGAATTTCGCAACAATAAACTGAACCTACTTAGCAGCTATTTATTATGAAAATACTGCATGTAAAAGAAAGTAAGGTTAACAATGCGTATTGTAACACAGTGGACATAATAGATGAATGCCACATGACGATAAGCTTCGTCACAGTCAATCAATAGCATGGGGCCATCATACAAATAATCAACATATGTGGCACAGTTGTACGAGTACGAGTTTTGATTCCATATACATATTACTACAAGTAGGACAACCAACAGAAAGGTCAAAACACTGGATGATCATTGAGAAAAAAGTTAAGGTACACTAGAATCTGGTATAAATCTAACTTGTTTTTTCTGATCTCTGTTTTTCAGTTCTTCAGTTGTCAGACTGACTTAAATATAACAAACCAGATCAAATATTTTTTGCATTAAACCACAATGCATTGTATTCGATTGTAAAAATGGGAATACAAGGGAAACTTGCACACATTTTCAAAATCTTTCCAAGATATTAAAGTTACAAAGTCATTTTCTTTTGTGTCGGTCAATACCTACTGTCCTTCGAAAACGAACTATAGGTAGGCACGTCATAAGTTCTATTCCTACTTCTAATACGGGATGTGAGAACTTTGTTCTTTTGCGAATTCTCATAATACAGTTGCTATTTTAAATAAAGTTTTATTTCTTAGTATATTTATAGAATGGTAATATTAATTTTTGAATATTTTCATACATTTGAAATGTACTTTTCCACACAATGTTAACCAAGTTGAATATATCGTTATCAAAAAAGCGAATGTCCGGTCTTTTCAGCTAGATGCTTACATAATTACAATTTATGCACGTTCCCATTCTCGATTTCTTAAAATAGTTACTATGCTATAAATGTTCTAATAGAATATTGTTAACATGAATGAAAGTTACAATATATTTTGTGATAATTTTGTGAAAATGTTATGTTTATGTCACGCTTATCTCAGAAAAAATGTTCATTCGAATTGAAAAATACTGCTTATATTTGGAGTTCGTCCACAAACTTGGGTGAGTTACTTATTTGTTAACATTTGAGTAATTTGATGCCCAACTTGAGAAGTGATGAACAAACAAGCGAGAATGTCACGCAACGCAAATATACATAAAAAAAGAACGATGACCTTACAAGTATCAAATTGGCCTTATAAAAACCCGCATAATTACGAGTAAGTAGAATAATAATTTAAAGAAGCCTCTGGACAATGATATTGGTAATACAAACGAATCAATGAAAACATTTTATAGCATAACAGGAAACATAAATTGTAGCTATAATTATATCTCTGGGAAATAATTAATATAGGGTATACAGTATCTTACATGAATTTAATAAAAGCATTTATACTATTTTCCGTTTAATAAAAGCATCTATTTTGTCTTTTCAAATCTAAAAATGTTCGTAACTGCCGAGTTTTTTTCGATATTGTATGATTCTTGTCTTGTATTTTAATTTGACTAAACCATAAGCATAATTTATTTTATTTTTTATCATAAGTACTTTTGTATCATCCATCAAATGATAATTATACCTACTTATATTTTGGAAAAAATTGAGGATATGAGTTTTTCGTGGTAGTTCTTAAATTATTTTAATTTCTTTACCTTAAAAGGTTAGTATGATTTTTATGAGTAGTATTTACATGATTTATACATTATTAACTAAACATAATTTTAATTCATTACAATTATATCAGTTAATTGTGGTAAACAATCACAATAACTTGGTTTACTCAGTGAATATTTTCCTGTTATTAGATGAAATAATATTACATCTACTTAGAATTATTTTTTTTAATTAGCAAATATTGTATTAAGTATAACATAATTCAAAATGTATATTAACATATTTTTATAAAGTTAAATACAAATATGAGAAAAGTCGTAAAAATTTTGCAAAATTTGGAATAAGTAAGTAATGCCTACATTATAGATGCTTAGAATAATATGTCATTTACCTGGTTTTATTGTCGCTGAAAAATAACCTACCGCTTATCCTGCGGGAAATGACCTATAAAGAAAAATGAAACCGTTATTATTATTTTACTGCTGTCGTAATTTTTTTTTGATTTATTAATATAGGACATAAATTGGTCAGACATAAGGAAATATATCCAATATTTTTTGCTATATAATTTAAGGTAAACTAATCCTCTTTTTCAGTATGTACGCGCTGTAAATCATGTTTGATATTTTTAGTGTAAAAATAAACAGAGAAACAGAACAGAGGTAATCTCACCAGCTGATTAAAATTCCAGCGAGCTCCCATCTTTCCAGTTTTATGCCATAGGTGTGGCTGCAGCAGACCTGTGACTGTTCTTTGTTTAGACTCGGCCACGCAGGGGGCGCTTGCCGCCAGCTGCCTTCACATTAGTTGGTCGACGTAGTCGGTCCACGCAGAAAGCAGTCGCAGTCGGGCTTCGCACTTGGCCGGCGCCGCACGTGCTCGAAACACACGTCTCGATCAAAACTTTATTACGTCAAATCAATGGATATAACCTAACTCGCCGCGCGTTTTGCAAATTAAACGTGTAAAATGGTAATTCATTGTGTCCGTACACAGCATCCGTAAAGTGTCGTAAGATCGCTGAAAAGTGACGTGCTAGTGCGTGCCAACGATGTGAATTTTAGTGCATTGTGTGTTGTGTTACAAAAAAAGGAGCAATGAGTATCCAAAAGTGCCTCCTGGATAACTCCAGCAGGATGATCAAGGCGATGTCCACGGCGAAGTCGAGCAACAACGAAGTAAAAACGGTGAGTGCGGTTTATAAACATTTGTTTATCGTGTAAATATGCAAATGGTTACCGACCTTGCAGAGTTTATTTCAGAGCTACATATTTTGTAGGTTATCTTTAATAAAAATATTTTTTATCCGCATATAAAACCACTAACGAGATAATCAAGCAACGGTTTTACACTATTTGTGTATAATAATCTCACGGCAACTAGATGTCTTATTGGACCAGTGAACACATTACTTGTGTGATTTGTACACAAAACAACCGATATTACTAGTCGATATATGAGGTCGAGTCAATTGCTCGGACGTTGTTATATTTAGTCAATTAAAATAAATTAATAATCATCACAACAACAAAACCAGCGTGACTGGCGTCGGACCCGTATGAATAGATGTGAAATACGTGAATCACGAACAATGCTAGGTACTTAAAGCCAAGATTTGTTACACTTACGTGATTGTCAGTTACCGTGTTATTGTTCTAAAGTATGCAGTTAAAAAATTATAATTTATTAAATCTCTGCACATGAAACAAACATCTCACATAGGTATTTCTTGATATTTTTTATTCATTTTATTAATTAACTAGCTGTTGCGCGCGACTTCGTCCGCGGCAATTTCTGTTATTATGGTCAATTAGACTTTTTTATAGTATAGATGAATAATTTTCCCCCCTTTTTATAAACATTTTTTATTGTTGGTTCGCTCCTATTGGTGCCAGCGTGATGTTTTATAGCCTAAAACCTTCCTCAATAAATGGACTATCTAACACAAAAATGATTTTCCAATTTGAACCAGTAGTTCCTGAGATTAGCGCGTTCAAACAAACAAACTCTTCAGCTTCATTATATTAGTATAGATAAATGCTATAAATTACCGAGTTGCAGCTTCCAGCTGTGTGGAAACTGGAAATTAGACAAAAAGTCGTCAATTAGGTATTTCTTTGATACAACTTTAGTATGGAATCCACGTTGGGATCTAAGAAAATCGTCAGACGACGTTCGACATCCCAGCATTAGTCCCATAGGAGAAAAAGTTCGTAGTACATACTTACATACATAGCATCATGTCTTTGTCCCTTGCGGGGTAGTCAGAGCCTAGGTCTATAAGCCCTGAAGGCCACGTTTAGCATGTTATTTATTTTATACAAATATCCGCTATATCAAGTTTTTTTTTTGTATGGAATAATGTGACGAATTTTAGGTGTAATGATAAATAAAAAAACATAGGTATGCCATTATAATTATAAACAGAAATTTAAAACGACTCATAAATAGACAGTTTTGAAGTCAACATTTCTGTAACTGCGTTGTGCACTTTTTTGATGGGTCATTTTTTAGGGCTCCGGCTCCGGACCCAAAGGATAAAAACGGGACTGCTCCGCTGTCCGTCTATCTATCTGTCTGTCTGTATTTCTGTCCGTCTGTCTCCAGGCTGTATCTCATGAACCGTGATAGCTAGACAGTTTAAATTTCTTCTGAGATTATGTACCTATTTCTGTTGCCGCTATAACAACAAATACTAAAAAAAATAATAATAAAGGGGGGCTCCCATACAACATACATGACTTTTTTTGGCGTTTTGATAGATAACGGTACGGAACCCTTCGTGCGCGAGTCCGGCTCGCACTTGGCCGGTTTTTTTTTAACTCGTCAAGACACGTAATCACATAAATACACATTTAAATGGTCTCTGCTCCCGCAGCAGCTGTGCCTGCCTTCGACATGGTGCTCTAGGAATGGGATGGTGCAACTGTAATGATGAAAGCGTCCCACACTAGCGGTGGCCCTAATCAGTAGCCTTATTCATAAAAATTAACAAGCGCTTATTAAACCTATTTTAGTTAAAACTAGCTGTTGCCCGCGACTTCGTCCGCGGCAATTTCTGTAAATATATGTGATTCATTAGTATAAATGAATAATTTTTCCCCGTTTTTTAAACATTTTTTATTGATGCTTCGCTCCTATTGGTCGTAGCGTGATGTTTTATAGCCTAAAGCCTTCCTCAATAAATGGACTATCCAACACAAAAAGAATTTTCCAATTTGAACCAGTAGTTCCTGAGATTAGCGCGTTCAAACAAACAAACAAACTCGTCAGCTTTATAATATTAGTATAGATTCGTACGAACACTTTTTCAGGACACCAGGATCATTCCATATTATTTTTTGTTAATACTGAACGACTCTGGTGACTAACCCTCTTATTCATGCTTTAGGCTTTAGGCTATAAAATATCACGCTGCGACCAATAGGAGCGAAGCATCAATAAAAAAATGTTTTGAAAACGGGGAAAAATTATTCATCTATACTAATTAAACATAATAACAGAAATTGCCGCGGACGAAGTCGCGGGCAACAGCTAGTCTGATATATTTCTTATTATCCAACTGACGGATAAAATAGATTTTTCATACCTTGTCATCACCCGTAATGGTTCTCGTGTTATCGCGCACCTAACGACGAAAAACGTTTTTTTCGAAACGTTAGGTGTAAAAATAATTAAAAAACGCTTCGATTATATTTGATCGAAGAATAAACGCGATATATTTATTTGTTTTTTAGGTACACCAACAGGTTACATGATCACGTTACAAAAAAATATGATATAATTTTGAGTCAAGCATGCAACCCAATTACAGGTGAACACGACATTAAAATAAAACATTTAATATTACCCGACTATGTCTACATACTAGAGGACAATTCATAAACCTAATAACCGTATTAAGTGATTTAATTATACAAATAAGTTGATTTTGTGATAGCAGAAACCACACTGTTAACAGGGTTATATTTTTTCCATAGTGGTCTGGGAGAAAAGAAAAAAACGTAGAATGTACCAGCCTTCTCTTCCCGCCCAGATCGTAAATGCCGATTGAGGGATTGCGGGATAAGCTGACGAATGATATTATAGGCGATGCGGCTACCAACCCCTCACTATCTGATTCCATTTTCCCATCCCATCGCCACTGAGAAATATCTAGGTACTTCCATTCAGTAACATGTATAATTGCAGACAAAGAAAGCCGGCTGCTCAGCCACAGATTACAAATTTTGTCTTAAATACCCACAGATAACTAGTAAAATAATCCATACATCACACATCTTACGTTCACCAACTTGCTAAGCGTAGCTTTTAGATCTGACCTAGGCTTTGTTTACCCCGCAAGGGAAAAAGACGTGATACTATGTATGTACAAATATGTATATTTACACATAGATATTGCGATGGGGAACTTTAATATTACAATGTATTGAATGAACAATGTTATCAGATTAATCTTATATAATACATATTATATTTAATGAAGTAGATACATGTATACAGGAATATTTATTATAAACTTAACCGCGACTTTGTCTGGGTATAGGTATATAAACACAATGAAATGCTGTGCCTGCTATCAAATAAAAAAATAACGGGTTGCACTCCGGAGTGCCAGCAGAAGTGAAAACTCGCTTTGGCGATCTCAGGTCACGTGTCCATCTTACTAATTTTCGATCAGGTCACGTGTCCTGACGCGAGTTTAACATTTCGATCCCCCATCCCAAAAAGTGCACAGCACGAGATGCCGCAAAAGCAATATCGGCCATCGTGCTCGGTCAAATAAAAATTGTAATCATAATTAGAAATGAAAAAAAAATGATAAATGAAGAAATTAGATGATAAATGATAAAAGATAGATGATAAAATTAAAAAGCCCTTCAGGCGAGTAGGTGACCAATACTGTTGAAAAGAGTTTCTTTTGGCGTTTCTTCTCTGCAGTGGTCGGTTCCGAAACGCTAGTAGTCTGTAGCTTTTGCACATTAAGTAATAATATAAATATAACTAAATTAGATCCTTTAAAATGTGATTTGACGTGAAAAAGTGCCTGCAAAGGCCTATATTCTGAATAAACGTTTTGATTTTTTTTTTTCGCGACACGTGTTTCGGCTCTACATGAGGCATCTTTAACGAGATTTATTTATCATGGCGAAAGAATCTCCTTTCGCCATGATAAATAATCATGATTCTGCCAGATAGATGGAACCCAAATTAGATTGCTGATATAGTGTTCGCCGACATATTAAATATGGAAACACACATATAACTTTTTGTCTTATGAAACTTTAATACAAATTTATTCAACTCAAACAGTATTTATATTCATAAGTACTCAAAAAGCTAAAGATAAACATTAAATATAAGTTATTTAGTTTCAATTACAATGGAAAAAGTTAAAGTCAAGTTTGATTAAATTTTGGATAGCTCATCCAAGTTTATGGCTTTCGCAGTAAAAACCTTATTTTCAACTATTTTAACTTAAACGCGTACTTTAGAGGCATTTGAAAGCAGAAAATTAAATTAAGTAGATTTTTTTAAACGAATTCTGCATATCTTATTTATTCTATTAAAATAAGTGGATTTTGCATGCTCATCATTGTATTTACTTGCTTTTATTAACTCGGCTGCCATACGCAGAAGTCAAGTAACTCTATTACAAAAAAAAATGTGCCAAATCCCATTTTCTGCTTCAGCAAATCAATACGCATCTGCCAATATTCTTTATTTTTGTTTAGTTTATTTTGGAAATAGAAATAAATTATTTGTTACAAGTACCTTTTGCTGCTTGGATAATCTAAAACATGCTCATCAGACTAAGGTAAGTAGGTAATGATTTTACATTATCATAGCGTCAAACTACAGGGGTTTCTTTACTTGTTTGAAATGAAATAGAATGAAATAGAATTTTATTCAAATTTGGATGGATATCATGTATCTCTTTTTGAACGTCATATCCTAACTAATATTATAAATGCGAAAGTGAGTTTGTTTGTTGGTTTGTTTGTTACGCTTTCACGCCGTAAATACTGTACCGATCATCATGAAATTTTGCATACCAGTTCTCTGGAGTACGGAGAAGGACATAGGCTACCTTTTATCCCGGGAAAAAGTACTATTCCCGAGGGATCGACATTGATTGACGCGGGCGGAGCCGCGGGCGAAAGCTAGTTATTTTAATATTTGCTAAATCGATAAACTACTAGCGTTTCGGAACGACCACAATTTTGGGTATATACTGATTTATCTATTCTATTCTATACATATAATAAAACAGTAAAAATATTTTGTCTGTACAATTAGAATTTTTGACTGAAATGGATAGAGGGACACTTAAAAAGAATAATAGAAAGCAAAAAAAATTTTTTCGAATTTCTTGTCTGTCTGTCTGTCTGTCTGTATGTATGATCACGATTATCTCCGAAAATACTGAACCGATTTACTTCAAACTTTCACCAATTGCTTTGTTTTAACTCAGGAAAACATTTAAAGTTTGTTTCATCAAAATCGGTTCATTAAAATAAAAGTTATCGTCATTTGAATGAACTCAAGGCATGAGTTTGCCTGCAAACATATAGCAAAAATAAAATAAAATAACAAGTGACGTATGAAATTAAAATCCAAAGTCAATTCATCATCAATAAACGACAGCATTATACCTATCCATACTATCCATAGTAATCCATACTAATAAAAAAAGAGAAGCTGACTGACTGACTGACATATCAACGCAGGGCCTAAACTATAAGGGTTAGGAACTTGAAACTTTGCACAGGGGTTCCTTTTATAACGTAGGGGAGCACTAAGAAAGGATTTTAGGAAATTCATCTCCTAAGGGGTTGCAAAGTTAGTATGAAAGTTTGTCGTTTTTGAAGTTATTCGAATGAAATTCAGCATGAAAGTTTTTTACTGAAAGGTATGAAACACGAGTAAAATATTTTACTCAGAAATCATCCCTTAAGGGGGTATAACGGGGATGCAAAGTTAGTATAATACTTTTCGTCTTTTAAGTTAAGTTATTCAATTGAAATTCAATATTAAGGTGTTTCATTGAAAGTCATGAACTAATGTATTCCGGGTAATTCTACTGTTCCTGAGAAATCGACACTTACGCGGGCGGAGCCGCGGTCCAAAGGCAAACCTGACTTATATATCAACGCACAGCCGAAAGTACTGTGCCCAGAAACTTGAAATTTGGCACAGGGATTCTTTTTATGATGTAAATGAGCACTAAGAAAGGATTTTTAGAAAATCAAAGGGGGTGAAGTTTTATGGAATTTTCTCATTTCTGGACCTAAGTCCAGTAAAGTTTGAAAGTAGGTACACAAGTTCTCAATTAAAATTAAAAAAGATCTGTTTAGGTGAACCAGACAATATTCTTCCTTGAAGGGGTAAATAGGGGGTAAAGTTTGTATAGAATTTTTCCATTTTTAGACTTAGAATATAAAAATAGGTATGTAAGTTCTCGATTACAATTAAGACGAGGCCGCAAATGTTTGGTACCATCGCTCGGCAAAGGCGTACGCAGACTGATCAAGTGCGCGCAAGGGATAGCGCTTGGCGGTTTAGCCCGTGAATGATGAAATAGCAGATAGTCTCGAGTCGCTCAAAGAAAAAAACGTAAGCGCCAAATTCGTTATTTCTATTTTATATAAAATCAGACCGGTTAATTGTATTTTCATATTTACATTTTGATGAATTACTCATAACCTATCCTTTAGTCTAAAAATCATTATTTCATTCGTCGCATTTGAGCTACAATAACAAAAACTCTGCGAACGAAGACCATTTTTCAAAAAATATTTTTATCGAGAAAATTTTATCAAAACGTGTTTTCATCTTACACTTTTGGAGATGAAATAGTCAAAAATCATATTCCTTAGATTTGAAACTCCTAATTTAAGTATTTTGCGAGATAAATAAGGTTCAGAACGACCTTATTTACAGTGGTATCGCCTTAAAAAGATCTGTGTAGGTGAAATGTATAAAATCCCCTCCTTAAGGGGCAACATGAGGGGAGGGTTAAGAGAGTTAAGTTTGTATAGACATTTTCTCATTTCTGGACGTTCTGGATTACAAACAAAAAGATGTATGTAGGTAAAACCGACGAAATTTTCGCCTGAAGGGAAAAACTAGGGAAGTAAAGTTAGTATGGATTTTTTTTTTCATTTCTAGACTTAGAAGTATGAAAATAAGTATATACGTTCTAGATTACAATTAAAAACGATCTGTGTAGGTGAAATGTACAAGGGGAGGAGATCGTATGGAAATTTTCTCATTTCTGGACATAGAAGTATAAAAATAAGTATATATGTTTACATTACAATTAAAAAAATCTGTGTAGTTAAAATGGACGAAATTTCCCCTTGAAGGGGTAAAATAGGCGGGGTAAAGTTTGTATGGATTTTTTTTATTTACTTATAAATATGACACTATGAAGTTTTCCATTACAATTAAAAAATATCTGTGTAAAATGGGCAAAATCCCCTCCTTAAGGGCTAAAGATCTATGCAGGTGAAATATATTAAATTCCCCAATTTAAGGGGAAAAAGCAGAGGGGGAGGGGTTTGTATGGATTTTTTATCATATCTACTGTTCCCAAGGGAACGACATTAACGCGGGCGGAGCCGCGGGCAACAGCTAGTCTGGTATAATTTACTTTTAACAGGTTATGAATATGTTATTATTTATGTGCCATTTTATATTAAAATAGCTTTTTAGTATTATAATAATGTTATACTTTTGGTGGTCATAACTATTTTTGGATTAAGCAATCATATACTCTTATTAAATTAAGAAATAAAATTTCAAGCGGGCGGGATTTGAATCAGCGACCGATTATATTAAAAAGCTAATACTGAAAAGCTATTTTAATATAAAATGACACATAAATAATAACATCGGCTCTACCAACTGAGCTCAGTTGGTAGATCGTAAGTCAAAATAGCATGAATGCAAAATAAAAAGCAAAAAAAAATTAAGGAATCATAATTTGGAAATGGATGCTTTAAATAGGATCGCAACGCAAGTTGTTATATTTTTTGTCCTTATTTTACGTAAAAAGAAGATTTTAATTTTGGTTATTTTTGGCAATAAAATGTAGTTTTTTGACGTTATATTATACTAGATCTGGTGGTTAGTTACATAAGCGTATTAAATATAGTATACTTAAATTAAGAATTCTCGAACTTACTTTGGTGCTAGCTCAATCTGTGTGATTGAGCTAGCACCATATTTACGTAATATCACTTTACTGTTGCAAAATAGCTTATCAAAGTCGGCGAAATATTAAACAGCGATATGCTGGCAGTAACTGCGCACTTACATGACTCATAATCGTAAATCCGACTTAGTAAAATCGCCTGTATTTCACATTGTATCTATAGTTTCTGGAGTTCTTGGTCTTGGTAAGCTTTAACTAAAACCCACCAAGGATTTATAAGGAACTAGCTTTCGCCCGCGTCTTAGTCGATCTCTCGGAAATAGTAGTACTTTTTGCCGGGATAAATAGCCTATGTCCTTCTCCGTACTCCAGAGAACTTGTATGCAAAATTTTATGATGATCGGTTCAGTAGTTACGGCGTGAAAGCGTAACAAACAAACAAACAAATAAACAAACTCACTTTCGCATTTATAATATTAGTAAGGAAGTAAGGATAAGAATAGTAAAAATTCCATGAGTATGAAAGGTAGTTACATTACTTGCAAATAAACATTGATTGATTAATTGATTCCGTATTTTTTTTTATGTTATAGGGCGGCAAACGAGCAAGCGAGTCACTCGATGGTAAGCGAAGCGACTAGCGCTGCCCATGGACAACTGCAACACCAGGGTGTAACAGGAGCGTTGCCGGCCGTTCAAGGAGTTGGGGAAAGGACATGGGGGGAGGAAATGGGGGAAGGATGGGCCTCGGGCTCTCTCACTCACCGAACGAAGCATAGAAGCGGTAAAGCTCCTACTCAAACGTCGATTTTCTGTGAGAGTGTGGTACTTCCCGGCCGGCCCATTCATGCTACTAGCTAAAATGAATTTTGCCGGCAGCGTGGCTCTACCACAACATTTGCACGATAAGTATTCAATGGAAAAGAAAACGTAGGGTAACGTGGTTTATATCAACGGGACATAACCTTTTATTTATTTCTTACCGTTGACGTTTCGATTAAAGCGCCTATTATACCATCCTGAATCTAGGATCCGGAATTCAGCATCCGATAAGGACAAGAAATTCAGTCGTCAGAGCTCCTGATTACACCGTCCGGAACGTGTCCTGAACGGAGACTGCGCGTCCTGAGAGAGCCATCCGTTGGCAATCCTGAATGCGTGAGAGGGACGCCGCTATACGTGCGACGCGATTGGAGATATTATCGTATCGTTTCTAACGTATAGCGGCGTCCCTCTCATGCGGCGATCCTGAATTCCGGATGGTTTCACTTTATGCTTCCGTTATGCTTCCGATAAGGACGTCAGAAGCCACTCTGTCCTGACAACGGATCGACCGTCCTGAATGCGATTAAACTGTCCGTTGACTGAATTCCGGATCCTAAATTCTGGATGGTCTAATTGGCGCGTTAGATTCATCGTGGTCGCAACGAGACCCACGAAAAACTAAAAAACAAACAACGGATTGCACTCCAGGAGTGCCGGCAGAAGTGAAAACTCGCCTTTGCGGTGGCCTGACCACGTGTCCGTCTTACGAATTTTCGATCAGGTCACGGGTTATGACGCGAGTTTAACATTTTTTACCCATCCCAAAAAGTGCACAGCGCTCATCATCATCAAATTTAAGAGCTGTGCTGTTGTCGGTGGAGCTTTTTCCATTCCTCTCTTTCTTCCGCCAGTTCCTTTACTTCTCTATAAGAAGTAAACTTTATTTTTTCTTCTATTTCCTTTATAAAAGTGTGTCTCGGCCTTCCTGGTCCCCTTTTTCCTTCTATCTTTTCTTCTATGATGTTCTTGATCAAATTGTCATGTCTTATTAGGTGTCCTACCATCTTCCCTCTTCTATTCTCAATAATTTTCAATATGTGCACAACGCTACTAAAGCAATTTTCACTTCAAAAGAACATGGCCATACTCGTATAGACGTAGTATTTAGATATAGACAGAACGCTGGTTTGAACTTGGCTTCCGCTAATTATTAAAAGGTTATCACACAGAACTGCCACATAAATTGTTTCGTTGAATGAACAGAAGACTACATTATTATGAAGTAAATGTTTTGCTAACTTAAGATTCTTAAATAATAAATTAAGAAAGTACATCTCTTTCTAAATATATAATCTTCTGCTCTAACTTTAATCATGTATTTACGTTAACTAGGCCTAAGTTATTATCATGTGTTCTGGAAGCGCGGATCCACCTGTCACAGGCTTTATCTAAGCTTACTAGGTTGGTCCCAGAAATATGTATTTTTATAAATTAAGGCTTGGAAATAAAGATTTTTTCATTTTTCATTTTCTAAACAAGATTTACTTCATCGAACATAAAACATAAAACATCAAACAGTTGGTAAAGTTCCTGGGGTACCATTTTTGAAAGGACGACCTCTGGAAAGCGTATGTGCCCAAAAGGCTGGCCGTATTGCCACGTTGGATGTCAATGCTATTTGCTGACATCCAACGTGCTACTCGTTGAATAATGCCTGCCCTTGGGTCACCCGATACCTCGACCACCTTCGTAAGATTTTGAATTGAATAATTTATAAACTGAATAGCCGCTTTAAAATAGTATTTTTGTTCTTGGAGACGATAGCACGCTTACGTAAGTTAGGTAGCCCCGGGCGCGGTCCCCATTAGGATGGGTGACCACAAGTGTCATAAAAATATCTCGACTCGAGCTCCGTGCTTCGGAAGCCACGTAAAGCCGTTGGTCCGGCTGTCATAATTGATGGCAGTCATGAAGCTATGTCGAGGCCTTGAGGCAGCTTGAAAAATCCGACCACTTACACACACGATACACATCATCATCATTTCGAGTAGGTGTCACGGTCAATCGACCATGCACAACCTGGTGTCAGAGTTCTTCGGAGCCGCCTCTCGGCCTCTAACGTGAATCCTTTAACGATTACCAGATGGCAGCCGGGACCACCGGCTTAACGTGCCTTCCGAAGCACGGAATCATCTTTATTATCAGACAATCAGGTGATTCAAGCCTGCAATGTCCTAGCCAAACTGGAAGCAACTAAACAAAGTATACTTTCGGTGGGAATCGAACCCACGACCCCTGGGTCAACAGGCAAACGCCTTAACCACTGGACCACGGAGGCTGTTAACAAACAACACGATAAACAAACAAACAATAGTATTTTTGTTCATAAATGGCGATTCTGCGTCCAATATGTTATGTAATGCAATAACGCTATGAGCAGGCCAACATATTACGCCCCCCATTACTTCGGCTCATGTCGGATACCGGCGCCATATATCGGCGATTCTGTCGTTAGCTGCCAATAAATCGCGTCATTGATAGCCAACTTTGCATGCGGGAAGTATTTGTTATTATAAACAGTGTTATTTTTATCTCGTCGCGACTGTCCTTACTTCAGAAATCGTGACTTTCACAATTTATTGTAAGATATTCACAAGCCAATAATGATATAGTAGGTTATTAATAAATTGACGGCCTCTGTGGCTTAGTAGTGCCTAAGTGCATTTGATTGAGGGGCCTGGGTTCGATAACCGGACAGGTCATGATGAAAAACGAACTTTTTCAGCTTTAGAAGAGTTCCTATATGTGTTTTGACGTTTCAGTAATAAATAAGCTGCAGCCGTGACAAAATCGAAAAAAAAAACGCCGAAAACTTCGCTTTCCTCTCCTTGCATTGATATTTTTTTTATGATGGTATTCGGAGAAGAAAAATGTTCGGTAACCTTGAGCGACATGACCATTTCATAAATACCTTTAATTATTACCTTTAATTATTTTCATTAATACCTGGGTAAGGCCAGACGAGCGTAATTTTTTGAGTTGTGAGCCGCGTAATTTCGGTCGTATAATTTCTGTTCATACAAACTCGCAACTTATTTTACGTCGTCGTGTGGCAGAATAGGGCTTTTGTATGAAACTGAATGTAACAGAAATTACGCGACCGAAATTACGCGGCTCACAACTCAAAAAATTACGCTCGTCTGGCTTCACCCTAAGCATAAAAAATCTGACACCAATGTTCATACAAGTCCAACATTCATCTATACATATATATAATATGTATAATGCTCTGTCCTGAATGACTGACTGATCAACGCTCAGCCTAAACCGCTGATTGTAGTTGCGAAGGAGGTGAAAAAGCAGGGCAAAGTTTGTATGAGACATCGTGATTCCTTGGTCCAATCTACCCTATACATACATATATATTATCACGCCTCTTTCCCATGGGGGCAGATCCTTACAAACCTCTTTCGCTTCATTTACATCCATTACACTTTTCATGCATGCTCGCCGGTTTCGGGTACTCCTTATTTCTCCTTTTGCAAGAACATTTGCAATTTGGTCATGATACGGTCGTCGAGGCCGGCCTTGACCGACTGTTCCAACCACATGTGCCGTATATATACCTTTTGTAAGTCTCTTTTTAACCATCCTCTCTACATGTCCAAACCATCTCAACATCCCTTTCTCAATTTTTGTCACTATATCATCTTTCTCTACTCCTATTAGAACCATTTTCGACTTCTACGCGGACGTAGTCGTCGGCAACAGCTAGTACTATAACATAAAAGCAACGGTTAACTTACCATCAACACTTTCGATAAGTAAGAAATACAACCAATGTATTTAAAACTATAAAATAACTCCGTCTTGTCACAATCAGTTGAATTAATATAGCGCCTGCCACACACGACTGTCACAACCATTTATTGTGAATTACCCGCAGCCACCTCGCAGGCGCTTGAAATATGCGTCGTCTGTGTGTAGGGTTGCCAATTATACTGTTAAAGCAGTATTATACTGTTTTTCACTACACGATACAAAATACTGTTTTCAGCATCAAACTGCTAAACTTTTTTATTTAGTCAAAGGCCAGAGGAGCTCTAAAAATATGTATTTAAAACATTAAATAAATAAAATACTGTTTTATATTCTTCTCAGACCTAAATATATTTTATTTCTTGTAAAAAAAAGGTGGCAACCCTAGTGCCGCTTTACGAGCTCCGCGACGAATAGAGATTTTAGTGAAACGTATATTATCGAGAACAACTTTAAATACACAAATAATGGGATTCTGAATAGAGCAGGGGAAAATATATGCATTATAAATACTATAAATATAATAAGAGAAGTATACTTATAACCTCTCCTATTTTTATATTATAAGTTACTTGCTGTTGCCCGTGGCTACGACCGCGGTAGTGTCGATCCCTCGTGAACAGTAGAATTTCCCGTAATGAAAGGTACCCTATGTCCTTCCCCGGGCCTCAAACTACCTCCATACCAAATTTCGTTTAATGCTTGAAGTGTGAATGGGTAGGAGACCGATAGAGTTACTTTCGCATTTATAATATTACTAGCTGCCCCGGCGAACTTCGTTTCGCCATAAGTTAAAAACTATCCTATCTCTCAAGTTGGATCGAACTGCACATGGTGTGCGAATTTTATTATAATCGGTTAAGTGGTTTAGGAGTCCATTGAGGACAAACATTGTGACACAAGATTTATATATATTAAGATTAGTATGGATCGTGAGAGTTGTAATAGACACGCAAAGTCTACACGTGAAGTCTATAAGACCACAGAGTCACAAGTTAATTTTGTTATGATGACAGCAAGAGTGGAGGTATACAAATTCTATTTAATTCTTAGCTCCTTCTATACATATATTTATGTCTGCATGCGGCTTTATTAATTAAATTCCCCTTTTGTTAGCTCCGCTGTTTGTCTTTCGTCTGTTTGTATGTTATACTGTTACAATTTTTGATTCCATATTTTTGATATGGATACAATACACTATACACAATACTTTTTAAGTAAACAAAATTACTTAAAAATAGCTGTATTGTAGGAATTTTATGATCAAAATAATGAATGTTGTGAAGAAGGCAGTCAAGCTTAAATGGGATGGGGCGGGCCATGTTTTTAGGATGCATTCATATACATTGGTGGGCAAAATTAACAACGAAGTGCCTCTGCAGGTTGGCGAAAAAAGCGAGGTCGCCAAAAACAAGGTGTGATGATTTGATGGCATATGATAGAGCTCGCTAATATTGCTATAATCGCTAAATATGTGATCGTTAAGAGACTAATGAGTACTTTGTTATCATAGATATTTCATTATATTAACGCCAACTTCTTTTTATCTATTTGGATAATATATAAAAACAGTTTTATTTAACAATGATCTTGTGGACAAAAGTATCCTCAAGAAGCGTTGGTATCAAGTAGTATTTTAAATACCTATCCTAAACATTTAACAGCGTGTATAGCTACAAATAATTAATGACTTATTAGGTAGAAACCAACTTGCGATCAACTGGAAGTGCTACTTTTTATTTATGCAATCGAAATTACCTTATTGAAGATACTTCCAGATATTTTATTTTTTATGAATATTTGAAAATATCCTTATTTTAGGATGTAATAAGCAATATTCCCACCATGCTTAATCATATGACGTTGACAATTTCATTAACACTTAGAACTATAATTCGGAAAGGGTTTGACTTGACGTACATACCCAAAAATGCGTTTAAACATTAGAGAATTTATTTAGCTACACATATAGCATAAATTTTATTTTTTACAAATTTTTGTTAGTGTTCAGTGTCCCCCCCCCCACCCTCTATCTAATAAATGGTTGTATATGAACACGTGAAAAAAATCACGGTAGTAGTATATTTAACCAAATTTTAAGGAAAACTATCAGAGCTAAGAAGACTTTAATAAATTAAAAAGTTATAGTCAACCAACTTATAAATGTACTCGGTAAAGTAAAATTTCATACAAATTGAATTAAAAATTAATCAAGACAGTTATTAGTTACGTAAAGACGTTAGATAATGGTACGGAACCCTTCGTGCGCGAGTCCCAACTCGCACTTGGCCGGATTTTTGCATAATGTTGATGCGCGGAATTATCAGACGCGCGATATTATCCAACTCTCCCCTAATGAGATTAAGTCACTAACCGCTTGCTGTTATCTTATCAGCTGGCCTGACTCATGTAGACCGCGTTCCAATTTGTAATTTTGACATTAAAAAGGAAAATATCACAGGCATGGAAAATTTGTTTCCCAAATTTCTATCGGGTGGAGTTCATATGTTACCGGCAATCTTACTCATGTATACTATGCAATACCAAGCAATACCTGGCGCGTGCAGACAATCTATGAAATAGTATGAATATTATTGTCCATTACCTACATACTCTACCTTGGTAATGTACATAATCCCCAGATATAGAGTACCCGCTGGTCCACCGGCAGAGTGCGCTAAATAGATTTAGGTATATATTTATCACTATATGTAATACTAGCTTTCGCCCGCGGCTCCGCCCGCGTCAATGTCGATCCCTCGGGAATAGTACTTTTCCCGGGATAAAAGCCAGAGATCTTGTATGCAAAATTTCATGATGATTGGTTCAGTAGTAACGGCGTGAAAGCGTAACAAACAAACAAACAAGCTCACTTTCGCATTTATAATATTAGTTAGGATGTAAGTACCTATCTACCTATAAAATGACGAACAAATAAAACACTTTAAACCGTATGAAGGTTACTGACTGCTCGCGCGTCTATCCCTTCCCCGCATGCGGTATTGTATAGAATACCTAGGCAAAGTAAATATAAAATAAATAATACTTTATACATTGCCTTAACATTTTAGGTATTCTTTTCATTGAATATATACAGATTGTATAGACTGCCGGTAATACAAGATTTGCTATAGGCAGCAAATCTGGCGCAATAATCCTTATTGTTGCCTCCGTTTACTTGTTGGATCACAACATAATGCATGGGTCTTGTGAGAAATCTAGCGTTGGTTTTATTGGGGTTCGTTGGTTTAAAAATTATGTCGTGGCCGTTTGCTACAAGCAGATTTTCATCAAAACTGATGAGGTTGGTAGTCTCGTAAGTATTAAAGTATTTGGCAATACTTAAAAGAAATAAGAAAGTACTCAATATACTTCATATTACATTCGTAATCTATCATCAGGACTTTTTAGTCTCCACTGCAGGAGCATGACCCTCTCTGTACTACCGGAGCCATACTTGGCCAGAACAGACAGAGGATTTGGCCTACACTCTCCTCGCTGGCCAGACGGGTTGGAGAGGTCTCATTCATGTTTATGAGCTTTGTTTAGCTTGTATTTTCAAGTCGCCACTTACTACATCCATGGAAAGACTTGGAGTATCTATCTCCTATTCTACTCTGCTGGAAACCACACGGCTACACATTCGTAATAGATCCCCATATTTTACACGTTTCATTAAAGAATAGTATCTGCACTTAATCTACTTTCAAAAATGTGTTATGGAACTTCAATACATAAGTTATTCTAACTCCAAGCGAGGAATAGTTCAACCTAACACCCTTTAAAACGGATGCATGTTTACATAATTAAGTTACAGTATTGTTTCATCTTAAGCGGTTAGCCAAGTTTACCTAACTCTATGTAATGGTACCGCTGTCAAGCAAAGATTAACTTTAGGGTTACCTACTAGAGGAAAGTTTCAAGGTTTAGTTAAAATTTCTTAGTTTTGCGTCTTGACTAGCTCCGTTGCGCAGCGGTCAACACGCCAGCCTGCGACACGGAGTGACCGGGTTCGATCCCCGGCCAGGTCAAGATGGAAAATGATCTTTTTCAGATTGGCCTGGGTCTTGGATGTGTATCTATATATGTATTTGTTATAAAATATAATATCGTTGAGTTAGTATCCCATAACACAATTCTCGAACTTACTTTGGGACTAGCTCAATCTGTGTGATTTGTCCGTATATATTTATTTATATTTATATTTAAACATTTCATCATCGTCATTTCAGCCGCAAGAAGTCCACTGCTGGACAAAGTCTTTTACCAAGGATTCTTCGTTCCATGGACGGATATTGCCACAGTGGATTCTTAGTAATAAGGGTCTCGTTTAAATAAAATCATAAGACTGCAAGACCTTCAGACACCGTGAGCCAATACTGCGTACATCCGGAACGTTATCAATAACTATTGTAGGGGGAGTTTTGTATAGTAAGTTCTTATAACACAAAAGACAAATGTCAACTTAGTCTACCAGCGACCATGAAAACTGTAAAGCTTTCGAAACGTTAGGTGTAAAAATAATGTAATATACGCGATAATACCGTATTGAAATGATTTCATTTAAAGGTATAACAATCGCGAAAACATCAGAAGCCATTAAGGATCTCGTTTTTACTCTTTGTGTACAGAACCCTAAAATAGGTCGTACAAAGACCTGGTCGGAGATTCAAATAGTTTTTTCACCATATAAAAACTTGTAACTATATCTCGCTCCTACCATTTTTTGTATCCTAGAAGGTAGGTTTGAAAAGTAGGCAGATAAATATAAGGTACCTAAAAAATATTTAATCAAATTTTGTGTCGTAGGTACCCTACTTATCTCAATAAATAAAGAACCAGTATATTCATATTTATGACAATATTAACGTAAGTCCTAAATTCGCTGTGTTTCTCTTGGTATTTCTACATTTGTGAAAACATACGGGAAGGAGCTGCAGCTATTTTAATGTCAGCATATTCTCTTTTGCTATGGATGCAAAAGAGAATCTGACATCTAATTTAATAAATAAAAAGCTTTAAAATCTAATTGATGTTTTGTAAATAACAAGTGGATCGTAGTACGCATCCGGTACCCAATAAGGAAAGAAAAAATTGGAAGCAAAATAATAAAGGTACACTTTGATCTTTACCAGTCTTATCGGGGCCTCGATAATTCAATTGTATCGGAAATCTCAGTTTATTCGCTGACTCCTGCTTTACGTGGAACACAGAGCTAGCTGGGCTTAATGACGTCACACGTGCAAAGCCTTTGGTGTTAGCTAAAAATCAGTCTCCATAAAACTACCAACGCTTCCACGCGAGATAATTTTTTCCTTAAACCACTTAAAAATAGTAACAAAATCTACTTTAGAACCATTGTCTTGATAATAAGGCTAACTAATTAAATTCGTTTTGGATATATCGTTTTTTTAACTGTAAATTATTTGATTTAAATTATGTGACGTCACACCAGGTCTAAAGATCATTGGTGTGACATAATTTACGGATGGCCCCATTGAGTGATTTCAGAAATGCTTAACCGCCAGTTGGCTGCACTGTGCTTAGCACTGTGCCGTAGAGTGCGATAAGCTGCTGCTGTCATTGGATAATATTTAACAAGCAGTGACAACTGACACATTAGTGGCCAATACAGCTTACCGAACCCGACGCCAGGTTTGGTCAAGGATGTCATCCTTAACTGCCTGGCCGGTGGTTGCAGGTATGACATCGGTTACGTGCGCTCGGCTTCCCGAGCTGCTACTTGCTTTTTCCCGTTCATCCGAGTGAGTAGTATCCCAATACCTTAATTTCCTTCCCAGCTCCAACAAATTCCCTTCCTTCCCCCGCTTAAAATGCTTCCAGCAGGGCAGCAGCGTCGGAAGCACAAGAAGCCTATGAAATTGCGCTTGCCTACCCGCCTGCCAAGTATGGCAATATCCTTCCATGGAACGAAGTATCATTGGGAGTGGCCTTTGTCCACCAGTGATTTTCCTACGCCTGAAATGATGATGATGATGAACCCGACGCTTCAGTGATGCCGCCATAGATATCAAAATATTATGGATGCCGGATAATTTCGGAAAACCTACTTACGGCAATTTGCGGCCCCGTTAGATATTCTCTCCCGTAATAATAATAATAATAATCATTTATTCCTTCGAATATGGTGGTGACATAAGGTGTTTACAAATATAACAAGGGCAAACATATTCTGCCTTCATAGGCGTAGGAATTTAGAGTAGGTACAAAAATTATTTATAAAAATTACACTTAGAATAACATTCGAAATTAAAATTTGTATATAAATTGGAATTACTTAATTATCTCATTCAAATATTTCTTTATTTTTATAGTAGCATTTATTTAAGAGCCAGTTGAATAGCTTACATTTGAATTTATTGTAAGAACATATTTCTCTGATTTCTCGTGGCACCGCATTGTATAGTTTGATTGCCATACAGAACACATTTAAATCTGCGGTTCGCATACAGTGGTTTCGTCATTAGCTCCTGCTAATTAGTTTTCATTATAATTTAAATTACCCCACGAATATGTTTGCTAGGGATTCGAATGAAGCAATATTTTGAGATTTAACAAAAATATAAAAAAACTAGCGGCCCGCCCCGCCTTCGCTCGGTTAGATAGGTATGTAGTTATTGAATCTGTAGCCTATGTTCATCAGGGTTAAACAGGATTTTAATGGTGAAATATGAAATAAAAAAACAAATTAGCCCAGTAGTTTCGGAGTACATTCAATGCTAACAAACAACAAACTCTTTTTTCGCTCGACTTCGCCCGCGTGTCTTTCGTTTGTATTACGCCGTCTTTCTTACCCTGTCTGACTTATTTTAATTTCAAGTTAAAGAAGGTTTTTTGCAATCATTACATTTTTGTTTATTTATTAAAATAGGTAACTATTTTATTATAAACGATCCACACTGTAAAGTGCTTTCCAAGACAAATCAAATGAGCCCAAACACGATTGATGTACCTTGTTTAGTTTCAAAGTTCCTATGGCCACCTTCCGCCTCCATCATCAGACCAGCGCCACGATTCCATAATATTGTATGAAAAATTTCAGTTCAATCCGTAACCGGGTTAACTTTTTACCTAACTTACTTTAACAAGATTTGATTACAGAAACATCGGGATATCTAGTAAATGTTGTACTCAACTCAAGAAGAATTAGTTAGCTCACCAACAATCAACATAGCTCACCGGATTATCTCTTTGAAGTGGCAGTAGGCGGGTTACACAGCCCGTAGAACCGATGGCCAATGAGGCAGAAAGGTAAACGTATGGCGACCACGTATCGGCAAGCATAGCGTCGGACACCCACCGGTTTCCAACCGATTTTGGACAGCGAATTCTTAAACTCTTTAGTGGAGGAGAATCCCAACAGTGGATTTCTTGTAGCTGATAAGATGATGATGATAAAGAAGAATTTAAACCACAATCCGCCGAAGAGAATAAACAGTTTTTTTATAATATTGGACGGCAAACGAGCAAGCGAGTCACCTGATGGTAATTGACCACCGCTGCCCATGGACAACTGCAACACCAGAGTGTGACAGGAGCGTCGCTGGACTTTCAAGAAGTTTGGAGGGCGGATTCTTAACTTACTAAATAAGAGTAGCTCATTGATCTCTGACTTCTGAAGGTGAATGTTTACTACACGATAAAGGAGTCTGGACGTCTGGACATACAAACAAAGCTCAGGTGCAACGGCACTGTATGTTTATATGTTGTAACAGTACACTGTAACCGGACACCTCTACGGGTCGCCGGCGCGGCGTCTGTCAAGAGCTTTAATGATTGCGTGATTGACGAGGGCTGTGTTACACGGTTTTAAGGCCGCCCTTTGCCTGTGACTGTGACATGGACATGCAATATAAATCCTAGTCAAGTAATTAAAGTAGGTCTGAGATGACACTTTAGGCCATAAAAGTATGAGATACGACGTTTCTTGAAGAGAAAACTTCTTTAACAGCGTTGTGCACTTTTTGGGATGGGTAAAAATGTTGAACTCGCGTCAGGCAGGACACATGAATAGGTACATACGAAAATAAGCTTTAAATCCTTCATAGATTTATTTGTATAATATTATTTGCAAGTTGGAAGAATTCTAAGTAAATCCTTTATTTTTCTTCAAAAACAATTACGATGATCTGTCAAGACCTTTCGCCTTCATGCTATTGGCTTAAAATGTTAATTCCTATTTCACCTCTACAGTTAGATACTTTATATTTACTCTTTGCTTTATCATACATAACATAACTATATTCTAAAGGCGAGTGTTTACTACACTATAAAGGAGTCATGAACTTTGGATGCATAAACAAAGCTCGGGTGCAAGCGCACTGCATGTTTACATATTGTAACTGTACACAGTAACCTGACACCTCTCTGGGTGGCCGCGGCGTCTGTCAAGAGCTTAATTGATTCTGTCGGTGGCACTTTATATGATATTGATAAGCACATTTGCTTTCTTGATGTGTAATTCATAAATAAGATATAGGGATTGTTAAATTATGTAACATAGAGTCACGGGGACGTCTTCGGGCGCGCGTCTCGCTTCATATTCGCCCTAAGGAAGATCTCCGGATAAGGTCGAAACATGTCGGCCAGTAGCTTCGTGCGTGAGCAACACGTGGTTACATATTTTAATAATGTTTATTTCTCGTGTTAGTTTTAATCGAAAAATATACAGGTAGGCTAATTTTTTGTACGATTATAACCTTAATTCAAGGACCCCCGTTATCTAACCTTGTACATTTCTAGCGAGACACAGCGCATGAGATATGTCATCATCACATCATCGATGATTCATCAAAATATACGCATTAAATTGAGAACTTTCTAATTTTTATACTTATGTTTTAATTTAAAAACCTGAAATGCATCACTTATTGTCATTACGGGACTTACCGCGATTATTTTTGAGAGTTGTGTTATATTTCGGCAACATTGCAGCCGCCATCTTCACAGACTGACTGAAGAGCTGCAGTGGATGTTGGAACTACCAAGGGAAACCGTATCTTTCTTTGTCTTTTATTGCACAATCTTCTTATATTACACAGAACTTAAAAATAATCGCAGTAAGTCCCGTAGTGATAATAATAGTGATTGTAACCGCGAAAGCTTAAAATTGTATATTTGAAATGAATCACTTCATCACTTTAGCCGTATGGACAAAGGCCTCCCAAGGATTCTTCGTTCCATGGGAGGATATTGCCAACTCAACACGCTTGGCGGATTGGCGAGCTTGTTTCTTTGGCTTCTTGTGCTTTCGACGCTGTTAATCAGAAGCATTTTTAAGCTGGGAAAGGATAGGAATTTGTTAGTGTTGAGACAGGAATTAAGGTATTGGGATAGTAATTACTCGGATTAATGGCAAAATAAAAAGTAGCAGCTCGGGAGGCTGGCCGCGCGTACCCGGTTTTCCAACAAAACCCCGTTTTTTTTTGTTTAGGTAATTGTTTTTTCGAACAAAACTTTCCGTTTTTTTTTTTTTACTAAATATTGAATTAGGCATTTGTCTCCCATCTCACCTGATGGTAAGTGACGATGAAGACGAGGATGTCACATGCCTATCCAAGAGATACCCATTTATTCTACTTTTGAATGTCCCCGGACTGTACTTGTTTGGGAATATAGATTAAATTAGTTCTTTTTCATAGCACGCCTAGTTTGGTAGGTAAATAAAAAAAACAATTTCCGTAGAAAACTTTGCAAACTTCTATCTCGCGAGCTTTCAATAAAGTTCGTAGCGTTGTTGAAAGTATCATTGTTGTAAAATACGACAGTAATTGCCACTTTCCTAGATAGCGAACTTTCCATGAATTTGCTAGTTTCCGATGTATTAAACATTAATTTTTTTGAAGTGAAACCTTTTTTATCTGCGTTATACACTTTTTGGAATGGGTATAAGATGCTAAACTTCCGTCAGGACACGTGGCGTGATCGTAAATTCGTAAGACGGACATGTAATGTAGGTAACATTCCAAAATATTCAAAAATGCACAATGTTAATGTTCAAGTTATCACTTCTGCCGGCATTTTCAGAAACCTGTTGTTTTTTTATGCTTTTATAACTTAACTAGCTTTCGCCCGCGGCTCCGCCCGCGTCAATGTCGATCCCTCGGGAATAGTACTTTTTGCCGGGATAAAAGGTAACCTATGTCCTTCTCCGTACTCCAGAGAACTTGTATGCAAAATTTCATGATGATCGGTTCAGTAGTTACGGCGTGAAAGCGTAAAAAACAAACAAATAAACAAACAAACAAACTCACTTTCGCATTTTTAATATTAGTAAGGATTAGTAAGGACAATAGTAATACGGACAAATCACTCAGATTGAGCTAGCCCCAAAGTAAGTTCGAGACTTGTGTTTTGGGATATTAACTCAACGATACTATATTTTATAACAAATACATACCACGTCAGAGGCCGAGAGGCGGTTCCGAAGAACTCTGACACCAGGGTGTGCATGGTCGATTGACCGTGACACCTACTCGAAATGATGATGAAAAAATACATATAAAGATACACATCCAAGACCCAGGCCAATCTGAAAAAGATTATTTTCCATCTTGACCTGGCCGGGGATCGAACTCACTCGTGTCGCAGGCTGGCGTGTTGACCGCTGCGCCACGGAGCTAGCCAATACTAATACTAATGACGGCCTGGTGGCCTTCGTGGTTTAGTGGTTATCACGCCAACCTACGACACGAGGGGCACTGGGTTGCATTCATGGTGCAACGCGCTGAAATAAACATTTCTCTACATGATAAACTTTTATTTAAAGAAAACTCTTTAAAACATAGATTTTTTTAAAGATTTGTTTATTTATCATTGTTACCCATATATGAAAACACTATAATAATACAAGCTTTTGCCCGCCGCTCCGCCCGCGTTAATGCGTGTGATGGGTACAGTACTTTCAATCTTGATGTCCTTCCCTCTAATGGTGCAACGCATTTTCCCCATAATGGTCCACCCTCTTTGCTCGATCTCTTTATTACTTCATCTCCTGAACTTACCGTTACTAATGGACAATTCAATGCAACAGGTTTTTCTGCACATGATTTGATCTACGCTTCCTTTAAATTGCGTCCGCCTAAACGTAGACATAAGTTAACGATACTACGAAATTACGCGGCGATAGATCAAGATAAACTCCAGATGGATATCGCCGAAGCCGATTGGTTATCTGTGCTGGAAGCAACCGATGCCGATGTTAAGGTGGCAATATTTAATTCTATTATTTTAGCCATTTATGACAAACATGCTCCTCTCCATACTGTCCGCATCAAGCATTATCCGTCACCATGGCTTACGGCCAATATTAAGCTTCTTATGACTAAAAGGGATAATGCTAAGTTGAAATTGCGCCGCTTTCCATCCGACATTAATCGGGATCGTTATATTGTTCTTCGCAACCAATGCAATCGGAAATGCCGAGAGGCTAAGAGGAACTACATTCATAAAAATGTTGAGAATAGCCCTCCAAATAAACTTTGGAACTTTTTAAAGGGTTTGGGTATAGGTAAACAAAGCTCCAAAATTAGCAGTCAATTTGACGTAAATCTACTCAACAAATATTTTTCAGCATCTCCCGTAAATCTTTCTGCGAATGCCAAGCAATTAACTCTAGCAAATCTTTCGAAAAAACCAGCCAGTGAATGTCCATCTTTTAAATTTGACGAAATTTCCAGTAAAGAAGTCGTTAAAATTATAATGTCCATTAAGTCGAGGGCAGTTGGCAATGACGGTATCACACTTGATATGGTCAAACCGAACGCATCTCTTATCTCGCCAATTATAGCAGATATAGTTAATTGCTCACTGTCTTCCGGCTCCTTTCCCGAGGCTTGGAAATGCGGTCATCTGATTCCTCTCCCCAAGAAGCCCAATCCCTCTTCTCCTTCTGATTTTCGGCCTATCTCCATCCTTCCTCTATTGTCCAAAATTATAGAACAACATGTCCATAATTGTCTATCGTCACATTTATCTCGTTTTAATATCCTGAGCCCATTCCAATCCGGCTTTCGGGTTGGACACAGTACTACATCTGCACTGGTCAAAATTACAGACGATATCCGCCTAAATATTGAAAACAAGAAGCTCACTGTTCTCGTATTGTTAGATTTTACTAGTGCATTTAACACGGTAGACTTCGATATACTCCTGGAAATTTTGCGCACGTTAAATTTTTCTCCTTCTGCTCTGACATGGTTTCAATCTTATCTATTAGGCCGCCGTCAATTAGTGAAGATAGATGACGACCGATCTGACTGGTGCAACGTAGATGCTGGTGTGCCGCAGGGAGGAATTTTATCCCCGCTTCTCTTCTCTATTTTCATAGATGGTATAACTGCCACGTTGCTCTCGTCTTTTCATCTGTACGCTGACGACCTTCAGATTTATACAGCCACTCCCCTCGAAAATTTTAATAATGCAATCAACATCATCAACGCCGACCTCGCCACTATTGCTAAATGGGCAAAAAATTTCGGGCTAATGGTTAATGCATCTAAATCCCAAGCCATTGTCATAGGTAGTCAGCATTTCATATCAAAGCTCAAAAGCATACAGTTACCCAATGTTTTACTAGACGACCAAATTATTCCTTTCTCTGAAACAGTCAAAAGCTTGGGTATTGTTTTGGATCAGACTCTTTCATGGTCCCCGCAAGTCAGCGAGCTGAGCCGTAAATTCTATGCGTCTATGCACGCGCTTAGACGTTTGCAGTACTTCCTTCCTGTGGACACCAAAGCACTCATAGCTCGCACATTGCTCCTTCCTTTGTTTGACTATGCTGATGTGGCCTATTTAGACTTAACAGAGGAACTGCTCGATAAGCTAGAGCGTCTACAAAATGTTTGTATCCGATACGTATATGGTGTAAGGAAATACGATCACATAACTGAGTATCGACGGATGTTAAAACTGTTACCAATTAGATTGCGTCGTAAAAGCCACATCCTTTCCCTCCTTTTTAACACTTTGTTTAACCCACATTCTCCTAACTACCTCCGAGAAAAATTCTCTTTTAGAGACATTGATAGTCGCCTCCGAACGAGTAATCATCCTTTTCTTTACGTCCCACCCCATGCTTCTCAAAAGTACGCTAAATCCTTCGCTGTACTCGCAGCTCATTTGTGGAACGCCCTGCCACTTGACATTAAGATGTCACAAACAATAGTGTCCTTTAAAAATAAAGTGAGAAAGTCATTTATAGATTTCTAACATTCATTGAGTATATATATATATATTTATATATGTATTTATAATATTTCTATACTATTATATGTATGTATTATATTATTTTTAAATAGTATATTTTAAATTTTTTAAATATTAATTGTTCTTTTTATTGTACTTACTTCTACCTGCTGTTTTACTTTTAATTATCCTTTGTCCAACTGGTTGACTGGAAGAGATCCCTCTTGGGATAAGTCCACCTTTTGTACAAATTGTGTGTCATTTTGTAATGCCCTTTTTGTTTAGTACAATAAAGTTTTTAAAACAAACAAAACAAACAAACAGTACAATTTCCCGGAATGAAGGTACCCTATGTCCTTCCCCGGGCGTCAAACCTCATCGAAACGAAGTATCCATTCCAATTTCATCACTTTGCAACACTCAATGGCAAAAGAATAAGCCATTATTTAAACCCCAATAAACATTGATTTCACTGACCTACAAACACAATACCGAGGAGCTCCCAGTCGGCATAAGCACTGTTAACGTTTACGCATGTAAAGTAACCCGGGCACGGTCCCTACTGGGAAGGGTGGCCACAAGTGCCATAAAAATTTTTTGAGCTCTTCCGTGCTTCGGAAGGTACGTAAGGCCTTTGGTCCCGGCTGTCATCATTAATGGCAGTCATTAAGCTATGTCAGTAGATGTCTTTAGGTAGCTTGAAACATTTGACACCAGTGCTGGCCCCTTAAACACATGAAAAACAAACAAACATAACAACATAGAGTCATAGAAATTATGTTTATTGTATTTTGTTATAGCGGTTATATACAACAATAAGTACACACGTGCTAGGCAAGTTAGCACGTGTTTACTTATTGTTGTATTTCCCTAACTGCCTCCGTGGTCCAGTGGTTAAGGCGTTTGCCTATAGACCCGGGGGTCGTGGGTTCGATTCCCATGGGAAGCATACTTTGTTTAGTTGTTTCCAGTTTGGTTAGGACATTGCAGGCTTGAATCACCTGATCGTCTGATAATAAAGATGATTCCGTGCTTCGGAAGGCACGTTAAGCCGTTGGTCCCGGCTGCCACCTGGTAGTCGTTAAAGGAACCACGTCAAAGGCGAGAGGCCGAGAGGCGGTTCCGAAGAACTCTGACACCAGAGTGTGCATGGTCGATTGACCGTGACACCTACACGAAATAATGATGATGATTTCCCTGTAATGAGATATAGGTATATAAAATTCATCGTAAGGTTCATTAAAATACTGGCATACTGATAAACAATAAACAAAGTTAACAGATTATAATTTTGTTATGTAAATGAGGTGTGTGTGTTAATTCTAAGTTTATTGTCGGTATCCTCTGCTCTAAGTTTACCGGTAGTTGGCGCTGGCGCTGCAATCGGTATGTCACCAATTTTAATTTTCCGGGCAGGACGATATCTGTCGGGTCCGCTAGTACAGTATATTTACTTATATCCTTAATTAGCCCTTAATGATCAATGTAAGCTCTTGAGAATTGTCCATCGATGTCCGGCAGTTTCCTTGCCGTTTGTGTAGCGTGTGGTAGCGCGAATATTTATTAAGGTCGCACTGCAGGGATAAAGTTTATTACAGTTCACAGCGGCAATGAGGAAACGCTATAACAACTGACTTAGGATTATATATGCCTTCATAATACCATGCGGCTTTCCCATGGGGTAGGCAGAGATTATACACGTAGATCCTCGCTTGCTTATTTGTCGATGGTCCTAACGGAAGCAAATGCTGAGTTGGGTCCATGTTTGGAGAATTTATTGTTTCTATTTCAATTTACTCGTATCTATATCATCAACATCATCAGGTCTTTTTAGTCTCCACTGCAGGAGCATGACCCTCTCTGTACTACCGGAGCCATACTTGGCCAGAGCAGACAGAGGATTTGGCCTACACTCTCCTCGCTGATCAGAAGAGCTTTGGTTAGCTTGTATTTCCTAAGTCGACTCTTACGCCACGGGAAGACTTTGGAGTGGTCCTATTCTACTCTGCTGGAAATCACACAGCCATCTTTATTATACTTACTTACTTACTTCGCTGGCTCAGCGACCCGAAGTGGATCTTGGCCTCCGACATTAAAGATCATCAAAGAAGACATCTTTATTATAGATTACTATATTTTTTTTATGTGTTTGTACGTACCTATTCTGTAAAAATAGCGCCCCACGCCGCCCCGCCCATAGTGGCAGTTAGTGAAACTAACTACTATGGCCTGCCGGCATGCTTGCTAGGTACTTAGTACGTCCTTTTAACAGTTAGCAGTTACGTTAGTTACATTGTCTTTCGTGTGGTTCAGGGTTATTCTCAATTAATTAGAAAGCTTGCGTGGCAGACCTAACACGAAGTGTTTTTGGAGAAGTTGATGTCATGTATGGCTTCTGCTGAAACCCGAACTAGACCTTATAATGCATGATATGAACAGCCGGCCTATTTGCTAATTTAGTGTACAACGTTTTGATATTAAAAAAAAAAAACAACTTTTTTTTTGGATGGACTATGTAGCTAGCTCCAAGTGAGCTTTCGCTACTCCACCGGGCGTTTTAGGCGAGGGCAGAGTGCCCTCAACCTTTTAGACAACATCACCAAAAGGCCTCGGCTTTGGGCGTTGCCTGTGTGCGCAAGGCTTGGGAAGACAGCAAACTCTCATATTGCCTGATGGGCCGCCAACGTTTTGATAGTCATTTTAAAGTACATTACGTTTTAAGTATCTTTAATAAAAATAGTCAATCATAGGAAACCCGCAATGTATTCTGAAGTGACTATCAAAACGTTGGTCACTGAGTTAGCAAATCGGCCGGCTGGTCTTGGCTAGGGGACAAAGTATTGCATTTTGTAGAAAAGATATACTATATTTTGGAATGAGGCTGGGTTAGCAAAATGATCGACTCCTGGTGTATTCATAATTCATTTTTAGGGTTCCGTACCCAAAGGGTAAAAACGGGACCCTATTAATATGGCTCCGCTGTCCGTCCGTCTGTCTGTCTGTCTGTCTGTCTGTCTGTCCGTCCGTCACCAGGGTTGACACGTGATAGTTAGACAGTTGAAATTTTCACAGATGATGTATTTCTGTTGCCGCTATAACAACAAATAATAAAAACAGAATAAAATAAGTATTTAAGGGGGCCTCCCATATAACGAACGTGATTTTTTTTGCTCGTTTTTGTTTGGTATTGATAACGGCAACAAGTAGACGCTTGAAATATTCACATAATATTTAGTTACATATTCACTTCAAAAATAAGTAATAAAACAAAATTTATGTCTGAGGGGCCCTCAAATATAAATTTTATTGACACAAATCATCATTGAATCATGTGTGTTGCATGGGGATTGCCCTCCCTCCCATACAACAGACATGATTTTTTTGCCGTTTCTATAGATAATGATGCTGAACCTTTCGTGCGCCAGTCCGAATCGCACGGCCGGTTTTTTTATTCATATTTTTCTCATTTTAATAATGTTTTCAATCTATTTAGTACCTGCAGTTATTGTAAGTATACATTTTTAATTCATTTATTTTCTACAGGGCGTGCATAGTGGGCTGAAAAGGGTGGTGGGCCTGGCGATGCTGTCGTTGTCCATCCCGGTCGATGACAAAAAGAAAGTCAGTAGCTCGGAGTGAGCATGCTCGTCTATCATCATCATCGTCGTCATCATCATTTGTGAACAAAAGCCGCCCGGATCGAGCATGCATCATCACACGAAAATCAGAAATGATCAGTCATACCTAAACCATAATACAACATGCACAAGTATTGCACATCTCTGAAACTAACAAACAATCAATAACTAAAATTTAAATCTTATACCTTTAAATGAGCAATTCTTGTATAGTTATATATAAACAGTGGTCGGAATAGGTAGATTGATTTTATGTACTTGCATCATGAACTGTTACTGTCATACATAACATGGATAAGCCTTTTCCTCGGGATTCGTTTCAGTACTTACCGGATTGAATTAAATATATTTAATGTATGATTTTTTTACAGCAGTATATTTGAAATGTATAGAAAGTATACATACTGATTTTTTTGGTAATAAAGGGAATGTGACTTTTTTGTCCAATTGCAAGTTACCATATGACTAGTGTAGTAGATTTTTTGTTATATGTTTGCTATCTACTACTTGTAGTTGTAGCTTTAATAAATAAATTAATAAAAATTACTATTTATATCAATATTTTTTGAAGAAGATCCAGAAATCAGTACATAAGCCAGAGTTAAATCACGTTTTCACAACACAAAAAGTAACAATCACTCTATGACGGAGCGAAAAGCTAGTAATGATATATTCTTCATCTTATACATAACGATTTTAAAATCCCGGAATCCCGACTATCTTGCGAAGCTAGTTTGCGATTGGTCAAGATCACGGGGCGGTATCAACGTATATAATGAGGTAGGTAGGCTAGCAGCTTGCCTCGCTCATAATGAAAATTTACTCCAGTGTCACTTTTCCGTCTTTCCTTGCGTTTCCTGCACCACTTTACTACACAAACAGTTTCCCGTGGCTTGATTAAGAAATCAGAGACTGGATTCTGTGGTTAGAAAAAATACCTTGTCTTATAATTTCCCGATTTGGAATACTTTTGAATGAATTTTAAATTTTAATAACGAAATGGTATTCAAAATTAAAAAAAAAATATACTTCGGAGAAAAAAAAAGCTGGTAGGTGCATAAGATATATATGTTCAAGGTGTCCAACTATCTATTCCTTATTTTAAAATAATATTATTAAAAAAAATACTAACACAATGTACCTATTATCACTATTACTGCATTTTAAATCATTACTTTTCATTATCATCATCAGTCATCACATCACCGATATTCCTGAAGACCTGAAGGTGATTGTACAGAGTGTTGCATTGAACGATGATCCAGCATGAGTTTGTTGTTTGTCTGGAATATCCTGCGTGTTTTCAGAGTTTTGATTGTTATTTTTTTTAGAGTTCATCTAAATTGAAGGAAGGTTCATCTAAATTCGAAAGGTATGGTCATATCTTATTATACATCTAAATAAATAAATATAACGGACAAATCACACAGATTGAGCTAGCCCCAAAGTAAGTTTGAGATTTGTGTTATGGGATACTAACTCAACGATAATTTTATAACAAATACATATAAAGATACCTATACATCCAAGACACAGGCCAATCTGAAAAGTATAATTTTCCATCTTGACCTGGCCGGGGATCGAACCCGGGCACTCCCGTGTCGCAGGCTGTCGTGTTGACTGCTGCGCCACGGGGCTAGCAAATCTAAGAGAGTGTACATGTAAGATGGATGTTACATTATTCTTAGTTCAAACATATTCTGCCGAGTGTCTCAGTGTAAATTTCTTACAATATCATCGTTTTGAACTATACTAAATCAACTGAAATCCTGGGATCAGAATCCTATGTGAAGTATAGAATTGCAAGAAAAAAAAGTAAAAATAAAAAAAAATATAGGCTTCCCATACAGTCGCCGATCAGCTGGGCTAATTTCTATGGAAGGTCAATTTTTTTCGTTGTAAAGGCGCGAGGTCAAATTTTCCTCATCATCATCATTTCGAGTACGTGTCACGGTCAATCGACCATGCACACCCTGGTGTCAGAGTTGTTCGGAACCGCCTCTCGGCCTCTGACGTGGTTTCTTTAACGACTACCAGGTGGCAGCCGGGACCAACGGCGTAACGTGCCTTCCGAAGCACGGAGTCTTCTTTATTATCAGACAATCGGGTGATTCAAGCCTGTAATGTCCTAACCAAACTGGAAACAACTAAACACAGAATGCTTCCCGTGGGAATCAAACCCACGACCCGTCTACAGGAAAACGCCTTAACCACTGGACCACGGAGGCAGTTTTTCCTTGTTCCAAGTGATGGTACAGAAATTGGAATTTTACATACACTGTGAAATTTTGATCGCTCTGAACCCTTAAAGGGGTGATTCAGCCCATCAATATGAACAACTTTTCCTATGGGACCAATGCTGGGAACTATACAAAAAATTTCGGCCACCCGCTCAATTTGTATGGGAACGTCAAAAAAATTTTGGATTCCCAGCATTGGTCCCATAGGAAAAGTTGTTTATATTAACGGGCTGAATCATCCCTTTAAGGGTCTAAAACAATCAAATTTCACCATGTATAATGTGCATGTATTGTTTTCCACATGATTTAGCTATCCACCCGACATGAAGGTATTGCATAACATGGACGTCTTGCGTAAGTGATTTTTTTTATCAAATAGCCAGTGAGTAGTATTCGATTGACGTAAATTACGTACGAGTATGTGTACCAAGGTGAATTTACCAACAGTCCGCTAATTTGTGGTGTCACCTGATTTTAGCACGTTACCTAGTGTTCCACGAGGACATTTAGTCGATTAAGTTTGACATTGAATATTATTGATCAATATATAAAATACTAGATGTGCCAGCGACTCCATTCGCGTACATTTGTATGGGACCCACATCTTGTCATTTTTATTTTTTTTATTAGCCATTTAGGTCCCACTGCTGGGCAAAAGCCTCCCCTTCTGTTTTCCACCTTGTTCTATTCATTGCCATGTTTTGCCATCCCTCATTGAAAGCAAACAGCTCGTCTCTCCATCTCGTTCTTGGCTTCCCTCTTAAACGTCTTCCATCAGTCGGTTCCCATGACGTTATCAGACGTGCCCATCTTTCAGGGCTCATACGGCATACGTGATTATCTTGTCATAACTGAAGAAAAAAATTAAGTAGCCTATGTTAATGTTTATAACTAGTGGCAGATAAACACTTAGACGTCTAGGACACAGTCCTGCCGGCCTATTTGCTAACATAGTGTGCAACGTTTTGATAGTCACTTCAAAATACATTACGTTTTATATATCTTAAATGAAAATAGTCAAACATACGAAAGCCGCAATGTGGTTTTGAAATGACTATCAAAACGTTGTACACTGAGTTAGCAAATAGGCCGGCTGGACATCTAAATGTTTATCTACCAAGTTTCATAAAATTCATTTAATACGTCAATCTTAAATCCCCAATTTTGTTTCAGTATCATGTATAGGGCTTATAAGCACGATATCTCTGAAAACAAAGTAACTTACTCTATGACCAACCCATACATAATAATTATTGGTATTGATGATAGAGAGTTACTTTTATGACCAGCTCTGTGGCGCAGCGGTCAACACGCCAGCCTGCGACACGTGACACACAGTGACCGGGTTCGAACCCCGGCCAGGTCAAGATGGAAAATGATCTTTTCCAGATTGGCCTGGGTCTTGGATGTGTATCTATATATGTATTTGTTATAAATTATAGTATCGTTGAGTTAGTATCCCATAACACAAGTCTCGAACTTACTTTGGGCCTAGCTCAATCTGTGTGATTTGTCCGTATATATTTATTTATTATTTATTATTGCGATTATTACATTATTGTTACGGCCAACGTTGAGACGTTGGCTGTAGAGAACAGCCAGAGAGCGGGACAAACTTATAAAATATTTTTTGCCCATATTTTAATGACCACTTAAGAGTTATGGAGCAACATACAAACCTACAGAAAAAAAATCTTGAATCCCCAATTTAGTTTCAGTCTCATGTATAGCTTATAAGCACGATATCTCTGAAAACAAAGTAACTTACTCCATGACCAACCCATACAGATTAATTATTAGTATTGATGATAGAGAGTTACTTATATAACTCTAACAACTAATTCACGACAATTTCAGTCACTATACGGTACGGTAAGTTATTATACGGTTTTATTGCGTTTATTACATTATTTTTACACCCAATGTCTCGAAAACTTTACAAAATGTATAATTTTGTAAAGTTTTGAAACGTTGGCTGTAGACAACAGCCAGAGAGCGGATAAAATATATTTTGCCCAAGCTGAATGAGAGCCTCTTCGCACTCAATTCAATTACAAATCTATGGAAGACTTAAGAAGGACTAAAGGCTGTGTAAACATTTCTAAATTGAAATGTAAAGTTCGTTAAATTATCTTCAAGCCTCTTCTTTTGGCCGAGTCGAAATGGTTCCATTATATCAGATATCTTTTGACCAGTATTTGGCTTCGCTGATCGACTTGTCCCTTTAAGGTCCTGACCTTAAAGTGACCAATGACAAGTCGGTATAGGTACCGTGCAAGTAGTGGGGCAGTTAGGGCATGACAGAAGGTGAGACATGGACTGATTGTATTTAATGAACAGCCATAAGTTCAAATAAAATAACGATTGATTATCAAACAAACATTCACCAAATGTGGTGCCATGTTGTCATCAACAATATCACAAACGGGGCCACACTGGTTACCTACACAAAAAACTTTATATGGATCAAAATTTACATCCGCGCAAATATTTTTCTTACCGGAAACTGCAAAATGTTATCTAAATAATGGCTCGTGAGTTTTGTAGTGTTGTGAAAAACTCGAGATTAATATCTAGGCTCGAATCCATTTTTAGGGTTCCGTACCCCAAAAGGAAAGAACGGAGCCCTTATAGGATCACTTGGTTGTCCGTCTGTCTGTCAGTTTGTCAAGATCCCTTTACTCAGGAACGCGTAGAGGTATCAAGCTGAAATTCATATCAAAACTCAGGTCTACTGTACGGAACCCTTCGTGCGCGAGTCCGACTCGCACTTGGCCAGTTTTGTTGGCCTTGGCCTTGTGTTCAGGAATAATATTGGAAAGGCACAAAATATCTTAAGTAAAATTTGAATGAGTATTTTACACATTACAAATATTTCAATATAAAGGAGCCCGAAAGGTGGTCGTGAGCATTAAAAGCGCTTACGTATGTAAAGCAGCCCTGGGCGCAGTTCCAACTGTGTTGGGTGCTTCGTAAGGCACGTTAAGCTGTTGGTCCAGGCTGACATCATTGATGGCAGTCGTTAAGCTATGTCACGTGGCATATGTAAAGTTAGCCACTTACACACATGAGAACCAAACTATTTAGAGTTAATTCTAGCGCTATCCAACTCTAAATATCTTTGTAGGCTAAAAGGTGAAGCATGTTGAGCTTTCTATTATATTTTTACCAACTAACCCTGTACAAATGTTTACAAAATAATAAATTATTATGATTCTCTGTGAATTGTAAAGACTTTCCTTTTTTTTTTAGGTGAATATATTAGTATGGTACAACTTTAACATTATAACACTAACTAACAACTAGAACTAAGTATAACTGTATGATATGTACAGTACACTAAATAGAAGTTATCTATCTTCGATCAATATGTGATCGAAGTTATCTATAAATAAAAAATGTTACGCAGATTGCCTTGCCTTCTTGAGCCGCATTGCCACGTTGGATGGCAATGCTAATGCGTTGTCCAAAAAAATTGCCAGCCCTTTGGTCACCATATACCTCGACCAGTTGCTTGTTTATGGTTATAAATAATTTATGAGCTGTAAAATTGTAAAGTACTTAAAATATTAAGGAAGAGTTCAGGAACAAAATAAACTCAAATGTATTTCATAATTTGACTCCAGTTTTCCCATCACTACTTTGTTTTCAGTGCAGGAGACAGGATGTACGTTGTTCAAACTGTTTTGTTTGTTGTTCTGCGGATTGTATTAAATTTTCATATTGTTATGGATCCGTATCCATAACAATATGAAAATTCAGAGCTTCATTATGTATATTTGAACAATAAATTCTTTTTACCAGCCATATCCGCGGTTTTGGTTGCATAACTATGGATCTCTAGGGATTAGTATTTTTTTATCTCAGTGAGTAGTATCCCAACCCAATACATTCATTCCCTTCCCAAATCCAACGAATTCCTATCCTTCTTCAGATATAAAATTCCTTTGATGAGAGCAAAGTCGGAAACACGATAAGCCAAAGAAACTGTGTTCACCTACCCGCCGGCCAAGCGTGGTGAGGTAGTCATATCCTCCCAAGGGACGAAGAATCCTTGGGAAGGCAATGTCCAGCAGTGGACTTCTTGCGGCTAAAATGATGATGATGAAAATGAATGTATAGACAAAAGAAAAATGGTGACAGATGATGGTGTAGTTAATAGATTTAGGTTTTACTTTGCGGAATCCAAAGCTACATTGACTTTGGGATAATTGACTTTGCGTGCTTCCGCCACCAGTTCATGTAAACTATTGCTAGCCAGCGCCCACCCACTACCGTTAGTCCCTTCATGTCCGTCACCAATTTGATGATGATAATAAGATGATGATGTATCTACTTCATTAAAAAACCTTCAAACTTCCTTCGTAATGTTTCTTTTCTCAAACATGCTCGGAAATGTAGGCATTATTGTAGTAAAACGAAGCCACGAAGTTTGTAATTCTTGGCTCTTCCATTACTTTACCGGCCTAGGCCAGGAAAGTAAGTATGAAAATTAATTCCTGGCCGCTGCTCAAAACTTTTTAATTAATCTATGTAACTTGTCATAAAGCCATGCATAGATTTAAAAAAAAAAGTTTCGTCTCTCTGATGTCACATTTTGCCATTTTTGTATGGGAACCTAGTGTGTCATTAGGGGGTGTGAGGCAGAGGAAAGGGAGTCGTGGTTTCCGGGGTGCTATTTGTAAATGAGTGACTCGATGAAGAAGTACAAATTTTCCATAAATCATCGGTCGTTTAGTAAACACGTCGATTCGAAAATAGCACTCATGACGTTTGACGACGCTGTCATTAGAGATGTAACAACACCGTGTAATATCGATATCGAGAAAAACCCACAACAAGATTTTGTTTCAGTTTGACTTAATTTAAGTAAACAACATATGAAGTAGTAATAATTATATAGTCATAATCATCTAAGAGATTCCCTGGTTCCTTATATTCCTGGCATCTTCAGTTGTGCTGCGTCCAAGCCCGGGGTCCGCTATTATGACAGCATTTATGCTGTAATAACTGGTTTAGATGAAAAGGAAAAATTGAGAATGTACCAGTTGCTTCTCTGATAGGGAATGCGACTAGCAACCTATTACACCTTTGATTCAGATTTCCACCTACATACGCCCACAAACACGCCAAACGTGGCTTTTGGTTTCAGGCAGAGGCCTACACCGTAAGGGTGAAGATCGTGATAATATGAATGTATGTATGTTTTACGGCCCAACGCCAATTCTTCTTATGTAACTCCAGTAACGCGGATATACATAAATATGAAACTGAAGTACAAGTTTTTGCCTGCGCCGGAAATTTAACCCGGTACCTGGCTCGTTAATCACTGTACCATGGAGATTGTCATTATCGTTTATGATATTGTAATTAAATGTCCTTTGCATTACTTACATGTGAAAAGTCACAGGTTGTGGTTTCCCTTTAGCATTTTTTACAGTATTTTTGCAGGATTTCACTACACAACTAGGCATGTTTATAATTATAAAAATAAATTTTCGTTCGGCTCATAAGATGCCGCTACAAATAATACGACAGACGTCAGAGGACTGAGGCCGCGAAAAAGCATACGCTGTTTTAAGAGTATGAGTAACAAGACATGCGCTGCTTCTAGAGACGTACGAGCCTTTGTATAAAAAGTAAGACGGGTTGGGCTCTCTTAAGTCCTGTATGTATTGAGGTACAACTCTTATGGTGTTGCGCAGACCGCAAGAGAGGGCACCATCTAAGTAAAACACTTTTGTTATAACCAAAACCAAGATGATTGGCGATAGCCTACTCCTATTGTGTTCCAAGTGCAACGTAAGATCTGCCTGCTGAATAAGGTGGTTCGCCATCTGCTGAAGTGACCCCGTGGGTCACTGTTGGGTCATCATGCTGCCCAAGCGCTGAGCGGGGTGCCACGAAAGCTCTCACAGGTGTTCATGAAGCAGATCCACTACGAATGATGGCAACTAATGAAGTGGCAGTTGCGCTGTTAGTATATGGAAGTGAACATGGACAGCAACAACAAGTACAGTTTTCGGTACTTGTTGTGTTGCCTCGTGACGCACCAAGCCCTCGCCTGAGAACGTCAAAGCTATCGGTTGCACCATTACTTCAAGAGTGAAGCGAAACAGTGAAGACGACGGCCAAGCAAAGAACAAAAAGACCTACCTAATGTATCAAGTATCTATCAAAGCTACTTCAGACTGCCCCAATAAACAGTTACTATATACTCTTAACCTCAAGGAGGTAGCGGAGAAGAGCCTGCTACTGTATCGTTGATGAAAAAGGCTTCAAAAAAGTATAGTAGTGATTAAAATGTCCAAAATAATTTTATTTATTATTTAATTGCAACTTTTAATGAACGTAGTGAAAAATAGTGCAAAAACCTATGAATATAATATCTAATCCTTATAACTCAGTTCGGACTGAGTTTAGAGGTATATATGTCCTTATAACTTAATTTTGTTATTGACTCTCGGGAAAACAAGGTATGGTTAGTGGCCGCGCGAAAACAAAAAGACGCCAATAACCGGCATTGTCCTTTTGAAATATTATCTATTTCGGTTCAATAGATACAGTCATGTTGCAGATGGATGGACGGATGGACGTCGAAGGCTTAGTATTACCTTTCCGTTTTTACTCTTAGGGAACGGAACACTAAAAATAATAAATTTTCGGGAAAGTCGTGGAGAGTTAATTTATTATTATTTATTTCTTGGCATTAACTTTATTACTTATATTATTACACTCATCTGTATTCATGTAAATTATCGATGTTTGGCAAAAAATAACAAAGTGCATCACTATGCGTCTTTCCGCCTTTCACTGACAATGGAATTTGACGTTTTTAATGGAGGATAAATATGTTTATAATATTGTAAATAACATGAACTTGCATTACTTAAATGTGAAAAGTGCCAGCGCGATAGTTTACTATAATATTCATTTTAGTATTTTAGAAGGACAGAACTTCAGAAATTGGCATATTAATTTATAATTTTAAAAATTAAATTCCTCTCTGTTACATACCCCTCGACAGGCGTCAGAGGACTGAGGCCTAGTGTATAGTATACGCTACTTTTAAGGGTATCAGTAACAAGACGTATCAAGTAATACGCTGCTTCGAGAGACTTCATACTTCTATGAAGCCATGGCTACCACATTATAAAAAAATGCACTCATCGAGCATATAAGTATATGAATATGAAAATAATTTTATTAAAATGTTTGTATAAAATCAAACAAAAATATGCCAATAATAAAAAGAAAATACGCGGAAAAGTAGATTTTTACGGTATTACATTTTTTGGGTAAAATATGACTGGGCTGTATGGGCTATGCTTCCTTAGCACTAAATGACAATTTATAAAAGCAAATAACGCGGGAATGTACTATTATTTATTTACGACTTCATTAAAAACTTTCAAACCTCCTTCGTAATGTTTCTTTACTCCCTTCCGTAATAAAATATTTTATGTTCTTTCGCTAACTGCAGTGTTATTCCACCCCTATTGTACTGTGGGGGTAGTGTTAAGTCTTTAAATGTACGTAGGGTGAATAGCAACGCTGAAAGCTGAAAAATGTTTCCATTGTGTAAAGCTCGGCGAGCTTACAAAATAAAAACTAGTAGAAGGGTAACCTTATCATCTTACTTTGAAAATGTATGTTGAGCGCTACGGAACCCGTCTGGACTTAACATTAACTGGATTACAAATATATGTAACATTTGGTGGTTACAACATCCAAATTGTACATCAATTCCTCATCCTATCATCAATATAATGAAATCTCAATCTCAGCACAAGATTTCAAGACCTTAAGATACCGTGATCCAATACTGCGTATATCGGGAACGTAGTCAATAAATATTGTAGGCGGTAGTTTTGCATAGTTCTTATCATAGATTTAAAAAAAAAATGCGTCTCGTTCTTATAATACGCTCAGGAACATTAATGAGTGAAAGTCAAATTGTACTTGGGCTTAATACGATATATCGTCAAAATGCAAATGTCAACTTAGTTTTCCTGCGACCATGAAAACTGTAAAGTTGGGGTCGAAAAACTAGGTGAAAAAAAAAAGTGTAAACGGTTAGCAGAATATGCGTGTTCTTGTTAGCAAAAAAATGTAATCGGTCAGCTAAAATATCTAGTTGGGCAGCAACTCATGGTCAGCAAAACTTCTTTTTTGCCCTCAGTCGTTCCGGGTGGACATAAAAAAAATAACCTGAACCTAACTTCTTTTCTGCCCTGAGTTGTTCCAGGCGGAAAGCCAAAGCTTATCCAAATGTTTTCTCTGCTGCTGCTAAATAATTATTTAGCGGCCCAACAAATTACTTTCCAAAAATACGCAAAAAAGCCATATAAGTGTTTTTAATAAAAAATAAATTTGTATAAATTTAAACTAAACAAAACATTTGTAATATAAACATTTTGTTTTTCATACTCGATCCGTCGTATTATAAAATGTGGACTAAACTTAGAACTTAGTTTAAAATAGTTTAAATCATTGCCCGCCTAAAACGAAATGTCACTGATGGTTTAGAAAATTTCAAACTGATAAGTGATGACTTATATTGATCGGATTATGGTAAAGTTAGTCCTCGTCTTATAATATAAATATATAAGTCAGTGATATTTACGAAAAACTACGTTGTTACTGTACCCATGTAATTAGGGAAGTGTGTCGCGTCACACATATTCTGTTTGTACATCGTGATAACAGCGTCAACGCAGTCAGGCTGGACATTTACTAATGAAGGCTTTCACTGAGGTTAAGCACTGTTAAAACATTGTTTCTGAGATGTAAATTGTGCATATCAATCTTTCTTATAATACTATTTCATATTATAAAACCGGCCGAGTGCCAGTCGGACTCACGCATGAAGGATTCCGTACATAAGTTTCCGTAATAAATAATACACCTATAATAAGTTTTAAAATATTGTTATTATATGATGTAACTAAAAATGTGTGCTTTTCGAAATTTTTCCTTTATCCGTGCTGCGTACAAAATTCCAAGATTCTGAGTTAACGGGTAGTAAGTACCATGTAGGTTTTGATACCCTTACGAATGTCGAAAATTTGCGGCATACGGCTGTATCTTTTGGTTGGGTTGGCTTCGAAGTTTGATTTTTTTACAGTTCCAAGGGACATTAGACTTGAGTATTTGATATGAATTTCAGCTCGATACCTCTGCCCGTTCCTGAGGAAAAGGTTCTTGACAGACAGACGGACAGCAACGTAATCCTATAAGGATTCCATTTAATCCTTTGGCATACGGAACCCTTAAAAAAAGACAAATGAAACTACCGACCTGATTGGACCGATTAGAAAGCATACCCTTCCAAACAAAAAATATAATTTTTCAAATCGGTTCATAATTGACGGAGTTACGAGGTAACAAACTTAGCTCTAAAAGTTATTCCATAAACTTACAATATATTTATTTTCGCAACAAATTAGTGTTTGTGTCTCATAAAGTGTGTCTTTCAACTTAATCGGGCTAGTATTTCCACAGTATTTCAGAGGAAACTGGCTCTAAAGTGATCCTATAAGTATTTCGTTTTATCAATCGGTTGTATGGATCTCTAAAAATAAAACTCAAAGCAACATCATGAAAACAGAATCCGCCTTCTCTCATAAAACTTATCTCTACAAAGTAAGCAATAATTTTATCTTCAACACTTACGGAAGTAGCAGCCGTATCAGATTTATATTTGACTTATCAAGTGATGAAATTAAATCCACGATGAACAGAAATAGGTCAGCGGATAGTGCAGGAAGAACTAAGTAATCTTACACGGGACATATCATGAGAGAGGCCACGAAACTGGCGGTTGTCGTAACTTATAAAATCCGTGTTCCGTTATTGGCCTTTGTCCTTATCCTAGCCTTGATATTACTGTCAGATTGTAGTTCTTATAAAGTCAATTTCTACATTTATTTATATATCTACATCTATACTATTATTATAAAGCTTTTGATTATTATTATAAAGAAGAGTTTGTTTGTTTGAATGCGCTAATCTCAGGAACTACTGGTTCAAATTGGAAAATTATTTTTGTGTTGGATAGTCTATCTATTGAAAAAGGCTTTAGGCTATAGAACATCACGCTTCGACCAATAGAAGCGAAGTATCAATATTTTTTTTTTTGTAAACGAGGTAAAATTATTCATCTATACCTACTAATAAAAAAACTAATTACGAGTAATCATAATAACAGAAATTGCCGCAGACGAAGTCGCGGGCAACAGCTAGTTTATTTATTTATAATATTATAAAGAATAAAGATTTGATCGTTTATTTGTTTGTATTGAGTAGGCTCCGAAACTACCGGACTGATTCGTAAAAGTCATAAGTAATTAGAATCATACTTCATTCCTGATGAACAAAGAATATGGAATATTTTCAAAAAGCCAGTGCTTCGTATGAAAAGTGCAATAATGTGACCCAAGGTGTGAAAAAAGATATCAAAAAATACCTATATTAACCCGTGCGAAGCCGGGGCGGGATGCTAGTAACAAATAAAATGCTTTTTTAGCCATTAAAATAAAAAAATACTGTTTTCTATTAAAATATTAAAAAAATAAGACCAAATATACTTTAGTTCGGACTCAGGCGTGCATTGTCGCACATTTTTTTTTTATGTGGAATAAAATTTGTAATTTGGCGATTATTGCGTTTTAGGTCATATTCTCAATAATATTTTCAAATTTTACTATTTAAACAATTTTGAGAATCAATTTTCAAAGGCTACGTGTTTCGGGCTGACTTTATTAATATTACTAGTTTCTTCAATATTTTGCATAATTATTAATTAAACCTGTTAATAAATCGACTACACTATTTCACCTAACAAACGAAACGAGCGATTTTCGCTTCGCAGTTTTAATGGCCCCATCGCTACAGTTGGCAACAGCTTCGCCTTACACCCTGAGAAATTAAGTATTTATTGCCTAACGTGTGTACACCCGACTCTTTTGGTTATGTAATTTGGCATTCATGGCAATTCATGCATTTGAATTAGGAACAGTCAGGCGAATAGATACGTCAACTTGCACAGACATACCCTTATAGCAAAAGTTACCTACTAGCACCAGCACCAAGTAGGTGTTCTCAAAACGTCTAAATTTCAAAATAATTAGCCCGACTGGTAGATTTGTGAAAAATATTGGGCACGTATTTTTTCTTTTGTCAATCAAACAAGAATTGATAAAGATATAGCCCGTTAAAGTTCGAAGACGTCACTGGCCGGTACACTTGTAACCGGCCTGTTGCTTCATGAGCCCCCACCCTTGAATTTGGATGCGCTTTATCTTTATCATCTTTTGTTTGAGTGAAAAAAGAAAAAAATACGTATAATCTATAAGACGGACTTATTGTTTTAAATGGTATTTTTTTAGGAAACAAGCCTATTAACAACTTTTCATATGAGACCAAAGCCGGAAACTCAAAAAAAAATTGGCATTTCATACAAAAGTGTTTGCAGGCCCGGCAATAAGTATGAAAATGTAAAAAAAAATATTGAGTTCCCAGCATTGGTTCCATAGGAAAAGTTGTTCATTTTGACACCCCTTCACGGGAACGTCGTTGGTTATGTTACACGCTGTATAGAGTAAGATCTAATTCTTATATAGACTTTATCTTTAATATACAGGATGGCCAACTTGGAGGTATACAACCTTTTTTGCCGCAATTTTGTTTTGACGGTAAATACCTTTTTTTTTTTTACATGTGGAAAATGCGTTATGCGTACTGATCTGCTCGGGGATACAGAGCAGTTATGCGGGACTCACACCCGCTAAAAACTCTCTTCACGCCATATTATCGGAATGGTGGGCACGGTCGAGCTACCACCACTCTTCCACCATTTTGACGGTAAATACCTACTATGACAGTTGCATGTATAAAAAAACTTTGTGCAGAGGGCAAATTTGTTTTGTTAAAATCATTAAAAAGATTTTTTCCCGGTCATTAATTTCGAGAGACGGTGACATAGATTGGCTCCCAAGATCGCCCGATGTAACAGCTCCTGACTTTCTTCTTTGGGGCTATCTAAAGGGGCGTGTCTTTAATAACAGGCCAATTAACCTTCAGCAATTAAAACACAATTTTTGAAACATAGTCACTGAGATAACGCAGGAATGTGTGAAAATGTGATGAAAAACGCAATGAAAAGGCATCTGCGATGCTGCTAGAGGTGCATTAGCCTGACATTTTTTTCCATGCTTAGCCGGTCCTAAATACTATATTTAACACGGAATACATAATATTTTTTTATATTTCATAGAATAACATTTTAACACTTAAAGTGTATACCTGTTATTTGGCCACCTTGTATCATCATTTCGAGTAGGTGTCCGATCAATCGACCATGCACACCCTGGTGTCAGAGTTGTTCGGAACCGCCTCTCGGCCTCTAACGTGGTTCCTTTAACGACTACCAGATGGCAGCCGGGACCAACGGCTGAACATGCCTTGTCCGTAAAAAAAAAATAAAAAAAATATATAAATTTAAAATTAAACAAGACCATATAAATTTAAAATTAAACTTCATTCATGGCTAATAGAAAAAAGGCTTTTAATCTTTATGTGACTACTTAAACTTAGTATTAATATTATAATTGTATTAATTTATTATTATATAAAAAAGTAAGTTCGAGACTTGTGTTATGGGATACTAACTAAACTATACTATATTTTATAACAAATACATATATAGATCATCAATCCTCTCGGCCCCTGTCGTGGTTCCTTTAACGACTACCAGATGGCAGCCGGGACCAACAGCTTATATATAGATAACCATCCAAGAACCAGGCCAATCTGAATAAGATTATTTTCCACCTTGACCTGACCTGGGATCGAACTCGAGCACCCTCGTGTCGCAGGCTGGCGTGTTAACCACTGCGCCAGAGATCTCGCCGAATGTAATACAAAGCTAGTCGTAATACCATGTAAATAGGAAAACTGTGGACAAAGCATTGTTCAATAAGCCGTAATATGAACATATTGCACCAATTGATCTACACGTGCTACGCTTTGAGTGCATGTGTACCGATTCAAAAATAGGCTCATTGTGAAGACTATGAAACATGACTCTTATATACCTAGCTACATAATCTTGTTTTATGTTATGATATAGGAAGGCAAACGAGCAAGCGAGTCACCTGAGGGTAAGTGCTCTTGCCTAGCTCCGTGGCGCAGCGGTCAACACGCCTGCCTGCGACACGGAGTGACCGGGTTCGATCCCCGGCCAGGTCAAGATGGAAAATGATCTTTTTCAGATTGGCCTGGGTCTTGGATGTGTACCTATATGTATTTGTTATAAAATATAGTATCGTTGAGTTAGTATCCCATAACACAAGTCTCGAACTTACTTTGGGGCTAGCTCAATCTGTGTGATTTGTCCATATATATTTATTTATTTTATTTAGTGCCCTCTGCCCATGGCCAACTGCGACACGGATCATTCTCCTAGTTCCATTGGCACAATAGCATTTAGAGCATAGAGCATTTTTTTTTCCATTGACTTCATAATGTCAATGGAACTACTAAGAAAACACCTCACAAGTTCCATGGAACTATTTGCCGATGGAACTAGTGAGAATGATCCCTGCAACGATCATTAGGGTGTGATAGGAACGTTGCCGGGCTTTCAAGGAGTTGGGGGAAAACATGGAGGGAAGGATGTGTCTCCGACTCTCTCACTCACCGAACGAAGCATAAAAGCGCTGATGCTCATACTAAAACGTCTGATTGTGAGATCAGAGTGTGTAGATGACCTCGTGGCCTAGTGGCCATTATGCCAGGCTGCCACAACAGAGGTCCCGGAGAAGAAACGAGGAGATTCGTAAGAGAACGAAGGCCACCGACATAGTTCAGCGGATTAGTCTTTGAAGTGGCAGTGGGTGGGACACAGCGCGTAGAACCGATGGCCGATGGGACAGAAGGGTTCTCGAATGGCGACCACGTATCAGCAAGAGCAGCGTCGGACATCCACCGACCAGATGGTCGGATGACCTGACTGAGGTCGCAGGAAGACGCTGGATGCAGGCCGCTTCCAACCGGTCGTATTGGAAATTCTTGGGGGCCTATGTCCAGCAGTGGACTTCTTGCGGCTGATATGATATACTGAGAAAAAATCTAAATTTTGTAAACTTTCTCCACTGTGACTGCTTCCATAATCCGTATATAACCTTTAACTAAAGCTAATGCGGAAATTCTTCCTTCATTATATTATAACGCAGTCGTCTTAATAATTACATACACGTATGTATAATTACAACTGCTTCTGTATTTAACTTTCTCTGGAGTTAAGCGCGAATCCTTCATAATTACGCAGTCATTCGTCAGCGCTTTTGCTGTAAATTGCTCTGACCTCCGCCTCATGGGGGAATAAATTAGGGTCCCGTATCACGCCCACGAAATCGCAATTTTAGACAAGTCTAAATATGTATAAAATTATGTACGTTTAGGGTGGCTACACGAGTAAGACATCTTAGTTTTATATCCGACTATTTTAAACGATTTCTTGTGTCGATTTTGTTTTATTGGAAATAGATATACCTACTTATAACATATACAAATTAAACAAAATGATTTATAAAGCGAAAAAAATATGTATAGCCAGTGTAAGTACCACTGGATAAACATTTTTTTTAAATATAGGATAAAGGATTGGAAAGATCCTCAAACCTAAAAATACAAATGACAACTCCTGTATTTGGCAATCGTGTTAAAATCTGATCGAATTCAAATCTGCCCGCGACTTCATTCGCGTAGATTATAATTTGTGAAAATTTTTATTTTATGTTTATGACCAATGTGTGGAATAACTAAAATAATGTGTCATGGTGCGGCTGTAGTGAGATTTACATAACGGACTGGTGTTTGCTCGCCTTGCTACGTCCTATATGATCAAACCTTTGGATTCATGAGAATTGTCGCCAAGGGCTCCGTCGAATCAGCGAAATGAATCACCATCATATCGTTGATACACAAGAATAACTCAAAAGATTAACTAGACACTGGCTAAAATAAGCTTCTGAATGAAGTTTGAGGGCCAAATACAAGAAAAGGAAAAAATCTATTCGATGAAATTTTGTATAGTTCATACGTGAGGACGTATAATTGAAAAAAAAAAGTTGGGTCTCATATCTGTGGGAATACGTTTTTCCGTCTATTTCCCCGGTATTAGTCCTATTAAATATAATTTCGGATACCTCAAACTACACTAGCGCCCCTAGCGGAAAATTCGCACGATAGCCCTCATAAGTCATCAATTTCCTAACCTATTTCTTAGGACGCCCAGTAGCTTGTGATGCCAACGTTAAAACGCGAATGTTTGGATGGATGTATGGATGTTTTTTACTATCTACATTAATACCAGCGACGTGCACCATATTTTTTGGAAGGTAGTCAAAAACATCAATACATATAATAAAAGAGTAAAAAAGATGTGTCTGAACATTGAATATATTTACAAAAAAATTATAGAGGGCATACTAATACACACTAATCTCCGGAAGTACTGGACGGATTCGAATGAAACTTTTTTCATTGTGTTGCTATCAAGCCTGAGCAACATATAGGGTATAATATATTTTGAAAACTATAACACCTGAATATGCAGAGCTATAACGGTCCAGCTAAACTATAAGAAATATAAAAATGACGCCTTAACAAAAGTTGTTTAGCCTGATGAGTCATAAAGTCCATGCGAACGTAGTCGCAGGCATCAGATAGTATCTAATAAATTACAAGTTGAACCTAAATAATACTTTATTTTCTATATTCAATAACAACTGATTTATGGAGCATTTTGCTTGCGATATTTTAGGAGCAACTTTAGTGAGTACAGGGTAGACAGAGTCTAACTGTCTGTGTGGACTGCACGTCACTGATTAACACATAGGCTACCTTTAATCTCGGGAAATTGTTCCTGGAGGATCGTCATTTACGTGAGTAGAGTCGCGGGCGACAGCTATAACCCCCTTATGTTTAAATAACTCTCGCTGAAAAAACTAGTATCTGTAAACAAAATACATACATAATATCACGTCTTTTTCCAGTGTGGACAGACAGAGCCTACGTTTAGCTTGGCATGTTGTTGGGCATAAAGTGGATAAATCAAAATATACCGATGAGTTGATAGCCCATTCCCTCGATCAGCTTTCACAAGCGCGGGAAAAGAAGCAGTTATTACATTCTACGCTTTTGCCTACATTAGACTCTAGTCTCTATCAATCTGTGTTCATCATTGGCTCATCACACCATTTTAGTTTTTGTATACTTGCATCTTAACTGTAGATTGTTTGGAGAAAATAAATAATATTTATCTACTTTTCTTTTTACTTTTTCTTTTCTGACCAGCATGGAATGTTAAACAAAATACGTCAAGAAATTCCTTTTATGAATTAAACCAATCTGCCGCCATTTTCAACACCTTAAGTTGAGGATAATTAGATAACATTATATAAGTTTTACTTACCATAAGGTAATTTAAATTGTGAAGAGAAAATAAACGTTTTATTATTATTATATTATTATTTTCCTAACCTATTTGTCGGGCCGCCCGGTAGCTTGTGTTGCCATTACGCCTACGTAATCTCGCTTCTGATTAAACAATTTGTTTGATTGTAAACCCCTTATTTACCGAGCTACTTGATAAGTTGTAGTGTGATGTGATCTTGTTGTGGCGGCATGTTTCTTTTTATATATTTTTTTATAGATTCCAATTGCTTGTATTTTGTTATGTTTGGGGATGGGATCAAAAGTGGCGTTTTTTGCGATACGTGTGTTCCGAAACAAACTGTTAAATGCATGGAATTTTGACTTAAAAAAATTTTTTCTTTATAAACTGCCCACATTTTGTAAAATGAAACATTGTTATATTCGCCAGCTTTGATTATTTTTGTATAAAAAAATAAAACAAAATATTTAAGTTATGTTTCCATAATGAGTTTTATACATTTTCTAACGAAAGGTCAAATGATTTATCTCTTATCTTGTGCCCCAACAACTTGCATAAAAGGCTACAATAAAGTCATTCATATTTTTTTAGGAACAATCATACACACTTTAATACGTACTTTAGCTTTGACTTACGTTTCCTTATTTAAAAGGCATGTTTCCTAAAATAGTACGACTTATACATTACCGATTACCATTTTCTTTTTTCAATCACACAAAAGATGATAAGAATAAAGCGCATCGAAGTTCAGGAGTGGGGGCGCATCATGACGCAACAGGCCGGTAGAGTGTGCTGGATAGTGACGTAACGCGGAACTTTAACGGCCAATATCTTTATCAAGCCTATATCTTTATCAATTTTTGTGTGTCTGAAATAGGTTTTGTAACTTTTGTATGATGAATATACAAAATTCAATATCGCTGATTTGTTATTTTTAACAACAAGTTTTTCGAAATAAAATGTCAAGTAGGTATAATACAATTTGGCTAGCTCCGTGGCGCAGCGGTCAACACGCCAGCCTGCGACACGAGAGCAGGGGTTGGAATACCGGTAAAAATCCATTACCGGTACCTCTATGAAACGACAGTACCGGTAATTGGTTTGGTACCGGTACATTTGGTAACGGTAAAAATCAAGTACCGGTACCTCTATAATACAACGGTACCGGTAATTGGATTGGTACCGGTACCTCAATAAAACGACGGTACCGGTAATTGAAAGAAGTACCTGTACCAAATACCGGTAAACAGTACCGGTACTTAGTACCGGTACTCGTATTGGGAATTATCATTTCGTTAATGTGTGTCGTTGCCGTGTTGTGCATGTGCGGCGTGAGGCGGCGGCCCACAATAGGGCGGCACTTTTACAGTCGAGCGAGTCCCATGCGGTAGACGGCAACAATGCGTAGGTACCGGTAAAATTAACGCAATTTTAATACCGTTAAAATTTGACAGAATAGAGGTACCGGTACTTACCGGTACTTATAATGTGAATTTGGTACCGGAAACAAGTAGCGGTAAAATTACCGTTAACTGTTAACAATATTATTACCGTTAAATACTAGATTACCGGTACCTCATATTACCGTTAAAATTTTAACAGAATAGTAATACCGGTACTTACCGGTATTTATAATGGGAATTTGGTACCGGTAACAAGCCCTGCACGAGAGTGAGGTTCGATCCGCGGCCAGGTCAAGATGGAAAATGATCTTTTTCAGATTGGCCTGGGTCTTGAATGTATATGTGTATTTGTAGTAAAATATAGTATCGTTGAGTTAGTATCCCATAACACAAGTCTCGAACTTACCTTGGGGCTAGCTCAATCTGTGTGATTTGTCCGTATATATTTATTTATATTATTTACACTATGTCTATATGTCCGTCGCCCACATTGTCAACAAATATGTTCTGCGCAAAAAACTGTAATTAAAGCACTTTGAAAACAATCGAGTCACGGGCAACCCATTAATCTATGTCTAAACACATTTTCATGTAATTTAAGTAATAAAAACCTATCGCAAGGTAAAATATTTTTTTAACACGCAAGAGGCAAAGGAATGCTTGGATAGTTGATAATGGAGACAAAGAAATCATATTATTGTCTTAAAAGAGTAAATTGACATTCCGTCAAATATTTCTAATAATGTAACAAATAATATAGAGCTAGGTAACAAAAAGCTGAAACAAATGTTTTCAGAATTTCGATATATTTTTCGAAAAAGCTACTTATCACTTGAAATATTTCCTTTGTTCCCGTTAGCATTACCAAACTGTACTACCAGTGGTACTCGCGGGAAATTTCGTTTCATTTCACGTTGACACACGTGCTTTTTGTTTTATATTATACTAGCTGTTCCAGCGACTCCGTTCTCGTACCTTACTACTGGAGGAAAAAAATTAAGTTGGTCAACCCTTACAATTTTTTATTAGTATTGATGGTTAAGAAACTACATCATCAATATCATTTCGAGTAGGTGTTACGGTCAACCGACAATGCACACCCTAGTGTCAGAGTTCTTCGGAACCACCTCTCGGCATCTGACGCGGTTCCTTTAACGACTACCAGATGGCAGCCGGGACCACCGGCTTAACGTGCCTTCCGAAGCACGGAATCATCTTTATTATCAGACAATCAGGTGATTCAAGCCTGCAATGTCCTAACCAAACTGGAAACAACTAAACAAAGTATGCTTCCGGTGGGAATCGAACCCACGACCCCCGGGTCAACAGGCGCCTTAACCACTGGACCAGGGAGGCTATCTTAAGAAACTACATATATGTACAATTATATTTTAAAAAAATCATTAACTACTAAGAAACTGCAGAAGAGTATGATTTTTTTGATATAATTGTACATAGTAGGTAATATTAGTCCTCTACGCTAAAAATACATAATTAAAAGTCATTATAGTGGCGAATAACCATTGTAAAAACTATTTTACATGATAAATTAGTGAATATAAGGTCGCACCACCCACCTTTGACCCCAAATGTAAGTGACCTTTGACCCCGCACCTTTCTGTGAGGCTTATGTTTATTTTTCCTTTCGTTATTTAACCTTTGAGGTCACTTTAATAGTAATTAGGTACGTGATAAATATATACTGAGTATAACAAGTTTCCTTTGTTTTTTTTTTATGACATAGGGCGGCAAACGAGCAAGCGGGTCACCTGATGGTAAGCGATCACCGCTGCCCATAGACTACTGCAACACCTGGGGTGTGACAAGAGCGCTGCCGGCCTTTTAAGAAAATATAGATTCGTTTAATGAATAAATTATCAAAGAATTGCGAAGAAATAAATAAAGAATTTCATTTCATTTCAAAATAGAAATGTTGGTATTGCCACCGGTGGGCGACCAACATGTTGAACGTGGCTTTTAGGTCTTAAAGACTTGGGATTTGTCTACCCCGCAAGGGAAATAGACGTGATACTATGTATGTCATGTATGTTATTTAGACATCTGCCCGTGTCCCTGTGTCCCATACTGGCTTGTGTAATAAGGTGACAAGAACGCTGGCAGCGTTTCTCCTTTGGAAATATATATAAAAATACTTGTTTTTGCCTGCGGCTCCACCCGCGTAGATCCCTCGGGAACAGTAGATTTTTCTGGGTTAGAAAGTACCCTATGTCCTTCCCCGGGCTTCCAACTACCTCCATATCTTTCATAGTAATAGTTTATTAACTGCCTCCGTGGTCCAGTGGCTATGGCGTTTGCCTGTAGACCCGGGCGGGGGTCGTGGTTCGATTTCCACGGGAAGCATACTTTGTTTAGTTGTTTCCAATTTTGTTAAGACATTGCAGGCTTGAATTACCTGATTGTCTGATAATAAAGATGACTTCGTGCTTCGGAAGGCAAGTTAAGCCGTTGGTCCCGGCTGCCATCTGATAGTCGTTAAAGGAACCAATTCAGAGGCCGAGAGGCGGTTCCGAAGAACTCTGACACCAGGGTGTGCATGGTCGATTGACCATGTCACCTACACGAAATGATGATGATCGCAATAGTTGAAGCGTGAGGTGCAGACAGCTACTTCAAACATAATTTAAGTGATGGATTGGAGAATATTTATTTGAAGCTCAAAGTTAGCATACAACTTGGGTATTTATTTTCAACTACCACCTGACATTCAAAAGTGAATTTGTCCTTAAAATATTTACAGTATTAATTCAATCCTAATAATTTACTACTTATGTACATACCTATGTTCAATCATTTTGAATATAATCAAAACATACTTCTGATTTTTATCCTTATCCTTACTAATATTATAAATGCGAAAGTGAGTTTGTTTGTTTGTTTGTTACGCTTTCACGCCGTAACTACTGAACCGATCATCATGAAATTTTGCATACAAGTTTTCTGGAGTACAGAGAAGGACATAGGCTACCTTTAACCCGGGAAATAGTACTATTCCCGAGAGATCGACATTAACGCGGGCGGAGCCGCGGGCGAAAGCTAGTGTGTTATATTTTGCATTCACAATGCTATTTTGATATACTCTTATTAAATTAAGAAATACAATATGATGAAAAAATTAAGTCGTAAGTACATAGACTTAAGGTCGAAGTCTCATATGAGTATGCTTCTGATTTTTCTTTAAGAATCACGAAGTGGACAAAATTCAATTCTGAAGGCTAAGGCGTAAAGCACATTGATCTGGCGTCGGGCACGGACATGGCTCTGATCGGACACGGACATGGCTCTGATCGGGCACGGACATGGCTCTGATCGGGCACGGACGTGGCTTTGATCGGGCACGGACATGGCTCTGATCGGGCACGGACATGGCTCTGATCGGGCGCAGGCATGGCACGTTTCTATTACAATAATCATGGCGAGTATGATCATAAATGACTGGATGTTTCTCTATTAATTCACAGAATGCTATGTTAAACTCGATGTCATCACGCATTTTTATTTTCTATAATCGCTTCTCTAGAATACATATGCCATACGTGCGCGCTGACTGCGAACTGACGCCATACTGAGGGCCAACTGGCGCGGGCGCCGAAGTGGCGCGCTTTAGCGCGTCCGATGATGCCCGTTGAAGTGTGTTCAAATTGCGACTTTATTTCCAAACATTTAGTACGGTATTTAAATAGAAAAGTAAATGCCCTTGCCACGTCGGTTCCAGACGCCAGACCAATGTGCTTTGCGCCCTTAATTTTAATTGAATTAAGAAAATGGCGAACAACAATGTTTAGGAAAACTGAATTTGAATATTGAATTCGCTTAAAATAAAAACAAATTGGGAGATATATTACTATCTTTTCTTTTAGAAATGCATTTTCCTTGTCTTGTTAAATTTTACTAAACGCCGTATAACAGTATTGTAACGTGTCTTCTGAAGCGGTGTTTCACAAAAGTACACAATCTGACACTAGTACCTGTACAGGTACTACTGTATAGGTTTCCTCACAGAACAACAAAGACATTATAAAAGGCAAGAGGGCGTGACACGCACCCTGACACGACACTGCGCACAATCTGCTCACTTGAATCACCTAAGTAGTTTGTCCCGCGATCGTCAAAGGAACAAAAGTAAATATAAATATATACGGACAAAAGTTCGAGACTTGTGTTATGGGATACTAACTCAACGATACTATATTTTATAACAAATACATATATAGATACACATTCAAGACCCAGGCCAATCTGAAAAAGATCATTTTCCATCTTGACCTGGCCGGGAATCGAACCCGGTCACTCCGTGTCGCAGGCTGGCGTGTTGACCGCTGCGCCACGGCTAGTCAAAAAGCGAGATATACATATAAAAAAAAAAGAAAAATGCCGACATGTGCTATTCTAACGTGTAAAGTGAGGAGTCCTAGTGAAACTTTGACCAAAGGAGGAGTTTCTACTCAATTGTGTTGCGTTAGTAGTATGCTTGAAATGAGGCGACGCTGGTTTTCATAGAAATCACGCGGGATAACACTTCTAATGTGTTTGTTATTCTGTGGGTTTCCTTTTGACAAGACTGACAAAGGCAGACTGGAATTCACGGAGATACAAGTTCGATTGAAACACCACATGCGATTGAAATGCTTACTATGTTGCTCAATAATGGCCCATAAAACTACTTCCAAACACGAGCTGTACTCATGTTATTTCTCTAAAAACATTTAAAAATAATCCATACAATCATATAAAATTCTACCATAAATCATTTTGCATCTGTGTTATCGTCTTATAAATATAGAATATTCCCCCGACGAGGTTACCGCAACCGCCTTTCGGATGTATTTGTTTAGTCAGTATAGTACGCGGCGCCCGCGCATTTTGACATTCGAAACGTTCTCATTTTAAATTTTGACAGTTTGCGCTGGTTTTTTTGTGTATGGTGCATTTCAAGTTGTGTTTTATATCGCTGTGCAAATGTGCAGAACTAACCGTAACGATTTCGCCTGAGTATTCTTGGTTTTAAAATATTATAGTTGTCATTTGACCATGTTAATTTTGTGCGTAATTTGTTAGAATTGATGAAGAAGCTTTTGCGAACGTTCCTCGGGAATATTAAGAGTGACTTTGATGTTTATTACTGAACGGTTTTTAATAGGCTAGTTTCCTGGGTCGTAATAATAACACAACAATTAGTCCGTCAGTTAGATAATCAAAAAATATAGAACACACACGTATTTCTTCTTTTGTCAAATAAACAATAAATAATAAAGATAAAGCGCGTCAAAGTTCAGGAGTGGGCTCGTGACGTCAAAGTTTGCTAAAAATTGTAGCAAACTATGACGTCACACGGATCTTCAATATCTATCTTTATAATTTTTTGTTTAATCGACAAAAGAAAAAATACGTGTCCAATACTTTTTGAATATCTAACTGACGGACTAATTATATTGTTTTAGGAAACTAGCCTATTCCTTCAGAATGTTTTGAGAGTTTGAGTCGAACGTGTAAAATATCCAAACTCACTAACAGTCAATAAAATAAGTAGTCTTTTTTTTAAAATCCGCATTACTATATTTATTAATAAAAAAAAAAAAACTTATTTGTACATAATTTGCTTGTTATTTCCTAAGTCGCCTCTTACGACATCCATGGAAAGATTTGGAGTGGTCCTATTCTACTCTGCCGGAAACCACACGGCAACTTACACGCACGAAAAACAAACAATATTAGCGTGTTCTTAGTTGCAACTTGAGCGAGATGCTTCGGAGCCTCGGAGATGACTACTTCTTATTTCTGTTATCGGGTTTTAATACTTACTTACATAAATACAAACTATCAGGTCTTTTTCTCTTGCGGGGTAGACAGAGCCTAGCTCTATAACAACCTTATTGCCACATTTAGCATTTTGTTGGGCGTGTAGATGGAATACGGAATCAAAATAGTGATGGGTTGCTAGCCACATTGATTATTCAAATGGTTCCACAGATTTTAGCTCACTCCCTCGATTGGCTTTTACGATCTGCGCCGGAATAGAAGCAGCTGGCACATTATACGTTTTTCTTTTCTCGCAGATCAGCATGGAAGAATTTTGAAACTTACTTGTATCATTATTTATATAATACCTGTATCGTTATTTAACGAAAAATATTCATGTTTAAAAGTGTAAATTACTAGAACGTTAAATATGGCTATTTACATGGATTTGTTTGATCGATGAAGCAAAAGGGCCAATTTGCAATCCAATAAAATCCAAAACATACGAAACTCGGCTCTTTGAATTTGTAATCACTATATTGATTAACATACTTTGAATTCTGTCAGTGTTATTTTTCAGTTTGGGTATTTTCATATAAGCCTACGAGTTTTTAACTCTGTTTTAAAACTCGTAAGTAGTAAGCGTCTGACTGTGTGTTTCCTTTACACCTTTCCTTTCATTACAAAATATAAAGTCTTAAAATTTTCATATTTATATTATCTATACATATACATATAATAAAACAGTAAAAATATTTTGTCTGTACATTTAGAATTTTTGACTGAAATGGATAGAGGGACACCTAAAAAGAATAATAGAAAGCAAAAAAAAATTATTTGAATTTTTTGTCTGTCTGTCTGTGTGTCTGTATGTATGATCACGATTATCTCCGAAATTACTGAACCGATTTACTTCAAACTTTCACCAATTGCTTTGTTTTAACTCAGCAAAACATTTAAAGTTTGTTTCATCAAAATCGCTTCATTAAAAAAAAAGTTATCGTCATTTGAATGAACTCAAAGCATTAGTTTGCCTGCAAATATACACGGTGAATTTTTTACCGTTTTGGACCCTTAAAGAGGTGACTCAGACCATCAAAATGAACAATTTTCCTACGGGAACAATGCTGGGAACTCAAAAAAAATCGACATTCCCATACAAACTGGCCGGGCGGCGGGACTTTTTTTTTATGGAAATGACGAATTTTTTTTTGAGTTCCTATCATTGGTCCCATAGAAAAAGTTGTTCATATTGATGACCTGAGTCACCCCTTTAAGGGTCCAAACTGTTCCTGAGGGATGGACACTAACGGCGGCGGCCGGCGTAGCCGCGGGAAAACGGCAAACCAACCGAAACTGCTGCGCCTAGAAACTTGAAATTTGGTACAGGGGTTCTTTTAATGATGTGAGTGTGCGCTAAGAAAGGATTTATAAGAAATTTAACTTCTGAAGGGGTAAAATTTATATGGAATTTTCTCATTTTTGGACTTAGAAGTATGAAAGTAGGTATATAAGTTCTCGATTAAAATTAAAAAAGATGTGTGTGGGTTGATGAAATTTGCAAAATTCCCCCCTTAAGGGGAAAAATGGGGTGGGTGGGTGGTATAAACTTTGTATCGAAATTTTCTTATTTCTGGACTTAGACGTATGAATTCTAGGTTACTATTAAAAATATCTGTGTAGGTAAAATGGACGATATTTTCCCCTGAAGGGGTAAAATAGCGGGGTAGAGATTGTATAGGAATTTACTTATTTCTAGACTTAGAAGTTTGAAAATAGGTAAATAAATTCACGATTACAATTGAAAAAGATCTGTGTAGGTCAACTGGAAAAAAATCCCCCAGAAGGGGGGTAAAGTTTGTTTGGAAATTGGAAATTTTCTCATTTCTGGACTATGAAGTATGAAAATAAATAGGTATGTTCTCGATTACAATTAAAAAAGATATATGTGGGTGAAATGGACAAAATTGGTCCCTAAAGGGGTAAAATGGGAGGGTAAAGGTTTTATAGAAATTTTCTCATTCCTGGACTTAGAAGTATAAATAATATCCATACTTCCATACTACTACTAATATTATAAATGCGAAAGTAACTCTGTCTGTCGTTTTTTACGCTTCAACCATTGAACTGATTTGGATGAAATTTGGTATGTAGGTGTGAGGCCCGAGGAAGGACATAGGGTATGTTTGATTCCGGGAAATTCTACTGTTCCCGAGGGATCGACACTAACGCGGGCGGAGCCGCGGGCAACAGCTAGTTATTATAAAAAAATTAAGAATTCCAACAAGGCGGTGATCTTGCGCAAGGATCGAATAAAGTATACAAATAATTTCGATGTGTTTAATTAATCCAGCGAATTGTTCTAGTGATTTGAAAATACGTCAAATTTCACAATTTCGTGTGTACTAGTAACTTCTTAAGAGTAGTTTCTTAAGTATTTGACTGACTTTCAATACGCGTATTGTCAATCAGTTTATCAATGGAATCATATTATACATCCAATTGACCATATGACAAAAAAATTGATGACCTTTTTTATTTGTTTTTCAAATAGACAGCAAAAAAAGGAAGACCATACGGGTCTTTCTTTTTTCGCTGTCTATCTGAATTTTAGATATTTTAAATATTTTAGATATTTTCAAACATTTTTATTTTAATAATTACTATTAAAATAAAAATGTTTGAAAAAATAATTAATTTGCCGGAAGTGACGTATGTAAGGCTGTATGTACTTCAAATATCCGGTTTTCATAAAAAAAAAATGTTAATTTCAATGTCAATGCCATCGCCAAAATGTGCCAAACAAAAAAATACGACTTTACGACTATTTACATTTAATAAAAATTATCAGATAGTCCGTGGTTACCTTTAAATTCAAGCTAGTATTATCCAAACCAATGATCCAACCAAACAAACAACAAAACAAAATAATACCAGTACCGTCCAAACCGACAGGACCGAGTACCTGCCACTGTCATCTAGCTGTCAAACAAAGTGACATGCTTGCCAAGTTAGTTTTTTTTTGTAAGAACTGTTGCGAGCAAAGGCATACGCTTAAGTATGGTTAATTTGTGACGTCACGAAAGGTTTTGTATATTTTTTTTTCTCCCTAAATATAGATTAAAAAATTTAAAACTATTTTTCTCGAACTATTTAAGGGCAAATCTAGAAACGGTTTTTTTGTTTCAGTAACATACTTTTTTGTCACATGATCAATTAATACATTATTCCACTCAATACAATATTCCATCAATACAATATTCACATTAGCTAACATTTGCAATACATAAGTAAGCGTTACCAGTACCGTTAATTTGCGGAACTCGATGTCCCAGTGGTTGAGAACATTAATAGCGCTTACGTAAGTTAAGTAACCCTAGGCGCAGTCCCCACTGTGATGGGTGATGCAAGTGGTACAAACAATTCTCGAGCTCTTTCGAGCTTTGGAAGACACGTGAAGTCGTTGCTCCCGGCTGTCATCATTGATGGGCATCGTTAAGCTATGTCAAATGCCTTTAGGCAGCTTGAAAAATCTGACACCAGTGTTGGCCACTTACACACACGAAAAATAAACAAATAGAATTATAATACGCGTATTGTCATTCAGTTTATTATTTAGTGTGATTATTGAGGATTATCACAATCGGTTCAGTGGCCCAAGATTTTAGATTTTGTCGTCGATAAAGGCTGTAAATTCAGTAATTTCGTCTTGTATTCAATGTTTTAGTGCATATCACACCTACGTAAAGACTGCGCCTCTTATATCGTATATGTAGTACTAAATTATCGCAATTTCGCAAGTTTTAATAAGCTTTCGTTTCTTATTGTGTCATATTCTATAAAAATTTGACTACACCTAATCAAAGTATCAACATTGTGTATCGTTTAATAATGAAATCTAATTAAAAACCCAAGTGCGTATAAACATCCTACCCAATACTTCGTGTAATTTAATAATTGTACTCATAATTCACATAAGCTAACATTTGCAACATTAAAGTAAGTGTTACCAGTAATGTGAGTCGGTCTGGTCTGTCTGTCTGAATGTGAGGTCGGACAGTTATAATATTATACAAATCCACATAATAGTAAGAGAGGGTATAAAGAAAAAGGTTATTGATTTAAAAAAGCTCATAAAAGTGTAGATAGCGCCTATAATGGCCGACTTCCAAAGGATACTCTACCAGTCAAACGAAAGAATATCAACTGATCTCTCATTAGTTTGTAATTAAAACTAAGTGTAGCTACGGAAACATACCCTTTTACGTAAATTTATATTAAAAAAACCAGTGGCACTCTGTTAGTGCCGACAGAAGTAAAAACTTGAACATGGGGTTACATATATCCGTGTGGTAGAGGTAAGGCGCCTATTAAACCATGCTGAATTTAGGATCCGATGAGAGGGACGCCGCTATACGTTAGACACGATACGAGATATCTCCAATCGTATCGCACGTATAGCGGCGTCCCTCTCATCGGATCCGATTCAAGATGGTTTAATAGGCGCTTTAGGTTACGGTAAAGAGTCGCGAGTTCAGTGATATTTCCCATTTAAAAAATGCCCAACGAGCCTAAACAAATTTTCAGTTCAAAAGCTTGTTTAATACAAGCTTTTGAACTGAAAAATGTATTAAACAAACAAACAAATATTTACTCAAAAGTTAACTCAGAAAATAAAAAAATGGTGGTCTGTGGGACAAGAAAAAACGTAGAATGTGCCAGCTGCTTCTCTTCTCGGCCAGATCAAAGTCGATCGAGGGAATAGGCAAAAATCTGCGAAATCATGTCAATAGGCGATGCGACTAGCAAACCATCATTATTCTGATTCCGTTTTCCATCTACACGCCTACCAAATTGCTATATGTGGCCAAAAGGTCTTATAGACCAAGGTTCTGTCTATTCGCAAGGTAAAAAACGTGATACTATGTATGTATGAAAATGAAAATGAAAAATGAAAATGAAAATGTTTTTATTTCTTTCACATTTGTTTCCTTATATAATAATGGCAGGAGCCTCCTATGTATGTATGTATTTAACAGTACGTGTAAATTCAACTTCGTCATTCCTTTAAAGGAGTGACTAAGCATACATATGTGTATGCCGTTGTTTATATTTATAAGTTACACTAGCTTTCGTCCGAGGCTCCATCCGCGTCAATGTCGATCCCTCGGGAATAGTACTTTTTCCCGATCGGTTCAGTAGTTACGGCGTGAAATCGTAACAAACAAACAAACAAATAAACAAACAAACAAACTCACTTTCGCATTTATAATATTAGTAAGGATTATCAATAATGTCTATGTTCAAGATGTTTTAAGTGTACTTGTTTTACATTGTATGTAACATATGTAAATAAACATAAATGTCGAGTACACTGAGACAGTCACGAGAGCTCAAGAGATAAAAAAATAATAAAAAAAGAAACAAAAATTTCTAAATACTACACTTTATTATGAAGCCGATGGTAGAGGAATTGTTTCCGTCGTTACTGGCGCAAATTAAATTATTCGATTGAGAGGACATATTAATTTTATTTCACAATACACCTAAACAAGAAAATTCACATTTTATTTGTCATTAATTTTTCCTCAGCATTTTTCTGATGTAATGTCACATTCAAAAAACAAATTGATTCTACTTAACATCCGCAGAGGCATGTCACCATGAAGGTTCGCCACAATTACATCCAATACTTATTCGTGATTTTTTTTTATTTAGCCTATTTGGTTGTTCCACTGTTAAGCAAAGGCCTCCCCTTTTTGTCTCCAGTCATCCCTATCGCGGTCAATAGTTTGCCACTTATATATGCGTCCAAGTCATCACGCCATCAAAGCGTTTCTTTAAAGCGGCCACTTTAGGCCACCTTTTCTCTCGCATGCGGCACATAGATATTTTAATTACTTAGGCTTATAAATCTCCTTCTCCGTAAAATAATATAAATTGTCTCGTATCTTGTTCTAACAGTTGATAGCTAAGCTTACACAGGCGTAGTCCGGAAGTTTTGAACGGTGTCCAGTGCAGTGATCAATAACCTACAAAAGTGAAATGTGAATGCGATGACGTCACTCGGGATTCCTACAGAGGCGCCCATACATACAATCTTGTATACTTCAGCCTACCCGCCTAAGCCCGTGAAGGTTGCACCCAAAAAGGTATGTTATATACACCCAAAAAGTATGATCAATGTTATGTTAATACGGGCTTTTAGCAGGTTTGTCTATACACTTCCATGCTGGTCTGGGAGAAAATAAAAAACGTATAATGTGCCAGCTTTTTTTTATGTTATATGACGGCAAACGAGCACCACCTGATGGTAAGTGACCACCGCCGCCCATGGACAACTGCAACACCAGGGTGTGGCAGGTGCGTTGTCGGCCTTTCAAGGAGTTGGGGGGAGGAAATGGGGAGGGGAGGGGGTAGGATGGGCCTCCGGCTCTCTCACTCACCGATCGAAGCATAGAAGCGGTAAAGCTTCTACTCAGACGTCGATTTTCTGTGAGAGTGTGGTACTTCCCCGGACGAGCCGGCCCATTCATGCTACCAGCAATTCATTTTGCCGGTAACGTGGCTCTACCACGACTAAACGCTGCTTCTCTTCCCGCGCAGACCGTAGAAGCCGGTCAAGGGAATGGGCGAAAATCTGAAAAAATCATGACAATAGGCGATGCGGCTAGCAACCAATCACTATTTTGATTTGTTTTCCACCTTAACGCCCACCAACACGCTAAACGCGGCCTGTCGGTCTTATGACTTTAGGCTCTGTCTACCCCATAAGAGATAAAGACGTGATAATACGTGTGTATGTATGCCTATACACTCTTGTATTCTTAATACGGTGCGGACAAATTACACGCATTGAGTTAGCCCCAAAGTATTTGGGGCTTGTGTTTTGTTGTATTAACTTGACGATAGATAAATGCTATTAAATAATAAATACTATACATAGGTAGATAAACATCCAAGACCCAGGTATTGACCTAGGTCACAAGGTTCGAGTTCCGGTTAGTTCAAGATACAAAATGATCTTCCTCAGATTGCTGAAGAAGACCATTTTCCATCTTGAATTGACCGGAACTCGAATCTAGGACCGCCAGTGTGATAGTCTGGCACGACTACTAGGCCATAGAGATCGTTATACTTGAGCCTAGTGCCCAATCCTGTGAAGGTTGCACTGAAAAAGGTATATTATGTTTTGTCAATAGTACTCGTACCCAAAAAAGCTATCAGCAGGATGTTTGTCTACTCATTTAAGTCATAGCTCATATATGCTTTGACATATTTAGATCATAGGTTGAGGCCCCGATACTCTACTAGAAAAGTGCATATTGTTTTGCAAAAAAAGAATGAACTGTCCTAGATCCACAACTGTCAAGAAGAGTTAGGTAGGACTATTCACGTCTTCCTATTAGAGCTTAGTCACTACCATTACCGTGACTTAGTTTTAGGAATTGGACAAAGTCTCACGTACTTAGTATAAAAAGGTTTGTATATAATTTCAAACCTTAGTGGTTTCACTATGTTAAGTTAATATCTACTAAATGTTTTAAATGAGAAATGATAATAAAGGAAAAAAAATACGCCAATAAAATTTTGCAAGCTTCATCTTTTCAGCCGTAAAAAGCAACATAAGAGAAATTGCACTGCACACTACCATCGGTAGGCGGGTTGCCCATCGAAAGTATCTTTAAGCTGGGGAAGGAAAGGAATTTGTTAGATCTAGGAGTTATTGGAAATTTGGGATACTACTCGTACTCACTCGAATGAATGGGGGAAAGGAAGACTCAGGATACTGCAAAATTTCAAAGTCCCGTCGCACATCTTCTTTTATTTTATGAATATTTACGAAAATTTATGTCTAACCACTCAAGTCTAGCTTGTGTCACAGAAGTAAGTGTAAGGACTCTAATGATATTTAGTGTGTGTCTAATGATAGTTACCTTGTGACAACTAAAATATGTTTTAGGTGTAGTAAACTCTGGTACAATTTGAAAATGTAAGAAATTTTATATGACGCGGGTTTAAAGTATATACGAGTATATGGACAAATCACACACATTGAGCTAGCCCGAAAGTAATTTCGAGATTTGTGTTATGGGATAGGGATACTAACTTAACGATAGGTACTTTATTTTATAACAAATACCTACTATATAGATAAACATCCAATACCCAGATGAATTTGAAAAATATAATTTTCGATCTTTATCTTACCGCGGATCGAACCCGGTAACTCCGGTGTGGCATGATGACCACTACGGCATTGTGCCAGGCTGCCACAGAGGTCCTCGATCGCCGCTTGTCGAAAAGGAGAAATCTCGTATTGTATGTAGTTCATTCATGAGAAAAGAACGTCGGCGACCCTATTGTGTCAGCATTTTAGTAATGGCTATAATATAATTTGGCCGACTAATTTTGTCTGCTTCGCTATATTAGTTTTTGTTCTCTATTCGCTATATATACTAAATTTGCTACTAAAAATCGATACAAATATGAATAAAAATGGTCCGTTAAAGTAAATTCCCACAGTAGTATGTAAAACAGTGGTTAATTTACTGCAACATTTTTATCGGATGAACCTTAAATCATTTTAAATGGCACGAACGTGCTTTTAGAAAGTTAAGCCTATTACTGAGTATAATGAATGGGCGGTTTTCCAGCTTACATTTTAAGGCTAGATAAATAAATTCTCTTTGCTGTGGAAAATACGAACTGACACTAACGAACAATATTAGGTCACGTCACGACTTCTGTGGTCACTACCACAAACTACTAAGAGATACTACACTACCACAAACTACTAAGAGATACTACGTATAATGGTCACTACGGTAGTAATACGAGAAACAGAACATTTGACAGGTGTTTTTCTGAGGATTTGGATCTGGGTCTATCCAAGGGTTTGGCTACAAGCAGACAAAATTATCTTTGCCGAAAAATATTTCCATACTTCGAAGTACGGAGGAGCTCAAAATATTTTTCCTTCCATCCTAATCTAATTACCCATTTACCCATCCAATTGGGGACCGCGCCCGGGGTTGCTTGACATACTTACTTAAGCGCTAATTATATTTTAGTATATATATTTATATATAATAAACCCAATAAACTAAGGTACACTAACTTGATATTCGTAATAACCGCAATAAAACCATAATCGCTACAACATTAGAAAACAATACAATGTAACATTTATAACATAAGTAGGACTAATAGACGTCATCGCAGGCGTCACAAATTCGTTATAAATATTTGACGAAACGTCATGTACACTTAATTCTTCTCTCAATACACGAGTATCCCAAAAAATCTTGTGTAAATGAGTATGGCGAGCGAGGATTGAATTTGAATGCTTAAAATTTATGATATTATGACGTAAGAACTGTTATTACAAGCTTTTAGTCTTATCTTGTCCAGGTATAAGTATGTCTTAATAGTCGATTATGGAATTACAGATCCATCAAATTTCAAAACCTTTGACCTAGTTGTACCTATGAGTTAAAAAGATTTCATTTCCGTACATTTAAGGCGCTGTGCATCAGAAAAATCGCCGCGCAGTTGGCCTTATTTTTAATGGAATACTAGTTTGAATAAAATATGAAGTGTAGTTCAAAGATCAAAACTAAATAGGTACATCAAAATATTTTCAAAATATATTATAACCTAGCAAGATAAAATAGCAAAAAAAAACCATGTCCAGAAAAAGTAATTACTTGATATTTTCAGCGACACGACAACTACAAACTTTTTTACGTCTATACATATAAAGTATAACTAAATGAGCAAGATGGATACCTAAAAAAATACAATATTTGGTCATAATTATTGAATTATTAAATTGAAAGTGAAAATTAACACGGAAATGGCAGACACCGGTTTGACATGTGATATCGCCACTTTTAACCGCTTAAGGGATACAGCGCCTTAACATGTGATAAAATCAAGAACCTTGAACGAACATAGGTTTCCCAGCAAAACATTAAAGGTGCTCCACTAAGAGTGGATTATAAAATAAAATATTTATACCATCCTTGAGCGTGGTTTTAGGTGTGGCGTACTTTATGACTTTTTTATGGTCGTCGTTAAATTGATCATGTAAAAATTTTCCGGTATCGACAACCCTGGGATGAAAACAGTGGATCTCATACGTTAAGGGATTTTAGGCTATAACTTGATTGATTTAAGGTTAAAGTTTTAACGACGTTCTGGCGTAAAAAAAATTGATTTTATCTATAAACGTTTAAGGATCAGAACATTTTGCTTGGCTTTAAAACAGTTATGTTGTTGGGTTGGATTTTGCGTGTCAAAAATCAGAGGTATGAATTTTTTTGTATGACAAGCGAAACCAAATATTCAAACATCAATTTGTCTGTGTTTCTAAACAGAGATCAGGAGCTCATTCCTGAAAATCTCTTTTTGAAACGAATGCAATCCGTCAAGCTTCTGCATGTAAATTTAGGCTCTATTTTATAAACCATTATTCAAATGGCTTTCGATTAACAAAGTAAGTCATGAAACTGGCATGTTCTATTTCTTATTTACCCGACTGCCAAAAAAAGGTTATATGTTTCGCGTGTATTTTATTCGTTTGTAAATTTCTCTATTACCTCATAACTTCCAAACGACTTGAGAGACGCACATAACGATACCCTAAGTATGTAAATCCATCCAATTAAGACAGTAAGGATGTCTCAAAAACCGAAATGTCCTTATTTAAAGGGAGGGCAGTCCGGATTTCTAATTTTGAAACTTGTTCTAAAATACCGTTGACGTTTCTAGTTGCGCGAAGATACCTAAACGAAGTTTCCGTGAATAGTTATGTGCTCAAGAAAAATTCTTAATTCTCAATAACTGTCTCCGAAAATTTCGGATAATTTTTAATGAAAAATTTCTCTATAATTCTCGCTCATGAGAGAAAGAAGAACACCCCTGAGAATTTTGTGACCTGCTCTCGATAATTTCGACAACGGCACATCACTATCCAGCCCTAGAGACGTAAGGCGTAGCGCGAGCGACAAATCTTGATACATTATTACCGCTTGAGGGGTAATCAAACTTGTAATAGTGAATCAAAGTTGAATGTACCACTGCGAAATTAACGCACATCGCCTGCTCGTAAATAAGCGGAATGATATGAACTTTGATAACTTCACTATTTAATTTATGTAGGATGTACTTTGTACATTAAAAATGTCCCTTACTCAGTAAATATACACTCCCTCAAAGGGTTGATTCAGGCCGTAATTGAGAAGACTTTTTAACCGCCTTAAAAAGGAGGTGATCAGTTCGGTTGTATTTTTAATCATCATCGTCATTTAACCCATCAAGCGCGAGAAACGCAGATACAATGGATTTTCTATGTTACGTGGTCCAATCGGCCCGCTTGGTGGTTGAGAGATCAAGAATCAATTTGTAATTTTTTTTTAATTGAAAGTTTATGTGCCATTTAAACATCAAAACTGGTTCAGTACTTTGTTTGAAGTTGCTTTTTTTTATATGAAAGATTATGTAAAAAGAGAGTAGGCGTTGAGCAGGTGGCCTTAAAAGCTTGGCGAAATCATATAACAGCACAAATTACTAGCATTCTGTCATAATAGCGGCCCTCGGGCCCAGATACATCACTGCTGAGGGTGCAACCGGGAAACTACGATGCGGAGGACTTTGATATGTGCTGCATACTATATATTTTAAGGCCTGGCTTCAAAACGCCAATACGGCTGGTAACGGCAGACACCTAGCTCCTTCTCATCTTCAGTGTGACCATTTATAGCAGTACCCTGCATTTTGGGCAGTTTTAGCCCTTTTTTTAGGCTGTGGCAGTTTCTTTTGTCGTTTACTAAGTCTAGCAGTATTACAATATGTATAAACTGGCAGTATCTGGCAGTATTACACGCCACTGCCGGGGCGAAAACTGCTAGTTTTAGCCTCGGCAGTGGCGTGTCAAAAGGTTGGGGAGGGTAGAAGGGATGAAATTATTGCGAGGTATAGGTTTTTATACGTAGCTAGTACACTTACCTACCAACAAGTATTGTTTATTGTAAACTTCACTATGTCAACAGCAAGTTCCACATAATCATAAATCAATGAGCCTCATATAAATACCACTATATTATTTATAATATAGAGCCGGCTTGATAACGTAAAGTGCTTTGACACTACTGATAGCAGCTATTTACTATCCGATGATCGTGATGTGGCACACGTGTAAAATATTATGTTTTACTAGCTGTGCCCGCGACGCCGCTCGCGTGCATTTGTATGGGGGCCATATCGTATCATAACTGGAGAAAAAAGTAAGTTATGGAGGAACATACGTAATATACCTATATTTAATATCTATACTAATATTATAAAGCTGAAGAGTTTGTTTGTTTGATTGTTTGTTTGTTTGAACGCGCTAATCTCAGGAACTACTGGTTCAAATTGAAAAATTATTTTTGTGTTGGATAGTTCATTTATTGAGGAAGGCTTTAGGCTATAAAACATCACGCTGCGACCAATAGGAGCGAAGCATCGATAAAATATGTTTTAAAAATTCATCTTATACTAATATAAAAGAAACGCGAAATTGCCGCGGACGAAGTCGCGGGCAACAGCTAGTACATACATACAGAAAAAAATCTAAAAATCGTCAATTTTGTTTCGGTATCTTGTATAGAGCTTATAATCTCGATATCTCTGAAAACAAAGTAACTTACTCCATGACCGACCCTTACAATTACAAATTTATTATTAGTATTGATGGTGATGTTTATGATAATAGCATTGTAAGGATGAGGAAAACTTTCATACATCGAGTTCACTATACAATTATTATTATTTTTTTTAAGTGAAATTAATTTTAAGTAGCACGCGGTTGAGAACAAGATCTTTACATCCGATATAGTCCTTACGAGATTTTCTCTCTATTTCTGATCTTGTTCTCAATCTTGCTAGCCAATAGCCAGAAGATCACATAACAGATTATGGAGCTCTATTAAGTTTCTATGTTAGCACGAAGAAAAAATAAAACAAATATTTTTACTTATCGTTAATTTTTAAGTCGTGATCGTGAATGAGGTGAATTTAATTAAAGTAGCATAGGTTTGAGAACCGATGACCGATGAGGTTTCTCTCAATTTCCGTTCGCAGTAAATAACATGACAAGCAAATCAAGACCGGGTTACACTAGATACTCCATTAAACGATAATGTGTTTTTAATGCAGAGATGTGTCTATGGGGTATTTTAAATTCAGATACAGGTATTTTTGTATCATTGAAGAAACAGATAGAAAGAGTACGAGTAGTAAGTTTCGTCAAGGTAAAATCACATTGGCCCCGCGATAGTATTTCAGCCATTTCCATAACACTGGCGGTTATGGAGCTCCATTAGGCAGGAAACTAACAGATGCGGTGCGGCGGAGGCGCGCCCAAGAGGCGAACAGTCAAAACAACAGAATATTAACCTTAATGGTATGTGGCATAAAGTCGATTTTTGTAGTGCGCCCGGCGCCATCATGCGGCGTGCGTCTTTTTGCGTCGCGCCGCCGCCGCTTGCGGCACGCCTCCGCTGCGCCGCCGCCGCACCGCCGCCGCTTCGCGGCGCGCGGCACGTATTTTGAACAGTGTTGCCTGAAGGTTACATTTCTTACATTTTTCGTAACTTTTGACCTCCTCGCGTAACATGTAAGTAATTTTTATATTTAGGGCAATTTTCGTAACTTTTGAGAGCAACGAGATTTGTAATACTAGATTTTTATTGCAATTCAACGCATTCAATTTAAACTATAAACCATATTATCTTATCATCTAAATATCTTGTTAATACGTAATTTCGGCACTACAGCCAGAGTAATGATTACCCTAGATCTTAGAATATTTTTTTTTGTATTTTGGTAAAGACAGACTTACATAAGGCGCAGACTATAATAATGGGGCAGGGCAGGTTGGTACAGGGTAGGTGGTCTCTTTTCTATCACTATTATTATAAACGAAAGTCACTGCCGGTATATGCGCGATATACTCGACCGATTACATGCCGCAAAGCGTTATGCTATACGTTAGTGGTCATTTTAATAGGATAGCGTTGTGTGGTGGGTTATACTCCGACCCCAAAAACACGTAAATTAAAAAAATTACAATAATGTAATTTTTGCTGCAAAAATGTAACATTTCAGGAAACGAAACGTAATATATACAGGAGGCACAAACATGCGTGACGATGCTGAATTTAATATACAATTTTGCCAATTGTTAGAGCAGTATCCTGCTCTGTATGATTATACTAATACGAACTATAGTAACATTTCGCTGTCATACGTGAGTTCGAGTAAGACGTATAGTTATCCCTTGTAATTTTTTAAACATCTACCCACATGTCGTCTAAATGTGTTACGTGCAACCGGAATATTACCAAAAAATCACCAGGGCTCGAATGTAACAAGTGTGAAAAAGCTGTTCACAGCACCACACAATGTGCAAATTTAACCACCAAGCAACTAGCAGCAGTGCGCTCAGCAGAGAGCCTGGAATGGACTTGTCAGGATTGCCATAAAAATTCGTCTAAAAGATCATCTTTTATCAACACTGAGATGGGCTCAGACGATGAAGAAGACCTAGAGGGACTACTTGAAAAACCAGTCTTTAAGAAACTGCTCAAGGGTGTGGAGAAAACCATACAAAAAGAAATGAAAGCAATTACTGGTACGTTGGACTTTTTTAGTGAAAAAATTGATGAGTTTAATGAGTGTTTACAAGCCTGTGTGACTAAAATAAAAGAACTAGAAAAGAAAAATGCTCATCTTACTAATCAAAACGTTCACTTAGAAACAAAATTAAACGCAGTTGAGCAGCGAGTTCAAGAATTAGAACAAAAACAATTATCTAACCACATAGAAATAGCCGGAATAGCGTACACTGAAAAGATAGAACCAATCACTATCGCCAAAGCAGTGGCTAAGCAACTGGAGGTTCCAGAAGTATCGGTCAAGACAGCCCGTCGCATAAACTTAAGAGCAGATAAATGTGGATTACTGATGGTGGAACTTCAAGAAGGAAAGCGGCAACAGTGGTTAGAGAACGCAAAGGAGAAAAAACTAACGGTAAAAGATTTGCAATCTACTGTGGCAACAACAGGAGACGCTACAGACAAGATTTATATTAGGGAGGCCTTAACATCATACAACAAGTGGCTGATGTGGAAAGTAAAGTCGGAGTTAAAGGAAAGTTTCAAGTTTATTTGGTGTAAGGACGGGTTAATAAAGGTACGAAAAGACGAAAGATCAAAAATATTAGCTGTCAGAAACGAAACTGATATCAAAAAACTCCTAGCATAAAAAAAAAACGTACTTGCTCTTTTCTATTAATAAAAATAAATAAGGATATGGATTTTGATGTAGCCAATATAGTAACTGAATTAAAAGATTGTACTAACTTAAACTCCTTTTTCGAGTGTGTACCCTCTGTTTCTTTTACCTGCGTGCACATAAACATACGCTCCTTGGTTAAAAGATTCGCTTCTCTTTTACAGTGTATTGAGAATTTAAATCATCGAGTTGATGTAATTATGGTCACAGAAGTAAATATCCCTCAAACTATAAGTTCATTATATGAAATAGATGGATATACAATGTACACTAATTTACGAAAATACCGTAAAGGCGGAGGAATTATTGTATATGTAAATAATAAACACAAATTCAACACAATAAAAATATCCACACTATCTTTTGAATGCTTACTGGGATGTATCACAACGTCAAACAACATCAAATATACACTGTGTACATTGTATAGACCACCAAATAATAATAAACGCAGATTTATACAAGAACTACGCGAAATCATTGAGAAGTATTCGACCATCGAAAATTTAATTCTCATAGGAGATGTAAACATAAACTTAAAAGGCGAATCCACTGTGAGAGACGAATATCTTAACATGTTAAGTGAGCACGGTCTTGCTTGCGGGATAAGTGAGTATACCAGGATTGAAAAAAGATTAAATTTGGTAACTAAATCTTGTATTGATCACGCATTTGTGCGTTCCTGCCAGCAAGACCTTTACTCAGCAGCGCTCGGGACCGTACTGGCGGATCATCGTATGATTGCATTGTCCTGCGTAGCGTCGCCTCATATACAGGCTGAACAAAATTATGTAAACAGAATGAATTATGTAACATTGTACAGTGAGCTGGATGGAATAGATTGGGAGGAAATAAACACTTTAGATTGTCCGAACGCTATGTATGATTCTATAAAAAGTGAATTTAACAAATGTTATGACAAGTCAATGTACCAAGTTAAGCTTACCAATAGTAAAAGAAGCAAAGAATCGTGGATAAATAAATACTTAAATAACTGTTGCATAAAACGTGATGAGTTATTTAAACAATGGTCAAAAGACACAAGTAATGCCGTATTACATTTGGAATATAAAAAATATAGAAATAAAGTAAATAAATTGGTAGAAAAAAGTAAAAATAAATACATTAAAAAACAAATTGAAGAGTGTAAGGGCGATATGAAAAAAATGTGGTTATTACTAAATAAAATATCAGGTAAGAAATCTAAAAACGCAGATGAGGTCATAATTAAGTATTTTAGTAAAAATAATATGTCCAACAGCCAAATTGCTGAAAATTTTGCCAAAACCTTTCAGGATAATGTAAATAGTATCGCTCCTAAATGCAATATCCCATTACTTAACCCAAATCAATATGTAAAACCAGCAAACGTATCGATAAGATTCAAGCCAGCTACCGAAGAAAATATAAATAGGATCATAAAAAATATTAACGACAAAAAATCTCCCGGGTATGATAAAATAAGACCATTAGATGTCAAAAGACTATCAAAAAATATTACATTGACCATTGTAAAATTTATTAATAAGTCTATAGAACGCGGTATATATCCTGATGACCTCAAAATAAGCATAGTAAGACCTATTCATAAACAAGGTGATTATAGTGATTATAACAATTTCAGACCTATTTCAATATTATCTATTCTAGACAAAATACTGGAGAAGTATATTTGTCAACAAATTCAACAATTTTATGCCGATAATAATATTCTTTCAACAAATCAATTTGGTTTTCAACCTAAAAAAAGCACAAGCGGATTGCTATCAAAATTCACAGATGAAATTAACACTTGCTTGGATGATAAAAAACACGTTTTAATAGCATTTATTGACTACAGTAAAGCTTTTGATACGCTCAGGCATAATATATTAATAGACAAACTTGATGCAACTGGAGTAAGAGGCCCTCTACTAAAATGGAGTAAAAATTATCTCGACAATAGAAAGTATACAGTAAAGATTGTAGATAGTTTAAGCGAGAGTAGAAACACTCAGGTAGGAACGGCACAAGGATCGGTTTTGGGACCATTGCATTATCTGGCGTATGTTAATGATATTAATAACATTATTAATGACTGTAAAATATATCAGTTTGCAGACGATACTTGCATTGTAGCAGCAGATCGAAATATACAAGTGGCTGAAAATAAGTTGCAAAATAATATAGATCTTCTGAATAAATGGTCACACGATATGGGCTTAGTATTAAATTCAGACAAAACAAAATTAATTCATGTACATTCTAGTCACAATTATGCATCCCATGACCCAAAAATAATAATACATTCTCATAACTGTATGCATAACAGATTAAATTCATGTAATTGTGATCCTATAGACTTAGTAACACGGCAAAGATATTTAGGGCTTATTATTGATAATAGATTAAATTGGGGTCCTCATGTTGAAATGGTATGTAGCAAATTGCGTATATTGCTCGCCAAATTTAAAATAATTTGTCATAAAATAAAATTTTCAGCCCTGTTAATGATGTATAAAGCTCTTGTAGAACCTGTGTATACCTATGGCATCACAAGTTATGGGAGAACTTTTAAAACGTATTTAGATAAAATATATAACCTTCAACGGCGTATTCTTAAAGTAATAGTAGGTAAAAAAACAAAAGAAAAATATAGGGACAACTACATTGGTCTATTTAAATACTGTAACATTTTGCCAATTTATGAACTAGTAGATTATTATTTATTAAAAGAAAATTACGATAGTATAAATATGCTTCCAACAGCTAAAATCAATAAACAAACTAGACAAGCGAATCGGAAGAAGTTTATAGGAGAAAAGTATAATAATATTTATGGTAAAAGAAAAATTTATAATATGTTATCAGAATTACTGAACAAAATACCTATTGAAATAACAGAGCAATTAGATAAAAATAACGCAAAATTTATCATTAAAAAATATTTCTATAATAAAAAGTAAAAATAGTAGGTATATTAAAATTTAAAACTAACACTGTGCTTATAACTAAAAACCGGAAACTATAAGATAAACACAAAAATAAATAAGTTTACTCCCAACTATTATTTATATCCAATTTACTATTGCTATTATTTGTACGTATGTATTGGTGGATGTTTAGCGATTGTGATGGTGATTACGGAACATGCTGTAGATAAGTCATAAAACCGGTCGAGCGAGACCTCATAAGTAGCAATCATGCGCACTACGCGTGATCCGTTGCACCGATATTGCAAGCAATATTGACACCTACCCTAAACGTTGTTATGTTCTAGTAACTTATGTATGAGATAGTTTTGGTTAAAGTTTGTGATTTTTGTTTGTGAATAAGGGATGGGATTATAGTTCTTACTTTGATGTTTATGAATTAGTTTATTTAGTTGTGCGAATGTGCAGCGCCTAGACAAACCATAACATGGTTTTTAGGCGTTATAGATAAGGAAAATTGTTTTGTGTAAATTATTTGGATTAAATAAAAAAAAAATAAAAAAAATAAAATAAATAAATTCAGTTGCAATCGCCAACTAGTTTCGGTCTGATACGAAGACCATCATCAGGGCGAGTGTTAGGGGTGGCGACACGGCGGTTTCGCTTCCCTCACTGCTCTGAGGTCTTCGTCTTCGTATCAGACCGAAACTAGTTGACGAGTCCAACTGAATAAACGTGAGTGAAACCGTGTTTTTATAGTGAATTTTTGTATTATTGGAGAAAAAGATCAAAATAGTTCGAGTAGTAGTGAAGTGTGTAGCTCGCCTCATCTCTCTCTTACAGGTATAAACATGTATATTTTGATCTAATAAGAGTAATAAACCGTACGTCGAAACATAATAACGTGTTTCATTTGGTACAGTCAGCGACAGAGATACCTTGCCAGGCCCTGTATCTATATCTTGAATTTTCTCTTAAACAATAAAAAATTTAAACGTGAAAATTTATATTAAGAAAGGCTTCATTAAAATCTTTGTGTATATAATTTTTAATGTTATTATTATTTATAGTTTAAGAGAAAATTCAAGATATAGATACAGGGCCTGGCAAGGTATCTATGTACGTACGCCCTTAGTTTTGTTAAAGTAAGTATGGTGCACAGACGTGGTCTTTGTCTGAAAGTCATCAAAAGTCCAGAATCAAGGTATGCCAGCGGGCGATGGAGCGCAGCATACTCGGCGTTCGTCGAATAGACAGGGTGATTACGTGTGACTACGTCCCAAGACCAGGCGGCCTATTTGCTCATTTAGTGTACAGTCAGCCAAGGAGATACCTGACCGCACCGGATCGCGTGTTCTGAGCTAGCGCACAATTAAATCAGATGGCAGAGCATAGGTCGTACATAGACCTAGGTCGCCGGTTCAAGTCCCGCCCGCATGAATTTTTTTCACCATATTTTATTTCTTAATTTACTAAGAGTATATCAAAATAGCATTGTGTATGCAAAATAAAACACTTATAAAAACAGATAGTGGTTAAACCTCCGTGGGTTAAACGCATAAAGAAACAAAAATCTATTCCATACCATCCTTGACACCCCAATCGATCACCTTATCAAGCCATGCGCTTTCGCATGTTAACATAATCACATACGTCAACTAGCAAGGTTGTTCTATTTCTAGCCAGCTCCACAGAAAATATTAGTGTTTTCACCTTAAAGTTTATGCTACAGTGACTCTAAATAAATTTAATGGATTAATTGTTTCCTGAGGAATTGGAATGTAAATTTTTAAAAGTCAATGTTTATTATAAAAACACGGTTTCACTCACGGAATCGCCAAATGTTTCGGTCTATTATGAATACCATCATCAGAGCGAGTTTTAGGAGTGGTGACGACACGGCGGTTTCGCTTCCCTCAAAACAAGTTGGCGATTCCAGCTAAATAGACGTGAGTGAAACCGTGTACTATTTTTGAAACTATTAACACATTATTTTGTATGGAAAAATCGCTCGAAGACGAGTGATACTTTCAAAAATAGTCCCTGTGTTACTATATTTTACTACTATGTATACTACTATTTAGGTACTATTTTTGAAACTATTAACACATTATTTTGTATGGAAAAATCGCTCGAAGACGTAGTGATACTTTCAAAAATAGTCCTTGTGTTTTTGTAATGAATTTATCTCGCGTAAGTTTTAATATAGGTACTATTAGTCAATGTTCACACAAGTAGTAAAATGGTTTGCTTTAAACAGGGAGGAATGATGATCATTGGTATCATACAGTATCACTTTGTTGTTAAGTTGCTTTTACCAACGAGTCAAAGTTCAATTTCTCTAATGCGTATTGTCTCGTTCGTATGATCGTATTGTATCGATTGCATCAATATTAAATCAAGTCTTTCATTTTCAAAATGTTCTACTCTCATCTATTTCAATTGTGTGTTTTTGACATACCTGAAAAAGTAATGATTCTTACCACAATAACATCACTTTAAGACACACTTAAATTAAACCACTCCTTTCATTATCAAGAAATAGTTGTATGAACTCATAATTTCTTCTCATTTTCATCACTTTGTGTTATACACAATCATAAGAAGGTAAATTAATTAAGGCTTATTAAAAATCAACATCATTCATCATCATCATTACAGCCACATGAAGTTCACTGCTGGACCAAGGCCTCTCCTAAGGATTCCTCGTTCCATGGGAGGATATTACCATACTTACCACGCTTAGCAGGAGTGTTGGCGACCGCAGTTTTTTTGGCTTCTTCTGCTTTCGACGCTGCTGCCCGTTGCAAGCTTTTTAAGCTGGGGGTGAATAGGAATTTCTTGGATCTGGGAAGGGAATGAAGTATTGGAATACTACTCACTCGGACAAATGGGGGAAAAGCAAGTAGCAGCTGGGGAGGCCGGGCGCGCGTACCCGATGTGCTACTTGATTTGCAACCACCGGACAGGCAGTTGACGAAGACACCCTGATAATCAAACAAAATAAAAAAAAACGAAATAAAAAAAAAAAAACAACAACTAAGTGCCTAATATATTTAGAGAAATCTCGATCAGTTTGAAGAAGAAAATTAAAACGAACAAAAAGTTTTTTTAACTTACATATGTGAAGTGGGTACCTCACTTCTTGCCAAAAATTTCCATTGCCTCCCAATCTCTCCTTTCTAAAGCTAATAAAAAAGTCAAACCGCTACTAAAATATACCAAGCACTTGATTTAATCTTCGAACTACTATTAATTCCTTTCCACCTCCGTCGTTGGGAAATAACCCTCGACCGGAGATTGTCTACGAAAGATGCACTCGAAGCGAATAGATCCTGAAGTTGGTTCTCTGCATCAGAGTAATTTGCTCGGTAGCGTCAGCAAAACAGGTTTATTTTTATTTTATTTGATGAGGCACCGAACCTTATTTAACAAGCATTACTTAAAGAACATTAAGCTCAAATGCTACAAATAGACATAGTTTTATGAAAAGTAGCAATTTTAGCGTACACAGTGTACAAAAGTTGTAGTGCAAATATTGAGATAAAACTATATATTTCGTTGGCGAATTGGTTGGCATCCCACGTCATAACAAGATTTTGTTCAGATAACAACATTGTGTAATTGGAAACTAAACACAGCATGTAGAATTAGAATGGGAATATTTGCCAAAATACAGTATGGATACAGTTCTTAAATTTTAAAAGACACACGGTGTTCGAGGCTTTGAAGCTGTCCTGCCATTAACGAGTCTGGCACGTCTCCATGTATTTATACATGGAGACGTGCCAGACTCGTTGAGTCGCTAATGGCAGGACAGCTTCAAAGCCTCGAAATATTGTAAAATATTAAAATTGTTATATAATTTACATTAATATACATTTGGTATATTCTCTATCGGAAATTAATATACACAGGTACCGAAGAATTAAGTGACTATTATGCTTCTATTCTTGTATCATTTACGTGGGCTACACTAGCACCCTTCTTTCCTGATCGTGACTCTCGCTCGTGATGGAAGAAATCAAGTAAATGGCGCTGTACCAAAAGACAATCTTGCGCATGAGCAGTAAATGCAAAAAAGCTATAAGAATAAAAAGGATCTTATTATACCAACTAAAAACAAATATTAAAAGAAAATTAGTATTTTGTTGACCTTACAAAAGCAGATTGCTCGAACACAATCCGCTGTCTGGGGATTACAGCGGAACCTGCATCTTTTTATCGCTACTTTTGCATACAAATAAAACCAATTTGTGACATCTGTTGAGTGTTAAATATTAAGGAGATTGGTTTTCCGTGTGTAGTCTGTTCGATTGTAGAGATGGTTAAAATTAAACTGTCCGCATAATTTTAAAAAATGCGAGCTCCGTGGCACGCCAGCTTGCGACACGAGAGTTCTCGGGTTCGATCCCCGGTCAGGTGAAGATGGAAAATGATCTTTTTCAGATTGACCTGGGTCTTGGATGTTTATTTATAATATATTTATTATAAAATATAGTATCGTTGAGTTAGTATACCATAACACAAGTCTCGAACTTACTTTGGGGCTAGCTAGCAATATGTGTGATTTGTCCATATATATATTTATATTTATAATACATTTTTGGTAGTTTTCAACACTTATTTTTATATTGTACAATATGTTTGTATTTATTAAAACCAAACTACTGAACAAAATCTGATGAAATTTAAATGGGACTTAATTTGAAAAAATAAATTATAATTTTGCTAATCCTAATCCTAACTAATATTATAAATGCGAAAGTGAGTTCGTTTGTTTTTTTTGTTAGTTACGATTTCACGTTGTAAATGAACTGAACCGATCGTCATAAATAATAAATAATAATAAGTTCCCAAGGGATCGACATTGACGCGGGCGGAGCCGCGGGCGAAAGCTAGTCGGTTCATAAATGACGGAATAATGGGGTAACTGATATTTAAAAATATATACAACTGAGTTGAGAATCTCCTTTTTTGAAGTAGTTCTAAAATACCTACGTTTCTCATTATCTAGGTACGCGGGAACGTGTCAAGCCAAGTTCATGCCAATAACTTGCGACTAGTGCCTGTGTGTAAACTAATATCACACGAAACATTAGGGGCCACATTTGACCCCTTCGTAACTCGAAATCTTTTTAATATAAACATACCAAATCCCATACAAGTTTTCTGGAGTACGGAGAAGGACATAGGTTCCCGAGGGATCTACATTGACGCGAGCAGAGCCGAGGGCGACAGGTATATAGTTTGGAGTGTATATTAAGACACGCTAGATAAATTCATTTTTATAACCCCTTGATAAAGCAAAAACATCAACTAGGGGTACATAATTGATATATACATACGTATTATCACGTCTTTTTCCCTTATGGGGTAGACAGAGCTAAGGTTTACGAGACCTATAAGCCACGTTTAGCATGTTGGCCGGCGTGAAGATGTAAAACAATCAAAATAGTGATAGGTTGCTTACCGCATCGCCTACTAACATAATCCCTCAGAATTTCGCCCATTCCCTTGATCGGCTTCTACAATCTGCGCGGGAAGAGAAGCAGCTGGTGCATTCTAGATTTTTTTCTTTTCTCCCAGACATAGAAGAGTCCATTTAAAAATCATTATTTTTGTAGCTGACTAACTGACAGGCACATAAATATTGAACTTGGCTCCCATTTTCACATTTATGTTGTTGGAGGGATTTCTTTTTACACGTCTGGTTAAAGAAGCGAAAAGAGTTATGTTTTTAGGGTGTATGCTAGAAGCTATGTAAGTGTATAGTGAGTTTCTTTATTTCACTCTAACATTACCTAAACAGATCAGGATGTCTATTATGAATCCTAATATATTCCCAACTGACAATCGCTAAAATTGACTTTATTTGCTTTTGTTGTATACCACCTGGTCTGAATATTATATGACCGTAAAACCCACAAAGTATGTCCAATCTAGGATGGTAAGAAGAGTCTCCTTTGGGAAAAAGTTAGCCCAAATACACTAAAGTTCCCAGAAAAGTTGTAAATTACGATTATATTGCAAACAATTTACAGTACTACTATAAAAACGGTCTCTATGGACTTGACGTACCTGTGTACATTTTGATGAAACTCGGGAAAGATTTTAGACGTTTATTTTAAGCAAATATACGGTGCCCTCAGGACTTGGCTCGCCGCAGCTCTGGAATATTTATGTAATTTAAAAAGAGTACTCGTTCCGTTTGACGAGTAAAATTTCATATGTTGGTAACCGTTTTGGAAAGAAATACTTTTTTTATAGATTTTTATACGTCAGCTAAGATCTTGCGTAAAACGATGACGTCTATATGGTGGTACATGCAAATTCAAATAATGATTATTCAGTATTACCTTGCAAATCCCTAAGTAACTGTACAGTCAGGGACAGAGATACCTGAGCAGGCACTTTACCTATATTTTGAATTTTCTCTAAAACTATAAATAATATTAGCATAAAAATTTAAATTAAGAAAGACTTCATTAAAATCTTTTTGTATATACTTTTTCATGTTATTATTATTTATAGTTTAAGAGAAATTGCAAGATAAAGGTGGAGCGCCTGATCAGGTATCTCTGTCTCTGACTGTACCTACGTATCGGGTAACGTCGCGGGAAGTGTGTTCCGTACCTTAGCGGTTCGCATAATGAAGGAGGAAGCGGATGCAGAGGTGCGATGCGCAGGAATATCGACCACATATGGATAGATTCCCTGCTAACTCCACTAGAATGGTGCAGGGGGAATTATGTAATCCCTGTGATTATTCCCTGAAATGCAGTATGTAGAAGACATACAGTCTTGCCATTATCGAAGGTGTTAGAGGCTTTGAAGCCGACCTGTGGTGAGCGATTCATCATCCACAAATCTTTTGGCACATCTGTCGACCTGTGAATACCTGACACCTGACACCAGTTATGATCACCTAAGTGTTATTTCTGGTTACATCATCAGCTGTAATGTTGGAGTCCGCTGAGTCCGCGTCCGCTATTATGACAGTATTTGGCAAAGTTATACGCACAAATACCTGACATCAGTGTTAGAATTCATACTTGACAATACCAAAAACCAAAAACGAAAAAAAAACCGGCTAAGTGCGAGTCGGATTCGCGTACGAAGGGTTCCGTACCGTTATCTATAAAAACGGCAAAAAAATCATGTATGTTGTCTGGGAGCCTCGGCCTTAATGTTATATTTTTTTTTAATTATTTATTTTTAAAGTGAATACATAACTAAATATTCTGTGAATATTTCAAGCGTCTACCTGTTGCCGTTATCAATATCGAGCAAAAACAAGCAAAAAAATCACATTTGTTGTATGGGAGCCCCTTTAAATATTAATTTTATTAAATTTTTTTGTATTTCTTTTTATAGCGGCCTTAGAAATACATCATCTGTGAAAATTTCAACTGTCTAACTATAACGATTCATGAGATACAGCCTGGTAATAGACGGACAGACAGACAAACAGACAGATAGACGGACAGCGGAGCGATATTAATAGGGTCCTGTTTTTACCCTTGAGGTACGGAACCCTAAAATTATATCATACGAGTACAACAGTGTTCAGCTGGCTGAGCGATTAATGTGAAAATTGCGATTATTTTCGTTCACTCATACATTATACATACATGGTGAACTTTTTATCGTTTTGGACCCTTCAAGGGGTGATTCAGCCCGTCGTCGGTATGAACAAATTTTACTATGGGAACAATGCTGGGAACGCAAAAAACATCAACATTCCCATACAAACTGGCCGGGCGGCGGGACTCTATTGTATGGAAATGACGAATTTTTTTTTTTGAGTTCCCAGCATTGGTCCCATAGAAAAAGTTGTTCATATTGATGGTCTGAGTCACCCCTTTAAGGGTCCAATACTATCAAAATTTCCCCAGTATATTCAGCATAGGAAAAGATGTCAAAATTGTCGGGCTGAGTTACCCCTTCAAGAAAAGTCGAGGGTAAATATACATCCGGTATATTCGTCACCACACGACATGCTAAAGTCGCGTACAAGAGCGCTCAAATGTGATCCAACTTCAACTTCTAATGACGTTAAACTTTTCCCACAGGCAATTTTTCATCAAAGCTGGTGGAAAATTGCCCACAGCAATAAGAGGAACTTCGAAACAAGCCACGTATAAGCGGATGGTGCCTATTATTGTTATTGATTTCAACGCGGTTCCCTTTGTATTCACAGGTTTAACTCCATATACAGTGTGTTTGGTTTTGAACTATCGAATTTACATTTACACACTTACTGTTTTTTTTTAGGAGCGCTATGGCCCAGTGTTCGTGAACATTAATAGCGCTTTTGTAAGTAAAGCAATCCTGGGCGAAGTCCCTAGTGTGATGGGTGACCGCAAGTGGTACAAACAATTCGTGTAATTACACATGTATACAAATGTATAATCTCTCTTTATCACAGCGTATAAAAGATATCTGGATTTATTTCTGGTGTGGGATTTCGCCCCTAAACCCTTAGATGTTTTTTGTCAAGCTTCAGAAACAATGTTAAAGATTATTCATCATTTCAGCCATAAGAAGTCCACTGCTGGACAAAGGCCTCTCCCAAGGATTGTACGTTCCATGGGACAATATTGCCATGCCATACTTAACACGCTTGGCAGGCGGGTTGGCTAGCGCAGTCTTTTGGCTATTACTGCTTTTGACACTGCTGCCCATCAGCAGCATTCTTAAGAGCCCGCCATATGCCAGGCGGCGTGACGATACAAACGCGGATGGTCTAAACGCGTTGGCTACTTTGGATATTTTCGTTTTTTAGGAATATTCAAGGGTTATTCGAAAAAGAAAAACATATGATGGCTGCCTTATCTGTAATGCAATAATAATCAAAAGTTTCTAGGTTAATTTTAATGTATTTGGTGAATAATGCCATATACCGAGTAAATTAGACGTGATTTGGAGGCAACTTTGCAATTTTTTTCTATCGAGAAAATTTAACGCAATCGTGTTTTTGAGTCAGATAGTTACCAGAGTTAGTCCTGAACTTTGCTGCATTTTTATTTTAACTTGAGTATTTAATTATTATTCATAGCAGTCAATATAACAGTCAATCATGCAAAGCAGTGTGAGGTTGTACGGACCCTTAAGCTGGGGAAGGATAGGAATTTGTAGGATAAGGGAAGGGAATGTCTTCATTCCATATTGGGATACTACTTACTCTGATGAATGGAGTAAATTGAGCAGCAGCTCGGGAGGCCGGGCGCGCTTACCTGATGCCATACCTGCGACCACCGAACAGGCAGTTGATGACACACCTGACCCTTACCCCTGACTGTTAAAGATTAGGAAGGATGTAACAGATTATAATGCAGGAACAAAAGGAATATATCATTTCATTGCGAGAACATTGTATGATTCACGCACATCAAAAGCTTATGGGATTACTGAAATATTCATATTGCGGAGAATCGGCTTTAGGATCGCTCTGAGCAGACAAATGACCATAATGATCTTTTGTGTGACAGTCTTTGTTATAAGTGATCTGAGCTTTTATTCGGGAGATATGAGAGCTTTACATTCTGTTGTTTAGAGTCTATTGTTTTTAATTAAATACTTATTTTTAGGGTTCCGGGTTCACTAAATACTTATTTTTAGGGAGTAAAAGGAACGCTATCACTAAGATAGAGAATAGATGTTGACAGCTCCACGGCGCAGTGGTTAACACTCCAGCCTGCGACACGGAGAGCCCGGGTTCGATCCCCGGCCAGGTCAAGATGAAAATTGATGTTTTTCAGATTGGCCTGGGTCTTGGATGTTTATCTATATATGTATTTGTTATAAAATATAGTATCGTTAAGTTAGTATCCCATAACACAAGTCTCGAACTTACCTTGGGGCTAGCTCAATCTGTGTGATTTGTCCGTATATATTTATTTTATTTATTTATGCTGGGACCACATAGTCCCAACATTTATTTTAGGATCAACATAGATGGCACCATAGATTTATCAACAAACATGTGGCAATCATATTATGAGAAAATAAAATCAGGCTTATTTAAAATCATTTTTCAGCTTTACTTGGTTTTGCCAAGTTAAGGCTAGCGCCATCTAGTGACGGGTGAAAAAGTCTATAACTTTTGCACTGTAGCGCCCTCGCCGCCTGCCCATAGTGGTAGTTAGTGGAACTAACAACCACGACCTGCCGGCATGCTTGCTAGGTACTTTGTACATGCCTTTTAATGCATTTTAACAGGCCTTCAGTTGGGCCAGTATTTTTCAGAGGTTGAGAATGCAACCGAGAACACTCTCAGATGAGGAGGATTTCTGACAGACGGACGATCAGGAGAGGCTTAGTAATAGTCCCGAAAGCACCCTTTGGATAACTTCCTCCGTGGTCCAGTGGTTAGAACGTTTGCCTATGGACCCGGGGGTCGTGGGTTCGATTCCCACGGGAAACATACTTTGTTTATTTGTTTCCAGGTTGGTTAGGACATTGCAGGCTTGAATCACTTGATTGTCTGATATTGAAGATGATTTCGTACTTCGGAAGGCACGTCAAGCGGTTGGTCCCGGCTGCCATCTGGTAGTCGTATAAGGAACCACTTCAGAGGCCGAGAGGCGGTTCCGAAGAACTTTGACACCAGGGTGTGCATGGTCACAGGGTGATGATGACCCTTTGGATAGGGAACCCTAAGAAATAAACTAAACGTAATTAAACATTAGGATAAGTTTCCCTCGTGAATTAGGTACTTTTCCTTTTCGGGTTTCGTATTCACAACCTTAAATGCCCAAACCAAAACCCACCAAGTAACACATAATAAAGAATCCACAAGTGTGCGTCCCTTATTACCACTAAAGCCAGCTCATTTTCGCCCGCCCATACTTTTTTCAGATTTACGCAACCCGCGCTTCCCTTGGGAGCATACCTTAAATAGTTATACGCGAAAATGACCCGTATCACAATTTCGTAAAGTCGTAAATACTCTAAAAATACTCGTTTGGTAGTTTGGCAAAAGTTGGAAATTCGTATTTTGTTATTTCGCGATATTACAATAATTTTTCGCGGCGTGGCGCGAAGGGATTCCTTTGTATTTATGTTATTGACAATATTAAACATATTTGTTATGGAAATGCTCTTTGCTAGTATGGAATGAAATATAAAAGAAAATGTCAAAGAGGACAGAAATCTGTCTACAAAAATATCAGAGCACCAATTTTTTTCATTTAAATCGTGGAGGTAAATGAACTAATGAGACTCTAATGCACTTTTTACGTGACTGTCGAAAAAGTAGAGTATTGTTTTAAAAGTTCATGAATGTATGTTTCCTAATTCCAACGTAACTCCAATGCCTCAACGGATTTTGACGTGTGGCAAGAATTCTAACGTAACGTAAGAATTTCTACACCCACCCAAGCTTCTTCTTGGTCATTTTCCTCATGAGGAATACAACTGAACTACAATTATGATTTAAACCCGTTTACTTATTAAGTAAGTGGGTTGTGGGTTCGATTCCCAAGGGAAGCATACTTTATAAATAATATAATAAATAAATAAATATATACGGACAAATCACACAGATTGAGCTAGCCCCAAAGTAAGTTCGAGACTTGTGTTATGGGATACTAACTCAACGATACTATATTTTATAACAAATACATATATAGATACACATCCAAGACCCAGGCCAATCTGAAAAAGGATCAATTTCCATCTTGACCTGGCCGGGGATCGAACCCGGTCACTCCGTGTCGCAGGCTGGCGTGTTGACCGCTGCGCCACGGAGCTAGTCATACTTTGTTTAGTTGTTTCCGGTTTGGTTAGGACATTGCAGACTTGAATATACAATATGTAAAGGAAACTCTTGTTGGAAGGTCGTAATGCTGTCCACGTATTATTGTCTATGATGCACTGCATTTGTATTATGTTTTTTATTTTGATGTACAGTGTCACTATGTAAAAATATATTTTCTCTCATACAAGTAAACAGAATGTTTGCAAGTATTATTTACGTTTTATTTAATTCCTATAGCCACTAGTCCACCCTATCAGTGGTAGCAGAGCGTAGTTGTATAAATATATAGTGGCAAATGGAAGAAACATTTTTAAAATAGTAAGTAGATGAGAAAATAAAAATTTTGTAAAATGAGCTCGAGTTTCAGAAGCATAGAACCGTTAACAAAATCAAACTATGATACCTGGTGCTTACAAGCACAGGCGATTCTCATAAGATACGATTTGTGGGAATACGCTAGGTGTGATAAAACGATAGCGGCAACTGCGACTGCCGAAGAAAAGAGTGCGTTCCTAAAGGAAGACTTAAAGGCAAGGTCAGAGCTATTTTTACTTATATCTCCAACAGAACTTAAACAAATTAAAGGGTGTAATACATCCAAGGAGGTATGGGGCAAACTAAAGTCTGTATATCAAAGTTCAGGACCGGCAAGAAAGGCTACGCTATTAAAGCAACTAGTATTGAAGAAAATGACTCCACAAGAAGATGTGAGAGATCATCTCAGTAATTTTATGGATGTAGTAGGTAAATTAGAAGATATGGATGTCAAAATTCATCCAGACCTATTAAGTATAATGATGTTGTACAGTTTACCTACATATTTCGATAGCTTCCGAACGGCAATAGAGTCGAGAGATGTTCTGCCAAGTCCTGACAATTTAAAAATAAAAATCGTAGAAGAATACGAAGCAAGAAGGCAAACCGAAGTGAGTGAACCTCAGACTTCAGAAGCATTCTACACAAAAACGAAGAAAAAGGTACAATTTTGCAAGGATTGCAATAAGAAAGGGCATTCCACAGAAGCTTGTTGGTCAAAGAAGAGACCCAATAACCCCAATAAAACTAAAGGTCAAGAAAAGACATATCATATCTAAAGGCAATTTATGGTGTCTTGACAGTGGCTGTACGTCACATATGACGGGTGATAAAAGTATACTCCATAACTTAATCCCCGCGACTGACACTCTAAAGCTAGCTTCAGAAAAGCATACGACCGAAGTTAAAGGGAAAGGAAAAGCCGAGCTTTATACAAAGGATCGACGCTTTAAAATTAGTCTTTCTGACACATTATATGTACCTGATTTGTCGAATAATCTAATTTCTGCAAGCAAAATTACGGATCGTGGCTATAAGGTTCTATTTGAAAAGAAACAAGCCAGTGTCACAAAAGGTGGGAAAACTGTATTAAAAGCTTACAGAAGAAATGGATTATACTATCTTGAATTTGATAAACCGGAAGAGACAGCAAACTTCACGCCTAGTGATGAAAGCGAAATTATGAAATGGCACAAGAAATTAGGTCACGTCAATGAAAGAGACCTAAAAGAAATGGTTAAAAATAAAATGATGCGAGGACTCGACTTTAAAGAAAAGACTTTGGGTACCTGTGAGACTTGTATCAAAGGAATATTTTCCACTCTACCATTCCAAAGCCATGGACAAATAATCTCTACCGAAGTACTCCAGATAATTCACAGTGACGTGTGTGGTCCATTTGAGAATGAATCGATGGCCGGATCAAAGTATTTTGTAACATTTATTGACGATTATACAAGATACTGCTGTGTATATTTCTTAAAAGAAAAGAGCGAAGTAATCGATAAATTCAAGGAATATAAAAATTATGTCGAACTTTTTCATAAGAAGAAAATTAAAATTTTACAATCAGATAATGGAGGCGAATACAGGTCCAAGGCGTTTGATAAATTACTCAAAGACAACGGTATAAGCCGAAGACTATCTGCGCCTTATACTCCTCAGCAAAATGGCATGAGTGAAAGAAAAAATCGGTCGCTAATGGATAAAGCCAGATGTCTGATCCTAGATGCCAATATCCCTAAAAAATTTTGGGCAGAAGCAGTAAACACTGCAAACTATCTGATAAATAGAAGCCCAGCAAGAGCTCTGAAAGGCAATTCCCCATATGAGAAATGGGTACAACGAATACCATCAGGAAATCACCTACACGTATTCGGAAGTAGAGCGTTTGTGATGAACAAAACCCGAAGAGGAAAATTCACAGCCAAAGCCACAGAAGGAGTATTCTTGGGATATGCGGAATATACAAAAGGTTTTAGAATCTATATACCTGAAAGGAATGATGTTGTTATCAGCAGAGATGTAAAAGTAATCGAAAAGATGCATTATGGCGTTACTCCTGCTGAGAAACGCGAAGATCTTACTCCAGAACCTGAAACAGAACAAATTGAAATTGAAATTCCAGAAAAAAGGAACAAAATTAATGAAAACTTACCTTTTCAGGAACCTAACCCCCTTTATTCCAGCTTTAGTCAAGATTCTGTTGATGAACCACCTCTCTCAAGTGGAAGACCACAAAGAGACGTGAGACCACCAGCATGGACCAAAGATTATGAGTTAAGTCGCTGCGTGACCATGTTTACGTCAGAAAATAATGACGACTATGACTGCTCTTTACTCACATACAAAGAAGCTGTGACTGGCACCGACAGACTTAATTGGGAGAAGGCGATACAATCTGAAATGGAATCATTACAGAAGAATAACACCTGGGTATTAGTTGACAAGTCAGAAGCCAAAGGACACAAAATACTGTCGAACAAATGGGTATTTCGAATTAAAGATGACGGTACGTACAAGGCAAGATTAGTCGTACGTGGATGCGAGCAGAAAGGCAACCTGGATTTCGAAGACATTTATAGCCCAGTTGTAAGTCAATCTGCATTAAAAACTTTATTAGCAATTGCCGCATCTAAATCTTATTACTTCATGACATTTGATATTAAGACAGCTTTCTTATACGGAGAGTTAACAGATGAAGTTTATATGAAATTACCTGTTGGCTATGAGACTGACTGCAATACTACTGAAGTAGTTTGTCGATTAAAAAAATCGTTGTATGGATTAAAACAAGCTCCATTTACATGGAACAGAACTTTTACCCAAGCGATGTATGATTTGGGATTCAAGACAATCAAAACAGATCGATGCGTTTTCATAAACGAAGATAAGTCAATAATAATAGGACTATTCGTTGATGACGGACTTGTCATAGGAAAAGACAAGAAAAAGATCGAAGTTATTTTGAAGAAACTTGAAACCAAATTTGAAATGAAAAAGAATGAAAATCCAAGTACTTATCTGGGTATGGAAATAAAAAACTCAAAAGAAGGAATAATTCTTACTCAGAGATCCTACATAAATGACGTACTGGAAAAATACAATATGAAAAATGCCAAGCCTTGTGACACGCCCGCTAGTAGCGATTCAAAGTCGATACAGGAAACTGCCCAGGAGAAGGAATATCCCTATAGGGAAGCAGTGGGAAGTTTACTGTACCTGTCTACCAGAACCAGACCAGATATCGCACAAGCGGTCAATCTAGTTAGCAGGAAGGTTGAAAACCCCACTAGAGAAGACGTCACAAAAGTCAAGAAAATATTCAAATATTTAGTAGGAACCAAAGAGAAAGGCATTTTGTTCAAGCGAAACAATCCGATAGAGAACATCGATGCTTACAGCGACTCGGATTATGCTGGAGATCCATTGACGCGAAGAAGCACTTCTGGCTCCGTGCTACTGATAGCTGATGGACCAATATCATGGGCATCCAAGAGGCAGCCTATAGTAGCGCTATCGTCGACTGAAGCCGAGTACATAGCCGCAGCAGACTGTTGTAAAGAGGCATTGTATCTCAAATCTCTATTGCAAGAAATAACCGGTTTGGATATAAAAATAAATTTGCATGTTGATAATCAAAGTTCGATTCAACTTGTGAAGTCTGGATCCTTCAACAAAAGGTCGAAGCACATAGACGTGCGGTACCATTTTATACATGAACACTTCGTGCATGGATTAATAAATATTAGCTACTGTCCCACAGAAGTTCAGTTAGCTGACGTAATGACAAAACCATTGTCAAAACTAAAGTTTGAAAGACACTGTGCAAGATTAATGCATTTATAGAAACGTGTCTCGGCAACATGAGTGAACATCAGGAGAAGGTGTTGGAAGGTCGTAATGCTGTCCACGTATTATTGTCTATGATGCACTGCATTTGTATTATGTTTTTTATTTTGATGTACAGTGTCACTATGTAAAAATATATTTTCTCTCATACAAGTAAACAGAATGTTTGCAAGTATTATTTACGTTTTATTTAATTCCTATAGCCACTAGTCCACCCTATCAACTCTGTCTGATCCTTGAAGGGGCGATTCAACCCGTCGATGTGAACAACTTTTCTATGCTAAAGCTGGGAACTCAAAATGGACATTTCCTAACTATGTTTGGCCCGGTCAATTTGTATGGGAATCTCAAAAAAATAAAAAAAAAGATTTTCCATCTTTGGTCCCATAGGAAAAGTTGTTCATATCGACGGGCTTAATCACCCCTTCAAGGATCGGACAGAGTTTTCTTTAAAGCAATACTAATAATAAATCTGTAAGGGTTTGGTCATGGAGTACGTTACTTTGTTTTCGGAAATATCGTGTTTATAAGCTCTATACATGGCCGTGTGGTTTCCGGCAAAGTAGAATAGAACCACTCCAAGTCTTCCCATGGAGGTCGTAAGAAGCGACTAAGGAAATACAAGATAAAAAAGCTTATGAACATCAATGAGACCTCTCCAACCCATCTGTCCAGCGAGGACAGTGTAGGACAAATCCTCTGTCTCCTCTTGATAAGTATGTCTCCGGTAGTACAGATATCACGCTCCTGCAGTGGAGACTAAAAAGACCTGATGATGATGAAGCTCTATACATGATACAGAAACATTGAGGATCTTTAGATTTTTTTTCTGTATGTACGAGTATTTATGTACGAATTAACTGAATTTCATAAAACTTGGTAGATAAACATTTAGACGTACAGTAAACAGGATAGGCTACTTAATTTTTTTCACCAGTTATGATAAGACATGGCCACCATGTAAATATACGCGGACGGAGTCGCAGCCAGTTATACAATCCTTACTAATATTATAAATGCGAAAGTGAGTTTGTTTGTTTGTTTATTTGTTTGTTTGTTACGCTTTCACGCGTAGCTACTGAACCGATCATCATGAAATTTTGCATACCAGTTCTCTGGAGTGCGGAGAAGGACATAGGCTACTTTTTATCCCGGGAAAAAGTACTATTCCCGAGGGATCGACATTGACGCGGGCGGAGCCGCGGGCGAAAGCTAGTACTAATATATGTTAGTAGAACGAAGAAAATAACATTCAAAAGCAACATAGTATTGCAAGCTTGCATTATGTGGGCTTTAGCTGTTTAAAGTCTGTATTATCATAATGTGTCAGTAAATATTATGGATCTGGCTCTATTTGCTTTGGCTTCAGATATTCCGTACATTCTACGTATGAACACACATACTATATCACTATTTACTGTACTACGTATGAGTTACGTAAGTTCAATTCAATTCAAATATAATTTATTCATCACTAGCGATCCGCCCCGGCTTCGCACGGGTGCGATCAATTATACATATAATATCTTCCTCTTGAATCACTCTATCTATTTAAGAAAACCGCATTAAATGCCCGTTGTTTAATTTGGAGGATCTAAGCATAATAGTGACAGACAGCGGGAACCGACTTTGATTTATACTCAGTAGTGTAAATAGGATAGTTTCCTAAAAAATATAATTAGTCCGTCAGTTAGTAATTCAAAAAATATTGGATACGTATTTTTTCTTTAGTCGATTTAATAAAAAATGATAAAGATATAGCCCTTTGAAATTCCGTGTGACGTCATAGTTTGCTACACTTTATAGTAAACTTTGACGTCACAAGCCCCCACTCATGAACTTTGACGCGCTTTATGTTTTCCATTTATTGTTTAATTGACAAAAGAAAAAATATTTGTCCAATATGTTTTGATTATCTAGTTGACGGGCTAATTGTAATGTTATTATTTTGACCCAGGTAACTAGCCTAGTAAGGTACTTTACAAATCATTCCGTGAACTTTAACGTAAAAAAAGGGTTGCTTTCTGGGAGTGCCGGCAGAAGTGAAAACTCTGTAGAAAGCGCGGTAGAAAGGGAGTAAATATATATAGATATTTCTTCCTCTCCTACGCCGCGCTGGTGGTCTCAGGTCAGGTGTTTGTCTTACGAGTTTTCGATCAGGTCACGTTTCCGGATGCGAGTTTAACATTTTTTACCTATTCCAAAAAGTGCACAACGCATCTAAAAAAGGTTTCACTTCAAAAATATTTTTTTTTATTTTTATTGCTCCAGAATAAACATTTGATTACCATAGGCGGACTTTATGCTATGAGCATTCCCTCTAGTCAACCATAGGGAGCCTTCGTGGTCCAGTGGTTAGGGCGTTTGCCTGTAGACCCGGGGGTCGTGGGTTCGATTCCCACGGGAAGCATACTTTGTTTAGTTGCTTCCAGTTTGGTTAGTACATTGCAGGCTTGAATCACCTGATTGTCTGATAATAAAGATGATTCCGTGCTTCAGAAGGTACGTTAAGCCGTTGGTCCCGGCTGCCATTTGGTAGTCGTTAAAGGAACCACGTCAGAGGCCGAGTGGCGTTTCCGAAGAACTCCTGACACTAGGGTGTTAATGGTCGATTGACCGTGACATCTACTCGAAATGATGACCATAGGGTAAAAAGAAAAAAAAAGTATGGCGCAAATGGTGCAAAGCATATGGATTGTATGCATCAATAGCTGGCAAGACAAAACACTAATGGTAATAGATTAGGCCTCCCCTATATCATTTTCTTGAACCTGTAAAATGGTGTTCCTCTAATGCTGCTTTCATTGGGAAATAGAAATCACAGTAAAGTTAAGAGCGATAGACTACGAAGCAACATCAGTCAACCGAAATTAATAGCGGGTCCGCACTAACAAGTAAAGTGTTCTGCCTTGCCAGCTAATGGTGCGTAGCATCTATTGGTAGACTAGACGTCGTTTATACTTATTTCTTGTACTTTTAATATAGTGCTCCTCTACGCTACTTTCATCAGGAAAATACTTTTCACCGTAAAATCAAGAGCAATACGTAGACTACGACGCAACATCATCGCACTAACAAGTAACGTGTTTTGTGTTCCCAGGTAATGATGCACAGTGTCCATTAGTAGTCTAGACCTCTCCTATATCTCTCTTTTGTATCCGTTACATGGTATTATTTTATGCTACTTTTATTGGAATATAGAAGTCACAATAAAATTAAGAGCGATAGACTACGAAGCAACATCAGTCAACCGAAATTAATAGCGGGTCCGCACTAACAAGTAAAGTGTTTTGTCTTGCCCGCTAATGGTGCGCAGCATCCATTAGATGTCTAGACGTCCCTTATATCTTTCCTCGTAGCTTTATGGTATTTCTCCATGTTATTGGATGTCTCTAACGAGTTTTATGGAACTTTGGAAACATTATATTACACCACCTCGCTCTGTAGCACTATTTTAAAACAAACAACTACGCGAAATTAGTACATACATATTAGCACGTCGTTATCTCTTACGGGGTAGACAGAGCCTAAGGTAATAGACCCGAATGGCGTAAAGGTGGAAACGGAATCAAAATAGTAATTGGTCGCTAGCCGCATACGCTTTTGACGTGATTCCTTACTTTTCGCCCAATTCCTCGACCGGTATCTCTTTAGGGTTCTGTAAAATAAAATTAAACCTGGTGTCCTTAAAAAAAAACTTGATTTTAGATCTTATTTTCCAATTTTGTCAAAGTTGCTACTCATGTACTCAGAAGAATACTTTAGTCCTTGTTCTGAGGAAGCATAGATTTAAAAAAAATTGCGTGAGGAAGAATATGTATTACTAAGACGTCAAAACACAGATAATCAAGAAATAGTGTCCATGCAAGAAAGAGTTTCGTTAACCTTACGAGACTGTTCGAGCGTAGTTTTTTGTTAAATATTATGTGGAACCCTTAGTGTGTCCGACTCGTCCTGGCTGGTTTTATTTTTTTTCTCCCAGACCAGCATTACAGGAAAATTCTAAACAGAGAATTTCATTGATTTGTGAAAACATCGCTCATTTAGTGAAGTCGCTTGACGTGCCTTCCGAAGCACGGAATCATCTTTATTATCATACAATCAGGTGAAGCCTGCAATGTCCTAACCAAACTGATCTTAATGTATAAAACAAAGTGTTCGAACATTTATAACTTAAGAACGGGAGAACACATTTTTATAATCTTGTTATCACCCCGAATAGCAGAATAACTATCAAAATATAAGAAATAGATATTTACGACAAAAAATATTACGAAACGAAGGGACAGCTAGTTATTTATAGATATTTGCTGCGGATGATTAGTGACAAGAAGAAATGGGAGCTAACATGCAGACTCCAAATGAGGATAAGGCGAGGAAGGTGACGAAGGTCGGCAGCGGATGACGTGTTCAAGTTTATTTATGTTTGTGTTCATCGGTTCCACGCAATTTCCACGATACAGTCATAGTGATTAGTGTAACACGGTAATAGGCTAGTTTCCTAAAAAAATAATTAGTCCGTCAGTTAGATATTCAAAGATATTGGAAACATATTTTCTTGTCTCAACGAACAAGAAATGATAAAGATACAGCCCGATAAAAATCGGTGTGACGTCACAGGCCGCTACACCTTTTAGGGTTCCGTACCCAAAGGGTAAAAACGGGACCCTATTAATATCGCTCCGCTGTCCGTCTGTCTATCTGTCAGTCCATCTGTCTGTCTGTCTGTCTGTCTGTCTGTCTGTCTGTCTGTCTGTCTGTCTGTCCGTCTGTCGTCATGAACCGTGACAGTTAGACAGTTGAAATTTTCATAGATGATGTATTTCTGTTGCCGCTATAAGAACAAATATAATAACAAAAAATATAATAAAATAAATATTTAAGGGGGTTCCCATACAACAGACATAATTTTTTTGCCGTTTTTGTAGATAACGGAACCCTTCGTGCGCAAGTCCGACTCGCACTTGGCCGGTTTTTTTATAAATATACGACGTCATGAACTTTGATGCTTTATCTTTGTCTAATTGATACTAAAAAGAAAAACATGGTTGACTGTAAAGTCTGTTTTCAGACGATAATTTTACGTGATAACGGTGAGAGATAGATGCGTGATAGATACTACTACTACTACTACTGAAACGTCAAAAAAGACGTGTCCAATATTTTTAGGGTTCCGTACCTCAAATGGTAAAAAGGAACCCTTATAGGATCACTCGGTTGTTCGTCTGTTGGTCTCTCAAGACCCTTTTTCTCAGAAACGCGTTAAGTTATTAAGCTAAAATTCATATCAAATACTCAGGTCTATTGTCCCTTGGAGCTGTGAAAAAAATCAATCTTCTAAGCCAGCGAAATCAAAAGATACAGGCAATTTTGCCGCAAATTTTCGTGTTTATTTTCGACATTTGAATCTTTTCACAAGGGATCAGAACCTACAGGTTACTTCCCGTGAACTCAGAATCTTGAAATTTGGTATAAAGCAACGTCTTATAGCACAGTTAAAGGAAAAATAGCGAAAATTATAAATGTTTTGTTCCATCTTTTATTAAAAATATTTTTAATAATTTTCGATATTCGCAAGGGAATCAAAACCTACAGGGTACTTCCCGTGAGCTCAGAATCTTGAAATTTTGTATGAAGCAACGCAACGTCTTATAGCAGAGACTAGCTGTTGCCCGCGGCTCCGCCCGCGTTAGTGTCGATCCCTCGGGAACAATTAATCCCTCGGGAAGTAGAATTTCCCGGAATCAAACATACCCTATGTCCTTCCTCGGGCCTCACACCTCCATACCAAATTTCATCCAAATCAGTTCAATGGTTGCAGCGTAAAAAAACGACAGACAGAGTTACTTTCGCATTTATAATATTAGTATTAGTATGGAAGTATGGATATTATTTATACTTCTAAGTCCAGAAATGAGAAAATTTCCATAAAACCTTTACCCTCCCATTTTACCCCTTTAGGAGTGAATTTTGTCCATTTCACCCACATAAATCTTTTTAAATTGTAATCGAGAACATACCTATTTATTTTCATACTTCATAGTCCAGAAATGAGAATATTTCCAAACAAACTTTACCCCCCTTCTGGGGGATTTTTTTCCAGTTGACCTACACAGATCTTTTTCAATTGTAATCGTGAATTTATTTACCTATTCATACTTCTAAGTCTAGAAATAAGTAAATTCCTATACAATCTTTACCCCGCTATTTTACCCCTTCAGGGTAAAATATCGTCCATTTTACCTACACAGATATTTTCAATAGTAACCTAGAACTTATATACTTAAATTCATACGTCTAAGTCCAGAAATGAGAAAATTTCGATACAAAGTTTATACCACCCACCCCCATTTTACCCCTTAAGGGAGGGGAATTTTGCAAATTTCATCTACCCACACACATCTTTTTTAATTTTAATCGAGAACTTATATACCTACTTTCATACTTCTAAGTCCAAAAATGAAAAAAATCCATATAAATTTTACCCCTTTAGAAGTTAAATTTCTTAAAAATCCTTTCTTAGCGCTCACTCACATCATTAAAAGAACCCCTGTACCAAATTTCAAGTTTCTAGGCGCAGCAGTTTCGGTTGGTTTGCCGTTTGCCCGCGGCTACGACGCCGCCGTTAGTGTCCATCCCTCAGGAACAGTTTGGACCCTTAAATGGGTGACTCAGGTCATCAATATGAACAACTTTTTCTATGAGACCAATGCTGGGAACACAAAAAAAAATTCGTCATTTCCATAAAAAAGAGTCCCGCCGCCCGGCCAGTTTGTATGGGAATGTCGAATATTTTTTATATTTTTCCCAGCATTGTTCCCGTAGGAATAGTTGTTCATTATGATGGTCTGAGTCACCCCTTTAAGGGTCCAAAACGATAATAAATTCACCGTGTATATTTGCAGGCAAACTAATGCTTTGAGTTCATTCAAATGACGATAACTTTTTTTTTAATGAACCGATTTTGATGAAACAAACTTTAGATGTTTTGCTGAGTTAAATCAAAGCAATTGGTGAAAGTTTGAAGTAAATCGGTTCAGTATTTACGGAGATAATCGTGATCATACATACAGACATACAGACAGACAGACAGACAGACAGACAGACAGACAAGAAATTCCAAAAAAAATTGTTTGCTTTCTATTATTCTTTTTACGCGTCCCTCTATCCATTTCAGTCAAAAATTCGAAATGTACAGACAAAATAATTTTACTGTTTTATTATATGTATAGATAAAGGAAAAATTGCGAAAAGCATAAATTTTTTAGTTACATCATGTAATAAAAATATTTTTAATAATTTTAACTTATTATAGATAACGGTACGGAACCCTTCCTGCGTGAGTCCGACTCGCCCTTGACCGGTTTTTTGTAATAATATAAGTATATAACGAACTAATTATACAACGTGATTTTGAACCCCCTAGCTTTATTGAAATCTCAAAATCAGAATCCCTAATGAAATATAGAACTGCAAGAAAAAAAGTTGAAAGTCAAAAAAAAATTAGGATTTCCCATACAAAGTCGCCGATCAGCTGGACGAATTTCTATGGAAAGTCAATTTTTTTTTTTCGGTTTTTACCTTTATTTCTTGGAATTCTGTATTTTATTAGGGATTCTGATTCCAAGATTTCAATATAGCTAGGGGGTTCAAAATCACGCTATATTATTATTTTGATCTGGGAAACAAGCCTATTACCGTGGTAGCTCTGAATGTTGTTCCAAAGTGTTTTGTCTTTCCGGCTAATGGATGCTACGCACCAAAGTCTAGACGTATCAGTTAGTCTAGACAATACACATTGCAGTTGTATTGTATTTCCATGAAGTTCCATGTATACAAAAAGAACTTTATCGCTGAACACTAGTAGTGTTGAGATTAAATAAAACAAAAAAGTGGCATTATTTGAATAAATTAGCGTCTATAGGTATCGCTGTAGACGTCTTGTGTTGTCACAGCAAACTTACTTTTTTTTAAATTGACTATTTAGCTAGCTCCAAGTGAGCTTTCGCTACTTCACCGGACGTTAGAGGCGAGAGCAGAATGCCCTCAACCTTTATAGACAACATCACCAACGGGCCCCTAGGAGGGACGGACCTCGGCTTTGGGCGCTGCCTATGTGCGCAAGGCTTGGAGAAACAGCAAACTCTCATATTGCCTGATGGGCCGCGTATACGTGCATGCAAGCCTGAAGGGCCAATTTGAGAATCTATGGCTAAGTTGCCAGAAGGACCTATCCTGGGGCATTTTTAAGCTGGGAAAAATAAATACTAAATATTGAATATTGAATTAAGCATTTGTCTCCCATCTCACCTGATGGTAAGTGACGATGAAGACGAGGATGTTACATGCCTATCCAAGAGATACCCATTTATTCTACTTTTGAATGTCCCGGGACTGTACTTGTTTGGGAATATAGACGCAGGCAGTTCATTCCACACCTTAGCTACTCGAACCAAAAAGGAACTGTCAAAGCGTTTAGTTCGACTCTTTGGTATTCCAACGATAAAAGGGTGAAATTTCTGTCTGCGCCTTGTAGTCCGATGGAGGAATGGTGAGGGTTCAACTAGCTCAAAGAGCGCCTTCGCACACTCTCCAAAATGGATCCTATAAAATACCGATAGACAAGCGACTTTACGGCGATGCTCCAGGAAAGGACAGGTATTTGTTAGATTTGAGAAGGGAAAAGAGGTAGGTACTGGAATTCTACTCACTCGGATGAATGGAGGGAAAAGCAAGTAGCAGCTCGGAAGGCCTGGCGCAAGTACCTGATCCCATACCTGCAACCGGTCAAGCAGTTGAAGAAAATTCCCCTGATCTTTGAATGGTTGAGCATTTTATTTAAATTTCATCGGTTTTTCATAGTTTTTATTTTTGATTGTTTCAGGTAAGTCATCGATATCCAATTGATTGACTACGATGCACCTATTTCAGTAAGTACGATAAGATAAAATTACAATTACTAACTACATTCAAGATTTTTATTTTTTATTTATATAGTTATTCATAAATCACATAAGTACAGGTTTTATAATATTAATATCGCCAAACTGTAAAACAGTTTGTTGGCGACGACCAAAGCTCTCACTTTAACTTATTATATACCTATCTAATAAGAGGTTATATTATATCAATAGCAAAATATTTAATATGAAATTTAAAAATATATTTAAACTAGCGACTCGCCCCGGCTTCGCACGGGTGAGATAAATTATTTTTTTTTTTACATTTTTTACTCTCATATTTTAAAAGTTAGTTTAGGTTAGGTTAGCCAAAGATAGACACTTCCAAAATGGTAATTTTGGAAGTGTCTATATTTCATACAATCGCTTCTATGCTTCGTTCGGCGAGTGAGAGTGCCGGAGGCCCAGCCTTCCCCCATCATCATCGTCTCATATCGACTAGCTCCGTGGCGCAGCGGTCAACACGCCAGCCTGCGACACGGAGTGACCGGGTTCGATCCCCGGCCAGGTCAAGATGGAAAATGATCTTTTTCAGATTGGCCTGGGTCTTGGATGTGTATCTATATATGTATTTGTTATAAAATAAAGTATCGTTGAGTTAGTATCCCATAACACAAGTCTCGAACTTACTTTGGGGCTAGCTCAATCTGTGTGATTTGTCCGTATATATTTATTTATCTTTTTAGTCTCCAGGAGCATGACCCTCTCTGTACTACCGGATATACCATACTTGGCCAGAGCAGACCATGTCCTCCCCCAACTCCTTGAAAGGCCGGTAACGCTCTTGTTACAACCTGGTGTTGTACAGTTGTCCATGGGCAGCGTTGATCGCTTATCATCAGATGATACGCTTGCTCCTTTGCCGTGGTATATCATAAAAAAATGATTTTGAGGACAATTGTTTTAGAAACCTCAATGTCATTTTAAGTACCTATCTATAGACCCCGCACGTATAGGTATGGATAATTTTTGGTTTATTTTCTGTTCCATGTATTTTCTAATGTTTTTGTATAAAACTAGTAAATCGGTTCACAGTCTACATCTACCAAACAAGTTGCAACTGTGTAGTCCTTATTGATTCGGAAAAAATGGCTGTAACATACGGACCGACATGACGAATCTATACGGTTTGGGGTTTTTGCCATTCGGCAACGGAACCCAAAAACGTCTTTGATCTTTGCCTTCAAGTAACATCCTCACCCGAAAATATCTTCAACCGTGGGTCTTTGTACTCCGTGGTCCGCTATTGTTACTGTCTTTTAGTTTATACACTTTATACTGTAGGCATTAAAGTGCAAAATAATTTGACAATTTTTTTACGGCCGTCCTGACGCCGCCCTTCTATAAGTAACCTAACCTTGAAGATTAACTCATTGAAACCGTGAGATAAAGAAAATATGCATAAAAACAGGTTACTCACCTGCTACTTCATCAATCCTAATGAGTCCGAAACTATAGTAAGTAGGTAATCCTACCTACTTACTATAGTTTCGGACTCATTAGGAGCCCATTTTCAAGGCGAATGACTTCCGTGGCGGAGGGTCTCAAATAACCTTAAATCTTGACTTCTAAGAATAAGAACATAATTTGGTGATTGAGCGTATTGGCGTATTCTTCTCACCAGTGGTTGTTCCGAAACGCTAGTAGTATTTAGATTTTGCATTATTAAACAAAATATATAATAAAAAATAAAAATATGACGTTCAAAAAGAGATACGTGTATCCAATTTTAAATAAAAATCTTTGACTTTAAAACATTAGTTAAACAATACCAAGCATAGAGATAATTGTTCCTAACTTCCGTGCTGGTCTGGGAGAAAAGAAAAAACGTGGAATGTACTGGAATGTACTGCTTTTCTTCCCGCGCAGATCGTAAAAGCCGATCGAGGGAATGGGTAAAATGTGAGGAATCATACTAATAGGCGATGCGGCTAGCAACCCATTACTATTTGATATATTGATTCCGTTATCCACCTAATGCGCACCAACATGCTAAACGTGGCCTTCAGGTCTTATAAACCTAGGCTCTGTCTACCCCACAAGGGAAAAAGACGTGATACTATATGTATGTATGTTCCTAAGCTAACAGCAGCGAAACCTTGTACATATATAAGTCTTCAAGCTCCGTTGAGGTATACAGTTTTATAGAAAGATATGCAAATAGATTTTTCCATAAATATGTGGATTCTGGTGGGTAGAAGGTAAGGTTAGAAGTACTATATCAATAAATGGAACAAATGGTCATGGCGCTAGTTTATTAACCGAATAAAAAAAAGGGAAGGCTAAAAATTCGGTTGTATTTTTTTTATTTTTTTTACCTCAGAACTCTGTCATTTAAAACTAATTTTAACATAATTTTTTTAGGACTATTTAAATTTCATCAAAATCGGTTCAGTTGAAGTCGGTTTTTTTAATAAAAGAACTATGTTATTTATTATTATCCTATATATATTCAATTTCGTAATAAACATGGTTTATTTCAAATCTGCGTAGAAATATTTAATCAAGACATGGATACTTATTTAAACTACTTAAAAAGACGAAACTAAAATAATACAAAAAAAAAACCTACTTAAAAATATATATTTACAAATCGTACAGTCCCTCCAGATGCTCACCTCTGGGCATCGTGCCCAAAAGGCTGGCAGCATTGCCTAATTGAATAGCAATGCTGATACGCTGAGCTAGGTAATTTCCAGCCCTTTGGTCACGAGATACCTCAATAAGAAACTAAAAAGCTTATGCGCTGATGGACCCCACGGACCCAATTATCCTATTGTCAAGAAGGACACGATACGTGCGAACATTATGTGTTCGCACGTATCTTATGTGTCCTTCTCATTCTTCGCACTTATCTTTTGTGTTTGAAAACAGGGACTCAAAAACACTATTATAAAGGATACCCATTCATAAAGGTTACACGTTTGTTACATAATTATTCCTGTAACACTTATTTGGGTGTTTTAAACCTGTTTTGTTCTTCACACTTATAAAAGTGTAACAGATATAATGTTTCTGTAACCAACCTGTTAGAAAACTGTTTCTACATTTTTCGTGCATTTTTCTATTATATGTACGTGTTTACACAATTCGTATCCATATAGGCATTAGGTATTCAGGCACGTGTGCGTAAGCTGTCGCATAGTTATGCCATCATCATCAGGTCTTTTTTAGTCTCCACTACAGGAGCTACCCTCTCTGTACTACTAGAGCCATACTTGGCCAGAGCAGTCAGAGGACTTGGCCTACACTCTCCACGCTGGCCAGACGGGTTGGAGAGGCCTCACAGATGTTTATAAGCTTCTACGACATCCACGGGAAGACTTGGAATGGTCCTATTCTACTCTGCCGGATACCACACGGCGTATAGTTATGCCAATGTAAAACCTTATTGGCTATAACAGTTATTAACCGGTATTTTTAAAAACAGATTGAAAGTGATACATTTGATTTCTGTTTTACTTTAAAACAGAAATAATGTTTGCTGCACGCAAACAATCCCACTTTAGTTTAGAATTTTGGTTTATAATAAAAACAAATCAAGTTTAACTGAACTCTAGCATGTGGCCAACATTCCAATCCCGAGAATATAACAGCTGTTTATTTATTTGCAACAGAAAATATGCGTCAGTAAACAAGTCTGCAGTTTTTCCGAACCATTGATTTTTACATCATTGGATTTCTATTAGTGGGCATGGTAAATTGGATCTTGAGCACTGAAAGAGAGAAAATAATACCCTATTTACAGTGGCATAAGGTCGGTATTGCTTTTGAAGAACGGCTTTCCAATGGCATTTCCAAGGAGGTTTAACGCATATAGATTTGTCCCTAAGGACGCTATGACTCTGATCTATCAGATTCGCAATTTATTGGAAGTCAGTGCCTATTTTTAAATAAAAAAATGTTGAGATTACACTGGGCGCCATTTTCTAAATCTCATACGTAAAAATTGTTTGTTCTTATTTGATGTCATTGTTTTGCGTTAATAAATGAGCGTTATCTACGTTTTATGTTGTCGTCACTTGATTTTTAGGGTATCCTACCAAAAGGGTAAAACAGGACCTATTACTCTCTCTCTCTCTCTCTCCTGTCCGTTTGTCTGTCTGTCAGCAGGCTGTGTCTCAGGAACCGTGATAGCTAGACAGTTGAAAATTTCACAGATGGTCTATATTTGTGCCTCTGTAACAACAAATACTAAAAACCTAATAAAGGTAATATTTAAGTGGGATTTATTGCCGTTTTTTTGCTTTATATTAATAGCGGCAACAGGTAGACGCTTGAAATATTCACAGATTAATTTGTATATTCACTTTCGAAATCAATAATTCGATTAAAATAAATATTTAAGAGGGGCATACAACAAACATATTTTACGGTACGGAACACTTTCTGCGCGAGTCCGACTCGCACTTAGCCGTTTTTCTTTTGATAAATTGTACCCACAAACTGAATCTTAAGGTAAATTAAGTTCGATGGCAGCGGTACGTGTCGTGTACTATATATGGAAAGAAGAGGCGACAGGTGTTGCCATCCGAACTACGAGTATAAAGTTTCATTTCATCCCAGGAATGGAATAACTCCATAATATTACATTGTTATGCGACAGCTCAATTTCAAGATTCAGAGAACTATCTATTTGTTGGGTATCGGTATTTTGTAATATTGATATATTTAAAAAAGACCGGCACGCTTCTTGTATGGGAGCCCCTTGAATAAAATATTTGTTTTTTGGCTAGCTTCGTGGCGCTGCGGTCAACACGCCAGCCTGCGACACGAGAGTGCCCGGGTTCGATCCCCGGCCAGGTAAAGATGGAAAATGATCTTTTTCAGATTGGCCTGAGTCTTGGATGTGTATCTATATATGTATTTGTTATAAAATATAGTATTGTTGAGTTAGTATCCCATAACACAAGTCTCGAACTTACTTTTGGGGCTAGCTCAATCTGTGATTTGTCCGTATATATATATTTTTTTTTGTTGTAATAGCAATAGTGGCAACAGAAATACATCATTTGAAAATTTCTGTCTGACTATCACGGTGCATGAGATACAGCCTGGTGACAGACAGACGGACATCGGAGGCATATTAATAGGGTCCCGTTTTTACCCTTTGGGTATAGAACCCTAAAGAATACTCTACTGACGCAATGTAATTTAATTAGGAAAATAAAATGTCCAATGTATTGAAAACAATTTTACTGAATAGGTACCATTTACTTGCTAGATTTTATTTACATTTAATTAACCGGTCGTATTGGAAATCCTTGGGGGAGGCCTATGTCCAGCAGTGGACTTCTTGCGGCTGATATGATGATGATGAATCTTAGGTGATCTCGAGAAACACGTAGGTAGGATTTTAAGTTTGGTTTGGAATGTCTAATGCTGTAGGTTTCCAAATAATGCCGACCAACATGCGTGGCTTAACAGCTCTTAAATACCTGTGTCCTGTCTACCCCGCAAGGGAAAAAGATAGTATATATAGGTAGTGACAATATTAAGGTGCCGTGTCGTTTCCGGCAGAGTAGAAAGGGCAACTCCTACCCATGGAGGACGTAAGAGGCGACTTAGGAACTTAAACTTAAACAAAGCTCATAAACAACTATGAGACGTCTCCAACCCGTCTGGCCAGCGAGGACAGTATAGGCCTAATCCTCTGTCTGCTCTGGCCAAGTATGGCTCTGGTAGTACAGAGAGGGTCATGCTCCTGCAGTGGAGACTAAAATGACCTGATGATGATGATGACATTAAGTGAACCATCCCTCTGAGCCCTTGAGGATACAAACCAAATATGAATTTTAAAAATAATAGCTAGTAATAATCTAAATATATATAACACAAAGGTAACTGACATAGTGATTTATCAACGCACAGCCCAAACCACTGAACGGATCGGGCTGAGATTTGGCATGCAGGTAGATGTTATGACGTAGACATCCGCTAAGAAAGGATTTTGATAAATTCTACTCCCAAGGGGATAAAATAGGGAATGAAAGTTTGTATGAAACTATATTTCTTAACGCGAACGAAGCCGCGGGCAAAAGCTTGTTAGTATAATTTTTACAAAAGAAATTAAACACAGAGAACATGAATATTGCTAATGCAAAGAAATAAAATTACTTTTATTACGAATAAAATTTCTGTCAATCTTTATTGAAAACGTTGTTATGGATTGCAAATCTAGATTCTCTGAATAATAGAGAGAGATTAATAATTACTTTTTAATACTTTATAATAGTTCCTTTTTTATATCGAAGGGCGTCGCTAGCCTTTGAGTAAGGGGGGTCAGAAACTCGCCTCGACGAAGAGCCGTGATAAATAACGTATCAACTAAAAATAGTCAAAGTTTAAAGGTTGTTATAATTACCGCTAGACCGAAAAGGGTTGAAAAGAGACCTTCATTCAGAAATCGCTGACCCATGGCCGATCTGAGATATGGAATCAGTGAAATACTTTAATAATACCGAGGCTCCAGGTTTAGCTAAACCGCCTGTCCTCCCTGGCTACGCCCTTGTTAATACATATTAACAATGAATTTATATCATACTGTCAATTTGATAATCTGTGAGTAATAATCGCTATAAGACTCAGAAATACTAACGTACAGACGTCCAACCTCATATACAAATATTAGCCCAGTTAAAAGCAGCAGGCCGGTTGCCGGCTTGCTGTGGTAGTTAGTTCCACTAATTGCCAGTATAGGCAACGGAGAGGGCGCTGCGATGCAATAGTTACAAACTCTTCCACCCGTCACTAGATGGAGTTCTTTTTTATAACAACTGCCGCCATAATGGCCTAATTTCATTGTATGATATGAATATTTTCCCAATAACCCCTATAAAGTAGTTGTATGTAGTAAGTAAGTAATATGTAATGAATGTACTCAGATAATAATTAACAATAAAACTGATTTTGGCACTTTTCAAAACAAAATGTACTTATCAAGTAATAAGGCACTAACGAACAATACTGAAGAACTAAAACTAAACCACAAATCTAATCTTACAAAGCTAGAATTTGGCACAATATCACAAGAACAGTGACTCCTATCAACTTCGGAGCCGAGGATACGGAAACAGGAACCTTATAGTACTTAGAATAGATGCTATTCCAGAATGACATCCTCAGCGTATGAGGGTTGGTTTTCGGTTCTTCAACTAGTGGGTGGCCTGGAGAGCCTCCGAAGTAAAAGTAGTTGTATGATGAATTGGTGACTGTCAGCCATTGGGTGTTGGTGTCGCGGGGTGTAGCGAAGTTCGGATGTCTGAAACGGAAATGTTTCTTTATTAATAACATGTTCAAATTATATATGTACTATACTACTTGCTTACCCAGCAAACGTTGTTTTGCTATATACTATATAAAACCACCCTTATCACTAAGGGTATGATAAATAGTTTACGTCTTATTCTCAGACCTACTGAATTTACGTACAAAATTTAATAAGAATCGGTCTATCAGTTTCAGAGGAGTTTTGTTACAAACACTGTGACACGAGAATTGTGTATATTAGAAAAAAAGTAATATTTTCTTGTATCTCTTCTACGTTTTAGTTGCTTACAACTGCTACGATAACGTAGACATTTTGACAAATCACAAACATCAAAACGATGGAGCAGCCAAATATAGTACGGGCCCAGGATTCTTCGGCATTGCGCATCTGGAACTCGCTTTGAAAATTGACACCTGACGTTTCCGAAACTATAGTCGGCAAGCCCGAAAAAAAGCTCGTGAGAGACCCGTTCAAAATATAATGTACTAGCGGCCCGTCCCGGCTTCGCACGGAAAGATATAGGTATTTAATTAGCCTATGTTCGTCAGGGATAATGTAGAATTCTAATAGAGAAAGAATTTTTCAAATCGGTCCAGTATTTTCAGAGCCTATTCGATGCAAACAAAAAAGATCGATCTTTCCTCTTTATAATATTAGTATAGTTATAGAAGTATAGATTTATCTTACGCAAACAAATAAGAATTTTCATTCTTTCGGATCTGTCCACCCTGGTCCACCCACATTTTAAGAATCATTAAGTGATCGAACGAAACAATATCAAAATAAAAATGTTTTTAACTGGATTCTTAGTATAGTTCTACATATTTCAAACATGTCTTATATTATTCTAGTAATCATTGAAAATGAGCAAAGTGATAAAGACATTGTGTCACTCCGTTAATTACGGGAGGATATTATCTCAATGTTTGTTTTAATTAAGATTATCTCACACATACTGTCTTTGAACAGTTTAGTCAGACGATCTATCATCCAGTAGTTTATAGGTAAGTATAAGATCATCAAAGAATTATTTTTGAAATCAACAGGGTAAGCCAGCTTCAGCTTTTACTCTCATTATGTTTTCAAACCTAATATACAATTTTTACTCAACTACGGCAAAGTGAAATGAAGGGTTTATGATTTTGGGCGATATGTATGTTTCTTTGCAAACAAACATTTGTTATTTGCCTTTTAACTTTATCTTGTTACAATATATTAGGCTTATTTTTACGCTCAACAATTGATACTAAAATTTAACCTACAAATAAAATAAAAACTATAAATTTAAAATAAAAGAACGTACCCAGTATTGGCAAACACCACCAATCGTCTGATAAATGCCAGCATCGCTTGACGTCCTTGATCCGTTAAGCTGGTTTCAAATAGATATTCAAGGATCCCACCATGTTTCACACCATTCAGGGGTATTGCTGGGTACGTCCAGTCGTCGTTAGTGGACCCTCTGTACGCGAACTCGAATAGATGAACACTAGCTGATGAAGTCATAGCCCTTTCTAAGGCACTTCTTATAGCTGGAACTAATATTGATGTATCACCATGGTAATCCAAGTAATCTTCAATATCCATGTATGTACTGTTTGCAAAATAGAAGTTGAAGATTGAGGACGAAGCATTCTTTTTATTAGCTTCAGTATCAAATGTTAAATCTACTCCAAGAAATTGTGTGAAATTTGCAAACATTGATTTAGTCCAACTATCTGCTTCAGCTGCTCGTAGGGTACCTTCGCGATCAGTGTACCCTATCATATAAGGTATTTGACTATAGTTCCCTGAGCGTAGTATATTGATAGGAGCTTCAGTTATGAATGAATGATTTAACTGTTTGTTTTCAATGCATGGTGCAAAAAGGACAGAGTTATTAGTGAATTCGTAGTCTAAAACCGGCATCAGTACTTCTATGTCGGTGTTGATAAGAGCTTTGGCTAATTCAGCTGGTTTCTTTCCATTATATGAAAGGTTTGCTCCAACGATTTCAGCGTATCCAATAGGATCATATGCCACAGCCCACGGAGCTAATGCCGATCCACTGAGAGCAATAGCTTTATGTACCAATCCTTGTGCTAATGGACTCATGGTTATAAGATCAACCATTGCAGCTCCAGAGCCATGTCCAAGGAGAATAACATTGTTGGGGTTACCGCCAAAGCCAGCAATATTATTCTTTATCCAGTTTAATCCAAGAACAATGTCTTTTAGACCAGCATTTCCTGGTGCTTCCGGGACTCCAAGACACAGGAATCCAAAGATAGATACTCGGTAATTTACAGATACGACCACTACATCATTAGCCACTAGTTGTTTGAAGGACGGCGTCATGCCAGAGGAAAGGTATCCCTCGCCTTCGAGCCATACGAACACGGGTTTAGCGAAGGTAGCATTTTTGGTGAAGACATTGAGGTATAAGCAGTCTTCTTGTCCGACGTGTCCCGTAGGCGTTCGCTGAAGACAACGGATGTTCTTGTCCTGTGCGTGGAACTCCGATGGGTACGGGGGCGCTGACATTGGAGCCTGAAATTAAAAAGATGTTCATTCAAGTGATATATTTATCATAATTTAGTCTTGTCTCGAAAAGTAATAAAACTTCGGAGACGTTGCTCGTGAAACAATAATTTAACTAGCGAAGTTACTCTAGCACCACATTGTTCTTCAGAAACTTTATGTGCGTGTTTTCAGATAAATTATCTTTTTTAGGATTAGACAATAACATTTAAACAGAAATTTCAGAGTTTAACGATTTGATCGTATTTCAAATAATAGATTAATACATTGGAATGTTTTTTTTTAAAATTTTAAATAGACTAAGACACCAGGTAAAGACAAGATCTACGATGGAGCGAGCTGGCCTAAAAGATGCCTGTTCACTCGAGTCTTAAGGGCCCGCCATGCCATAGGCCAGGCGGCGTGGCGGTACAAACGCGGATGGTCTAAACGCTTTGGCTACTTTGGATATTTTTGTTTTTTAAGAATATTCAAGTGTCTAGTCGAAAAAGAAAAATACATGATGGCTGCCTTATCTGTTTTGCAAATATAATCAAAAGTTTCAAGGTTAATTTTAATGTATTTGTTGAATAATGCTGTATTCCGAGTAAATTAGACGTGATTTGGAGGCAACTTTGCATTTTTTTCTGTCGACAAAATTTATCGCAATCGTGTTTTTGAGTCAGATAACCAGAGTTAGTCCTGAACTTTGCTGAATTTTTATTTCAACTTGAGTATTTAATTATTATTGATATTACAGACAATCATGCACAGCAGTGCCGTCTGGCCAGCGTGGAGAGTGCAGGCCAAGTCCTCTGGCTGCTCTGGCCAAGTAAGGTCCTAGTAGTACAGAGAGGGTCGTGCTCCTGTAGTGAAGACTAAAAAGGACCTGATGATGATGATGCAAAGCAGTGTGAGGTAGTACGGGCCCTAGGCTGTCGGGATATATGTAGTATTTATTATTTAACCCTTTACGCTCGAGAAACGCAGACACAATGGATTTTCTATAGTTATGCGTCCTCATTTGACCGCTTGGTGGTTGAGAGGTCAAAAATTATTTCCTGCTTTACCTTTATGAAAATAATTATTTTACCACATAAAGAGGACAACATAAATGTATCGTGCTTTTACATACAATAGTATCTAATACTAGAACCCGATTGATTTCATTTAATCTCGATTTCATTATAATCTAGGTTAATTCCTAAAATTTTAAGAACATTTTCTAGATTGATTAAACAAAACAAAACCTGTAAAATTCCGCTGTTCATTTTACAAAGAGGGCTATTTATGATTAATATTCCCTGATGAAAGCAAAGACTTGAAATTTTTCTATGACTCACGACGACCGACCAACATTATTTGATTTAAGCAGTTTAAAAATAACTGCTATCGGTTCTTGATAAGGCAAGGTGTGGACATCATAGATAAGGTCAAGTGAGGGTCAATGGACCGATTCATTGACGTTTACGGACGACATGAATCACTAGACCGCTCCTTAAGAATTTATTAGAAGGATTAATTTTCCTCTGCGTATAGCAAGATAAAATACGTGAAGAGAATCTTTGACCGCAGTGACGGCGACTTAGGAAATACAAACCAAACATTGCTTATAAACATCTGAGAGACCTCTCCAACCCGTCTGGCCAGCGTGGAGAGTGTAGGCCAAGTCTTCTGGCTGCTTTGGCCAAGTATGGCTCTAGTAGTACAGAGAGGGTCGTGCTCCTGTAGTGGAGACTAAAAAGACCTGATGATGATGATGAAAACAACCTGCACACAAGTGCATTGTTCACTAGTGTGAAATAGAGCCAATCACTCTAGTATCCCTGCCAAAAAAAGTCCTTGTGTGCGGTCTCCACACGTTCTTTGTGGAAAGGAACGCAAGAAATCGCGGGCAACAGCTAGTCTTTAATAAAGTTGTAAAAAAGCTTAACTAAAATTTAACTAAGTAAGCTCAGAAAACATACTGAGCCCACTTAGATAAATATTTATATCCATACCTAATTTAAAAGTAAAGATTTTTTAATTATTATTGGAAATTGATGTTTAGTTAATGGCGGAAAATATTCAAACATTGTAAAGTGATTTGAGTGTAGTTAAAAACAATAGAAATTATCTTAAGGGCAGGTAGGTTAGGTACGTACCTACCTTACTAAAGGTAGGTAGGTTCATACCTAACTAAAGGTTTTCTTTCTTGAAAACTGGTTCTATAAAGTTTTATTTACCTATATTGTAGATATAAATCATGTCTACAATTTTACTAACATCATATTATGAACTTACTACATATATATAGACTATATCACCTCTTTTTCCCTTGCAAGATAGACGGAGTCTAGGTCTATAAGACTTTATGGCCACATTGAAATAGATGGTTAGAGGGCGTGTAGATAGAAAACGGAATCAAAATAGTGATGGGTTGCTAACCGCATCGCCTATTGACTTCGATTCCACAGATTATCACACATTCCTTCGATCGTTTTTTACGATCTGCACGGAAAGAGAAGCAGCTAGCACATTCCAGACCAGCATGAAAGATTTTTTTTAACTACGTACTTTACTATATATTATTTCCGTTACTCTATAAATCTATATTTTGCCACATGAGGCTTGGATTTGCAAACTTTATTTATTTAATAAATTACATGATAAAAGTGAATCGTACAAATATGTAACAACATACCTATAATCTTTTTATATAATCATCTAACAATCTAACAAAAAAACGTAAATAAAACTACATATAAATAAACCTAACTATATTAAGGCTTAGATTGTTGTTTACTTGTTTGTTACTTATATATCACACTGAAGGTTTGACTGACTCTATAGAAATCTATACCGATTAAAAAACAATCGCATTCCCGAGAACTGTAATCTTTTGTTGTCAAAAACAGTAACCTTGAGACGAGTCTACCGGCTCTATTTAATAATAAGATAAACACCGCATACCTACCTATCTTCCACGTTACTGCTACCATTGATAAGAATAGCTAAAAAGTAATTATGCAATATTGCACTCTATTATAGTAGCACAAAGTTTTATTAGTCATGTTTCTTGTAAAAGTGGCTTATCAATTAAAATACTGGTTTATGGTTACCTAGTTAGATTTTACTTAACAACTCTGTGAGTAGAAATAAAACAACGATTCTTTATAATAATCTATACATATAATAAAACAGTAAAAATATTTTGTCTGTACATTTAGAATTTTTGACTGAAATGGATAGAGGGACACTTAAAAAGAATAATAGAAAGCAAAAAAATTTTTTTCGAATTTCTTGTCTGTCTGTCTGTCTGTCTGTCTGTCTGTCTGTATGTATGATCACGATTATCTCCGAAAATACTGAACCGATTTACTTCAAACTTTCACCAATTGCTTTGTTTTAACCCAGCAAAACATTTAAAGTTTGTTTCATCAAAATCGGTTCATTAAAAAAAAAGTTATCGTCATTTGAATGAACTCAAGGCATTAGTTTGCCTGCAAATATACACAATGAATTTTTTATCGTTTTGGACCCTTAAAGGGGTGACTCAGACCATCAAAATAAACAACTTTTCCTATGGGAACAATGGTGGGAACTCAAAATAAAATTCGACATTCCCATACAAACTGGCCGGGCGGCGGGACTCTTTTGTATGGAAATGACGAAATTTTTTTTGAGTTCCCGGCATTGGTCCCATAGAAAAAGTTGTTCATATTGATGACCTGAGTCACCCCTTTAATGGTCCAAACTGTTCCTGAGGGATGGACACTAACGGCGGCGGCGTAGCCGCGGGCAAACGGCAAACCTGACTTAAATATCAACGCAACCAAAACTGCTGCGCCTAGAAACTTGAAATTTGGTACAGGGGTTCTTTTAATGATGTGAGTGAGCGCTAAGAAAGGATTTTTAAGAAATTTAACTTCTAAAGGGGTAAAATTTATATGGAATTTTCTCATTTCTGGACTTAGAAGTATGAAAGTAGGTATATAAGTTCTAGATTATATAGGATGGGTGGTATAAACTATGAATGGAAATTTTCTAATTTCTGGACTTAGACGTATAAAAATAAGTATATAAGTTCTAGGTTACAATTAAAAATATCTGTGTAGGTAAAATGGACGATATTTTCCCCTGTAGGGGTAAAATAGCGGGGTAAAGATTGTATAGGAATTTACTCATTTCTAGACTTAGAAGTATGAAAATAGGTAAATAAATTCACGATTACAATTGAAAAAGATCTGTGTAGGTTAACTGGAAAAAATCCCCCAGAAGGGGGGTAAAGTTTGTTTGGAAATTTTCTCATTTCTGGACTATGAAGTATGAAAATAAATAGGTATGTAAGTTCTCGATTAAAATTAAAAAAGATATATGTGGGTGAAATGGACTGAATTCACTCCTAAAGGGGTAAAATGGGAGGGTAAAGGTTTTATGAAAATTTTCTCATTTCTGGACTTTGAAGTATAAATGATATCCATACTTCCATACTAATACTAATATTATAAATGCGAAAGTAATTCTATCTGTCGTTTTATTACGCTAAATTTGGTATGGAGGTGTGAGGCCCGGGGAAGGACATAGAGTATGTTTGATTCCGGGAAATTCTACTGTTCCCGAGGGATCGACAATAACGCGGGCGGAGCCGCGGGCAACAGCTAGTACTTAATAATAACTTGTAAAATAGTAGAATAGGACCACTCCAAGTCTTCCCATGAATGTCGTAAGAGGCTACTTAGGAAATACAAGCTAAACAAAGCTCATAAACATCAATGAGACCTCTACAACCCGATGGCTAGCGAGGAGACTGTAGCCTAAATCCTCTGTCTGCTTTGTCCAAGTATGGGTCCGGTAGTACAGAAAGGGTCAAGCTCCTGCAGTCGAGACTAATAGGACCTGATGATGATGATTAACTTGCAAAAGATTTGCTCGACTTGGCAAGGAACACTGCTGTGTACGCAGATTTTATATATTTTCTCGATTTTAGCCACAAACTAGAGCACTTCCAAAAATAACTAGACACAGTTCCAAAAATAAAACAAAAGACCGAAACCAAACCACTCGTATTAACAAAAACTGAATACCCTACTATTTAAAAGGAAACCTTGAGCGAAACACTGCAAAAAATAACCCTAAAAACATACCTTAAACCTGTTTGTCCCCGACACGGATCCTCCGTACCTCAATCCGTAAAATTCATAATAATCTTCACCATATCCTACCACTACACCCTCTGTAGTGTTAACACTCAAAGTCTTCTGAGCACAGGTTGCCGCCAAAACGGCACTTAAACATATTAAAAACAACATCTTAGAATGCGCGTGCGCACGTCTGAACAAACTAAATACGAATGAAATTTAAAATGCCGGCTTGCCCTGCCCTGACGCAACTGCGACGCTACATAACTACTTCAAAGATAAGCTGATAGCACGCAGTCCATGGACGGTTTATATTCCAAGAACTGAAGAATCATTGATGTTGACGCGGCAATGGATGATTTGTTTTGCTTTTGAGTCTTCGTTTCGTCATGCATTGTTTGCTCATTGAACAACAAGAATGCGTTTATAAGTTACCTAATGGATGGAACGTGCGCGAGGGTTCGGTCAGGTAACAGATAAGGCGAGTAGATTTTAAGGGAATTCCCAGATCTACTTATCCCCAATAAATAAATATAAATAAATAAATAAATATATACTGTGATGGGTGACTGCAAGTGGCATAAAAATATCTCGAGATCCTCCGTGCTTCGGAACACGTTAAGTTGTTGGTCCCAGCTGTCATCATTGATGGCAATCGTTAAGCTATGTCAGATGCCTTTAGGCAGCTTGAAAAATCTGACACCGGTGTTGGCCACTTACACACATAAAAACAAACAAAAAATGTCAAAGGGGAGGAGCGTGTTGTGTACTTGCGCAGAATTATTCGCAAAATGTTCGATTCGGGAGCTTTCTTAGAAATGAAACAAATTCATTTGTAATGCTAATGTAATGTTGCAGGTAGGGGACCTTCCGATTGACTTCCGTCTGATTCATGGTTTTGATCCAATAGGGTTGATTCTAATTATCACTTTTATATAGGTACTTAAATATTTAGAATTAAAAATCAAAAACGATTCCTGCCTTATTTTAGTTTTTATACGATGATCAATCTCGGAATTCAGAATTAAAAGAATCTATTTATTTATTAAGTAATCAATTAAAGTAAATCACTTAAAAATAAAATTAATTATGGCTTGAGTAAAAATAAATCAAATAATTTAGCTAAAACATCACTACATAGTATAAAACAAAGTAGCTTTAATTTGCTTAGATCTTTAAAACTACGCAACGGATTTGATGGTATTTTTTAATAGATAGCGTGATTCAACATAAAGCTTTATAATTTATCGATATATATATTTTCGATAGTAAACAATAAAACCAAATTACTTATTCAAGAAGTCCGCTGCAGAGCAAAGGTTCCAAAAATGATGGCCGCGTTGCCCCGCTGAGCGGCTAACGAGACTTGCTGAGACAGCTATATTATCTCGGAATTCCTGAGGAGGAAATCGTAGGGACGTATTTCCATACAAGCGTAGTCCCCTGATTCCTCGCCAGATAGTATCAGTAGAACAATGATTTGTTCCAAAATCTAAAGAATTATTTAAAGAGATACGAAAGGTTCGTATCTTTTTAAATAATTCAAAAAACTATTCACAAACCTGAAAAATTGGTAAGAATTTCCATTGCGTTCAAACGGCAATAAAACAAAGGCGTGATTATATTAGAAAAAGAAAACATAGAAACACAGCCTTATCTTAAATTTTAAATGAAAAAAGGAATTAAATCCTTTAAGTTTTGGAGAAGAAATCAGGGGACTACGAAGCGGTGATTTTGTGTTATTTTCATAGGTATTTTCGGTCCCAGCTGCAGTTGTCTTTATCGCACTCTGCGGGGGTTATTTGGGCACACAGCGCGACAGCAATCGATTTTACAAATACCTATTATTGAGTTCTCTCAAGGGCAATGTTTCCTCTTAATCAACAAAATAAGTAAAATAAACTTTGTTGTTACAAAGTAAGGTCTAAATTTTTATCTCAAGTTAAAATTAAATCACTTAGTACGATTTTATCGCGTTTATTACATTATTTTTAACAACTTACGTTTCGAGAACTTTACAGTTTTCATGGTCGCAGGCGCAGGTAGACTATGTTGACATCAATTAAATAAAATCTCATGCTCATCACAAGACTGCAAGACCTTCAGACACCGTGAGCCAATACTGCGCACATCCGAAACGTTTTATCTATTGTAGGCGGTCGTTTTGCATAGTTCTTATAACATAAAGACGAAGTCAACTTAGTCTACCTGCGACCATGAAAACTGTAAAGTTTCGAAACCTTAGGTGTAAAAATAATGTAATAAACGCGATAAAACCGTATTATATGATTTAATCCTCTGTCTGCTCTGGTCAAGTATGGCTCCGGCAGTATAGAGGGGGTCATGTTCCTGCAGTGGAGACTGAAAAAACCTGGTGACGATGATGATGATGTGATATAATTTAAATGTGTGTGAGGGTGTCTGTTTGCTTAGATTGTACGGAACACCGTATATTTTCATGGAACCCTAAACCATTGTACGTAGCAATCGAAATTACAATTAGCGTATGCGGCAGTTTCGCCAACTTATGTATCATATAATAGATTTAATTTAGTGCAATACATCAATTCACTCAATTAGGTTGTTTATATCATCATCCCCGAAACAACCCTTATCAATATCATTTTATCATCAGTGTAAGGACTTACAACCCTTACATAGATCTTTTAAACTACTCAACGGATTTTAATGCAGTTTTCAAGTAATATAAGTGATTCAAGAAGAAGGTTTATATGTATAACTAGCTTTCGCCCGCGGCTCCGCCCGCGTCAATGTCGATCCCTCGGGAATAGTACTTTTTCCCGGGCTAAAAGGCCAATGTCCTTCTCCGTACTCCAGAGAACTTCTGTTCTGTTCTGTTCTGTTCTGTTCTGTGCCCGCCCAGCCAGTGGTTAAACTGCAAGAGCGTAGGAAAGAGGTCCACCAGGGAGAGAGTGTACCGGCGCTTGTGAACACAAGTTGACGTGTTTACTTCTTGCACAGCTACCCCCCTCCGCGTTGGATCACGAATCCAGGCTCGAGAAACCGGTTGGGCACGTAGATAGGATTGGGAGTGTAGGGCTGTGCAGTCTGGATGAGGAGTGAAGAGGAAATGTGAACCGACCGAATACTTGCATCAAATCAGTATGGGGAAGATAGATACTATACTTGGTGTGTAATATATAAAAGGGAGGAAAATAGGACTGCTTTGTTGTTGCGTTGACTTCGTCGTTCTATTTGTCGTCTCTAACCTCATACTTTATTACGTTTTGCTCGTCGGTTCTCGTAAAAGTTGTTTCTTCTCTCGTTGGGTAGGTTGTTGTTTCCATGTTGGCTTTTGCCTGCGTGATTGATGTGATGTTATGGACGTTGATCTGGGTGTTTTGCGCCCACTGCGTCTGCGAATGACTGGTGAGAGCTGGCTGTGTGTTTGATTTGATATCGAATGCTCCAAATCTAAGTCAGTTATTGTGTCTGTTTCTTCCACTTCGAATATCTTTTCTGCTTCTTTTTTGATTAGAGCTCTGTGTTATCCGCTAAATTGCCCCATTCTTCCTTACTTTTACTCATATAATTCGTGATTTCATGATCTAGGGAGTCTTCCCATGTGTAAATAGGACGCCCTATTTTGCGCTTATTTTCCTGGTGTTGATAAGCTGCCTGAAGTAGGACGTCGTAATATGTGACCATAATAAGAAATTCTTTGTATTTTTATTATTTTTGTTATGGATTTTCTTATGGATTAGCCTTGATTTTTCGATTTGGGTAATGTTTCCCCGCATCCAACATTCCCTGTAGTATTTGCCGTTTGTATTTTCTCAGTCTCGATCGGTTAGCTTTCGTTAAAGCGGTCACGTTTAGACCATAAATCATGCATGGTCTTATGACCATTTTTTATATTAATACTACGATGCTCCAATCTATTTTATTATCTTGTATGAATGGTAATAGGACTTTGGAATTTTTTATTGCTTTGACACATCTTGTTTTAATGGTAGCCCTTCGATTGTGGGCAGCTGTTATCTAAGTTACTAAATATTTTATCTCCTGTACCGGCTGGATTATGACTCCCCCAAGTACTCTGCACGGTTGCTATGCGGTTGGGGGACCAAAAAGATTGCGCACAACAAGTTTTGTTTTAGTTTGGTTTATAACGAGGCCGACTGAGTTTAATAACGTATTCATTTTGCCGATTATGCGATTAAGAACGTCTACTTCTTCACCAATCAATATAAGATCTTCTGCAAAGGATAATATTATAGGTAATTTTGATTCTAGGTCTTGATCAAGTCTTACAGCTTCGTCTTGTTCCTCGAGGGTCTTTAGTACCTCGTTAATGATTATAGTAAAAAGTCTTGGGGATAGGGGACAGCCCTGTTTGGCACCCTTGCCTTTGCTTATTACCTCTGAGTTTTGTCCACACCATGAAACAAAGGTTTCCTCGTTCATACACGCTTTTATTATTCTATTTGTAAGAGGTACACCTACTCTGTTTACTTATATATCTTTTAGTGATTCTAAATTTACGTTGTCAAAGGCTTTCTCGAGGTCAAGGGCCACGACAAACATGGCTGTTCTCTCTCTCCATTTTGTATCCAGTACCTGCCGGAGCGTAAAAATGTGATCGTCTGTGGAGCTATTGTTCAAGAATGCTCTTTGTTAGTTACCGGGGGTGCTGGTGGCAGCATTGTGCTTTTCTAGTAGGAAATTCGCGTAGATTCGGTATCCTACGTTGCATATAGATATTTTCCTAAAGTGATTTATATGTTTTGGATATGGTTGTATTCTTATTGGTACCTGTTTAGTGAGGCGCCATTCACTAGGGATTTCATTGTTTACCCATATCGTCGCCATTGTTTTTGTGAGTTCTGCTACATATTCCGTTGGAGCCGCCTTGTATAACTCCGGCACGATATGGTCGGTTTTTTTCAATATCGTCAGTTGTTGGTGGCTCCATTCCGGGAGCTACTTCCTCCGTTTCCTCAAACATAGAAATATGTTTGCCTTGACTTTTTTAAATCGGTAATCCAATTGGACATGGTTATGTAATGCTTAGTCTGCGCTCGAGTAGACTTACTTTAGTAAAGTCGCAGGAACTTATAGGTTATTCTCATACGTAGTGATTTGTGCGATTTACTAAGGCCCTTAAAAAAACTTGGTAACGCGCGCCTCTTCTTCATCCAAAATTCTTTTCAGATTGCGCCGTGCTCCCGTTACTTTTAGCCCTAGAGTAGTGTCCTGAGGACTTTTAGATTTTTGAAAAATGGCTGTTTGATGGTTAGCGAGTGCAATTCTGCTTTCTTTTGAGTTGGAAATAGGTTTTTGTAGTACATCGTGTGCGGCTTCTTTCAGAATACTATTTAGGGTATCCCATTCCAATGAGAAATTGTCGCTGGGTTCGCTAATTGGATTCCGTTCACGTTTAACGTAATGGTTTTTTTTTTTTTCCTGATAACATTTAGGAAGTTCGTTACGTGTTCTTTCTTTTGCAGAAGTTTGTAGTTGTGGTTTTTATGGTTATATGCTAGTCTTTTGTTTTGACGGGTTTGTTCGTTTGGATGGCTTTTGTAATTGAGCAAAGGAAGATATTCTTATATTGCCCCATACCAGTTTGTGGTAGGTGTTGACTATCAAGTTGCGTTCGCCTATGATGCTGTGGAAAAAAGGTTTGTTTGTGTTCTTGTAAGGATATAGTCACCTGAGATACTTGATTTCCTCATAACCAGGTGGTCTTGCATGTGGGTCTGCCCCATGAGCTGCTTACTTTTAATCGGTGTTGCTGTATTAGATTTAGTAATAAATTCCCATTTGTATTGGTATGGTACAGATTTTTTTTCCAACTAGATTTTCAATTTTTATGTTTCTAGTTTTCATTTTTCTTACATCATCACGTACTTACCTATATGGGCGTTAAAGTCCCCTATTATTACTTTATTTGCATTTTTTGGGGCTTTACTCATGGCGATTCCTATTTGCAAGAAGCGGGATGTTGATTCAGCTGGAACGTGGCATGTAATTATGAAAATATTTATTGGTTTGTTAGCATTGACTGATTTCAAATGCAGGTGTACTGCAAGTACGTCTCGGCTTTCGCGATGAGTCTGAGTAACGTCGTATTCGATTTTATTGTTTATTAAAATTGCTATGCCTCGATATTCTTGTGCTCTTTTTTTTTTCTGCCACCTAAGACCCAATTGTAGTGTTTTGATTTAAATTCTCCCGTGGTTAGATGCGTTTCTTGAAGACCCGCTATGGTTATGTTGCGATCTGATAGAACCTTGTCAATATTAATTTTATCACGTTGCCGAGCACACCCTAGTTCATTCCACGTCACTATTGAGAGTGATTTGCAAGGCCTGGGCGTAAGTAATCTAGATGAGGGGAGTGTGGAACGTAATCTTTTGGGACACATGTAGCTGGGTTGTATGTTCGTGGAAGTGCTTGAAGAGATTTCCGCTGTTTGAGCGCCATCTTCTGAATGTGTTTCACTGTCATATATGTTGTCGCGTGTTTCTCTAGACTCATCTGGTATTGCACGTTGAACTATGCTAACGTAGTGGCTGTTCTCGAAGTATGGATGGATGTTTTCTACCGGGCTATCTGGCGGGCGGTAGGTGATGGGATCTCTGAATGGTATTTATACTTTCATTTTTTTCATTTATACGGTCATTGGTCCGTATTATGTTATGTTGACATTGACTAAGTAGTACTCAGCGGCCGCTATAATTGCGTCCTCTCCTCCCCAAAATCCAAATTGAAATAGTTTTTTTTATATACCTATCGATTTTTTCGTCAACTGTTAATTTGAAAAAGTCTGAGCCATGCGCGACTTCCGTAGCGGTATTTTGTAAGGTCAGGTTAATACGTGGTGTGAATTTGTTGTGCTTGACGTAAGATGCTAAGTCCTGTCGTGTCATTTTATGATCTAGTGTTAACCCGTATACCTCGTTTATTTGGTCAGCAATGGCCCTAAATAGACAGTTACCATCTCCGTCCATTTTTTTTTTACAATGACCTCTGCTGTGCCCATATTGCACAAAGACTTTTTTGGTGCTTTGGCTTATCTTTTGTTTAGTTTCCTTGTGAAAGCGTGAGAGACAATTACTTATTTTGGGGAAACGTCCAGATGTGCATCCAACCAAATGTCCAGGCATGTGCGAAGTATTGTTCAGTAACTTTAGAGCGGCCTTTATGTTTATATTACTTAAATGGAAGACGGTTTTTTTTATCTTGGTATTTTTTTTTTTATTATTAGTCCTGTAGAACTAAACTGCCTAAATAGGCGCAGATGTGTTTCTCTACTGAAAGTTTCTATGAAAGTTTGTTCACAGATTTTTATTATAAAACAGTTACTATCCGTCTGTATTTCTTTTTTTACTTATTGATCCAAACTGTAAGCTATGAATCTAGTTCAGTAAGATTGAAGCTGCTATCTGGGCTATTGAGGAATGTTTTAGAGGTTATTACAAAGCAATTGTGACCTAGATGGGTGTTGCGTCAGATATTTTTAATATAATAAGCTTTCCTTCTATGTTATAGCTCTATATACGTAATTCAGTAATTTATTTGGACACGTAGCTAGAACAACTTGTTAAATGACCTGTACCCTTTCCTGAAAGGTTTTTTAGTACATGTAATATGTCGTTTTTTCGTACTGATATATTGTATTGAGAGTTACTTAAACTATGTATCCCGTCGTGGTTCTGCTACATTTGATGGCTCGTTTGTTATTATATTATATATTATAGCTATTTAATACAGATAGGAAAGTCTTATTTTGGGTTACTGCGATATTTGAGCATGTAGGTATCACGTATTTATATTGTATCTATATTATAACGTAGCTTTGGAAACCAGTGTCAGTTCGTCGGTTGTGAAATGGTTTAGTCTGGGATTGTTTTATAATCGGATTTACGATATGTTTATCTATGATGTTTATCTTTATTTCCTGTCTTTAATATCAGGATATACTTCTACTCTACTTACTTTAATAATACCTATATTGAGTAAATTTGACGCAAATTTTATGCATATGGTAGTGAGATTTAAATTTTCATTTCATATTAATAAGTAAGAGTTAGGGTAGGTGTATTATATTTAAGGTAAATACCCAGTTTTCGTTGCAGTTTAGTTAGGTATCTGAGTATGAGTATCAGATAATGACTGAGTAATAGATAGTTTGGATCCTAATCCTTTGAATAAAGAACCTAACAACCTTATTCACCTAAAATACTGCTGACAAAATCAGTTTTCTGGTGCTGGTCCTGCTGTAATTTTGATGTTTTCTCCAACTCAATCCCAAACTAGTCAATTATTTCCGTTATGGAGGTCTACTTATACGCGGTGTCTACCGAAACAGATTTTCTTACATCTTTATTAAAAGGATAGAATATTTTGGGGCAATATAACACGAAATCAGTGCTCTGATTTTATATTTTATTATATTTTGTGTTTTTATCTTTTATTATATTTCGTGGTTAATGTATAGCCTGAATGTTCAATGATTTTACCATTTAGACATTGACTGGAATAAAACGGTCTTTAATTACTTGATTCAAAACATTTGATTTTAGTACCTACTCGTACTTGGTATTTTCTTGAAGTATTAGTTCATTTATAAAATATGTAACTTAAATCGAGTTTTTTTTTTTAAATTTAACTTGAGATTGCATTCATTATTTTAATAGTCAATGGTCAAATATAAAATTTACAATGATTTTCTCATATTTTGCAAATTTAAATAGTGATCCTTGCGAAAAAGGGAAGGGAAAAGAATAGATTAGATAAAAGTAGTAGTTTAGAGTAGATTAGGTATTAGACAAGGGAATATGATGATATTAAGTCATGCAGTGAAGTTGGTGTTACCGCAAAATTGATTTATATACAACATTGCACAAGTAGATAATTTGGATTGATCTCACCAGGTTTACAGCTTCTGAAGGCTCGTTCGCGTGATCATTTACAAGAATACAGGAATAACACATAAGTTACATTATACATAGTTCGCATTATCTAAATTGATCAACGGGCACTTTTCTATCACTATAGCACAAGTTGGTACGAAACTACAAACTCAAAAAACTTAAACTGCTACGCGATGAACGGAACTACTACCTGTGCGCGGACAGGGCACCAAATGGTTTTATGACTAAAACAAAAGGCGCCGGAGAGGACCGCTCTGGGAGCGACTGCCTCGGTCAAACGACAGACAAGAACTCCCTTCTCCGTACTCCAGAGAACTTGTATACAAAATTTCATGATGATCGGTTCAGTAGTTACGGTGTGAAAGCGTAACAAACAAACAAACAAACAAACTCGCTTTCGCATTTATAATATTAATAAGGATTGACTACCCCATATTAGTATCTACATTGCACCCGTGCGAAGCCAGGGTGGGTCGCTAGTGCATTATAAAATGCAATTAACCACGCCTCAACAAAGTAAATAATTGAAGTATATTTATCTTGTGACATTCCTGTCGCAATTTGACCGCCTCCGCATATTAACCCTTTGACACTCGTCCTAATCTACGCAAGAGACATTACTATCACAGTTTAAATTTGTTTGTCTAATGTATAGTTTTTGTAGAACAATTATTTTCAGGGTTCGTGTATGCACGTAAGTGAGTTTATTTATTTCATAATAACTTATTCTTTTTTAACATATAAATATGTATATAAGGTCAATCTTAAAGGAACATAATAGCTAGAAAAATGCTTCAGAAGCAAAATTAAAAAAATCGACTCTAGTTTTTGAGATATATGGACCTGAACATTTAAAAAAATAGATGAAAAAAAGAACACCCTATGTACAAATAAACACTTTCCTGGTCAACAATTTTTAACAACTACATGGATCACAGTCACTCACTTCGACAATCAAAACAGCTGATTTATTGATTTTTATAAAAAAGAATATTATTTAATATGAAAAAAAAAAACTAGTGTGTCGATTTCTTAGCCCTTTAAATATTTGCGCTTAAATTTAAATGGATAGTAAAAAGGTTCGTGCTTAATCTCGTGGATATACCTACATAATTAATTATTCATAATAACTTGTTAATGCCTTATCATATTTTTATCTTATCATCACTGAGAAATTTTGGTAGGCGAAGCGGCTAGCAACCTATTACTATTTTGATTATTTTGCCACCTACACGCGCACCAACATCCTAAACGTGGTTTTTCTACCCCACAAGGGAAAAAAACCGGCCAAGTGCGAGTCGGACTCGCGCACTAAGGGTTCCGTACCGTTATCTATAAAAACGGCAAAATAATCACATTTGTTGTATGGGAGCCCCCTTAAATATTAATTTTATTTTATTTTTTTAGTATTTGTTGTTATAGCGGCAACAGAAATACATCATCTGTAAAAATTTCAATAACTATCACGGTCCATGAGATACAGCCTGGTGACAGACGGACAGACAGACAGAATGACAGAAAGACAGACAGACAGACAGCGGAGTGATATTAATAGGGTCCCGTTTTTACCCTTTGGGTAAGGAACCCTAAAAACGTGATAGTAAGTTCATTGCTGGTCGTCAGTGGTCGTATGCCTCTTCTAAGGATTACCACGTACCTAACCTTAAATTAGTTCATGGAATTGTTATATTACCTCTACAAATACAATGTAAGCTAATTAAATAAAAGGTCTTTTGGATATAAATTACATTGTTGTGCTTTGTTAGACATTCAGGCGACTATTATAAAATCTATAATGACCATAACCTTGGTATTTAAAACCCTATGTTAAACTTAATGTAGCAGTAGCATTTAAAATCAGTATTGTTAGACTTTGCCCAGTTCGCCCCATTCCAACTCTTTAGTTTTTGTTGGAATGTGGCAAAAATAAATCACATTTATATCACTGTCTAACTCAATAATTCTCTCTCTATGTCAATCAGTCGGTCATAAATATTGTATTGAATTGCTGCAACGCCGAACCTTCACTAGCCACTTGAAACTATCCTGATGATATTCTCACAATCCTAGTTTATTCATTGTACGGCTTTCCTTGCTGACACACCTTCCTACTAAAAGGAAAATAAATTAGTAGAACAATCTTGTGTTTCTCTAGTATGCCCTACATAACCCAACAGTTTTATCGTGGGTATAAGGTGCTTATGCTGGCGTCAGATTTTTCACATTTATGCCACATATGGTCAAATTTCAAATTCAAATTCAAAACGTTTATTTAATATAGCTTTCTTTGAACACTTATTAATTGTCATATTTCTCTTCTCAACAATTGTTGACATCAAAAATTAACTTATGGTTAAGTTTAATGCCGCTTCCAAAGCGGAGTGCAGAAGAAGCGGCAACAAACTGCACAGCGCATTTTCTCCAAAAGACGTCAACTCACAATTTTTGAAAACCTTAGAACCTAGGTATGTGGACTGAGTATACATTGGTTTATTTTAATGTCATGTTTAAATTGAATTGAAAAATAATGTCATATTATTGAAATGAGTAGCACCGAAATAAAGAAATGTCAAATTAAGTACCTACTAAAATTAAAATAAAAGTGTCATCTTTAAAAATATCACGTACATAATGTAGGTACCACACATAATAGTCATTTGTATTACAGAGCTCTACCTAGAGGCCAGTTAAGCGGGATAATGTACGTAGACAACGGAATCGAAATTATGACGGGTTACTGGCCGCGTCGCGATTCCTCTCCAGGTTGGAGAGGAATGGCGACGCAGCCAGTATCAGCCGGCTTTTACCTCAGAAGAATAATATACATAGAAGCCGCATAAAAATAGAAACTGAAAACAGATAGTTGACACGGTATTTTTCTTATGAGCTTTCGCTTATGACAGAATGAGACAAAAACTTCAGTCAGTTTCTATTATTTTCATGGTTGTCCCGACTTGAAATGTCAATGGACTCCATTGGACTCCAATTAAATCCGACTAAATTCAAAATAACTTATTACAGTTCAACGTCTGTAATATTAGCATCTTGCCGATTTGATCGGGTTATATATCGACAAAAACATTGCGGCGGAATTGTGATGTCTGCAAATTAAATATAGGATTGTGCTAAAATTCTCACGGAAAAAAGTATTAACCGGTGTTGGGTTGGTGCGTTATCAAATGACCATTATACTAAACAATGTCTTGTGCAATGGAGCGATGTAAATCCCATTCAGGACGAACAGAAATAAATTCTGAAAAACATAATTTTCTTCGGTAATTTTTTCAGTTAAAAGTGCATAATTAAAACTCAAAATACCTCAAAATACAACAATAATATTGTCAATTATATAACGTATTGTATAAATGACAACTTTTATAGGGATTTTGCTTAAAATTATCGTTTTTTCCTTATTTCAAATTAGGTTAGTTTTTTTTGCTAGTGATGTGGTAAAATCACGTATCTACGAGTATATCGATATTTTTTATGACGGTCTTGCTATCAGGGATATTTTTGTTAGTGTTGAGCCATGCAATAGTAATGTAACAAATTGAACCATCATGGTAATTAAACAACCAGCAAAGTGTGAGTCGGACTCGCGCACGAAGGGTTCCGTACCATCCTTACATATAATATTATAAATGTGAAAGTGAGTTTGTTTGTTACGCTTCCACGCCGTAACTTCTGAACCGATCATCATAAAATTTTGCATCATCATCATCACCATTGCACGATCTCTGGAGTACGGAAAAGAACATAGATATAAATTACATCTCAGAATAAGGTACTGTTATCGGGGATAGACATTAACGCGAGCGGAGCCGTGGGCGTAAGCTATAAAAACGCCCGAAATTTTTGTTTCTAATATTTCAACTATCTCACTATCACGGTTCATGTCATGAGATACAGCCTGGTGACAGAAGATGGATATCGGAGTCATATTAGTAGGGTCCTGTTTTTATCCTTTGGGTACGGAACCCTAAAAAGAATCGATTTTTACTAATATGAAGAAAATTATTGTTGAAATTTTATTGCAGCTCCCTGAAGTAAAATGATAAAAATGTGTGGATCCGAGGAACTTTCAAGCGACATATTGGACATAAAATGTCATACATACTCGAATTTGTTCAAAATATTTTACTGCCGTGCCGATACATTAATTTCGAATATAAAATTAAATGGAAGCGATTGAAACACGATGGTTTACCTACATTTATATTTGCCGAATTATAAATCAATGGTAATAAGAAAGATTACGGAAACGGTTTTATTATTTATATTTAAAATTATGAAAAACATATTTTATTTTGGACAGTAATGAAAGTGGGTAAAGTAATCTCTTGTTTTTCTTCACCTCTTGTTTTTCTATTACCAACACTGTGAATTTTTCACAAATAACACACTGGCACTTTTTTACCCTAGTGTAAAAGTTTTATAAAATAAAAAATATCACTTCGAATTATGTGTTTCTCTTTACCTACCTGATTATGTTTCCTTTACTGACTGTTCCTCAAAGCTAGCTGGGAAAAGCTTTAAATGGTTTTGGAATATGCTGAATGGCCCATTGATCAAGTGAAAAATATATCTGACCTTATATTACTTTTTGATACATGAGCGCCCCATTGCAATTTAGAGTCTATTGTGATTCCTAAGAAGGTGGTATCATTTACAAAGTCTATTTTACCTTCAACTAGTATGTCAACGTTGGACTGCCTCACATTGGGGACTGTAAATCGAATGCATTGGGTTTTTTGCGCATTCATAGGTAAGGTAGGTAAGTAGGCACTGTTTGAATTTCGAAATAATCGAAAATATGATTGACATCATATTAGGTATTCTGCCGTTCGACCAATACTGGGTAAGGCCTAATGACCAGCAGTAGACAGTAGACGCGCGGTGGGTAATGTATGGATTTTTTTTTTACCTATTTATCAGATGAAGCCAAGCGGCGCCATGCGATTAGGAGTTATTTAGGTGTATCTTGACGTAACTTTTAAAGTAAAAGCCTCTTTAGCGGCTTTGTGCACTTTTTGGGATGGGTAAAATAGAAAACTCGCGTCAGGACACGTGAATTGATCGAAAATTCGTAAGAAGGACACTGACCTGAGTATGCCGCAAAGGCGAGTTTTCACTTCTGCCGGCACTCCTGGAGTGCAACTAGTTGTTTTTTTTTTATGAATCGTACTCATTTAACGAATCGATACAATCAGAGTAGAGTACATTTATGACTTTCTTAGGACGAAACATTTAGTCGATAAATATATTTCATCGATATAGTACAACCCTGATCACATCAGTACCCCAGGACAACCTGCACATTTACGCAAATGGCATTGTATATGCATCTCTTTCTGATGCTTTAACAATGCCATAAGTAAAAACAGTGTAGAATATTGTATTTTGTTGTTATTTTAACACGGTTTCTATGCTTTAGTTATTGTTCTGAGGCTTTTACGCACTATGCGGAAAGAGAAGCAGCTGTTACATTCACCGTTTTAATGTTTTCTCTGACATATACGAGGATAGAAGAGATTTTGAAAAAAAAATTTAGTTGTCTGTAAAATCGAATTACGGACGATGATTTTACGTTATAACGGTGGAGAGATAGATGCGTCATAATCACAAGCCGAACGCTTAGGCCGATCGTGCCTCTGATATTGCTTTGTTCCGAGCTCTTGCTTACACACGGAATGTGACACATTTTCGTGCGTGCAGCTGGCGTTCATCAATCAATACTAACGTGTGTTTCCCCATAACTCTTAAACGAATCAATTGAATTTTATGAAACTTAGTAGATATACATTTAGGCGTACAGGACACAGGATAGGCTACTTATTTTTTTCTCATGTCATGATAAGACGTGGCCCCCATACAAACATAACATAAAATGTACGCGAACGAAGTCGCGGGCACTGCTAGTCGATTTGTAAGACTAGAAAATACTTCTTTTTCACAAGTTTTCACAATGACTACAACATGGCATCACATTTAGATTTAGCATAGGTCGTCACGCGACGTAGGGAACTCTATTTAATTACGACGCGAAGGCCTAATGGGTTAAGTTTATCAAAGTTACTAGGTTAATTGATTAGAGTTTGATTGGATACATCGCAGCTGAGATTTGATTTGAAGAATAAGTACTTGTCGGGGAATGGCATGGGGCCGTTCAAGTATTACGTAAGCAATATATCAGCTATTTTTAACGCCCTCCCCCTTGTCAGCAAAAGTAATAAAAGCTCTCCCCCCCTCCCCCAAGCGTACGTAAACATTGGCATCATTTCACAAAATATATTAGTTTATTTTTTGCTAAATGTTGCTGACGTCATCACTGTGCAAGTCCCCCCGGCCATCATGTCAGCAAAAATAAGCCTAGCCCCGAGCCCCGATCCCCAACATTTGTTGCTTACGTTATATTTGAATGACCCCATGCATGAATTACTTTGGTTCCTTACCCACTAATAGCCTGATTTTAATCCTCTGATCTCAGGTATATTGATATCTCAGAATCAGAATCCCAAATACAATTCAGATTTGCAAGTTTTTTTTTTCTAGCTCTCCATGTCCCACAGCTGGGCAAAAGCCTCCCCTCTTTCTTTCCACTTTTTTCGATTTTTGGTATAGTTTAGTCCAGTTCATAGCAAATGCTCTTATTTCATCCGACCACCTTGTTTTTGGTCTTCCTCTTTTTCTATATCCATCGGATGGGACCCAGTCAGTGAGAATTTGGGCCTACCTTTCCGGATGCATGCGGCAGACGTGACCCGCCCAATCCCATATTTAGATTTAATTAAGATTCCCAATTGTTAGATTTGCAAGTAAAAAGGGTAAATATTTCTTAAATGTAAAAAGCTAAAAAACATTAGACCTTGCCATAAAAAGCCGCCAAACAACTGGGCGAATTTCTATGGGAAGTCCATTTTTTTATGGTTACCTTTTTTTCTTGCAATTCTGAATAAAATTAAAATTTAGCACAAGCATATGAGGCGTCCTATAAAAATCATGTTTTTTCGTTTATGTAAAATAGGGAGACTTTTTATTAATAATTAAGTGATATGGACCACCACTAGATGTGGCTAGCGACCCGTCACTGTTTGGATTCACTTTTCCGCCTTCACTCTGACCGTCAATCACATGATTCTTATGCTTAAAATGTAGTAATGAAATTTAAAAAATAGTCATTTTTTTCCCGCATTCTAACAAACTGCCTAATTTAAAGGAAAATTAATTACATTGTATTAAAAAAAATAATTAAACAAACGTGCTAAATAATAAAAATAAAAAATATATTTATCCTTACTAATATTATAAATGCGAAAGTAAGGAAAGTAAGTTTGTTTGCGTAACAAACTCACGTTCACGCCCTAACTACTGAACCGATCATTTTGCCTACAAGTTCTCTGGAGTACGGAGAAGGACATAGGCTACCTTTTATCCCGGGAAAAAGTACTGTTCCCGAGGGGTCGACATTGACGCTGGCGGAGCCGTGGGCGAAAGCTAGTTGTATATAAATAGTATTAAAACTTCATATCATCAGGTCCTTCTTAGTCTTCACTGCAGGAGCATGACCCTCTCTGTACTACTAGAGCCATATTTGGCCAGAGCAGACAGAGGACTTGGCCTACACTCTCCACGCTGGCCAGATGGCTTGGAGTGGTCTCAGAGATGTTTATAAGCTTTGTTTAGCTTGTATTTCCTAAGTCGCCTTCTAGGACATCCACGGGAAGACTTGGATTGGTCCTATTCTACTCTGCCGGATACCACACTTACGCGAGATAAATTCATTATAAAAACACGGTTTCAATCACGTTTAATGAGTGCTCTGAGGGAAGCGAAACCGCCGTGTCGCCACCCCTAACACTCGCCCTGATGGTGGTCTTCTTATCAGACCGAAACTAGTTGGCGATTCCAACTGAATAAAGGAGAGTGAAACCGTGTTTTTATAATAAACATGCTATTGTTCAAGGTGGAATAATAAACGCCAAGTGTTTAGAATTTCCCTCATACTTAAAAATTTATAAATTCTCCTTTATTTAGAATTTATAAATTTTTAATTTCAACCCTTATATTAAAACATGAATAACAGCTGATGCCATGCTAATATATGCATGTGCGCAGTAGGCAAGCTAACTACATCTACAACTTAAACTCTACCTCCATAAAGGCTTTAACACAACGGGATAAGGTCGAAATTATTTGTATTTCGATTACAGGCAGACTTTGCAGAGTCCCACCTTCACCATCTTGAACTAATTGAGTTTGCTGAAGTAAAAAGCAAAGCGCAAGGCTGGTACGGTAATTTACCACTTAGACTGAAATGAATGCGCTTCAACTAAAGGCTGTTAGTCTGGATGCTAGGTAATTTGTTTTTTTACTAGCTATTTTATCCTTCAACAAAAAAGGTGTAATGTATAATTTACTAGCTTTCACCCGCGGCTCCGCCCGCGTCAATGTCGATCCCTCGGGATTAGTACTTTTTCCCGGGATAAAAGGTAGCCTATGTCCTTCTCCGTACTCCAGAGAACTTGTATGAAAAATTTCATGATGATCAGTTCAGTAGTTACGGCGTGAAAGCGTAACAAACAAACAAACAAACAAACAAACAAACAAACTCACTTTCGCATCTATAATATTAGTAAGGATACGTGTTTAGTCTGGCTGCGTCATCATCATTTTATTTAGGCGAGCTCAGTGGCGCAGTGGTTAACATGCCAGCCTGCGACACCAGGGTGACCGGGTTCGATCCCCGGCCAGGTAATGATGAAAAACGATCTTTTCCAGATTGACCTGGGTCTTGGATGTTTATCTATATAAGTATCTATATCTATAGTATCTATAAGTAAAATATAGTATCGTTGAGTTAGTATCCTACGATACAAGTTCACAACTTACTGTGGGGCTAGCTCAATTTGTGTGATATGTCCTATATTTATTTATCACTAGCTTTCGCCCGCGGCTCCGCCCGCGTCAATGTCGATCCCTCGGGAATAGTACTTTTTCCCGGGATAAAAGGTAGCCTATGTCCTTCTCCGCACTCCAGAGAACTTGTATGCAAAATTTTATGATGATCGGTCAGTAGTTACGGCGTGAAAGCGTAACAAACAAACAAACTCACTTTCGCATTTATAATATTAGTAAGGAAGTAAGGATAAGGATTTCAGTCGTAAGAAGTCCTCTGTACGACAAAGGCATATCTCAAACATTCTTATCTATATCTATATTGCATTCTCATCATGCTTTACAGGCGGTTTGACGAGCGTGGTTTATTTGGCTTTTTGTGCTTCCGGCGCTGCTACCCATCGAAAGCATTTTTAACCTAACCGAAGGAAAGATAGAAATTCTTTCGGTCTGGGAAGAGTATTGCTATATTACTTACTCGAAGGAATGGGAGAAACGCAAGTATTAGCTCGGGAAACCGGATGCGCCGAGACCGATGCAAAACTTGCAACCATCGACCAAGCACATTCCTAGCCGCGTATATAGAAAAGCTCATTCAGTACGTTCCAACCAGCTTTTAACCAGATACCCACCTATAAAGTAATTCATAACCTTCTTTTGGTATCACGTTGACGAACCGAATTAGGATGATCCCTACGTTGAGACGCCTTACAACACTTGAAATCCTACTACAGTACGTCACCTTTTGGGACGTATTGGAGCAGCTTCTACGCGTGTTTATCATTAGAAGAGTCAGGAAAAGCTAATTCAGATCGTCTTAGGCAGAGGGGACGTACTGAATGAGCTTTTCTATATACGCCCCCTGGCCAGTCTGGCTGTATGTGTGTCTGTATTATTTTTATTACTGTAGCGTTTTTACACCATACCTTTTTCTTTGTTTATTTGACTAAAGTCTCAGTAGACCCTAATATTTGCTAACAACTCTTTATAACAGTCATAATAAATTCTGACACATTTACCGAAAGTTGTTTACCCGGTACAAGGTTTTTATCGTATTACTTATTTACATTGTTTTACAAGTATTGTTATCGTATTACGGCAAAAGTGGCTTTATTAGTACTTTGTTTGCCAACTAAATAAAGTATTCAAAAATATATTTTCATGCGAGCTTTTTCCTATTTGGGTAATGGAAAAAGGGATATGTCAGGATGTTTTCATTACAAAGAAAAGGAGTACATGTGTGCAACCAATGTGCAACTCATCGAGATATGGTTCCTAAATATTTAAAGCGCTCTGTTCCTGACGGGTGCGAAATAAATGAACCAAAAACCTGCTCTGACTTTTATTTTTACACGCTTCTTCGCATCACCTGTATGTTTTCTTGTTTGTTTGTAACCAACTTCTTTGAACTCGGTTTTGACCCAGTTTAAATGGTCAGATTTAATTTAAGTTTTGTAGACTTATCAAGGACCGATGACTATACAATAATTTGATAAAACGCGTGTTTTTTGTTTTTTTTTAGCTTTAATGTTACACAAGGTGATAGCTGAAAATCAGTGCTATTCACTATGTGTCAAGCTTACCTAACACTGAGCCGTCACCTTTTGTAGTACACAAAATAAAATGTAATTATTTTAATTGTTTTAGTAGGTTTATTTTTTTGTGTCTATAGTAAATATATTTTCATTTCATTTCATAATTAGTAACGAAATATCTTAAACTCATACGAAAAGCTTTCACAGAATAAATCTCAGATTCGCAAGAAGTCCGCCTTTACACTTGTAATTGAATATAAAGTTAAATAAATAAATAAGTTACCAAACTATACGGTACGAGTATGCAGTGTCAAATGCGAATTAAACCGCTAACCAACTATCGATTAAGTATTCCCGGGGCGTTTCCAATTTACCCTGCTCGGCCAAATTGGAAGCGCCGCGTTACATGCAATATGCACTAATTTGGTGCTAACTTTGAGTCCTGCTGTTAACTAGCTACGTACGTGTAGGTTTACCATCGACATTTTTCGAGGAATTGACTCTTCATCATCATAACAACCGCAATAAATATATTATTCATTTAAATAAAATCACTTTAATACGGTTTTATATACTACTAGCTGTTGCCCGCGACTTCGTCCGCTGCAATTTCTGTTATTATGATTAATTAGTATAGATGACTATTTTTCCCCGTTTTCAAAACATTTTTTATTGATGCTTCGCTCCTATTGGTCGCAACGTGATGTTTTATAGCCTAAAGCCTTCCTCAATAAATTGACTATCCAACACAAAAACAATTTTCCAATTTGAACCAGTAGTTCCTGAGATTAGCGCGTTCAAACAAACAAACAAACAAACTCTTCAGCTTTATAATAGCGCGTTCAAACAAACAAACAAACTCTTCAGCTTTATAATATTAAGTATAGATGTGATTTTGAACCCCCTAGCTATATTGAGATCAGAAAATTAGGTTTTCCATGCAAAGTCGCCGATCAGCTGCACGAATTTCTATGAAATGTTAAATTTATTTTTTCGTTTTTTACCTTTTTTTCTTAAAATTCTATATTCCATTAGGGATTCTGATTCCCAGATTTCAATATAGCTAGGGGGTTCAAAATCACGCTGTATTGTAAAGTTTTCGAAAACTTTACAAAAGACAAATGTCAACTTAGTACTACAACTGTAAAGTTTTCGAAACGTTAGGTGTAAAAAAATGTAATATATGCGATAATAACGTATTAAAGTGATTTTAATTAAATGTGTAACAATCACGGAAATATTAGAAACCATTATCCCATACTTTAGTTAGTTACTGTGTAGAAACGGATAAAGTGATACAAGAGGAAGGTATAATGTACATACAAGGAAGCTGTATTCCGAGTCGCTAGTTAGATTATAAGTGGCTAGCGGCCCGCTCGGATAACTATAGGTATTTGAATGTATTTAAGTATTTTCTCACAGCTTGCGTTACATTATCGAAGTTTTCATATGGACCCCTGGCGTTTTGAAAATATGCTGTAGTGTATTTTCAACAGGGATAATGTAGTATTCTAATAGTAAAATACTTATTCAAATCGTTTCAGTAGTTTCGGAGCCTATTCAATGCAAACAAACAATCAAATTTTTCGACTTTTTATTAGTGTAGATACTTAAGTTAGAGGTTACATTATAATTTTGCATGAAATCTCGCATGCAATCAAAATAAACAAATTGTATGTGAACATATCACTTAATGCGAAAATCTCGTGCAAATGCAACCACATGTCCTTGACGTCACTCACAATAGTTAAATTACGCTTATAAACTTGATGTTTATAAACATGACAACTATACAAGCTCATTGTTTAAAGCTTTATTAAATTTCCCTGACATGTTTATAATGTTTTTATATTTAGTTTCACAAGTCTGGCGTCTGTGTCTGTCAGGCCGATTTAAATCATTAGAGAAAAAAAAAGTAAAAAAGGAAGGCTATTTTTTTATTAATTATTAACTCATTCACCGACATTGAACCAGACACAATACAATAGTAATTAAAGTTTCAGGCGGGATGTCCCTGGAAGTGTAAAAGTAACATTACCGACAGCTGAGCTTTTCTTTCTCCAACAGCTAAGCATTTTGTTCTCTTTATACCAAGCATCACTAAGTACTTATTCTTTAACACTGTCATCCAACCCAAGACATAAAATCCTACTTAAAGATCATTTAAATCCTTATCCTTATCCTTACTAATATTATAAATGCGAAAGTGAGTTTATTTGTTGTGCTTGCACGCCGTAACTACTGAACCGATCATCATAAAATTTTGCATACAAGTTCTCTGGAGTACGGAGAAGGACATAGGCTACCTTTTATCTCGGAAAAAGTACTATTCCCGAGGGATCGACATTGCCGCGGGCGGAGCCGCGGGCGAAAGCTAGTTTATCATATTCAGTCCCCGTAGCATGGCATTCGAGATAACGTTTATGGAATATCGACATCTTGTTTTTCGTAATAAGCGTGGGTAAAAGCGCGATTTAAACGGCGTCATGCCGCTACCCGACCCCGTCTCACTCGCCACCGGAATAGAGTGCGTAGAGTAGGATTAGCTCCGATGACTGGTGACCGCCCGACTGTCTCGGGTGACTTGCACCCAGGATAGACCCTACTGGCATTGTACCTTTCGACCTAGAGTTGTTGCTCTCCAAAGGCTTTTGCCATAGATTCTCAGATTGGCCATGCACGTAATCGCGGCCCATCAGGCAACATGAGAGTTTGCTGTCTCCCCAAGCCTTGCGCATACAAGCAACGCCCAAGTCGAGGTCCGTCCCTTTGGTGATGTTGTCTATAAAGGCTGAGGGCTCTCTGCCTTCGCCTTTTATACGCCCGGTGAAGTAGCGAAAGCACACTTGGAGCTAGCTACATAGTCAATAAAAAAAAATCAAAAACGGTGCCATGCATGCGCGCTATGCTATGCTAAGAGTGCTGAGCATGTAGCATGTGGCACGCGCGACAACGTTTATCGACAATCGCCATCTAGTTACCCGTAATCATTGAATTAGAAAAACTATGGAAGCAGCATTGCGCTCAAAAACTTACACCACGCAAAGTATATCAAAGCGGGCGGGGCTTAAAAAGTATATCTGTTCGCGAACTAGTCTGCCACGCGCTCCGTGACGGAAGGACGCGTCGATAAAAGCATTAACGACATATTTTTTTGTGCATTTCGGCGAAATCTTAACGAATTAAGATAAAAATTACTTCTTGTGTAGTAAAGTGGTGCAGTAATTTATCATAGCAAGCGAGGCGAGCTGCTGTCGTGATTGATATCTACCTACCTCCGCTATGTTAACACCATAGCGTTCATTGTTTTTCTAATTGAATGCCCGTAATATAAGAGAGCGAGTTGAGGATATTGTGACGTGCGGTATAAACGTCATCGCGGGCACCATACTGCGGGTGTGTAGGTACGTTTATAACTTGATTAAACTGTCAAAACAGTAAAGTTACAAAACGGATGCCGAAATTCGGGCGCGCCGGGACAAATTATACGCCGCCGTAATAGTTTAAACTCGCCTTGATCCGCTATTACATATATGATTTACAAGTATCATAATAGAAACTGTAAACATACCTATTTTGTTTTGTAGATTATCCAAACATAAATATTTGCTATTACTTCTAAAATAAACTAACAAAATATTGGCGGATGGAATATCAAACAAAACATTTTGATAACATCCGAGATACTGATTTCTGCATTATGGCAGCCGAACTTGTACATTATTTACAGGTTATTGAATAAATACTACTAACATAGTGTATTATCTGTTACTAAACTATATGGACAAAATATGTGGTCTGAAATAAAGGAATTTTATTTTTTATTTATTTTTATTGAATAGAACTCGAGCTTTGATACGCAGTTCGGCAGTAAACTCGAGCTTTGACATTTAGTTCGGCAGTAAACCCGAGCTTTGCTTGACACATAATTCGGCAGTTGAATTTACTGCCGAACTGCGTATCAAAGCTCGAGTTCTATTCAATAAAAATAAATAAAAAATAAAATTCATCTACACCTTCGAGTTTTAACAATTTAGCACTCTAAAACATGAAACGTTTCACTAACGGTCGAGAAAAAGTAGCTTCGTATCAACTTTTCGTTTGACAGCGGTTGCGCTTCACCTTTTTTTTTTTTTACATGTGGAAAGTGCGTTATGCACACTGATCTGTACGGGGATACAGAGCAGTTATGCGGGACTCACACCCGCTAAAAACCACATGATTGCTCTCTTCACGCCATATTACCGAAATGGTGGGCACGGTGGAGCTACCACCACTCTTCGACACGGTTGCGTTCCAACTATCTGTCAAAACATTAGCGCGATACGGAATCAATTAAAAATGTAATGTTACGATCACGGTTCAGTTGCGATTCAGCTGAAGTTAATTAGCGCGATTGCCCTGCTGTAAATAATGTCCCACTGAATATGACCTAAAAATTATAAAGTATATTTTGTTAAACTGGTGTCAGATTTTGTCTGCATTCAATTATGACAACCAGGACCAACTGTGCTTAACTTAACGTGCTTTCCGAAACATGGAGGAGCTCGAGATATTTTTATGCCACTTGCGGCTACCTTACAAAAAATAATAAAACTAGGCTACCTTAAAAAAATTCATGCGGGCGGGACTTGATTGCGCCGGGATTGAATCATGCGGTAGCTCAGATGGCAGAGCATAGGTCGTACATAGACCTAGGTCACTGGTTCAAGTCCCGCCCGCATGAATTTTTTTTACCATATTTTATTTCTTAATTAAAATTAAGAGTACCTATATCAAACTTGCATTTAGAATACAAAATAAAACATAACAAAGTATCGGCTAGTTTAGTTTTCAAAATATGTGCCACGCCACGCTACGCATTACAACCATTTCTTTGATTCAATTCATAAATCCGCTAAACGAAAAAGGTCTACCTGTTGGTATCCCCCTTCGTGAATAAGAATCCTTTACAAATTTAAAGGTATAAGGGATCTCGATCGTTCTCTGGATGGTAACTAAAGTGGGTACTTATAACGACAGAATACTCGTGACATCGCCAACAAAGAGCGGCTGGTTGTCAACACAATTAAGAACGAAACAATGATAGGGATGTTCTATTTGATGTTGTGACTGCTGTACAATAATATTAACTTCGATAAACATTGTGACCGTATGAAAGAGATAGATCTTCTAAATGGGAAGTTAGAGAGAGATGTCGATAGAATGTTTTTGTACGTATCATTTAGTTTACGAGTTGCGTTCGCAAATACACAGACAGATGGACGTCCCAGTTCGTGTTATTTTTAGACACTTGTTTATGAATGTTTATTAATACTTTATAAACAATATTTTGTGCAGTGATTCTATTTTTTTTTAAATGTGTTCAATTCTGTGTTTTGTTGAAAACTTTAAAGTTTTTTAAAGTTTGTGTAGTGAAGTGATCGTTAAGCAGGAATTATTGTGTTTATGTTTTAATAATGGGCGGTTAAAGTTCATAAAATGTGCGCAAAACTTATCAAATTGATAAAGGTGAGTAAATTGATTAGCTATAGCTAGTTTTATTTAAATGATAATGTTCTGATCTTGCACCAACAGTATTTTTGAAGTGACATCTTCTTTAGCGACGTTGTACACTTTTTGGAATGGGTAAAAAATTTTAAACGCGCGTCCGGACACGTGACCTGATTAAAAATTCGTAAAACGAACATGTGATCTGAAAACTTCTTCTTTAGCGGCGTTGTGCACTTTTTGGGATGAGTAAAAAAATGTTTAATTCGCGTCAGGACACGCGACTTGATCGATAATTCGTAAAACGAACACGTGACCTGAGACCGTCCAAAGGCGAGTTTTCACTTCTGCCGGCACTTCCGGAGTGCAACCCGTTGTTTTTTCTATCATCAACATCATCATTTCGAGTAGGTGTCACGGTCAATCGACCATGCACACTCTGGTGTCAGAGTTCTTCGGAACAGCCTCTCGTTTTTTCTATAAGAACCTATATACTTTATACCTAGTCTAGCTTTTGCCCGCGGCTTCGTTCGCGTTCAGAAGTATATTTTTTGCGGCTTCACTTTTGTAAAAATCCAATTTAAGCGAACGTATCATAGTAGCTCCAATCTTTAATTTCAGTTTAATCAGTCGAAAATCTAATAATATTTATACAGACATTCATCACCTATTTATCCCCTTAGGGGTAGAATTTATCAAAATCCTTTCTTAGGGGATGCCTACGTCATAGTAGCTTTATGCATGCAAAGTCTCAGCCCGATCGGTTTAAAATTGACGAAGTTTCATACAAACTTTCATCCCCTATTTTATCCCCTTGGGGGTAGAATTGATCAAAATCCATTATTAGCGGATTCCTACTTTATAATATCTACCTACATTGCAAATTTCAGCCCGATCCGACTAGTGGTTTGGGCTGTGAGTTGATAGATCACTATGTCAGTCAGTCACCTTTGAGTTATATATATTTAGATAGAACTAAGAATCCTTGGGATTGGGAGATACCTTGGTCTAGCAATGTACATCTTACGGCTGAAACAATGATTTGGGGAAATGGCACAAATGCTAAAAATGTATTTATAGCACAAAAGAAGTGCATACGTGCGTGGTATTGGTCCTTATGAATCTTGCTGGCCTTATTTCAAAGAATTACAAATTTTACCGGTACCGTGTATATACATAAAAGAGGTATGCATGTTTGTCAAGCAAAATCCACATATATTGACATGACAGCTCCGTGGCGCAGTGGTTAACACGCCAGCCTGCGACACGGAGTGCCCGGGTTCGATCCCCGGCCAGGTCAAGATGGAAAATGATCTTTTTCAGATTGGCCTGGGTCTTGGATGTGTATCTATATATGTATTTGTTATAAAATATAGTATCGTTGAGTTAGTATCCCATAACACAAGTCTCGAACTTACTTTGGGGCTAGCTCAACCTGTGTGATTTGTCCGTATATATTTATTTATTTATTTATATTATATTTAAGCAAGCGCGGGATCTATTTCCAAAGTGTGTTAGAAACCCTACGAGGCTTGTACTAAGTAGATGTCGTACCGAAACATGAACGGTTCAAGAAAAATTGCTATGGCATGTGCATCAGCATATACAACAAACTACCAGATAATATAAAACAGCTAACACTAAATAAATTTAAAAAAGCTTTGCATCAATTTTTACAACAAAACATATTTTACCCAAATAAATGACTTTCTGGCGCGGGACTAGACAATAATACATTTTGTTTGTCACTAATTTATTTAATGATATATCACATGTAATTAAAAATGTTTTTACAATTGGAAAATGCATGTGTGTAAGATATAAGTATAATAAGTAGTAGTAGATAATTATAAAGAAAAAAAATTTGCATACCTACTGTTTTCAACAGTTGAATAGGCTTGCTCTATTATTTATGTAACATCTGTTATTGCCCTATTTCAGCAAATATTTGTATTTGTAACGATTTGTATTTGTATTTGATGAATAATATTATCAGGTGAAAAGTTTTATCACTCTTTACTACAATGTATCTGCGAAGTAAGCTAGTAATACGTACGCCGCTGGGCTATCGAGCTACATTTTAATGTGTCTTTAACGAGCAATGGCAAAAACATAAAAAGAACATTTAACGAGCTGATATTCTTGTATTCAGAGTCAGAATTTCTGAGGCCATTAAAAGTTTTTGCCAAAGGTAAATACAGTTCAAAAGAATGATAAAACTGCAAAGAATGAAGTTTTCCGTTAAGCTCACTGTTGATGCAAGACGGGGAACGTGATGTTAAGTCATAAAGTCAAAAGTTAAAGATTTTTATTCAAAATTGTATAAATGTATCTCGCTTATTTTTTAAGGTTCCGTACCCCAAAAGGTAAAAACGAAACTCTTATCACTTGGTTGCCCGTCTGTCTGTCGGTCTGTCAAGATCCTTTTTCTCAGAAACGGGTAGAGGTAATAAACTGAAATTCAAATCAAATACTCAAGTCTACTGTCCCTTGGAGCTGTGAAATAATAAAACTTCTAAGCCAACGCAATCAAAAGATACATTTCGTGTTTTTTCGCCACCCGCAAGCGAATCAAAACCTACTGAGTACTTCCCGTCAACTCAGAATCTTGAAATTTGGTACGAAGCAACTTCTTATAACACAAATAAAGGAAAAATTGCGAAAAGCATTAATTTTGAGTTACATCATCCTTACTAATATTATAAATGCCAAAGTGAGTTTGTTTGTTTATTTGTTACGCTTTCACGCCGTAACTATTGAACCGATCATCATGAAATTTTGCATACAAGTTCTCTGGAGTGCGGAGAAGGACATAGGCTACCTTTTATCCCGGGAAAAAGTACTATTCCCGAGGGATCGATAAACACGCGGGCGGAGCCGCGGGCGAAAGCTAGTATAATAGTAATATTATTTTAAAAAATTTCAAACTAATTATAATAATGTACCCTTAGTGTGCGAGTCCGACTCGCACTTGGTCGGCTTTTTTTTAAATTGTATGTAATATTTATGCTGTCCCACTGCGAAATTTTCTAAGCGAGGGAAAAATCTGTAGAACACACAGACACAATAATATCAATTGTGACTGTAAAATTGCTGTGTTTAGAGCGTAGATTTAGCTTTGTAGATTTAGAGAATAATTACTGAAACCGCTACGCCATACAATTCTTCTTATTAAAACGATATTAATATCTGCCGGCACAGTCGGTAATTGTTCTATTTGGTAAGGTTTGCCGGTATTCATTACACCAGAACATTCCTTAATTAGTGTTGCTGGCACGAATGAAGTGAAACGTAGCGTGTACCGAGGATACCTAAAGAGTTTATTTTTATTTATTTGTTATGAACTCCCTCATCTGAGTATGTTCCTTACCTCTGTGGTCTAGTGGTCAATATTCCAGGCTATCACAGCGTAGGTCCCGGGTTCGATCCCCGATCAGGTCAAAATTGAGAATTATCTTTTTCAGAATAACCTGGGTCTTGGATGTTTATCTATTTATCTATGGGGAAATTTTGATCTTATGGACCCTAAAAGGGGTAGTTAAGCTCGTCAATATGAACAACTTTTCCTATGGGACAAATGCAGCAACTCAATTTTTTTGGTATTCCCATACAAATTAACCTACACCACCATAGGAAAAGTTGTTTATATCGACAGGCTGAATCATCTTTTTCACCGTGTATATGTATTTATTATAAAAGTCGTTCATCATCATCATCATAGGCACAAAAAGTCCACCGCTGGAGAAATGCCTCTCCCAAGGATTCCTCGTTCCATGGAAGGATATTACCATACTCCCCGCCCCCAGAAACGTGTTTTATTTGACATTAAATTCTGTCAAATGTACCTACCTACTGCTAATTTCTCAAGGTAATTCTATTTTAATGCTGAGATGATAAACCACAAATAATTGAAAACAGTAGTGCCCGTGACCGTGCAAGAAAATAAGTGAAACCACAGATAATAAAGAACAATAGGGTCCTGAGATAGGGTCCGTGAAATAAAGAGGTGAACCTCAAAGAGGTCGCAAAGAGGTTTCATGTGTACTTATACATTTTTTTATTGTGGAGTTTTTGTTCTGTAATATAGTCAATAGTCAAATATTTTATTCATCGTAAGATATTTTAAATACCATTTGGTGTCTGTTAACTTAAATTATACATTATTATTTACAACATTATTATTGTTCACGTCAATAACTTACTAAGCTATGTTTACGCCGCTTCCAAGGCGGAGTGCAGAAGAAGCGGTAACAAACTGCACAGCGCATTTTCTCCAAATGACATCAACAAATTTTTTTTTTCAAAATTCAAAACCTTTATTCAGAAAATAGGCCTTTGCAGGCACTTTTTCACGTCAAATCACATTTTAAAGGTTCTAATTTAGTCATATTTATATTATTACTTAATGTGCAAAAGCTACAGACTACTAGCGTTTCGGAACCGACCACTGCAGAGAAGAAACGCCAAAAGAAACTCTTTTCAATAGTATTGGTCGCCTACTCGCCTCAAGGGCTTTTTTATTTTATCATCTATCTTTATCATTTATCATCTAATTTCTTCACTTATCATTTTTTTTTCAACTTACAATCTACGACATACTTAGAACTAAAAATATTGTAATGTGGTACAGAATTTGGAAATTTATGAAATATCTCAAGACCTCTCTGTTTTACTCGCCTTGAAAATAGGTTCCTGACGAGTCCGAAACTAAGTCGCCAATCCCGATGAAATACACGTGCACGTGAGTGTCCCGTTTTTAGTACATTAGACCTTTGCCGTGATATGTTATTCACTACTCATAATACTGATAATAAATCTGTATGGGTTGGTCATGGAGTAAGTTGCTTTGTTTTCAGAGCTATCGTGTTTATAAACTCTATACATGATACTGAAACTAAATTGAGGATTCTTAGATTTTTTTCTGTATATATGTATGTTCCTCCTTAAATATAATAAAACGGAATTTTATGAAACTTGGTAGGTAAACGTACAGGACACAGCTACTTAGTTTTTTCTCCAGTTATTATAAAACGTGACCCCCGTACAAATGTACGCGAATGGAGTCGCGGGCACAGCTAGTATTTAATATTATAGCTGCCAAACAATGATCTCATGCCACCAGTTCAACAAGTATTGTCTTAAACTATGGGACTATAACTTTTAATTTATTTTTAGAAATGTTATTTCAATAGCGCCTCCAAAAAAGATGATGCCTACTTTTACAGAATGTCATTTTTGTAATAATAACTTTCGATAAATAACCTAATAAAAAAAATAGTTTCTTTTAACTCAAGGCACAAAAAGTGTTAATTTACGCCTCTTTTTAACCGACTTCAAAAAAAGAAGGAGGTTATCAATTCGGTTGTATTTTTATGTTTGTTACTGCAAAACTCCGTCATTCGTGAACCGATTTAAAAATCTATTCTATATCTAATCTAATAGATTTTTATTTTTCATTTCAATTTCATCAAAGTCGGTTTAGAAGTCAGTTTTTTATATGAAAAATCACGTCACGCACTCGAAAGTAGACTTTTTGTCGGTTATGTTAAAAAATAATGGCATTATACGAAAATGACACTGCGAAAATAACGATTCTTTCACGTTGTCATTTGAAAGTTGCGTTCAGCGTCACAACGAAACCGAGACGCCCGAACGATAAAACTGGTTGTATTCCCGGATACCTATTCAGCGGAAATAATACCCACCATTAATTGCCGGGATCGTCCTAACGAGCAGACAAAAGAAAGGAGGGCCTCAGAGTAATCGGGAGGCTATTACTATGATATCTGGATGTCTTTGTTTATTTCTGCGTTTTATTTTCTGGACGCAGCTCGCTGGATATTTTGCTGTGAGGAAACATGATTATTTGAGAATATATTTTTACACGACTAGCCAAAACAGGACATATCACACAAATTGAGCTAACCCCACAGTAAGTTATGAACTTGTGTCGTAGGATCGATCTCAACGATACTATATATTATAACAGACTAGCTTTCGCTCGCGGCTCCGCCCGCGTCAATGTCGATCACTCGGGAATAGTACTTTTTCCCGGGATAAAAGGTAGCCTATGTCCTTCTACGCACTCCAGAGAACTTGTATGCAAAATTTCATGATGATCGGTTTAGTAGTTACGGCGTGAAAGCGTAACAAACAAACATACAAACAAACAAACTTACTTTCGCATTTATAATATTAGTTAGGATACTTGACCCAGGTCAATCTGAAAAAGATCGTTTCTCATCTGACCTCACTCATTATGACCTGGCCAGGGATCGACCCCGGGAACCCTTGTGTTGCAGGCTGGCGTGTTAACCAATGCGGCCCGTAGCTCGCCAATGTAATGTTTTTAGAGTTCATGTATGTAAATTTACTGCCCCCGTGGTCCAGTGGTTAAGGCGTTTGCCTGTAGACCCGGGCTCGAACCCACGACGTTTCGATTCGGGAAGCATACTTTGTTTAGTTGTTTCCAGTTTGGTTAGGTTAGAATATTGCAGGCTTGAATCACTTGATGGTCTGATAATAAAGATGATTCCGTGCTTCGAAAAGTACGTTAAAGCTTTTGGTCCCGGCTGCCATCTACAACAAAGCAGACTTGTTTGCCAATCTATTTGCAGATAATTCGCGTTTAGATAGTAGCAATAAAAGCCCACCCCAGTTACCTTCGTTCGGCCCCAAGATGCGGGCCGCTCAAATCCACCAAAAAGTGGTACTTAAATGCATGCTAAACCTAGACGTGAATAAGGCTAGTGGACCCGATGGTATTCCAGCAGTGGTTCTGAAGCGCTGCGCACCCGAGTTGTCCCCTGTACTGACACGCCTCTATAGACTTTCTCTAGAGACTGGCAAAGTCCCAAGATCTTGGAAGCTTGCCAATGTACAACCAGTACCTAAAAAGGGAAGTCGCTCCGACCCGGCCAATTATCGACCTGTTGCGATCACCTCCATATTGTGCAAGATTATGGAGCGTGTATTGAACAATCGTCTCCTGGCATACCTGGAAACCAACGAGCTCCTTAGTGACAACCAATATGGTTTTCGCAAGGGTCGCTCAACCGGTGACCTACTGGTATATGCCACTCACTTATGGAGCGAAGCCTTGGAGGGTCACGGTGAGGCAATTGCTGTTTCACTAGATATATCCAAGGCTTTTGACCGGGTCTGGCACGAAGCTATCCTCAGTAAGCTTCCAGCGTATGGTTTACCAGAGGACCTTTGCAACTGGATATCCGATTTCCTGAGGGAACGGTCGATTCGAGTGGTTATGGATGGCTGCTCTTCCGACCTAATGGCTATTAATGCCGGGGTACCTCAGGGATCTGTTCTCTCTGCAACCTTGTTCCTGCTGCACATTAATGACCTTCTTAAATCTGGCATTATTGGCTATGCTGATGACAGCACCGTTGTAGAGAGTTATACATCTAGTGCCAGTGCAAGTCCACAAGAAGTCCAGTCTCTTAGAGAATTTATGATTGAACGGGTTAACTCGAAATTACAGAGGGTGTCCGATTGGGGAGACGCCAATCTTGTTAAGTTTAACCCGTCCAAAACACAGGCGTGTCTCTTTTCTGCAAAAAAGAGTGCTTTCCCACTTGCACCCACTTTCCAGGGTGTTTCCTTGCCGTTAGTTGACCACCTTGGGCTTTTAGGCATGACAGTCACGTCCAAACTAAGCTTCGGCCAACAGATTGAGTCGATGGCACTAACTGCTTCCAAGAAGTTGGGCATCATCTCAAAGGTTCGGCGGTACTTCAGCTCTGAACGGCTGCTCAATCTCTATACAGCCCAGGTTCGCTCTTGCATGGAGTACTGCAGTCACCTTTGGGATGGCTCAGCGAAATACCAACTTGAAGCATTGGACTCTGTTGACCGAAGAGCCCGCAGGCTCATAAACAACGACGTGGTCTCAAATAGGAAATTGCAATCCCTGGAGCATCGCCGTAAAGTCGCTTGCCTATCGGTATTTTATAGGATCCATTTTGGAGAGTGTGCGAAAGCGCTCTTTGAGCTAGTTGAACCCTCACCATTCCTCCATCGGACTACGAGGCGCAGACTGAAATTTCACCCTTTTATCGTTGGAATACCAAAGAGTCGAACTAAACGCTTTGACAGTTCCTTTTTGGTTCGAGTAGCTAAGGTGTGGAACGAACTGCCTGCGTCTATATTCCCAAACAAGTACAGTCCCGGGACATTCAAAAGTAGAATAAATGGGTATCTCTTGGATAGGCATGTAACATCCTCGTCTTCATCGTCACTTACCATCAGGTGAGATGGGAGACAAATGCCTAATTCAAATTTTGTAAAAAAAAAAAAAAAAAAAAAAATCTGGTAGTCGTTAAAGGAACCACGTCATAGGCCGAGCGGTGATTCTGAAGAACTCTGACACCAGGGTGTGCTGTGCATGGTCGATTGACCGTGTCACCTACATGAAATAATAAAACAATACCCATCGTTATTTCTACAACTGGCGTCGTACCTCACATACTCCACACAAATCTACAAATCTACATACACTAGACCTGTACCCATCTACTTCTTATGTCCTCATTCAATAAGCTGTAGTACTTAACACATGCAGAATAGTCCGTAAATTCTTATCAACCGTCTAGATTTTATCGAAAGCCTCTTTGTGTTGGCTCTGGCCCCACAAAACCTCAACTACCAAGTCTTTTAGAAGATTTGAGAAAAATATATAATAAATAAATAAATAAATACCTATATACGGACAAATCACACAGATTGAGCTAGCCCCAAGGTAAGTTCGAGACGTTTAGTGTTATGGGATACTAACTCAACGATACTATATTTTATAATAAATACATATATAGATAAACATCCAAAACCCAGGCCAATCTGAAAAAGATCATTTTCCATCTTGACCTGGCCGGGGATCGAACCCGGGCACTCCGTGTCGCAGGCTGGCGTGTTAATGAAAAGATTTTTAAGTACGGCTGATAGTCAGATAAATAATCAATCCATCACAATATATCGCGCAAAATATTTAAGCCTATATCGAAAACTAATAAAACATGCAAAAAAACTTTCAGTCCAGAGTGAAATCGAAAAATCAAAATACTCATCTAAGGCCATTTGGAAAGTTGTGAACAAGCATAGGAACAAAAGCAAAAATAATAATGTTAAGTTTTCACTCAAAGTAAATAGCAAAATAATAGAAGATCCAAATGAAGTTGTGGAAGTTTTCTCCAAACAATTTGATAGTAATAGTACCATTAATAGTAACAACTCCAGTGAAGCCATAACAGTACTAAAAAAATACACTCCAAAAGTGGATAGAGAGCTACGCTGGAAGAAAGTAACACCGTCTGAAATTAGAAAACTTGTGAAGGAGATGACACCTAAGGATTCATGTGGATATGATGAGATACCTATCACCATCATTAAACAACATATTGACATTCTTGAAGTGCCCCTGAGCAATATTTTTAACGACTGTTTTACGAAAAACATCTTTCCTGATGAACTTAAGATTGCCAAAATAATACCCATATTCAAAAAAGGGAACAAAAATAACGCTAGTGACTTTAGACCCATTTCTCTACTGCCAGTTCTCTCTAAGATTTTCGAAAAACTAATAAAAAATAGGCTGATAGACCATTTCACGGGAAACAACATACTTGATAAGAGGCAATATGGTTATCAAAAGGGAATTGGCACTGTCGAAGCAATAGATGCTCTCATAGACGAAGTCGTTTCGAATTTAAACAGAAGGAAAAAAGCTGCTGGTGTCTTTCTGGATTTAAGTGCTGCCTTTGACAACATTAATCATGATATCTTGCTAAGTAAATTTGATCATTATGGTGTAAGAAACGAACAATTGGGTCTTATAAGCAGCTATTTAAGTAAAAGGAAACAATATGTCGAGTTGAAAAGTATCAGTGGCAATGAAGAGACTACATATAAGTCGACAATGGTGAATTTAAAGAAAGGTGTACCACAGGGCTCAATATTAGGGCCACTATTCTTTGTGATTTTTATAAATGACCTCCTTAATTATATGACTGCGGAAGCACAAAATATAAAACTGGTTCTTTTTGCTGATGACACTAACGCGATCATTACTGCAGATAATCTGACAGAACTAAATATTAATATAAATAAGGCTCTCGCTGCATTCTCAGCTTGGTTTCGTAAAAACGATTTGAATATTAATTCAAATAAAACGAATGTAATGTTATTCCGATCCACATCTAGAAACAAGGACGCTATAGAGGCCACATTGGACAATCAAAGCATTGTAGCCGTGAAAAATGTGAAGTTTCTGGGAGTAGTCATTGATTCCTTACTGAACTGGAAGAAAGAGCTTGAGAATGTTGCAAATAATATTGGTTCATCGTGTCATGTATTAAGAAGTTTCAGAGATGAAGCGACGATCGAACAATTAAAAATGACCTTTAATTCTCTAATAGATTCAAGACTACGTTATAGTGTTAAACTTTGGGGCAATAGTTACAAATATAATATGCATAAAGCTTTCAGAGCGCAGAAGAGGGCAATAAGGGTAATTTTTCGGCTTTCGCAAACAGAGTCTTGTCGAGACTATTTTATCAGACTGGGCGTTCTAACGGTCCCATGTCTCTATATACTGGTGTTACTTTGTGATATAATTAAGCATCCTGACAAAGTGGAAACGCCCCAGGAGAGAGAACTGAGACTAACAACCAGAAGGTATGATATTCCGCATAAAAGTAACACAGACGTGCCTAAATTAGAAGTTTTCAAGCATAGTGCTCGCTACCAGGCAATACGTCTTTATAACAAGCTCCCATTAGAATTAAAGACCATCAGCAGGTTATCTACCTTTAAAATAACACTTAAACGTTTCCTGTTAAAAAAATGTTATTACTCTGTTGACGAATATATCGAGGATAAGGACCGCAGGTTATAAATTACTAATTTTGACAAATATTGTGACATTACTTTATATAGAATAATTTGTGATTATCGTATTTATATATCATTAATTTTATTGAACTTTGACTTGCGATTGATTCTTTTGTTATAATTCTATTTTATTTTATTTTAATTTATTTTTTGTTTGTATATATATTTGAATGTACCTAATTAAGTGAATGTATATTATTGAAAAATGTTCAACGCAATAAGTGTTTTGCTATGAATGAATAAATAAAAAAATAAAAAAAATAACCACTGCGCCACGGAGCTGTCAAATATATAAAAACATAATAATAATGTATGTAAATAAATATATGACTAGCTCCGTGGCGCAGCGGTCAACACGCCAGCCTGCGACACGGAGTGACCGGATTAACACATAGGCTACCTTTCATCCACTTATATTCATACTGTTTCCGCGAGATCAAAGATCGCAGGAGTAAAAAGACGTATGTATGTATGTATATGACTTTCTTTATGATCTATAGATGATTGATTGATTTATAACTCCTTTTTTCTAGTTTGGAATTTTAGTTTATAGTTTTATGTTCTTATTATACTCTGCTATGGGTAGATTAATTATAAGAATTGGTATGGAAGAACGGAGCCTGCTGGTACAAGTATTCTATTACGTAAAAGTAGGCTGCAACATCTGTCTATGAATTGTATACAATTTACCTAAATAAATTATTTTATTTAATAAAAAAAAACTCCATATCTCCTAAATGCCTGAACAGATTTGGGTATTTGTGGTGTCGTTGGAATCCTAGCATAACTCGTAGCAATACCCCAAACAGCATTCCATGCTGGTCTGGAAGAAAAGGAAAAACATAGAATGTGCCAGCTGCTTCTCTTCCCGCACAGATCGTAAAAGCCGATCGAGGGTATGGGTAAAAATCTGCGGAATCATGTCAATAGGCGATGGGCTAGCAACTCATCACTATTTTGGTTCCGTTTTCCACCTACACGCCCTCAAACATGCTTAATGTGGTGATAAGGTCGTATAGACCTAGGCTCTGTGTACCTCGCAAGGGAAAAAACGTGATATGTATGTTTAAAAGTCGATTCAGTTTTAGTTATCTTTTCAAAATGGCGAATTAGCTGTGATAAGGTAGGACTCGCGAGATGTACGTACAGTTATAGAGTCAGTGTAGGCAGTAATTATAGAAATTAGGGAAAATTATAACTCGAAAATTAACCATTTGAAACTATGTTAGAGCCATGTCGAGTTGATAAAAAATTTTGACTTGAGCAATAGACGAATATAGAAGCGATAAAAAAAATTCTTGACCAGTTGACCAAATTTTCTTGTTTGACCAAATATCCCTTACGTCTTATATAATACAAATATTTAGACTCGATTGTTTAAAGGAACTCAGTGTTCAAAAATAACTATATGTAAGTATTATTTTAATGATCTACGGCTTAACGTACCTTCCGAAGCACCGAGCCAGAGATATTTTAATGCCACTTATGGCCACCCATCCTTTTTGGGACGGGGTTGCTTAACTCGTGTAAGCGCTAATAATGCTTCCTACCGGGCCATCGAACTCCTCATCAATAATTATTATTCCGGCTACTTTACGAATACTGTCAATTTCCAAATTCCAGCCGCAATTTGAGAATATATGTAGGTACGAGTAATCTGGTGGAAAGGCAGATAGCGCGAGTGGAGAGTTGGATGCAAGCCAAAATGTCGACGCTGCCTGGTTCTTGAGATAGTTTTGCTTTTAGTACCCAATTATATTCGCCTTTAATCTAATTAAAATACTTACTAGTTCATAGATTCAGGTGTTACTTTGCGGAAGTCAAAGCTAGGCTGAATGGGGATCGAACCCGAGACCTCCAGTGTGACAGTCTGGCATAATGGCCACAAAACTCGTCGATGCAATATTTTAGTTCAAAGTATGTTTTATGCAGCAATATAGGTACCTAAAATTTAAAATTACCCTACTGTACTGATAATTCAGATAAACGCTATTTCAATTTTACTTTGTAGGACTTAAAAAATATGTATTCATATTGAATCTCATTGTGGATACCTTATGAGAAAATTATTTGTAAGAAAGAAGAATTATTTGTAAGAACTGTATTTTTGATAAAAAGCGTAATACAATTAATCACAATTATCACACAAAATTACAAATTTCTAAAGACCAGCTTATTAATCGAATATTGGTCACATATTTGTATAAAAAAGTTAAAATTTTTCATTAAAGCGACCAAGATTCTTGAGCCAAAATTAAATCCTTAATCCACCTTCACAAAAAACACGGTCTCTTCGAAAACAAACAAAAATATATCCTCTTCCGTTAGCAATGAGGTCTAATTTAATTTTAAATTAAAAAAGGTCTACATTATCAGCGACTGGGGTGTAACAGGTCGGAAAAAGATTTTTTCTTAAGTTTTAAAAGAAAAAAGCAATGGCTGGCGTCTTGTCAAATTAAGAAGACAAGAAATTGGTTAACGTGGACTACTGTTTGATTAAATTTCCTCTGTAGGGACAAGGCGAATCGTGGAACTACAGAGCTGATTTGAATTTTTGTTTTTTATTTAGAATACAAATCCGTTGTTTTTAGATTTTCTTTTTTGTTATTGTAATCGTTTTATGCCAGTGTTTTTTCTTAAGAGAGACTCTTTGTTTTTACTGTGCTTAGTAAAAGAAAACTTAATTGAAATATCCAGAACAGGAGTAAAACTAGGACAAGACTATAATTCCATTTATTTTAACTTAGTTAAGTAATAGCCGTGTGGTATCCGGCAGAGTAGAATAGGACCACTCCAAGTCTTCCCGTGGATGTCGTAGAAGGCGACTTAGGAAATATAAGCTAAACAAAGCTTATAAACATCTAAGACACCTCTCCAACCCGTCTGGCCAGCGTGGAGAGTGTAGGCCAAGTCCTCTGGCTGCTCTGGCCAAGTATGGCCCTAGTAGTACAGAGAGGGTCGTGCTCCTGTATTGGAGACTAAAAAGGACCTGATGATGATGATGATAAGTAATAAGTACCTATGTCTAAGAAAAATTTTGTTTGTTTCAGGTAAGCGACTGTGAACCAACGCCTCTCCGCGCGTGAATTATTTCTTTTTTTGGAGTTTGTTCTCCTCGTTCTGAGGCATCAAGACCCCCGGGCCTCTTTGGCTGTCGTTCTTCACAACAGTTGTCCACCACTTGGCCTACGGTCTTCCCCTGCCTCTACCCTAATTGGAAAGCTAACAAATTTTGCACAACGTATTCCTCTAATTTTATAAAGTGCCCATACCATCGCAAACGACGTTTATGCCATTTTGTCTACAACCGCGGTTACTTTGAAAGAGCCTCTGATACTCATTTCGGTTCGATTCCCACGGGAAGCAAGCATACTTTGTTTAGTTGTTTCCAGTTTGGTTAGGATATTGCAGGCTTGAATCACCTGATTGTCTGATAATAAAGATAATTCCGTGCTTCGGATGGCATGAGGGCATGTTGGTCCCGGCTGCCTTCTGGTAGTCATTAAAGGAGCCACGTCAGAGGCCGAGAGGCGGTTCCGAAGAACTTTGACACCAGGGTGTGCATGGTCGATTGACCGTGTCACCTACACTAAATGATGATGATGACTGATAAACATACGAATCTATGTGTTTAGCTCATTTGTTTAATTATAAGTGTTAAAATTAATAATCTATGAAAAATGTACTAAAAAAGGGATGCCTAAATGAGCTCAGTTAACAATGTTCCGGATGTATTTCGAGGTTAAATTTGCATTTAACATAGCCATTACATCCTGATTAACATATAAAAATAATCTTTCATATAAAAATACCGGCCAAGTGCGTGTCGGGCCACGCGCAGTGTAGGGTTCCGTAATTGCGAATACCAGCTTTTTTAATGTATATTTGACGGCAAACGAGCAGACGAGCCACCTGATGGAGAGTGGTTACCGCTTTGAGTTCACGACTAAAAACTTCTAAAAATGAGCGCAGTAAAGCCAAGCAGCCTCGTATCGTTTTGCCAAGCGAGGTAACAAACATTAAAAAATAACCAATTGATAGCCTTCTCCTTTTTTTTAAGTCGGTTAAAAATAGAACTAGGTAGGTACCTTACTTAAATTGGCAAAATATACCAATTGCATGGGATACAAGTAGGATAAAAAAAAAATATTTTAAAGATGCGGAAAAATAATAAAAGCATTTATTTTTGTACTCCTCTCTGTTTGTGTGTCTGCCATTCTGTTCGTCTGTCTATCTGAAACAATTTCACGCAAAAACAACTGGCTTGATTTACTTTAATTTGGTGTGACTGTTTCTCGAACACCAGTTGTTGATTTTGTTGATCCCGACAAAAAATTAAAATTCTTTGGAAAAATCACACAAGCGAAGCCGCGAGCAAAAGCTAGTATTTCATATATTGAAAAGGGCCAGGTATACTATTTTGGAAGGCACTCAAATTTCAAGGTTCGACTCTTATCTTAACACTCTGAGCGCCAAAGAGCTCAGAGCAGCATCGATCGGAGTAAGAGCACTTTTGGTTATCACCTGCCTGACCCACTTCCTGAATTGGAGTTCTGAGAGCTATTCAGCGATTAGCTTGCACGCCTTAACTCGAGTACTTGAATAAAGTGAATATACATTTTATAAGCATGTAGATTAGTAGAATACATATATAATCAAAAAAACTTATTCAAATCAACTATCATTTATTCATCATAAGATACTTTACATATCATTTGGTGAACGTTACGTTACATTTATTTTAAAACAAAATATTGTTGACTTTCTTAAAGCTAAGTTTAGAGCCGCTTCCAAAGCGGAGTGCAGAAGAAGCGGCAACAAACTGCACAGCGCATTTTTAGTCGTGGTAGAGCCACGTTACCGGCAAAATGAATTGCTAGTAGCATGAATGGGCCGGCTCGTCAGGGGAAGTACCACACTCTCACAGAAAATCGACGTCTGAGTAGAAGCTTTACCGCTTCTATGCTTCGATCGGTGAGTGAGAGAGCCGGAGGCCCTTCCCCCTCCCCTCCCCGATTACTTCCCCCAACTCCTTGAAAGGCTGACAACGCACCTGTCACACCTTGGTGTGGTCATTTTCCATCAGGTGACCCGCTTGCTTGTTTGCCGCCCTATATCATAATATTTTTTTTTTTTGTCCAGACGTCAACTTACAATGTATAGTATACTAGATTTCGCCCGCGGCTCCGCCCGCGTCAATGTCGATCCCTCAGGAACAGTACTTTTTCCCGGGATAAAAGGTAGCCTATGTCCTTCTCTGCACTCCAGAGAACTTGTATGCAAAATTTCATGATGATCGGTTCAGTAGTTACGGCGTGAAAGCGTAACAAACAAACAAACAAACAAACAAACAAACTCACTTTTGCATGAGTGCGTTACCCCAGCCGACTAAGTGCTCCTTTTACGAATTGATAAATGCAAATAATTAGATCATTACTTCGTGTAAATGTCCCCGAAAGTAAATAATTTGACACCCCGCCGTTTCAGAGATAATGAGGAAAATAAAATTCGGCTGGCGTAACGTTACCCCAGCCGACTTTTTTTGATCCCGTCGGTTTATCTGGATAAAAAGTATACACAAAGATAGATTGAATTTGCTCTCAAATGTCCCCGATAAAATTAAATTTGACACCTTTATGGATTTCGAGTTATTTCATTTTCTGCTGCGGTAACGTTTGGCCAATCTCTGTATCTCTGAAACCGGAAGACGCAGAATCGTGATTTTTTTTATACGTATAGAACGGAATTTGTCACCATTTGACACCTAGTTATCTTAAATATTAATAATATGGTTTGCGAGTAATAAATATTATTCTGAAAACCATATTTTCGGTTCTAGTTATTAAACGAGGGAACCCTGAAAATTCAAACTAGTCCTAATAGATGCCTCTTATAGAGACATACAAAACATCAATACTTTCATCAGCCTAATTCAAAGCATTGGCAAGTTATAATGATATTACTGGTTCCAGAAAGCCAGATTCTGGGCTCTCGATTTAAACGAGGAAAATAATACTTTCCTTTTACCTGACTGATTCCATATTTAAACAATAATTAGACACTTTATCGAAAAACATACATACCAATTTTTAGCTTGATATACTTTCGTATATAAGAAACAATAATTAAAAACTAAACCTAGATATTTATTTCCGATTACCCGACCAAGTTCTGATGTGCATCTGAAAGCGGCTGCGGCATACTACTAGATATACTTCCATATTCGACGGCATTGTATTCTAAATTGGATGGTACAGGCGAGTGGAAATTTTTTTAATAAAAAATATATGCCTTATATAATGGAATTACTTATTTCCTCCATACTTATACTTTATAATGTATTGATTCCTAACGGGATTGACCAAGTCTATTATTGCAAGACCAAAGGCAGCTATAGGTAATATTGGAAATACGAGTATGTAATACTTGCTTTGTTAGATAGAATTAGAAAAAATACAACTGCACTTGCTCGGAACTGCAATTTCATTGGCTAATGTGCGCGGGCGGGACAGCGCAGCGATAGTCCTTAGTTTTGCTCGCGCAAAATAACAAATCCTAACTTATATTATAAATGCGAAAGTGAGTTTGTTTGTTTGTTTGTTACGCTTTCACGCCGTAACTACTGAACCGATCATCATGAAATTTTGCATACAAGTTCTCTGGAGTGCGGAGAAGGACATAGGCTACCTTTTATCCCGGGAAAAAGTACTATTCCCGAGGGATCGACATTGACGCGGGCGGAGCCGCGGGCAAAAGCTAGTATATATATTTTTTTTTATTTTCAAAGAAGGACACAAAAAAGTATTGATACTCTATACTGTGGTACCGACTACTTTTGATTTCGAACAAATCTTTGTAAGATGTCCCCTACATGTTCGCATAAAGCAATGCAGAATAAAACAAGCAGTACATAATATAGAAAAAGAAATACGGACTTCTAGTTCATTCGTTTAGCTAATAACGACGCGTTTTCCTAGTTGATGGATACACATTTTACTCCCAATTTGTAAAACTGACACTTTCTACGCGAGAGCAGCAAAAATAAATAACACTCAAGATTTTTTTTATTTATCTCTTGATAGTCTTACCTTATAGAATATAACCTTGTTTGCGTTGGTTTTTCATTACCAACTACGGTGACAGTTGGATTGAACTATTATGCAGACGGCAGACCTCTATTTAAGAGGTCTGCCTTAAAATCATTCAAACAAAAAAAATATAAAAAGATATTTTTTTTACATTATTAGTATGTAGACATTGCCATTTAAGTAATAGTTTTCCTGAAAGAGAAAATCTGTAAGTCACCCTAAGGTTTCATTCATCATCATCATCATCATCATCATTTTGAATAGGTGTCACGGTCAATCGACCATGCACACCCTGGTGTCAGAGTTCTTAGGAACCGCCTCTCGGCCTCTGACGTGGTTCCTTTAACGACTACCAGATGGCAGCCGGGACCACCGGCTTAACGTGCCTTCCGAAGCACGGAATCATCTTTATTATCGGACAATCAGGTGATTCACGTCTGCAATGTCCTACCAAACTGGAAACAACTAAACAAAGTATGCTTCCGGTGGAAATCGAACCCACGACCCCCGGGTCAACAGGCAAACGCCTTAACCACTGGACCACGGAGGCTGTTTCTGCTGTTGACCCTAAGGTTTCATTTATTTAATACGAGTCTTTATAATATTAAAATTAATCCTAACAATTTTTCTACTTGAATATACCCAACCACTTATTATTATTGTGCAGATTTTAGAAGGTATACGTTATGTATCGTACGGCCGCTTTTAGATGCACATTCGAACTTGGTCGGGTAATCGGGAAAAATTATCTAGGTTTAGTTTTTATTTATTATTTCTTATATACGATAGTATATCAATCTGAAAATTTGTATGTATATTTTTGGTTAAAGTGTCTAATTATTGTTTAAATATGGAATCAGCCAAGTGTAAGGAAAGTATTATTTTCCTCGTTTAAATCGAGAGCCCAGTATCTGGCTTTCTTTTTTTTTTTTTTTTTTTTTACTAAATATTGAATTAGGCATTTGTCTCCCATCTCACCTGATGGTAAGTGACGATGAAGACGAGGATGTTACATGCCTATCCAAGAGATACCCATTTCTGGAACCAGTAATATCATAATAACTTGCCAATGCTATGGATTAGGCTGATGAAAGTTTTGATGTTTTGTATGTCTCTATAAGAGGCATCTATTAGGACTAGTTTGAATTTTCAGGGTTCCCTCGTTTAATAACTAGAACCGAAAATATGGTTTTCAGAATAATATTTATTACTCGCAAACCATATTATTAATATTTAAGATAACTAGGTGTCAAATGGTGACAAATTCCGTTCTATACGTACAAAAAAATCATGATTCTGTGTCTTACGGTTTCAGAGATACAGAGATTGACCAAACGTTACCGCAGCAGAAAATGAAATAACTCAAAATCCATAAAGGTGTCAAATTTAATTTTATCGGGGACATTTGAGAGCAAATTCAATCTATCTTTGTGTATACTTTTTATCCAGATAAACCGACGGGATCAAAAAAAGTCGGCTGGGGTAACGTTACGCCAGCCGAATTTTATTTTCCTCATTATCTCTGAAACGGCGCGGCGGGGTGTCAAATTATTTACTTTCGGGGACATTTACACGAAGTAATGATCTAATTATTTGCATTTATCAATTCTTAAAAGGAGCACTTAGTCGGCTGGGGTAACGCACTCCTTTCGCATTTATAATATTAGTAAGGATTACTTAAAACTTATTATTATATTAGAGAAAAAATTGAAGTTATTTTTCAAGGACGCAGGCTGAGACAAGTTTCTAACTCTAAACGCTACCTACTTACCCTCATCCCTAATTCTAGTCTTAAGTTCTCTATAAACCCTATTCCTAAGTCAAAATGACCGATTTATCGATTTTCATAAAAAACATGAGTATTTTGTTAGAAAAAGCTAAAAAAAACTATGACGATTTCGTAAAATTTGCCACTGAAGCATTGACCTATGAGTACCTGCCCTAAAATGATATGCGCCTTAAATGGACCTTACTCTTATATAGCTAATATCTTTGGCTAAAATACAAAAAACCTGAACGTTGTTTATAAAAAACGAAACTTAGCTTTTTCATCTCAACGAGTTTGTATTTAAGATATGACGCGCACACATTCTCAAATGAGGTTTGCGTGAATCATTTTCCAGCTGGTTCCCATCATAGAACATTTCTATGAGGCGAATGTAGAGTAGTAGAGGAGAGAAGTATAGCAGTATATAGTGCCATAGATTTTGGCCAAGTAGATATTCTACTTTTGTTTAAAAAAGCACATAATTTTTTCACGACGTCGAAGTTGGTCCCATAATGAAAGTTGTTCAGATACGTGGTCTGAGTCACTCCTTAAACGTAGGTATGCTTATGAATTAAATCTCACTCTGTAATAAATAAATAAATAAAATAAATGTGTATATACTATCATATCACCCTGTACATACAATCTAGTTTCAGAAAGGCGGAGCAGTCTAGTCCTCCCTAGCAACACCCGTTTACGGGTTGACCTATGAATCAGCCATCGTAGCCTCAACCTTATAAGATCCCTCTTATAAGGTTGAGCCTACGATGAGCTCTACAAATTTGAACATTTGAGTAAGTATGACTTACTCGAGCTCGAAGACTATTCATAGTCATAGAAATTCATAATACCTCAGTTTATTCATTCATTTTGAGTAGGTGTCACGGTCAATCGACCATGCACACCCTGGTGTCAGAGTTATTCGGAACCACCTCTCGGCCTCTGACGTGGTTACTTTAACGACTACCAGATGGCAGCCGGGACCACCAGCTTAACGTGCCTTCCGAAGCACGGAATCATCTTTATTATCAGACAATCAGGTGATTCAAGACTGCAATGTCCTAACCAAACTGGAACCAACTAAACAAAGTATGCTTCCGGTGGGAATCGAACCCACGACCCCCGGGTCGACAGGTCGATTAATACCTCAGTAATAATAGCAAACTAAAACCTCAAAGATTAAATCCAATGCCATAACACATCTGTAATAACCTTATTAATATTAAAAGGGATTTACACATTCAAATTAGGGCTGTGCTTATCGCGAAAATGGACCTTTCAACATAAACTAACGAGAGGTTAGATACGACGAAAAACCAGTCTGGCATGCTAATAACTTTCTCTGTGATATCAATCATTCTTGAAATTGAGTTCGTTTAGTGACTGAATATGATGATATAAGTATTTTCCAGATAACTCAGAAGTAATATGGGTAAAATTACTTGTTGTCCGAGCGAGCTCGAAACGCCTCTAGACCGTCCCAACGCTATTTTCTGATGTATAAGATAGTGATTGGGGACTATAATATATGAATGGGTACTTCATTGGTGAACATAATTATACAATTTCTTAAATCCGGTTAGGGAGCTTATAGGAGTTATGGAAGTATGAAAAGATGAAACTTTGGAAAAAAAATGTATAAGTATTAACCGGTAGTAGGTATAAAATTTTTAAAAACAGATTAAAAGTGTCACATTTTCTTTTAGTTTGAGTTTTAAAACGGAATTCAAAACAGTATTTGGATACCGATTGCAGACTTGAATCACCTGATTGTCTGACAATAAAGATGATTCCGTGCTTCGGAAGGCACGTTAAGCTGTTAGTCCCGGCTGCTATCTGGTAGACGTTAAAGGAACCACGTCAGAGGCTGAGAGGCGGTTCCGAATAACTCTGACAACATGAGTCACCTACACGAAATGATGATGATGATCATTGTATTATCAATTTGAACTGATAAAACCATCCATGGCGTAGAAGAGATACACATTGACTGTATTGATAAAATTATGATTAGACTAAACTTCTTCTTCTTCCTCATCTTTTACCACTTTAAGTAGGGTCGTAACAGCATGTAGGTATTTTCCATTTCGCTCTATCTTGAGCAATTTCTTTCATTACCATCTTTTTACCCATATCCTCCTTCACACACTCAATCCATCTTTTCTTTGGCCTACCTCTACTCTGATTCCCAATTACTTTCACAGTGGTTTAAGAATTTTATTAATTCTCACAAAGAAATTTACATTTCACTTACTGAGAATAATACATATACTATAAACTTACATAATTTTGATAGCAAATATGATTTCCTGCGAGCAGATGCGTATTAATGATCAACTGATCATATCCAACACCTTCCTAGTTTATGGCTCTCTTCTCTTCGCAAAACATGTCCATACCATCTTAATCTACAGCATCTCAATTTTTCCGTTATGGGGGCTACTTTCGTGCTTCCTCTCACATACTCATTCCTTATCCTATCTTTTCGGGTCACTGATTCGATGAGTATACTAAACTATTACGATAATGTACTATTTTGATTTGTTTAGTTTTATAGGTCAACTATTTAATTGCATACTAAAAGTATACTATTTTTATTTAACAAAATTTATTTCTGGTCAAAGTATATTGAACATTTATTCATTACCCCTTCAAGTACTCAGCAAGGAAGCTATTCTAAACTAACGATACAAAAAAATAATCTGTAAATAAACTGGTAGGTGGTAGGTATTCTTCTGTATATCAATAATTTATGCTTTCAGGGAATGGCGATGGCAAGATAAACAGAGTATTTGAATAAATTATTGAGGTTCTGATTGCTATAGTAAAGTTATGATTTGTTACTTAAAGTATACTTCGATAAAATCAAATGCAGGCTAATCACAAAAGCGATTTCTCCCAACCAACCTTTCAGTAAACATAGATAATCAAAATATACACTTAAAGAAAGAAATATTATATACACTTAATCAAATAAATAAATAACCATCCCCAACTTAGAAATGCTTCCTATGGGCAGCATAAAAAATTACAACAACATGAAAATTCATTCAGTAAACAATAAAATAAATGGCCAGTTGGGTGTCCAGTGGCAAGGCATTCCAAAGTTTCACCGCCTAATCACAAAACGAATTTGAATCAAAACGGTTCGAATGAGCAGGCCATCTTTCCAGTCGTAAATGTCCACTGCTGGACAAAGGCATTTCTCAAGGATTCTTCGTTCATTCTGTAACATGGCACGCGCGACAACGTTTATCGACTATCGCCGCAATTTTTTTTTAAATCTGACTGTCGCTGTCTTGTTTCCCGTAATATTAAAGAGCGAACTGGCGATAGTTTATCGCATATACATAAACGGCGTCGCGGTGCCATGCTACGGGTGCCGGAAGAGATTGCAGAAGCGATAAGGCCGCCTATTGTGCATAAATTGTCAATTTTACTATTATTTTTATTGTTTTTGGTGCAATAAAGAGACTACTACGACTACTATGATGATAATTACATAAACAATGGATTCTATAAATGGGTGTCACATCGACCGGCCTTCGCGTGACGGCCGTAATTATATAAACAAATAAAATAACTCTGCATGAACTGCGGCCGTCATATTCATGAACGAGAACTAGGCGAGAACATTACCTGATTAAGTGGAAGGTATCCTATAAAAAAAATATATATATTTACTATGTCGGGCGGGACTTGAAGCAAGGTACCGCACAATTCAGTCGAATTGTGCGGTACCTCAGATGGCAGAGCATAGGTCGTACATAGACCTAGGTCGCCGGTTCAAGTCCCGCCCGCATGAGAATTTTTCACCATATTTTATTTCTTAATTTATTAAGAGTATATCAAATGAGTGTAGGCCAAATCCTCTGACTGCTCTGGCCAAGTATGGCCCTAGTAGTAAAGAGAGGGTCGTGATGATGATGATATCAAATTAGCATTGTGAATGCAAAATAAAACACTTATAAAAATGATGATGATGTTGTCATGATAATGGAACCCGTGTCCCAATGCACCACTGCAACCACTCCGATGGGAAGGGGAACTTGTACTCAGCAAAATGTTATCCGAATGAATAAAATATTGAATTTAATACAGCCGTCAGCCATTTCCATAACTAGTTGTTCAGTTTCTCAAACAATTACCAAGCTGCGGGTTAAATGAACATTTGCGTGTCTGAACTTAGCTACCGTCCTAACAGTTCATAATGGCGACCCGGTTCTGTGTTTAACACTCGGAAAATTAGCTCTCTTGACTGCGAAAGGATATAAATACGATTTGCATAATTTCTCCAACCGTGTAGAATTTCTGAAATTACGGACGATTGTTCCCAAAAGTTTTTAGCGTTCAAATCCGCATCCGTATTTTGTCCTATATTTGACAGCTCCGTGGCGCAGTGGTTAACACGCCAGCCTGCGACACGGAGTGCCCGGGTTCGACCCCCGGCCAGGTCAAAATGGAAAATGATCTTTTTCAGATTGGCCTGGGAATTGAATGTTTATTTATATATGTATTTGTTATAAAATATAGTATCTTTGAGTTAGTATCCTATAACACAAGTCTCGAACTTACCTTGGGGCTGGCTCAATCTGTGTGACTTGTCCATATATATTTATATATTTCACAATCTATTTTGTGGTTGAAACAGTTTTTTAGAGGGTTCGTCATCATCATATCGCAGAAAGTCCACTGCTGGACATAGGCCTCTCCCAAGGATTTATCCATCACCACGCAAACAGGTTCAGCAGATAGGTCGGGGGGAGGTGCATAGCGCCTCCCGAGCTTTTACTTGTTTCCTCTCCTTTCATCCGAATTTCAAAACCTTTATTCTCTGATCTAACAATTCCTGTCGGGGGAACCCGCTCCAAATTGCTTCTGATGGCAATTTCCTACCATGCCATGGAAATTGCCATCAGAAGCATTTTGGAATCGCGAATCCAGCTGTGGACTTCGTACGGCTGAAATTTTGGTACATTATCCTTATCCTTACTAATATTATAAATGCGAAAGTGAGTTTGTTTGTTTATTTGTTTGTTTGTTACGCTTTCACGTCGTACCTACTGAACCGATCATCATGAAATTTTGCATATAAGTTCTCTGGAATACGGAGAAGGACATAGGCTACCTTTTATCCCGGGAAAAAGTACTATTCCCGACGGACCCACACGCGGGTGGGTGGAGCCGCGGGCGAAAGCTAGTAATATATATACTAGTAGTTCGCTGCGAACGTGGACCTCGCGATTATTTAATTTTCCTGATAATTTCGTGAGCTAGCCACTAATATACTGATTTTGATAAGCATGTTGTCATAGTGCTATTGTTTAGATGACTTCAAAAGCACTCTTTTTATTTTACTCACTACATACAATGAACACAATGTCCTTACTTTTTTGTATTAATAGTTAACATTCATTTCTATCCAAACAAATAAACTACCATATAATGTTAAACCCCTTTTTTATTACTGTTGCAAGAATAGTTGAAATAGATTTTTCCTTCCAATCCCTAAATGTACAAGTAGAATTTCATCTAATTAATGTGACAAAATCAAAACCGGCCTTCAATACAACATATGTGAGGCGTTTAGCTCTCGAAAGTGCAACGTGTAGCTGAAGAGCTGCGTTGCACTATCGAGCAAAATTTGAGTAGGTCCTCACAGAAAAATAAATATAATTTCACTAAGGGACAAATAAATGTAACAGTTTCGTCATATCTGAAAGACTATGGTTATTAACGGAATCACAACATTTGACATTTTATAAAAATAATTTTCGTACCAAATATTCCACAAGAGTGATTGAGTGTTTGAAAATGTCGATAGGCCTGCGACTTGAAATTCAGGGAATAGAAATATAAAATGCCAGGTCATTTAGTAGGTTAGTATCCGGGTAACTGTGCTTCGGTCGGCATGATAATGATGATTGAGGTTTCATAAAACGAGACATGTGTTTTGCTTTCTAAACCTATATGGTTTTGATGTGTGCCCGTCAATGTTTAATTTTTTTAGCCCCGATAGACATATAACCCCCGTTACATCGCTTGAGCTTTATACTTATAAAACTTTTGGTTTTCATACGTATCAATTTTCTGTCTTGTTTTGTCCGGACAACCAGCTCCTTTTTCATTTGGCTTTTGTTTTTGTTTCTCTCGCAGAGTGCTGCACTCCCATACTCCTCTTTCTATGCTTTGGCTTTACCTTCCAAATATGGTTTTCGTACCTCTGGATTCTACATCTGTACTTATCTTTCGCCCACCGAACCCCATTTCTTTGTCTTTATTGTGTCTGTTTTGCGGAATTATTTGTTTCTTCTTGCACTGTTTTTCATTCCTTTTTAGGGTTTCGTACCCAAATAGTAAAAACGGGACCCTATTAATATCGCTCCGCTGTCCGTTTGTCTGTCTGGCTGTCTGTCTGTCCGCCCGTCTCTCACCCACCAGGCTGTATCTCTCTCTGAACCGTGATAGTTAGACAGCTGAAATTTTCACAGATGATGTATTTCTTTTGCCGCTATAACAGGAAATACTAAAAAATAGAATAAAATAAATATTTAAGGGGGCTCCCATACAACAAACGTGATAATTTTGCTTGTTTTTGCTAGATATTGATAACGGTAACAGGTAGATTGAAATATTCATAGAATATGTAGTTATTAATTATAATATATTCCTTTAAAAATAAATAATTAAATAAAAATAAAATTAATATTAAAGTGGGGCAAATGATTATTTTGCCGTTTTTATAGATAACGGTAAGGAAACCTTCGTGCGCGAGTCCGACTTGCATTTGGCCGGATTTTTTACCAGCTTTTACTGTGAAAGGGTTGAATCTGTAAAATGTTGTAAACGGGATGTTCATCATTAAATAGCTCGTCATCTTCAAATTAGATCAGTGATTTTTATAATTATCTTCCACCACCATAAAGTTAAGTACAATACGAAATTGCAGTTAAATTGGTTGTAAATAACTGCCTTAATTTTTGGTTGCAGGCTTAAACCCGAACAAACATATACATATTTAAAATAAAAGATAAATAAAAACTTATTAAAATATCCCTATGCATTTTTGGACATCTGATTCCATCTGTTGGAGAAATTTGGAACTAACAAGAATTTATTATGGAAATTTTCATGGACTGGTATTTTTCTGTTCTAAAGGAACGAAATGTTGTCATTTAAAAATAAGAAAATCACTTGGAATTTAACTTGGAACAGACAGCGAAAGAAATATTTGCAATCATTGAAAAATCAAATTTTCTTGCGCGGCTCAAAGTCTAATCTTTTCGATCGGGTAACTACCGTACTGCGACTAAGCCAACCATTTGATAAACGAAGTATAGAGGAGAAAGTACCGTTCTAGTTTATAATTGTTCATGTTTTGTGTAATAAATTTAAATTTATACACGAAGCATGGACAAAGCAGGCTTCAACGAAAAAAAAACTGCCACCTAGCGGTGGCTGTGGTAACCTTCAAAATTAAAATTTATTTCAGTGCCATCTTGTAACATTTTCAGCCTAAACGTCATTTTCACTTTTCATTTCTCGAAATTCTTTAACATTTATTTAAATATCTCGTAAACTGCTGAACCGATTTTGATGCCCAACGAACTTAAAAATTGTATTTATAAGACCTATATACATTCTAAATTTCATCTTAATTGGAGCAATGGTTCTAAAGTTATCGTGGAACAAACATACATACATACATACATATATACATACATACATACATACATACAAAAAATGTCTTTTCGCCCCAACTTGAATTGAAGACCTCGCTCGCTTCGCTCGCTCGGTCAATAAAAAGAAAATATATATATACAACGTGATTTTGAACCCCTAGCTATATTGATATCTGGGGAACAGAATCCCTAATGGAACACAGAATTGCAAGAAAAAAGGTAAAAAACTAAAAAATTTATTTAACCTTTCATAGTAATTCGTCCAGCTGATCGGCAACTTTGTATGGGAAACCTAATTTTCTTTTTCGTTTTTTACCTTTTTTTCTTGCACTGTGTACCATTAAGGATTCTGTTTCCCAGATTCCAATATAGCAAGGGGGTTCAAAATCACGTTGTATGTATAGTAAGATGCGTTCGGTAGAAAATGTGTGAAAGTTGTTAAAACTATTTTAATAGTCTTATATATAGGGTCTTTCAGTTATGGTGTGAAAGCGTAACAAACAAATGACAAAAATAATTTTCGCATTAATACGGGCAAAACTAGCTTTTGCCCGTGGCCTCGCCCGCTTTAATGTCGATTACTGCTATAAATGTGAAAAAAAATTGACATTTTACGTATTTTTTTCACCCCGCCCAGCATGAAAACTCTTCCAGCTTTAAAATTTTATAATGAAAACCATATTTGACAGCACATTCGTATTAAAATATTCATTATTATGACTTTAATCAGGCCGAACACGCGATGCTCAAACCTGGGTGTTGTTCACAATTTAATAATTATTTAGGTTGATATTTTCACAGGAATTGTTGTGTGATGTGTAGATATTAATTGAGCTTTTTTGACGATATTATAAATCGATGAGCGCTGGTTGCACGCACGATAAAGTGTCACGTTCCATGTGCAAGCGAGACTGCGGAACAATCGATAGAGAAGCACGATCGGCCTTCAACGTATCTCTCTTTCTTTCACCGTTATCACGAAAAATTATAGTCCGTGAACTGACTTTACCTATTTCTCTTTTCTCTCAGACCTGCATAGAAGAGACAATGAAATAAATATACTAATAAATAAAGAAATATATACGGGCATATCCAAGGACATACTCATATCACACAAATTGAGCTAGCCCCACAGTAAGTTGTGAACTTGTCTACTAACTAGTAACTAAACGATACTATATTTTATAATAGATACTTATATAGATAAACATCCAAGTCCCAGGTCAATCTAAAAAAGATCGTGTTTCCATCATCACGTGATCGGGGTTCAAATCCGGGCGCGTATTGCCAAACTGTATACTGACCAAGACCGGGGTTGCTCTGAGTTCGATCGCAGTTTGCCTATGTAGTTGAAGAGCAAACTGTATACTTATTGAGAGAGTGTCTGAAACAATATACATTTTGCTGTAAAATACTTGACCAAAATACATAGGAGTCCAGACGTCCATTCTTTCTTGATATCAACTTCATATCAACTTAATTGAGTTATTATTACCTAGACCGAAATATCAAATAGGTACAATTTGTTGTATCAGTGCATCTTTCTTATTAAAAATTAATAAATACTGAATTGGAAATCTCGTAGTCCTTTTAACACCCTCCATAGTTGTTACAGTTCAAATTAATTTTTAGTCATACTTACACAGGTTTTTCTTCAATTAAAACTTAAATTACTTCACAATAGGTATGTTTTTTGGGGAAAGTTGTTCACGGATAGGATACCTAAAATTGCAACAGCATAGAAAAAATAGTATGTAGTAAAAACTGTCACAGTTTGCTTTACATACAAGCGAGCAAAGTGCATACATTCTCAGACTGCTCTGAGCTCGTAAGTACATTGCTCCAATTTTTTTGTGATTTAATGAGCACAACGTAGTTCAGTACAGACTATGGGTGTCTGGGTCAGTATACAGTTTGGCAATACGCAACCCGGGCACCCTCGTGTTGCAGGCTGGCTTGTTAACCACTCCGCCACGGACCTATCTAATTCTTTAGAGACGACTAGATATGAAAACGGAAATGACCCAATTATCACACAAATTAAATGTGGGCTCGGCTTGACAAATATTTGCTTTGGGTTGGTGACTACACGCTAGGAATTTTAAGGTGTGAATAATTAAAATGCGTTGACTCTACATCTACAGTTTGTTGTTTAGGCGAATTGTGCGGTTTTGCCCGATTCTGTGCATCAGAAGAATGCCGTAAAAGGTCTATTTCGTCGCGCAGTTTGCCTTATTTGTCATGTAATACTAGCATTAAAAAATATGAAGTACAGTTCAAAGACTAAAATTAATGATTACATCAAAATATTTTAGAAAAAATATTCAAAACCTACAAAAAGAAATACCAAAAAAGCTATGATGAAACTCATAAGGCAGGTGTACTAATTTTGAACGCGTGACTGACTAAACGAGTGCTTTACACTAACGATTCCAAAACGCCCCATTTTTTAATCGTTCTTTGATAAATGATGGAAACGAGCGCTTTAGACTGCTTCTTTCACGGGCAACGGACGCTTTTACGTTTTGACACTTTTACGTGGAAATGGTCTTCCATTTGAAGGTCATTTCCATGTAAAAGGTTTTAAAAATAACTGAAGAATCAAACTAAAAGTTTTCAATATTTTCTGAGTGAAACGAGAAGAAACTAGAATATTTTTCACTAAAGGCTGGCTGCACTGCAATTCGATACAGCAAATTGGTATTCCGTGACTTGGAAGACGAGTGTTACTTGTAGACGTATACGTCTTGCGTTTGCATCTTAAAAATAGCCCTCCAGTAGTTGCTACTACCGAAATTATTTCCAATTACATACGTTACGTTATACGCTGCAATTTGATATCGCTGCTTATCATAACTACCATTCCGGACTCATAACAACTTATTGCTCATAAACGCAATATTATTTAGGTATTTGATTCAACTCATTTTACAATGTTTTAAATAAAATAAATATATACGGACAAATCACACAGATTGAGCTAGCCCCAAAGTAAGTTCGAGACTTGTGTTATGGGATACTAACTCAACGATACTATATTTTATAACAAATACATATATAGATACACATCCAAGACCCAGGCCAATCTGAAAAAGATCATTTTCCATCTTGACCTGGCCGGGGATTGAACCCGGTTACTCCGTGTCGCAGGCTAGCGTGTTGACCGCTGCGCCACGGAGCTAGTCATTTACACAGGTATTACAATTGACGTCATCCGAGTGGTGAATGTCATTCTACTAATTCTAAAATAAGGCTACAGAATTAAGGAGGTTCCCGCGCGATTTCTCTCCGCCTCCCTGTAGGATAATTCGTTTTGATGAATTTCGGGTACCTCAATGAGGCTGGATGAAATATTAGGCAAAGTGTGAGACAAAGTATGGAAGGATATAAGTATTGTAGATTAAATGCCGAAACCCCCGTAAAAAAAGTTAAAAAGTTCAGGGTTGCCACTAATCATTTTTTTTGGCAAAATCTAGAAAATACCTATTTCTAAAGGAACATAAAAGTCATTTATTACGTTCTTATTTAAAAGTTTAGATATCTAAAACACCACTACTTATGTCCAAACCGATTTATAAATTGTGAATTGAACCTGGCTCTCTCAGGCAGCTGGGAAATTATGCAATATGACAAAATTAAGTAGATATCTAAATAAATTCAAAGCGCACATGTCGCAAAACGTTACTCCAGCAGGAAACTCAATATCTTAAAAACCTGAATAGCCACAAATTATATTTTCGGCCCATATTCCAGCACAAATATAAGCTATCTGCTCATGCACAATTTTTCTCGCTCCGATTATTCGTTTGGCATCTTCCTGCTTAAGCAAAGTAACCCTAGCAGAAATGATTTTTTTAGTTTTTTTTCCAAAATTACAAAGGGCACATCTTTTTTATTCAGGGCACATTATAAATGCGAAAGTGAGTTTGTTCGTTACGCTTTCACGTTGTGACTACTGAACCGATCATCATGAAATTTTGCATACACGTTATTAGGGGTACGGAGAAGGACATACGGTACATTTTATCCCGGAAAAAGTACTGTTCCCAAAGGATCAACATTGACGCGGGCGGACGCTAGTAATTAATAAAAGGGTAAACTAAACTGCATAATAACATCTTAATCCACACGGAAAAAGTCAAGCTAGTAAATATATAAATTGATAAGGACAGTATCAAAAAAGTAAATGGATTCAGTAATAAAAGAAATAGTAGCCATAAAGCCGAGGGCGCCATAAATTTCCCGTTAATTACCATTTAACTTTGTTATCACAATTTATTACAACGTAACTAAACTCTTTAAACGACTTGGCAACAACTTTGGTTTACGATCGAACGTTTTGTTCGCAAACTAATAGATCAAATTACGACTATTTTGTTTTAAGATTAGCCCGTTTAAATGGAATTTACATTCTTCAATCAAGACTTTAATTGCAGTATTGAAATTATTATTGGTGACAACCCTGAATTATTTTAATGGATATTAAGAAAAAACCGGCCTAGAGTGAGTCGGACTCGCGCACCAAGGGTTTCGTATATAATAAGTTTGAACTTATTAAAAATATTTTTATTATATTATATAACAAAAAATTTATGCTTTTCGCAATTTTCCCTTTATGTCCTGTGCTATAAGACGTTGCTTCGTACTAAATTTCAAGATTCTGAGTTCATGGGAAGTACCCTGTAGGTTTTGATTACCTTGCGATTGTCAAAAAAAAACACGAAAATTAGCGGCTTAACCAGCCGTGTGTGCCAGTGTCTTTTGATTGCGTTAGCTCAGAAGTTTCATTTTTTCACGGCTCCAAGGGACAATAGACCTGAGTATTTGATATGAATTTCAGCTTGATACCTCCACGCGTACTTGAGAAAAAAGGGGTCTTGACAAATAGACAGACTAACAAGTGATTTTTTCCTTTTGAGGTACGGTACCCTAAAAAAATAGAAGATATAAAGAAAGTGACTGTTCACATTCCATCAAAATATCATGAATTTTATAATCAGATTACTAACTTTCAATGCGGTTCAAATTTACAAATATTTAAATAAAATTTATTGCGATATTTACCAGACTTTCAACTTTTAGTAAAAAATACTTGAGCTCAGCGAAAAGTGGATGTTTATTAAAAAAACAGAAAACATTATAACCTTTATATTTTTCAGTAATTACATTAATTTGTTGCAGTAAGCAGAACATTTTTATTTTAAATATAAGTAAAGCATTTCTACCAAAATAATAACATTATTCTCTTACTTATTGAAACTATCATATTTAAGAAACAACGTGAGAAATACAATTAGATACACTCTACATATATTCTTAATATAATACTAACACACACATAAAATGTCTCAAATGATATATAGCGAAACAACCTAAACCATTTAATAGATACTCAATCAAATACCTACACAAGACTCGACTTTTGATATAAATTAATGTTAGTATTGAGGAAAAATACATACAGATGGTTAAATATGATGATTTAGCAATTTATTATTACAAGGTAAAGAGTTCATAAATATTAAACTGGTAATGAGAAAAAAAGGAACTGGCAGGCTAGAAAATTATAAAAAGGAAGATATCCTTCCTGAACAGCGAAGAAAAAAGAAGTAATTACGTATAAATAATCTCTGGAAGTCATTCTTACAAAAAATATACGTAAAAAAAGGAAATAGGGTCAAAGTTAAAAATCTAAATGGACAAATTATAGTGAGGTAACCTCGATATAAATATCATAAACAAAATGTGATCAGTGCTTGTTTTACTTATGTTGTAGTTCACATGATTTTTGCAGTATATTTTTTAAAAGTAAGTACATACATACTATCACGTCTTTTTCCCGTGTGGGGTACATATACAGAGCCCAGGACTTTTTAAGACCTAGAGCCACGTTTAGCCTGTTGGTTATAAACACATTTTTAACATTAGTTCATGCGCTTTATTTATGTTCAGTTTTACAGGGTTTTTAACTGTAAACGTAAGTTTATTACAACAAAGAATAAATAACTTAAAACAATATAACATGCCTTACTTAATAGTTTGTGTTTTTCTTAACATATATTTATAAAATAAAGTCAAGTCCGATTTGGTAGTGTTCTGTGGAAATAAGTACAAAATTAACCATGTTATGATAAATCATAAAGTACCAAAACAATATAATTAAATTATTAATAAAGCATTACACATCTTTTTCAGTTCGCACAGTTAAAAACTGCGTTTTTTAAAGGAGCTATCCGAAAAGTCAAATTGTTTTATTCATCGTCAGATAATTTAAATATAATTTAATGTCACAGATAGATTTAGCAGATAAATTATGAATAAGGGTGACACAAATGAAATACCCCAAAAACGAAGGAGATATTGGAAGATTTATCGAAACCATAGAACATAACCGGCAAATCGACACAACGTTAAAATGTTTTAGTACCTGAAAATCTATATCATGGTTAACCGTATACATATTGCATTAACAATACCCATTTTATAACGTCATCAGTTCGTTCTCATATTTATGCATATATTCTCTTTTGGGGTCATATTTGTTCACCAGATCCTTCCAAGATTTGCTCTCGTGGTTGATGAGATACCTGATGACTTTCTTAGCGCCAGCCTTCTGGGCATTTGTACACTTCACGCAGCCATTTCTGAGGGCTTCTGAGACGTGGGCTGTAAAAAAAATAAAGTAGTTTTTAAAAAAGTATTTTCTTTTCTCTGTTGTTAGTATACATTGGAAGTGGTAGTAGTTCAGTGATCTTAGAGGGCAAGCGGTAATCAAAAGGTCCCGAATTCGATCCCTGTCTCGTAGTCCAATTGGACAAAAGTAATAACGGTCCGGGACATAAATACAACCTCCGACGCCACATTGTCGAATCGGCCCATAAGGCAAAAGATGAGAGTTGCTACTCTCCAAAGGCTTTTGCTATAGTTTCTTAGGTTGGCCCTTCAGGCTATGCATGCACAAAAACGTAGCCCATCAGGCAATATGAGAGTTTGCTGTCCTTCCAAGCCTTGCACAGGCAACGCCCAAAGCCGAGCTCTGTCCCTCCTGGGGGCCCTTTGGTGATATTGTCTATATCGACTGAGGGCACTTTGCCCTCGCCTCAAACGCCCTGTGAAGTAGCAAAAGCTCACTTGGAAGCATAAAAAAATAACATTGCCGGAGCCGCACGGTTCCCTGGGCGCTCACCTTGCCCAATCGGAAGACCTTTCCTTTGTGGCAGTCGAGCATATCAACTGGCTCCCGCTACATTGAGCACACCACCTGGCTCACGCTATCTTTGTAATAAAAATATTATTTGGCATTTCGGGGAAGATTTAATCATTATTATTCCTTGACTGACATACAGCGTGTAACCAACGATGTTACCGTGAAGGAGTGACTCAGCCCGTAAAAAATGAACAACTTTTCCTATGGGACCAATGCTGAGAACTCAAAAAAAAAAATACATTTTCCTAAGTGTCTAAAAAAATTGAGTTTCTAGCATTGGTCCCATAGGAAAAGTTGTTCATTTTGACTTGGGCTGAGTCACCTCTTCACGGGAACATCGTTAGTTATGTTACAAGCTGTGTATTCCAAAAAAAATATAATTTCTTTTTCGAAATAATAACCACTCGTATTTTATTTAACAATAAATGGAAGAACTAGAACATATTGGATGCCAAAAATAAATGCGTGAAGGGATAACAAGATTAATATCCACTTTATATAAGTCGCAGACGCTTGAAAAAAATACGTCTACTTGTGGACGTCAACCCCAATAAGGGTTAACATATTTAATGCAAGATAAATCCTTTATTGAGTACCCTTGATAGTAAGACGTTTGTCAAAGATTCAGAGCATTTTTAGTCTATTTATTTGAGTTCCCAGCATTGGTCCCATAGGAAAATTTGTTTATATCATCAATCATCCCTTCAAGGGTCCAGAACGATCAAAATTTCACCGTGTATAATAACTACAAAAAAACGTTTTTGGCCACTCCCTTACTTTTTAATATACCTAATTTTATTTTTACCATTTATTGTTATAGCGCTTCGTCTTATCACTATCGTGGCTTTTAGGTCTTAAACAACCTGGGCTCTGTCTACCCCGCAAGGGGAAAACACGTGATATGTATGTATGTTGTTAGAGCGGCAACGGATAACACATTCTGTGAAATTCATTCTCTATCTATTACGGTTCAATAGATATAAACCCGTGATATATGGACGGGCGAAAGAACATTAGTGCTTAGTAATAGGGTTCCGTTTTTACTTTTTAGATACTGAGCCCTTTAATGCCAAGAACATAATTTTAAATAATCACTTAAATACAAGACTCACTTATTTCACCTAATAAAGGCAAACATTCCTTACTTATGGAGTTATCTCTACTCCTTCGAATGAGCATTTTAGATCACACATTGTCCCAATGCTAATTAAAGATCTCGTATCCATAATGTGTAAGTTATTGCTGCTTGTCAGATGTTATCTAATGGCAGCGGCTTAACCATGGCTCAACAGACTACGATTTGATGCCACTTCCGACTTCCCAGCTTATTTGCTAACTTTTGACAACGGTATACAACGTTTTGATCGTCATCTCAAGATACATTGCGGCTTTCCTAAGATTGATTTAAGATATATAATCGGTAATGGTGACGGACGAGTTGGCTGGTGATAGAAACAGATGGAAAAAGCTTACATGCTGTACCGACCCCACATAAATAGTGGGATAAGGATAAGGCAGAAGAAGAAGAAACGGTAATGGATGAAGTGACTATCAATATGTTGTACACCGTAGTTGCCAAAAGTTAGTGAGTAGGCCGCTGGTGCTTAGCATTTTAAACCCTTTTTAGGGTTTCGTTACCTTAAATAGATAAAAACGGAACCCTTATAGGATCACTTTTTTGTCCGTCTGGCAAGATCCCAGGAACGCGCGGAGGCATCAAGCAATTCATATCAAATACTCAAGTCTACTGTCTCTTGAAGCTGTGATAAAATCAAACTTCTAAGCCAACGCAATCAAAAGATACAGTCGTTTATGCCGCAAATTTTCGACATTATATTAATAAATTTAACCCATGTCAACAAAATATAACACAAAGTTTGAAACATGGTTTTAGTGTTTTAATGTAATCAAAAACAAATTATCTGTCGAAAGTAAAAAGTTTCTATAATTAATCGTGCAAAAATACATATTTTGATAAATGAACGGTGCGTGGGAAAAATGCAAATGGTTCTAATTGAATATCAGTCATGCAAAAACACGTTTCTAGTTACACAAATATTTATGGAATTTAAAGTAACTTACTTTAAATTCTATTGCATGCGTATGCAAATATTAGCAGTAAACAAAAATTAATTGTAACTGGAGCGTTCGGAGTTAATAACCTCCAAATTTAATATGCCTGAAATAATGATGTAAATGATGAATGATCATCAATGACCTTATTCATCATCATCATTTCAGTCGTTAGAAGGTCACTGCGCGCTGTTTCTTTGGCTTCTTGCTTAGGACGCTGCTGCCCATCGGAAGCATGTTTATGCTTAGGAAGGATTAAGAGATTTGGGATGGGAATGTTGGTTTTGGGATACTACTCCCTCGGATGAATGAGGAAAAGCAAGTAGCAGTTCGGAAGGCCGAGCGGGTGTACCCGATGTCATAACTGCAACCATTAGCCAAGCAGTTGAAGATAAAGTACTCAGGCAGTATATACCTATACAAATTCTGAGTAAGAACCGCAGAATCTCACGGCCTATTTGCGTACTTCATTATATTTTGTCAAAGGCAAAATGGGTATATAATTATTAAAATTAAATGGTAATTTGAAATGGGTATCTCTTGGATAGGCATTAACATCCTCGTCTTCATCGTCACTTACCATCAGGTGAGATGGGAGACAAATGCCTAAGTATGTAAATTGCTTTGGTGGTTTACAGACGCTCAAATTACCTTTTTATGTTTATTTGACGGCAAACGAGCAGACGAGCCACCTGATGGAAAGTGGTCACCGTCGCACATGGACATCTGCAACACCAGGGGAGGTGCTGATGCGTTGCCGACTCTTAAGATACGAGACTCTTACATTGGATCTTTAGCCGCTGATAACCACCGTGCTGCATAATAGCAGTGCAAGCCAGGTCACTTTTGATATGATATTTTATAATTTATTGAATAAATGAATAGTCAGGTTATTGTAGTATTTGATTTGGCTCAGAGATAGGATTTTCCCAAGTTATTCGAATAAGAACCTCATTTTTCTGTTTTTATCTTTAAATTAGCAAGTCGAGCTGCACCAGATTTCACCACCTTGACAATTTATTACTACCAAAGAATATAAAAAAGGGAATGTAACATAAATTTCAACTCCCATCCTTTAGTGATACACTTTCTTCGGCGTGAATTTCTGATCTGTGAAGGGCTGATTCAGCCTATTGATATTAACAACGTTTCCTTTGGGACTAATGCTGGAAACCCAAAATTTTTTTGACGTTCCCAAACAAGTTTTCTGGGCGCCCGAACATTTTTGTTTAAAAATGTCCTTTTTTTGAGTTCCCATCTTTGATCCTATACGAAAAGTTGTTCATATCGACGGCCAGAATCACCCCTTCAAGGATCGGATAGAGTTTTCTTTACATATTCTATAGTTGTATCTATAGTATATATGATACATAGTAATGGACATGTATATTACGGTACAATATTTGATTCCAATATATTTTTAAAATTATACGTATTAGCCATCGTAATTCTTATCAATCGGCATCGATGGAATCTTCTTCTACTAATTATTAGAAAATATAAAAAAACGGTATAATTTAACTTACATTTCAACTCCCTTCCTTCAGCGGTACATTTGCCCTTCTCCAGCATACATTTAACATAAGCCAAGGTTAGTCGTCTATTATGCAGCACTTCATCCAGCTTCAGTGAGTCGTACCGGTCGGTGTACATTTCGTCATCTTTTTGGGCAACGACGAAGCTTAGAGGCAGCGCAAGGAGTAGTACTAGCACGTGCATGATTCTGAAGAATAAGTAAATAGGTAAATTTATATACAGAGAAAAGATTTGATTGTTTGTTTGCATTAAATAGGCTCCGATGTTTTTTTATATGAAAGATTATTCATAAAAGGTTGCCTGTAAGAAATTGCTATGTTTTTTTAAGATGTGACATGTATCGTTTTTGGTTTTCCTTTTTTATTATTTATCTATGGCATTCACGCGTATTTAGCCAGTATCAAGTATAAATGAGTTCTTCCGCGCTTTTTCTCAACTTGACCACAGACGACGCAACGAGGCGAGACGAACAACCACCAGCCCGCTAAGTAAATCTCACTACAGCCGCCTGTGACAGTTTATTTCAGTTATTCCACACATTTTTCATCAACATGGGCATTATAACACCAAATTACACCGATATCACATTATAAAGTCCACTAGAAACAATTTACAAAATAATTCACAACACAAGCCGTGCAGTCCGCTGAAACTCCCGCCAAGAACTCCCTTGGTTTTCCTTTGATGAGCAATAAAGGGTTTCAATTCTCATTGAAACAATTTGCTGCCAGCCTTTATTCAATTATAAAATACCTAATTTATTAGTGTATCCTTTTAAACAACGAGACCCTTTTTAGAAGCTATTATCTTCTCTCCTTTTACAAGGGACCTTTCGTTAGGTCGACGTCGATCAGTTAATGCACAGTAAAAATTCGTCACTACTTACGTACATATATACCTACTATCAATTAAAGGGATGAATAGAGGCCGGCCAGCTTATTTGCTAACGTAGTGTACGTTTTAATAGTCACTTCAAAATACATTGCGCCTTTCGTATGATTGTCAATTTTTTTTAAGATATATAAAACGTTATGTATTTTGAAGTGACTATTAAAACGTTGTACATTAAGTAAGCATATAGGCCGGTAGGTTTACAAGACCTGACCTCTGTATACCCCCGTGTCTAATAAAGCAGCGCCTAGACAAACCATAAAGTAGCGAAAGCTCACTTGGAGCTAGCTACATAGTCATTTCAAAAAAAAAAACCATAAAAAAACCATCAATAGATTAAGAAAAAATGTTTTTTATACATGGTAAAATTTTGATCGTTTTGGACCCTTAAAGGGGTGACTCGACCATCTATATGAACAACTTTTTCTATGAGACCAATGCTGGGAACTAAAAAAAAATTTTCGTAATTTCCATACAAAAGAGTTCCGCCGCCCGGCCAGATGGGAATGTCGAATTTTTTTTGAGTTCCCAGCATTGTTCCCATAGGAAAAGTTGTTCATTTTGATTTTAAAAGGGTGACTCACACCCTTAAAAGGGTGTGAGTCACCCTTTTAAGGGTCCAAAACGATAAAAATAAGCCACGCTAAGCATGTTGGTGGGCATTAGGTGAAAACAGAACAAAATATTATTATATTAGGGTTAGTAGCCGTATAAACTTAAGAATTATGTTATATATTAATAATCATGACATATTTTTTGTTACAGGTAAGTATTAAGATGAAGGAAGTATAAAAAATAAATAAATTATTATTGACCTCGGTGATGAATCGTCATGGTTACTGTGAGTACAGTTAATTTTTTTTTTAACCTATATTGGCCCACTGCTGGGCAAAGTTCTCACTCCACTTGTCACTGTCTGATGTTAACCTCGACCAGTCTTTTTGAGAAGCATCTAAATCATCTCTCCAGCGCTATCTCGGCTTTTCTTATTTACAGTTTATTTATTAAAGTATATTTATTTAAGTCTAAATATTGTAATCCTATGTATTATTTTTCGGGATATACTATCATAACTATGCTCTGAATCAGATTTGTTTTTCAGAAACTAGTTCCGAACATTAGTAACATATCTAGAAAGTGCAATAAACAAAAATTCCGGGTAACATAGGGCAATTAAAATACATTAGAAAGTAAATAAAAACTTACACGTAACTGTTGTAAATCTGATGATTTTTGTAATGATCTTATGTTTAAAACTCACTGTACTACTTCGACTGTAACCTCACTGTAAACTCAATATTCCACTGAACTATAAAACGGTGAAACAATACGTTTTATATAAATCTAGGTCTCACTAATTATCCTAGGTTCTCATTGTAGACTGAACGCGATCTATTGCGACGATTATATTTCAATGTCAGTTTTTTTTTTTACTTTTAATGGTATTCAGGTAAGTATCATCCAATTTTCACCTCAAAATAGGTAATTACTAGTCAAGTCAGAAAATTACATACATCCCTAGTTTATAAAATGTGAAGAAAAGTACGAGTAGTGTTTTATGGGTTCTGCCTACTCATTAAATTTTATCAGTACAAAAATAATCTGTAAATTTTTGAAACAGGTATAAAGTATAAGCTGACATTTCTATAAAGATTAATTTAATTCATAATTAATTTATTCGTCGCTTACATGTTGCATAAAGTTGACAATAATGATAGTGCAGTATATACATGTACCCAGTCAGGGCGTTGCGACAGATTAATTACTTAAAGATATAAAATTAAATATTTAAATTGGCACGAAATTATTTTTGCGAAATTTAATATGATTATACAAGTCAAAATTATTTTAATAAATTTATACGGAATTTAATTTAATTATTTATACGGAAAACAATAAAAGTAAGCTAGCTCGCGCATCGCGTGACGAAATGGTACTAAAAAAGAGTACTTGCATCATCTTAGTAGCCTTCTAGGGTAATTATTTTGGTGATAACGCTATTGTGTGTAGATTCATCAGCAATGAATCTTGTCATTCAAGGGTGGTCACCTGAGGAGGTCGTGGCCACTGGGCCTGGCCATAAACTACTTAGAAAATTATAGTTCGCGCATCGGAGAGATACTTTGTGGACTTTTCCTTTTGAATCAGTTACATTGACTTCGTTTGTGGAATCAGGAATGTAGGGAATGAATCTACTTATTTGGTTTGTTTACAGTGATTGTTTGTTTTTTAATGAGTGTGTTTATGATGTGGTCGCAGTGTATACAAGACGGTACGAGTATGAAGTTAGTTTCTTATGCAAGACTAGGTGAATTACCGCAATATGGAGACGGAAAGGTAAAGATGTTGATTTTAAGTGTCTTTTTAACATGAAATAAGTTTTAATTGAAAGGGTTTGCTTTCTAATTGGTCCCGTAAGTTCGTCAAAGCTAAACAAAGCTTCTAAACATCAATGAGACCTCTCCAGCCAGACGGGTTCGTCTGGCTAGCGAGGAGAGTGTAGGCCAAATAGAGGATTTGGCCTAGTCAAGTATAGCTCCGGTAGTACAGAGAGGGTCATGCTCCCGCACTGGAGACTAAAAAGACCTGATGATGATGATGATGAAAGTTCGTCAAATATGTTTTAGTAATTTGATTGAAGCCGGTTTTTAGATGCATGCTTTAGCTAAGTGTTATATTTGAAAACATACATACATCACGTCTTGCGGGTTAGACAGAGCCCTGGTTTATAAGACCTGATAGCCACGTTAAAGATAAAGGCGAGTTTATTTTTATAAGAATTCCTATATATCAGTGGTATGTAAGTAAGTTTCTGTATTCCACTTTATCTACTAAATGTCTTAACAGTTTTGGATGTATAGGTTACGGTTAGAATTTTAGACTTACTATATTTATTTACGCATTTCTAATATTGGATGGCTTTGTAAATATAATAGGTTTATTTATACAAATAAATATTATAAACGGACAAATCAGACAGAGCTAGCCCCAAAGTAAGTCTGAGACTTGTGGAATAGTAACGCAAATATAATATAGTATATTATATAAAAAAAATATATGGAGAAACATCCAAGATCCTGGTCAATCTGATTTTTTTTCCATTTTGACCCGACAGGGATCGAACCCGGGTATTCGGTGCGACAGCCTGGCGTGTTGACCACTAGACCACAGAGATCGTCTATATAATGTAAACCACATTTCTTATTTCCGTTTTTTTATCATTACCTACCAACCCAGTCTAAATGAGTAAAAAAAAGTTTCTATATGGAATCATCATCATCAGGTCTTTTTAGTCTCCACTGCAGGAGTATAACCCTCTCTATACTACCGGAGCCATACTTGGCCAGAACAGACAGAGGATTTAGCCTACACTCTCCTCGCTGGTCAGACGGATTGGAGAGGTCTCATTGATGTTTATGAGCTTTGTTTAGCTTGTATTTCCTAAGTCGCCTCTTAAGACATCCACACGAAGACTTGGAGTAGTCCTATTCTACTCTGCCGAAAACCACACGGCTTATGCTAAATAGAATGGCCCGTATTTATTATCATTAATGAAGTTGAAAACATTGACGATTCTCGACGCCCCGCCATTACTCTGCTAGATATATCAAAAAGGTATTTTAAAATGCAATAAAAATTGCTTTGAAACTATGTAGATCAAACCCCCAGTCTTGAGATAATCTAATACAAAGTTAAAATCTGTGGTGTCCCTCACCGTAACTTTTAAAAAATTACTGAAATAATTCTGAAAAATGTGGTATATACCTCAAAGTATGTACTTTCAATTGAAACTATAGCGGTCTCGTTATCATATATAGTTATTTCTATACAACTCGACCAACTTATGTAGTTACAGTCGGCCGAACAAATTGTATGGAGTCAAGCGCAAAATGAAATTTGTATATACAACATTCGGACTAACCCATCGTAAACGGCACGGAACCCTTCGTGCGCGATTCCGACCCGTACGTGGCCGGTTTTTTTTATCATTACCTACTACAGCCTCCGTGGTCCAGTGGTTAAGGCGTTTGCCTGTTGACCCGGGGGTCGTGGGTTCGATTCCCACCGGAAGCATACTTTGTTTAGTTGTTTCCAGTTTGGTTAGGACATTGCAGGCTTGAATCACCTGATTGTCTGATAATTAAGATGATACCGTGCTTCGGAAGGCACGTTAAGCTGGTGGTGTCGGCTGCCATCTGGTAGTCGTTAAAGGAACCACGTCAGAGGCCGAGAGGCGGTTCCGAAGAACTTTGACACCAGGGTGTGCATGGTCGATTGACCGTGACACCTACTCGAAATGATGATTACCTACTAAAACCCAGTCTAAATAAGTAAAAAAAGGTTCTATATGGAATTGTTTTAAAAATATTTATTATCATTAATGAAGTTAAAACTTTGACGATTCTCGACGCTCCGCCATTACTCTGCTAAATATATCAAGTGTAAACGACCAAGTTATTTAACTTTTGCAATTGCTCCTGACAGCTATCTTGATGTTTGCCAAAGTTAGGGCTGATCGTCGGATTCTTGTTTTTAATTGCTATGTGCTTGTTTTAACGGATTTGTATGAGTTTTAGTGCTAGTTGTACTTTTAACGGCCATTTGCTTTATTTCATTATTTATTAGAATTTAAAGAATCTAATAAAATTATCGCTGCAGGTAGGATTCGAATCTACAATCTTCGACATCTTCTAATTTTCTTCACAAATAGTTTGCATGAACTAACTGGCCAGCAATAGTTTGCATGAACTAACTGGTGGCGGAAGCACGCAAAGTAAATTGTCTCAAAGTAAATGTAGCTTTGACTTCCGCAAAGTAACACCTGAATCTATTAACTTTCTTCACAAACTATCAGAATATTAATTAACTAGCTTTCGCCCGCGGCTCCGCCCGCGTCAATGTCGATCCCTCGGGAATAGTACTTTTTCCCGGGATAAAAGGTAGCCTATGTCCTCCTCCGTACTCCAGAGAACTTGTATGCAAAATTTCATGATGATCGGTTCAGTAGTTACGGCGTGAAAGCGTAACAAACAAACAAACAAACAAACAAATAAACAAACAAACAAACAAACAAACAAACAAACTCACTTTCGCATTTATAATATTAGTAAGGATATGTATGTAGCATAAGTAGTAAAATATGCACAGAACAACAAAGACATAAGAAATGCTTACTTGAATCACCTACGAGTAAGTAGTGTGTCCCGCGATCGTCAAAGAAACAAAACTGAGATTTTTGTGAAAAAAAAATCGAAAAATCCCGACGTGTGCTTTTCTAACGTGTAAAGTGTGAAGTCCTAGTGATACTACTGACCGTAAATCAAAAGAACCTATTAAAGTATTGTGTTGCGTTAGTAGTGAAATATGCTTTTTTTTTTTACTACATGTTGGATTAGGCATTTGTCTCCCATCTCACCTGGTGGTAAGTGACGATGAGGTGAGTATGCTTGAAATGAGGCGACGCTGGTTTCATAGAAATCACGTGATAACATTTCTAATGGGTTTGTTGATCTGTGAAAATATGTATGTATCCACAACGCTTGGTAGACGGGTTGGCAAGCGCAGTTTTTTTTCCTTCTTGTGCTCCGAAGCTGCTGCCCATCGCAAGCGTTTTCAAGCTGGGGAAGGATATAAATTTGTTGGATTTGGGAAGGTATTGAAAGGTATTGGGATATACTAACTTGGATGAATAGGGGAAAAGCGAATAGGGGAAAAGCAAATAGCAGCTCGGGAGGCCTGGTGAGCGTAACCGATGCCATACATGCAACCTGCCATACGGACAGGCAGTTAAGGATGACACCCCTAATCTAATGATACCCCTGACCTAGACAAAGACCTTTTAATGATTTTTTTATTTCATAATATAATATTAAATACTTTGCGCTTATGGAGGACAATCCAAAGAGTAGGTAGTAGGTAAGCTTTGCGTTAAAATGTTAAATTTAAGCCGGCCTATTTGCTAACTCAGTGGACAACGTTTTGATAGTAATTTCAAAATACATTACATTTTATAAATCTTAAGTAAAAATAATCAATGTATTTTGAAGTTTACTAACTTTCAGAACGTTGTACACGGAGTTAGTAATTACGCCGACAGGTCCTAGTAGCCGTAGACAAACGTTTAGTATCTACTTCTACAGGGCATGAACAGCAAATTCTGGAACTGTTTAATAATGCACTTTATTATCTTTTGCACACAAACTAGTGTCGAAGCGTCTCTGGTCTAGAATATTTGCTGTACAATATTCATATTACTTCTCTGCATACAGATGAAAGTGAATGTTTTGGTGCATGATGTTCAGCAGAGCAAATTTATCTGTAGTAATATATGTAGCAGGACAGTTATTTTCAAAAAGATTTTTAGGCTTATGCAATTTTTTTTCCCTTAAACATAATCATTTTTAGATCTGTCCATAAATGAGTAATAACATAATAAAAATTAAAAAAAGAAACATAAAACTACCGAATTGTTAACCTTCTCTTTTTCTTTTGAATACGGTTGAAAATACATCTCTGAAATACATCATATTCTGGGTGTAATAGTAATTGTTCCGTTCACGCAAACAAAAACGAGATTGTGTCAGAAGAATGGCTAATTATATCAACAGATGTCGATGAGAAAGTTGGTCCAGCTAACTTCTCTGATTAATTTTGCTAGCGGTTACTACGTGAATTCGAACGTGAGGAGATTTCGAAATTGATCATATCACGTATTTCACATCATATCATATCGTATCTAACGTAGATCATATCACAGGACCATGGGGTCCTGTAGCGAGAACTCTCTACAAAGAGATTGCTCCTCGTCTGATCTCCGCCGCACGTGACAAACGGGCTGGCTGCTTTTTCGCATAAAGGATAATCGTCGCTATCCAGCGTGGGAATGCAGCCAGCATTCTTACCAACATGCCATATGGGCAAGAAATTTTAGATTTTTAAGTTTAGTTTTATTTAAGTATGTAATTTTTGGTAGGTTAGCTTATTAGTTTTATTTTTAAATTGTATCTATAATACGCATGAGGGAAAATCTGGAATATGTGTGATGATATTTTAAAAGATTACATTTTTATATAATTGCAATAATATGAAAAATGTTTAAATGTTTAAAAATGTTTATAAGTATTAAATATTCATATTTATTTATTCACTCAATTTATAAATAGCATTTACAGTATATTTATCTTATACATTAGGTCTTAAATATATAATTCTAAACTAAAAATCTAAATTAAAACTTAAATTAAAATTAAATGAATCTAATATATAAAAACATCAAATTAAATAAAATATTGATGCCAAATCGCTGCGGTCTGCTGGCAGGGTGCCCAAAAGGCTGGCGGCATTTCCTCGCTGGATGGCCAGACTTAAGTTATTGTGTGAAAACTCTAATATCAAAAATAGAGAAAGGTTATATTATACTCTTTATCTATTGATAACTATTAATATTACACTAATTATAACTAAGTATATACATATCATCATGAAGTGAAGTGAAATAAAAATAAGCAAGTACTAGAAAAAATTATCTTCGAAATCTTGCCCATGTGGCATGGTGGCAAGAACGCTGGCTGCGTTTCCCCGTTGGATTGCTATGCTAATCCGTTGGGCGAAAAAGTAGATTTTTTTTATTCATATTGAACATGCTTAATTTCATTTTGCGCATGCAGTTAAAATTAAATTAAACATTAAAAGGCCATACAAAAAAAAAACATTGCCGTCAGAAACCAGTATATAATGAAATTTAAAACGAAGCGTGAGAACCTTTAGTAGTTTATCAGGCGTTTTATGAACAACGTTTATGTCGATTACTGATTAAATTTGTTATGCTCTTGCTTGTTTTATATTTCTGTACTTCGTGAAAATGGCAACACTCTGAATTGAGTCGTAGTTTAACAAACTTTTTCGACGTGGCCTTTTTGAGGTACTGACTTTATTAGGCGTTTTATGAACAATGTTGCCCACTACTGATTAAATTTGTTATGCTATTGCTTGTGTTATGTTTCTGTACTTCTGAAAACGGCAACACTGAATTGAGCCGTAATTTAACAAACTTTTATCAACATGGACTATTTGAGGCACTTACTTTAATAGGCGTTTTATGAACAATATTGCCGGCTGATTAAGATTATTATATTCTTTGTTTTGGCGTTTTTTAATGTTTTCGTCATGTTTTCGTACTTTTTGACACAGACAATCGAAGAATTGTGTAGTATTGTAACGTAAAATGTTGTCTAGAGGTTCTTAGTTTCAAATATACTAATATGCGAGGAAAATATTGCGATGAAATGCACAATGAGATATTGTCAGCAATAATTAATTTAACAGCACCGTGGCGCAGTGGTTAACACGCCAGCCTGCGACACGGAGTGCCCGGGTTCGATCCCCGGCCAGGTCAAGAGGGAAAATGATCTTTTTCAGATTGGCCTGAGTCTTGGTGTTTATCTATATATGTATTTGTTATACAATATAGTATCGTTGAGTTAGTCTCCCATAACACAAGTCTCGAACTTACCTTGGGGCTAGCTCAATCTGTGTGATTTGTCAGTATATATTTATTTTATTAAGTGGTTTGCCATTGTGCGCGTCAAGTGCGTTTTTTTACTCAAAATAAAGCGCCAATTAGACCATCCAGAATTTAGGATCCGGAATTCAGTCAACGGACAGTTTAAACGCATTCAGGACGGTCGCTCCGTTTTCAGGACAGAATGGCTTCCGACGTCCTTATCGGAAGCATAGGTGAAACCATCCGGAATTTAGGATCGCCGCATGAGAGGGACGCCGCTATACGTTAGAAACGATACGAGAATATCTCCAATCGTATCGCACTTATAGCGGCGTCCCTCTTACGCATTCAGGATGGCCAACGGATGGCTCTCTCAGGACGCGCAGTCTCCGTTCAGGACACGTTCCGGATGGTGTAATCATGAGCTTCGACGACTGAATTTCTTGTCCTTATCGGATGCTGAATTCCGGATCCTAAATTCAGGATGGTATAATAGGCGCTTAACTGTAAGAAATTTTATAAAACAAAACCGGTCAAGTGGGAGTCGGACTCGCGCATGAACGGTTCCGTATATTATAGTATATAATAAGTTTGAAATTATTAAAAATACTTTTATTATATGATTGTAACTCAAAATTAATGCTTTTCGCAATTTTTCGTACCAAATTTCAAGATTTTTAAATCATGGTAGAGAAGTACCCTGTAGGTTTTGATTCCCTTGCGAATGTCAAAAAAATACGAAAATTTGCGGCATAACCAGGTGTCAGCTGTATCTTATGATTGCGTTGGCTTAGAAGTTTGATTTTTCACAGCTCCAAGGGACAGTAGCTGAGTATTTTGATATGAATTTCAGCTTGCTACCCCTACGCGTTCCTGAGAAAAAGGTTCTTGACCGACAGACGGACGGACAGACCAAGTGATCCTGATAAGAGTTCCGTTTTTTTTCCTTTTGAGGTATGGAACGCTAAAAAGCATATAAATAACTTTATCTTATTAATTTTTGCCACCTGACACTATTTTTGCTTTTGCTCGCCTACAACATTTTTCAAGAGCGAAAAATGTCTGCGTTTAAAATGTTGAAATGCCATGTCGAGTACAGTAAGTTCTACTAACTTCACACTTTCCTCGCAGCATCTTGAGCTGAGCCGACGTTTGCCATTACGTTTATCCTGGCTAAAGGCTCAATGACAGTCCTCGACTTACACTCTACTTAGATATTTTTAACCGACTTCAAAGGAAGAGGTTATTAATTCGATTGTATTTTTTATTGTTTTTAGGGTTCCGAACAAGGAACCCTTATAGTTTTGCCATGTCTGTCCGGCTGTCCGTCCGCGGTTTTACTTAGAGACTATAAGTACTATAAAAATGTAATTTGGTATGAATATATATTAATCATGCTGAAAAAAATAGTTAAATAAAATCTTGAAAAAGTTTTTTTTAATGTTTGTTACCTTAGATCTCCGTCATTTACGAAACGATTTAAGAACTGAAACCTTCTTAAGCGGTGTTGTGCACTTTTTGGGATGGGTAAAAAATGTTAAACTCGCGTCAGGACACGTGACCTGATCGAAAATTCGTAAGACGGACACGTGACCTGAGACCGCTGGAGCGGCACGGCGTAGGGCAGGAAGTAATATCTCCAGCACTTTCTACCGCACGGAGTTTTCACTTCTGCCGACACTCCCGGAGTAAAACCCATTTTTTTTTGTTTTAAAAGATATGCTTTATAGTTGGTCTAATTTTTATAAGTCATTTTGATTTTCATTAGTTAATGCCTGATTTTAACAACAATTGAGTAAAACAAAACGATTACACAGACAATGATTATTTGGGATTACGATAAGTTATGTTAAAGTGTGTTGCTTCCAATCACTGTGATTTTCAACAAATTAGGATGTCAATACTCATCATCATCATCATCAGGTCTTTTTAGACTCCACTACAGCACGACCCTCTCTGTATTACTAGAGCAGTCAGAGGACTTGGTAGGCCAAGTCCTCTCAGTGTAGGCACTCTCCACGCCAACCAGACGGATTGGAGAGGTCTCACAGATGTTTATAAGCTTTGTTTAACTTGTATTTCCTTAGTACAATACAAGTTTGTCAATACTCACTAACAAATAATCATGTCTAGTTTATGTAACCCTATGCGGGATAAATAAACTAGAATCACGATTTTAAATTCAAATAAATACAAATAGAAAATCTTTTATTTTGCTATAAAATGTGGTACACAGACAGGTGTTATTATAAATTAATAAGATATCATCACACATTTCACCAGGCTGTGGCATACAAAAATTAATAAAAAACGTGAAGTTACTAAAGTTACATAATTCTTACGGGCAATGGTTATTGTTTATGTCTTTTATAATATTACCAATACAAATGTCAAAATAATAAATTTCACAAAATTATATGTCACAATAAGATTAGGATAGGAAAATTATGCACAATATAACTCAGTACATTCTATTATAACAGTCAAAAACTTTTTTGATTTTGATTCCGTTTTCACATAACCGCTTCACGCGGCGTTTGTGTTTATGTGGCACTAGGCTTTGCTTACCCCATAAGGGATAAGACGTGGTTAATAATAAGGAAAAAAGTAGTTTTCCCGACCTAAAATTTATCACGTCTTTGTATACAATAGGCTTGTTTCCCAAAAATACCATTTACAATAATTATTCTGTCTTATAGATTATTTAAAAATATTAGATACGTCTTTTTTTTTCAATTAAACAAAAGATGATAAAGATAAAGCAAGCATCAAAGTTCAGGACCCATCACCATTTTGATGAATCTATACGCCCACCAATACGCTAAACGTGGACTTTGGTTCTTATGGCCTTAGGCTCTGTCTGTCTGTGATAATATGTATGTGTGTTGTATGTATGTATGTTTCAACCCCATTTTTTGCAATCAACTCAAAAATTATAAATTCTTAAGCACACTTTTTGTTTTTATTTATAAACATGGTTTTTAATGACATCATCTTTATTAATAATCAATATTAAATTAATTAATTTATTAAATTAGATAAATAACAGTAAGATTAAAAAAACTACTTATATATAGACTTATTATAATCAAACTTAAACGCGATCATATGCAAAACGACAAATTAGCTGTAAAAAAAACTAAAAATATAAAAACAATTGTTTGATTTCACTGAATTTTAGTCATAAACGATTAAAAGTTTTGATTAAAGTTTTTTTTTGGTTGGGACAAAATGTTAATATGTATATAAAACATTTTTTCGTATGGAACTTTAGATACTGATATTAGCATTTATTAGGGAGTTTTACCATTACACAAAGACTGTATTAGAACTTACAAAGTGTAACAGCTGCTCCGACAAGCAATTCCACAAGTTCTCGGTAGAAGCTGTCTAGACGAAGCTATTACAGCTTATTATCCCCTTAAGTGAAAGCATTTTCACTTAAGATGCTTGATTAGCATCTGAGGAGCATTATTCCCCAACAGGGACCACAAGCTGTATTTAATACCACGTGGCTCCACCGTGCGCCGGGAGGTACGCTTAGCTATTGGTCCCGGCTGTCATTATTAGCCGTTAAGCTGCCAGATGCCTTGAGGCAGCTTGAGAAATCTGATACCATTGCCAACTAAGAAATAAAAATCAAACTACTACGAAATTTTTCAGTCATACATACTACGTCTTTTTCCCTTGCGAAAAAAAACGGACCTGATGATGATGATGGAACCTACCTAAATGAAGTTTTACAGCTTATTGGATAGATATAATATAGAAATATGTCTTAGTTTCTAGACGATTAAGTATATGGAATATTAGATAGTAAAGTGTTATGGTATTTTGTATATTATACAAACAAACAAAACCTGAAGTACTTCAGAGTTACAAAGTGCAACTACTCCGACAAACAATTACACAAGTTTGCGGTGCAAGCTAATCGAGATGAAGTTATAACAGCTTATTGATTCTAGAGCTTTGAAGCTTAAATGTTTCTTAGTTTCTAGACAATGTATATGGAATACTAAGTGTTGCCCGCGGCTCCGCCCGCGATAATGTCGTTTTCTTGGGAACTTAAGGGGGAATTTAATACATTTCACCTACACAGATATTTTTTTATTGTAATGGAGAACTTCTTATTGTGATATTTCTAAGTAAATAAAAAAAATCCATACAAACTTTACCCCGCCTATTTTACCCCTTCAAGGGGAAATTTCGTCCATTTTGTAATGTAAACATATATACTTATTTTTATACATCTATGTCCAGAAATGAGAAAATTTCCATACAATCCCCCCTCTACTTTATCCCTTAAGGGGGGAATTTTTTAAATTTCACCTACACAGATCTTTTTTAATTGTAATCTAGAACGTATATACTTATTTTCATACTTCTAAGTCTAGAAATGAAAAAAAAACTATACTAACTTTACTCCCCTATTTTTTTATCCCTTCAGGCAAAAATTTTATCGGCTTTACCTACATACATCTTTTTAATTGTAATCTAGAACGTCCAAAAATGAGAAAATGTCCAAACAAACGTAAACCGCGTAAACAAACGTGGCCCGCGGCTCCGCCCGCCTAAGTGTCGATTTCTCAGGAACAGTAGAATTACCCGGAATACATTAGTTCATGACTTTCAATGAAACACCTTAATATTGAATTTCAATTGAATAACTTCCAAAACGGAAAGTTTCATACTAACTTTGCATCCCCGTTATACCCCCTTAAGGGATGATTTTTGAGAAAAATATTTTACTCGTGTTTCATGCCTTTCAGTAAAGAACCTTTATACTGAATTTCATTCGACTAACTTCAAAAATGGCAAAGTTTTATGCTTACTTTGCATCCCTTTTTTACCCACTTAGGAGATGAATTTCCAAAAATCCTTTCTTAGTGCTCCCTTACGTTATAAAAGGAACCCCTATGCAAAATTTCAAGTTCCTAACCCTTATAGTTTAGGCCCTGCGTTGATATGTCAGTCAGTCAGTCAGCTTCTCCTTTTTTTAGTATGGATCACTATGGATAGTATGGATAGGTATATGCTGTCGTATAATGATGATGAATTGACTTTGGATTTTAATTTTCTTATGTCACTTATTATTTTATTTTATTTTTGCTATATGTTTGCAGGCAAACTCATGCCTTGAGTTCATTCAAATGACGATAACTTTTTTTTTAATGAACCGATTTTGATGAAACAAACTTTAAATGTTTTGCTGAGAGAAACAAAGCAATTGGTGAAAGTTTGAAGTAAATCGGTTCAGTATTTTCGGAGATAATCGTGATCATACATACAGACAGACAGACAGACAGACAGAAAAGAAATTCAAAAAAATATTTTTTGCTTTCTGTTATTCTTTTTAGTTGTCCCTCTATCCATTTCAGTCAAAAATTCTAAATGTACAGACAAAATATTTTTACTGTTTTATTATATGTATATACTTAGATTAGATGAGAAAGTTTTATGATATTTTGTATATTACACAAACAAGCAAAACCTGTAGTACTTCGGAGTTACAAAGTGTTTAACTACTCCGACAAACAATTACACAAGTTTGCGGTGCAAGCTGTCGAGATAGAGTTATAACAGCTTATTGATACTACTAAATAACAACCGCTTCTCAAGTAATTCATTCGTAAATTTTTTATGTAAGATCGGAGGACGTGCAGAAATAATGGGATAATTAATTCGGCAGTATTCTAAAAACGCACGTAGCCGTAGGGGCGGAGTAATTGGAGATTTACGGGCTTAGCGGTGTAAACCCATCGAATATTGAACGCTCTTTTTCACGCTTCAAATCCGTATTATTTTTAGAAGCTTTTAGGAGACTGAATCAAACGTATGAATGCGTTGCATGGCTGAAAAGCGATGTGTTTTTTTTTAACTAGGACTCTTAGTGCCAACAATTTTTGAAAAGGTGACTTTTTTTTAGACAAGCGATTTTTGTTTTGAAAACAAACGTTTTCGAGCAGTCACCCGTTTGAAAATAATACCCTCAATGTGAGGAGTGTGAAAATATATTCTACATTTGTAAAATGGTGTGAGTGATACGAAGCGAGCGCTTTTTAGAGTAACATTGTAAGTATATCACTTACTGTGAATAAGTATCGCACGAAATTACCCATTGGACCGCTAAGCGAGTCTATGAAAATGAAGCTACTCATCTCTTCCCAGCTCATCTTAGGTGTAATTGTCCATTTGTGCCTAATATTGTACAACACACGTGGCATGCAGCATCTGCTTCATAAGATTAGGTCACTGTTCTCATAATAGGATAGTTTCCTAAAAAAATATAATTAGTCAGTTAGATATTCAAAAAATATTGGACACGTATTTTTTCTTTTGTCGTAGAAACAAAAAATGATAAAGATATAGCCCTTTCAAGTTCCGTGTGACGTCATAGTTTGCTACAATTTTAAGCAAACTTTGATGACACGGGCCCCACTCTTAAACTTTGACGCGCTTTATCTTTATTATTTATTGTTTATTTGACAAAAGGAAAAATACGTGTCCAATATTTTTTACAAGCTTTTATTGATTATCTAACTGACAGACTAATTGTTATGTTATTATTACGACCCAGGGAACTAGCCTATTCCGTGGAAAATAAGCTACACCCAACACGAGTGCATATTCTGCACGAAATAATAGAGCTTCGTTCCAACACGATTTTGTGATGTATATGATAGTGTTTGAGAACTATATACTTTTTTTTAGAGTGTAGTCGTCCTAACAGAAAATAACGTTAGGAAGACTACAAAGCCTAGACAGACAAGTACCGTAACTCTTGACCTTCAATATTTCTCCCTCTATTTTCCAGATTTAGATTCTGCCAATATTTTTTTTAATTGGCCTCGGCGGACCCGTATTTAAGTCGAGCAATTAAAATCTCCAATTCTAAGACGTTGAGATGGCGTTCCCAAGTACTCGTAAACAAGCTTAAAGCGAATAAAGATTTGCTGAAAATCCGCTTATTAACGCCTACGAGACGTCTCGAAAGCCTTCAGGAATCACAGTTGCAGGTAGATATCCTAAAAATAAATGACGGGGTGCTTAATGGCCCATGCGGCTTACACATCATTACCTTCCACCTTTCAGGCGTTTGCCTGAAGACCCGGGAGTCGTGGGTTCGATTCCCACGGGAAGCATACTTTGTTTAGTAGTGGAAGCATCCATTTGGTTAGGACATTGCAGGCTTGAATCACCTGATTGTCTGATAATAAAGATGAATCCGTGCTTCGGGAGGCACGTTAAGCCGTTGGTCTTGGCTGCTATCTGGTAGTTGTTAAAGAAACCACGTCAGAGGCTGAGAGGCGGTTCCGAAGAATACTGACACCAGGTTGTGCTGTGTATGGTCGATTAACTACCTATGTCACCTACATAAAATGATGATGATGGACTTCCACCTATATGTGATAACTGATAACTTGTACTAAAACCACAATGGGCATAAAATTTCTTGAGTTCTTTAGTGCAACAGTTTTAACCTGTGGTAGAGCCATGCTTCGGCAAACTTCATGTTTGCCGATTAGAAAGGATATGCTTTTCGATTGGTCTCATTTAAATTTCATCAAAATTGATTAAGCAGTTTGTGTGAAGTCAGTTTTTTTATATGAAAGCTTTTTTTATTATTAACGTCTTCTGTTCCACTGCTGGGCAAAGGTCTCTCCCATAAGTTTCCATGTCTCTCTATTCTTTGCCATTTCTGACCATTTTTTTTTTTCAAAATATTTGATGCCATTACACCAACGCTTTCGAGATCGACCCGGTTTTCTACGTCCATCCTCCGGAGTCTCCGAGTGAAAGTTTATATATTAAACAAAACGTGTTCACGCACACTTGCCCGAGGGATGCCTATATGGATACGGATTGTGTAAAAACGCACATAGAAAAATAATTAAATAAATACGGACAAATCACACAGATTGAGCTAGCCCCAAAGTAAGTTCGAGCCTTGTGTTATAGGATACTTACTCAACGATACTATATTTTATAACAAATAGATATACGAGGTGCATTTTTATCGTTTTGGACCCTTAAAGGGGTGACTCAGACCATCAATATGAACAACTTTTTCTATTGGAACGATGCTGGAAACTCAAAAAAAAATCGTCATTTAATACAATTACAAAATATTAAATGACGATTGCGGTTTGTATGGGAATGTCGTCGTCGTTTTTTTGAGTTCCCAGCATTGTTCCCAAAGGAAATCATTTGATACAAATAAATAAATAATAAATATATACGGACAAATGACACAGATTGAGCTAGCCCCAAAGTAAGTTCGAGACTTGTGTATGGGATACTAACTCAACGATACTATATTTTATAACAAATACATATATAGATACAGATCCAAGACCCAGGCCAATCTGAAAAAGATCATTTTCCATCTTGACCTGGCCGGGGATCGAACGAACCCGGTCACTCCGTCTCGCAGGCTGGCGCGTTGACCGCTGCGCTACGGAGCTAGGCAAAGAGGATATGGTGACAGATGGTCTGAGTCACCCCTTTAAGGGTCCAAAACGATAAAAATTTCACCGTGTACTGTATATGTACCTCCTTTAAATTCAGGGGGCCCACAAATTCACATTTGCAACGGGCCCCGCGCTAACTTAATCCGGCACTGTACTAATTGGAATTCCTTTCCTTCTATTCTAAAAATCTAAAATAATAATGCAAATACCCTTCTCTCGACGGTAGATTAGAAGCAAGGCACGGCGAAACAGGTGGCTTTTCAGTTTTAGGGTCGCTGTAAATGTTTGGCGAATCTAATTTGGGCTTCATCAAGGTCGGGCCGCTTCATTAATGTTTCACTTTGTAACGAGCCTGCACGCACCTTTCTATGTCGGCCATGTTTTTTTTTTTATTTTGTGTACACAAGTTGTTTTTTTATAAGTGTTTTTATTTTGCATTCACAATGCTATTTTGATATACTCTTAATAAATTAAGAAATAAAATATGATGAAAAAATTTCATGCGGGCGGGACTTGAACCGGTGATCTATGTACGACCTATGCTCTGCCATCTGAGCTACCGCACACTTTAATTTCGGCGCCGAAATTTATTAAGAGTATATCAAAAATAGCAATTTTCAGACAGCTTATGATCGTCTGATAAATATTCAACCACATTTCGCTTTCATTATTATTCGACACTACCTGTTCGTTCCGAATTTCACCTACAACCTCCGTTGTAGTCATCTGTGGAAACATCCACAACTTCTCCACAAGTTAGACGCATTCGTTCAAAATTGTCTTTCCGCCATTTTAAATATTGATTTTAGTGAACGTGTCTGGGACCAAGCCTCCTTACCTATCAAGTACGGAGGTTTAGGAATCAGAAAAATATCCAATGTTGCTCTCCCGACGTTTTTGTCCTCTGTGCATAGCATTAAAGCGTTATGTAACAAAATTCTGAAAAATAACGTGACTTCAATTTGCTATGCCACAGAAGCCTTACACGTTTGGCGAGCTCTTGTTCCAAATTCTAAATTTCCTGATTTTCTGACGTCATCGCAGAAGCAATGGGATGGGCCGCTCTGCCGAATTGCTCAAGATAACTTACTAAAAACGTCTTGTAGCTCTGCAAAGCGCGCCCGCCTATTAGCATCTGCAGAATGGGAATCTGGGCTTTGGTTGCAGGCACTACCATCCGCCAACTTGGGTACTTTGTTGCATGATGGCACTTTTCGTTTTGCGGCAGCACTCCGCTAAAACTGTAGGTAATACGGCAGAAGGCGCCGTTCGTCCGTCGCGTTTGTTTACTTATTTTTTAGTTTACTTGCATTAATTGAAATAAAACAACCATGTATGAAGCAAATAAATCATATAAAATTATAATTTAAAGATTAATGTTACTACAAAACTTAAGTCCACAATCATCGCCGAGACGAACGGCTGGCGCAACGAGATTTCGTAGATTCGTTGCTTTCGTCAGACCGTTCGCCGCCTAAAACCGTTCCGAACGAGAACCGTTTCGAGGACTAGTTTCCGTTCTGAAAAAACGGTTGCGACTCGTTGTCGAAAAAACTGACCACGTGTAGTACGACGCGACCTCGTATCGTGTTTATGTGCATGAGCCCATACCGGAGATTGTTCGTTAAATGCGGAATCACTCGTGTTTGCAAATTATTCCTGAGCGTTTAATTATGAGTCAAGTAGTAACGTTTCATTTCAATAAGAACACAGTTAAGATATTTAGAGGTTGTTAGAAATGCGTACGTGTGCAATTCGCCCGGATATTGATCTTTCTCTCTGTTACTTGAGCCTGTTCTCGATGAAACAGGGTGAAATGTTATACTATTCCTGCTGTAAAGTGGCTCTAACCCTCCCGATATTGAATCGCGTACGTGAGTGAAGTTAGTGAATATATAAATGTAGCCGCTAGTAGTAACAGTACCTCATCATCATCATTTCGAGTAGGTGTCACGGTCAATCGGCCATGCACACCCTGGTGTCAGAGTTGTTCGGAACCGCCTCTCGGCCTATGACGTGGTTCCTTTAACGACTACCAGATGGCAACCGGGACCAACGGTTTCCGAAGCACGGAATTATCAGGTTACGTTCACGTTAATTATCAGACAATCAGGTGATTCAAGCCTTCAATGTCCTAAGTAAAAGTACCTAGTACCTAGTAGTAGTAGTAGTAGTAAAGTACCTAGTAGTAGTACTTTATATAAAATAGTTGGTCTGTATCATAAACATGCAATATCTAAAATTCCGCTTTCCTAACATGAAACATCCCATAAACTAAAAGTATTACAGAAGTGTAGAATTCTAATCATATTATAACAATCTTTCATTTTTAGGGTTCCGTACCCAAACGGTAAAAACTGGACCATATTAACATCGCTCCGCTGTCCGTCTGTCACCACGCTGTATCTTATGAACCGTGATAGTTAGACAGTTGAAACTTTCACGGATGATGTATTTCTGTTGCCGCTATAACAACATAAATACACAATACTAAAAAATAGAAAGAAATATTTAAGTGGGCTCCCATACAACAAACGTGATTTTTTGCTTGTTTTTGCTCGATATTAACAACGGCGACAGGTACACGCTTGAAATATTCACAGAATATTTGGATATCACTTTAAAAATAAATAATTATAAAAAATTAAATAAATATTAAAGGGAGGCTCCCGTACAACAGACATGATTTTTTTGCTTTAATTAACTGGGTAAAACTTTTTGAGTCTAGGGAGCTACAGTAGGCGGACTTAATGCTATGAGCATTCTCTTCCAGTCAACCTTCAGAAAAATCAGATAAAAAAGTAGGTGGTAAAGTGTAATACAAAAATACAAGAAATATTATATAATTTTACTATTTTAAGCACACTTTTTGACTAACTTTGTAATTTTATTGCTACTGTGTTCTTATTATAACTTATACATTACATTATTTGACAAGACGGTACAGTATATTATTTGACTAGACTCATACATCTATATTTTATTTAATTTATGATCATAGTGATTTAATATTCCATTATTTAATTAGACAAAATTGCGCACTCGGCGCGGTTGATTAAAAATAGACGGTGTGGCTTTCGTAATAAGGAAGATATTCCAGAATATTCATTTATTAATTATAATCATGGAGCACTGAAAACAAATTGTTTGTCCACGCTTATTAAGGTTTTTGTAATAAGCTCTAGGTTATAAATTTTTTGGATAACTCTCCTTTTTTCTTATTTAATTTTCTAAAAGAATCCGTAACTTTGGTACCAATAAAGGGTGAAATTGAATTATTAGCAAACGTTTAAGGAGTGACTCAGATCACGAATCTGAACAACTTTCATTATAGGACCAACTTTGACATCGTAAAAAAATTATCTGCTATTTCAACCAGCTCTTTTGCTCTTCAACAAAAGTGGAAATCTACTTGGCCAAAATCTATGGAACAGCTGATTATAATAATATGAATTGAATATAATTTCCTGTATAGGAAAAAAAAAAAAAAGAGCGACCGAAACAGGATATACTGCCGAAATTGAAAACTGAGCTTTTGGTTTGGATCTCAGTTTTGGTTTCGGATTTTGGGATGAATCCGAAATCCGAAACCTTAATGTAATAAATAAATATATAGAGACATATCACACAAATTGAGCTAGCCACACAGTAAGTTGTGAACTTGTGTCGTAGGATACTAACCCAGCGGGCCCGTGGTGCCCCGAAGCAAAAAGCTTCATTAGCGAGATAGGACGTCGTTTAAGGGACAGAGGCTATAAACCATTGCTCCGGATGGTATCTGGTTCAAAGGATTTCCGTTGCCATTCAAAGAAGCAATGCCGCCAGTGTCATGGGGTCCTTTGAACCGGGTACGGTCCGAAGTGGTATATTTGCCTAATTTCTTTGTAATTAATTTGACTACTTTTTGGTTAAATAAATTACTCAACGATACAATATTATTTATTAGATAAACATCCAAAACATAGGTCAATCTGAAAAAGATCGTTTTTATCATGACCTGACCGAGGATCGAGCCCGAGCACCCTCGTGTCGCAGACTGGCGTGTTGACCAATGCACCACTGAGCTCGCTTATATATATGTAGTACATATATATATGTATATGTATACGTGTATATGTAGTAGTTCATTTTCACTGCTACCCAACTGGGAACTCTGTTGAGAGGAGTTTTTACGACTTAGTACAAGTAACGTGGAGACGTCTCCAGTTTATATTATAAGAGGCAGCTAGGAGTTATGTGGGCGTTAACCTTTCACGCAGGACCACTAAACTTAATACTACACTATGACAGTTAGAATTATCACAGTTATTAACCGAATTCAAAAAAGGAGGAGGTTCTCAATTCGTCGGAATATTTTTTTTACAACTAAGTTTAGGATATGTTATACACGGTAAAATTTAGATCGTTCTGAACCCTTAAAGGGGTGATTCAGCCCATCGATATGTCGATATGAACTGTATCAGTATATTTGTGGGAAAAGGGGTATGACTGGATGCGTTTTTTTTATTTGAAATAGGTTTTTTAGGTGCCTTTCAATCAGTCATTCTGGAAATCCTTAGCCTATCTCCAGCAGTGGACTTCTTGCGGCTGGGGTTTTCTGGCAATGGTTCTTATATATGTTTTATTATATGGTGCAGCCGGTGGTCCCGGCTGCCATCTCGTAGTCGTTAAAGAAACCACGTCAGAGGCCGAGAGGCGGTTCCGAAGAACTCTGACACCACGGTGTGCATGGTCGATTGACCGTGACACCTACTCGAAATGATGATGATGATGCAACGGCTTACAGGATAGAAGAATTTACATGTCGGGGGACGCTTAATTTTTTAGGGTTCCGTACCCAAAGAGTAAAAACGGGACCCTATTTATATGGCTCCCCTGTCCGTCTGTCTGTCACCAGGCTGTATCTCATGAACCGTGATAGCTAGAGAGTTGCCATTTTCACAGATTATGTATTTCTGTTGATGCTATAACAACAAATATTAAAAAACAGAATAATATAAATATTTACGGGGGCTTCCCTACTACAAACGTAATTTTATTGCTCGGTTTTGCTTGATATTGATAACGGCAACAGATAGACGCTTGAAATATTCACACATTATTTAGTTATATATCAACTTCAAAAATAAATAGATTTCTTTCCCGTATTCATAGATAATAATACGGAACCATTAGGGCCGGTTTTTTTTTAATTTTTAAAGTATAAATTATACCTTGTTTTCCCTAGGCAAGCTTAACGTGTGAAGTGTGACGTTATTATACCTTTAACACCACCTTTAAGCGCAACTAGGTCAAGTCATAACTAAGGAACTCATCAATATAAAACGCTGTTGAGAGTAATAAAAATAACCTAAAGCAGTAAAGTTTATTTATTATCTCTAGATTAAATTGCTTGCGCTTTACAATGGGCTAACATGAAAGTTAAATTAATAAGGTTGAGCTTATAAAAGCTCAAGCTTTTAGTTCAAGTTTTTATAGTGTTTGTTTAAAGTCTATTAGAAATATTAAAATATTGTTGCTGAAACAATATTTTAATATTAGAAATATTGTTTCTTCCATGATGGTCTAAGAGAAAAGAAAAAACGTAGAACGTGCCAGCTGCTTCGCTTCCCGCGCAGAGGTAAAAACCGATCAAGGGATTGGGCTATCTGCGGAATCATGTCAAAAGGTGATGCGGCTAGCAACACATCACTATTTTGATTCCTTTTTTCCATCTACACACCCTCCAACATGCTAAATGTGGCCATAAAGTCTTATAGACCTAGGCTCTGTCTACCCCGCAAGGGAAATGGACATGATACTATGTATGTATGTAAATATTTTTTTGATTAATAAAATTAAGCATTTCGTCATAGGCATGGACGATATTTTATTTTCAACTACGGACCTGCTGACTTCGTCCTGCCCGAATTTCGGCGGACTGCACAGCTTTTGTTTTGGATTGTTTTGCAACTTGTGTCTAGTGGACTTCATAATGTGAAATCGAGACGCAATTTTTTTTTTTTAATCTATTATGAATCGGTGTAATTTGGTGTTATAAATGCCCATACTAACTAAATACAATATAAACATGAAGTGAAAAACAGAGCACTACAAAAATGTATCTTCGAAATCTTGCCCGTGTGGCATGGTGGCAAGAACGGTGGCTACGTACCCCGTTGGATTGCTATGCTGATCTGTTAGGCGAAAAAGCAGCTAGCCCTCTTATTACTGGCAGCCGACATGAGCCGTGGGGCAAGCCTTTAGTCTTGCAGTTTCGGTTATAAAACTTACCAAATTCATTCATTCATTTCGTGTAGGTGACACGGTCAATCGACCGCGCACATCCTAGTGTCAGAATTCTTCGGAACCGCCTCTTGGCCTCGGACGTGGTTCCTTTAACGACTACCAGATAGCAGCAGGGACCAATGGCTTAACGTGCCTTCCGAAGCGCGGAATCATCTTTATTATCAGACAATCAGGTGATTAAATCCTGCAATGTCCTAACCAAACTGAAAGCAACTAAACAAAGTATGCTTCCCTTGGGAATCGAACTTACCAAATGAAACAGCTGCTTTAAAGCTCATGTGTAACATCGTAACCTTTATCTGCCATTTACGTAGAGCTTGCTACGAGACGTAGCATGTCTACCGCATTCCGTAGACCTTCTACGAGTTTACGTAGCAAGTGAATAACACGCTACGCTACAGCATTTCCGTTTTTCAAGGATACGAGTACATTTTTGTACAAAGTATGCTTTATATGACCTTGTTTCGTGTAGTAGTAGAAAATGGTTTTTATATTGCAGTGTTTAACACGTGGATACTGCTGCTTAAAGTTACTTATCGACTAGCTTTTAATGACAACAGTCTAACGGCTTAACGTACTTTACTTTTCGGCAGCGCTTATCTTTACTTTTGTTTACCTGCATCTGCTTAATTGTGACTTTATCAATTATGACGGCGATTCTGGACAGTAATTTATTAGGTACTAGCTGTTGCCCGCGACTTCGTCCGCGTAAATTTCGGTTTGAATGTATAATAAAGTAAAATAAATCAATATACAAATCATATTAATATAAGAAATACCTACCTTAATTGTTGTTTAGTAACGATTTCTACTAATGGATTTTTCTTAAACGATTTCATGATTTTGTAGACATTAATTACGCCACCAGGTTGACTTTTTGGCAGCAAGCTCCTAGCATTCGCAGTCATCGCTGCATACAATGAGGTACCTCATTTACCCATCCTTATAGCGCAGATGTTCACCAACATGTTGTTTATCTTTTTCCATTTCAGATGAGAAGCCTAATAAAACATTGATATTATAACTTTTGGCTAGCTTAGCGAACTCCGTGGCGCAGTGGTCAACACGCCAGCCTGCAACACGAGGGTGCCCGGGTTCGATCCCCGGTCAGGTCATGATGGAAAAACGATCTTTTCGTGATTGACCTGGGTATTAGATGTTTATCTATATAAGTATCTGTTATAAAATATAGTATCGTTGAGTTAGTATCCTACGAAACAAGTTACAACTTACTGTGTGGCTAGCCTATTTTGTGTGATTTGTTAATAAATTAGGTGGCAATGTATAATTAAGAGGGACAAGTCATAATAATTGATGCTCTTTATTTGACGCTTTCTATAGAATATATAGTTGGCGGTGTAAAAAAGGCGAATTAGTTTATTAGAGGCTATGTCATTTTCCCGTTGCTTAGTTATTAACTTAGAAGGTTGATCACGTGGCCAATAAATAATTTTGTGGCTTGACTTATAATTTCCCTATATTTATTATTATAATTACTTTAATTTAGCCGTGTGGTATCCGGCAGAGTAGAATAGGACCACTCCAAGTCTTCCCGTGGGTGTCGTAGAAGGCGACTTAGGAAATACAAGCTAAACAAAGCTTATAAACATCTAAGACACCTCTCCCGTCTGGCCAGCGTGGAGACTGGAGAGTGTAGGCCAAGTCCTCTGGCTGCTCTGGCCAAATATGGCCCTAGTAGTACAGAGAGGGTCGTGCTCCTGTAGTGGAGACTAAAAAGAACCTGATGATGATGAATTTTCATACAAACAACTGTCTACATTTCAATATACGCTACACACAGGTGATAAACAGAATCTGTTTAAAAAATCGAGCTATTCCCGTATAAACACCAACACAAGTGAGTTGCGAAATTGCAGGTATTTTTACTAACAACAGTGTTTGCCCCCCTCGTAAGTCGCGCGTATCACACCTGCAACACTTGACCTCTGCTAGAGTACTGGATATGACTAGATATTGTTATGTTTTGTTTGTAAAGCTTTTATATATTTTATGTATTCTATTTTCTTTCTTTTATTGAGGTCGTCCCTCCATCTCCTTCTTGGTCTGCCTCTGCCACGGCAGCCGTCCGGTACCCAGAAAGTGGCAAGCTTTGCCCACCTTTCTGGGCGCATGCGACAAACATGTCCTGCCCAGCTCCATTTCAACTTGGCAGTTCTAGCACCTACATCCGCAATTCGTGTCAGGGAGCGCAGCTCGGTGTTCCTAACTAAGTCCTCGATAAGTTTCAAAATGGATGGCCAGAAGTAGCGAAGGATAGAGATGACTGGAGAATCCAGGGGGAGGCCTTTGCCCAGCAGTGGGACACAAAACCAACAGGCTAGGAAAAAACAAAAAAAAATTCTTTCTTATCCAACGTGTAATAACACAGGTAAGATTAAGCGTAGCAGTGACGTGCATAAAGACAGTGGGTATCTTGTGGCTACCCTATACTCACTAAATACGTGTGAATACAACTTTATTTCTAATAAAAAAATAAACGTAAGAATGTACGCGCGGCGCGACGATCTCATTTCAAATTTTGCACGAGTCAAGTTTATAGGCTAGTCCTAGTTAGATAATCAAAAAACATTGGACACGTATTTTTTGTTTTATCAAATAAATAATACATATATGATAAGCATAAAGCAAGTCGAAGTTCATGAGTGCTCGTGACGTCCAAGTTTGCGAAAAATTGTAGCAAACTATGACGTCGCACGGAATTAAGGAAAAGGGCTATATCTTTATAATTTATTATCTAATCGACAAAAGAAAAAATACGTATCCAATATTTTTTTAAAAGTCTAATTGACGGACTAATTATATATTTTTAAGGAAATTAGCCTCTTGCGGGCGATTGTAAAGGCAAATAAGATAAGAAGTCTAATTTGTCACTCGCACAGGAACATCTATATACATGGAAAGAACTCTTCTCTTGTAGTGTGTGAATAAACATCTTTGAGACACAGCACACACGCAAATAAAGTCATGTTAGTGATGATAAAATTAGACGCTGACTATCAATACGTCTCGCTCTCAGACGCTACCATCCTTTTTATATAATTAGCCAGTGAGAAAACGTTTTTAAAGTGTTCTTGGCGGGAATTTCGGCGGACTGCACGGCTTTTGTTTTAGATTGTTTTGCAAATTGTTTCTAGTGGACTTTATAATATGAAATCAGTGTAATTTGGTGTTATAAATACCCATGTTTATGAATAAAGTGTGGAATATAGTGTCATGGTGCGGCTGTAGTGAGATTTACTTAGCGGGCTGGTGTTTGCTCGTCTCATTGCGTCGTAATCAGGGGCTCCGTCGAAATCAGCGAAATAAATTACACCATCATTTCGTTGATACACAAGCAAGGATAACTCGAAAAATAACTAGACACTGGCTAAAATAAGCTTCTGAATGAAGTTTGAGGACCAAATAGAAGAAAAAAGTTTTTAAAGCTGGCATCATACTGACGCTACAGTTTTGCGTTTATTACCATTTGTCGTTTAAAATGAGTACACCACACGTACACTGGGTCATCGAGCTTTCCATCACTGAAAATTGTATTAGCTTATTTAACATTTTGTGAAGCATATTCACACATTCATGAGTGTGTGAATATGCTTCACAAAAGTAAGATAGCCTTTGTTTAAAAAGGCGATACATTTACGTATATCACCAGCACATATGAGTTGCAAAATCGCAGGTATTTTTGCAAACAATGGTATGTGTCACCTCGTAAGTTACCCGTATCACACACACACACACACCTGTGACACTTGACCCCGGGTAGGGAACTGGATGTGACTAGTGCTGTAAAAGACTTGAATTCTTACAATCTTAAATTTGAGACTTGAGGTATTTTCATGATTCGAGACTATTAGTCTTCCAAGCCATGAGTCCTTTGAGTATTTTGAGTTTTTTCAGTAACTTTTATTCTAAAGAGATTATCATTTGAATGGGTGCCTATTATATCTTCCCCTAAGGATGTCCAAAATGACAAGTTGAGACCGACCAGTAATAGGCGAGCTCCATGGCCAGCTTGTGACACGAGGGTTCCCGGGTTCGATCCCCAGTTAGGTCAAGATAGAAAATGTTATTTTTCAGATTGGCCTGGGTCTTGGATGTTTATCTATACATCTTGTAAATTGACACTCGAAGTTTCCTTATAGGGGTGACTCAGCTCATTAATATAAATAACTTTCCTATGAGAACAATGCTGGGAAATTTTAAAAAGATTGGCCTTTCCATTTCCATACTCAATGTTTTCTTGATAAGGCTGTTCGATCATTTGCGGTGGCTATGCAACGCTGCGTCGTGGGTACGGTTGTTATTTGAAAACATTTCCATCCCAGTGACCGTCACCTCTGTCCCCTATGCCTGCTCCACTACCAAATAATCAGTTTGTTTTCATTAGATCGATTCATTAGTTAGATCTTCAAACTGGTATGATGTTTCTTCAAATGTTCGACTATCGTGCCATAACAAAAACAACTTGGCCTCAGAAGGTAAAGGTTATGAATTCTTTGTTACTAAAATGGGAGCAAGGGTCCCCAATATAGGGCGAAACCCCTTAATGTAACAAAATGACGGTCTAAAAAATGAGAATCCTTTCATCCAACATTAATGTCTTTCAAATAAAACAAATACGTTAAGTAACGCTTCCATTGGTGCGTGGTCTCCATCGACCCAGCGACCTACTTCACCGCTCATTTGTCATGCTAATGCAAACGGTCGGGATGAGCGGTTTAATAAAACATTAACAATGCATATTACTCACGTATGACACCTGTAGCCCTGTTTTTATTGAGTTCCAGGTCGCTATCAATATTTTTCATTAAGGAAGTGGTGGAAAAGCGTTATTATTTACAAGGTTTTGTAATCTATACTAATATTATAAAGCTGAAGAGTTTGTTTGTTTGTTTGAACGCGCTAATCTCAGGAACTACTGGTTCAAATTGGAAAATTCTTGTGTTGGATAGCCCATTTATTAAGGAAGGCTTTAGGCTATAAATCATCACGCTGCGACCAATAGGAGCGAAGCATCAATAAAAATGTTTTGAAAACGGGGGAAAATTATTCATCTGTACTAATTAATCATAATAACAGAAGTTGCCGCGTACGAAGTCGCGGGCAACAGGCCCGCGACTTCGTACGCGGCAATTTCTGTTATGTTTATAACGGGACTTAGCACGAACCTTTTTATTATTTGTTTCGTTGACGTTTCGTCTCGTTGCGACCACGATGGATGTAACTTCATTGAAACGTCAACGGAAACAAATAATAAAAAGGTTTGTGCTAAGTCCCGTTTATATACATAATTATGTGTATAAAACGCGAAAGTTTAAAAAAAGAATAAGGTTTTGTAAATAATATTTTTTGCAATTTAGCTTTATTTTCCACTAGCTTTGAAACGCGGTTCCGCCCGCGTCAATGTCGATTTCTCAGGAACTATACTTTTTCCCGGGATAAAATGTACATTATGTCCTTCTCTGTACTCCAGACAACGGGTATGCAAAGTTTCATGACGATCGGTTCAGTGGATAGGGCGTGAAGCCGTCACAACAAACTCACTTTCACATTTATAATATTAGTTAGGATTATGATATAGTTTTTGATTCTGAAGTGAGCGGTAATCCAGGCAAGGTAATCCAGCCTTAAGAAGGCACACTGGATTACCGATCATTTATTTCTGCTTCTCATTTAGCGACACGTCTGCTCGCTCTTTGAGGCTACTATGTTTTATGTTATCTATTGTTATTGCTCACTCGATTACTAGCTTATCATGTTCCACTATTTACATTAATTTTATATTATACTAGCTTTCGCCCGCGGCTCCGCCCGCGTTAGTGTCGATCCCTCGGGAACAGTAGAATTTCCCGGAATCAAACATACCCTATGTCCTTCCTCGGGCCTTACACCTCCATACCAAATTTCATCCAAGAGAACAGAGTTACTTTCGCATTTATAATATAGACCTACACAGATCTTTTTCAATTGTAATTGTGAATTTATTGTGAATTTATTTACCTATTTTCATACTTCTAAGTCTACAAATAAGTAAATTCCAATACAATCTTTACCCCGCTATTTTACCCCTTCAGGGGAAAATATCGCCCATTTTACCCCTTAAGGGGGAATTTTTGCAAATTTCATCTACCTACACACATCTTTTTTAATTTTAATCGAGTATTATATACCTACTTTCATACTTCTAAGTCCAGAAATAAGGAAAATCCATATAAATTTTACCCCTTTAGAAGTTAAATTTCTTAAAAATCCTTTCTCAGCGCTCACTCACATCATTAAAAGAACTCCTGTACCAAATTTCAAGTTTCTAGGCGCAGCAGTTTTGGTTGGTTTGCCGTTTGCCCACGGCTACGCCGCCGCCGTTAGTGTCCATCCCTGAGGAACAGTTTGGACCCTTAAAGGGGTGACTCAGGTCATCAATATGAACAATTTTTTCTATGGGACCAATGATGGGAACTAAAAAAAGAATACGTCATTTCCTTAAAAAAGAGTACCGCCGCCCGGCAAGTTTGTATGGGAATGTCGATTTTTTTTCCCAGCATTGTTCTCATAGGAAATGTTGTTCATTTTGATGGTCTGAGTCACCCCTTTAAGGGTCCAAAACGATAAAAAATTCACCAGTGTATATTTGCAGGCAAACTAATGCCTTGAGTTCTATCTATAACTAATATCGATAACTTTTTTTTTAATGAACCGATTTTGATGAATCAAACTTTAGATGTTAAGCTGAGAAAACAAAGCAATTGGTGAAAGTTTGAAGTAAATCGGTTCAGTATTTTCGGAGATAATCGTGATCATACATACAGACAGACAGACAGACAGACAGAGAGACAAAAAATTCAAAAAAAAATTTTTTGCTTTCTATTATTCTTTTTAAGTGTCCCTCTATCCATTTCAGGCAAAAATTCTAAATGTACAGACAAAATATTTTTACTGTTTTATTATATGTATAGATTAGCTTTCGCCCGCGGCTCCGCCCGCGTTAATGTCGATCCCTCGGGAATAGTAGGTAGTACTTTTTCCCGGGATAAAAGGCAGCCTATGTCCTTCTCCGTACTCCAGAGAACTTGTATGCAAAATTTCATGATAATCGGTTCAGTAGTTACGGCGTGAAAGCGTAACAAACAAACTCACATTCGCATTTATAATATTAGTAAGGACTAGCGACCCGATCCAGCTTCGCACAGGTGCGATAAATTATACATATAAACCTTCCTCTTGAATCGCTCTATCTATTAAAAAACCCGCATTAAAATCCGTTGCGTATAGTCTTAAAGATCTAAACATACATTGGGACAGACAGCGAAAAGCGACTTTATTTTTTACTATGTAATGATTAAACAGAAAAAAGAAAAGATAACGTAAAAGGAAAATCAGGAAAATATCATACAAAGCCCTTCAGGTAAAGAGTTTATCACCTGATTGTCTGATAATAAAGATGATTTCGTGCTTTGGAAGGCACGTTAAGCCGGTGGTCCCGGCTGCCATCTGGTAGTCGTTAAAGGATCCACGTTAGAGGCCGAGAGGCGGTTCCGAAGAACTCTGACACCAGGCTTGTGCATGGTCGATTGACCGTGACACCTATTCGAAATGATGATGATTTAAAATGCGAATTGTCGTGCCTCAAAAGGCCTATTTTATGAATAAATCTTTTAGTAACCCAAAATAAGATTCACACTCGGATTTGTGGCCGCAGATGATACATTATCACGAGCTCCTCTGTGCAGGATTGTGATCATTAGATGTCATTCGTAGACTTCTAAAATATCTGTTAAAGTCTCTAATGTTATAATAATACAGCTCTTACTTTCTTAATTCCTGGGCGCTACAAGCCTTCATGAGCCTTGGTTTCGTCTTCAATCTTCAATTGCCAAAAATAGCCATATATAAATATGTTAGCTATGGCATTTTAAAATATGGAAACAAAACAAAAGTAGAGGAAGTTATTTATTTATAGTAAACCGCTCATACCATAGCGAATAAATATGGGAATTGAAATCCATAAATGAACCATCGCGCCTTTATTCATTTTCAAAGCGTTGCAGAAAGAATTTCAATTCCAATTCAAAAATAGAATACTCTCGTTTTTCAAAATGGACGTCCGAAATTTCTCTCTGTTTTACATATGTATGGCAAAGAAAATTTAGTTGGAAAGTAACGTAGTCAATTTTAGAGAACATATGCGGTTGATAGGCCTTTTTGTCTTGTATGTGTTTAATTTTAGTTATTTTTTGTAATATATTTTGTCACAGTAACGAACCAAAATAGAACTGTTCTAATATAAATCATCAATATAGTGCGTAGGACCCATGGCCGATAGAGCAGAAAGTTTCTGTAATGGCGACTACGTACCGGCAAGCGCAGCGTCGGACACCCACCGACCAGATGGTCGGACGAGTTGACCATGATGTCAGGGAAACCGGATGCAGGCTGCTTCCAACCGGTCATTCTAGAAATCCTACAATCCGAATAATACAACATTGAAAGTTCAATAATATTCGTGATAATATTTTTTAGTAAAAAAAATAAAAGTAAAAAATAATGTAGAATCCGTAAGCACAGCATCAAAAAATCGTTAAACAAAATTGATTTCTAAGCGGGATATTGGAGCTCAAACTAGGTCAAAGATTAGAAAATTGAACGTCCCAAACAATTTTCCAAAGCAAGGAAAGTTATTTGAAGCAAACACTTACTCCGCTGCGTCTGACGGGAACATTTAACTAATAGTTTCCTTTTGCAGCATTCGATTTTCGCTTTATTTTTTGTCTGTGGGTAATATATTACTGTCCGATTTTGTTACTGCGTCTACGTAGAAAGCTAAAACTAACGGCTTAACGTGCCTTTATAAGCACGGAAGTTTGATATAAACGCCCGAGGTTGCTTAATATGTGTGAAGCTAAATGCTTACGGGCGGTGGCTAACTTAGAGCTAAAACAAAGTTTAGAAAATTGAACGGTTTTAAAACACTCTTTTTAAATCCTTATCCTTACTAATATTATAAATGTGAAAGTGAGTTTGTTTATTTGTTTGTTTGTTTGTTACGCTTTAACGCCGTAACTACTGAACCGATCATCATGAAATTTTGCATACAAGTTCTCTGGAGTGCGGAGAAGGACATAGGCTACCTTTTATCCCGGAAAAGAAGTACTATTCCCGGGGGATCGACATTGACGCGGGCGGAGCCACGGGCGAAAGCTAGTTAAGAAATAAATGTGGTGAAAAAATTGCAGGCGGGGTTTGACCCAGCCACCTTAGGTCTATGTACGATCTACGCTTTGCCAATTAAGCTACCGCACTTCAAGCCTGGATGTCGAAAATTTCCACCATATCCCATTCCCCATATTAATGCTTAGTTGCTTACGTCCCTTTCCCTTTTTTTTACCTCTGGAAAGACTCATATCTCGTCTATCCGGCCACGGGAAGTCGGCCAGGTATGTGGGACTCGAACCCACTAAAACCACACGGCGTCATGATCCAGTCTGTATAATGCCGGGGCGTGTGCTTATTCCCCATATTAATGCTTACGTCCCTTTCACTTTTTTTTAACCTCTGGAAAGACTCATATCTCGTCTATCCGGCCACGGGAAGTCGGCCAGGTATGTGGGACTCGAACCCACTAAAACCACACGGTGTCATGATCCAGTCTGCATAATGCCGGGGCGTGTGCTTATTCCCCATATTAATGCTTACGTCCCTTTCCCTTTTTTTACTTCTGGAAAGACTCATGTCACGTCTATCCGGCCACGGGAAGTCGGCCAGGTATGTGGGACTCGAACCCACTAAAACCACACGGCGTCATGATCCAGTCTGCATAATGCCGGGGCGTGTGCTTCCATATGCTCCACAGCCCTGGTACGGCGGCCGCTATTTTGCAGCCCCACCTAGCTCCGGTACTTCACATGGGTAGGTAGGTGATTATAGCCTACATATTAAATACATATGTATTTAATATATAGCCATCATGATCATCAGGGATAATGTAGGATTCTAATCTAATCTAATGTATAATATAATATAATGGTGAAAGATTTTTTTAAATCAGTTCAGTAGTTTCGGAGCCTATTCAATGCAAACATACAATCAAATCTTTCCTCTTTATACTATTAGTGTAGATTAGCTAACTTTGCATTATGTAATTTAACTTATCACAACGTAACTTCTAAGTAAAAGACGATATACTCGTACAGCGTGTAAATGTACCCTCGACGTTCTCTTAAAGGGGTTACTCAGCCCATGAATATGAACAACGTTTCTTACAGGACCATGTAGGGATAAAAAAAAAGAGTTCTGCTGCCCAACCAGTTAGTATCGGAATGTCGAATTTATTTTGAAATGCCCAGCATTATTCCCATAGGAAAAGTTGTTCATATTAATGGGCTGAGTCACCCCTTTAAGCCTTAAAGAGACCTTAATTGACCCTCGACGTTCCCTTAAAGTTTAAGGGAACGTCGAGGGTCAATTAACACGCTGTATATTTGATTCGCAAGTAAAACATAAACATCATAATTGAATTCGTCCTCCCTAATAAAATAGTTAATGAGTTTTGCTTCAATAAATAAACAGTGAAGGGTTGATGAAGCGAACGTAACAAAATACAAACTAAATTAATAACTTGGGGAAACAATGACCCTAGGATCCAATTTAACTTCGTTATGTCTTTGTTAGTGCAAACTAAGTTTGGCGAACTAACACAGGTTAAGTAACTCAGTTGATTAATGGTGATTCTTCCAGTTTATTCTAGCGATTCCAAATTGACATTCATCACCGAATCAATTTCATATTTATTCAATCGATTGCTCTGTATCTATTATAGCTCAAAAATAAAAATATATTTTATCCAACATTACAATTTGTTTCTCAAATTTGCATATTTAGGTTGTTTAGAGATGTGTGAGGATGTGTAGCGAGGGATGTGTTACGAGGGATGTGTTGCGAGGGATGTGTTGCGAGAGATGTGTGCTGGGCCTGGTGAGTGAGGAATTGCTAGCAGTTACTAAACGGTGTTAGTTAGAGGTAGATGTGTATTGTACGGAAAACAAGAAACAACAAACACTTTTGTATTTAACATAAAATTTGCGATGAAGAAATCCTTAATTATGTCAGATGCCTTAAGGCAGTTAGTCTGACACCAGTGTTAACTTCTTACCCACACAAAAATCAAAAAAAAGCAAGTGGGTTTTTTCTGCCAAGACTTTCAAGTAAATAATCAATTCAAAAGACATTTCGTTTTATATTACAGTCCATATAAGCACTCTTTTATAATGTGAACTATTCTAACGCGAACAACCCCACCTGAGTACTTGTTTTTCGCTCATAAAACTTTAAGTTTCCCATAAACTCTTTATGTGAGGACGAGAAACTGGAGTGGCACTAAATAAATAATAAATAAATATATAGTTACATATCACACAAATTGAGCAAATTCAAATTCAAAACGTTTATTCAATATAGGTTTCTTTGAACACTTATTAATTGTCGTATTTCACTTCTCAACAATTGTTGACGTCAAAAATTTACTTATGGCTAAGTTTAATGCCGCTTCCAAAGCGGAGTGCAGAAGAAGCGGCAACAAACTGCACAGCGCATTTTCTCCAAGGACGACAACTTACAATTTTTGAAAACCTTAGAAATTAGGTATGTGGACTGAGTATACATTGGAGCTAGCCCCACAGTAAGCTGTGAACTTGTGTCGTAGGATACTAACTTAACGATACTATATTTTCTAATAGATACTTAAATAGAGATACATCTAAGACTCAAACTGAAAAAGATCTTTTTCCATCATGGCCTGACCGGGGACGAACCCGGGTACTCTCATGTCGCAGGCTGGCGTGTTAGCCACTGCGCAACGAAGCTCGCCTAATATTGCATACTAAATAATTCCTGGATAGTCTTTCTGAAAATTTACGGTCATCGTGACAATGCTATTTAGTATCACATTACCTCAGCCGTGAGAAGTTCACTGCTAAACAAAGGCTACTACTCCCCCTTGGGAGTAATATATAGCCAAGAATACTTATTCTTTGATCCATATTGCCATACTCACCACGCTTGGCAGGCGGGAGAGCGCAGTTTTTTGGCTTTTCGTGTCTCCGACTCTGCTGCCTATCGAAAGCATTCGCATGAAGAAGGATAGAAATTTGTTACATCTGGGAAGGGAATGGGATACTATTCACTCAGATGAATAGGGAAAATCAATGGGAAGAGATGTCATCATTATTTGTCATCATCATTTCAGCAACACAAAATCCACTGCTGGATAAGGATTCTTCGTTATGCCATACTCAACACGTTTGGCAGGCGGGTTGGCGAGCGCAGTTCCTTTGGCTTCTTGTACTTCCGATGCTGCTGCCCATCGCCAGCATTTGAAGCTGGATAAGGATAGGAATTTGTTGGATTTAGGGAGGGAATGAAGGTATTGGGATACTACTCACTCAGATGAATAGGGAAAATCAATTAACAGCTCGGGAGGCCGGGTGGGGTTCTTTATAAAGGGCGTGAATAGATTTCTTCAGGGTCGGCAACGCCACATAATAACTGTCCAACCAGAAGATATAATTTACTGGCTTACTGGCTCGACTACTAGGCTTTTATAATAAGACTTATAACTTAGCTGGAGTATCAAATTACACAACAGTGTTGTTTGACCCACTTTAAGTAATACGATTTGTTAGCACCAACGAACTACAAATGCTTAATTATAATATTAAAAGTTAGCGATGAATATTATATACGAGTACGAGTAGCTGTTGAATATTTCAGTGCTCCAATTCGAGCTAGTTTTTAACGAACTTTTTTCATGGATATTATTTATTTAAAGGGGCTTTAAATATGAAATATATTCAACTTTACGAAAAAGCTTAACTTAATTATTAAAAACTTATCATCATCAGGTCTTTTTAGTCTCCACTGCAGGAACATGACCCTCTCTGTATTACCAAAGACATACTTGGCCAGAGCAACAGTTATTAACAATTTGGCCAATTTCCTTCCTTTCATGTAAAAGTGACTTGTGTACAAGTTATAATTTTTTTATACAGAAAGTGAGAAAAAAGTCCTAGAACATCATAAACCCAACCTCCAAAAACGTTCTAGTTGTACAAGCATAAAAATAAATTTAGACGCCGACTTTTGTGCTTAATACAATTATTGCTCAGTCTACTAATAGATGAAATGGATCTTAAATCTGACCTTCAAAAACTCAAAAGTCCCAAAAGGCTTCAAAAGCAAGCAAAAGACTAAATTTTGAATACACTTAGTACAAACTTTGCAAGTTCCATTTCAATTGCACAATTGGATTAGCCGCTTTGTGGCGGAGTCTATTGAAGATAAACTTATATTTTACCAAGTTATAGCCCAACTATTACTAGTTGCGAATGTCTCTACATTTTAATTGATTGTTTGTTTAATTTGGCGTGTTTTGTTAAAAGGTTTATTGAGTTATAACAAAATTGTTAACTAAATTTATGTTCGATTTATCAATAATCAGATGAAGGAATAAATTATTGAGCAAAGTATTTGTTTTAAGTTATTTCGTATTTTGATGTGTAATATTACCTACACTATTTATTTGGAAATACAGCCGAGTTTTTGTTATGATGTAGGACCACAGATCAAAAAACAAGTGTTATCACTCGTGATTTCTATGAAAACTAGCGTCGCCTCATTTCAAGCATACTACTAACGCAATACAATTGAGTAGAAACTCCTCCTTTGGTCAAAGTTTCACTAGGACTTCTCACTTTGCACGTTATAATAGCACACGTTGGCATTTTTCTTTTTTTTTCTCGTAGCTCTCACTTTTGTTCCTTTGACGATCGCGGGACAAACTATTTAGGTGATTCAAGTGAGCAGATCGTGCCACGCCCCTTTGCCATTTCTAATGTCTTTGTTGTTCTGTGTGTAGGACGAGAACAAGCAAGCGAGTCACTTGATGGTAAGCGATCAACGCTGCCCATGGACAACTGCAACACCAGTGTGTGATAGGAGCGTTGCCGGCCTATCAAGAAGTTGGGGAAGGTCATGGAGAGAGGAAATGGGGGCAGGAAGGGGAGGGGGGAGGGGGCTTACCGAACGAAGCATAGAAGCGAGCTGTATAGCTTTTCTACTCAATTGTCGATATGAATTTGAATTATACCGATAGCGTAGATATACCACAAATAAAAGTGTGTGTTACTGTTCAAGAACGACAGCCGTTTGACTGATGGATAAGTAGCCATCGGCTGAACGTCTATCTGAAGTGTGTAGATAGGTACCAATATAAACATATGTTTATGTTAACCTCGAGGAACAAAGAGAACCGTCTTGTCTTAGTCCAAAACACAATTTGGATGTGATTATGTCTTACAAATCGATGAACGCCGGCTGCGCGCTCGAAAAAGTGTCACGTTGCGTGTGCAAGCGGGAGCGTGGAACAAGCGATAGAGAGGCACGATCGGCCTTAGCGTTCGGCTTGTGACGTATCTATCTCTCTTCCACCGTTGTCACGTAAAATTACCGTCCGTAAACCGACTTACCAATTTTTTTTTTCACCAATAGATAATGCATTATTAGATATTATTAGTAGGCTATAAATAACGCGTATGAAGTTGCGGGAACAAATAAGAAGGTGATAAAGCATTTCTTTGTCAAGTTCATTAACGTATTTTTGAACCGTATAAATATCTAAGCGAATGTTATCGCACGAAATGCGATCTGAATAATGAATAATCCCAGTTAGATCTCGAATGGTAATTAGGAATTCGGGGCAAAACAATTTTACTGTGGGATTGCTCTTAAACCGTGCGAAGTGTGGCTAGGAAGTGAGCGAAAATAAAGAGCTGTTTATGTAATGATCGCCTATGAACAGTTTAAAAGTAAGGAATTCCGATCAGAACAATTTAGCCGTGAGAAGTTTGGCCAGAAGACGAGTGGGAGGATAAACTGTGCCATGAGCTTTAAATTATGGCCCCATATCGCCTATGAAAAATATTTAAGTAAGAAATTCAGGTAAAAAACATTGCGGTAATTGCTATTAAGCAGTGTGAACGACCTTACATAGAAGGACCCAACCAACTTGGACCCAACAAAGAAACCAGCAGGTTTTAATAGTCAAAGGACTGTGGGTAAAACTAAATCGATTCCGACCAAGATATGGACGGTCTAATCACAACCTCTATAAGTGGGGTTACAAAGACTCTCCAGAAAGTAATCGTGGGGCCAGGAATTAAACTTTGTGGCATATTGTCGAAGAGTGCCCACTCTATGGTTTCTTTCGAGGCCTTAACGAACTCCACTCTCTTTCTCCAGCAACCGCAGATTGGCTGAAGAACTTAAAGTTAAATATTTATGATATATTGACCTGCCATACGATATGATAATGAGCAGTGTGAAATGTGGCAAGGAAATCATCGGAAAGAATTTTACCGTTTTACATTATATAGATATATCCCCAGATACTAAGTAGCCCGAAATCCGCAAAATTCGTGAAAAACGTATTTTTTTTATACTACTAAGTAAGCAAACAGGTGTATTTAGTGCTACGCTAAAAATATTTCAAAAAATAAAAAAAAAAACCATTTATTGTCGTACTTTATACCTACACATCATTCACAATTAATAAAATGAGAGTACGATTTAACAGCTTGTGCTGCCAGAGGTAGTCTTGAATAGCGTTAATTTTCAGGCACGCCCCCTTGTTACGCGGGAGACATATTTCAAAAAATTTACTGGCCAAAATGGACTAAAATAAAAAATAGATTACAATAAGGAAACTGAGTGGAAAAGAAAAGCAAAAAGTGGATTCGCGAAACTGTTTTTCGTGGCCCAACAGTTCTAATTATTTTCCTTCTTAAATATTAATTCCTTACAATGTTTGTAAGCAAAAATAATTTCAATTCTTCAAATAAAAAGCACTGTTTCTTTCTTGATTTTAATAGTTTTAATCTCTGATAAAAATTAATTGGTGTTTGTAGAGTTTCTTTTAGTCAGAGATTAAAACTAGGTATACATTGTTTGAATTTAGAAAGTATTCTTAAGTCTTAAATTATTCGTGGAGACGATAGAAGTGTATAATATGTATATTTTGTTAATAGTTTAGGTTCTAAAACGAACTGAATAATGTTCGTTTTAATTGACAACCAAACCAGTTCAGGGGCAGTATTAATTTTTGTTATTTTTATTTAGTAAGATCCGAACCGAGGATTTCACAGAAGCAGAAAGTCTCTAAGATCTGCGCCATAGAGTAATAACGTATTTTAAGTTTCATTAATTGAAAATGAAATAAATGTGAGCTACCATAATTAGTAATAAATACATACAACATCATCTTACCTTCCATCAACTTTTCCAAAGGGCCTCTTTTTACGGTCGTTATGTACGGTCACCTGCAAAAGTCCATACATACATAGTATCACGCCTTTTTCCCTTGCGGGGTAGACAGAGCCTTTGTCTATAAGACCTGAAGGCCACATTTAGCATGTTGGTGGGCAGTAGGTGGAAAATGGAATCAAACTAGTGATGGGTTGCTAGCCGCATCGCCTATTAACATGATTCCTCAGATTTAACCCATTCCCTCGATCGGCTTTTACGGTCTGCGCGGGAAGAGAAGCAGCTGGTACATTTTACGTTTTTTCTTTTCTCCCAGACCAGCATGGAAGACATACAGCATACATAGCCTTAAAGTAAAAATCTAATGCACTGATTAGAGAAGCATATATATTTAACAATATCATGAACCTTATACCACATATATAAGGTTGAAATTGCTGTTATTTTTATATAGAATCCGTAGCTATACACGAATTTTTACGCAACTTTTATATTAACTCTTGCAGTTGACCAACACGTAAGTAGGTGTTGAATTTATATCCTCACGCACGCCTCTATCTAAAGGACCGGAGTAACACCCGTGAAACATAAAATTCTTTTTGGCTTTTAGGACAGACCTGCCGGCCTATTTGCTAACTCAGTGTACAACGTTTTGATAGTCATTTCAAGGTACATTACGTTTTATATATCTTTAATAAAAATAGTCAATCATGGGAAACCTGCAATGTATTTCGAAGTGACTATCAAAAAGTTGGTCACTGAGTTAGCAAATAGGCCGGATGGGCTCTGCTTACTGGTAAGGGTAAAAAACGTGATAGTATGTATGTATAAAAACGAACTTATGGAAATTCGATTCGTCGGTTACATGGCGATTGCGCATGCAAAGGATTTTAATATAATAACAATGAATGTTGTGCTGAAACGAGTTTGGTTTGCATAATTAAAATCTCATTAGAGTCATTACGGTTATTTATGAGCGGAACGATTATATACAACATAACCGTTTTACAAGAGATTTTAGTCGTGGTAGAGCCACGCAACCGGCAAAATGAATTGCTAGTAGTATCAATGGGCCGGCTCATCCGGGGAAGTATCACACTCTCACCAAAAAACGACGTCTGAGTAGAAGCTTTATCGCTTCTATGATTCGTTCGATGAGTGAGAGAGCCGGCAGCCCATCCTTCCCCCTCTCCTCCCCATTTCATTCCCCCAACTCTTTGAAAGGCCGACAACGCACATGTCACACCCAGTATTGCAGTTGTCCATAGGCAGCGGTGATCACTTACCATCAGGTGAGCCGCCTGCTCGTTTGCCGTCCTATAAAAAGAGCTGGATGCATTTCCACCAAACTTATAACATGGTGGTATCTTTGACGTTTACACGACATTTCATACGAACAAGAGTTGCACTGCAACTATTCACAGAGGGCGTTACTTGCTACTTATAAAAGATAACTTTTTTTTCATTTTTAGATTACATTTATATCATTTAAATAAATGCGTAATAAGAAGCGTTAAATAGATATTGGGGCTTTAACATATTCCAAATAGTCTAGTTAACTATCAGTGGACTTACTGCCATCTAACGATGACATTTAAAACTAATCTTGCTAGAGCACGTGACTGCACATGCCACCCGTTGAAATCTATAGGAGAACCTGTAGGATTATAATATTTATGCTTTATAGTATTACTAGGTATTCCCGCGATTTCGTCCGCGGAAATTTCTGTTATTATAATTAACTAGCTTTCGCCCGCGGCTCCGCCCGCGTCAATGTCGATCCCTCGGGAATAGTACTTTTTCCCGGGATAAAAGGTAGCCTCTGTCCTTCTCCGCACTCCAGAAAACTTGTATGCAAAATTTCATGATGATCGGTTCAGTAGTTACGGCGTGAAAGCGTAACAAACAAACAAACAAACAAACTCACTTTCGCATTTATAATATTAGTAAGGATAAGGATAAGGATAAGGATTTCTGCTTTTTATTATTTATTCTTTTGTGTTACAGAAACCTAAACACATGTTGTATGAACTAATATCGATTTCTGTGTTCGATGTTTTTCTATACGCTTTTATTATTTATCTGAATTTATATTTAACGTATGATAACGGTTTTTCTTAGTAAGGAATAAAGTATCTACTGGAATTGAGCGAACTTTGCTACTGGGTTACCCAGTAGCAGGCCTGTCTCTTTCCCTGTGTATATCGAAAACGTGCCTACACGCGGCGACATTTTCGAAGGGTAAAACACTCATGGATAAAACCGAATAAACCCGGTAGCAACGACGTGAGTTTGGTCATATTTGGCTAGCTCCGTGGCGCAGCGGTCAACACGCCAGCCTGCGACACGAGAGTGCCCGGGTTCGATCCCCGGCCAGGTCAAGATGGAAAAAGATCTTTTTCAGATTGGCCTGGGTCTTGGATGTGTATCTATATATGTATTTGTTATAAAATATAGTATCGTTGAGTTAGTATCCCATAACACAAGCCTTGAACTTACTTTGGGGCTAGCTCAATCTGTGTGATTCGTCCGTATATATTTATTTATTTATTTATATGTTCACCGACTTCAACGAATTATGAATCGTGTGTTCAGAGCTATAAGTAAAATTGACTTGCTGTAGGTATCTAAACTGTCGTGTGGTATCCGGCAGAGTAGAATAGGACCACTCCAAGTCTTCCCGTGGATGTCGTAGAAGGCGACTTAGGAAATACAAGCTAAACAAAGCTTATAAACATCTAAGAGACCTCTCCAACCCGTCTGGCCAGCGTGGAGAGTGTAGGCCAAGTCCTCTGGCTGCTCTGGCCAAGTATGGCTCTAGTAGTACAGAGAGGGTCGTGCTCACGGAGTAAGAGTGCTCCTGTAATGGAGACAAAAAAAAAAGGACCTGATGATGATGATGATGAGGTATCTAAACTAAAATGCTGCGTTCTGACGCGAGCTAAATTACACAGTATCGCTAACTATATTGTGTTGAAATTTCTTCGAATACCTTTGCAGAGTGCGATTTCTGTCGGTAAGTACCTACTAGAATTATACTGTGCCTGTAGCAGGCAATTTCCATTCAAAGTACAAGATCAAAGGATTTCTGTGATATACTGAGCTTGTAGGCTCAAGGCTGCCTCACGCGGTCCAGTAACAAATTAGATTATTCGCTTGTTAAGACGAGGCCTCAAATGTTTGGTACCATCGCTCGGCAAAGGCGTACGCAGACTGATCAAGTGCGCGCAAGGGATAGCGCTTGGCGGTTTAGCCCGTGAATGATGAGATAGGAGATAGTCTCGAGTCACTCAAAGAAAAAAACGTAAGCGCCAAATTCGTTATTTCTATTTTATATAAAATCAGACCGGTTAATTGTATTTTCATATTTACATTTTGATGAATTACTAATAACCTATCTTTTAGTCTAAAAATCATTATTTCAGTCGTCGCATTTGAGCTACAATAACAAAAACTCTGCGAACGAAGACCATTTTTCAAAAATATTTCTATCGAGAAAATTTTATCAAAACGTGTTTTCATCTTACACTTTTGGAGATGAAATAGTCAAAAATCATATTACTTAGATTTGAAACTCCTAATTTAAGTATTTTGCGAGATAAATAAGGTTCAGAACGACCTTATTTACAGTGGTATCGCCTTAAAACAGTAAATTAAATAATCTTTCCAATAATAAAAAACTGACCTCAATTATAATTTTATCAAAGTAGTTTGACTTTGATGAAATTTTAATGGCCAACTTGAAAACATAACCTTTCAAACAAAAAAATAAATAAAATCTATATTAATATTATGACGCTGTTTTTTGTTTGTTTGTTTGAACGCGCTTATCTCAGAAACTACTGGTTCAAATTGGAAAATTCTTTTTGTGTTGGATAGTCCATCTATTGAGGAAGGCTTTAGGCTATCATCTATACTAATAATCATAATAACAGAAATTGCCGCGGACGAAGTCGCGGGCAACGGCTAAACGATTCATACATGACAGAGTTTTGAGATAACCAAAATTTAATAAAAATACAACCGAATTGATAATCTCCGCCTTTTTATGAAGTCGGTTAGCAAAATAACATAAAAAGAGTCAGACAGCATGTATAATGTCACGTCTGAGTACACCCAGCGCTGTGGTTTCCGGCCTTTTCCGATGCTTATATCCTGGAAACGGCTGCCGGAACTCATTTACATATAGTTGCATCCGTTAATGTCTGTATAGCGCTTGAAGTAGATGAAATATAAACTAATAAATTACTCCAAAATTTTAATACATACAAAAATCTGGCTGCCTCCTCTATCTGCGATAGTTTATTGATATGTAGGGAGAGGCTCGGTGGCCGTGTGGTTTCCGGTAGAGTAGAATAGGACCACCCCAAGTCTTCCCCAAGACTTAGGAAATACAAGCTATACAAAGATCATAAACATCAATGAGACCTCTCCAACCGAGAGTGAAGGCCAAATCCTCTGTCTGCTCTGGCCAAGTACGGCTCCGGTAGTACAGAGAGGGTCATGCTCCTACAGTGGAGATTAAAAAGACCTGATGATGAGAGGCGCGGTCCGATGGGGGATCACAAGCGACATGACCCCCTCTCAAAATGTACACGTCAATAGTAACTTCTCAAAATTTACGGAAATAAAATGTTTGCTGACATACGGTACTTCAATGAACTACGCGACTATGGACATCGTAAGGCGTCGCGACGCTTAACGATGTCCATAATAATCCAACAGCGACATGTAGATCACCAAAAAGTTTATTTGTAGTAACTAGTGATATGCCGGAGAGACTCTTTTCTCATGCATTCCTTCTCAGGGAATTTTGCGGGATATTTCCAATAATTCTCGAGAAGTTCTCAATAATTCCCGTACTTGAGAGAAAGAAGAAGAAATTCCTGTGAGACCGACCCGTTCTCGAAAATTTCGAGAACGGAAAACACTAGCAGTAACCCTCCAACATTTCAGGCTGCGACCGCGCCTGTATATCGATTTAATTTGCACACAAATATCGTGTTGTATAAGTACTTCAAACAACACATCATCGTCATCATCTTTCCTCAGCCCATGTTCGGCCCACTGCTGAGCAAAGACCTGTCTTCGTTTTCGCCATCCGTCATCAGACAACAAAACAACTATGAATTATTGACCTCTTATTAGCTATATACCGTACAGGTATTTCATATTAAGTACTTTATTTCTTTGCAGTCCAACTTTTCCTACTATACCTAAATATATTCGACAAAAAGCACATTATACACAAATAAGAAGAAATATCACATAATCGCAATTTACAAAACAAACACTTATACATAAATACAGCGGAAATGTGTAATATTAAAGCTAATCATTTGTGTGCTGTTATGTCAATAAATATTCAACTCAGCTTAATAATTGTCATGATTTCCCGTTGGACCCTTTCTTAACGTCACGGAAATACGCAGTGAAATCAACAAATTAACAAACGAAACAATAGATTTGACAATTAAAAGCGTTTTAATCAATCAGACAACAACTTTTCCCGATTTAAGACTTAAATTAAAATGTAGATTTCAATTGAGAAGTCAAACTTTGTAAGAAATACCGAAACTTCGCGGTCCTAACAAGACAAAGTAACTTTTTTGCAAAAACAATACTACCTGAAACTTTCGGGCCGCTAATTTCTTGTTATTCTTTATGAGTTCTTTGTTTCTGGTTACTTTCATTAGTACGTATTAATCAATTAGGCACTAAATGTTCTAAGATAAGAGAAGAATTAAATTTTTCTGTGTGCTAAGGTGTTGTCAGGTAAATTTAGTAGTGCAGTGCGTGATTGAGACTAAAATATCTTAACTCACAGACATTGCAACTTTCGCATTTATATAGTGACTAGCTTTCGCCCGCGGCTCCGCCCGCGTCAATCTCGATCCCTCGGGAATAGTTCAGTAGTTACGGCGTGAAAGCGTAACAAACAAACAAACAAACAAACTCACTTTCGCATTTATAATATTAGTAAGGATAAGGATTGTAGGATTTGAAAATAATAAAGATATATCTACATATCTCGCGTATGCCCCTTAAGTTCAAAGGGAAAATGTATAAAAGCGTGATAAGACCGGTAGTTTTGCATGGTTCACAGTTTTGGGCCACCAAGGTGACGGATGAATACACGATTGCATACAGCGGAGATGAGAATGTTGAGATGGATGAAACCAACACTGCTCCTGTTACACCCTGGTTGCAGTTGTCCGTGGGCAGCGGTGATCGCTTACCTTCAGGTGACTCGCTTGTTTGTTTGCTGTCCTATAAATATATCTACTCCTAGTCTTCCCATGTAGGTCGTAAGAGGCGACTTAGATAATACTAGCTAAACTAAGCTCATAAACATCAATGAGACCTCTCCAACCCGTCTGGAAAGCGAGGAGAGTGTTAGGCCAAATCCTTTGTCTGCTCTTTTCTTTGTTTGCCTGTTGACCCGGGGGTCGTGGGTTCGATTCCCACCGGAAGCATACTTTGTTTAGTTGTTTCCAGTTTGGTTAGGACATTGCAGGCTTGAATCACCTGATTGTCTGATAATAAAGATTCCGTGCTTCGGAAGGCACGTTAAGCCGTAATCCCGGCAGCCATCTGGTAGTCGTTAAAGGAACCACGTCAGAGGCCGAGAGGCGGTTCCGAAGAACTCTGACACCAGGATGTGCATGGTCGATTGACCGTGACACCTACTTGAAATGATGATGATGATGATGAGTACAGAGAGGGTCATGCTCCTGCAGTGGAGACTAAAAAGATCTGATAATTATGATTATGAAATATATCCGTATCATAGAAAAACAATAGATTTATTTTTGCCTTTGTTTCTTTCAGTATTTCCCAAATAAAATGAAAAGAAACACGATACCTATTTTACAGTTTAATGCACAAAACGCGATGCCCCAATAAATATTAATAAAGTATCCCAGAATTTTAATTACTTTTGTAGGGGCTCAAATCTTTCAAATTTGATTCTTACAGCCTTAAATTAGATCATGTTTTGCTTTGAACACAAATGGTCACTAAGTGATTGGAAATGCAGGGTACCCTTCCGAACCATTTTCCCCGATATTTATTATACACTTTGGTCCCTTCGTTTTTGACCGATACTGCACGATAATAACATTACCGTGGATATATTATAAAACTAGCCATTATCAATAATTCATTGCGGTCAAACGTTTTATAGTTAGAAGAAGCCTGAGGGAGGATATCTATGAAGGGGTTTTTAAAGTCGATCTGTTTTTGAAGCTTTCATAGCGCGGTCAATTGCTCTGTATAGCAAAACTCCATATAGCAAAACAGTACAATCACTATCATCATCATTTCGACTAGGTGTCACGGTCAATCGACCATGCACACCCTGGGACAATACAATACACACAGTACAATGATAAATAATATCTTTATTCTGTTACTTTTAAGCACTTACAACTTTTTCTGTAAGCTTTTTTAAATACCTACTTATTTAAGAGACTGCATAATTAATAAGTTGTCAGAGGTCTTTTATAGGGTTCCGTACCCAAATGGTAAAAACGGGACCCTATTAATATAGCTCTGCTGTACGTCTGTCTGTCTGTCCGTCTGTCAACAGACTGTATCTCACGAACCGTGATAGTTAGACGTTGAAATTTTCACAGATGATGTATTTCTGTTGCCGCTATTACCACAAATACTAAAAGTAGGATAAAATAAATATTTAAGGGAGCTCCCATACAGCAAACGTGTTTTTTTTTGCTTGTTTTTGCTCAATATTGATAACGGCAACAAGTAGACGCTTGAAATATTCATAAGATATTTAGTTATATATTCACTTTAAAAATAAATAAATTAATAAAAATAACATTAAAGGGGGGCCACAACAGTCATGATTTCTTTCCCGTTTTTATAGATAACGGTACGGAACCCTTCGTGCGCGAGTCCGATTCGCACTTGGCCGGTTTTTTTTTTTTTACTTTTAAGTAATTATTGCCCGTAGGTAAAAAATCTCAAAGGTAAAGAAAAAAGCATTTATTTTCTAGTCTTGAATTTCCTAGGATTTAATGCATCTAAACAACGTAGGCAGGCAGCGATTTGATTCTTCTTCTTCTTCTTCATCAGGTCTTTTTTAGTCTCCACTGCAGGAGCATGACCCTCTCTGTACTACTGGAGCCATACTTGGCCAGAGCTGTCAGAGGGCTTGGCCTACACTCTCCACGCTGGCCAGACGGGTTGGAGAGGTCTCATAGATGTTTATAAGCTTTGTTTAGCTTGTATTTCCTAAGTCGCCTTCTACGACATCCACGGAAAGACTTGGAGTGGTCCTATTCTACTCTGCCGGATACCACACGGCAAGCGATTTGATTATAAAAGTTGTTTTAATAGGTTTCTTAACTGCGAAAGTAGGCATTGTAAGTCTGATAAAGCTGGATTAAGTAGCAGGTTGTTGCAACTGTATCAAAGAGTACAAAGTATACAAAGAGTGTATAAATTTAAATATCTTGGTCATGTGTTGACCCCCGACCTCAAAGACGATGAAGATATTGAGAGGGAACGGAGAGCGTTGTCAGTGAGAGCGAACATACTGGCTCGCAGGTTTGCACGTTGTTCGCGGGAGGTTAAGATCACTTTGTTTAGAGCTTTCTGCACATCTTTCTACACGTGCAGCCTGTGGGCTAGATATACTCAAAAAGCTTACAGCGCTCTCCGTGTCCAGTTTAATAACGCGTTCAGGGTGCTGCTGCGACTGCCTCGCTTCTGTAGTGCGTCAGGGATGTTTGCCGAAGCAGGCGTAGACTGCTTCTACGCAACAATGCGTAAACGGTGTGCGTCCCTGGTGCGCAGGGTGCGGGCGAGCGGTAACAGCATCCTGAATATGATCGCTGGTAGACTAGACTGCCTATATGTCAACCATTCATGTGCCAGGATTCGGGGGGAGTGGTGCAGGAATGGCCTCTTTAAATTAAATTATATGTCAATTATTTGTACTAACATAGTTTATAAGCACTACTAACAATATGAGTCTGTGTTACTTGAAAATAAACGATTATTATTATTATAACTTGTTTCTAGCTAAACGAGATACACATCTTGGAGATTCACATCTTGGAGATAAGCTTTTAATACTGTCCTTATTCAAGGAACATGGCAAAATCCAAACTGGGTTTTTAGATGAAGTACTTAATTACCTACTTACTGCAACACTAGACAACAAGGCAGATTGAGTAGAAACGTAGGTAAATAATAAATAAATATATACGGACAAATTACACAGATTGAGCTAGCCCCAAAGTAAGTTTGAGACTTTTGTTATAGGATACTAACTCATCGATGCTATATTTTATAACAAATACATAGATACACATGCAAGACCCAGGCCAATCTGAAAAAGATCATTTTCCATTTTGACCTGGCCGGGGATCGAACCCGGGCACTCTTGTGTCGCAGGCTGGCGTGTTGACCACTGTGCCACGGAGCTAGCCATAATAGGTAACTACAATACTACTACTTTTTTGCACCGATTTACCTGCGCAGAAATATACTTTGTCCGGCCAAATGGTTTGCGCGCTTTGACAAGGCGATGCCGGCAGCCGACATAAGACGTGTCGGCGCCTGCCAAAGCCGCTATCGGCAGTATCAAACACTCGGCATGCGCTGTACAGACGCAGGATACATTGAGGCGCCGCGCGTAACGGCTGTTTAGTTTTGTTACGCAGCAAATAAAGTATACGATTAAAAATGTTTTTCGTCCTTGGGAAGATTAAATAAAAGCTTCTCACAAAAATTTAATTTTTGCAAAAAAAGATTGGTTTATGAAGTAAGTAAAACTCAAAAGCACAATTTAACGCTTAAATCATGTCAACGAAACTAACAAAAATATGTCGGTAATATTTAGACATTTTTAAAAACCGTCTTGTCCTGCGGGGAATACTGGCGAATTTTGGCCGAATTTTCCTTATTTTATAAATACATGAAAGCCTTAAATGGAGCACACGTAATGAGCCTCGAGGCCGACATTTTCGCTTCATTTACTGTGGCTCACACTTTGTGACATTAAAAATTAAATACAAACGTCTTTTAATTAAGCTTTTTTTTTTCAAAGCAATTTAAAATTTGTCCCTCAGGAGGATGTATTTTTATGTGGACCTGCGAGATGTAATTATAATTATTTTTAGGTGAGTATTACTGTTTTAGACGTAAAACATAGAATATTTAGTTATATATTTACTTTCCCAATAAGTAATTAAAGCAAAACAAGCTGATGTTCGCTTGTGGAACTCATTGCCAATCCACATTCGCCGAGCTCAAAGTCTTCAGTTTTAAAATGCTTGTTAAAAATTACTTCTTAGTCTTAAATAATTTCTTTGATTTTTTATTTTCCAATTTTTTTCTCTTAAAACATGTAAACGTCATCATTTGTGTTTGTATTATTTATTCATTTTTATCTTCTTTTTTAGTAATATATATTTACATATATATTTATTTATGTATGTATGTAGGTGTGTACGCTTATTATGTTGTAATTGCGCCTTACCGTTATTTCTAAAGTAAATTCCTATTCCCTAGCAAATAGCCTGTAAGAAATTGCTTTAGCGATAAGGCCGCCTTTGTACACAACTTGTTTATAATAATTATTATTTCTTATTTATTCCTGGTGCACTAAGGAGTTTTTATCTTATCTTATAAATAATATTAAAGGGGGGCTCCCATACAACAGACATGAATTTTTTGGCGTTTTTATAGATACCTAACGGTACGGAACGTTTCGAGCGCGAGTACGACTCGCACTTGGCCGGTTTTTAAATTTTATGTTTCATATTCCAACAAGGTGTGGTCTTGTACATTACAAGGATCGACCTAAACTACTTATACAAATAATTTTGATGTATAAATTAGCGTGTGATTTTAAAATACGTCGAATTCCACAATGTCATGCAGTACCTTCCTAACATCCAAGTTATTGTGGTAGTTGTAACCCTAAAAGCCGAACTAGTAGAACTGTAATCAAGTCGATCCCGGATATGTTGTCTGTTGTCTGAGTCATGTTTAATGTGCGGCCGATATTGTCTCTGGACATGTAACTGTCGTTAGAGAATCCTTGCGGTTACATAGGTTACATATTGATATGGCTAGAATTGACAACTTACATTTCTTTCTACGAGTATGTATTTTATTTATTTATTGTCATAATAAATAAATAAGTATGTATGTAACTAGTGGCTATGTAAGCTGTAGACTTCGCGGATCGCGAATCTTATTACGTCGAACTCACAATAGTCCTAAGCGTCAGAGACTCCAATGGCGCTTAAGTTCTTAATGTTAATTCCGCCATTTTAAATTTTTCCAAAAAAAGAATCGTCAAAAAAAGATATGTGATTATATTGAACCCGCGTACTAAATTACACGGGTACCTCTATCTCTGTGGCTCAGTGGTAACGCAAGTGCCTTTAAATCCCAGGATCCCGGGTCGGAAGCCCGGCCAAGTCAAGATGTTGTTTTCCATTATGACCTGGGCGGAGATCAAATCGGATATTTTTCAGATTGACCTAGGTCTTGGATGTTTATTTATATAAGTATCTATTATAAAACGTTATCGTTGAGTTAGTATACTACAACAGAAGCTCACAGCTTATTGTGAGAATATATCAATCTATATGATTCATACATACATTATATTAATCTATTTCTTTTCTTTCACCAATTAAAATTTTCCTTGCTCTCGCATACGTTGGTACCGAATCCTATTTCATTATGAAACTGTTCAATAATTCAAATTTAATTACTGAAATTGAGCAGAAATATTTGTTGAAAACATTTCAATTTTAACATGTCCTGCAATAGACACCTAATGAATTAATGACACTTATCGTAATTAGATCTAACGTAGACAATAAAACGATTCCACTAGCAGTGTCACCTCTATATTTCAATAACTCAATATCTCACCAAAACATTTCCGCAACCGAGATCCGGATATTTGCAAATCCCGGAACTATTTCAAATGCGGAAATATTTGCTTAACGAATCGGGATTATGTTTTATAGCTTGTGTAACGTAAAATAATGGGGTATGGCTCTCTCTGTACTGTGATTGGAATTCCCAATCACAGTACAGAGAATATCCGCTGTTTAACTATTTGTAACTTGTTAATCACATTAATTATTGATTTTACGCTGGTCTGGGAGAGAAAGAGAATTAAATGTACTTTCTGTTTCTCTTGCCTCGTTAATAAAACATCGCGTGAATAGGCGATCATCATCATCATCAGGTCTTTTTAGTCTCCACTGCAGCATGACGCTCTCTTTACTACCGGAGCCATACTTGGCTAGAGCACACAGATGATTTGGCCTCTCCTCGCTGGCCAGACGGGTTGAAGAGGTCTCATTGATGTTTATGAGCTTTGTTTAGCTTGTATTTCCTAAGTCGCGTCTTACGACCTCCATGGGAAGACTTGGAGTGGTTCTATTCTACTCTGCCGGAAATCACACGGCCTTACGGAATAGGCGATAGGGTTAGTTACTTTATTTTGCTTTCCCTTGGTTAAGGGTGTCATCCACAACTGCCTGTCTGGTGGTTGCAGGTATGGCATAAGGTACACACACCCGGCGTCCCGAGCTGCTACTTGTTTTTCCCCCATTCACCCGAGTGAATGGTATCCCAATAACTTCATTCCCTTCCCAGATCCAACAAATACCTATCCTTCCTCAGCTTAAAAGTGCTTCCGATGGGCAGCAGTGTCATAAGCACAAGATGCCAAAGAAACTGCGGTGACCAACCCGCCTGCCAAGCATTGTGAGTAAGACAATATCCTCCCATGAAAAGAAGAATCCAGGGGGAGGCTTTTGTCCAGCAGTGGACTAATTACGTCTGGAATGTGATTATGCTTCCCATTTTCACATTTGTCTTGATAGTGGGCATATATGTGTGTATTCCACATATGTGTTTAACATCACGCCAGGCATGTTATAAGGTCTTATGGTTTGAGCTCTTATTGGCTTTAGTTAACTGTAAGGAGCGTTAGAATTGACTTATTAACACTTCGGGATTAGTCTTTTTCTCGGGATAAAAGGTAGCCTATGTCCTTCTCCGTACTTCAGAGAACTTGTATGCAAAATTTCATGATGATCGGTTCAGTAGTTACGTCGTGAAAGCGTAACAAACAAACAAATAAACAAACGAACAAACTCACTTTCGCATTTATAATATTAGTAAGAATACCGAATACTATAATTTATTAATATTCTTTATAATGATAATTTATAACAATGATTTTTGACATTGTAACTTATAATTGCCTTATAAAATGTGATCCTTAATAAACTAAAATGTAAACAACCCCACCACAACACGATTTGTATTTAAATGAACGCATTGTAATGGTGAGATCATTCTTGAATTGATAATTGAAGGAAAATAAACTACGACAATGGAGACTTCTGAGGTAATATATTCCATCAGGTTTATCCATCAGGAGTGAAGAAAGGTTAAGTGAGTAGCATTGTGTATAATATGAAATTGATAAACCCAGTCTGCTCGTATTTTTATACCCTTGTAGGTCCACAATTAAACCACAAAGTATTGGAGAATCAATATAGTTGCATCCTTTCAAGTATTGAATGTTATCGAGTTGAGTGATCGGCTGTCGAGTGACTGAGCATGTTAGCTTAGGATAAGTAGTAAGCACAGTGTTATTGATGGGTAAGTTGGGAAATATTAGCTTTACTAGCAATAATGTGGAGTGTTTTATTAGAATTATAACAACGTACATAAGATGTATCACGATTGTTTCAAGTTGTGTGAATAGTTATGAGCAATCCTAAAGAATAAATATTTGAGGAGCTCAGTGGCTCTGTGGGCGTGAGCATGAACTAGCGATTACGCATGTTAAGCAACCCCAGGCGCAGTCCCCACTGGGATGGGTGACCGCAAGTGGTATAAAATATTTCGAGCTCCTCCGTGCTTCGGAAGGCGTTAAGTCATTGATGGAATTCGTCAATGTCCGATGCTTTGAAGCAGCTTGAAAAATCTGGCACCAGTGGCCACTTACACACACGAATAATAAAAACAAACAAACAAACAATATTTGAGTGGACACGGCGTCTTGGCAAACGTAGTGTAGGACGCCCTTGGGCTAGATGGAGCGACGATATACGGAAGGTTGCTGGCAGTGATTGTTAAAGAAAAGCTCAGTGGCGTACCATGGGAGTCTCCCCCATGGTACGCCACTGAGCTTATGTCCAGCAGTAGACGAGTGTAGGTTGATGATGATGATGATGACGATGAAACAATATGCTTACGATTTAAATCCGTGGCAAACTTTAAATCTCGAAATTAGGATCGTTAATAAAACCTGTGAAATAAAAACAAAATCATGGTAACACAAAAATCAAAAGGAAAAGGAAAAACAATTGGACCGCCCGTATAATATAACCGGAGGAAATCAAAATTCTGTGTAGTCTAAATATTTTTTTTCCAATTTTTTTTTTTATTAGGGATATTAATTCCGTGATGAAATATCGCCAGGTGGTTTTAAAATTAATCTGTAGATAAATTAATTTATCTACAGACCTTACTTTTAGTCTTGGTAGAGCCACGTTACCGGCTAAATTCATTTTTGCTAGTAGTAGCATGAATGGGCCGGCTCGTCCGGGGAAGTACCACACTCTCACAGGAAACCGACGTCTGAAAAGAAGCTTTACGGCTTCTATGCTTAGTGAGGTGAGTGAGAGACCCATGGGGTCCCATCTGACTTTGTAGTGTAAGAGGTATCGATCTGTCGATTATGTCGATTGCTTACCAAAGGTCTACTATTAAAGATCTTTGTCTCTTACAGTATTTGGATTTCTATTTGAATTGTGAATGAAGCCGTCTTTTTATAACGATATTTAAAATAAGTACTGTCATTATAACATCTATAAAGCGTTAAGTAACAAATATTTTCAGTTCAGTGACTCGGATTTCAGCGCAGTCAAACCCGCATTTACGATTGATGCAAAAGTAATAAAACTGAATCCCTATTCATTTCCACCGCAATTACATCGACAAATTAAACGGCGGATTTTCAGCATTTTAATTCCGCATTTGAAATAGTTCCGCGATTTGCAAATATCCAGATCTCAGATGCATATGTTTTAGACATTGAGTTATGAGTAGGATAGGAAATACTAGCTAAACAAAACTCATAAACATCAATGAGACCTCTTCAACCCGTCTGGCCAGCGAGGAGAGTGTAGGCAAAAGCCTTTGTCTGTTCTGGCCGAGTATGGCTTTGGTAGTACAGAGAGGGTCATGCTCCTGCAGTTAAACTAAAAAGACCTGATGATGATGATGATGATACCTCGATCAGCTTTTACGATCTGCACGGGAAAAGAAGCAGCTAGTATATTCTACATTTTTTCTTTTCTCCCAGACCAGCATGGAGAACACGCTCAGACGAGGAGCAACAAGACACTCCGAATCGATAATGTACCAGTTGCACTCAATCAACTGAAATTATTCGAATCGGGTACTCGATAAAAACTGAATCAGCTGATTGATTGGGATTGGCGGATTACTGGCGTGTACTGCAAGAGAAAAACGGTTTTTAATTAACTTTGTCTGGCTTCGTATTGGATAAATCATCGCTTACCATGATAATGACTTTTAATCCAATTTTTGAATAAATGCCGGTTAAGCAACCCTGGGCACAATCCTCACTGGGATGGGTGACCGCAAATGGCATAACAATATCTCGAGCTCCTCCGTCAAACGTGCCGTCCTTCGGAAGGCACGTTAAGCCGTTGGTCCCGGCTGTCATCATTGATGGCAGTCGTTAAGCTATGTTAGATGCCTTTAGGCAGCTTGAAACATCTAAAAAGGATTAAACAGCGCAAAATGATGACTAATATTGCTCTAATTTTGAGTAGTTCCATGCGAAAGAAATCTCAATTCCAAGTTTCCTTTCCTCATAAACCAACCTTTTATCCGGTGATGTATTACCTACCATTGGTTTCCAGTTCAACTCCATTAGCATACTCAACCCATTCACAGCGATATTAGAGGCTCAATACAATCTTTATCTTGTGAATGCTCCGCGACATCGCACCGTTTGTCATCCATTGAACCGTGAAATCACTATTATACTTATATCACTCTACACGGAAAGTAGTCGATGTATGTTGAATAAGTGGGAGTCATCATTTAGACTGTAGGTTTAGAGGCAATCCCTGATATTGTCCCTTTGGAAATGGCATTGAGATCGATAAACCACGAACATGAATTTTGTCTGTCATTCCTCTAATGCCGATTCGACAGTGATAGTTCCGCAAATACTGAATTATTTAGTAGGTCTCTAGACTGATCCGAAAATTGACATCGTTATTCGGGTAAGACTGAGAAACCGGGAACAGTTCTGATGGAAGAAGTGAGGTTTCATTTCATTTCATTTATTCATTGTTTCCATGGATACAGAAGATCTTATAAATTATTAGTGAACATCACGGAACATTAGTAGGGCATTACAATATATTTGAGTCTATAGAAAATCAAGTCAAAGAAAAAATGTGCACATGTCATATAATATAAAAATAAAAGAAGAATGACAGAAATATAATTAAAAAAAATGATTAATAATGCACAAAAATATAAACATTGGTCCTATTTTTATTTAAAAATCTCATCTAGGCTGTAAAAACACTTTTCTACGAGATATTCCTGTAGTATTCGTAGAAAAACGTTGTGTTTCTCTCCAGCTAATTTTATTATATACTCATACAGACATGACTAGTGGACTAGAGCTAAATAACTCGATTATGCTCGAAGGGGTAATTGCCCTTTGAAACGCGTATTCACATAATTTTCACAAGATTGTTCCCTGGATTTGAACAGGTCATTATTATTTCTTACGAATTGTACGTTTCGGCGGAAACTTTTGCCATTTTTAGGAAGAAACAGTACAAAAAAAAAATATTTTCCTGAAGTTATTGATTCATATACTCAGTTTAAATAACATAATGTAATCCAAAAATGTATGCATTTAAGGGTTTAATCAGTATTAATGCTTTTACCTTTGTTTTCTGAACAAAAGTCATTCGTAGAGATGGAAATATGTTAAACATTTCTAAAGGTTTGCTGTTTTTGCTGAAAAAAGTTGTATCTTCATGCAAACTTTAGCGTTTTCCTAAATGCCAAAGCACATGAACTTTCTGCATAAAAACGCATGATGCTGGCAAAGATGGAGAAAGTTGTTCGGTCGCGAGTACTTTCGAAATTCTGAGGAGAATTCAAAGTTTTAGTACTTTTACGGTTTTTCGTGCTAAGTACCTCCTTATCTAAAATGGTTATTATTATCGTTTATTTTTAAGGTTTTATTTTATCGTCGACTAATAAAAAGAAATTTGATTTATATTTAGAAACAATTTGAGCTAACTAATCATAAGTGCAGCTAAGGTCATTAAAATATAGGTATATAATTACGGTTAAGTAAGACGCCAACCTCGCACGCATTTGTGAGAATACAGGCTTTAGCCTATTCTTCCTAGGTTACCTCGGCATACCGTCATGACAAAAGGAGTCAGTCATGGGCGACAGTCACATAGTTCATTCATAAGCATGTTGCTATGACAGCAATGACCCAAAAAAAACTGTAAATCTCTGGCGTAATCCTGGAGCTATCGAAAATCCTGATTCTTTAACAGTAATTTCTTAAATTTGTGAAACAGTCAATGTTAGTGGTCAACATAGGCAAAATGGCACACATATGTTTAAAATGAAAATAATCTATCTATTTGCGCAATAAGTTTATAGCATTAAAGTTTTTATGCATTAAGTTTGAAAATGTATTAAATTTATTTACCTATCTGCCGAGAAAAGTTTATCAGTCTACAAACTTCAGGATTTTCCTAAACGCCGAAGCGCATGAACTTTCTGCATAAAACGCATAATGTTGGTAAAGACGGGGAAAATTGTTGAGTCGCGAGCACTTTCGAATCGATACGAAATTGGAACCTTCAAAAAACTAGTCTATGTTTTTTTAAAAGGCCGGCATCGCTCTTGTCACAACCCAGGTGTTGCAGTAGTCTATGGGCAGCGGTGTTCCCTTACTATCAGATGACCCGCTTGCTCGTTTGCCGCCCTATGTCGTAAAAAAATTAAAAATTAATAAAATCTGCCAAAAATCCGAAATTTTCGTACTTTTACGGCTCTTATTTTAATAAGATCTATCTGAATTAAGCGAGCCCCGTACAGTAAGCTTGAACTATAAGATACTAACCCAAAAATTTTAGGGATTAAAATCACCGGCGACTCACACAGCGCCTAACTCCAACATAATCGATTCCAAAATGGTCTGGGATGGTGCGAATATCATAAATCTTACTGAAAGGCAGGCACAACATACTGAGACTGGTTTGGGTGCCGGGGTTGACGGTAATAGCCGATGAGCTGGCATTCGTAGGACCCGAACCCTTTTTAGATCTATATATTAAATGCGTATGTCGAAAGCAGACACCAAGTTGATTTGAGAAATCTGAGTGGACCTTATTTTAAGGAGACATTTATTATAAACGGCACCAGGTGACACAAGAGGATCTGCAAATATAAGAGAAAACAGTAAAAAATTCTAATAAGAGCCGTGATTGGACATCTTTTAAATAACAGTTGCCACTTTAAATTGAAAATTGTCGAAAGTCCACAATGAAGCATGCGAGGAATCGGAGGAGACAGTGAGACACATTTTGTGTTGTGTGACCTAGCTCGTTAGCTGATAAGAGTTTGGACCTCTTCGGTTTGGCTCCTAAGCTAGAGGACTACAGAAACTTGCAACAGATGATATTCTGAACCTCATGAAGTACTTTTTCATAAATCACCATGCAGGTGAGTAAGGCATGGGGTAAGTACAAAATAACCTAAAGGTTAGACACGCTTCCGATTTTATTATCGGCCCCAATGACGATAAGATAAGAAATCAACGATACTACGTTTATAATAGAAACATCGAGAACCCAGGCCAATCTGAAAAATATCGTCTTCCGTCATGACCTGGCTGAGCATCAAACCAGGGATTCAATTGAAAGGCACTTGCGGTACTATTTGTACGGTGCAGGCAAGATGTTAGTCCCAACACCATATATCTAGAGATGTCGCTGATGGGTGGCAGTTGATGTTGCAGAGATACAAGACCACGTCACATACTTAACTAGTTTATTGCGTTGTCTTGGTATGAAGGTTGTGTGTGACGGTTGTTCTCGTTGGCTGTCCGATAGTATCTCGATATTAATAATAATTTGATGCTAATTGTGTTAAAACAACTGACACGCGACCCACTGGTATGTAGCCGGGTGTTGCTGATTTGTGCCAGGTAAGCTCGTACACCGTTGAACCACAGAGGCCGTCAAAATAGTTTTATCGTTTCTACATCATCCTGTAGATTTTAAGATATCAAACAAGACAACAAACAAGAATCTAAAGATAAAAGATCGTACTAATAGTATAAATGCGAAAGTGAGTTTGTTTGTTTGTTTGTTACGCTTTCACGCCGTAACTACTGAACCGATCATCATGAAATGTAGATTTTAAAGATATCAAACAAGACAACAAACAAGAATCTAAAGTAAAAGATCCTTAATATCCTTACTAATATTATAAATGCGAAAGTGAGTTTGTTTGTTTGTTTGTTTATTTGTTTGTTTGTTTGTTACGCTTTCACGCCGTAACTACTGAACCGATCATCATGAAATTTTGCATACAAGTTCTCTGGAGTACGGAGAAGGACATAGGCTACCTTTTATCCCGGGAAAAAGTACTATTCCTGAGAGATCGACATTAACGCGGGCGGAGCCGCGGGCGAAAGCTAGTAAATTATATTTATTTTCTCCAACAATCTAATTGTACAATGTATAAGGTACTTAATCATGGTGTAATCTCAGATTGGTGGAGACTGGAGCCTATAGAAGGCTGGGACTGTGGTACAGATCTCCAGTGCTCTCACTTCTGGATACATAAGCGAGTTACAAAAAAAATAAAATAAATAATGAAGCTTTCTTAATTATAACAACATTATTATAATCTCTCAGTATACATATATATTTAAAGTATAGATGTGTAAGTATGTGTGGAGAAGAATAGATGGTTGTAATTAATTATGTAGATCACAGCAGAGCAAAAAGTTAAATTATTATCTAAGTGGAAGGAGTAGGGTAAAGTAGGTAAATGTAGCTACAAAGTAGGCTAAAGAATCAGCAGACACACTTAAAGAGATAAAAGTACTAATTTTTATTGTAATGAATTAATGATGAGTTGATCTTGTTTCTTCCTAAAAGTACGTTTGAACTCTAGTCAAGAACAAAACGGCTAAGTGTAACATGAATTCAAATTTTTATATGGAGTTCCCATAGAGATATGATAATCCTGGGAGTTCCCAACGTGTGCTTTTAGTCATAAAGAGGTGGGAAACTTGCGTATGCGGCAAACGTCGCCGATTCGTATGCAAACGGCACAATATTTTTTCGCCCTTGCGGTTCCGATGAATTCACACTGACCGAGTAATAAGCGAGCTTTAAAGAGTTTGTTGATTGATTCATATACGTAACCAGAATTCTTGAAAAACATTTAATCGCTTTTATTTAATGTAATACAAAAAATAATAAAATACAAAAACAGCAATTAAGATTATAATACTGCAAGTAAAACTGGAATTAGTACTGCGTAAAATGATATGAATAAGAAGAAATCGTTCATTGAAAATACAAATATTTGTTGTTGAACAAACGTTTGTGCTAGTAAGTATTTAACGGTTTAAACAAACTCTACTCGAACTTTTTGTTACAAATGTGATTGAGCTAATCCTAAAAATCTTGTATGATTTAAGGATAAAAAAATTGGTATGTAAAGTCGGTTTACGGAAGATAGTTTTACGTGATAACGGTGGTGGAGAGATAGATGCGTCACAAGTCGAACGCTTAGGCCGATCGTGCCTCTCTTATCCCTTGTTCCGCTCTCTCGCTTGCATACGGAACGTGACACTTTTTCGTGCGTGCAATCGGCGTTCATCATCAAAAAGACGTCAAAAAGTTACCTAGTATTTGTAAGACCAGAACATGACATTCACTGAGTGAAATTTGTAAGGTTTACATATATGGAATATTCTCATTTTTGGACTTAGAAGAATGAAAATAGGTATATAAGATGTCAATAACAATTAAAAGTTATCTATGTAGGTGAAATGGATAAAATTCTCCCCTAAGTGGGTAAAATGAGGGGGTAAAGTTTTAATGGAAATTTTCCCATTTCTGGACTCACAGGATGAAAATGGGTAAGTATATATTATAGGATCCTGATTATCTTTCATCCCGGAAAAAAGAAGTTTTCCCGCGGGACCAACATTATCGGGAGTGAAGCTGCGGGCGTAAGCTAGTATGTAATCACTTCTTTATTCACTATCAGCTCGACAAATCTGAGCTAGACTGAATAGCCTACTCAGCTCTACAGATTATGATAATACAACATATAATAAAAACAGATCACTTAGGCTTCTGTAGTAATAAATGTCGAAGTAAAATGCAGAGATTGGAGATTATCTGCGATTTATTTTATCTGCTCTTAGGGTCAATTAAGACTAGGCGGAAGATTGCTCGAGCACTTTTTAGTGGTAATTGAATATCAACCTTATTCCATTTAATCTTATTTATTTTGATGAGGAAGTCATAACAAATATATTTTGCAATTTCAATCTATTCAGAAATCAACTTCATTTTAAATCATAAACTAAAAAATAAAAATTTATTTAAACTAATAAACAAATACCTACTGCTGCGTACTATTTCCAGTTTTGTGTTAATGGAATAAGGTTGATATTTATTGATAACTTAAAAAGTGATCGAGCATTATTCCGCCTGATCTGACCCTAATATTGACAAAGCGAGCAGGTAAGGAATTTTTAATCATGTCACGTGTTCTGACGCGAGTTTAAGATTTTTTTACCTATCCTAAAAGTGCACAATGCCCTTAAAAATGTTTTCACAAGGTCTCTCTTTACGGTATAAAGGTATCTCTTCACCGGAAACTGCACGGTTATAAGCGTTATAACAATAAAACTTCTATAGTGTCTCGTTTATTGTCCATCAAAGTGTTAAAAGAACATTAATTTATGACTAAAGATCCAGTTTTATTATAAAACAGTTTAGATTTTTAACTGACGAAGCCACGTCGCTCTACTCTGTTGTTAAACAGAACACAATTACTTAATTGTTTCGGAGTGTAAAGTACTAATTCTGAAGCACTCGGATCGTAACCATCGCGGGAATTGCGCTATTAAATAGTAATTGCTTTCCATATAAAATCAATTTTTACATTTTGCCCTGGAAACCTCTTTATTCTTTCTTTCTTATCTGAGATTTTTCCCGTCCCGTATATCCGCATCCCGCCAAAAAATATATACACTACACGAAAAGAAACGTCACTTCGTGCACGTAAAATCGCTTGCGGCGGCGTGGAACGTGGAACTTAAAACACGCCGAGGTCATAGGCCTAACACCATCAGACTTTTTCTAAGGAATACATGAACATTATTGTAATAATTCAATTGCGATTGCCTTGTTGAATTCCAATATAAAAAAAAATTACTGCTATTCCACACGCAATGTGCCAGAGATTTTTTAAGCGAGCAAAACGTTGAATGTACCAGCTGCTTCTTTTCTCTAGTTTTGTGAGAAAATCTGAATGCGGTTCACAGAATTCATCTACTTACCAATTTTCTACAGTATAGTTTATGAAAAATGTGACTGTAACATACGAACGGAAAGACAGATATGACGAATCTATAAAGGTTCCGATTTTGCCATTTGGCTACGGAACCCTAAAAATGCACATAGTTTATCAGGCATAAAACAATTTCAAATCTTCACAAATCCTGTCAATGTTCTTTAGTCAATCGAAGTCTATCTTTTCCGTTTTATCATTCAATAATACAAACCCAACCAAATTTCTTATAACATAAATGAAATATCCGATAGTGGGTTTGAATCCGAAAGGCCGGATCGTGAATTGTTCAGTAGGTGCGGATCCTCGCGGAATACAGAAAGGGTTGAAGAATGGCTAATCTGAATGAATGTATCTTTCATAAGACGAACTAACACAGGGCTAGGAATATGTAATGTGGAATTCATACATTTTTAATGTCTTTCCTTTTTATTTTAGAACTCTGAACGAGAAAAGGTCTGGCGTAAAAGTAACTTGTATATAGCTACCCGATTTGGAGATGACTACACAAAATGATGATGATGATTGCATCATCATCATTTTGTGTAGGTGACACGGTCAAACGACCATGCACAGCACACCCTGGTATCAGAGTTCTTCGGAACCGCCTCTCGGCCTCTGACGTGGTCAATGATTGTCCTTTAAGGCTTTCAAGTATTAAATAATTATTTTATAGAAATAGAAATATCTTTATTTGCAATAAATATGGTAAATTTTGTACAGATGTTATGCACGAAAATTAAGAAAATTTATAGTCTCACATGTTTCACTTTTCTACTTTTAGTTCCAATTTGTACACATTGTATACTTAAAGGGTTGAAGTAGATTTTTGTATTATGTCTCAAACATTCTCCACGCTCCTGCGAGCAATTGCGTCATTGAAAATTGAAATCCAAGGATTTGAAAACTTTTTGTAATTTTTTTAGTGACGAATTTACCTTGTACAACAACGTGCGATATGGTTTTAACAAAAAGACGATATGCCACTCGTCTAATGCTGTCATTGGCAGTCATAAACAAGATGTTTACAAAACACTCAAATCGCGCCGAGGTCATAGGCCTAACACCATCAGACCTTTTCCTGAATACATGAAAATTATTGTAATAATTCAATTGCGATTGCCATAACGAAGAGCATTATTCGAAAAGAAATGGCCGCTATTTCGTAGTTACGCAATGTGCCAGAGTTTTTAATAATTTGTGGACTAGATTTTGATTGTTTGCAGCGCGATGGTGCACATTTCAAATAAATATATCTACTCTGTTTGTTTAGGTATTTAAAAACATGTAAACAATCTAGATAAGTCTTTTTATTAAAATGTACACTTTTTAAATCAAAACCTTTACTTTTTACCAATTCAATGTGAAAGTAAAAGTAATTACATTAAATTCAAGTAAAATGCAAGTATTTCGATTTCTAAAGTGTACATTTTAATAAAAAGACGTATCAAGATTGTTTACATGTTTTTAAATACCTAAACAAACAGAGTATAGTTATTATAAAAATATTTTTCTAGATGTTTAGTTTTATATAATTTTAGATTTGATTGTTTACTATTTGAATATTGCAACTTCCAGGCCCACCATTTTTTCTTGCGATTTTACAAGCTTTTTTTGTTTAAATCATGTCAAAAGTTAATAGATTTCTCATAGTAGTTGGTCCAGTTGTTCGTTGAATTTGTGTGAGAGGGCCAAATTTTAAGTGAAACTTATAATACCCCCTTTTTGTCCGGCAGTTAAACAAATTGATATGAGTATATTATTATATATAATACTAGCTTTCGCCCGCGGCTCCGCCCGCGTCAATGTCGACCTCTCGGGAACAGTAATTTTTCCCGTAATAAAATGTACCCTTTGTCCTTCTCCGTATCCCAGATAACATGTATGCAACATTTCATGATGATCGGTTCAGTAGTTACAACGTGAAAGCGTAACAAACAAATTCATTTTCGCATTTATAATATTAGTTAGGATAAAGATTAAAGTAGACTTATGTTTGAAAATAATACAACATTTATGAACAAACAAACGGCAAGGCAATAATACTAACTCATAAAACGAAGCATAATATTTATACGCAATATGTTACGTTGAGAATCGCCGTTGTATCGGAAACAGCGCCATTACTGCATGTATTGCGGATATTGGACATTCGTGCTATCGTTATCTGTTTTTATTATTGACACAATATCACAGAGCAATGTACTACCCACGAGAACTGACATAGCCGTGTGGTTTCCGGCAGAGTAGAATATGACCACTCCAAGTTTTCCCATGGATGTCGTAAGAGGTGACATAGGAAAAACAAGCTAAACAAAGCTCATAAACATCAATTATACCTCTCCAACCCGTCTGGCCAGGAGGTCTGGCGAGGAGAGTGTAGGCCAAATCCTCTGTTTGCTCTGACCAAGTATGGCTCCGGTAGTACAGAGAGGGTTATGCTCCTGCAGTGGAGACCAAAAAAGACCTGATGATGATGATGATGTGTGACGCTGCATATCTCCTTCCACGCTGGTCTGGGAGAAAAGAAAAAACGTAGAATGTGCCAGCTCCTCTTCCCGTGCAGACCGTAAAAGCCGGTCTAGAGAATAGGCAAAAGTCTAAAGAATCATGACAATAGGCGATGCGACTAGCAAGCCATCACTATTTTGATTCGGTTTTTCGCCTTACGCCCACCAACACGCTAAACGTGGCCTTTCGGTCTTATGACCGGGGATCGAACCCAGGACCTCTGGTGTAATGACGACTAGGCCACAGAGCTCGTCAATATATTGAATCTCTATGTTTCTATGCAATACATTTACAAGTGCAACTTTAACACAACAAGCAGCCATGTCAATGATCTCTCTGAAATAACAATAATATCTGAAATATAGAAAAACTCCACGCTTTTTTATAGATATAATATTTTTCTTAAAGTATATTGTACCTTATTTCACCTGCAAGATCTGGTAATTTTGCTACGTAGTCGTTTCGAGATTATACTGGTAATAGGGAATTTTGAAATACTCATTATGCTACTTAGAAATTATGATATGCGGACGATCTGGATACATAGTGTTTCTGAAATGTATACTTTGTGTTACTTGGCCATTCTGTAGAAATTATGACATACAGACGATCTGTATACATAGTGTTTTTGAGATGTGTACTTTGTGTTACTTGGCCATCTGTAGAAATTATGACATACAGACGATCTGGATACATAGTGTTTCTGAAATGTGTATTTTGTGTTACTTGTCCATTCTGTAGAAATTATAATATATAGACGATCTGGATACATAGTCTTTCTGACATGTGTACTTTGTGTTACTTGGCCATTCTGTATAAATTATGTATACAGACGATCTGGATACATAGTGTTTCTGAAATGTGTACTTTGTGTTACTTGGCCATTCAGTAAAAAATTATGATATACAGACGAATTTGATACATAGTCTTTCTGAGATGTGTACTTTGTGTTACTTGGCCATTCAGTAGAAAAATATGATATACAGACGAATTGGATCCATAGTCTTTCTGAGACGTGTACTTTGTGTTACTTGGCTTCTGATAGTAACCCATGTTTTACAATAAATCGTTGTATTGTTTCAGAAAACAACCCGCAGTTGGATCGAGAGCACATTTCAGAAGAGGGAGTGCAAATACTTCGTGCCGAGTGCTAAAGACGAGCATGTGTAAGTAATCAAGTCATTAACCCAAAACTGTTCCACTGCTAAACAGAAACAGTCTTATTATAAAACGAGGACTAACTATAGTACCTATTATCTGACCAAAATAAGTCGATACTAATAACTTTGACGTTTGGTCGACTGTCATTTTCAATTCGTTTTGGAGGGATAATGGTTTAAACCAGGTACTAAAGTTAGTCCTCGTTTTATAATAAGGGTGAAACAGTTCATTTTAGTGAGGTAATAACAAAAAATAGTTATCTGTAAGGACGGTTTACGAACGATAATTCTACGTAATAACGGTGGACGAGAGATAGATGAGACCAGGGCTTGTTACCGGTACCAAATTCCCATTATAAGTACCGGTAAGTACCGGTATTACTATTCTGTTAAAATTTTAACGGTAATATGGGGTACCGGTAATCTAGTATTTAACGGTAATAATATTGATAACAGTTAACGGTAATTTTACCGGTACCAAATTCACATGATACGTACCGGTAAGTACCGGTACTTCTAATCTGTTAAATTTTAACGGTAATCATCTAGAAAAATAACGGTAATAACACTGTTAAAAATTCCGTTAATTTTCCGGTACCTACGCATTGATGCCGTCCCCCGCATGGGACTCGCTCGACTGTAAAAGTTCCGTCCCATTGTCGGCCCCCGCCTCGTGCACGCCGCACGTACACAACACGACAACGACACACATTAACAAAATGATAATTCCCGATACTGTTTACCGGTATTTAGTACAGATACTTCTGTTATTACCGTTATTAAACTTATTGATACCAATTCAATTACCGGTACCATCTTTTTATTGAGGTACCGGTACCAATCCAATTACCGGTACCGTTATATTATAGAGGTACCGGTACTTGATTTTTACCGTTACCAAATGTACCGGTACCAATCCAATTACCGGTACTATCGTTTCATAGAGGTACCGGTAATGAATTTTACTGGTATTCCAACCCCTGGATGAGACACAAGCCAAACGCTTAGGCCGATCGTGCCCACGGAGATCGTGCCTTTCTATACACACGGAATGTAACACTTTTTCGGACGTGCAGCTGGCTTTCTTCGTTTTATAAGACGTTATCAAATCAAAAAACAATGCACAACTAATAAATGGACATATACCGTCTCGTCTCGTAAGAATACTGTCCTTTCATAACGATTGCATTGTAGTAAGATGCATCTATATCTTGGAATAACATCTTTACCTTTTTGAATTTAGATTCAGATACATGGTAAAATTTTGATCGTTTTGGACCCTTAAAGGACTCAGACCATCAATATGAACAACTTTTTCTATGGGACCAATGCTAGGAACTCAAAAAAAAATCGTTTTTCCGCCCGGCCAGTTTGTATGGGAATGTCGATTTTTTTTACAGTTCCCAGCATTGTTCCCATAGGAAAAATTGTCCATTTTGATGGTCGGAGTCACCCCTGGAAGGGTCTAAAACGAATAAAATTTCACCGTGTATAGTACTTTTCATCTGTTGTTTAAACTTGTCGATTTTTAAAATGGAAACCTCCTTAGTGGTGTTGTGCAGTTTTTGGGATGTAAAAATTTTTAAACTCGCGTCAGGCCACATAATCTGATCGAAAATACGTAAGACGGACACGTGACTTGAGACCGCCGGTGCGGCGTGGGAGAAGAAGTAGTAATATTCCCCTCTCTTTCCATCGCGCGGAGGTTTCACTTCTGCCGGCACTCCCGGAGTGCAACACGTTGTTTTTTTAAAAGTGATTTATGCAGTAAGTGGTTTCCTTGATTTATGAAACAGATACAGGAAATAATTAATGTCATTGCCATTTACTTCTTTAGATTCTTTTAAGAGTACACGATATAACAACTGTATTATACAAATCGGTAACATTTATGAGCACTACAAATTGAAATCATAAAAGTCTGAATAGTTATATACCTACTGATGTAAATATTCTCGTTGCATCTTGTGATCCAGTATTACATCCAAAGCAGCTGCCATACCCAGACGTCTTGCTGTATAAGAAAATTAAAAATACAGCTAGCTTGTCTCAGTTATTTTTGCCTTTCAGAGCGATTATATTCGAAACATGAAATAATTTTGTATTTCATAAATATAATAATGAATTTATGAATATTCTGCATCTTGTGACCCAGAATAACATAGAAAAGCTGCTGGCGTCTCCAGACACCGTGCTGCATCTGAATAATTATGACGAATACAGCTTCCTTGAAATGAATACCTTTGTAATGATATGACCTAAAATTTAATTCAAAAGCAGCTGTCGTCACAAGACGCCGTGCTGTTTTTAATTATTTACGACAAATACAGCTTCCTAATCTCAGGAATTTTTGCCTTTCCAGAACGGCTACATTCGCTAGCTGAAATATTTGTACGTTTTACATTCATTAATATTCTCATTGCATCTTGTGAACCAGAATCTTCAAAGTAGCTACTGTCTGCACAGGCGTCGTGCTATATATGTCAATTACAACGAATACAGCTTGTTTATCTATCGAATTCCTGTCCTTTCATAGATTCCTATATCTAGAAACGTAAAATGACTACCTGAGGATTAAATATTTCATTGTCTAGAACTCTAGATAGATTGTCTAGTTTTCGTTTTATTGCTTTTTGGAGTTACTTACTTGGAAAGGTAAATAGTTGAATGTCTGTCAAGACGTTGTTGGCTCTTTTCTCAGAAATGGGTGCAGGAGTTAGGTAAAAATTATGATCAAACCTATAATTGACGCGGGTTACCTAATCCTACCTGTGGCCGAGTTCTTCTTTTTCATCACATATTTTCCATTTAAGTAAAATACCGAGCATTGTAATGTTATTTAAAATAAATTTAAGTAATTAAACCTATAATTTGCAGATCCTTGGAGCTGCGAAAAATCAACCTTGCAAATTAATGCTATCAAGAGGGTATCTTTATATCGTTTATATTGAACGAGAGAATTGTTTGTGAAAGAATTTTAAACAGAGGATATTCAATACCAAAATATTTCGTCTATTTTGTTTCTAGATTATTATTGGAGCGACGCGCAGCTAACTTTTTCATATTTAAATAATGTTCAGAATCCTTTCAAAGTGATTGCATGTTCCCAACAATTCTCTGGAACAACGGAAAGCGCTGTGGAAAATTCAGCTTCCTCCGGCAAACAGATTTATTATTCCCTAAGAATTTCATTTAATTCTACGAAGTTTTCCTGGTTTGTAATAGTATCTTCACATACTTCTGCATCTGAAATAACTTAGAAAAATAAAGTTTGTCGCTCCACTGTCTGCTCCATTGTCCAGAGCTTCCAGGTTCTTACATAAGAATAAGTTACCTAATAAAATTAGATTCAAGCTTTTAAAACTGCGTAGAAGGTCGCAAATTAGCCAATTTATCTCAGAATCAAACCTTTATTGGAGGAAGGCTGTGACCAACTAGTATCCCAGAAATCGAAAATGTCCGCAGCGAGGTGGGTCGAAGACTAAACCAGATTTTTGGTAAGAACTGGATTGCGAAGGCTATATAGAGAATTGCCACCCTTCTGTCTAGTACTTATAGTCTCTGAGTAAAACCGCGGACCAACATACATGGCGAAACTATATTAGGGTTCCTTGTTTACTACGGAACGCTAAAAACTAGCCAAGTTCGACTCAAACTGGCGTGGAGAGGCTTCCGTACGATAAATGTAATTTTCTTTAATCTCACTCCCAATAATTAAACTATACATTTTGTAATAGGCTTTTTTGTAGTTCATAAGTAAAAACCTCTTATTTATTTGATCCAAATATTTAGGATCAGTGGTTTCAGAAATAAAGTAGCAAGAATCACTCGTAGAGGGAGAATGGTAAATTTTCGTATATTTTGTGGAATAAAATAAACGAAATTTGTTTAATAATAGTCAAAATGAAATAAGATAAAATTGTTTTTTTTTTTATGTGATAGTGCGGCAAACGAGCAAGCGATTCACCTGATGGTAAGCGACCAGCGCTGCCCATGGACAACCGCAACACCAGGGTGTAACAGGAGCGTTGCCGGCCTTTCAAGGAGTTGGGAAAGGACATTAGGGAGGAAATGGGGGAAGGATGGGCCTCCGGCTCTCTCACTCACCGAACGAAGCATAGAAGCGGTAAAGCTCCTACTCAAACGTCGATTTTCTGTGAGAGTGTGGTACTTCCCCGGATGAGCCGACCCATTCATGCTACTAGCAAAAATGAATTTTGCCGGTAGCGTGGCTCTACCACAACTAAAATTGTTTATTACCCACTGAAGATTTGTTATTTGGAGGGTATAACAAATTTTCAGTAGGAACAACTTTGCTGTAAATACAACTAAATCTATAAATTTACAGGAAATCGATGTAAAGTAAGGTTTACTTTGTGAAATTTACTTTGTGAGCTTTTGTATGAAACAATTTTCTCCCGGTTCTATGAATACTAAATCAGAAAACTGCGAAATTTGTTTTACGTTTTGTAATTGTGGATGTTAAATGTACACTGCAAAGCTTTTAGTTATTCTCTTGGTATGTATTATACTTCTTTGTTTAGTTAAATATAGTGAAGTAGGAGAAAATCCTACATAGGACTACGTATGTATGTGCAGTTTAAGTGTTTTACCTTGGTAGTATACCTCCTCCTACTAGCTGTATTTCTATGTTATTGGGGTAACGCATCTCTAGACTTATGACAAAGAAATCATCATCATCATAAATTGTAAGTATTGGTCATGGAGTAAGTTAAATATAGTGAAGTAGGAAAAACTCATTCATAGGACTACGTAAGTATGTGCAGTTTAAGTGTTTTACTTTGGTAATATACCTCTTCCTACTAGCTGTATTTATATATTATTAGGGTAAAGCATCTCAAGACTTATGACCAAGAAATCATCATCATCATAAATTGTAAGTGTTGGTCATGGAGTAAGTTGCTTTGTTAAGGCACTCTGTCCTCGCCTCAAACGCCCGGTGAAGTAACATTACAAAAAAAAAAGAAACACCGGGAGCAGGTAGTGGTCGCTGAAAATAACCTAATAGTTGTCCTTGAGTCGGATTGATTGGTACCACAGAACAACAAACACTAGAAAGATTTCTATGAAAACCAGCGTCGCCTTATTTCAAGCCTACTACTAACAAAACACACACTAATACGTTTTTGATTTACCGGCGAGAAGTTTCACTAGGACTTCTCACTTTAAACGTTAGACACGTCGGCATTTTTTGATTTTTTTTAACGTATTTCACTTTGTTCCTTCGACGATCGCGGGACAAATTACTTAGGTGATTCAAGTGAGCTGCTCTTGCTTAGGAAAAGCCGCAAGCATCAATCGTAAAATTCATCATCTCTGTATTTGTTAATTTTGTAAATCATCATATCATCATATCAGCCGCAAGAAGTCCACAGCTGGACATAGGCCTCGCCCAAAGATTTCCAATACGACCGGTCGGAAGCGGCCTGCATCCAGCGTCTTCCTGCGACCTTAGTCAGGTCATCCGACCATCTGGTCGATGGATGTCCGACGCTGCACTTGCTGATACGTGGTCGCCATTCAAGAACCCTTCGCCCCAACGGCCATCGGTTCTACGTGCTATGTGCCCCGCCCACTGCCACTTCAAAGAGCTATGTCGGTGACCTTCGTTCTCTTACGAATCTCCTCGTTTCTGATTCGATCTCGCATTTTGTAAATCTTTCAGTGTAAAATATTTTAAAACTCAATTTTTATTTGTTTGTATAACTTTAGCATTTCTCATCAAACATGACAAACAACATGACTAAACCAAACAACCAGACCTAATTTCGCATCACATTATTATCACGAAGGACAAAGGGCCTCGCAAAGACCTACCGCCTGGAGCCTCGCAATGGGTAAGGTTGCCACTGGCAGTTGAATGATATCCCAATCGAATCCCAACTGTTCATTTGATCCCCAGTCATGCAATACACGGAATAAGCCACTTAAAGCCAATCCAGTCCCACTTCGTCAATATAGATTACAATTACCGGCTATTATCATATAATTGGATGCTCAGTGGAATAAAAATAATTTCGATTGAAAAGGGCTCGTTTACTCCGAGAATACGAAGTGGATCCGGATGTACAATCGGAATAATGCAAATATGAAATCAGTGTATTACGTTTTAACCCCCATCACGTCTTTATCCCTTACATGGCAGACAGAGCCAATGGTCATAAGACCGAAAGGTGGCCTTTCGGTCTTATGACCATTGGCTCTGTCTGTTTAGCGTGTTGGTGGGCGTAAAGGTGGAAAACGGAATGAAAATAGTGATACAAACGTTGTAGTTTATCATGTTAGCTGTCTAGTCCTGCGAGGTTCTTAAGAGCCCGCCATAGGCCAGGCGGTGTGGCGGTACAAACGCGGATGGTCTAAACGCGTTGGCTACTTTGGATATTTTCGTTTTTTAGAAATATTCAAGGGTTATTCGAAAAAGAAAAACACATGATGGCTGCCTTATCTGTAATGCAATACTAATCAAAAGTTTCATAGTTAATTTTAATGTATTTGGTGAATAATGCTGTATACCGAGTAAATTAGACGTGATTTGGAGGCAACTTTGCATTTTTTTTCTATCGAGAAAATTTATCGCAATCGTGTTTTTGAGTCAGATAGTTACCAGAGTTAGTCCTGAACTTTGCTGCATTTTTATTTCAACTTGAGTATTTAATAATTATTGATATTACAGTCAATCATGCAAAGCAGTGTGAGGTAGTACGGGCCCTTAAGAGTTTTACGAATCACCCTGTAGAGAGTAATAATATCAATGCCACGCCAATTAAGTCGAGGTACAGATTACTTTAAAATAACGCCAATCAACACTTTAATCGGATGCTCAGTGAAATAAAATCGTTCCAATTTAGAGGGTTGCTCCGGAAATACGAGAAAATACGGACCGGGCGTACAATCGGTATTATTCCATGCAAATTAGAATTAGCGAGCGTGGTTCCCGGTTTTAATATACAAAGGCCATGTTAAACAAGTTTTTTGCAGAAAATAAATTTTTGTGACACGCTTTTATAGCGAATCCATACTTTAAATTGTTATCCAAGATAAATCAAATGAGCACACATTTAAATAAACAAAAAGCTATATTTAAATAACTAGAAATGAAATCTGCGTTCGTTTTCAAAGCGTGTAATTGTAACCTGGTTGAAATTAGGCCAATTAGACTGGGCGCCAACTGACAATTTGAATCAAGTTTAACTACAGTCTATTTTATAACTAGACTTCGACTTGCTAACGAGATGCTTTGTACGATTTCTCATGCAATTTATTGCTAGGTATATAGATTTTATTTATTTATACCATCTGTAAAATAACTACTGACGTTACCTTAAGGTTCGACTCACCCAGCCCACTAAAAAGAACAATAATATTTTCCTGTGGGACAAATGTTGGGAAACCAAAAAAATTTCGTGATTTTTATACAAACGACCGCCACCAGGTTGGCCGAACACTTTCATATAGAAATGTGTATTTTTTCTAGATTTCAGCATTGGTTCTTTATGAAAATTTTATCGATATGACAGGTTGAGTTTAACTGTTACTATCAGAGCAATATGTTACTATGGGTCATTACTGTTACCTGAAATAAATGAATTTTATTTATTTACTAGCTTTCGCCCGCGGCTCCGCCCGCGTCAATGTCGAACCCTCGGGAATAGTACTTTTTCCCGGGATAAAAGGTAGCCTATGTCCTTCTCCGCACTCCAGAGAACTTGTATGCAAAATTTTATGATGATTGGTTCAGTAGTTAGGGCGTAAAAGCGTAACAAACAAACAAACTCACTTCGCATTTATAATATTAGTAAGGATTTTAAAAGAATAACTGTTTTAAATTTACACGCGGTATACTTAGGATTAAGGTACTTGACGACCTCTGTGGCTCAGTGGTCCAAGTGTCTGTGAATCGCAGGGCCCTGGGTAAGATTCCCGGTTAGGTCATGATGAAACTGCGCTCGCCAATTAAGAAAGTATAATATTTTTCACTTCATTGCAACAGGAGGTTAATCAAATACCTTACTTGTAACAGTAGGTAGTTTTATGAAGAGATGTGGTGGATAAATTCGACGTGCAAGATCGAAGTGCGTTAGTTTAATTGGTAAAGAACAGCCGGCCTATTAATGTATTTTGAAGTGACTATCAAAACGTTGGTCACTGAGTTAGCAAATCGGCCGGCTGGTCGTAAAAAAACCAAGTCGCCGGTGTGAATCTTGCCCGCGCGGATTTTTTCAATATTACTTTTTCTTTATTTAAAAAGAAAAAAGTAGTGCCGTACTATAAACGTGCGTAAAATAACTTAAGTTCGGCCAGCGAACCACAATTTCTTTTTTTTTCTGAAAATCATAATAATAACACTAAGGTCAAGAGTAAGCATATTCAAATCAAAAAGAAACTATAAATGTACAAAAAATATAATCGACATGTGTATTTCAAGAGCAAAAAAACAGAAAAAGCAACAATATATCGTTTCTCTCGTTCTTCAAATAATATTATTTTCGTTGATTAAGAACTCAAGCTGATTTTGAGGTACTGCTTTATTCTCCCCCGCGTTCTCCGAAGGGTTCTGAAAACAAGAAACTTGGTTTGTACATTTCTTCCGACTCCGTAAGGTAGAACGGGAGATGCTTACAAATTCCAATGCATCATCATCATTATCACAGCCACAAAAAGTCTACTGCTGGACGGCCTCTCCAAAGGATTCTTTGTTACACAGGAATATATCAAGGTAGAACGGGGATGCCAGGAAACGCGCTTGTCAGTTTTTGCATAAGCCACGCCCCCAACTAGACGTCATTATTAGCGAAATAGTAATGTGACATGCACAGAAATAAATTGCGTCATATCGATAAACAGTGTTAACAGTTAAAAACCGCAGAATACAGCATTTGTTCATGTCGGGACGTGCGCGCTGACTGATAAACGTTTCACGAATCTTGCTTGATCGTGCAAGTTAAAACACGCGTGTACCGCCCACTTGGCCGTTCTATCTTGATATATTTCTGTGCCCACCATGCTTAGCAGGCGTTCTACCGATGCTGCTACCCATCGCATTTTGGAGATGGGGAAAGATAGGAATTTGCTGGATTTTGGAATGGAAAGAAGGTATTGTGTTGTGATACTCCTCACTCTGATGAATAGGGGAAAAGCAAGTAGCAGCTCGGGAGGTAGGCGTACCCGATGCCAACCTGCAACCACTTGTAGTATACGTCTAATTTATATTTTTTGTATTCGTCTAGCTCCGTGGCGGCCAACTCGCCAGCCTGCGACGCGGAGTGACCGGGTTCGATCCCCGGCCAGGTCAAGATGGAAAATTATCTTTTTCAGATTGGCCTGGGTCTTGGATGTGTATCTATATATGTATTTGTTATAAAATATAGTATCGTTGAGTTAGTATCCCATAACACAAGTCTTGAACTTACTTTGGGGCTAGCTCAATCTGTGTGATTTGTCCGTATATATTTATTTATTTATATTATTATTATTTATTTATTTAATTTAACATATTACCGCGACATGCTTTTACGCACTGCAACATTCTTATGTATTGCTGACTTAAGATTATTTGTAGTTATAGAGTAATTAGGTTAAGCACTCTCTTTACTTTGTTACGCTTGTAAAAGAAGAATCAACGTACATACGTGTGTTTAATGGAGTTTCTCGGAATCTACAATTTACCACGTTCCCTCAGGATCCCATCAAGATAATGTACACTGGATAGGAGTTGAAGATGACAACCCTTACCACAAATTCCAATGAATTTGTTTATAAAGCTTTATTGTACTTACAAATCTTGAGCTTGAACTTATGCTCCTCAGTGACTGACTCAACACCAAGTTTGACCGCCGTAAGTTAGAATGGGCAAGATACATATGTCGATGCTGACAATGAAGGTTTCCCTTCAAAAGCTATTTCATGGACCAGAAATTTTGAGTTCCCAGCATTGGCCCCATAGGAAAAGTTGTTTATATCATCCCTTTAAGGGTCCAGAACGATCAAAATTTCACCGTGTATATTGTGACGTAGGCAATTTCGCAGTGGGTGCAAGGTAAGATTTTTCAAGAAGTCTAATACTTACATTTTGAGGTCTCTTCACGGGAGTCAGGGTATCGCCGTAAACTTGCCAGAACCGCGTGACATGGTTCTTCGAGAGGTACCGGTTCTGTAAACGGCAGGACAGGCACCACGTATCTTCTGACTCTTGCATTATTATTTCTAAACAAGAAGTATTACAAGACTTACTTATACAAAAAATTAAAAAAAAAAAAACTGGTCGCATTCGAGTCGCATACGCTCACGAAGATTCCGTACCATCATCTATAAAAACGGCAAAAAATCATGTCTGTTGTATGGGATTAGATATTAATTTTTTTATTAATTTTTTTACGTGATTAATATTACGATGAATATTTCATGCGTTATTGCTGCCGTATCAATATTATTGTAGCCGTTATCAATGTAGAGCAAGAAAACGAGCAAAAAAATCATGTTTGTTGTAGCTATGGGAGCAAATATTGTTTTATTTTATTTTAATTATTTATTGTTGAAACGAATATATAACTAAATATTCCGTGAATATTTCAAGCGTCTACCGTCCCTTGCCGGTATCAATATTGAGCAAAAACGAGCAAAAAATCACGTTTGTTGTATGGGAGCCCTTTTATTCTTAGAATTTGTTGTTATTTTTAGTATTTGTTGTTATAGCGGAAACAGAAATACATCATCTGTGAAATTTGCAACTGTCACGGTTCATGAGACACAACCTGGTGTCAGACGGACAGACAGACAGATGGCGGAGCCATATTAATAGGGTCCCGTTTTTACTCTTTGGGTACGTCACCCTAAAAAAACACAAACGGTAAGCACATAAACGGTAAACATATAAACGGTATAGATATATATATAAACGTATTTAGCTAATAATTTTCCTGCAAAACAAAAACAAAATTATTCATAAAAGTCTAGGTGCAAAACATTTTCCTCAGCGCTTTTCTATTGTAGGTGATTTCGCTTGCCTTTTTGTGTCGTTTCACAAAACTATGGTCAAACTGGGTTATTCACAAACTGGACATCTATACATATAATAAAACAGTAAAAATATTTTGTCTGTACATTTCGAATTTTTGACTGAAATGGATAGAGGGACGCTTAAAAAGAATAATAGAAAGCAAAAAATTTTTTTTGGAATTTCTTGTCTGTCTGTCTGTCTGTCTGTCTGTCTGTCTGTCTGTCTGTCTGTCTGTCTGTATGTATGATCACGATTATCTCCGAAAATACTGAAGCGATTTACTTCAAACTTTCTACAATTGCTTTGTTTTAACTCAGCAAAACATCTAAAGTTTGTTTCATCAAAATCGGTTCATTAAAAAAAAAGTTATCGTCATTTGAATGAACTCAAAGCATTAGTTTGCCTGCAAATATACTAGGTAATTTTTTTATCGTTTTGGACCCTTAAAGGGGTGACTCAGACCATTAAAATGAACAACTTTTCCTACGGGAACAATGCTGGGAACTCAAAAAAAAATTCGACATTCCCATACAAACTGGCCGGGCGGCGGGACTCTTTTTTATGGAAATGACGAATTTTTTTTTGAGTTCCCAGCATTGGTCCCATTGAAAAAGTTGTTCATATTGATGACCTGAGTCACCCCTTTAAGGGTCCAAACTGTTCCTGAGGGATGGACACTAACGGCGGCGTCGTAGCCGCGGGCAAACGGCAAACCAACCGAAACTGCTGCGCCTAGAAACTTGAAATTTGGTACAGGGGTTATTTTAATGATGTAAGTGAGCGCCAAGAAAGGATTTTTAAGAAATTTAACTTCTAAAATTTATATGGAATTTTCTCATTTTTGGACTTAGAAGTATGAAAGTAGGTATATAAGTTCTCGATTAAAATTAAAAAAGATGTGTGAAATTTGGGGGTGGGTGGGTGGTATAAACTTTGTATCGAAATTTTCTCATTTCTGGACTTAGACGTATGAATTTAAGTATATAAGTTCTAGGTTACTATTAAAAATATCTGTGTAGGTAAAATGGACGATATTTTCCCCTGAAGGGGTAAAATAGCAGGGTAAAGATTGTACAGGAATTTACTTATTTCTAGACTTAGAAGTATGAAAATAGGTAAATAAATTCACGATTTCAATTAAAAAAGATCTGTGTAGGTCAACTGGAAAAAAATCCCCCAGAAGGGGGGGTAAAGTTTGTCTGGAAATTGGAAATTTTCTCATTTCTGGACTATGAAGTATGAAAATAAATAGGTATGTTCTCGATTACAATTAAAAAAGATATATATGGGTGAAATGGACAAAATTCACCCCTAAAGGGGTATAATGGGAGGGTAAAGGTTTTATGGAAATTTTCTCATTTCTGGACTTAGAAGTATAAATAATATCCATACTTCCATACTAATACTAATATTATAAATGCGAAAGTAACTCTGTCGTTTTTTTACGCTTCAATCATTGAACTGATTTGGATGAAATTTGGTATGGTGGTGTGAGGCCCGAGGAAGGACATAGGGTATGTTTGATTTTGGGAAATTCTACTTCCCGAGGGATTAATTGTTCCCGAGGGATCGACACTAACGCGGGCGGAGCCGCGGGCAACAGCTAGTATTTCATAAATTGTTGAAATAAAATTAAATAATTTTTAATTACTTTGTTTTTATTTAAGTCGCATATGTTTCTTTTTTATGAAAGACAGTACACGGATACAGTTTATCTTTCTATAAATCAAAAACGCCTTTGGCTTAGCTGTATCTTTAAAACGATAGTCACAAATCTTGTGGGATAGTATATGCTAGAATTACGACGATAAATTATTATGACGGTCCTACTTGAATAAATTGTGTCCGAACGGTTTTACTTGAATAAATTGTATCTGAATGGTAAAATTAAGACATTCTGAATTGCACCGGACACTTGCGTCCGAATCAGTATGTACAATCCGTTAATAATTCGATAACTTACTCGCAATATGGAGTTTTGGCTGAGTTATCTAAGAAGCTGTGTGAGATCTACTGGCTCTCTTTGAGAGATTTATTCTTAACTACACTGGACAGACCCAAGTCCAAATCGTAAGCCCAGTTAACGAATAACCAGAAAAATCTGCTACTTGAAGTTATCCTCAATAGATTTCATAATTACTGCTAGCCCTTTGTTTAAATCATTTAGACAGTTTACCTGCACTGGAAACGCTTGGTGGTCAATTCCGTTTGTCACATTTGGTGAATGATGTGTATGTCTCATGTCCTCAATATGTCGTATGAAGAAACAGAGGATTTATTAACAGTTTTATCATAAATATTATGAACATTTATCTTTTATTATATTTAAAATTTATTTTTTAACTTTGTATTCAACGTCATTTTTCTTTTGTAATTGTTTATTTTGTTTGTTTATGTCTAGCAATCAAAGCCTGAAACACAGGGTCAGGGGTTGGAATACCGGTAAAAATTCATTACCGGTACCTCTATGAAACGACAGTACCGGTAATTGGTTTGGTACCGGTACATTTGGTAACGGTAAAAATCAAGTACCGGTACCTCTATAATACAACGGTACCGGTAATTGGATTGGTACCGGTACCTTAATAAAACGACGGTACCGGTAATTGAAAGAAGTACCTGTACCAAATACCGGTAAACAGTACTGGTACTTAGTACCGGTACTCGTATTGGGAATTATCATTTCGTTAATGTGTGTCGTTGCCGTGTTGTGCATGTGCGGCGTGAGGCGGGGGCCCACAATAGGGCGGCACTTTTACAGTCGAGCGAGTCCCATGCGGTAGACGGCAACAATGCGTAGGTACCGGTAAAATTAACGCAATTTTAATACCGTTAAAATTTGACAGAATAGAGGTACCGGTACTTACCGGTACTTATAATGTGAATTTGGTACCGGTAACAAGTAGCGGTAAAATTACCGTTAACTGTTAACAATATTATTACCGTTAAATACTAGATTACCGGTACCTCATATTACCGTTAAAATTTTAACAGAATAGTAATACCGGTACTTACCGGTACTTATAATGGGAATTTGGTACCGGTAACAAGCCCTGCACAGGGTGTTTTTCACCTTAGCTCAGGCAAAACTTTGTTTGTACCTATTAATGTATGTTTATATTGTGATATGTTACCACCTAAGAAATTTAATAAAGATTTTATTATTATTATTATGATTCGCCACCACCAACACGGCTGTAATGTGTTTGTTTCCTCGAGTTCCACTAGAAGCTTTCAGTGATTATCAAATAGAGTGCTATTTGATAATCACCGAAAGCTTTAGCTACACTGGTTACATTAGTGTCCGGTTGGCGAATAACCCGACTATTAGTAATAGTGCTACTACTGCTACTGGCAATAGCAGCTACGCGAAATTTTCCATGGACTTCTACCAGCAAATCCCCATTTTCGGGGTCCTTAGGGCAGTATATCTTTACAGGATATTACTGTCCAAAATCGTGTGGCCAGTTGGAGAATAACCCGTCAACTCACCGGCAACGGCCGCCACGTGAAGTTTTTCATCAAGTTCTGCCATCAGCTCCGTCTCTGCGGGATTCACGGGAAAGTTCAGCTGCAATAAGTAAAATTAAGTTAATTTTCATATTTCCAACTTTGTGGGAGTTTTAAATGCATTTATTTTAATTATAATCTGCAACTTTTTAATAACTTTGTTGAAAATATTTATTGTTTTTATTTCGTGTGGAAGGCCAGTATTGGCGTCAGGTACCGAGTACATAGGTACCGAGTATAAGAACTGCCATCTGACTACCAAGCCTGAAGGCTCCAACACAACATTTTTTTAATGTAATCAACCGTAAAAACCTTAACCTTACATTTTTTATCTTTGTTAACTCTTTAAATAGTCATGGGAAAACATCCAACTTGCAATACAGTACATAAAAATGTAGTTAATATGGCCCGATTCAACGGGAATGCCTTTGTAGGCCCACTTAGCCTTTAGTATGAAAGAATTCGGTATATTTTTCGCAAGTGCTGAAAATTGCGATATTCATTCCTTATTCATATTTAATAATGTGAATCACCGTTACAGTTAAGAGTTCTCTCTTAGCCTTTGTGCTTAAAAATATCGACTTGTTTTGACTCAAGTGTCTACTGGACCATTATAATCTGGACCATTGGTCTATTGGATCATTTTCTAAAAATTCGGACAGACAAACAACAGAGTGATCCTATAAGGGTTCCGTTTTGTCACTTGAACGTAGGGAACCCTAAAAATGGTAGTGGTCATGTCGGCTACTTGACCGCACAAATATCGAATAATTAAATGTTCAAAATAAATAATTTTCTGCCATGCTCATTAAGTAACTCATAGCTTTTATTTTTGATACATAAATTAAATAAATAATAATAAAGTAATAAACATATACGGACAAATCACACAGATTGAGCTAGCCCCAAAGTAAGTTCGAGACTTGTGTTATGGGATACTAACTCAACGATACTATATTTTAACAAATACATATATAGATAAACATCCAAGGCCCAGGCCAATCTGAAAAAGATCATTTTCCATCTTGACCTGGCCGGGGATCGAACCCGGTCACTCCGTGTCGCAGGCAGGCGTGTTGACCGCTGCGCCACGGAGCTAGTCAAATTAAAATTATTATCTATAATCTGTGCTACTTTGAGTCATTTTTATGGTTTTTCGATAGCTGGAAATGATCTGTCATTAGTGAGCTGTCCACGTCAAGACCGTAACTTTCTCTTGGCCGCCTCGCCACGCAATATAATTTGCATTTCTAAAGATAAATTTAAAGACTTTTTAGTTGCATAAACATGTGTAAACTACATTATATGGATATATTAATAATTTCTTCAACAAAAATACATACCTATTTTTACTGAAGAAATGTTAGTAAAATTATATTTTGATTAAATTATATTTTGTTTAAATGATTATATTTAACAGTTAATAAATTTGCAAGTATATGTGACTATGACGCAAGACGTAAATGAAACGTAAATGTAATTTTTCTTTTAGTTTCACAATATCTTCGTCTTCGATCAAGTGCAAGCAAGAGTGTAAAAGCGCCCTATTTTTCTGACTCCGGCAATATATTAGAACTGATAAAAAAAAAAGAGGTGCACCTTTTTGTCTAACAAGACAGCAGAGTAGTTGTCCTTTAAACAACATAGGTTTCGTGACTCAAGATCTAAAGCTTAATTATTATTTAAACTAACCTTCATATATTGAAAAATAGCAGATGTTTGAGCGTACTGCCTCCACATGGTGAGTTTTCTAACACCCTCGTATATCATCTCCGGGGTAATCTTAAAAAGAAAAATAATCTACATACACAAAATAATTCAATTATGAAAAAAATTAAAACGTAGGAACATGCTATTATATCCATAGATATTTTTGGTAAAAATCATTGCTCTACTGGTACTATCTGGCGAGGAATCAGGGGACTACGCTTGCATGGAAATACGGCCCTACGATCTCCTCTCCAGCTACCTTTGTTCTTCCATATAAATAAATAAAAGATTTTAAGCTTTCGCGTTCACAATCACTATTATTGTCACTACGGGACATATCGCGATTTTGCTGATATTTCGGCAACAATGAAGCTGCCATCTTCGCAGATTGACTGAAAAGCTGTAGTGGATATTGGAACTTTCAAGGGAAACCGTTCTCTTTCCTAGTCTTTTATTGCACAAGTTTTTTACACAAAACACTGTCTTAGTCCGTTCGAGAACTGTTCTCTGACACGCTTATAGTGAATGTTTATATTCCAGCATCCACCGTAGCTCTTTATAGTAAGTCTGTGAAAATGACAGCTGCAATGTTGCCGAAATATCAGACATATCTCTTATATAGTACGTAAGTAAATATTTATTTAAGAACACACATAAAAAAAAAATACAATTAACAAATAAGAGAAGAATATAACAAAAAAAACTAAATCTACTACTAGTTTTCTAGATATCTGGACCTGAACAAACTACTAAAAAACAGACTAAAAAACACCCTGTGTACAATTAAACACTTTCTTGGCGACTAACTTTTAACAATTATGTATACACGGTGAAATTTTGATCATTCTGGACCCTTAAAGGGGTGATTCAGCCCGTCGATATGAACAACTTTTCTTATGGGACCAATGTTGGAAACAAAAAAAAAATAGGCAGTTCCATACAAAAAAATATCGGCCGCGCAGTCAATTTGTATGGGAACGTCAAAAAATTTTTTTAAGTTCCCAGCATTGGTCACATAAAAAAGTTGTTTACATCAACGGACTGAATCATCTCTTTAAGGGTCCAGAACGATTAAAATTTCACCAAGTATTGAATAATTGTTAAAAGTTAGTTGCCAAGAAAGTGTTTAATTGTACACAGGGTGTTTTTTTCGTCTGTTTTTTAGTAGTTTGTTCAGGTCCAGATATCTAGAAAACTAGCGAGTCGATTTTTTATTTTGCTTACAAGTCACTGACGTCGACAGTCAAAACAGCTGACTATCGATTTAAAAAAATAGAATGTCGATTTCTTAAAATTTGCTACTAAAGCATCTCTTTGATCTATAAGATTCAAATATTTGTGCTTATTTTAAATACACGTATTTATTAAGACTCTATTCTCTATCGCGTAGAGAAAGCCGAACTTCAACTGACGCCCATTATCTTGATCAACTTTAACGATTTGCGAAGGAGGAGCAGCTGGCACATTTTATGTATTTTGTGTGCTCCATGGAGCACACACAATACATGTAATCGTTTTACCCTTCATCCATATCCCTGAATCCAAATGCCCCATAAAACTAAAATTAGCCCAGTCATTACCCGGGTGCCCGCGCTGTGATTGAACAAAATTGCACACATTAGCTGAAGTAATCAGCCCTTATTGCGGGCAAGCGGCCGGGACACGATCACCGCGTGCTTTGAATATTTTATTGCCTATTCATATGGCATCTACGAGTAAAGTACGATTTTCAGATACTTTTAAGTACCGATTTTTCACCAGATAATTATCTGAGATATTTCACATATCAATATAATTATATTGATATGTGAAATATCTCAGAGGTTAGAAAGACTTTGATACTCTTAGTATATAGGACAGATACATTCAAAGACCATACGAATCAAAGCCCTATATAACCTACTAGCGGCCCGCCTCGCCTTCGCACAGGTAGATATAGGTATTTAGTTCTATACCCTATGTTCATCAGGGATAATAATCGATCTAGCCTTTTGCCTATGCAAATAAATCTTTGCTATTTATAATATTAGTGTAGATTATATTGTGTCTATAGCAGCGGTTCTCAAACCTTTTCGGAGCCCCTCTTATATTAGAAGGGCACCAGCCTTAAATTATACAAAAATGACGTATGTCTCACTTGTAAAAGTCGAGTAGTTGTGTAGGTGACGTAAGCCTTAACACGTTTAAGGGAAATGGGATATGGTGGAGAATATCGGCGCCGGTATTGAATTGTGCGGTACCTCAGATGGCAGAGCATAGGTCGTACATATACCTAGGTCGCCGGTTCAAGTCCCGCCCGCATGAGATTTTTTCACCATATTTTATTTCTTAATTTATTAAGAAAAAAAGTATTATTTACTTACTTCGCAATAATTCCGTTCTTTCTGAAAATCCGCCGGCGTCGGCAAATTTGTATTGATGAATAGGGGAGATAGCATGGAGCTCCGTGACCCTGCCTGCATGGCCTTGGCACCTGATTGGATTAGAATCATATCATAAAGTCTCACCGTATAATACAACTGCCTCCGTGGTACAGTGGTTAAGGCGTTTGCCTGTAGACCCGGGGGTCGTGGGTTCAATTCCCACGGGAAGCATACTTTGTTTAGTTGCTTCCAGTTTGGTTAGGACATGGCAGGCTTGAATCACCTGATTGTCTGATAATAAAGATGATTCCGTGCTTAGGAAGGCACGTTAAGCCGTTGGTCCCGGCTGCCATGGTAATTGTTAAAGGAACCACGTCAAAGACCGAGAGGCGGTTCCGAAGAACTCTGACACCAGGGTGTGCATGGTCGATGACCGTGTCACCTACTCGAAATGAACGAATGACCGTATAATATTCTCTAGATTTGTTTGTTTTCTTATGGGTAAGCGACCCGAGCTGCGACTTGCTTTTCTCCTATTCATCCGAGTGAGCTGTACCAATACCTTCATTCCTTCCCCAATTCAACTAATCCTATCCTTCCTCAGCTTAAAAATGCTTCTGATATGCAGCAGCGTTGGAAGCACAAGAAGTCAAAGACACTGCGCTCACCAACCACTGCCAAGCGTGGTGAGTATAGCAAAACGAAGTCGCGGGCAACAGCTAGTTGTCCATAAAGCTTCTGGCCCACATAATGACTACGAGAAACAATGGACATCGAAAGCCAGATAGACATACATTAAAACGATTTCAATCAGTTCTGCAAAATTCCATTTGAATTGTCGAATTGTTAATTAACATGGAGCATGTTGAATAGCAGACCAGCTAATTATCTATATATAATTTTCTATTCAACTTATTGATCTTCTAAATGATGGTTCATTTTGTCTAATGCTAGACATACCTACATATAAATACGATCTTGAAAATTGGACGTCACTGCGAATAGAAATTGAAAATCTAACTTGGCGTGGAATTAGATTAAGCGGGGATGAAATTAAACAAGATTCAATTTGATTCATCATGTCGAAAACTCAAGATGAATATCAAGTTGATTATGTCAGTCACTGTTGATTATGTCAGTGTCAATGTGGAACATTATAAGGTAATGTGTGGTGTCGATCAAAATACATAAATATTATATAATCCAAATATAGGCTTTCTTCAGTAATTAACGTCGTGGGGATTTTTTGAAAAATTATCTGTTAAAACCTTCAACATGTCATTCCGATTGTACGAAAAATCAGTTCCGTTATTTTAGTAGGAGTTTGCTGCGCTGCAAGCTGCGGGCGATAGCTAGTGTAGTAGGTAATATAGCATAGTTTTCAAGTTTCTTGGACATAATTGGTTCAGTAGATCTAAACTGGCGTGTTAACCACTAAGCCACGAACCGCGCTAAATAAAAAATAAAATAAAAATAAACATGTAACGATCTCTTAATCAGAGCTGGGACCTCACAATTTTTATGACATTTAAATGAAACCTCACATTTTAAATTTAAATTAAATTAAAGAATCAATTGAAAACCTCCTCTTTTTTGAAGTCAATTAAAAAATAACTCGCAAATGAATTCCCTTAGATTTTGTTTAAAGGTTTTCATACCAACTGTCTGTTTTCCTCGTATCATGTATAATAAAAAAATATCACTACTCTCACCGACTTAGAAAGATGTCTCACCCTCTTCTTATCTTTTCATACCAACTGTCTGTTTTCCTCGTATCATGTATAATCTTTAACTCTCCCGATAATATTTAATCTCGCCTGCAAACTCCGTTTAATTTTCATCAAACTTGATAATCCTGCTGCGAGAATCCACACTTGACGAGTCACAATATATGTGAAGTAAGATTAGACCAAGTTGCAAACGCTAGTATGCATTTTGAGATTAAACAATGCTACTCAGCAAGATAATATGCATGACCATCCGTAATCGTGATGAGTAAACTACGTACATACACTCTTTTTCCCTTGCGGGGTAGACAGAGCCCTAGGTTCTGTCTACCCCTTTATAGACCTAGGTCTATAAGACCTTATGGCCACATTCATTATGTCTGAGGACGTGTAGGTGGAAAACGGAATTAAAAATAGTGATGGGTTGCCAGCCCCAATCGCCTATTGACATTCTTCCGCAGATTTTCGCCCATTCCCTCGATCGGCTTTTACGATCTTCGCGGGAAGAAAAGCAGCTGGCAAATTCTACGTTTTTCCTTTTCCCAGACCAGCATGGAATGATGAAGGATGAAAGTATGTACTTATAGTCAGAGTTAATGCCGTTGGAACTGTTTGAAACCACTACAAGGGATTTCGGCTACATAAATGATCCTTGCCATATAAATCAGAATAAGCAAGCTCTGATAATTCGTTGCTTATAGTCCGGACTACACAATACAAAAAATATACGTTCTGGGACGTATACATAACGCCAACTGCAATATAAGTATCTCCGCATTCTGGGCGATGTTTCCACGGCATTGGCACAATATGCAGTTGCAGATTGAAAACTTATACATATTTCTTAACTTCCAGGGATCATTTATCTACGTCTTTGACTATTGAATTAAATTTAAAAAAAATAAAAAAAAAAATAAGGTTTTCCATCAGACCATTTTTTGGGATGTTTGTTCGCCATAACTCCGTCATTTATAAATCAATTTGAAAAATACTGTCTATAATTGATTAATCGAAATGAATAATTCCTTACTTATTCCATTTCAATTGCAACAAAATCGGTTGTAGTCGGTTTTTTCGCCTAAACAAATATTTGTGTTATTAACTTCATAGAAAACAAAGCAAAAAAAAAATATTTTCACACTATACACATAACACAACCTAGTCCTAGTCTTAAGCCTTACAGAACTCCAAATAAACAAACGACTAATAGTTAACATTTTCACACCGCATTATTTAAGTCACAAAATATAAGCTGAAACCTTTTTTTGTCGCTAATATCACTGACTAATCTCTCAAAGGCGGACACGTAATGCAAACTGCAATATCTCTGCATTTCGCGCGGAATTGGAAAACCATTTGCCGTTGCGGATTCACATGTTGTTTATTTCTCAACTTCCAAGGATCATTAATCTCAGTTCGTTTGACGGGATTATCTTTAAAACTGCATTCCTAAATAGATAGTTATGGAATGTAAATGTTTGTTTGTTACGCTTTCACGCTTTAATAATTTAAACAGTTACTTTTCAAATTTTGCATACACGGAAATACGTACTGTTGATATTTGTCCTTACTTTCTTACCTTATCCTTACTAATATTATAAATGCGAAAGTGAGTTTGTTTGTTACGCTTTCACGCCGTAACTACTGAACCGATCATCAGGAAATTTTGCATACTATTTTGCATAGTCTCTGGAGTTTTATCCCGGAAAAAGTACTGGTCCCGAGGGAACGCCGCTACCGCGCGCAAAAGCTAGTATACATTAAAGCGTGTGGCGCCGCGGGCGAAAGATGATAGCAGAGTAATGGTTATATCGTTAGAACTCGGATATAATATGTTTAACGCATATTTATTTAAATCTATGGTCTTTTTATTACTTATTTCAAAAAGTAATGAAAATAAATGCTCAATCCCTCGATCGGCTTTTACGATCTGCGCGGGAAGAGAAGCAGCTGGCACATTCAACGTTTTTTCTTGTCTCCCAAACCAGCATGAAAGCTTTGATTCATGTCGGTTTTTTATATAAAAGATTATGTTCTATGATGTGTGGAGAGTAAATATGTAATTTTGATAAATAACGAATATGCTACGATACTGAAATTCCACACAACTTGAGATTCGATATACCGACACCAGCTTAATTACAGCAGACATGGATTGACGTCGCCTTCCCAACGCCTCCGGGATGTAGCTCAATTATATTATAATGGACAATGGCCATATTATATAGAGAGGTATTGTGCTGATTGACTTTCCTATAGATGGAGGTATCATAGCCATAGATGTAGATTATATATGTATTTTAATTGTTAATTTCATTAATAATACATTATATTTGTATTTTATTAAATTGTACATAATACAGCGTGATTTTGAACCTCCTAGCTATATTGAAATCGGAATCCTTAACGGAATACAGAATTGCAAGCTAAAAAGCTGATTGCAAAAACAAAAACTTTGGTTTCCCATACAAACTTGCCGATTAGCTGTACGAACTTCTATGGATGGTAATTTTTTTTTGTTGTTTTTTACCTTTTTTTCTGTTTTCTAACAACTCTGTATTGCATTAGGGATTCTGATTTCCAGATTTCAATATAGCTAGGAGGTTCAAAAGTACGTTGCATATATATAACTTATAAATCTTCACTAGGTCCAGTTGTTAAGAAGTTTTGTAAGTTTAATAGAAAAAGGAACACAGTCGCATAAGTGAAATGTTTGCTTTTCAAAAATAATTATAATAATTATTAAAACTATTCTTATAAATATAGATATAACTACGCATCTTTTGACGGCCTGTGGCTAGTGATTTTGCGGAAATAAAATCTCTGTTCTCAACGAATTCCTTCTAACGAAAATTTGCGGGATATTTCCAATAATTCTCGAGAATTCCCGCAATTGAGAGAAAGACGAAGAAATTCTCGGGGAAAATTTCCAACCCGTTCTCGCTGTTCTCAAAATTTTCGAGCACGGCACAACACTACCTGTGGCGCAGCGGTACTGCAAGTACCTTTGAATCGCAAGATCCTGGGTTCGATCCCCGGCCAGGTCAGGATGGAAAAAGATCTTTTTCATTAACTACTAAGAAATAAAATATGGTTAATAGATTCAGGTGTTACTTTGCGGAAGTCAAAGCTACATTTACTTTGAGACTATTTGCGTGCTTCCGCCACCGTTACGTTTGTTGCGTGCTTCCGCAACAATAGTTAGTTAGTCCATCAACTATTGGTGGCGGGCAAGAAGGGACTAACAGTAGTGGGTGGGCGCTGGCCAGCAATAGTTTGCATGAACTGGTGGCGGAAGCACGCAAGTAAATTGTTTCAAAGTAAATAAAATATGGTGAAAAAATTGAATGCTCCAACCCGCATGAACTTTTTCACCATATTTTACTTCTTAATTTAATAAGAGTGTATCAGAATAGCATTGTGAATGCAAAATAAAACACAATAATAATATGTATGCCTCGACCGGCTTCTACAGTCTGCGCGGGAAAATAAAGAGGCAAGTGTCACTCTGAGTGACATTATTTGAGAGCGTGTACCACCCCAGACCTCATCGTTGCTTCCCACCAGATAGAGGTCAAACGCACTCAAATTGTTTATAAAAAAAGAAACATTCTAGGTTTTTCGTTTCGCCCAAACCAGCAAGGAGACTTAATAAACCAAGTTAAAATCACTTACATAAACGTTTCCGCATCTTTGTTACTGGTTTCCTAACTCTGAGCCTTCTTGGTATTCTTCTCCTGTTCTCATTATAGTATCTGGTGAAAAACATTATAATCTAGCTGTAGGGGTGGTGGTCTATCACTGTCTATGGTTCTGCCGCCTGAGCTCACTGGGGCATTTGCATTAACTGAAAAACAATGTTATTTGTACTTTACTAGTAGGATCGAAATCACCATTTTATGAAAAAATCATATGCATACAATTATTCATCATTACAACCACAAGTCCACTGCTGAACTTGGCCTGTCCCAAGGAATCTTCGTACCATGGGGGGATATTGCCATACTCACCACGCTTGGCAGGCGGGTTGGCGAACTATTGACTTAATACAATTATTAACTTTATTCTTATATCTATATAAATGTGAATGACTTTGTTTGTTTGTTACGCTTTCACGCCGTAACTACTAAACCGATCATAATGAAATTTTGCATACAACTTTTCTGGAGTACGGAGAAGGGCATAGGCAACCTTTTATCCCGGAAGTGCTGTTCCCGAGGGAACGACGACGCGGGCGAAACTGCGGGCAAAAGCTCATCTTTTATAATGTAATTTTCTCCTTTCAAATAAATAAGCGACCATCTACTAAAAAATTTAAATGCAGCTAAGTCGGAAGAACACTCTTTCAAACAAAAACAGAATTTGCAATTTTCCAAAACGGTCAAGCGTCTTTGAGTCTGAGTAATCGGGAAACATTACTTAAGAATATAAAATTAAATTTCATTTCATATAGAGATATATGAAATTAAATTTAGATATAAAAATATAAGATTCCCACAAACCTCCTCTTATTTTGGTTACAAAGGTGCTCTATAGAGTTAATTTTTAAAGGGTAACTAGTACCTTTAAACTACAAGTTCAAGTACTAAAAAATCATTCGAATGAATAATCTATTTTAAATGAAAACAATATAATCAATCATATCAAACACAATCAAATGAAAAGAAATAGATTGTGCTCCAATCGACGAAAATTTTCTTGAAGTTGAGAATCATGGACTCAATTTAAAATTAGGTTTTTAAAATAACCCATTATAACCGTGGTTAAATATAATAAATAAAACGACATCAAAAAAGATACGATTATAATACTAAGCCATACAACACAAACTACGTATACTTTGGAAAACCTAGCATATTTGAGTGACAGAGAGACGTAAATATAACTCATTTGTCAAAAACATATATTTTATATGATATACCTTCTTCGGCAGCGACGGTGTCCGCAAAACCGGCAGAGGTGCTCTTCATGTAGAGTGCTTCCAGATAACCCGGTCAATATAGTAGATACAGAAGGTACTCTTTCTTTCCGTGCCCTTGGTCTTCGCTTAGGAGCCCTTCGCAAGACACGCCGCCGCACCACGGAGCGTCCTCGCTTTTGGACCTTGCCTGCCCGCCGAGGACGCTTCTTTTTTGGATTTTTGGCTCTGGTTTCTTTGTCTCTTTTAACTCCTGGAGGCTTAGGCATGACTGTGTTGGCTTCTGTCATTTCTACTCTACTCCTTCTACTTCTACCAGAGTAAGAAGACGAGAAAGACTCGCTGTTAGAAATGGCATCAGCGGCTTTTTCACGGTTCCTCCGTCTTTCGTCGTATTTTCTCTTGTCTTCGAATAAGTCAGCAGTAGAATTTACCCTTTGACTGCCTTTCCTACTTGAGGTAGTCTGTTCTTCATTTGCATTATCCTTGTCCATTTCTCAGGGTATAACTTTGTTGTTTTTATAACAAAAATAATCATCGAAAAATTATAAAGTACATAAAAGAAAAAATCTGAGACAGCCTCTTGCCAAAAATGGACGTTGTCATGTTCTTTTGTTTCTTGATTGTATTGATTTTAAAATACACTGATACAAGGAGAATTTATGTAAAATCTAGCACAGTTCACGAAGCCCTAAACCAAATTTTTTTCATGTCTGTATTCTAAAAAATCTTGATCTCCTCGTTGTCTTGTTATAAACGGTTTGAAAATCCGTCACGAGGTAGATGATTGTTCCAAATGTAGATTTCTTTATTCCTGCTCGAGTCTAATAGTGTTCTTTCTTTCCAGATGTTGGTGCGGACTCAGCAAGACTGCTCATGGGTCAAACACAGCAGTGGCCGCCCCGGGGGAGGCGTGGGTTCCAGCTAGGCATACTCACGCTGCCCCTACAGACGCCTATGGTACTGTCGAGTTTCAAGGCGGTCCACACCCAACCAAAGCACAGGTGAGAATCATACAATGTACAATACAAAATATATGCTACTGATGGCATATCATGGGTATGTGGCATCTATACTTTAGTACGGCCTCATACGAGAATTCTAACGGACGCGCATCATCATCATTTCGATTAGGTGTTACGGTCAATCGACCATGCACACTTTGGTGTCAGAGTTCTTCGGAACCACCTCTCGGCCTCTGACGTGGCGCCTTTAACGACTACAAGATGGCAGCCGGGACCAACAGCTTTACGTAGGCACGGAATGATAATTTATATTGCAAAATCGGTGTAAGCTATTTATGGACAAGCTCATTGGGAGTCATATAGATCGCTATTTAAAAGCTTTAATCTATTTCCTCTTCCCTGTCTGTACAGTCAGAGACAGATAAAACAGGTACCTCTAGAAACAGATTTAAAATTGAAGGTGGGCAGATTTATTTGTCCCTGACTGTACGTACATACGAACTAGCAAATTTTCTTAGAAGCCATCCTAAATTGTTCACAATAGCTCGAGATATTTTCCCAAGAGGAACGCGTGATAGCAATGTTCCACCTCTAGCTCCTAAAACGTGTGTGGCTAAATATTAAACGCTTTACCTAATGTTAAAGGCGTGGTAGAGCCACGCTATCTGCAAAATTTAGTTTCGAATAGATCGGCTCGTCCAAGAAAGTACCACACTCTCACGGAAAATCGACGTTTGATTAGAAGTATTTTACCGCTTCTATGCGTTGTCTCGTGAGTGAGAGAGCCGGAGGCAGAATGTGAGGGTACGGGAGTTATAATTTGAAACTGTACTTATTTAATTTTTCATCATTTCAAGTAGGTTGTCACCTACTTGAAATGATGAAAAATTAAATTTCAACAGTCAATCGACCATGCACACCCTGGTGTCAGAGTTCTTTGGGACCGCCTCTCGATCTCTGACGTGGTTCCCTAACCGATTACCAGATGGCAGCCGTGACCAAGGGCTTAACGAGCCTTCCGAAGCAGGGAATCATCTTAATTATCTTACAATCAGATAATTCAAGCCTGCAATGTCCTAACCAAACTGGAAACAACTAAACAAAGTATGCTTTCCGTGAGAATAGAACCCACGACTCTCAGGTCTACAGGCAAACGCCTTATCCACTGAACCACGGAAGCACTAATTTAATCATCACAAAAGTCTAATACTCTTCTTTTATTCCAGTACGTTCGTCTTTCCCATGACACTCGTCCGGAGCTGATAGTCCAGCTGCTGACGAGAGAATGGGCGCTCGAAAGGCCGAAGCTCCTCATCACCATCCAAGGAGGCAAGGCCAATTTCGACCTGAAGCCGAAGCTGAAAAAGGTGCTGAGGAAAGGCTTGCTGAAGGCTGCTAAAACAACTGGAGCTTGGATCTTCACTGGAGGAACTAACACAGGTACTACCTTCTTCTTATTACATTACTAGCTTACCGTCGCGGTTTCGCACGAGGAAATATAGGTATTTAATCTAAGCTTATGTTTTATCAGGGATAATGTAGCATTCTAATGGTGAAATGTGTCATATCGGTCCAGTAGTTTCGAAGCCTATTCAATGCAAACGAACAATCAAATCTTTCCTCTTTATATTATTAGTTTAGACAGACTGAGCGTTCGGTATAACCGATTTCAAAAGAAAAGACCGATGTAATTACTTTTTTGTTTACCCATAGATTTCCATTAAAATCGGTTTGATAGTCGGGTTTTTTTTTGAAGTGAAAACTTCTTTAGTTGTGCACTTTTTGGGATGGGTAAAGAATATTAAACTCGCGTCGACTAACACGTGACGACTACCAGATGGCAGCCGGGGCCAACGGCTTCCTAAGCACGGAATCATCTTAATTATCAGGCAATCAGGTGATTTAAGCCTGCAATGTCCTAACCAATCTGGAAACAACTAAACAAAGTATGCTTCCCGTGGGAATTGAACCCACGACCCCTGGGTCTACAGGCAAACGCCTTAACCACTGGACCACAGAGGCAGTTCGTATATTGCACTGATTTCTGATGAATGTACAGCAGGATAGGGGGATAAGATGCTGCTTATCAAGTAACTATCGCTAGCAGGATAGTATGTAAAGGACGTTTATTTATATTGCATGATATGCATATCGTAGATAACCACAACAATGTTCTTCTAAATTTAATTACTTATAATGAGGTTGAGAACCTCTTTCATCGTTTGGAGTAATAAGGAAATTGTCTAGTTTGGATTGTGGATTGTTTTTATTTTCTTTAGAGATTATTAATAAAATCGTTATTTTTATTATTTTCTCTCAATTAGTCGGTAAAATACATAATATATGATATGTAATGGAAGAGCGAGGTTTTCTGTCACAGGTATTGCTAAACATACTAGAGGGCCTCTACAACTTGCATTGTAAAATGTGTTTTACTGAATAAAAATGATTTGATTTTGATAAATGTCAATGTTACTGTAGGTGATCCGAAAACCTTTAGAATAACATTGTCTTTTCCTTTTTATGAGATTTAATTCAGTTTATTTTATGTGCAGGGCTCTAATAGATTTAGATGCGCGCGGGCGAAACTAAGTGAAGTTTTTACGATGCGGCGATATTGCGCTGAATCCAGAAAATTTAATATACAACTTGTTTTGCGAGTTATATTGAAAAAGTTAACGTACATCATTCATCATCATCATCATCAGGTCCTTTTTAGTCTCCACTACAGGAGCACGACCCTCTCTGTACTACTAGGGCCATACTTGGCCAGAGCAGCCAGAGGACTTGGCCTACACTCTCCTCGCTGGCCAGACAGGTTGGAGAGGTCTCTTAGATGTTTATGAGCTTTGTGTTGCTTGTATTTCCTAAGTCGCCTTCTACGACATCCACGGGAAGACTTGAAGTGGTCCTATTCTACTCTGCCGGATACCACACGGCTACACGTACATCATTATTTGTGTCCAAAAAAAACAACGGGTTGCACTCCGAAAGTACAGGCAGAAGTGAAAACTCCGCGCGGTAGAAAGAGCGATTTTATTACGACTCCTACGCCGCGCTGGCGGTCTCAGATCACGTGTTTGTCTTACGAATTTTCGATCAGGTCACGTCTCCTGACGCGAGTTTAACATTTTTTACCCATCCCAAAAAGTTCACAACGCCGCTAAAGTTTTTGAGAGTTATTTTTATCGATAATTAATATCTTAAACTAGCTTACGCCCGCGGCCGCGGTTAAGCTCGCGTTAAGGTCGTTACTTCAGATTCAGTACACTTCGTGTAAGCGACACGGTCAATCGACTATGCACACCCTGGCGTCAGAGTTCTTCGGAACCGCCTCTCGACCTCTGACGTGGTTCCTTTAACGACTACCCATGGCCGCCGGGACCAACAGCTTTACGTGCCTTTTGAAGCCCGGAATCATCTTTATCATCAGACAATCAAGTGATTCAAGCCTGCAATGTCCTAACCAAACTGGAAACATCTAAATATGCTTCCCGTGGGAATCGAACACGACCCCTGGGTCTACAGGCAAACGCCTTAACCAGTGGACCACGAAGGGAGCAGTTGTTTTATATGAAAGACAAGCTGATGCTCGTGATTTCGTTCGCGTGGACTTTATGACTCCGCAGAAAATGCTCATCAGGCTAAACAACTTTTGTTAAGGCGTCATTTTTATATTTCTTATAGTTTATCTGGACCGTTAAAGTTCTTCATCAGGTGTTCCAATTTTCAAAATAAATTATACCCTACTAGCTTTCGCCCGCGGCTCCGCCCGCGTCAATGTCGATCCCTCGGGAATAGTACTTTTTCCCGGGATAAAAGGTAGCCTATGTCCTTCTCCGCACTCCAGAGAACTTGTATGCAAAATTTCATGATAATCGGTTCAGTAATTACGGCGTGAACGTAACAAACAAACAAACAAATAAACAAACTCACTTTCGCATTTATAATATTAGTTAGGATATGTTGCTTAGGCTTGATAGCTATAGGTACAATGAAAAAAGTTTCATCGAATCCGACCAGTATTTCCGGAGATTAACGTGTATGAACAGACAGACATTTTTTTATTCTTACTCTATTGGTATGTCTCCATCACCCTATATTAAAATATTCAATGTACAGTCACATTTTTTTTACTCTTTTATTATATGTATTGATAATTACATAACTACTCGTACCATCTTGCCAACAGGTGTAACACGGCAAGTTGGCGATGCGCTGCAGCTGGAGAGGTCACAACGGGCAGGTCGTGTGGTCAGCATTGGTATAGCACCTTGGGGTATCGTCGAAGGTGCCAACGACCTCATCGGGAAGGGGAGAGATGTCCCGTACCATGCAATGGCATCACCAAGGTAAGATTAAAGCTGCTACAGGCTAGTTCAGTTCTGTTTTTTTTTTTTATTAATTTATTCAACATTCATTACTCTCAATAACATTATAAAAACATTCTGTAAATAAAAAAGTTTATCCAGCGTGCCGCATACCCAAACACGTACCCAAAATACTGGCAATATTGCCAGTATTTTGGGTACGTGTACGTGAAAGCGTAACAAACAAACAAATAAACAAACTCACTTTCGCATTTATAATATTCGTAAGGATTAGTAACAACGCAACAATATTTTTAATCATATTTATTTACCCCCCTTACATAGTCTTTTAAACATTTAATCACTAGCTTTAATTTAACATATCCATAGGCGACTTTTCGATGTATGCTCAATTCATATCCTGCTTAAACGGGTCAGTGGTTGATATAACCGTTGAAGAGTTCAGTCCGTTCAACTGCGCCTGGAACAACACGTCGTTGATCAACTTCTCAGCAATTATCCTCATGTTCGGCGCCAGGTTCCGTAGTTTCGCAGCCACGTTTATTCCTGTAAATAAATAATCATCATCATCATTTTGAGTAGAAGTCACGGTCAATCGACCATGCACGCACACCATGCTGTCAGAGTTCTTCGGAAACGCCCTTCCCGTGGGAATCGAACCCACGCCCCCGGGTCTACAGGCGAACGCCTTAACCACTGGACCACGGAGGCAGTTAAACGAATAAATATAAAGAAATTAATATAAACGATGGTAAGTTTTACAAATCACACAGATTGAGCTAACTACAAAATAAGTTCGTCTATTAGCAGTAGTTCGATTGTAAGTCCGGTTAACCGAACTAGGTCAACTTTTGGGCAGCAATAGTTTGGTTGATGTAAGTCACCGAACTTTTAAAACTCTGAAGTTGCGTTTCGTCTATTAGCAGTAGTCCGGTTATTAGTCCGGTTGATCGAACTACTAGGGCATTTTTTGGTAGAAATAGTTCGGTTGATCCCATAAAAAATAATAACAATTTATAGAACAATTTGAGACTTGTGGTAGGGGATAGTAACTCAACGATACTATATTTTATAACAAATGCATATCCAGAATCTAAAAAAAAAATTTTCATCTTGACCTGACCGGGGGTCAAACCCGGAACATACTGCCATAATTGTTTATTTTATGTAAACCTTTATTTTGTTGCCTGAAATAAATAAATAAATAAAAAAAAAATAAAAAATTATGGCCACTAGGCCACGGAGCTCGTCTCGGCGTAAAACACAAGCTATAAATCAGAGTAAGCTGTACGGGAGGATTACTTGGTTATGATGCAGTTGGACCATAGACTAGTAAATAAACGGATGTGACAAAAAACAATATTATATCAAAATATTTAAAAGTTGTTATGTATTTAGGTACTCAATTCGTTCAGAAGAAAAACGCTAATATTTTTATTTATTAATTGTTTTTGAATGGAAGAAGTGGAGGGAGGCCTTTGCCCAGCAGTGGGACACATGATGGCTCGAAATAATAATAATAATAAATAATTGTTTTTATTTATAAAACGTATATTTATAAAGCCAGAGGCATTATCTACTAGTCAACCAACAGATGGTGCTGAGAAAGGAGAATTTTAGAAGCTGACGCAAAGTTAAAAAAAGTATACTTTAAACAAAACTAAATTATTGGTGTACCCTAATAATATAATTAACATATATATTAAGAATATTTATTTATTTATTTATTTAACATAAGGCATACACAACAGGTAACAATCAGTTATAGCTTATTCTATAGACACATAATATTTCTGAGCTAGATTGAGACCCAAAAACGTGCATACACAGCATGACAGTTGTAAACATCGTTCGATTACACATAGAAAATACAATCACAGTGCCTAAAATACATAAAAATCAAAGTATATTATGTTATCTATTATCATATGATAAACTACGTTGTTATCTTATTATTTCTACATGCGGAAGCTAAAAGCGTGGCTTTGTTAGGACTCGCGACTTTTTGACGTGATAACGTATTAATCAATGTACGCCGGCTGCACGCTTGAAAAAGTGTTACGTTCCGTGTGCAAGCGAGAGCGCGCAGAACAAGCGATAGAAAGACACGATCGGCCTAAGCGTTCGGCTTGTGTTGCATGTATCTCTCTTTCATCGTTATCACGGAAAATTATCGTAAGTAAACCGACTTTACAGGCATCCAGTTTTTATGATAGACTACGCTGCTAGAAATAAGCATAAATTCAAAGGGCGAAATAGCTATCCCGCAAGGTGTTCCACAAATCTGTGGTACAACTGGCTGTGGGATAGAGAAAATGCTTGCTTTAACTATATGACTAGCTCCGTGGCGCAGCGGTCAACACGCCAGCCTGCGACACGGAGTGACCGGGTTCGATCCCCGGCTAGGTCAAGATGGAAAATGATCTTTTTCAGATTGGCCTGGGTCTTGGATGTGTATCTATATATGTATTTGTTATAAAATATAGTATCGTTGAGTTAGTATCCCATAACACAAGTCTCGAACTTACTTTTGAGCTAGCTCAATCTGTGTGATTTGTCCGTATATATTTATTTATTTATTTAACATATACCACGTGATTTTGAACGTGTGAACCATACTGAAAGCCTGGAATACAGAATTGCAAGAAAAAAAGGTAAAAAACTAAGAAAAAAAATTAGACCTTCCATAGAAATTCGCCCAGCTAATCGGCGATGATTGTATGGAAAGCTTAATTTTTTTTCGATTTTTATATATTCTGTATTCCATTAGAGATTCTGATTCCAGGATTTCAGTATGGTTCAGAGGTTCAATTTTACGAGCTTTAAGGGTTTACTAAATATAGAATATAAAATTATAGATAGAAATATTCCTGCAAACAAAATACAAAGGTTATCTTATAATTAAATGACATTATTTCAAATAGTAACGAGCAAGCTGCAACCGATTATTTCTGTGAAATATAACAGCTTTTAACGTTTATATCAAAGTAAACTATGTGAAAGGGATTACGCTGTGATAAAGCTGCACCACAGACTCATAAAGGAGTAGACATGTTAAATGACATATCTACTCCTTTATATACTTATATAGTTGCGTGCTTTTGTTAAATATTGGCATGTTCATACTTTTATAGTATAAGAATTTAATACAACAAACAACTGTTATGGTTATGGAAGAGCGGGGTCTTCTGGCACAGGCATAATGCTTAAAAGGAGGCTCCAATCAACTACAGAGTTTTTGTAAACACCAATTTATGAATAAAATATTATTATTATTATGTTAAATGACGTAATTGAAAATTATGATTTGGACATATAGGTTTATTTATTTCCCGGAAATAATAAATAATAACAGTCATATAATCAGAAAAATCCAAATTTAAGAAAAGAAACAATTTCCTTACTAACTTCGTTAAATTGTTATATATGTATAAGCTATTTCAAAAGGAACAAAGTATTTGTACTTTTAATTACTCTTAAGATTATGCTTATAACTAGCATCTCGAACCCCGGCTTCGCACGGGTGCCATATTCATATAAACCTTCCACTTGAATCATTCTATCTATTAAAAAAAACTGTATCAGAATCCGTTGCGTAGTTTTTAAGATGTAAGCATACATAGGGACAGACAGACAGACAGCGGGAAGCGACTTTGTTTTATAATATGTAGTGAATTTTCATTAAAAAAATTCAGTTGAATTATCTCAAATAACTTTTTATTAGTTGGTTTGCAGAAAATTAATTAATTTATAACTCAATACCTTCGTCACCGAGCTTCGCGAGGAGATGTTCCTTAGGGATGAAACCTAGCTAGATCGATTTTTCAGCCAAACACCCCATACACAATACTGCATCGAAATCTTTGTAGCCATTCCCGAGATCCTGATTATATATTTATTTAACAATGTACAATAATTGCTCGTTTAATAGTATAGGATTTTATTATCATCTTTATTACAGCAAAAATAGTGTCTCGTTTATGTAAGTCTGTGCTCTTTGAAGAACTTATGCAGTTCAGTATTTTCATAATATTCTCTATAAGCTTAGCTGTCTTCTCTATAACCTTCTTTGGAGGGTGTTTCTTGTGATAAGAAAGCTCCGTGGCGCAGTGGTTGCAACACGCCAGCCTACGACACGGAGTGCCCGGGTTCGATCCCCGGCCAGGTCAAGATGGAAAATGATCTTTTTCAGATTGGCCTGAGTCTTGGATGTTTATCTATATATATGTATTTGTTATAAAATATAGTATCGTTGAGTAAGTATCCCATAACACAAGTCTCGAACTTACCTTGGGGCTAGCTCAATCTGTGTGATTTGTCCGTATATATATTTATTTGTACACAATAAAACTGGTCAGAGGTATAAAATAAACATAACAGATGGGTATATTAAGTGTACATAATTATGCCCGTCAAGCGCGAGAAACGCAGACACAATTAATTGATTTTCTATTGTTATGCGAACCGATTGGCCCGCTTGGGGGTTGAGAGGTCAAGACACCTGCCTCATAATCGGAGTAAAATTATATTGTCAGGCCAATTTTATTTGTAAAACTATGTTTTCGTTTCCTTTTTAATAACAAGTTTTTCAATTGTATACATACTCGTACGAGTATTATACACGTACACGAGAGTCAACATAAAAGTGTATTGTTTTTCAAGTTCATGTATGTATGTAAGAATAATATGTAAGTATGTATATATATGAGTTTCTTTATTCTACTATAACATCTAAATGCCTCAACGGGTTTGAATGTATGGCTAAACAACACTTCCGGGCGCTCACAATGTGTACGCAGGTCGCGGGCCGCAGGCCGCGGCCCGCGGCATGCGTACACATTGTGAGCGCCCGAAAGTGTTCCGTGGCACGCTGACGGCTCCGACAGACACGTACGGTCTCCACGGCATGCGTACGCATTCGTAACAGCCCGGCCCGATGCGAGCCGGTCGATCTGAATCGTGGGCGCGGTTTCTGCTAAACCTAAAATAGTGTTGGTCAAGTTGTTACTCTCTATGATCTGTGTCTTGGGTGTTCTTAAACAAGACAAAACAAACTTAATACTCATTTAAGTAAGTAAGTAAGTAAAAACACTTTATTGCACCAAGAAATAAATACAAATATATAAAAAGTAAGCAAAAAGAATTATGTAGGTACAATTGGCGGCCTTATCGCCGAAGCAATCTCTTACAGGCCATTGGGTGACAGAAAACAAAAAGAAAATGAGTGGCGCCTAAAGGATTCAGAAGAAACAAAGTAAACTTAAAGCGATATTATACAGTAAAATAGTGTAAAATAAAAATAGATAAATACATAAAAGATAAAATTAAATATATAATAACATATTTAAATATGTATACACTAATAATTCAAATAAATATATACATAAATATATATATATATATACACGACTGTCTAGGAGAGAACGAAATGTTTAACTATATTTAAGGGGATAAATGTTAGTCATTGCTGCGTGATAATAAATGAGTTTTAACCTGATTTTTAAAACTTATAAGCGATTGAGCACAACGGATGGAAAGTGGGAGGGCATTCCACAGCTGAACAGCATGGACCATGAAAGATTTTTAATACCTTTCAGATGCGTGAATTGGGGTTTTAAGTTGAAGGTTACCTGCACTGCGTAAATTGCGATCATGAGCATCACGAAGATATGTGAAACGTTCTTTCAAGTAACAAGGATATGCAGGGTTTAAAAGAATAGAATAAAGGAAAGAAAAGATATGCCAATCACGGCGAAGGCGAATGGGGAGCCACTTGAGTTGCGTACGAAACTGAGAGACATGATCATATTCATATTTACGTAGACCAAAAATGAGTCGAATGCAAAGATTTTGGAGACGCTCAAGTTTGTTAAGTTGCTCCTGAGTTATGTCCAAATAACAGACATCAGCGTAATCTAATATGGGAAATAGCAAAGTATTTGCAAGCGTAATTTTGGTATCCGTGGGCAAAAAGTTCTGCAACCTTCGTAGAGATCCAGCCGACATAAAAATGTTTTTACGAACCTCGGAAATTTGCTTTGACGATGTAAAAGTTCTGTCCATGAATATTCCCAAGTTTTTTACACAATCGCTGTAGTTTATAATGGTCCCATTAAAAATTATATTTGGTAAATCAGGATAGGAAATTTGCTGAGTGAAATAAGGGCTACCTATTATAATTGCTTGAGTCTTACTAGGGTTCACTAACAGACCATGAGTTTTATTCCAGGCAGATATCTGCTCTAAATCTTCATTAATAATGTTGATGGCTAGTGGAAGATCAACAACATTTGCATGCGAGTAAATTTGAAGATCGTCTGCATAAAGGTGGTAGGAGGAGCGAATTTTTAATGAAATGGAATTTATGAAAATAGCAAAAAGAAGGGGAGATAGCACGCCGCCTTGCGGAACACCAGCAGACGTATTGCACCATGAGGAATAAGAATCCTCTACGCGTATACGTTGTCGACGTCCAAACAGATAAGAATGGAACCAGTCGATCACGATTGGAGATATGTTAAGGGAACGCAGTACCATAAGCAGGATGTCAAAATCTACAGTATTGAAGGCATTACTAAAGTCTAGCAATGTCAACACCGTAACCCGCCTGTCGTCCATGCCCATCCGAATGTCGTCCGTAATCTTTACAAGGGCGGTAGTCGTGCTATGACCGGGACGGAAACCGGATTGGAGAGGATTAAGGAGGTCATGTTTAACAAGGAAGTGGTTGAGTTGTTGTTGGACTAAACGCTCTAAAACTTTGTATAGGAAAGGGAGAATAGATATTGGGCGGAAGTCGGAAAATGATTTTGGACTGCTCTTTTTAGGAAGAGGTGTAACGTGCGCTTCTTTTCATACAGAAGGAAACACACCTTTGGAAAGAGAATAATTCAGGATCGAAGTAAGGATTGGCAGAAGGATGTCAAGGATAGGCAAGATCATATCACGACTAACGCCATCGTTACCGATGGCATTCGAGGTAATTGAAAGTACAGCTTTCCTAACATCACAATCAGTGACCTGACTAAAAAAAAATTGAGGATGATCAGGAGTTGGAAGTGTAGAAATGGAATTTAATGTGGTACTTTTAATGTTACTCTCAATAACAGAATTGGAGGAGAAATGGGTATTAAGACCGTTAACATCAATGCTACTGGGACTACTTAGATGTGTTTTTCCAACTCCAAGAGACCTAAGAAATTTCCATACTTTTGCAGGATTTCCATTTTCAACAGATTTTTGGATGTCACGACGTTGAGCCTCTCTACACGCCTTGTTGCAGCGATTTCTTGCTGATATGTAATTTTCACGGAATCTGTCTGGGTCAGCTCTATATTTGCTCTTAGCCCTATTTTTCTTTGATTGTAATAATTTTATTTCCGCTATAAGCCATGGCGCAGGTAGATGTTTTACGCGAACCGGTCGAATAGGAGCGTGACGATCATACAATTCTGTCAACAGTTTATAAAAGTTATTAACCTGATCATCGACTCAGCATCAACAACTGTAGACCAATTACAAGCTATAGCATCTTCACGCAAATACTCTAGATTGATGGCACCAAAATTACGCTTAAGAAGGATTTTAGATTTTACTTTTGGTATTCGGATTTTATACGATAATAGAAGAAGGTCTTGGAAAGAAAAGGCATCCGCAGTGAGCTGGCTATACTTAACCACATGGTCGGGAGAGGAGACAAGAATCAAATCAAGTAATGAGGGCTTACATTTAGGGAAATAGTGTGTAGCTTAAAGAGGAAGGATTGTGAGATTGCAGCTTTCAGCAAGAAAAGTTAAAGATTTTGGTCTGAGATCATTTTTAATTTAACAAGTATTAAAATCACCCATTATAATGGTATGATTATAAGAAGGCATTAGATTTTCGAGAAGATTTTCTAGAAGAGAGAAATAGTTTATAGACGAAGAAGAGCTATAAAAGACACCTAGTAGTACTTTTACATGAGAAATATTGACCTCTAGAAAGATATATTCAGGCTCAACAGAAGGACATGATGGATTTGAGACGGGAATAACATTGTATGAAAGATATGACCGTAGATATATAGCGACGCCACCCCCACCCATGCTAGTGCGGTCTTGACGTATGAGTTGAAATCCTGGCAGACAGTATGAAGTTGAAGCAAGACAAGGTCGAAACCAGGACTCTGAAACAAGGATCGCGTGTATATTGGGATCATCAAAGGTCGACAACATATCCGGATAGTGGCCGGGAATGCTTTGTGCATTTAAATGAAGTACATTAAAATTTTTAGCGCAGTCTGATAAATGATGATGAATATTTTCATTTAATGGAGTCGGGATACTATGAAAACTATCTTCAGAGAGGGAATGAAAACTATCATCAGACATCGTGTATAGATATATTAAAATAAATATAAACAAATATATATAGATGTATACTACTATAAGAACAGTTAAATAAAATATATAAACCATGTGTCACCTGCTGGTACGTCAGAGGCCGAGAGGCGGTTCCGAATAACTCTGACACCAGGGTGTGCATGGTCGATAGACCGTGACACCTGCTCGAAATGAATGAATGACCTGCTGGTAGCAAAAGCATAAAAAATAACAGGTAATGCAATCACAAATATAAAGAAACAATACAGAAGAGCAGGAGTGCCATTTCCGAAATAACGCCGCTCGTAAACGAGCGACTCTTCCCTACAAAAATCGCTCAAAGACGACCGTCACACTTTCAAAAATAGCACCCCAGAACGCGTACAAGAAGGCTGTAATGTGTAACTATCTTTGCCCAGTTACGAGAGCGTGAAAAAGTGAAAAATAATTATCATTGACTTGATGTCAGTGTCAATAATGAAGTTTGACACACGCAAAAACAATTTATCAAAATGAGGGTTAAATTTAAAAAAGTGTTAATTAACTACCTGTTTACAATACAAAGAAATAAAAAGTCCAATAATGTTGCTGCTGTGTCGTAATCCGGATAGGTATTATGTTCGAAGTTATATAACTTCGAACGACAACAGACGATTCGTCACTCTCTAGTCACCCGTTTGGCACGAAGAGCCGCTGTTGACGAGGCGGCCGTAGGTTTCGATCCACCTGCTGCAATGCTAGCAGCTGGGGATTTCGGTGCCGACTCCTCAGCCTCAACAGCATTCGCAGTAGAACTGATGATCTGCTTAATTTCGCGCATAGTTTATTATGTAGTTAGTTACTTCAGTGCAAATTCATGTTCATATAGGACAGTTAGTGTTGAGAGTTTAGCTTCTAGAGCTTAAGTTTAGCTGGTTTTGAACTCAAGCTAATTTTGTTTTAAATTTATAGCAATACTTGGAGTTCCATCAGTAACTTAACAATACATGTAAGTTAAACATAAACCGTCCTCTTGGTAATAAAAGTAGTGCACAATGTGTAAAGAAAGCCCTGTCCGATCCTTGAAGGGCTGATTCAGCCCATCTATATGAACAACTTATCTTATGGGACGTTCCCAGCTTTGATCCCATAGGAAAAGTTGTTTATATCGATGGGCTGAAACATTCCTTCAAGAATTGGACAAGGTTTTCAGTACATATTGTATAGATTTACATATAAACAAGTAATCTGTCCTTATTTAGGACAAATTAAGCGGTAATATAAATTATTTTTTATGTATTTACTGCACATACAATCATTATGATTTATACAAAAGGTAATAACTGAACGCTTAGTATTGTTAATGAGTTTACCTCAAGGATTGTGGTGCAGCATAAATAAATCAACATAATGTTTAATAATAAGCATTTTGAAGTGATCAACTGACTCTGTTCTAATTATTTTGTCAGAGACGGCGTTCCAAGGTTTACAGAAGCAACAAATGAAATCTTCTTGTACAAATGAAGATCTTAACAAAGCCAATGACAAGGCGGTCAGCGTGGCCATAATATTAGTCAAAATACATTTGAAAATAGCCATCTCCGACTCGATAAGAAGAAGAAGCAACGGCATAAGAATTGGAAAAAAAAAATGAATGTCTTTACCTATGGCATCATACTCGTCTTCTACTTCCGTCCATTGTCTCTTTCCTGTCTTCTGACTGGCCTGCTCCTCAGTATTGTAATTGACAAATCCCTTAGAAGAGCTAGAGTCATTTATGTCAACAGCTAAGTTCGTGTAGTCAGGGTAGGAGTGCGTTTCGAAGGCGGGCTCTTCATCCCCTAATATTTCTTCTTGGTCATCTTCTGACTCCTGTAACAAGAAAATTATAAACATATTATGGCTAATCACTATTTTTATTCCATATATTAGTTTCATTATCATCAGCTATAAGAATTCAACTGCTAGACATATGCCTCCTCCAAGGATTTTCAATACGACTGGTTGGAAGCGGCCTACATCCTCCTGGATGTAGGAAGACTGGTTGGAAGCGGCCTACATCCAGGAGGATGTAGGCCGCTTCCAACCAGTCTTCCTGCGACCTTAGTCAGGTCGTCCGATCACCTGGTCTGTGGGTGTCCAGCGCTGCATGGGCACATAGCGCGTAGAACCGATGGCCGATGGGGCAGAAAGGAAAAATATTGGTTTAGGAGGATATAAAAAACGTAGGATGCACCAGCTAAAAATCTAAGGAATCATGTCAATAGGCGATGAGGCTGGCAACGCATTACTTATTTAATTTATACACACTAACATGCTAAACATAGTCTTCAGGTTTTATGGCCTAAAGCTTTGTCAGTAGACAGAGCGTACGTAAGGGATAGAGACGTCATAGTATTGTGTATACTCCGATGCAAACTTTTTGACGGCTCGGAACATCGCGCGAATCGATGCGCAGTACACAATTTTAGGTATCAGCGGAGAAAAGCAAGAGCGGGCGGCGCCCACCCCCGCGCGCTCTTTCCATCTCCCCGACTTCATCATAGCGTTAGTGTGTAAGTTACATTCGTGCAGTGCACACGCCTGCACCGATATGTGCTCGTATCTAATATCCGAGCCGCCAATAAATTTCATCAGAGTGTACCAATTTAAATAACATTATATAACGCCTAAAGTCTACAAATCTCAGCGAGACTTGGATCAACTCTGAAGTAACTCTCAACCTTGATCTATCATTATCCACCTACACGTGCATGCTTTTCGGTGTCCGGTAATTAGTATTAAAACAACTGAAAACTACACAAAAATGGTGGCTCTAACAAATAAAGCCAACAAAATGGCACAATCCAATAATTTTCAATCAAATATTACGTCTTGCACAATTATCAGAGTTCTTTGTTAAAATAATTGAAAACTACACAAAACTCTCATGAATACACAGAAAATTACATCAATGTTAAGTATCGGGGATAGTCCCAAAAATAGAGCCAACAAAAAGGCACAATCCTATGATTTTCGATTAGACAACACGTCTTGCACAACAGTAATCATTAGATCCTTCTTTAATAATAAATAAATAAATATATACGGACAAATCACACAGACTGAGCTAGCCCCAAAGTAAGTTCGAAACTTGTGTTATGGGATACTAACTTAACGATACTATATTTTATAACAAATACATATCCAAGATAAAAACATCCAAGACCCAGACCAATCTGAAAAAGATCATTTTCCATCTTGACCTGACCGGGGATCGAACCTGGGGCCCTCGTGTCGCAGGCTGGCGTGTTAACTACTGCGCCACGGAGCTCGCGTTTATTATTATTAATAATAAAACAACTGAAATCTACATAAAACTCTCATGAATACACGGCAAATTACATCAGTGTTAAGTATCCCACACGCCAATCCCCTTCCATCAAACATCACATCAGTAGCTGCGTCACGTCTTGATACCAAACAAGCAATTACTCGCGGATAATCTTTGTGAGAAAGCCTTTTTCAAGTAGATATCAAACCCACTTCGTCATAGATGGAAAGTAATTAAAGTTTAGAATTTTACAAACGTTTAACTTTATATTGTGATAGAATTACGGTAATAAACGAACGAAAAGCGTTTGCTTTTTTATACCACAAATGAAAAAACCGGTCAAGTGCGAGTCAAACTCGCGTTAATAGGGTTCCGTACGATGATTTTTTTTCTATTCATCATCATCATCAGGTCTTTTTAGTCTCCACTGCAGGAGCATGACCCTCTCTGTACTATCGGAGCCATACTTGGCCAGAGCAGCCAGAGGATTTGGCCTACACTCTTCTCGCTGGCCAGACGGGTTGGAGAGGTCTCATTGATGTTTATGAGCTTAGTTTAACTTGTATTCCTAAGTCGCCTGTTACGACCTCCATGGGAAGACTAGGACTGGTCCTATTCTACTCTGCCAGAAACCACACGGCCTCGGATTCGGAACGACTACTTGTAAGAAGAATACGCCGAAAGAAACTCAATCCAGACTTGGTCCCTATGTGCTTCAGGCACATAGGGACCAAGTCTCATTTTCGCTGAAGGTGTGAATGATAACTTTTGTGGTTTTGAAAACCACAAAAGTTATCATTCACACCTTTGAAGATGATTTCTCCTAATTCATACTAATAATATAAATGCGAAAGTAACTCTGTCTGTCTTCTTTTCACGCTTCAACCATTGAACCGATTTGGATGAAATTTGGTACCATACTGGTATTATAAATGCGAAAGCAACTCTGTCTGTCTGTCTATTTTTCACGCTTCAACCATTGTACCGATTTGTATGAAATGGAGGTAGTTTGAGGCCCGGGAAAGGACTTCTACTGTCCCTGAGGGATCGACATTAACGCGGGCGGAGCCACGGGCAAAAGCTAGTTTCTAATAAATGTCGTAAAACAAACTTAACTATTACAAAGAAGAATGCCCACTGGGGTGACATCTCACATAAAAAAATGTTCTGTATAGTATAACTAGCTTTCGTCTGCAGCTTCGCTCGCGTCAACGTCTTTCACTGGGGAATAGTATTTTTTTCTGGGATGAAAGGTAGCCTTTGTCCTTCTCCGTACTCCAGGGAACTTGTATGCAATGCAATATCATGATCGGTTCAATAGTTACGGCGTGAAAGCGTTACAAACAAACTCACTTTCGCATTTATAATAATAGTAAGAATAACCAAAATTATACACAAGAACGCAGTAAATAATTCATAATCATCATTCCAGCCATTAGAATTCCGCTGCTGGCCGAAGCCCTAGGATTCTTCGTTCTATGGGAGGATATTTCCATACTGGCCAACGCAGTTTCTTTGGCTTCTTGTACTTCTGACGCTGCTGCCCATCGGAAGCATTTTTAAGCTGGGGAAGGATAGGAATTTGTTGGATTTGAATGAAGATTCTGGGATACTACTGTCTCGGATGAATGGGGAAAAGCAAGTAGCAGTTTGGAAGGCCGGGCACGCGCACCAGATGCCATACCTGCAACTATCAAGCAGTTGAGGATGACATCCCATGACCTAAGTAAACAATTATCCTTATCCTTACTAATATTATAAATGCAGCCCCAAAGTAAGTTCGAGACTTGTGTTATGGGATACTAACTCAACGATACTATATTTTACAACAAATACATATATAGATACACATCCAAGACCCAGGCCAATCTGAAAAAGATCATTTTCCATCTTGACCTGGCCGGGGATCGAACCCGGTCACTCCGTGTCGCAGGCTGGCGTGTTGACCGCTGCGCCACGGAGCTAGTCGTTATACATTTACATGATTTTTTTATAAAATAAACAACCTAAAAAACTTATCAAAACCACCCTGAATTGTACCCGGCTCAAAGATTCCCAGTACACTTGCTGAGTTACCTCTTTCTATGGAAATCTTTTGAGTCAGGTACCGCCGGACTTTACCAAATCTGTCAAGGACAGGAGTAAAAGAATTCCCAATTTACCATTGTTGCAAACGAAATTCTAAGTGAAACGTATTTGTCATCCAAAAAGACCCGTTTCACAAACATTTCTTTCACATTTAAGTCGACAAATAAATTTCAGATTTGCTTTTTATTTAATTGGAACTTCATTATGAGGAAATAGTAGGGTCGTATTTCCATAGAAGGGTAGTCCCCTGAGTCCTCGCCGGATAGTACCAGTAGTGCAATGATTTTTTCAAAACAAATCTATCGATATATAATATTTCCCTATGTTAATTTTTTTCATTATTTAATTATTTATAGAGATCTTTTTTTCTTCTTTTCTTTTTTTTTAAATTATTTAAAGAGATTATTTAGAGAGACCTTCAAAAACCTGAAAAATTGGTAAGAAAGACGTGGTTCTTTTAACGTATACCAGATGGCAGCCGCGGCCAAAGGCTTAACGTGCCTTCCGAAGCACGGAATCATCTTTATTACGAGACAATCAGGTGATTCAAGCCTGTAATGTCCTAACCAAACTGGAAGCAACTAAACAAAGTATGCTTCCCGTGAATAAGTAGCAAATAAGCTGAAAGGCCAATTTGTCAGCTGAATGAATTTTTTATTGGGCGCGTCCGCAGAATGCGACATCTTAATCTTAATATATATAAATCTCGTGTCACAATGTTTGTCCTCAATGGACTCCTAAACCACTTGGTTTTGAGAACCACAAAAGTTATCATTTACACCTTTGAAGATGATTTCCCCTAATTCATACTAATAATATAAATGCGAAAGTAACTATGTCTGTCTTCTTTTCACGCTTCAACCATTGAACCGATTTGGATGAAATTTGGTACCATACTTATATTATAAATGCGAAAGTAACTCTGTCTGTCTGTCTATTTTTCACACTTCAACCATTGTACCGATTTTTATGAAATGGAGGTAGTTTGAGGCCCGGGAAAGGACTTCTACTGTCCCTGAGGGATCGACATTAACGCGGGCGGAGCCACGGGCAAAAGCTAGTTTCTAATAAATGTCGTAAAACAAACTTAACTATTACAAAGAAGAATGCCCACTGGGGTGACATCTCACATAAAAAAATGTTCTGTATAGTATAACTAGCTTCCGTCTGCAGCTTCGCTCGCGTCAACGTCTTTCACTGGGGAATAGAATTTTTTTCTGGGATGAAAGGTAGCCTTTGTCCTTCTCCGTACTCCAGGGAACTTGTATGCAATGCAATATCATGATCGGTTCAATAGTTAAGGCGTGAAAGCGTTACAAACAAACTCACTTTCGCATTTATAATAATAGTAAGAATAACCAAAATTATACACAATAACGCAGTAAATAATTCATCATCATCATTCCAGCCATTAGAATTCCGCTGCAGGCCGAAGCCCTAGGATTCTTCGTTCTATGGGAGGATATTTCCATACTGGCCAACGCAGTTTCTTTGGCTTCTTGTACTTCTGACGCTGCTGCCCATCGGAAGCATTTTTAAGCTGGGGAAGGATAGGAATTTGTTGGATTTGAATGAAGATTCTGGGATACTACTGTCTCGGATGAATGGGGAAAAGCAAGTAGCAGTTTGGAAGGCCGGGCACGCGCACCAGATGCCATACCTGCAACTATCAAGCAGCTGAGGATGACATCCCATGACCTAAGTAAACAATTATCCTTATCCTTACTAATATTATAAATGCAGCCCCAAAGTAAGTTCGAGACTTGTGTTATGGGATACTAACTCAACGATACTATATTTTACAACAAATACATATATAGATACACATCCAAGACCCAGGCCAATCTGAAAAAGATCATTTTCCATCTTGACCTGGCCGGGGATCGAACCCGGTCACTCCGTGTCGCAGGCTGGCGTGTTGACCGCTGCGCCACGGAGCTAGTCGTTATACATTTACATGATTTTTTTATAAAATAAACAACCTAAAAAACTTATCAAAACCACCCTGAATTGTACCCGGCTCAAAGATTCCCAGTACACTTGCTGAGTTACCTCTTTCTATGGAAATCTTTTGAGTCAGGTACCGCCGGACTTTACCAAATCTGTCAAGGACAGGAGTAAAAGAATTCCCAATTTACCATTGTTGCAAACGAAATTCTAAGTGAAACGTATTTGTCATCCAAAAAGACCCGTTTCACAAACATTTCTTTCACATTTAAGTCGACAAATAAATTTCAGATTTGCTTTTTATTTAATTGGAACTTCATTATGAGGAAATAGTAGGGTCGTATTTCCATAGAAGGGTAGTCCCCTGAGTCCTCGCCGGATAGTACCAGTAGTGCAATGATTTTTTCAAAACAAATCTATCGATATATAATATTTCCCTATGTTAATTTTTTTCATTATTTAATTATTTATAGAGATCTTTTTTTCTTCTTTTCTTTTTTTTTAAATTATTTAAAGAGATTATTTAGAGAGACCTTCAAAAACCTGAAAAATTGGTAAGAAAGACGTGGTTCTTTTAACGTATACCAGATGGCAGCCGCGGCCAAAGGCTTAACGTGCCTTCCGAAGCACGGAATCATCTTTATTACGAGACAATCAGGTGATTCAAGCCTGTAATGTCCTAACCAAACTGGAAGCAACTAAACAAAGTATGCTTCCCGTGAATAAGTAGCAAATAAGCTGAAAGGCCAATTTGTCAGCTGAATGAATTTTTTATTGGGCGCGTCCGCAGAATGCGACATCTTAATCTTAATATATATAAATCTCGTGTCACAATGTTTGTCCTCAATGGACTCCTAAACCACTTGGTTTTGAGAACCACAAAAGTTATCATTTACACCTTTGAAGATGATTTCCCCTAATTCATACTAATAATATAAATGCGAAAGTAACTATGTCTGTCTTCTTTTCACGCTTCAACCATTGAACCGATTTGGATGAAATTTGGTACCATACTTATATTATAAATGCGAAAGTAACTCTGTCTGTCTGTCTATTTTTCACACTTCAACCATTGTACCGATTTTTATGAAATGGAGGTAGTTTGAGGCCCAGGAAAGGACTTCTACTGTCCCTGAGGGATCGACATTAACGCGGGCGGAGCCACGGGCAAAAGCTAGTTTCTAATAAATGTCGTAAAACAAACTTAACTATTACAAAGAAGAATGCCCACTGGGGTGACATCTCACATAAAAAAATGTTCTGTATAGTATAACTAGCTTTCGTCTGCAGCTTCGCTCGCGTCAACGTCTTTCACTGGGGAATAGAATTTTTTTCTGGGATGAAAGGTAGCCTTTGTCCTTCTCCGTACTCCAGGGAACTTGTATGCAATGCAATATCATGATCGGTTCAATAGTTAAGGCGTGAAAGCGTTACAAACAAACTCACTTTCGCATTTATAATAATAGTAAGAATAACCAAAATTATACACAATAACGCAGTAAATAATTCATCATCATCATTCCAGCCATTAGAATTCCGCTGCAGGCCGAAGCCCTAGGATTCTTCGTTCTATGGGAGGATATTTCCATACTGGCCAACGCAGTTTCTTTGGCTTCTTGTACTTCTGACGCTGCTGCCCATCGGAAGCATTTTTAAGCTGGGGAAGGATAGGAATTTGTTGGATTTGAATGAAGATTCTGGGATACTACTGTCTCGGATGAATGGGGAAAAGCAAGTAGCAGTTTGGAAGGCCGGGCACGCGCACCAGATGCCATACCTGCAACTATCAAGCAGCTGAGGATGACATCCCATGACCTAAGTAAACAATTATCCTTATCCTTACTAATATTATAAATGCAGCCCCAAAGTAAGTTCGAGACTTGTGTTATGGGATACTAACTCAACGATACTATATTTTACAACAAATACATATATAGATACACATCCAAGACCCAGGCCAATCTGAAAAAGATCATTTTCCATCTTGACCTGGCCGGGGATCGAACCCGGTCACTCCGTGTCGCAGGCTGGCGTGTTGACCGCTGCGCCACGGAGCTAGTCGTTATACATTTACATGATTTTTTTATAAAATAAACAACCTAAAAAACTTATCAAAACCACCCTGAATTGTACCCGGCTCAAAGATTCCCAGTACACTTGCTGAGTTACCTCTTTCTATGGAAATCTTTTGAGTCAGGTACCGCCGGACTTTACCAAATCTGTCAAGGACAGGAGTAAAAGAATTCCCAATTTACCATTGTTGCAAACGAAATTCTAAGTGAAACGTATTTGTCATCCAAAAAGACCCGTTTCACAAACATTTCTTTCACATTTAAGTCGACAAATAAATTTCAGATTTGCTTTTTATTTAATTGGAACTTCATTATGAGGAAATAGTAGGGTCGTATTTCCATAGAAGGGTAGTCCCCTGAGTCCTCGCCGGATAGTACCAGTAGTGCAATGATTTTTTCAAAACAAATCTATCGATATATAATATTTCCCTATGTTAATTTTTTTCATTATTTAATTATTTATAGAGATCTTTTTTTCTTCTTTTCTTTTTTTTAAATTATTTAAAGAGATTATTTAGAGAGACCTTCAAAAACCTGAAAAATTGGTAAGAAAGACGTGGTTCTTTTAACGTATACCAGATGGCAGCCGCGGCCAAAGGCTTAACGTGCCTTCCGAAGCACGGAATCATCTTTATTACGAGACAATCAGGTGATTCAAGCCTGTAATGTCCTAACCAAACTGGAAGCAACTAAACAAAGTATGCTTCCCGTGAATAAGTAGCAAATAAGCTGAAAGGCCAATTTGTCAGCTGAATGAATTTTTTATTGGGCGCGTCCGCAGAATGCGACATCTTAATCTTAATATATATAAATCTCGTGTCACAATGTTTGTCCTCAATGGACTCCTAAACCACTTGGTTTTGAGAAACACAAAAGTTATCATTTACACCTTTGAAGATGATTTCCCCTAATTCATACTAATAATATAAATGCGAAAGTAACTATGTCCGTCTTCTTTTCACGCTTCAACCATTGAACCGATTTGGATGAAATTTGGTACCATACTTATATTATAAATGCGAAAGTAACTCTGTCTGTCTGTCTATTTTTCACACTTCAACCATTGTACCGATTTTTATGAAATGGAGGTAGTTTGAGGCCCGGGAAAGGACTTCTACTGTCCCTGAGGGATCGACATTAACGCGGGCGGAGCCACGGGCAAAAGCTAGTTTCTAATAAATGTCGTAAAACAAACTTAACTATTACAAAGAAGAATGCCCACTGGGGTGACATCTCACATAAAAAAATGTTCTGTATAGTATAACTAGCTTTCGTCTGCAGCTTCGCTCGCGTCAACATCTTTCACTGGGGAATAGTATTTTTTTCTGGGATGAAAGGCAGCCTTTGTCCTTCTCCGTACTCCAGGGAACTTGTATGCAATGCAATTTCATGATCGGTTCAATAGTTACGGCGTGAAAGCGTTACAAACAAACTCACTTTCGCATTTATAATAATAGTAAGAATAACCAAAATTATACACAATAACGCAGTAAATAATTCATAATCATCATTCCAGCCATTAGAATTCCGCTGCAGGCCGAAGCCCTAGGATTCTTCGTTCTATGGGAGGATATTTCCATACTGGCCAACGCAGTTTCTTTGGCTTCTTGTACTTCTGACGCTGCTGCCCATCGGAAGCATTTTTAAGCTGGGGAAGGATAGGAATTTGTTGGATTTGAATGAAGATTCTGGGATACTACTGTCACGGATGAATGGGGAAAAGCAAGTAGCAGTTTGGAAGGCCGGGCACGCGCACCAGATGCCATACCTGCAACTATCAAGCAGTTGAGGATGACATCCCATGACCTAAGTAAACAATTATCCTTATCCTTACTAATATTATAAATGCGAAAGTGAGTTTGTTTGTTTGTATTTGTACTTTTGTACTAATATTATAAATGCGAAAGTGAGTTTGTTTGTTTGTTTGTTTGTTTATTTGTTTGTTTGTTTGTTTGTTTGTTTGTTTGTTTGTTTGTTACGCTTTCACGCCGTAACTACTGAACCGATCATCATGAAATTTTGCATACAAGTTCTCTGGAGTGCGGAGAAGGATATAGGCTACCTTTTATCCCGGGAAAAAGTACCATTCCCGAGGGAGCGACATTGACGCGGGCGGAGCCGCGGGCGAAAGCTAGTAATACAATAAATTAAAAATAAAAAACTTTTTTTTGGTGTTTTTGATAAAAAAAAAGAAAACGAGGCTTATTTATTTTTAGCACCTACTCATTCAGAAGAGTCGAGTAAGAAATAAAAATTGTGGTTCTAAGATCGTTATAACTCTATGTCGCATTCTGCGGACGCGCCCAATAAAAAAATCATTCAGCTGACAAATTGGCCTTTCAGCTTATTTGCTACTTATTCACGGGAAGCATACTTTGTTTAGTTGCTTCCAGTTTGGTTAGGACATTACAGGCTTGAATCACCTGATTGTCTCGTAATAAAGATGATTCCGTGCTTCGGAAGGCACGTTAAGCCTTTGGCCGCGGCTGCCATCTGGTATACGTTAAAAGAACCACGTCTTTCTTACCAATCTTTCAGGTTTTTGAAGGTCTCTCTAAATAATCTCTTTAAATAAATAAATTCAAAAAAAAAGTAAAAAAGTACTCTTTAAATAATTAAATAATGAAAAAAATTAACATAGGGAAATATTATATATCGATAGATTTGTTTTGAAAAAATCATTGCTCTACTGGTACTATCCGGCGAGGAATCAGGGGACTACGCTTCTATGAAAATACGCCCCTACTATTTCCTCATAATGAAGTTCCAATTAAATAAAAAGCAAAGCTGAAATTTATTTGTCAATGTGAAATGTTTGTGAAACGGGTCTTTTTGGATGTCAAATACGTTTCACTTAGAATTTCGTTTGCAATAATGGTAAATTTTGAATTCTTTTACTCCTGTCCTTGACACATTTGGTAAAGTCGGCGATCATCATCATCATCATCAGATCCTTTTTAGTCTCCACTACAGGAGCACGACCCTCTCTGTACTACTAGGGCCATACTTGGCCAGAGCAGCCAGAGGACTTGGCCTACACTCTCCACGCTGGCCAGAGGGGTTGGAGAGGTGTCTTAGATGTTTATAAGCTTTGTTTAGCTTGTATTTCCTAAGTCGCCTTCTACGACATCCACGGGAAGACTTGGAGTGGTCCTATTCTACTCTGCCGGATACCACACGGGATACCTGACTCAAAAGATTTCCATAGAAAGAGGTAACTCAGCAAGTGTACTGGGAATCTTTGAGCCGGGTACAATTCAGGGTGGTTTTGATAAGTTTTTTAGGTTGTTTATTTTATAAAAAAAAACATGTAAATGTATAACGACTAGCTCCGTGGCGCAGCGGTCAACACGCCAGCCTGCGACACGGAGTGACCGGGTTCGATCCCCGGCCAGGTCAAGATGGAAAATGATCTTTTTCAGATTGGCCTGGGTCTTGGATGTGTATCTATATATGTATTTGTTGTAAAATATAGTATCGTTGAGTTAGTATCCCATAACACAAGTCTCGAACTTATTTTGGGGCTAACTCAATCTGTGTGATTTGTCCGTATATATTTATTTATTTATTATTTATAATAAACCGACACATGGGTCTTATGTCAAAAAACTTATAAGCCAAGTTCAGCATATTGGTGAATGTGATTGTTTATTGCTCGTTTTTACGCAGACGAGCTTTTGCCAGGAATAGGGAACTGCTATTGCCTTGTCCATTTCACACAATAATGATCTTGCCTCACAATGTTTTCTTTCATACGGAGCAGGTAGAGAAGCCCGATGGCCTAGTGGTCGTGAGCATTGAAATCGCTTACGCATGTTAACCAACCCTGGGCGCAGTCCCTATTGTGATGGGTGACCGCAAGTGGCACAAAAATATCTCGAGCTCCTCGGTTGGTCCTGGCTGTTGTCGTCTTTGATGGCAGTTAAGCTATATATATAATCTTACGGGATATTACTTTGGGGAAAGGGAACAGACATCAACACAATTTTCGTTCTGTAAAAGCGTGCTATTCGATCTATCTATAAACTTGGGGCTAGGGATTCCTTGAGAGAATTATTCAAAGAAATTGGAATATTAACTGTTGCGTCACAATATATTTTCGCCAAATACTTCATGTACATAAAAATATTCAAAAGTATGTTAAAAACTGTTATGTACATAAATACAACACAAGAAATAAGAATAAACTTGTCACGGGAGCTTCATACTACAGAAAACTAGTAATTCATTCTTAGGCCTTAGTATTCGTTTATACAAATCTAAAATTCAAAGAGCTTACAAAAATATCTTATTAAAAAGAGCTTACTATAATATTAATGATTATTGAATGGATTAGAAAGCGTGGAGTCTAGACCTCGTGTGAGATACAGGACCTCCTAAAAAAAATTTATTTAATTGCCTATTTAATAATATTTAAGGTAACCCACATACCTCAATGTAAAACAAATGTAAATGTTTGCGATCGACAGGTGGTGGACAGATATTGTTGTATTTATTTTTGACAAAGTCTTCGAGCTCGAGTAAGTCATGCTCACTCAAATGTTCAAACTAGTGGCGGCGTCGTGTGTCGGGTCGTTGAATTCCCTCTAATATGGTTGAGTTCAACGATGGCTGATCCATGCGTCAACTCGTGAACGGCTGCTGCTAGGGGGGACAGGTCTGCTCGGCCTCTTTGAGACTACTGTGTATAATGTAAAATATTATCATTGCACACTCGATCGCTAACATAATATGTTCCAAAAAATAATAATGTACCTATATAATAAAAATTGTAATCATAAAATGAAAAAAAAAAAATGATAAATGAAGAAATTAGATGATAAATTATAAAGATAGATGATAAAATAAAAAAGCCCTTCAGGCGAGTAGGCGACCAATACTGTTGAAAAGAGTTTCTTTTGGCGTTTCTTCTCTGCAGTGGTCGGTTCCGAAACGCTAGTAGTCTGTAGTTTTTGCACATTAAGTAATAATATAAATATGACTAAATTAGATCCTTTAAAATGTGATTTGACGTGAAAAAGTGCCTGCAAAGGCCTATTTTCTGAATAAACGTTTTGAATTTTGAATATTAGATGCCTTTAGGCAGCTTAAAAACCTGACACCAGTGGCCACTTACACATACGAAAAACAAAAACAAAACAAGTGGTGTATGGAAATGACCGTACCTGAGTCAGATGGGGTTACAAGTTCTGACAGAGGTCGGGCCTTGTGGGGTCGAACCTGGGACCTTGCGCTTATGGATTGCACTCCTCGACCACTGAGTCACTACTCTTGTTTATATAAAAGACTAGCTGTCGCCCGCGGCTCCGCCCGCGTTAATGTCGTTCCCTTGGGAACAGTAGAAATAATAAAAAATCCATACAAACCCCTCTCCCTCTGTTTTTCCCCTTAAGGGGGAATTTAATAAATTTCACCTACACAGATATTTTTTTATTGTAATGGAGAACTTCTTATTGTCATATTTCTAAGTAAATAAAAAAAATCCATACAAACTTTATCCCACCTATTTTACCTCTTCAAGGGGAAATATACTTATTTTTATACTTAAATGTCCAGAAATGAGAAAATTTCCATACAAACCCCCCCCCCCCCCCCTCCTTATCCCTTAAGGGGGGAATTTTGTACATTTCACCTACACAGATCTTTTTAAATTGTAATCGAGAAATTACATACCTATTTTTATATTCTAAGTCTAGAAATGGAAAAACTCCATAAAACTTCACCCCCTTAGATTTTCTAAAAATCCTTTCTTAGTGATCATTTACATCATAAAAAGAATCCCTGTACCTAATTTCAAGTTTCTGGGCACAGTAGTTTCGGCTGTGCGTTGATATATAAGTCAGGTTTGCCTTTGGCCAGCGGCTCCGCCCGCGTAAGTGTCGATTTCTCAGGAACAGTAGAATTACCCGGAATACATTAGTTCATGACTTTCAATGAAACACCTTAATATTGAATTTCAATTGAATAACTTCAAAAACGGAAAGTTTCATACTAACTTTACATCCCCGTTATACCCCCTTAAGGGATGATTTTTGAGAAAAATATTTTACTCGTGTTTCATGCAATTCAGTAAAGAACCTTTATGCTGAATTTCATTCGACTAACTTCAAAAATGGCAAAGTTTAATGCTTACTTTGCATCCCTGTTTTGCCCCCTTAAGGGATGATTTTTGAGTAAAATATTTAACTCGTGTTTCATACCTTTCAGTAAAGAACCTTCATGCTGAATTTCATTCGAATAACTTCAAAAACGACAAAGTTTCATACTAACTTTGCAACCCGTTTTACCCCCTTAGGGGATGAATTTCCAAAAATCCTTTCTTAGTGCTCCCCTATGTTATAAAAGGAACCCCTGTGCAAAATTTCAAGTTTCTAACCCATTTTTATTTTTGCTATATGTTTGCAGGCAAACTCATGCCTTGAGTACATTCAAATGACGATAACTTTTTTTTTAATGAACCGATTTTGATGAAACAAACTTTAGATGTTTTGCTGAGTTAAAACAAAGCAATTGGTGAAAGTTTGAAGTAAATCAGTTCAGTATTTTCGGAGATAATCGTGATCATACATACAGACAGACAGACAGACAGACAAGAAATTCGAAAAAAATTTTTTTGCTTTCTATTATACTTTTTAAGTGTCCCTCTATCCATTTCAGTCAAAAATTCTAAGTGTACAGACAAAATATTTTTACTGTTTTATTATATGTATTATTATATGTATAGATTATGTTTTGTGAAATAACAATGATATCCTTTAAAAATAATATGGAAAAGCCAATATCTGCTATTAAATTAAATTTTTCAGATAATTCCTAAAGGTCAATGCTCACCGTCCAGTCTAATAGGACCGGGGCTTTGACCTGAATTCGCACATTGGATTAGCTCGTGACCAAAAAGACATATCGAGACAGTAAATATAAATTGAGATTTATTTGATTCCCTTAAGTCCTTTTTTTTAGATAGAAACCGCGGTTTTGGCGCTAAACGTAGGTATATTTCGCAATTACAGCACTTCTCAAATTTCTTAAAATGCGCAATATTTTCGGAAACTGAAGTATGAAAAATGATAAAATAAAATCAAGATATTTGTAATTTATAAAAAAATATTCTTCATATAAAAAACCGACTTTAATCAAACTAGTGAACCGATTTTGATAAACCTTTAATGGAATCAACTTGAAAGCATACCCTTTCAAATAAAAATATAATTTTTTAAATCGGTTCATATATTACCGAGTTCTGAGGTAACAAACACAAAAAAATACTACAAAATTAATAACCTCATAGCGGCTAAAAAAACACGTTTTTGTATGGGGCAAACCCCGTAATTTTTAATTTTACTATACATATTTTTATTATTTGTTGTTATAGCGCCAATGATGTACACACGCTGTGTTTAAGTCTATACCTATACCTACGTGTATAAAGATTCAATAGATACACAGCCATGTGACAGACGGACGGTCGGACGGACGGATAGCGGAGGCGTAATAGGGGTCCCCCTATTACCAAGCCTCCGCTATCCGTCCCTAGGGTTTATAGTCTAAAAAATATTCTTATAAACAGTCCTAAGAAGGTATTTCGATGACGATTAAATTTACAGTATAGTGGTTGCTGGGGATTAAATTAACCTACTGGGTCTGATATACTTGGATACAGATACAATTCATTAAACCAGAGGGCTGGCCATTACCTTGGACAGAGAATAAGTATTGCCATCCACCGTGGCAATGCCACCAGCCTTCTGGGTACCCCTCCGTGTGATAACGACCTGCGGGACATTTTTTATTTATAGTTTTGGTGTTATTTAGGTAGGTATTTATTTAATAGCTTTAATTGATTTTTATTTATTAGTTTAAGATTTAATATTAAGTTTATTTCCCGTAAAAATTACAAAGTTTATTCATTAAAAATTTAAACATTGACTACAAAGCCAGTGTAACGTTTGACGTTGACAAACCAATCAACTAATCGAGTTAACTATTTAGCTCGGAAAGCCTATTCGCGAGGCAGCGAATAAAACTAACAATGTATTTGTTAGTTTTATTTGCTAATTACGATTATTTTAGTACGATTTTTAACTTGACAGGATCGTAATCGTAATTAAAATCCGGCCAAGAGCGAGTAGTATTCCACATGCAAGGCTCCGGACCACTAAACAATATTTAACTAGAAAATATGCGCTTTATAATTTTAATACTTTTAACTCTGTTATTGGCTGTTTCTGATATTTGACTAAAGGTCTAAATGAATTATATCCTACTGATATTGTAATTCAGCCGTGTGGTTTCCGGCAAAACAGAATAGGACCACTCCTGGCCAGTATGGCTCCGGTAGTACACAGAGGGTCATGCTCTTGCAGTGGAGACTAAAAAGACATGATGATGATGATATTGTAAATGTGAATATTTGTAACACAAGTTTTAGTGATTATTTGGATTACATATTACATTCTGAAAACTCACTCACGTGCTATTTCGTCGAGATTGCCGACTATAGTTTCGGACTCGTCAGGAGTATTTTCAAAGCCAATTCGGGATGAGCGACGCCGAAGAATCCCGGGCTCGTACTTCAATGATATAATTCAATTGTATATTCTTTTCAATGACATTATATTTGGATTTCATTTAGTACAGAAGTAAATTATGACCTCACTAAAGAATAGGATAGGTTTTTGTACCCTAAAACTAGAGATAGCCGGGGGATGAAACGAGTCGAGTCGCAACTTGTAAGAGTATTATTATATAAAACAACTAGCTGTTGCCCGCGGCTCCGCTCGCGTTAGTATCGATCCCTCGGGAACAGTAAAATTTCCCGAAAGTAAACATACCCTTTGTCCTTCCCCGGGCCTCAAACTACCTCCATACCAAATTTCATCCAAATCAGTTCAATGGTTGAAGCGTAAAAAGACGACAGACAGAGTTACTTTCGATTTTTTTATAATATTAGTATTAGTATGGAAGTATGGATATTATTTATAGTTCTAATACCAGAAATGAGAAAATGTCCATAAAAACTTTTTCTCCCATTTTACTCACATATACCTATCTTTTTTAATTGTAATCGAGAACTTACATACCTATTTATTTTCATAATTCATAGTCCAGAAATGAGAAAATTTACCATCCCATGCCATTTCAGGGGGGAATTTTGTCCATTTTATTTTCACACATCTTTTTTAATTGTAATCGAGAACTAATATACCTATTTATCTACTTCTAAGTCTAGAAATGAGAACATTTTCGTACAAACTTTACCCCACTATTTCACTCGTTCAGGGGAAAATTTTGTCTAGTTCACCTTCACAGATTTTTTTAAATTTTAATCGAGAACTTATATATCTACTTTCATACTTCTAACTCCAGAAATGCGTAAATTCCATATAAATTTTACCCCTTTAAAAGTTAAATTTTTAAAAATCCTTTCTTAGCGCTCACTCACATCACTAAAAGAACCCCTGTACCAAATTTTTAGTTTCTAGGCGCAGCAGTTTCGGTTGCGTTGATATATAAAGTCAGGTTTGCCGTTTGCGGCTACGCCGTCGCCGTTAGTGTCCATCCCTCAGGAACAGTAGAATTTCCCGGAATAAAAGGTACCCTATGTCTTTCCCCTGGTCTCAAACTACCCCCATACCAAATTTCATTTAAATTGGTTCAATGGTTGAAGCGTGAAAAGAAGAAGACAGAAAGACAGAGTTACTTTCGCTTTAATAATATTAGTATGGATTAGTATGGATAGTATGGATAGGTATAATTCTGTAGTATAATGATGATGAATTAAAAGTGCTATATTTGCAAGGCATGAGGCCTTGAGTTCATTCAAATGACGATAACTTTTTTTTTAATAAACCGATTTTGATGAAACAAACTTTAAATGTTTTGCTGAGTCAAAACAAAGCAATTGGTGAAAGGTTGAAGTAAATCGGTTCAGTATTTTCTGAGATAATCGTGATCATACATACAGACAGACACAAATATTCGAAAAAACTTTTTTTGCTTTCTATTATTCTTTTTAAGTGTCCCTCTATCCATTTCAGTCAAAAAGTCTAAATGTACAGACAAAATATATTTACTGTTTTATTATACTCGTATGTATATGTATAGATAAAATATATAGAGTTTCTACTCAAATATAATAAAGAGAAAAACATTGATTGTTGATTTGCACTGATTAGGCTCCGAAACTACTGGACGGATTTCAAAATTTATTTCACTATTAGAATTCTAACAGAATCCAGAAGCCTGATGAACACAGGCTATTAGAATTAAAATATCATTCTATAAAGGCTAGAAATCTCATTTCACAGTACACGACCTATTTGAGCCCGTAATTGCTTCGAACTGCAATCTATCTAATAATTCAATAAGACGACAACTGTTTCCATTATCCACAACAACTCCAATACAATCTGCTCAAGTTGGGGCTCTACAAACAATTGAAACTTGAATGCTTTGGCTGGGTTATTAATAATTTTGAAAGGAATTATACACTTACATACATATTATCACATCTTTATCCCTTACGGGGTAGACAGAGCCTAAAGTCATAAGACCGAAAGGTCACGTTTAGCGTGTTGGTGGGCGTAATGGTAGAAAACAGAATAAAAATAGTGATGAGTTGCTAGCCTCATCGCATATTGTATTACTATTACTTATTCTGTGCTATTGTCATGATTCTTAAGATTTTCGCCTATTCCCTCGACCGGCTTCTACGGTCTGCGCGGGAAGAGAAGCAGCTAATACGTAATTATACTCATACGTAATATTTATCTATATCCTAAGTAAACTTTGGCACTTGTGGTTACCCATCCCAGTGGGGATCATGCCCGGGATAGCTTTACTAGGGCTATTGAGCTCCTCAACCGAAGTCCTATCGCCTGGCGATAGAATTTCGGTGTGCCTGTCATCGATAGTATCTGGATTTCATCGTCGTTTATGAAACTTTTTATATTATTAAAATAGCTGACACGCGATCTACATGGTATAGGCAATGGCTCGCCAAAATATGCGACGTTAGCCTATACAAGATTCCATAAGTAATTTACTTACAAAATTAGAGTATACTAGCTGTTGCCCTCGACTTTGTCCGCGTAAATTTCGAGTTGAATGTATAATAATAGGAAATAAATAAATATACAAATCATATTAATTCTTAAATGACCTACCGAATAAAATATTTTTGGTTAAAGCAATTTTTTGAGAAAAAGTAAACTCAAAGAATTTCTACATATACGACATTATTAGCTTTCCCTTCAGGGGCTAAGAAAAATAGATGCTCCGCACTACTGACCCGTGAGCAAGCCACGTAAAGTGGGCCGTGAGAAGCAATAACCGTTATGAAGTTAGCAATTACACCAACTAAATCCTAAACCGTAAGCAAAAGAAAATCCAATAATAACAGCAATATCCGTCATGAATAACAAGATAAAAAAAAACACCGCAAAAGAAATTGACGCTAGCCCATACAAGGTTCCATAAGTAATTTACTTACAAAATCAGAGGATATAAGTAAAGCTCCGTTCTCACGCTGTCGAGAAACTTCAACGTCCGAAGCTGCTACATAGTTTTAGATTCAGTTTGAAACTCCCATCCGCAAGTTTGTTGATATATCCACTTACACAATTAGGATACTTTGGCAGTTTAGTAATACTGCAATGATGCTATACATTGAGACATTTTTATCAATCAGAAATATTACAAATTTCCTTGAGTGGTATTTAAATTAAACATCAAGTAACATTTCGGCATTGGAGTGGAGAAGCTTACATTATTAGCATTGGGAAATAGGCATGCTTGGCGTAGTATACCCTACGAGGTAATATTTGATGGCAGAGTTCTTTTTCATCACATATTTTCAATTTTAATAACTATACTACTTAGCTGTTGCCCGCGACTTCGTCCGCGGCAATTTCGGTTATTATGATTAATTCGTTATTTTTAGTAGTCTAGATGAATAATTATTTTCCCCCGTTTTCAAAGCATCTTTTAATGATGCATCGCTTCTATTGGTCGCAGCGTGATGTTTTCTAATTTGAACCAGTACTAAGTACTAAATAATGGGTAGGATTGAAGAAATACGCATGCTAGGAATGCGTATATACCCTGCGGGGGTAATATGTAATGGCAGAATTCGACGCGATGATTCGAAGTCACGGTGGTGTAGTTGGTTGGTAGCACACTTAGGGCGTAAACCTAAGGGACGTGGTTCAAATCCTACCTGTGGCCAAGTTCTTTTTCATCTCAATTTTGATAATATAGCGAGCATTGTAATGCTATATAAAAACAATATGTTTGGAAAAGCTGTTTTACATTATGGAAACCCGTTTTCCGTGTCGTGAAATCTAACATAGGCAAACAAACTGAGATATTCTAAAAATAGCAAGGGTCGGTGAGGTGACAACACAACACACTCGTAATATCTCAAGATATCTGAATCCGCAGACAAGTGGGCCCAGCAAAAGATCTTGGTAACAACAATTATTGGTGATTTGACTTGCCTTCGTCCAGCTTTTAGATAATAGCACAGAGAAAAATAAAAGCTAGATTTTGTTAGCAAGATTAATTTATTAGAATTTTTAGATTTTTTAAGTTTAGTTTTATTTTAGTATGTCATTTTATGGTAGGTTAGCTAATTAGTTTTATTTTAAAATTGTATGGTTTACTTATATTAAATAAAAATTATTTAAAAATTTGTTAGAAATATTCCTAATTTTAAGGGTTGAAATAAACAGACGTAGCTACTCATATATAGGGACAAATCACACAAATTGCGATAATCCCATACTAAGTTGTTGACATGTGTAACTCAAAGATACTATATTTTATAATAGATATATAAACATTCAAGACCTTGGTTAATCTGAAAAAGATTGTTTTCCATCTTGACCTGACTGGGAATCGAACCCGGGACCTGCGATTCAAAGGCACTTGCGATACCACTGAGCCACAGAGGTCGGCCAGTTCTTTCCAGCTATTTGTTATATGTTATCGGACGCTTACGATGAAAGTAAAATTACCGAAATCCGAATCTACGCTAAAATAACTCATTATGATAAACCTGTGGTCACGGAATAAGCAATGATTTATGAGAAAATCAGACTGAAGCTGACGAACGGTTCAAACCAAATTATTCGTCATAAATGAGCGATTTATTGATGATCTATGAATTCGTGCACAAATTGCACGCCACAGTGGTTAGGAAACTCCAGAAATAAATTTTTGTCGCATCGTTTAGATCCTTGTCTAAAATATGTTTAAATTCTCAAGGGACTTAAAAAGATTTTATTTTAACACAAATTCCCATGGCTAAAAAGGTTGAATTAAATGTTTAAACAGTTTCAGTGCGCATTATTTAAAGAGAAAAATAGAGCATGCATGAGACGAGCTCTGTGGCCTAGTGGTCATCGTGCCAGGCTGCCACTCCGGAGTTCCCGGGTTCGATTCCCGGTCAGGTCAACATGGAAACTGATATTTTCCAGATTAGCCTGGGTCTTGTATGTTTTTTTTAACTAAGTATTGAAGTAGACATTTGTCTCCCATCTGATACCTGATGGTAAGTGAATATGAAGACGAGTACGTTACACGACCAACCAAGATACCCATTTATTCTAATGCCCCGAGACTGTACTTGTCTGGGAATATAGACGCAGGCAGTTCATTCCACACCTTAGCTACTCGAACCAAAAAGGAACTGGCAAGCGATTTTACAAGCAAGCGGCAATGCTCCAGGGATTGCAATTTATGATTCCAGACCACTATGTATATCTGTATTTGTTATAAAATATAGTCGTTGAGTTAGTATCCCATAGCACAAGTCACGAACTTACTTTGGGGTCAATCTGTGTGATTTGTTCGTATACAGGGCTATAGTTAACTAACGCAAAACCTGCTAAAGACGACTTACTTAGGTACATCATCACTAACAACGTTTGTTCTATGACTTACCTACCTACCTAAACCCAATACATAGTAAGATTTTACATACATTAGCTTTTATGTGAATTTCTATCAAAACGTTAAGTCTTTACTGCCGGCCGCGTGCCAAATACCTACTATTATTACCTCATAGCGCTGATTGCTATAGAGATAAAACGAGTAGAATTGCAAAATTGCATTTTATTTTCTTTGTATGAAAAAAGCTACATCGAATTACAAAAAGTCACAGAACAAACGTAGTCAATCTTGATGTACCTTAGTCACCTTTAGGAGGTTATGCGTTAGATACCACTTATCCTGTATATTTATTTTATTTGCACGCTGAAAGTGCATTATATCAGGCATTTTTTTATGAAATAGGTTCGGCTTCATTCTTGTACCGCATCCATGAGGTATTTTCTGTGTTTGTGGAGCTACCCAAGAAGGGCTGGCGCCAAGCAGGCTGGCTGTAAATACTTTCGCCAAATCATATTACAGCATGATTGCTGTATTAGTAGCGAACAATGGGCTCCAAATATTTTTTTGAAACTCCGAAGAATTTCTTTTATTGTCCTCCTAAGAAGTGAAAACTGCTTTAGCGGCGTTGTGCACTTTTTGGGATGGGTAAAAAAAATGGAACTCGCGTCAAAAAAAAATTCATAAGACGGATACGTGACCTGAGACCGCCGGCGCGGCACTCCCGGCACTCCCGGAGTGCAACCAGTTTTTTTTTTTTAATGGGTGACGTGATGCCATAATGGAATTTCATTATATGGATATTTTTTTTCGGATAACTGAGCCACGGATAATTTAACTAGAGTATGGACCCGAAATTCATCGGTGTCGCGCATTCCGAACTCTCCTTGAAAATGGATTGACGAGTCCGAAACTATAGTCGGCAATCCCGACAAAATACTGACGGGCCACGTGAGTGACCTGTTTTCAAAATACAATTTAGGTGAACTTTTCAAGTTTCTTTAAGATGTTTTTTTTCATCAATGGCTTCCATCCAAAGTCGAACTGGGAAAGCCCGGGGCCCGATCATCGATACAATTAATTCGAATCGATCGAGTTTTTAGAACATCTAAAGTTTTAATATTTATTACTATCTCTGAAATATCATCATCATCATCAGGTCTTTTTATTCTCCACTGCAGGAGCATGACCCTCTCTGTACTGTCGGATATACGATACTTAGCCAGAGCAGATAGAGGATTTGACCTACACTCTCCTAGCTGGCCAGACGGGTTGGAAAGGTCTCATTGATGTTTATGAGCTTAGTTTAACTTGTATTCCTAAGTCGCCGCTTACAACCTCTATGGGAAGACTAGGAGTGGTCCTATTCTACTCTGCCGGAAACCACACGGCTAATATCTCTGAAATAATTTCAAATGTATTATGCTATAATGATACAAGTAAAAAAAAATATCGCCGTTGAGAAATTGCCAAAACTACTTCCAGGGAGGGCAGGCTCAGGCTCGACCATATTTTTCTTTTTTTTCTAATATACCAGTTATATACTTAAATTGTTTTTAAATAGCATTACAATGCTCGGTATATTATTAAAATTGATAATATGTGATGAAAAAGAACTAGGCCACAGGTAGAATAGAAGAAGAACGCATGCATGCTTGAAGTGCGTATAGGTACCCTACGGGGTAATATGTGATGAGAGAATTCACGTTTAGGGCGTAAACCTAAGGGACGTGGTTCGAATCCTGCCTGTGGCTGAGTTTTTTCATCACATTTTTCAATTTTAATAATACCAGTTATATCTTAACCAGTTTACCTACATTTAGGTGTCGAAACCGAGGTCCTAGCCTACGTGGACCCCTAGCCGTGCCACTGGTATGCAGGTTCATACAAGCGGAGTAGTATATGCCTAATACGACTACAAGCGAAAATTTACATCCGTGCACACGTCAATGTGTGAGTTAACAGTCAGGGTCGACACCGCATAAATAATTCAAGTTATCTACTAACGTACGGATAAGAGCCGTCGGGGAACGTGCGACTAGTGCGACAAATAAGCTAACCCTGTTTTCAAAGCTATTAAAAACACCCGAGAACGGGGGAGAGGTGCGGGACACCTCATTGCGGGGGACGCTGCAAATTTCCGTTCTGTTCGTTAGTCCTTATATTAATTCTGTGCCCTAACTACCACCTGGTACTTGGGGAACCCACGCAGGGTGGGGTACGGCTGTTAAGGATGCACAAACACCTCATTTTTCAGAAAAATGACTGTCTATGATAACAAAAAAAAAACCGGTCAAGTGCGAGTGGGACTCGCGCACGTAAGGTTCCGTACCGTTATCTATAATAAGAAAAAAATTTATTACCTATTTAAAATATTTTTATTATATGATGTAAAAAAAAATTACGCTTATCGCAATTGTTTCTTTACCTGTGCTGTACGAAGTTGCTTCGCACCAAATTTCTAGATTCTGAGTTCACGGGAAGTACTCTGTAGGTTTTGATTCCCTTGCGAATGTTGAAAATTTGCGGCATAAAATTTAAAAATATTATTATTATATGATTTAAATGAAAATTTATACTTTTCGTAATTTTTCCTTTATCTGTGCTATAAGACGTCGCTTGATCCCAAATTTCAAGATTCAGAGTTCACAAGAAGTACCCTGTAGGTTTTGATTTCCTTGCGAATGTCGAAAAACACGAAAATTTGCGGCATCAACGGCTGTATCTTTTGATTGCGTTGTCTTAGAAGTTTGATTTTTTTCACTGCTCCTTGGAGCCTTATAGGATCACTCGGTTGTCTGTCTGTCTGTCTGTCGGTCTCCCTTTTCATCAGGAACGCGCCAAGCTAAAATTCATATCAAATATCTTAGTATTTGATATGAATTTTAGTTTGATACCTCAACGCGTTCCTACCTTTTGAGGTACGGAACCCTAAAAACTGTATGTCTTAAAGCATGCACAGAAGCCGGCGTCCCGCTTGCATGATTAGAGTATGTATTAGAGAGCTATTGAGACCTGCGATAGAAATGCTTGTCTCAGTTTAACGCCGGTCACACGCCTGCCTAAACCATGAAATGCCTGTCAAATGCGGCGAACGCCAGTCAGATTCTGCTTCCATCACTACGCTCTAATAGTGTTACCAGGTGTCCCGATTTGCGCGGGACGTCCCGATTTTTAGGGGTCTGGGGACGCATTCCGATTTGTACCGGATCGGGACGCTAAAACCCGATTAATCAAAAAATGGAAACATTTTTTCATAATAAATGTATATTTACGTGTTAGAGTTTAAAATATCTGCTAGTTAATTTCATAAATAGTAAGTCCACACATTTTAAGACCAACAGTCATATGTGCAGTGTAAGAGTATGGCCACCCTGAGAGGGTGGCAACACTAAAAAGAATCTTGACGTTGGCGGTGACAGCGGGGGCCCGCCAAGAATTGAGAACAAGAATTGTCAAAGCGAGAAAAATAAAAACATGTAATTTATGTACGATGGTCTGGAAAAGTGAATTTAAACTTAAATACAAGTAAAAATAGTGAATTTAAACTCTTTTATTTATTTGGCTCTGTCGAAAACTGGACGAATCTAATAGTCAGAAGTGGCAAATTACCCTAAAAGAAAGTTGGAAAATGGATGTTGCTAACGCCAAACAGAAAAGAAGGATGAGCCGCAAGATAAAGAAATAAACAAAAAGAACTAAGGATTGGATAAGTTCCTATGCCAGGGATAGCATTCAGGGCTAGTTACTAAAAGAAAAGTTTGATGACGTAGATGAAGACCCGATTACTCCATCAAGTCCTATCCAAGTTCTAGATGAGAGGATCAGAGTATATTAATGATGAACCCCAACACTCACCATCGTATTCTAGTTCGAGAGAGATTCGAGTTCAAATTAATGACAAGAACAATGGAAGCTTTAATTGTTTTTTTTTTTTAGGAGTTCTTTATATAATGAGAGCTTCCAACAACAGTTCTCAGAGTATTAATTAAAAAAATATATGGTGCTGGAATTTGATTCATGTACAGTGCTACAAGGATCTAAACAAATGCCAGTCTGCATCTTGTTAAATTAGTCATAACTGAATTTTTTCTGTCGTTTTTCAGAATAGAGTAATGGCATGTACAGGCCATAATGTTTTGTCCAGACTGTCATACAGTGGTATATGGCATACAGTGGTATGAAGGTTTGCAGATTGATTAAGTATAGCTGGGAAGACTGGCAAGGTGTTTTCATTGGATATGACTTATGGTACTATACTAACAAATTATGTTGAATGAGAGGTTAAAGATTGGTAAGTCTTTAAATAACCATTATTACAATACAATATGTTATTGTATGCAGAAATATTAGGCAAAAAGGCAGTTGAATGTAAGTATACTGAATGGATGAGATGATCCACCCTAGGAGATTTAGTCTGCCTGAAGACTATTAAAATTTCCCAAAGTATTTAGTAGAAAATTTATTTTATAACATTTATTGATAAGAATGAGGATAAAATAATAATTTATTGTATAGTTTGTGTAAACAGTTAAGTAATTTTTCTAAACGGTTTAAAAGCTTGTTATAATTGTAAGTTAATTGGGCACTGCTCATTCAGATGTTCTGAACCATTGGTTACTTGTAGAAAGGGTCATGCTTGTGAGCATTGCTATCTAAATATTTATCATAAGGAGGAAACAGTTGCTTTAAAAAAAAATATATAATATTGATTACTTGTTTAAACATTTATGTACTCAACAGAATATTATACTGCGTGTTTCATAGTAGTGAAATGGTTATTAAGGGGCATGTAGGATAGCCCATTTAAACTTCATAACGAAGGCAGAAACCAAAAACTCAGTGTCTCTTTCACCCTCTTGAATATTATCAAAAGGTTTTGTAAAAGTTATTTAGTTTCCAAATTTAAAAAAGAAATACGCCTAGAAATAATTATTTACCAGGAAATTAAAAGTTATAAAGAGTATTCAAGTGCGGTTTTATGCAAATCAACTTAAACCTTAATTTGTGGGAAAATTTCTTGAATTTCTACTAGAATAGCATGATTATTAAAACTTCCAATTGCAAATAAAGTTTTAAAGGTGTTTTTACATAAAAAATTTGGTAAATACAGAATTATGTTAATAGGGGTTATTGACAGGAATAATAATACAAAAGAACAGTTTTAAAAACTTGATCTATCAAAAATAAAAAGTTTTCATGGAGTCATATTCAATTCTTCTTTAGTGTGATTTAATATAGTTAGATCATCACTGCTTTGTACTAGGTACTGTAACAAAACAAAGAACTAATTTCTTCAGCTTTTAATTTGTAGTAAAACATTTTTGAATAAAATAAATATTAAAAAAAAACTGTACTGAACTCAAGTTTTTGTGCAAGCTATTTTATTATTTAAAGAATATTGAAATACAAAAGTTCTACAAGCTATTAAATTGTTGTGTGAATGAGTAAGTACCTGCTTTAATGTGCAAAAGTGTTTTCTGATTAGTTTTGCATTGTGTACTTGCATTATAAATAATTATGAAAGGATAACATGGATTGCGCAGTGATCCAATGATATTTATTTAAGGACAATGATATGAATAATTGATAAGATGAGCTTTAAGTAAATAAAACATTGTTAAATAATAGGATGGCCTTGTTTGACATCTTAGGCTATGGCAGGATGTGCGAGCATTGATGTCCACAAAAGTTTAGAACCAGGCCTACAGTAGTTCATATCATAAGTGCCAAATATCGAACTTCTCTAGCAGTATTGCGCAAGTTTAAACTTATTCAAAGTCGTCACCAGCGCACTCTGAAAATGAATATATAAAATATACATATATATTCGTGCTATGGTATAATATAGCCAGCAAGTGTATTGTTATGAGACACCCAGTTCATTCACAAAGTGATATTTTGGTATTATGTAACACTTTGTATAGTAAAATAGGGAAACATATGTGATGCAAATTGTTTTTGATCAGTATTTAATTCAAAAATAAAGCAGGGTAAATACAAACTACATATTTGCCAAAGGGAAAAATTAAATTTATAAATATAGTTTAGATATAAAGTTCACCTTATATGTATATTGTATGAAATGTGTAACTGCATGTGTATATTCTAGTCTAGTGAATATCAATTTATTGAAATAGTGTTCACATGATGCTTTACCATTATATTTTTAGTCCCAGAATAATTCAGAATTATTTGAATCATCTCAGGCTCTGTCTACCTGTGGTTGATGGGAAGGTATTTGATGATATGTGATTCCAAATAGAATTCAACATTGCAATTTTATACTTGTGGAATGAAAAACAGAATATTTATTTGCTTAAAATATGGTATAATATAATATGGTATTCAAGTACAAACATACAGTTCTGCAATTTTACCAGCAGAGGCATGCAATGATATAAAAAATAAAACTTTCAGTTGCTGAAAGCTGCATTGGAATCCGTTTAGTAGTTTTAAAGATCTAGGCGAACAGACAGTGAAAGAAACTTCGTTGTATACTATGTAAAGATAATGATTAGTCTATACAGGCACACACGGGCCCTATAATATTTTTATCTATTGATATTAAAGAATGTGACTAAACAATTATATATTTAAGGCAAATATAGAAATATAGATGAAGTTAAAAATTGTATCTGAAGGACTAAAAGACTAAATGCAATATTTTAGTGGTATTTGTCAAGTCTTATGAGTGACACAATAAGAGTTTGGGAGAGATGTTAAATGATGGCGATGAAATCAATGTCAACTTTTTAATTAACAGCCTGTTGATGAAATCCAAGTAGTACCTTTTCCTAGTCCGAGTTCTAAATTGTGATGAAAAAAAAATAATTAACAACTAGGTATAGACAAAGTTGGCACAAAACCTTTTAGTGTGAGTTTAGTAATTTATATGCTATGGAAAAACATTTAAAAACAAAAACAGTGTAGTGTTTAGCTCTTATGATTCAAGCAAATGTGGTTTAGCTGATATACTGAACAGAAAATGATCCTTTTAAATCTGTTGCTTACTATTGTAGGGAAAAGCACAATAGATGAAGTAAAATGACATGCATTTGATTGAGCAACTTTAGATCTTGTTATATCACTACAACATTGCTCAGTATATTTATTGATTGGATTTTTTTTTATTTTACTAGTAGTTATGCTTTGATATTCATGCAATGTGTTTTATACAAGATACCAAGAGATGCAAGAAAGTGGTTCATGTTAAAATAATGTAATTGTAACATTACGAAATGTAAGGGGTTGTTACATTTGCTACTAAATACTAGTCACAGTTTGAGCATTAGCAGATTTACGATTTATTACAGATAGACCTCTGATGAGTGACAATTTTTTTGTTAATATTTTATAATATCAATGTAATGAATTGAATCTTGTTGGATCACAAAAAACAAGTTATAGTATTTTAGGTGCAAAACTTATTATGATGATTGAGCTTTGGATAATATGATATGTTACAAATAAAAGACCTGATTAATTTATAATAAAAGCATGATACTGATTATGCCTAGTTTATGGTAAGAACACAAACATTATTGTGAAACTTGAGATTAACTTATTGTATGAAGAGTGAGGTTAACAATAAGTAGTAGTTACATGATTAACTTGAAAATGTGTATTAAATGATGCCACCAAAAATGGCTATAAGTTCCATAACCAAGTCGTAAGGAGAATGTAATTTAAACTTGTTGTACCTAAGTAATACAGCATGATGTGTAAATCTCATGCTGGAGTAGAAAGGTATGTGTCATGTTTAAATAAAGAAGTATACATGATAACTTGGAAATGTGTATTGAATGATGACATGAAAAATGGATATAGTTATGTTTTAAAGTTGAAGTAAGTGCCATAACCAAGTTGTAAGTAGAATGTAATATAAACTTGTTGTGAGTACAGCATGATACGTTTTCATGCTGGAGTAGAAAGGTATGTGTTATGTTAAAGTAAAAGATACATCATGAAGCGTTAATTCCATGGTGGAGTAAGAGAGTATACAGTATGATACGTAAACTTCATGCTGGAGTGAGAATATACAGCATGAAGCGTAAATTCCATGCTTGGAGTAAGAGAGTATACAGTATGATGCGTAAATTCCATGCTGGAGGAAGAATATACAGCATGAAGCGTAAATTCCATGCTGGAGTAATAGAGTATACAGCATGACGCGTAAATTCCATGCTGGAGTAAGAATACACAGCGAGATATGTAATTTTCTGCTGGAGTAAGGAGGTGTACAGCATGATGCGTAAATTCCATGCTGGAGTTAGTTAATATGTATATGGCACGAAGTGAAACTTACATGCTTGTGCTTAAGTTACAGAATGAAGCAGTAGTCAACATGTGAAGTTTAAAATGGAATATTGTTATAGTAAACCTTAATTCATTGAGTTAAACTTCCATGCTTGTGTATAAGATACAGAGTGAAGCATTAGTAACATGTGAAGTTTAAAATGGTATATTGTTATAGTAAAGTTTGTTAATTGAGATAAACTTCCATGCTTGTGTATAAGATACAGAGTGAAGCATTGGTAACATGTGAAGTTTAAAATGGAATATTGTTATAGTCAAGCTAGTTCATTGAGTTAAACTTCCATGCTTGTGTATAAGATACAGAGTGAAGCATTAGTAACATGTGAAGTTTAAAATGGAATATTGTTATAGTAAAGCTAGTTCATTGAGTTAAAGTTCCATGCTTGTGTATAAGATACAGAGTGAAGCATTAGTAACATGTGAAGTTAAAAATGGAATATTGTTATAGTAAAGCTAGTTCATTGAGTTAAAGTTCCATGCTTGTGTATAAGATAAAGACTGAAGCATTAGTAACATGTGAAGTTTAAAATGGAATATTGTTATAGTAAAGTTTGTTTATTGAGTTCTTTTATGATGTGGTCAAGATTTATGATCTGTTGATTTATAATCTTGGTATAAGATTATTTTCTCAATATATACTTATACTTAGTAAAAATAAAGCTGATATGGAAAAATGTTAAGATATGGGTATTTGTAAAGGTAAAGAAAGAGAATCATTAATGTAATAATGTTGATGCCTTGAATTCAGATAGCAGTTGTTTTATGGTAGTATTGTATAATAGTTAAGATTATTAACTAAATGTTGTTGAAAATCTCAATCTTAGAATTTACTTACAAGTGTAACATTAGAAGTAAATTGTAAACCTAAAGAAAGGTTACAGTTTGGGGACAAACTGTTTGTCAGGAAGGGCGACTGTTAGAGTTTAAAATATCTGCTAGTTAATTTCATAAATAGTAAGTCCACACATTTTAAGACCAACAGTCATATGTGCAGTGTAAGAGTATGGCCACCCTGAGAGGGTGGCAACACTAAAAAGAATCTTGACGTTGGCGGTGACAGCGGGGGCCCGCCAAGAATTGAGAACAAGAATTGTCAAAGCGAGAAAAATAAAAACATGTAATTTATGTACGATGGTCTGGAAAAGTGAATTTAAACTTAAATACAAGTAAAAATAGTGAATTTAAACTCTTTTATTTATTTGGCTCTGTCGAAAACTGGACGAATCTAATATACGCTACGTAATTTTTACTCATTACATCACTATGTCAAATCCAAAATGGCACACATCAGCTTCACATTACATCACTAGCGCATCACATGAACGAGAGAGCGTAATGCACGTAGTAATTAAACCCAGACTTAAATACCCCTTGTTTTTTGTTTACTGCCCCGATCTGCTACCCTAAATCCCAAATTTTTTGACCCTATGTACCGATTTAAAACAAATCGGTCCTGGCAACACTACGTTCTATCCACGCACGTGTCGTTTGTTAAACAATCTCTTTTTTGTTCCAGATCAAAGCTAGCAGTGTTGAACAACAGACACGCGTACTTCTTGCTGGTTGACAATGGTTCCGTAGGCCGTTACGGCGCTGAGATCGTTCTGAGAAGGAAGCTTGAGAAATACATTGCGGCACAGAAGTTACATCCTTGTGAGTATTTTTTCATTGCCATGTTTATAAACTGAAGGTCATGCGGGGTCATCCTCAATTGCCTATCCGGTAGTTACAAATATGGCATCGAGCACACGGTCCTGGCCTCTTGAGTTGCTACTTGATTTTACCCCATTCATCCGAGTGAGTAGCATCCCAATCCAGATCGAACAAATGTATATCCTTCCCCAGCTTAAGGCGAGGCCTCAAATGTTTGGTACCTTCGCTCGGCAAAGGACTGATCAAGTGCGCGCAAGGGATAGCGCTTGGTGGTTTAGCCCGTGAATGATGAGATAGGAGATAGTCTCGAGTCGCTCAAAGAAAAAAACGTAAGCGCCAAATTCGTTATTTCTATTTTATATAAAATCAGACCGGTTAATTGTACTTTCATATTTACATTTTGATGAATTACTAATAACCTATCTTTTAGTCTAAAAATCATTATTTCATTCGTCGCATTTGACCTACAATAACAAAAACTCTGCGAACGAAGACCATTTTTCAAAAAATATTTCTATCGAGAAAATTTTATCAAAATGTGTTTTCATCTTCAATTTTTGGAGATGAAATAGTCAAAAATCGTATTACTTAGATTTGAAACTCCTAATTTAAGTATTTTGCGAGATAAATAAGGTTCAGAACGACCTTATTTACAGTGGTATCGCCTTAAATTTGCTTCTAATGGGCAGCAGCGTTGGAAGCACAAGAAGCCAAAGAAACTGCGCTCGCCAACCTGCTTGCCAAGCGTGGTGAGTATGGCAATATTCGCCCATGGAACGAAGAATCCTTGAGAGAGGTCCACATTCTTCCTTGAGAGATTACATTAAATTTCCGATCAGACCTTATTATAGCTTTAAAAAGGCTTTATCTATCATAGATAGGCAGAAACGATTGCCATACCTATGTGATATCGCAGGACATGCAAAATGGTAATTTAATGTCTATTGGAATACTTCTAGAGATTAGAAATGCAATCATCATAATTAATATCAAATTAATGTGCATATCATGATTGTTTATGTAGGTCAAATCTGTAATTAACATTATGACTGTGAAACTGCTATACCTACATATATATTAGCAATGCATAGCATTGATTAGGTGTCTGTAGTAAGTACCTCTAGGTAGACGTATTAATCGTAGAGGACACTTTTGAAATTTGACTACCAAACATAAGTTAACAAAATGCTCATAGGAGACTAGCTAATTAAATTTGCAAGGGAATGCCTACTTAATTAGAAAAGAAATTATCAAATAAAAAAGAAACAAAAATACGTACAACTGAAAGAATGCTTACAGCAGATTGGTCATTCGTGTCGGTTTTAATCTTGTATTCATTTCCATTCTGGCCGTCTTCGTTGAAGATAAAGGAAAATAGATCGTAATACCAGAGCTGTGGGACATAAACTTCCTCGGCATGTGTCTGCCGGCTCTCGACTACGCGCTTGTGTTCGCGCCGCACACATGCTCGCAAACTCTCGATCTTCCTCAAAACATGCACACGCGTGGCGCTCGGGTCGTACCGTTGAACCAACTCAGTCAATGTTGTTATTGCATCGTGCCTTTTCTTCTTGTTTTTGTACGTTGAGCACTCGCGGTTCCATAGACAAGGGGAGTTGCCGTACATTATGATGAACTCTTTGAGCAGTTTGCGCGGGAACACGACATTGCTGATGTCCATTTTGTTGTTCATCGCGCGGACAGAGCACGTTCGACAAGCCGCGCGCCGCGCAGGTCACTGAGCGTGTTGGGTGGGCGTGGGGGGCGCATGTCTGGCTCCCCCGCGCGCCTGGCGAACCTCTCCTCGCTCGTTCGACCGACAAAACAATGAACACGTCATCGAGTGTTCATACAAAATGACGAACAGAGCATGTTGGCGGTACTTCACGCGCAGTATCTTATCGCCTCATTGTTTTTGTTACGTGGTGTATATTTTGTTTTTGTATAGCGCTCGGGCTTGGTTTTTTTTAAATAAATCCTTACTAATATTATAAATGCGAAACTGAGTTTGTTTGTTTGTTACACTTTCACGCCGTAACTACTGAACCGATAATCATGAAATTTTGCATACAAGTTCTCTGGAGTACGGAGAAGGACATAGGCTACCTTTTATCCCGGGAAAAAGTACTATTCCCGAGGGATCGACATTGACGCGGGCGGAGCCGCGGGCGAAAGCTAGTAGATAATAAATTTGTTATTCCATATTTTAAAGACATAAAAAAATAAGTCTGACTATTTAAACAAAAACGAGTCGGATATATGGAATTACGGGACTTTTAGATTTTCAAACTATAACTTACTTTATAGTTTGAAAATCTCAAAAACAAGAGCTTGTCACAAAATTAAATAATGTTTTGTAAGTAAGTCTTATAAATAATGTTTCTCATCAAATAATTTATATCTACATACCTGGGCCTCATAAAATTCAGGTACACCCTTTATAAAATATTTCTTCTTTCCTCGGCTTATCAATAGCAAAGATTTATAACGGATATTTTTAAAAAGCTCAAAAAGTTGGTACATACATACGTAGTATCATGTCTTTCTTGCGGGGTAGACAGAGCTTAGGTCTATAAGACCTAAAGGCCACGTTTAGCGTGTTGGTGTGCATTAGGTGGAAAACGGAATCAAAATAGTGATGGGTTGCTAGCCTATTAACATGATTCCTCAGATTTTACCCATTCCCTCGAGCGGCTCTTACGATCTGCGCGGGAAGAGAAGCTGGTACATTCTACGTTTTTTATTTTCTCCCAGACCAGCATCGAAGAGTTGCAGCAGCATAAAGTTGGTATATCTAACTTTTGAGATTGGCGAAAGACAATCTGCTTAAAATTAAATTTATTTTTCTGTGGCAGTTATACGCTTTGGCGGTTTCACGATAGAAATATAGAAGACTAGCTTTCGCCCGCGGCTCCGCCCGTGTCAATGTCGATCCCTCGGGAACAGTACTTTTTCCCGGGATACAAGGTAGCCTATGTCCTTCTCCGCACTCCAGAGAACTTGTATGCAAAATTTCATGATGATCGGTTCAGTAGTTACGGCGTGAAAGCGTAACAAACAAACAAACAAACAAATAAACAAACAAACAAAATCACTTTCGCTTTTATAATATTAGTAAGGAAGTAAGGATATCTAGTCTTTAACTTTCCATATGGAATTATATTCAGCGAAATGGAATAACTTGGTAAACCTTATGTCATTCATATTCACTCTAATACGAATGGACGTTACCTTATTTCATGTCATATTAGTCCTCTGTTCATAACATATTATTTTCTGGTTCTGAATTATCCTTATCCATACTAATATTATAAATGCGAAAGTGAGTTTGTTTGTTTGTTACGCTTTCACGCCGTAACTACTGAACCGATTATCATGAAATTTTGCATACAAGTTCTCTGGAGTACGGAGAAGGACATAGGCTACCTCTTATCCCGGGAAAATGTACTATTCCCGAGGGATCGACATTAACGCGGGCGGAGCCGCGGGCGAAAACTAGTTATTTCATAAATAATGAATGTAGAGTAGACTAAGAGCCAATTTGATGGCCTTAGTTCATTCATTCATTTCGTTCGAGTAGGTGACACGGTCAATCGACCATGCACACCCTGGTGTCAGAGTTCTTCGGGACCGCCGGTTCGGCCCCTGACGTGGTTCCTTTAACGACTACCAGATGGCAGCCGGGGCCAACGGCTTAACGTGCCTTCCGAAGCACGGAATCATCTTTATTATCAGGCAATCAGGTGATTCAAGCCTGCAATGTCCTAACCAAACTGGAAACAACTAAACAAAGTATGCTTCCCGTGGGAATCGAACCCACGATCCCCGGGTCTACAGGCAAACGCCTTAACCACTGGACCACGGAGGTAGTTATGGATGACCGGTAGGAAGGTAGGTAGGTAGTTATGGATAAGATGGCCTTAGTGGTGCAGTGGTCAAATACGCCAGTCCGCTACACTTCAAATCAAAATCAAATAATTGGTTGTCTGTAAAGGTTTACGGACGATAATTTTACTTAATAACGGTGGAAGAGAGATAGATGCGTCATAAACAGAACGCTTAGGCCGATCGTATTTCTCTACTGCTTGAAAAAAATTATGCTATTTGCAATTTTTTCTTTATCTGTGCTATAAAAAGATTCGTACCAAGTTTTTAGATTCTGAGTACACGGGAAGTAGGTTTTGATTCCGTTGCGAATTGCGTTGGCTAAGAAGTTTGGTTTTTTCACAGCTCTAAGGGACAGTACACCTGAGTATTTGACGTGAATTTCAGCTTGATACCTTCACGCGTTCTCGAGAAAAAAGGTCTTGACAGACGGACAACAAAGTGACCCTATAAGGGTTCCGTTTTTTTCCTTTTGAGGTACGGAACCCTAAAAACAATATTTTTTCAGTGCAATAGCTGGAAACATTTACGTCATAGATTTAAAAAAAAAAATTCGTCTCTTACTTCTATGATTTACGTAGTAGACTTATGAATATGATGACATATGTAAATTATTTTTGTTTTGATAAAATTATTATCCCAGTTGACGTTGAACTTTTGAAAAAAATACGAGATTCTAAAAAACTTTAACGGGCTGAGTCACCCCTTTAAGACAATGTCGGAGGTAAATATACAGGCTATTACGTTTTTAAATAAACCCTTTTATTTTCGTCCAGCAGTGGACAACCGCAGGCTGCTAATGATGATGATGATGATGATGAAACCTTTAAAACTTTATTTACACGACTACCAATAAATTTCGTGTATCATTATAGGCTAGTCGCCTGGGTCAAAATAATAACATTACAATTAGTCCTTCAGTAAGATAATCAAAAAATATTGGATACGTATTTTTTCTTTTGTCAATCCTTACTACGACGTCACACGGAACTTCAAAGGGCTATATCTTTATAATTTTTTATTCAATCGACAAAAGAAAAAAATATGTATCCAATATTTTTTGAATTACTAACTGACGGACTAATTATATTTTTTTAGGAAACTAGCCTTTTTTAGAAGCCTCTAATTATTTACACGTATCGTATCTTTAGAATCCTTACGCCCTATAATTATTTCGGAAAAGTATAGTCGTGATTTATTTTATGTTTAAAAAAGATCTTGTTATAATAAATAGAATGAGGAAATGTATTCTGCAAAACACATATTTTAAAAAGTAGGTTACGTAGAAGAAGAAAAAATTCCGCATAAAAATATTTTTGCATAAGAATAGAAACTTCGTTGAGTCAAGTATTATGTATTTTTCGAGATCAGCGAGATATTTTAATGAGGGGAACATCTCTCGGTTCTAAATTATGTTTGTTTAGAAAAATCTCCACGAATTTCATTTGGAGGGACGATTGAAAGGTTATACTCGTATTTTTGAACATGAAAGATTCCCTCTAAGTGGATAAATTTATAAGGAAAAAGCGTCGAAGCCGAATATTTATTCTGCTCAATGGGATGATAAAAGAAATAATTTCTTTTATCTCATTTGTTTCAGTGAAAATCGCGGGTTTGATGAATCGTATCTGAATAATAAATAAATATACGGACAAATCACACAGATTGAGCTAGCCCCAAAGTAAGTTCGAGACTTGTGTTATGGGATACTAACTCAACGATACTATATTTTACAACAAATACATATATAGATACACATCCAAGACCCAGGCCAATCTGAAAAAGATCATTTTCCATCTTGACCTGGCCGGGGATCGAACCCGGTCACTCCGTGTCGCAGACTGGCGTGTTGACCGCTGCGCCACGGAGCTAGTCAAAAACTGAAGGTATACATACTATCGTGTCATACTTTCTAGCGGTGACATGACATAATATGAAGTTCAACTTAATGTCTAAAGGATGTACGGAAAATGTACGACACTGTACGCTTCCTTTTAAAAAAGTACCTACTATGAAGACTTCGCAAGTTACTTTTGGCATGTTGGGACCACATGCCAAAATTAATTTGCGAAGTCTTCATAATACTTTTTGTAAATGCCTATTGCTTTCGGACCATAAGCTACTTTCCATCATCGCACCTCACGCCACCGGCAGGGAGTTTATCCCATACCTTGGATTCTAAATGGTTGCGTACAGTACGCTTTGAAAGGAACTTTCTTCCACGTACGCTTAAGTTTTGAACGAACTCCCAGCCATGGCTTTCCCGAGTGACTACAACATGGGGTTCTTTAAAAAGGGCGTGAAAAGATTTCTTCAGGGTCGGCAACGCGCGAGTGGCACCCTGGTGTTGCAGGCGTCCATAGGCTACGGTAACTGCTTGCCATCAGGTGAGCTGTATGCCTGATTGCCTACTAAATGGTATAAAAAAAAGAAGATATCTTCCACCGAAACCATCGAAATTGTGTATACTCGTTTGGTTTGGATGATAATGTGTGGTAAGCTGTATGACGTCATTCTAAATCTAACAGTGCGGAACACCCAAGTTGGCGAAATAGCTATTTTAAATTCACTTCGACAATATGGATATCAAATTAAAGGGCTCGCTGAAAATAACTCAAAACATAAAGTGATGTACATAAAAGCTTGTTTTTAAAAAGATTTTACTGTTAACTTATTGATTTAGAACAAGAAAATAGGATGTCATGAACACATTCGTAGAGAGATATAGGAGATATCAGGTAATGTCGATTCGTATCAGAGTCAATGCGTATTAGATAGGATTTACAAAGATATTCCATTTCGCTGAATTCCATTCCTACAAGCTAAAGACTTGATATTGCCTGTCTACTTATCTCCAAAAACAACGTAATCATGTTCCTCTTCCTACAAGTAATAAGATCATTATCCAAACAGATCCAAATAGAACTGAAACTTCACCCATCAATTAACTCAAAGAAAACTATTGTACTTATTATATCAAATTAATTATGTTAAAAAAGATATCGCGAGTAAGAACCTACCAGTGGGTGAGTCTCATACTCAACTGCTTGGGCGGTGTTTGCACCCGGCCTACCGAGCTGCTACTTGCTATTCCCCTATTTATCCGAGTGAGTAGTGTCCTAATACCTTATTTAAATTCCCAAATCCAACAACTTCCTCTCCTTTCCCAGCTTAATAATGCTACCGATGAGCAGCAACGTCAGAAGCACACAAAAAAAGCTAAAGAAACTGTTTCACCAATCTGCAAGCGTGGTGAGCATGGCAATATGCTCACATACAGCAAAGAATCCTCGGAAAGCCTTTGGCCACCAGTGGACTTCAGCTGAAATGATGATGTTTGGCCTAAGAAATCCCATCAAGGCCAAATTAAACAATCTAATGTCCATTAAAAAATGCAAGATAAAAAATCTGCCTCTTAGAGTTCATGTTTAACACACAGAAAGACAAATTGCTTTATTATTCACACCGACTGCAGCGTAACGGAAACAAGGACGTTAACGAGCGGAGCTAGTGACAGACAGGTGGTAAATGCGAAAACTAGCAAATTATATAAGGAACTATTTTTGGCCAAATAACCCTTCTATACCTATCAATAAGGCAATATCGTCTTCATCGTCACTTGCTATCAGGTGAGATGGGAGACAAATACATTAGGTATTTATCAATACATAATAAAAAAAATATGCTTCCATGTCGTTACATGAACCTCGGGAGAAACCTTTGTCCAGCGGGAGACTTCTTACGGCTGAAATGATAATGATGTTTGGCCTAAGAAATCCCATCAAGGCCAAATTAAACAATCTCCAGCAATGTTCCAATAAAAATGCAAGTTATAAAATCCGTCTCTCCAGAGGTCCTGTTAAACACACAGGAAGACAAATTGCTTCATTATTCACACCGACTGCAGCGAGACGGAAACAAAGACGTTAACGAGCGGAGATATCTGACAGACAGGTGGGAAATGCGAACACTGACAAATTATTTAAGGAACAATTTCTGGCGAAATAACCCTTCTATACCTATCGATATGGCAATTTGCTTCCATTTAACGTCGAATCCTCGGAAGAAGCCTTTGTCCAGCAAAAGACTTCGTACGGCTAAAATGATAATGATGTTTAGCCTAAGAAAGCCCATCAAGGCCAAATTAAACAATCTCCAGCAATTTCCCATTAAAAAATAAAAGATATAAAATCCTCTCCTGGTCTTGTTTAACAGACAGAAAGACAAATTGCTTCATTATTCACACCGACTGCTGCGTGACGGAAACAAAGACGTTAACGAGGTAGTGACAGTCAGGTGGTAAATATGCTGGCATATTATTGGACCAATTTCTAGCTAAATAACACTTCTATCAAATATAACAAACTAGATACCTTTAAATAACAATCTGCAATAAAAATAAGCGCCTACTAGACCATTGGGTGCATATTTTCAATATTATCAGTATCGCATGGACTACATACGTGTCATTGTGTGAATGAGTGTGTCTGTGTGTGTGTGTGTGTGTGTGTGTGTGTGTGTGTGTGTGTGTGTGAGAGAGAGAGAGAGAGAGAGAGAGAGAGAGAGGAGAGAGAGAGAGAGAGAGTATGTGCATGTGTATGTGTATGTGTGTGATTTATCGCTACAATACTTTTTCTTCTTCATGCGTTATTTTTTAAATCAGGTCAGGATCCCCATTCAAGCAGGAAACGTGGTTTTTGACGTTTATGTACGGATGTACAATTAGTTTGTGTCTGTTGATCCAACTCGCATTGTAGTTGCTGGGGTTATAAGTATTAAGTCGATATATCTATATCGACATAATACTTAGATTAGCAGATTTATCTTTAGATAAAGATTCATAAAGGATTTCTATTTTTCTTATGTAATAAAAAGCTCAATGCAATAAAAAGTCTGATTACCAATTGAGCTGAAATTTTGTATGCATGTGTAAATCGGATGACAATACAATATTATGGAATCGTTGCGCTGGTCCGATGACGGAGTCGGAAGGTTGCCATAGGAACTCTTAAACTAAACAAGATACATCAATCGTGTTTGGGCTTATTTGATTTGTCTTGGAAAGCACTTTACACTGTGGTTAGGTTATAATAAATACTTGTCACAAAATGTAATTTTTCCAAAAAGCTTAAAACAAAGCCGAATTAAAAGATTCGAACAAAATCTAAAAGCCCCGAGGCAAAGTGATTGACACCTGTAATCGAATTACGTCCGCCGGGGCCGCGTCCATTGGATTCATTGAACGGCAGTCGTCGTAAAAACGTCATAAAACATGTTTTTATTGAGCCAATAAACAAGAATCAGACAGGTGGGAGAGCTGGGAATGACACCTTATTGGATAAAAGCTGTAAGGCCCACAGCACACTTCTACGGGACGATAATTTAGGTGTCGCTCAGATCAGATGTGTTACTGCATAGCGTTTTGGAGACTAGCCACTGTCAATTTTTGATGGTCATTTCAAGGTCCATTACGGTTAATATATCTTAAAGAAAAATAGTCAATTATACAGAATCTGTATTTGGAAGTAACGATGAAAATGTCGTAGTTGTCAAAGGTTGAAAATGTACTTAAGCAGGCAAAAGACGTGTTTCAATATAAAAACAGCCCATGTGATTCGTATACTATTTGTAGACACCAATTTATATATGTACAACTTTATGCCAAATTTTACACGCACTATTTAATAGGTGTATACAACCTCAATATCGTCAACCTCTCCAACCCGTCTGGCCAGCGTGGAGAGTGTAGGCCAAGTCCTCTGGCTGCTCTGGCCAAGTATGGCCCTAGTAGTACAGAGAGGGTCATGCTCCTGTAGTGGAGACTAAAAAGGACCTGATGATGATGATGATGATGATGAACCTCAATATTCCCTTTATTCGCCTTTGACGGGCGACTCAGCCCGTCGAAATATGGAACCAAAACTGGGAACTGAAAAAAAAATGCTTTCCTTTACAAAAGTATTCTGCCGGGCAATTTGTACAAAATAATCATTTTCGATGGTAAATTTACACCCGGTATACAGCAAAATCAATTTACTAGCTTTGGGTAAAATAATATTGTTTTAATGTGAAAACAGCCTTTTTGAAATAAGCTTAAACCACGGATTTATAATAGTAACTCCGGATGTATAATAGTTACTCTTATACAAAGCTTGTTGAAGCTTTAATTTGACGTCAATTTGACGCCAAAAATCGTTGTGTGACTTATACTAATACCACGTTAACTATACCTGTTTGGTAAAATACCTTATTACTTCTTTCAATGTGAAAATGTCCCACATAACTTATTTTTAAACGAGCAGTTCGTATACAAAAATCGAAGTTGTGACCGAGTGGTTGTGACAAGAACTTAACATATTATATATTTATTGGTAAAAAAAAAACTTCTTTCAGTGACAAAATAGCCCATAACCTATTTATAGACAAACAGTTTGCGTCAATTTGCCGCTGAACATCTACGTGACACGTACACTAATATCATTTTACCGTGTTTACCTCTTTTACCTTCGTAACGCCGCGCCGGTACAAATAAGAATATTATGGGTTATTCGCCGAAAATGACGACATTTCTCTGTTTCAATTACTTTTTATGATTATAACTTTTTCACGTGCGAGGAAGATATTTATATTCTCTTAAAGGATTGTTTACAGAATTAACATGTTTATTTATTATATAATAAACTAGCTTTCGCCCGCGTCAATGTTGATCTCTCGGGAACAGTACTTTTCCCGGGATAAAAGGTAGCCTATGTCCTTCTCCGTACTCCAGAGAACTTGTATGCTTCATGATGGTCGGTTCAGTAGTTAGGGCGTGAAAGCGAAACAAACAAACTCACTTTCGCATTTATAATATTAGTAAGGATAAGGATTAAAGAACAAGAAGATTCAATTAAAGAAAATAAATAAAGTAATAACAGTCTTATATGAAACTGAAGTTATGGCTCGTTGACAAACAATTTTATCAAATTGGTGACTCGTTTTTGTAACGTTTATATATTTTTCTTTTATTATTAATCAATCATCATCATGATCCTCTTCTCACCACCGGAGTATTGGTGACAAGAGACCATATAATACCATAAAATAGTAGATAATAAGGCAATGGACGGCGACCTAAGAAATGCTGCTAGAATACTTTTCAGATGACACTGATGATACTGAAGTGGAAAATATAAAAGATAGAAAAAATCTGCTCTATCAAAAGTCAAAACATTGTTATGCCTGCAATAAGACACTCACGAGGTCTCAGAACCACTAGTAGGTATATACTTACCCAACAAAGGAGTAGTTGAGTGTTTCGGCCTATTCATTTTTCGTCCCACTGCACTGGGACGAAAAACTACTTTCAATTAGTTCACAATACGTAGGTATTAAATAAAATACGTAATTGGGTTCCATACAACAGACATGATTTTTTGCCGATTTTATAGATGGTCGGCCGGTTTTTTTTTGCTTGTTTTTGCTCGCTATTGATAACGGCAACAGGTAGACGCTTGAAATATTAAGGCTTTCGGTAAATGGCAATTGTTATAAATTTCACGTGTGCGTAACTATCTAATTAATTTCAGTCTTCTTAACACTCAATCGGATGGAATACATAATTTTTTTTTTTTTTTCATTTATTTACCATATAAAATACACATATAATACGTCTGTATCCCTTACGGTGTAGACAGAGCTTAAGGGCCCGTACTACCTCACACTGCTTTGCATGATTGACTGTTATATCAATAATAATTAAATACTCAAGTTGAAATAAAAATGCAGCAAAGTTCAGGACTAACTCTAGTAACTATATGACTCAAAAACACGATTGCGTTAAATTTTCTCGATAGAAAAAAATTGCAAAGTTGCCTCCAAATCACGTCTAATTTACTCGGTATATAGCATTATTCACCAAATACATTAAAATTAACCTTGAAACTTTTGATTATTATTGCATTACAGATAAGGCAGCTATCATATGTTTTTCTTTTTCGAATAACCCTTGAATATTCCTCGAAACGAAAATATCCAAAGTAGCCAACGCGTTTAGACCATCCGCGTTTGTATCGCCATGCCGCCTGGCATATGTCGGGCTCTTAAGGCCGTAAGATCCCTAAAGGCCCCGTTTAGCTTGTTGGTGGGGCACGTAGCTGAAAAATGGAATCTTTATATTTGCACCCATACCCTCGACCGGCTTCTTCGGTCTGCGTGGGAAGAGAAGCAGCTGGTACATTCTACGTTTTTCTTTGCTCCCAGACCAATGTGAAAGTAATCAGATAGAAACAACGATATATCGTACCTTGCTTAGTTCAAGAGTTCCCATGGCCACCTTCTGACTCCACTATCAATACTATCTATCTATACTACTATCATCCGAGTTACACATAGTAAGTAAGTAAGTAGGGGATCCCTTTCCGGATACCGATTGAGCTGAAATTTTGCATGCATAAATTTCAGCTCAATCGGTATCCGGAAAGGGATCCCCTACTTGAAATCTAATGCTGTTTGATCAAACATCAATTGGTCGAAAACCTTTACTCGATTGTCTAGGAGACCAACAATACGTTAGCTCTATTGTTTGCCACATCGATGCATCAAAATCAGTAGTGGCGATCTCTCAAAATATCTTTTTTTTTTCTTCTATTTGGCCCTCAAACTTCATTCATAAACTTATTTTAGCCAGTGTCTAGTTATTTTTCGAGTTATTCTTGCTTTTGTATTAACGAAATGATGGTGTCATTCATTTCCCTGATTTCCACGGAGCCCCTGGCGACAATTCCCACTAATCCACTGGCTTGATCATAAAAGAACGACGCAACGAGGCGAGCAAAAACTAGCCCGCTAAGCAAATCTCACTACAGCCACACCATGAAACTTTATTTTAGTTATTCCACACTTTGTTCATAAACATGGGTATTTATAACACCAAATTACACCGATTTCACATTATAAAAACCATTAGAAACAATTTACAAAACGATCTAAAACAAAAGCTGTGCCGTCCGCCAAAATTCCCGCCAAGAAGTCCTCTCGAAAAATTGTCAGATCAAATCTTTTTTTTTATGATATAGGACGGCAATCGAGCATGCGAGTCACCGGATGGTAAGCGACCAGCGCGGCCCATGGACAACTGCCACACCAAGGTGTAACAGGAGCGTTGCCGGCCTTTCAAAGAGTTGGGGAAAGGACATGTGGGGAGGAAATGGGTGAAGGAAGGAAGGTTTTAAGCACTAAGTAAAATACTATTATTGCCTATGCAAGTTTATTACTTTAATAATTATATTATTGATGCGAGGTAGCATAATAAGTCCATCAAGAAACTATGCGAGTCTAAGGACAAAATGGCATTACTAGATTTTTTTGAGAGGACTATCCTCTCCAATCACTCTATCTATTTAAAAAAACCACATCAAAATCCGTTGCGTAGTATCCGTTCATCTAAACATACATAGGGACAGACAGACAGCGGGAAATGACTTTGTTTTATACTATGTAGTGACAGTGATTATTAGATGTTATGAAAAATGATAAAAAAATGAAATTATGATAATATATTTGTTTCATATCATTCTTCTTCAATTTCGCACTACATTGCTCCAGCCACACTTTACTTTCGGATTGGTCTTATGGCTGAAACTTTGTATACTCGTTTAGTTTCGATGACAATGCATGGCTAGCTGTGTGACGTCATTCTAAATCCAACATGGCAGAATACCAAAGATGGCGGACTAGCTATTTTTATATCTCTCCGACATTATGGAAATCAAATTAAAGGGCTCCCTGAAAATAACTCGAAATAAAGTGATGTACAATAAAATAAATTACTTGTTTATATAGCAAGTGACTTTAATGTTGCCAAAACTAAGTCATGATTCTCCAAATTAAACAAACTCGAGGCCCAAGAGGGCCGAAGTTTGCCGCCGGCTGCCAAAGCTTACCAATCTAACTTCTGGTGCCGAAGGGACTCGTAGATGTTTAAAATAAATATTAGCAGGCTCTCAGACTATTCTATTTACAGAGACAATGAAATGCGAGAAAATATTGTATTGCAAACTTTCTTTGACTATTGACTAGCTCCGTGGCGCAGCGGTCAACACGCCAGCCTGCGACACGAGGGTGCCCGGGTTCGATCCCCGGCCAGATCATGATGGAAAATGATCTTATTCAGATTGGCCTGGGTCTTGGATGTGTATCTATATATGTATTTGTTAAAAAATATAGTATCGTTGAGTTAGTATCCCATAACACAAGTCTCGAACTTACTTTGGGGCTAGCTCAATCTGTGTGATTTGTCAGTATATATTTAACAGATTTGTTTCAGTGATATCCTAAAACAAATCGGATAGATGGCGCCATAGGTTTATTCACAATTATATTTATCCACCATATTATAAAATAAAATCCATATTCACGTAAAATATGTTATTTAAGACTAAAAAAAATTATATTAGTCTTATATTAAAACAATATTTTACCAAGTTTAGACTAATGCCATCTAGTGACGGGTGGAGAAGTATGTAACTATTGTGCTGCAGCGCCCTCGCCGCCCATAGTGGCAGTTAGTGGAACCACGGCCTGCCGGCATGCTTGCCAGGTACTCGTACGTACTTTTGACAGGCCTTCAGTTGAGCCAACATTTTTGTGTGAGGTTGGCAGTCTATACGCAATATTAATTTATTAGTAGGATATAATACAAAAGCTTTATGGCACCTCAAAAGAAAAATAAAAATCATACATACTCGTACAATACGTAAAAGGCACACTTTTTTGAAAAATTTACGTTCTAATAATTAGGTCTTTTAAAAAGTATTTTATTGAGAAACAAGCACTTCCATAATCGTCAGAAATCTATACACATTGTATACAATAACAAAATTAATTAACAGGGATGCCGACGAATTCCTTTGTTCCTCCCAAATTAAAACTTAATTAAGGAAACTCCCTTCTAAATAAAGCTCTTAGATTCTACATCGCGAGAAATGTTAGCTTTCTTAAAACTTTTTCATTTAACAAAATGGGATGTTCTGTAAAATATTGTAGAAGTGCAAGTTTATTAAACACTTGCGGCTGACTAGATATAGGTATTTAATTCAAAAGCCTATGTTCATCAGGGATAGATGTAACGCTATGCTTGCCGGTACGTGGGGTACTATTTTTGATAGTGTGACACTCGTCTTCGAGTGATTTTTGTATGAAAAAATCGCTCTTTTACAAACGGCGTCATTTTAAAAATAGCACTCCTGGTCACCGTTCGATCACAGATATAAGTGGCAGTGCACATAGCGCGTAGAATCGATGTCCGATGGGTAGACAGGTGTCTACCCAGAATCTACGCGCTATGTGCACTGCCACTTATATCGGTGACCTTTGTTCTTCGAATAGGTTCTCATGCTAATCATGGATCGAAGCTATAAAACAATGGCAAACTTATTTAATTGGCGTGAATAATGATCCAAATCTATTTAAATTAAAACTTAAAATTTTAACTTATAAGTTAAAAAGGTTTTATTTCATTATTTTTACATCTAACTCCAATAATGAGCTCTGTGGCCAATTGGTCATCACCAGTCAGGTAAGGATGGTAAATTATTTTTTGCATTAAGACTAACAGTAGTGGGTAGGCGCTGGCCGGCAATAGTTCAATAATTTGCATCAACTAACTGGTGGCGAAAGCACGCAAAGCAAATTATCTCAAAGTAAAATATATTTTTCAGATCGGCCTCGGTCTTGGACGTTTATCAAAATATGTTTTATTTTTTTTTATAAAATATAGTATCGTTTAGTTATTCCATAACTCAAGTCTCGAACTTACCTTGGGGCTAGCTCAATCTGTGTGATTTGTCCATATATATTTATTTATTTATATATTTTATAATATTTCGAAAACTTTACAGTTTTATGTTCGCAGTACATTATACGCGATAAAACCGTATTGAGTGATTTAATTTATATGTGTGACAATCGCGAAAAAATTATAAAATATTAAATCTCTCTAGTTTAAATTTTAATCTTTTTTATGATACGCATACACACGTTGTTCTAAATCGTATAATTCTTTTTCACAGACACCCATTCCTCCACGCCCGTCGTGTGCCTGGTCATAGAAGGTGGCACCAACACCGTGCGAGCCGTGTTGGAGTACGTCACCGATACTCCACCAGTGCCTGTTGTAGTGTGCGATGGCAGTGGCCGAGCGGCGGATCTCATTGCTTTTGTTCACAAGTAAGTAACGTTACACTTCCCTCCCTCCACCGGTAACTATTCCTCTCAGAGTTGCGTAGTGATAATCACCATGTGAGCCATGTACGTTACTAATATACAAGTGCCTGTAGTAGTGTGCAATGTCAGTGGCCGAGCGGTGGATCTCATCGCTTTTGTTCACAAGTGAGTAACGTTACCTTCCCTCCCTCCACCCGTAACTATTTCTCTTAGTGTTGAGTAGTGATAATTAACATGTGAGCCATGTAAGTGTACGTTAGTAATATACAAGTGCCTGTGGTTGTGTGCGATGGCAATATCCGAGCGGCGAATCTCATCACTTCTGTACACAAGATTGTAACGTTACCTTTCCTCCCTCCACCCTTAAGTATTTCTCTTAGAGTTGCGTAGTGATAATCGCCCTGCAGGCTATGTTAGAATACGTTACTAATATACAAGTGGATGTCGTTCTGTGCGATGGCAGTATCCGAGCGGCGGATCTCATCGCTTTTGTTCACAAGTGAGTAACGTTACACTTCCCTCCCTCCTCCCGTAAGTATTTCTCACAGAGTTGCGTAGTGATAATCATCTCGCGAACTATGTTAGAGTACGTTATAAATATACAAGTGCCTGTCGTTGTGTACGATGGCCGAGCAGCAGATCTTATCACTTGTACACAAGTGAGTAACGTTAGACTTTCCTCCCGTCATTTATCTATATAATAATATATCAGAGTAAATCTATCATTGAACCCGGCACAAAAACCGAGCGAGCCGATTTGGATTACGTTACCGATTGTCCACCAGTGCCTGTGGTTACGTGCGATGACAATAGCCCAGCGGCGGAACTCAGCGGTTTTGTTCACAAGTAAGTAACGCTACACTTTCCTCCTGCCATATCTCTTTATATATTTTGGAGTGACTGACATATATAGAGAGCAGCGGATCTCATCAATGCGGATCTCTCACAAGTAAGTAATGTTTTACCTTCCCTCCTCTACATCTACCACCACCAAGCTGACTCGAAGAGAAGGATCTCTTAGAGTCAGCTTGGTGACACAAAGTTGCACCAACATTATTCAACCCGTATAGGAGTAGGTACGTCACCGATACTCCTGTGCCTGCCGTAGTGCCGAGCAGCAGATCTCATTACTTTTGTTCACAAGTGAGTAACGTTCACTTTCCTCCCTACAACTGTTCGCGTTTCTCTCGGATTTTTGTAGTGATCGAAGATAGCACCAACACCGTACTAGCGTGTTGGAGTATGTCAACGATACTAATGGCAGAAGCTGAGCGGGGGATCCCATCGTTTTTGTCCACAAGTGGGAAATGTTATATTTTCCGCCCTCCACCTTTACATGCTTCTCTTAAAGCAGCTTGGTGATAGAAAGTTGCACCAATACTATATGACCCTTCTTAGAGTACTTCACCTGTGCCTGTCGTAGTGAGCGATAGCAGAGGCCGAGTGGTGAATCTCATCTCTTTAATTCGGAGTACGGTTACACTTTCCTTCCTCCACCACTGCCGGTTCTTTTAGAGTTTATTTGGCCACGTCATTTGTTCAAGAATGAGTACTGATCTCCTACTACTTCCTACGTAACTTATTTGAAAATAGGAAGGAGAGAAAAGATACCGCATACATAAAAAAAATACTCATACTTTGGGCATTTGTACATATACGTCAAAGGATAATGTGTTAGTTTGCAAAAATTTTACAGCTGTATATTGCAGATATTTATGTGTTGATTACCGAATATGATTATCTATACTAAGAGCAAGACTTGATGGTTTGTTTGCTCTGAAATAGGCTCTGAAACTTCTGGAAAAAGTTGAATAATTCTTTCACCATTGGAATCCTACATTATCCTTGATGAACCTAGCTAGAATATTTTCAAAATAGTTAGGAACCGTGTGAAAACTTCGATAATGTAACCAACCTTAGGTCACAACACGTGCGAAGCCTGCAGGCTGCTACTTTCTTTTAGTTTTGATAATATCTAAAGGTTACATGGTGAACAACCGTATCCAAAGACATGGAACTGGCGCAGCTGAACACACGGACAACCCAGGATAGATTATCCTGGCGCCTAAGGACGAGGAGAGCCGACCCCAAATAAAAGGGATAAGGCAAGGAAGAAGAAGAAGAATATCTAAAGGTTCACTTTGCGTATATTTTACTGAAACGTTCTTATACTTAAACCCCCATTTTAGCAATTAATCAACAACAGTAACAAGGTTGCCCGCCCGACTAATTATAACATACTGTTTCATGTTACACGACTAAGTTTACAAATTCTCCGCTCTGAACTTTGAAAATGTTACGTATCATGCTTTTGTACGTGTTACGATTTGGCAAACTTTATCTCAGTGAAACTCATGTGTGCAATACTTCCATACTAATATTATAAATGCGAAAGTAACTCTGTCTGTCTGTCTCCTTTTCACGCTTCAACCATTGAACCAATTCGGATGAATTTTGCTAAGTAGGTTGTTAAATTTGATAGTTAAAGGGCAAGCCTGACTTTTAAATATCAACGCACAATCGAAATTACTGTGCCTAGAAATTAAATTTAAGGCATTATTTGAGTTTGCGTGTACCACCCTAGATCTCATCGTTGTTTCCCATCAGGCACGATGGAGGTCAAACGCACTCAAATTTATGATAAAAAAAAAAAAATGAAATTTGATACAAGGTTTTCTTTTAATGATGTAAATGAGCACTAAGAAATAATTTTTGGAAGTTCAACCCCTAAGGGAGTGTAATATGTATGTATGGTGAAGTTAGTATGGAATTTTTCTCATTTCTGTACTTAGAATTATGAAAATTTGTATATAAGTTCTAGATAACGCTTCAACCATTGAACCGATTTAGATAAAATTTGATATGGAGGTAGTTTGGGGACCGAGGAAGGACACAGATTACCTTTAATTCCGGGAAATTCTATTGTTCCCGAGGGATGGACATTAACGCGCGCGGAGCCGCGGGTGACAACTAGTTGGTCATAAGTTGGCAATTATTTTTATGGATATGCATAAACAGACGACATTGCCACAATGTATTATCTATACATATAATAAAACAGTAAAAATATTTTGTCTGTACATTTAGAATTTTTGACTGAAATGGATAGAGGGACACTTAAAAAGAATAATAGAAAGCAAAAAAAAAATTTTCGAATTTCTTGTCTGTCTGTCTGTCTGTCTGTCTGTCTGTCTGTCTGTATGTATGATCACGATTATCTCCGAAAATACTGAACCGATTTACTTCAAACTTTCACCAATTGCTTTGTTTTAACTCAGCAAAACATTTAAAGTTTGTTTCATCAAAATCGGTTTATTAAAAAAAAAGTTATCGTCATTTGAATGAACTCAAGGCATGAGTTTGCCTGCAAACATATAGCAGAAATAAAATATAAAACAGTAAAAATATTTTGTCTGTACATTTAGAATTTTTGACTGAAATGGATAGAGGGACACTTAAAAAGAATAATAGAAAGCAAAAAAAAAATTTTCGAATTTTTGTCTGTCTGTCTGTCTGTCTGTCTGTCTGTCTGTCTGTCTGTATGTATGATCACGATTATCTCCGAAAATACTGAACCGATTTACTTCAAACTTTCACCAATTGCTTTGTTTTAACTCAGCAAAACATTTAAAGTTTGTTTCATCAAAATCGGTTTATTAAAAAAAAAGTTATCGTCATTTGAATGAACTCAAGGCATGAGTTTGCCTGCAAACATATAGCAGAAATAAAATAAAATAATAAGTGACATAAGAAAATTAAAATCCAAAGTCAATTCATCATCATTATACGACAGCATTATACCTATCCATACTATCCATAGTAATCCATACTAAAAAAAAGGAGAAGCTGACTGACTGACTATCTGACTGACTATATCAACGCAGGGCCTAAACTATAAGGGTTAGGAACTTGAAATTTTGCAACGGGGTTTCCTTTGATAACGTAGGGGAGCACTAAGAAAGATTTTTGGAAATTCATCTCCTAAGGGGGTAAAACGGGTTGCAAAGTAAGTATGAAACTTAGTCGTTTTTGAAGTTATTCGAATGAAATTCAGCATGAAAGTTCTTTACTGAAAGGTATGAAACACGGTAAAATATTTTACTCAAAATTCAATTAATTTTAGTTTGTATAGACATTTTCTAATTTCTGGACGTAAAACCGACGAAATTTTCGCCTGAACGGATAAAATAGGGGAGTAAAGTGAGTATGGTATTTTTTTCATTTCTACTGTTCCCAAGGGAACGACATTAACGCGGGCGGAGCCGCGGGCAACAGCTAGTTAATATATATAAATCTCGTGTTACAATGTTTGTCCTCAATAGACTCCTAAACCACTTAACCGATTATAATAAAAATCGCACACCATCTGCAGTTCGATCCAACTTGAGAGATAGGATAGTTTTTAACTTATGGCGAAACGAAGTTCGCCGGGGCAGCTAGTGTATTATAAATAACTAAAGATGGAAAACACATCGAAGTTTTGAGGTTAGTTTAAAAAAGGTTTAATTTAAGAATATTTTAATCAACAACAGTAACAGTTAATGCAATTAACACATGCTAGTTGTGTAAAATTGGAAAAATATTTCTGAGTTAGTAAGCAGACTCTTACATAATAATAAAGGCCTATTACGACAATTAATTAAGCACACTTGTAATCTGATATTCTTTCTTTGATTTGTTGGTTTTGTTGTCACCCTTAATAGCATAATAAATAACTAAAAATATAGAAGAAATTAGATATTAAAAACAAAAAATAATAGCTAAGCGACGAACTCGTCGGGACAACTAGTGTCTAAACTAGTGGTTCTGCGAGAACAGTAGACCTCGCGAGCCCTTACAATCAACATCCACATTTGCCCTTCAGTGCTCTAAAATATATCTGTTACTGATGAGCTAATTGACTAAAGGATGATTTCCTTCAGTTACTATTTCCCAATCCCCGCTGCTCTTAATTAGGTACCAGAGGAAACGGAAATTTAAACCTACATTCCCTTACCAGAAGACCCGACCAGACCCTTTTTTTAAGAGGAAACACTAAGCTCGAGTAAATTGAAAAATAGATATTTATAATATCTATTGCTGTCGCGCCGCGTGCCCAAACAAACCCCGCAGAGTGCGATAGAGATAACTGCAGCTCGGCCGGAAAATACCTATAAAAAGTACACAAAATTAACGCTTCGAAGTCCTCTGATTTCTTTTCCAAAACTTAACCGATTTAATTTCTTTTTACATTAAAAATTTAAAATAATCTATGGCTGTGTTTCTGCGTTTCTTTTTCTTATATAATTGCCCAAATTTGTTTTCTTGATTGTTGAACACAACGGAAATTCGTACCAATTTTTCATGTTTTTGAAGGTTCATATCTCTTTAAATAATACAATTATGAAAAAAATTTTAACATAAGGTTTTTATTAGTAAAAAATCATTACTCTATTGGTAGTATCCGGCGAGGAATCAGGGGACTAAACTTGTATGGAAACACGGCCCTTGAGCACCATGTTTAGTATGCTTTTGTACACATTAACTAAGTTGGAGTGATCCTCTTCAAGATCGGAAATATCGGAATAGCGAACTTGGCATGGGTGAATGGGAGGCAAAGTTTAAGTACCCGGTTTCATAGTTGTTATGTTACCAATTGGTAAAAAATTTAATAGGACGCTAATTTTCAACTATTATGGCAGATAAACATGCGAACTTTACGTTAAGAAGTGGCCGGCATCTATAAGCCCTGAGTTCAAGTCACAGGATAGCATGTGAATCTTTTTTATTTATTTTTAATTTTTATTTCAGGATTCTAAGTTCATTCAGTGTTTTCAATTATAAAAGTAATACGCAGTATCATGCTTTAAGCCAAAAAATATTTTTCATATTTTGATTTTTGTTCCTTAGGGAAAGTTGTTCAATTTCACTCCCTCTCCCACTTCACGTACTTCAACTTCTTTCATAAATATACAGAAAATCGATTTCAGACAACATTTGGGCAAATTACCGACTATAAACACGTTCAAGTTTATCGTATAAAAAAGTTGTTCAGACAAAAAAGTTGCGTCTTAATGAGTTAACAAAAAAGTCTTATGACATTTTTGATTTTTTTTCCAAGTAGCTGTGCTATGAGTTTTTTTAAGTTTCGGACCCCCATATAACCGCCATTTTTTTAAATTTCGAAAATCTGGCACGACTAAAAAATTTTTTATAATTACCGAACCTGCTCACAAAATTTTATGAGAATCGGTTGAGAAATGCGACCTGTAGGCGAGAACAGACAGACAGACAGACAGACGGACAAAAGAATTTTGGGCCAGTGGAAACTGAGACGCTTTGCTCGCTTCGCTCGCTCGGTCAATAATTAACTCTGAATGTGATTGAATAAGTAAGATAAACTGAGTTTTGAGTATAAGGGTGCTTTTCCACCAGAGATGTGCTATGCTACGATGCTATGGATGCGTTTGATATCCACCAATCATATTCATTAGTGCACCCTTAGCACTGGTGGAAACGGATTCAACTAAAATATGTTTTTTTTTATAGGGAAAGATGCGTGGTATGGATGTGTGCTATGGATGCGTGCTATGGATGCCTTCTATGGGCCATTGCGAGTGGTGTAGCTATGTGCAGAGCAGAACACGTAGAGTATGCCCACGTTTGTCGATACATAGCATAGCTTGAGCTGCGCATATTTCTCGCACAGCTACTTTGCGGCGGCTTATCTTCGTAGCGCATCTTCCTCGCACAGCTACATAGCTTAGTATTGGTGGAAACGGTCACATATTTTCGTAGCGTAGATTTCACATCGTAGCATAGCTGCATAGCACATCTCTGGTGGAAAAGCACCCTAAACTTGCGAATATATTACAAAAACCCCTCAATTTAGAAATTAATCTACAGTATTAATATGGTTACATGCTTAATTAATTATAACATACGTAAGGTACTGCTAAATGTCGCACATTATTCGTACAAGACTTCCAAAATGTTTCGTATTACGCTCTGGCCGTGTAACGGATTTGGTAAAGTTCAGTTCGGGGAAACTTATGCTAAATTGTTCTTAAGTTTGGTATAAATTAGCCTTTTGCCGTGACTACGTCCGCGTAAATTATAGCCTATGTTTTGGCCTTCAAAAATAAACTGGGTCCTTACTGAGAAACTCAGGAATACAATATCTAGTGATATTTTTTGGACTTGGTGCTGATAATCTTGACTCTAGAGACGATTTAAGACCTCTTAAGATACCAATACGGGTATGTAAGCCCGCCAGCTGATGACGGCAAACATCTTGGCGATACCCCGACACACTGTCAATGTTGATTTTAGAAATTAACTAGGAACTTACTGAGGAAACCAAAAATACGATATTTGCAACGCTTAATGTACTTTTGCACTATAGCACAGGCCTGTGTGACATTTTTTGGACTTTCGTGCTGACAACCTTGAATCTAGAGACGATTTACAATATTTGTAAGATAAAAATACGAGTATGTAAGCCTCTTAGCTGATGTCGGTAAACATAGATTTAAAAAAAAATTGCGTCTCTCTAAACATCTTGGCGATACTCCGGTACACTGTCATCTGTCAATGTTGATTTCAGAAATAAATTAATATTCGTAACATTTATGACAATTTTTTTTTTAAATCTATGTTTATTGTACTTTAGCACTAAAGAACAGGCCTTTGTGATGTTTTTTGGGGTTAGGTGCTGATAATCTTGAATCTAGAAACGATTTACGACTCGTAAATCGTTTCTTGATTCAAGATTATCAGCACGCGCGTCGTAAATTACGACTTCGTAAGATAATTATACGAGTATGTAAGGTCTTCCTAGCTCCTTATAACTGATGTTGGCAAACATTTCGGCGATACTCCGGCTTACTCCGGCACACTGTCAATATTGGCCTTAGAAATTCACTGGGTACATACTGGGGATACCGGAAAATATAATATCGGCAGCTTTAAATATTTTTTTACTCTAGGTAGCTGAGAAAATACGCTTATAACTAGTGTATTTTATATGTGTATTAATAACTAATATTATAAATGCGAAAGTGAGTTTGTTTGTTTGTATAACTAAGGATTTATCAAGTTAGTTTTGTCTTCTATTGATATATTTCGAGAATGAAGCTAAATCAAAGTTTCATTTTCAGGTATGCATCAGAAAGTGGAGAGCAGACCGTCTTGGAATCCATGCGAGACTTCGTGATCGGCACCATCCAGAAAACCTTCGAAGTTGGGCTTCAGCAGGCTGAGTGTCTTTATGGAGAACTACTGCAATGCACGAGGAAGAAGAATCTGGTGAGTTAATTACAGTACAATTGTTTTTGCTGAGAGTAAGGAAACAGGAAGGTCACGGGTGTCATCGTCAACTGCCTGTCTGGTGGTTGCAGGTATGGCATCGTGTACACGCGCCCGGCTTTATGAAGCACTAGCTTTTGCCCGCGGCTCCGCCCGCGTCAATGTCGATCCCTCGGGAATAGTACTTTTTCCCGGGATAAAAGGTAGCCTATGTCCTTCTCCGCACTGCAGAGAAATTGTATGCAAAATTTCATGATGATCGGTTCAGTAGTTACGGCCTGAAAGCGTAACAAACAAACAAATAAACAAACTCACTTTCTACTTTCACACTTTCTTAGTATATAGTATAGTATAGTATAGTATAGTATAGTATAGTATAGTATAGTATAGTATAGTATAGTATAGTATAGTATAGTATAGTATAGTATAGTATAGTATAGTATAGTATAGTATAGTATAGTATAGTATAGTATAGTATAGTATAGTATAGTATAGTATAGTATAGTATAGTATAGTATAGTATAGTATAGTATAGTATAGTATAGTATAGTATAGTATAGTATAGTATAGTATAGTATAGTATAGTATAGTATAGTATAGTATAGTATAGTATAGTATAGTATAGTATAGTATAGTATAGTATAGTATAGTATAGTATAGTATAGTATAGTATAGTATAGTATAGTATAGTATAGTATAGTATAGTATAGTATAGTATAGTATAGTATAGTATAGTATAGTATAGTATAGTATAGTATAGTATAGTATAGTATAGTATAGTATAGTATAGTATAGTATAGTATAGTATAGTATAGTATAGTATAGTATAGTATAGTATAGTATAGTATAGTATAGTATAGTATAGTATAGTATAGTATAGTATAGTAGTAAGGATAGTAACGATAAGGATTTCTTTATGATATAGGACGACAAACGAGCAAGCGAGTCACCTGATGGTAAGTGATCACCGCTACCCATGGACAACTGCAACACCAGGGTGGGACTGGAGCGTTGTCGGCCTTTCAAGGAGTTGGGGGAAGGGAATGAGGAGGGAAGGGGGAAGGATGGGCCTCCGGCTCTCTTACTCACCGAACGAAGCATAGAAGCGGTAAAGCTTCTACTCAGACGTCGATTTTTGTGAGAGTGTGGTACTTCCCCGGACGAGCCGGCCCATTCATGCTACTAGCAATTTATTTTGCCGGTAGGGTGTTTCTACCACGACTTTATTTAGTTCGCTCCTTTCGCGAACAAGAGCCGTCGCTTTGAAAGATAATAATCATCCTTTAGATTACTTTATGTCAAGGGTTTATTCATGTTTTAGATTCATTATTTACCCTTTCAAAGGTAACTGGGGATGGTTGTATAAATCCCTTAGCTTTAAATTTCGCCAAAGTAGAAATTCTCGCAGACACGGTCTACCTATAATTTTCAATTTGCTGAATGTCTAATTCGTAAAATGTTATATATACTTAATAGCATAATATCTGAATTATCTTTTACTCACTAGCACCTTTGTGACGTGACGTGACGTGACAAGTTATTTTGACCTTCAATATTATAATATGCTTACTTAGTTAATGTATTATATGATTAAAACACCGACGAAATGCTAATTGGCACACGAAAGGTTCCAATGTTAGTAGCTTTGATTAGTCATATTTACAACGCTTGGTAGAATTCACAGGATGCCATGTGAGGGTTTTACGATCTCTATAAAGCATTTGATGATGCGTTGATCATCAAAACCCCTTGCTCAAAATCTAACAATACGGGTTTAAAATTAAGTAATTTCGTATTTGAAATGAAGGCTTTAGACAGTAGATAATAACGGTGTCAAATCAAATGATACTTATTTAAAAATTGGCATGCCTCAAGGATCAATTTTAGACCCGATTCTTTTCCTAGCATACGTGACTGACTAGCCGTATATGGTTGAAAATAACGCTGGCTTTCACAAAATGGGCGGACAGTGGCTTAGTAATAGGGTTTTTGTCCTTTGGGTATGGAACCCTCAAAATACCTTTTAGGGCTTCAATTTAAGGTTAGGCAAGTCCACAGTACTTATGCCACTGCACTTTACACTAAACCAACATTACTTATTTTCTTAGCCATGACTATATCGACAAATTTTAAAAGATTTTGTGTCATAAACTTTCAATTACATTTCAATATTATTTTTTTAACTAACTTTTATTATATTGTCACGATAAATATTTGCCGCCTTAATCCCGCCTTCTAGTATCTTTGTATCGGACATTGTTATCTAGCTAAGCCCGGCAGTTTGTCACAAGTTTTAGTTTTAGAAGCCCGGTTTAGCAGTGTGCTGGGAACTGCTATATTTACTTACAATGTCGTTCGTACTCGTATTTTGAGCATAGCGAGTTATTTTGCTGATTTTCGAAAGCCACAGGCTAATTATTAACCCCATAGTGGATAGACAGACAGTCGCGGTGGATGACTTTGTTTTATAATGTATAATGATATTCTTTGTATTGCATACTACTTTTTTATTTTTAGGGTTCCGTACCCAAAGGGTAAAAACGGGACCCTATTCATTTCGCTCCGCTGTCTGTCTGTCTGTCTGTCACCAGGTTGTATCTCATAAACCGTGATAAACGGTTGAAATTTGAAAATTTCAACCGTTATAGCGGCAACAGAAATACGTCATCTGTAAACAGATGACGTATTTCTGTTGCCGCTATAACAACAAATACTAAAAAATAGAATAAAATAAATATTTAAGGGGGCTCCCATACAACAAACGTGATTTTTTTCCTTTTTTTCGCTCGATATTGATAACGGCAACAGGTAGACGCTTGAAATATTCACAGTATATTAAGTTATATATTCACTTTAAAAATTAATAATAAAATAAAATAAAATTAATATTAAACCCCCTTTTATATTAATTTTATTTTTATTTTATTATGCTGCCATTCTGCTGCTGCTCCCATACAACGGACATGATTCTTTTGCCGTATTTATAGATAATGGTACGGAACCATTCGTGCGCGAGTCCGACTCGCACTTGGCCGGTTTTTATTTAAATGTGTGTATATTTTTTATTCTTCGTTATAACAAAATCTCATGTCTGCGGTTTAATGTCTATAAACCATCGACAATAGTTCATAGAAAGCCAATTTCCTGCTCCCGCCCACAAACGGTAACAACCTTGTTAGGGGATTAAGCCGGAAACTCGCAGAACTGAATTTATTAGGCCTCCTCTGTCACAAGTGCTTTGGATTCTAAAGGCATTTGAAGCGAAGATATTTGAGTTTACTTTAAGAGGTTTTTGATCTATGTTATTTAATCTATGATTCAGTATCAGGTGTTTGAATCCTAAGTACTTAATATTATAAACGTGAAAGTTAATTTTTTTGTCCATTCATCATTTATCTTTTAATAACTAAGATAAATAACAATAACTTCCTAGAAAACAAAATTAAATATTATTTAAGTATAAAAAACTTAAACTTTTTTTAAGAAAAATAGCCCTGGCAGCTTATTGCCCGGTAGCAACGTGCCCAGAAAGCTGGCAGCATTGCCACGTTGTATGGCAATACTAGTCTTTGAATAAAATATATGCCAGTCTGGTCACGAGATACCTCAATTAACTTCTTGTTAATTTATTTTTTGTTTGTTTGTTTATGTTTATTTTGTTGTAATGGGAAAAGCAAGCAAAATTAAGTCTATGGTAGTACACGCAAACTTAATCATATTCACTCTTGCCTTTAAAATCCCTAAATTGAACGAGTCGGGAAACAGCAACGCGAAGAAGGTGTTTCATGCCTTTAGAGGTTCGCATAATGAAGGAGGAGGCGAATCTAGAGGTGCGATGAACAGGATTATCGACCGACCACATAATGTTGGAATCCCTTTATACGCCGCGTCGTCCGGTAGTGAAATTGTGAAGGGGAAAGCATGAATATAATTAAATCATGCAATTCCAGTGCACATTCACCAAAATATAATAAGTTTAGTGTCAAAAAGTCTGTCTTTTTCATTCATTTCGAGTAGGTGTCACGGTCAATTGACCATGCACACCCTGGTGTCCGAGTTATTCGGAACCGCCTCTCGGCCTCTGACGTGGTTCCTTTTACGACTACCAGATGGCAGCCGGGACCCCCGGCTTAACGTGCCTTCCGAAGCACGGAATCATCTTTATTATCAGACAATCAGGTGATTCAAGCCTGCAATGTCCTAACCAAACTGGAAACAACTAAACAAAGTATGGTTCCGGTGGGAATCGAACCCACGCCCCCGTGTCAACAGGCAAACGCCTTAACCACTGGACCACGGAGGGGTTAAAAAGTCTGTGTGTCTTCTACAGGTTGACACACAGACTTGACACTAAACTTATCAGTGGTGTTTAAGGCTCTTAAGCCATCTTTTCTCATCCCTTTTAAGGATGAATTTAGAGAAACGTACATTCATGTAAGTGTAAGTATTTATCAAGACTAGCCTTCGCCTAATTTTAAAACCCCAGGCAACGGGTATGAAACATTTCATGATGATCAGTTCACTAATTACGGCGTAAAAGCGTAACAAACAAACTGACTATCGTTTACACATTATTAAAGAAGTATGTACTAGTAAACTAGTATGGATAATAAAACTTTTATGACTTGAGAAATAATGTAATTTCTGACTTAATCAAGTCGCTAGTACCATACAATCTTTTCTATCAGACCAGCGTAGGAGGGAAACTACAAACCGTTGATATTAATCCGACATTCAGCAGCAAAGCAATTTCCAACATAAATCAAAGATAAACAAACCGACAGATTAAGTCGGCATTCGCGTAGTCTTTGACAGTTGTAACAACTTTAAGCTCTTCGAAATGCGGAGTAAGATTTGCAACATTTGACGTGGCTGCGGTGAATTAAGATGCTTAGGATGATTACAAAATTCCATGAGACGAGAACAGCCTTCGTGGCGTAGTGGTTAATTCATCAGCCGGTTATCCGAAGGGCTTCGGATTCGATTCCCGGCGTGTTCAAAACCTGTACCCCAAACTCTAACTTCTTTATTGTTGGACATAGGTAGAAAAAGATCTTATAAAATATGTATGTATGTAAACACTATGTCATGTCTATGAAAGACGTACAGTAATTTCGTCATCTATGTACTATTTCATCATCATCATCATCAGGTCTTTGTAATCTCCACTGCAGGAGCATGACCCTCTCTGTACTACCGGAGCCATACTTGGCCAGAGCAGACAGAGGATTTGGCCTCTACTCTCCTCGCTGGCCAGACGGGTTGGAGAGGTCTAATTGATGTTTATGAGCTTTGTTTAGCTTGTATTTCCTAAGTCGCTCTTACGACATCCATGAGAAGACTTGGAGTGGTCCTATTCTACTCTGCCGGTAACCACACGGCTAAAGTACTATTTAATTTTTACAAATAATATAAAATTCAAAACAATTTAACTAATACATTTAAAAATTACAATAATTATTACAATGTGTCAATAAAAAATTCGTCAATCGTATAATAGCATTTATCAGTTAACAGTTCGGGTAATTTATACCTATTTAAACATCACAAGTCCATAATTGTCTTATAACTATCGGGAAATTTATCATTATCATTACATAGTATAAAACAAAGTCACTTCCCGCCGTCTGTCAGTCCCTATGTATGCTTAGATCTTTAAAAGTACGCAACGGATTTTGATGCGTTTTTTTTAATAGATAGAGTGATTCAAGAGAAAGGTTTATATGTGCATTGCACCCGTGCGAAGCCGGGTTCCGGGTCGCTAGTTATATATTATATGTATAACAGGTCCCATTCCAAAAATACAATTGCTAAACCGTTGTCTGGGGTACGGAGAAGGACATAGTGTACATTTTATCCCGGGAAAAGTACTGTTCGCGAGGGATCGACATTGACGCGGACGGAGCCGCGAGTAAAAGTTAGTAGGTAAATAAAGTACACAAAAAGAAAGACGAGTCATATTTTCAGATAAAATATTCAAATAACGGAATAAGATTGCACGAATAATATAATATTCCAGTACGAATAGTATATGAACAGAGAGCTTGCTTTGAGGGGCCCTTATTCTAATTCATGGGGCCGTGAAGGAAATTTATTCCAACTCTTTTCCACTGCCAGCAATCTGGTAGCAATGCAAAAGGATTGCGTCCTTTCGGATTTTAATAGATTTATTTCAGTATTTCTCTATTATATTATTAACTAGTGACCCGGATCCCGGCTTCGCACGTGTACGGTAAATTAATACATATGAACCATCCTCTTGAATCACTCTATCTATTAAAAAAAACGGCCAAGTGCCGTTTCAATCCATAATAAGTTTAAAATCATTAAAAATATTTTTATTGATGTAACTAAAAATTTTTGCTTTTCGCAATTATTTTTTTATCTGTGTATGAGACGTTGTTTTGTACCAAATTTCAAGATTCTTAGTTCACGGGAAGTACCTTTTAGGTTTTGATTCTCTTGCGAATGTCGAAAACTTGCGGCTTGCGGCATTAATGGCTGTATCTTTTGATTGCGTTGGCTTAGAGGTTTTTCTTTACAGCCCATAAGGGACAGTAGGCCTGAGTATTTGATATGAATTTCAGCTTGATACCTCCACGCATTCCTGAGAAAAAGGGTCTTGACAGACAGATGGACAACAAAGTGATTCTATAAGGTTCTGTTTTTTTCCTTTTGAGGTACGAAACCCTAAAAACCGGAACAAAATCCGTTGCGTAGTTTTTAAGATGTAAGCATACATATGGACAGACAGCGAAACGACTTTGTTTTATACTATGTAGTAAAGTGATACTTACGGGAGATATCACTTTTATATCAAAAACAAAACGATTTGACTCACGTACAAATTTCTCCTTCGGGACGTCCTTGACATTCGCCCTGAGGATGGCCCACTGACTAAGCTGAAACTCGGCATTTTTCCGACTAAATACGTGAGTTTAGTTAAGAGTAGTTAAATATAGAAAAAAAATTGTTTTACTTCAGAAATGGTGTCTGATCAGATGATATGTTACATATTATCACGTCTTTATGCCTCGCGGTATAAACAGAGCCCAAGGCCACAAAAGCCAAACGCCACGTTTAGCATGTTGGTGGGCGTACTATAGGTGGAAAAAAGGATCAAAATAGTAAGGGTTGCTAGCCGCATCGCCTAATGACTTAATTCCTTATATTTTGGATAATTTTCTCGACCGGCTTCTACAGTATGCACGGAAAGAGAAGCAGGTGGTTCATTCTTAGATGTTTTCTTTTCTCCCATTAGAGTGTTACTAATGTATTATACATACGATGTGTTAATATAATTTACTTAAAGCCAGGGATGTCATCCCCAACTGCCTGTCCGGTGGTGAAGGTATGGCTTCGGGTACGCGCGCCCGGCAACCCGAGCTGCTACGGACTCATGATTGGACCTTCCGAGTCCGTAGTATCCTCATTTCCTTTTTCCTTCCCCAAATCCCAACTTATCCTATCATTATTACCCCTATCCTTTATCCTTTTCCTTCAAACATTTGATTCCCGAGGTGGGTTGACGTCAGGCAGGCGGCCGGTCGTAAAACTACAGCCGAATCAAACAAAAATGAAAAGTATAACAGAAGTCCGGTTAAATGCTAGGGCGCCGCCGCAAAACGGCGCGCAGAAGCTTCGCCCGACTTCTGTGAAAAGTAGGCTAGGGCTACCGTGTCCGGGGCGGACACGGCTAATGACGAACGCCCCATCCCAGAAGCTCCGCTTCGCAACTTGGAACGTTGGCACGCTGACTGGACGCGCGAGGGAGCTGGCCGACGTACTCTCTAGGCGTCGGGTGGCCGTAGCGTTCCTGCAGGAGACTCGTTGGAAAGGCAGCAGATCCCGGTCCATTGGAAATGGTTACAAGCTGATCTACACCGGTGCCCCTGGAGGTGAGAACGGGGTGGCTGTAGTACTGGCCGAGGAGTTTCAGGACAGCGTCTTAGAGGTGAAACGCTTCAGCGACCGGCTTATGGTTGTAGTAGTACTCATCGAAGGGGTTATGACCCATCTGATGAGTGCCTACGCGCTGCAGGCTGGTTGTAGCGAAGCCGAAAAGACGAAGTTCTGGGACCAACTAGACGGGGTATTACATAGCATCCCGTTGTCACAGGCGGTCGTACTGGGTGGCGATCTGAACGGTCATGTCGGTGAAAGGTGTGAGGAGTTCGAACGTGTTCATGGTGGCTACGGGTATGGCAGCCGCAACTCGGAGGGAGAAAATATCTTATCAACGTGTGTGGCTGCAGGCCTGGCCGTCGTGAACACGTATTTCAAAAAGAAATCCGAACACCTAATCACCTACAAGAGCGGGAGGCACGCTACCCAAATTGACTACCTATTGATCAGGAGACACCACATCGGCAAAGTAGTGAACTGCAAGGTCATACCCGGTGAGAGTCTAACTGCCCAACATCGCCTCCTTGTCATGGATCTCCGCGTAAGAACCAGTGATAAGCCTATTGAGCGCTGCCGACGCCAAATAAAGTGGTGGCGGCTGAACGAGTCCACGTCCCAGGAATTCGCATCGGCGATTGGTGAAAAATGCACGGTAGCCGATGGCGAAGAGATCCAAAAACAATGGGACACGATTCAGGCTGCTGTCACTGGAGCGGCGAAAGTAGTGCTTGACCTGTCTAAAGGAGGACGCAAATGTGACAAGGAGACCTGGTGGTGGAACGGCACAGTCCAAAGGGAGACAAAGGTGAAGAAGGACCTCTTCAAAATGTGGCAAGCGGCCAAATCCCCCGAGGACCGTGACGCATATAGGGTTGCAAAACGTGCCACTAAGAAAGCAGTTGCCAGAGCCAGACAAGACTTCGTACAACCATTGTACGACCGCCTAGAATCGTCTGACGGGCAGAAGCTTCTCTACAAGCTGGCACGTTCAAGGGCCATAGCGGCACAGGATATAACCAAGTGCCGCTGTGTTAAAGACTCTAACGGTAACCTTTTGTGCGAGGACCTCGCGGTTAAGGAGAGATGGCGCTTGTATTTTCACAAGTTACTCAACCAGCAGCATAAAGAGGTTCAGCCACCAGACCTCCTTCCAAATCAGGGACTAGTGCCACCCATAACGCCCGATGAAGTCTACTCAGCTCTTCGTCGCATGAAAAATCGGAAAGCTGTCGGAGCCGATGAAGTCCCCATCGAAGTCTGAAAGGCGTTGGGTCCTCGTGGTGTGGGCATTTTAACCAACCTATTCAACCGCGCACTCTTCGCCGGTAAAATACCTGACCAGTGGAGACTGAGTATTATTACACCAGTCTTCAAGGGAAAGGGATCGGTGCAAGAGTGTAGCAACTACCGCGGTATAAAGGTCATGTCTCACACCATGAAGCTCTTTGAGCGGATAATAGACTCTCGGATCCGACAGGAGAGTGCTGTTTCGGGGTGTCAATATGGATTTCGGCCAGGACTAGGGACCATGGACCCTATTTTTGCCCTAAGGATCGTCATGGAGAAATACAGGAGAAAGAACACGCCTCTTCATTTCTTGTTTTTGGATATGGAGAAGGCCTTCGACTGTGTTCCACGGGAGATGATCTGGTGGGCATTGAGGTCCAAAGGGGTGTCCGAGATCTATATTGACATTATCCGCGATATGTACAGTGACTCAGATTCCTTGGTCAGGACTGCTGTTGGTGACACTAAACCCTTCCCCGTCACAGTCGGAGTCCATCAAGGCTCGGTCCTTAGCCCCTTCTTGTTCAGTGCGATATTAGACGAAGTGTCACACAGTATTAGAAATGCACATGAGCAACCCCCGTGGCTTCTCATGTATGCTGACGATATCGCACTGGCAGATGCGGACAGGGGAAGACTGGTGCGACGCGTGAATGCGTGGAAGGAGTCGCTTGAAAACGGTGGTCTGAAACTAAACGTGGCGAAGACTGAGTACATGGCTTGTAATGTCACAGATCCCCTGCCAGTACGCATAGGCGAGGACGTGGTCGACCACTCTGATCATTGTAAATACCTGGGATCTGTCCTTAGCGCAACCGGGGACATCGACAGCGACATCAAAGCTCGTATAACGGCGGCGTGGGCAAAGTGGCGTGAGGTGACTGGTGTCATTTGTGACCCAAAAATGCCGGTTAGATTGAAGGGACAGGTCTATAAATCCATCATCAGACCTGTCCTTTTATATGGAAGTGAAGCGTGGCCTGTACTTGAGCGGCACAAGAGGGAGCTGCGTGTCACGGAGATGAAAATGCTGCGCTGGATGTGTGGAGTTTCGCGGCAAGACCGCGTGAGAAACGCCCGCATTCGCGGCAGTCTCCATGTCCGAGACATAGCGGACAAACTTCAAGAGAGCCGCCTACGCTGGTACGGCGACGTTTTGCGAAAACCGGCAAATTATGTAGGAAAGAAATGTCTGGCTATGCCACCTCCGCCGGGCCTATATTTTTTTTGTTGTTCCTAGAATATGTCATTGGCCTTTTTTCGGCTTGAAGTTCTCCCATGTAAAATGGTGTAAATATGTTATGTTTGTCTATAAATTAGCTGGTTAGGATATCATGATATAAAAAAAGAAAATAGTTTTTAAACAAAGGTATTAATACATACTATCTCGTCTCTACATAATAAAAGAAAAACAAATAACACACAAAAATATGACAATCAAAAAGCGATACGAGTAAATCATATTTTGAATAAAATTATTCATTTCTATTTTAATTTTCTACTACCAACCACCAAAACCCAAATCCATAAGACCTCAAGGCCACGTTTAGCGCAATAGTGTGCCTTAAAGTATTCCCTGCGCACCTTTCCGCCTCAAGGCATCCATTACCGTGGTAACGAGCTCGCCGCAGACCCAGCCGATCCATCATTATCTTACGGTCGCGGTAAATGTATATGAAGATTATATTAAAAAAAGAATATTTTAAACACGGTGTTACTCGTCGGTTTTTTTTTATGATATAGGGTGGCAAACGAGCAAGCGGGTCACATGATGGTAAGTGACCACCACTGCCCATAACCAACTGCAACACCAGGGTGTGACAGGTGCGTTGTCGGCCTTTCAAGGAGTTGGGGGAAGGAAATGGGGAGGGAAGGGCGAAGGATGGGCCTCCGGCTCTCTTACTCACCGAACGAAGCATAGAAGCGGTAAAAGCTTCTACTCAGACGTCGATTTTATGTGAGAGTGTGGTACTTCCCCGGACGAGCCGGCCTATTCATGCTACTAGCAATTCATTTTGCCGGTAGCGTGGCTCTACCACCACTAAAGTGTTTTATAACATGTGTTTTAATCCAACTCAACTTGAAGGCTCTCTGACAAAGTCATATACAGCGTGTAACATAACCAGCGACGTTCCTGTGACGGGGTGACTCATCCCGTCAAAATGAACAACTTTTCCTATGGGACCAATGCTGGGATCTAAAAAAATAAATTGTCATTTTCATAGAAAATTATTCCGCCGGCCCGGCAAATAGTAGGAAAATATCGAAATAAAAATGTTACAATGAGTTCCCAGCATTGGTCCCATAGTAAAAGTTGTTCATTTTGTTGGGCTAAGTCCCCCTTTTATTGGAATGTCGCTGGTTGTATGTCGGTTTTTTTATATAAAAGACTAGCTTTCGCCCGCGGCTCCGCCCGCGTCAATGTCGATCCCTCGGGAACAGTACTTTTTCCAGGGATAAAAGGTAGCCTTTGTCATTCTCCGTACTCCAGAGAACTTGTATGCAAAATTTCATGATGATCGGTTCAGAAGCTACGGCGTGAAAGCGTAACAAACAAACAAACTCACTTTCGCATTTATAATATTAGTAAGGATAAGGATTAGAAATTGTTTTGTACCTATCTATTTCTTTCTGTGTTAGTAAAATAAAGCTAAAGAAACAAACTAAAGTGTTAAGACAACAAAACTATTAAAGTTGTAATATATTTTAACAGAAAACAACATCGTTAAATCCAAATGACATGGCTTCTGCCACTACGAGTTTATCTGCAGCTGAAAGCAGTATTTACTTCGGTGATCGTCGGGTGCAAACTACAAACAAGTAAACATGGCTATCAAAACAAGTAATTACTCTTTCGTTTACCGAAAGAGTTTATAAAATATAGCTCTATTTACTTCAATCCTAAGGATCAAGGGCGGATTCAGGTTCAAGGGCGAATTCATTTATGATTTTAGTACGTATTTGTTTATTTTAGGGTTCCGTACCCAAAGGGTAAAAACGGGACCCTATTAATGTCGCTCCGCTGTCCGTCTGTCTGTCTGTCCGTCTGTCCGTCTGTCACCAGGCTGTATCTCATGAACCGTGATAGTAACACAGCTGAAATTTTCGCAGATGATGTATTTCTGTTGCCGCTATAGCAATAAATACTAAAAACTAGAATTAAATAAATATTTAAGGGGGCTCCCATACAACAAACTTGAATTTTTGGGTTGTTTTTGCTCGTTATTAATAACGGCTACAGGTAGACACTTGATATATTCACAAATATTTAGTTATATATTCACTTTAAAATAAATATTATACAATATATATAATATAATATTATAACGGTACGGAACCCTTCGTGCGCGAGTCCGACTAGCAATTGGCCGGTTTTTTTTATGTAAGGTCAAGTATTTAATAAACTTACGCCACTGAACCTGTATCACAAACCGTATGGCACGTCAATTAGGCTGATTTCATAGTAACGCCTTTGAACAGCGCCGTCCAGACGCGCGCGCTTGAAATTACACTAGATAGTAGTCTCCTTTCGCTGACCACGCAGCGCTGCCGAAGCGCGCGCTTAATAATCAATTGGCAATGGTTTACGACATCGCTGTTACACTGTTTTCCTTAGAAAATTAACTGTCCCAATGATGATCACTTTTACACAACTGTACATTGCACTGAAACGCGCGACACTAACGTTTCACAGCGCACGCTGGTCAAGCGCAAGAAATATTACATTCGCTTACTGAGAATAATATATATGCAATAATGTACTTATGTAAGTAAGTTGATAGCAAAAATAATCTCCTGCGGGTATACACGATGCTATTTAACATTGTTTAAATACACGAATACGTCGCACTCAACGAGAACATACAAATAATATTATAAATTATAATTCGGGTAATTACACAATTCTCATCGTCCGACAGAGCGACTAGCTGCGCCACCAGGTAGACACGGATGTAAAACGCTCGGAGCGTGCATTGTTCTGAATGTGACTTACATATATGCATGATAGTTGTAATTAATTTAATAGCGCACTCTCGCCGGCATCACTCTAAAATCAGCCTTACGTTTAGGCTGAAACTTATTGTAGCAGCCAGGTTTTACGAGAAAGCAATCGCTCAAAACTTCTTTTAATCTTTGCGAAGTGTGTACTTACTCATAATTACACTTAAAACACAACCTTTTACAGCATTGAGACATTATACTGATTCACTTAAGCTTAGCAGAGCACTTTTTATGGAGCCCTTAATTCAGTGACCTTTTCAAACCCAAACATATCAAGGTCCGTTAATTGCGCTTTTGCTCGCACAAAAAGACGTCCTTTCATTGGAAGACTTTGAAATAGGTTCGCTAATGCAACCAATTTGCAACTCAATGCCAGAGCATTAAAGTATAGATTCCCTTATTTGTTCACAAATGCAAACGTAGTCTAGTGTGGGATTTCATCTTCGCTTTTCATTGAGATTGTACTCGTATTATTCGTTTGAGCTGCTGATTGAACAAAGGACGAATTATATTGAGTGGAGACGTGTGGGAAATATAGGCTTTTGTCTCTTGGTTTTCTGCGTAATACATAATACTAATAAAATTTATTACGTTTAGTCGATAATTCATCTTTTTTTTTAAATTGTACTAGCTCCACAGTATTTATGAACTTGTGACGTAAGATACTAACTGAACGCGAATATATTTTATAATAGATACTTATATAGAGTTGTTTTCCATCATGAACCCGAGCACCCTCGTGACGCAAGCTGGCGTATTGCATTGAAAATAAAGACATTGGTGTTTTACTTTTTACTAAGCAACCGCCTCGCACTATAATTTTCCTTCAAGCGTTGTTGTTTTTCTGCAAAGGTTGCCTGGAAGAAAGTGCATTGCGATAAGGCCGCCTTTTGCACAATTTGTAATTTCTAAGTATCAATAAACATCTATGTAATCTGTTCCTTTTTGTGCAATAAAGGTATTATTGAACGCGAAACTTTATAAAAGGAACGTCTTTATTTTTACATGTATATTTGTAATATGTACTTCAATGAATTTAAATCATTATATAATTTGAATTGAAAATTGTATTAAATTTTATTTTTATTTTTTTGATATATATGTTTGTCTACGCCGCATTTAAAAGTACAAAGAGAAGGGCGAGATCGAGGGCCCCCGGGAGCCGCCCGCGCCGCGCATTGCCACCATACATATTTCGAGCGCCAAGAGTGACGGACGTTCCGCGGTCTATACACGGAGCAGATATAGAGAGGAGTTGCCCTAAGGAATATTTTCTATGAAACAATGCGTGGCACTTACAGGGGGTGAGGGGAGTATTATCTGTCTCACTCTACTTGCTCTGTGTCTCACTCCCTCCTTTATATCCATCTAGCGGCGAATAGCCCAACTACTTAATAAGTTCGATGTTGATCTTTCTTTTTAGTTTATCTATCCGTCACTAGATGTCCCTAACACCTACTGCTACTAAAAGAGAATTATGAAACTACATAAACAAAATCTTTTGTCAAGGTAAAAGTCTTTAGGTATAAATTTAGAACAAATTTCAGTACTTATGGTTATTAGTTATTACGATAATTAGCTTTAATATATTTTTATAGTTCTTACGTCCCATTACGCAAAGTGGTGCCATCTAACGATGAGTAGCACGGAACGTCGCCAAAAGATTCTTCTAGAATAATTTAAGTAAATTACGAATTAAAATACTTACAAATGAAATGTGATTCCTTCCATAGCATCTGAACGTTTATCGGAGTAGTTTTTACATGATATAATACAACACTTCATGATTTTCTTCGTAAAAAACAAGAAAAGTCCGAAAATCTCACTGTGTGCACAGAACGAACCACGTACGAACATTGACAGCTACAACAGCAGACTAATAGGCCACGCCTACTCTCGATGTTAACGTGATGACGTCAGGACCTAGTTGGAATCACAGTGCACAGTAGCTTACGCCGTCTCCACTCTATATCTGCTCCGTGGGTCTATACCTATACACGAGTATACTATTATTACTATATACGTAAATCTATTGTTTTGTAAAAGTGTGTGCCAAGTGGCAAGTAAACTTCATAGTCATATACCATCTTTTATTCAGTCTAGCAGTACCTATCCAGCCTAGTACCCAACAATGTTGAATATTTGCATACCTGCGTGCAGGTTTCATACAATGTACTCTCGATGTTATAAGACCTTTATTTACTGTATGTATACATATTAATCATTATGATAGTAGAATAATAAAATATCATAGAACACGTATTTTATTAAATTATGAAGATAATTGCAGTAAACATTTCAAAGGGATGCATCCATCTTGATTGCAATGAAACTGTATTTTTCTCAATGCCTAAAATACCACACGAAAACTGAAAAAAAGTCGTTGACTCAGTATATCGCAGATTACTAAATAGTTACTTAACCATATGTCTTACTTTCTTTATCACAGATCACAGTCTTCAGAATCCAAGAGCGGGCGGAAGGCGGCGAGGTCCAGGAGTTGGACCAGGTCATCCTCACGGCTCTCTTCAGAGCTCAACATCTGTCTCCGAGTGAACAACTGTCTCTGGCACTGACATGGAACAGAGTGGACATTGCCCAGTCGGAGATCTTCGTCTATGGACAGGAATGGCCTCCAGGTATGTTCTTTTTTTTATGAGGGTAAAATCGGGACCCTATTAATATCGCTCCGCTGTCCGTCTGACTGTCCGTCTGTCACCACGCTGTATCGCATGACCGTGATAGTTTGACAGTTGAAATTTTTACAGATGATGTATTTTTGTTGCCGCTATAACGACAGAAAAATAGAATAAAAAAAAATTTTAGGGGCTCCCATACAACAATCGTGATATTTTACTTGTTTTGCTCGATATTGATATCGGCAACAGGTAGCTGCTTGAAATATCTATTAGGGTTATTTTCAGACATAACTTTCCAAGAAATATTATAAATGATGCAGTACAAAAAATAAGAATACTAATTTAATACAAAGGATGTACGAGGGGGGGTCAAAAAGTTCGCGGAATGGAGGGGTTAGCGGGGGGTGGGGGACCTGATTTTGATTTTTAACTAATGAGCAACTCTTTGTGAGTATATATGCCAAGTTTGAACCCGATTGTGTCAATAAGCCGGGCAAAAACCTGCGCCTCCCCGAAAGCTATCGGCCCATCACCCTACTGAGCGCGCTCTCGAAGGTGTTCGAGAAGCTGCTGCTCGGCCTGCTGCTCCCGCACATCCCACCGCGTGCGGAGCAGTTCGGGTTCCGGCCGGAACACTCAACGACTCTCCAGGTGGCAAGACTACTTCACAAGATCTCGGACGCGGCCAACCGGAAGGAGCACGTGGCTGTCGTGCTCCTCGACAACGAGAAGGCCTTCGACAGGGTGTGGCATGAGGGGCTGCTACACAAACTGTCGGAGTCCCCAGCCCCGAAGAGGCTCGTCAGGATTGTGTCCTCATTCCTCGAGGAGCGGAAATTCAAGGTGGCGGTCGAGGACGCCCTTTCGTCGGAGCGCCCGGTGAGGGCGGGCGTCCCACAGGGCAGCTGCCTTTCCCCAGCCTGCTACGCGTGGTACACCGACGACATCCCCGTAGCCGGTCAGGCCGAGTTGGCATTGTTTGCCGACAATGCGGCGTACTTCGCGAAGTCAATGAACGCGAAGCACGCCGCCAAGAAGGTCCAACTCGCACTCGATGCCTTGCCTGACTGGCTCTCTAAATGGAGGTTGTCGGTCAATGCCAAGAAGACGCAAGCCCTGCTGGCGGGGAACGCCGGCATACTCCCGCCGCCGTTAACGCTCCTCGGGGAAAAAGTGCCGTGGCAGCCACACGTCACCTACCTCGGGGTGAAAATAGACAGGCGCCTCACCATGAAGCACCAAGTCGACGCGGCCATATCAAGCGCTAAGATGGCCCGGGGGAAGTTGCGCCCAGTGCTCTCCTCCCGCCTCCCGCTAAAAACGAAGCTCGGGATCTACAAAACTTATTTACGATCCCGCCTCACGTACGCGGCCCCTGCATGGTATGCATACTGCTCGGAGACGAACCGACGTCGTCTACGGGCTCAAGAGAACCTTAGTCTCCGAGCAGTGACGGGGGCCCCACGCTACGTGAGGAACGATGTCATTCAGCGGGACCTGAAATGGGAAGGCCTGGACGCCTTCATCTCCCGACTGGCGAGGACAATGTACTCCAAGGCGGACGCGTCGGCGCACCCTCACCTCAGAGGGATCGCGCCCCTACACGCCCGCCCACCCGATGGAAGATACAAGCCCTCGCCCAGAGCAGCCATCTTAGCACAGCCCGTCGACCAAGGTGCCGCTTCAAGTGCGGCGCCTGCACAAGCACCCCAGTGACAACATTGAAGCCCGACGTGGCCGCCACGGCCACAGCATTGTGACCCGCCTGTAATCGCAGGCGGCGGCAGCATCCGCCGAAGAGGACGCAGTCCTGACCGGCATCCCCGACCCGGCGAAAGCCGAGTCCGAGAAGAGCCCGGAGTGGATTGTGTCAATAACTTTTGACCTGTCGTCGATCAAACAAGTGAATCCGGAAGAAAAACTTGAACATGGAAAAAATCGAGTTTCGTGCCGTCATAAAGTTCCTCACTAAGCAAGGAAAACCACCTCAAAAAATTTTGGAAGAAATGTCATCAGTATACGGGGACTCTTGCCCTGGGAAAACCATGGTGTACAAGTGGAATAGCCTTTTCAAGCAGGGCAGAGAGTCTCTTGAAGACGACCCTCGCTCAGGACGGCCGATTGAGGCCACCACCTCAAACATCGTTGAAAAAGTGGAGAATCTTATACTGGAGGATACTCGTTTAAAGAAGAAACAACTTGCAGAAATGGTTGGAGTATCACCTACAACCATTTTAAATATTCTACACGACAATCTTGGGATGTCAAAAGTCAGCGCAAGATGGGTGCCAAGAATGCTCACACCACCACAGAAACAGCTGCGCGTCGAGTATTCAAAGGAGTTTTCAAACCTCTGTAGCGCCGACAAGGAAGGAATTTTTGCAAGACTTGTTACTGCAGATGAAACTTGGGTTCATCATTATGAGCCTGAGTCGAAGCAAGAGTCTATGCAGTGGCATAAAAAGGGTCAGCCCCCCCTAAGAAATACAGGGTGTCACAATCGGCTGGAAAAATCATGGCAACTGTTTTTTGGGATACAGAGGGTATTTTACTAATAGATTATAAAGATAAGGGTGTTTCTATAACGGGAGAATACTACGCTAATCTACTGAGACAATTAAAAGAAGCAATCAAGGAGAAAAGGCGGGGAAAGTTGACAAAAGGTGTGCTGCTTTTGCATGACAACGCACCGGTACACAAGAGCCGCGTTGCGATGGCTGCCCTTCATCACTGTGGCTTCGAAATGTTAAACCATCCTCCCTATAGTCCAGACTTAGCCCCCTGTGATTATTTTTTATTTCCCAAATTAAAAAAAGAGCTTCATGGGAAGAAATTTTCCGACGATGAAGAAGTCAAGTCGGCGATTTCGGCCTATTTTGAGGACAAAGACAAATCATTTTTTTTCGACGGTATTAATAAGTTAATAGAGAGATCTGAAAAATGAATTCGACTTAAGGGGAAATATATTGAAAAAGAAAAATAGTACAGTATTTTATTTCACCTCCCTTCCCCTCCGTTCCGCGAACTTTTTGACCCCCCCTCGTATCTACATTTAGTACATATGCGAAAATACAAAAAAATATACTTACGTAATTAATCAAAAATCCGTGATCAAAGACAAAGTGGAAAAGCAAATGTAAATTACAAACCTGTGCCTGCCTCCGGGCAGTTTTCAGCAATTGTTTCCATCAATGCCAGGTAATTATTTACTCTGTCCGTCTGTTGGTCCCAGACAAATAAACCCGGGCTATGGGCAGGTCGAGCTCACATTGTGCAAGTTGATTGAAGCCAGTGAAATAATTGACTTAGTGCGAGTTGCCTGTCAATTTTATTGAGTTAAGAAAAGGCTAGAGTTAAATTATGATATTTTTTCGAGCCTTTTAACTTCTAGAGGATTTTGAACTACACATAAATAGACAAATTTTAGCCATAAAATAATATCCTCATTTTTAATGTTTCTTTGGCCTCAGGTATGATCAGATTCACATGTTTTTCAATAACTCTTTGTTTTCACGGTTACAATTATGTGAATAAAATAATTATTGGAAATGCTTGGAGAAAATCACTTCTACCTACATGCATTGAAATATTATCGACTTAGTTTCTCTTTTGACTGTATGTACGAATAAAATTACGTACAGTTAGCCAAGGAGATACCTGACTCCGCCATCTACCTATATCTTGAATTTTCTCCTTAATTAAAAGTAATATTAGTATGAAAATATATTTCAGAAACATTTTATTTAGACTTCCTGAATATACATTTTCATGTTAATATTACTTTTAGTTTAAGAGAAAATTCAAGATATAGGTAGATGGCGGTGTCAGGTACCTCATTGGCTGACTGTACAAGCTCACCACTCGCCATCGACTCTCCTGTGACTCGCCCAATTCATACCTTCTACATGGAGTACATGGATCATATTTGAGTTACTTAGCTACCTTTTATTTCGTATGAATTTTTATAAACCACTGCCGTCGTTCATTTGGTGGCTACGCAGCGTAGGTGTCGTTTCATTTTCATACATAATCAACTTTTCATGTGTTTTGGTATACACATTATTTTTAATTAAACAATTTAAAACTTACTATTTTAAAACAGCATTAAAGTTACGTACTCTAAATTAGACTTATAATTATAGTTTAACGCGAATATATACATTTTTGCTTCTATCCTAGTCTGGGAGAAAAGAAAAATCCGACCAAGTGCGAGTCGAACTCGCGCACGAAGGGTCCCGTACATTATCTATAAAAACCGGCCAAGTGTGTGTCGGGCTAAAAACGTCTAACAATAAGTCCACATAGGACGGTGGTAACTGAAGAAAGAGTTAGAAAATCCTACTTCACAAGGAAAATTAGAAAAAATATTATCTATTTCATTGAGTACCACCGCGAGTAGAAGCAAGCAATGGTAACAAGATATTGTAGGTATATCTAACTTCCGAGCGCAGTAGGCTGGCACCAAGCGGCCTAGTATCGTTCCGCTAAGTGCCGCGCGCCGTCGAACTCATTGATATGAATTTAGGTATTATTATTGTTAAAGCTGCCATGATTTTATATTATTTTAACTTAAACGTGGTTCGTAAATTTATATTCAGTAGTTGTTTTACGTGACTAACAACTGTCTTAATTAATTTTCAATTCTATTTGGGGATTGAATGGGGAAAGGCAAGTTATAACTTCCTTTTCCCCATTCAGCTCGGGAGGTCGGGCGCGCAGTTTAGAATGCCACCCCTGACCATTCAAATAAATGGGTAATATCTATTTTTTACGCTTTAACACATTCTTATTAGTTTAGTTAATTAGCAATGGACATACTGCCACTTAACCGTGACTTTTGGAACTAAATAATAAATAAAATGCGGACAAATCACAGCAGATTGAGCTAGCCCCAAAGTAAGTTCGAGACCTGTGTTATGGGATACTAAATCAACGATACTATATTTTATAACAAATACTCATATAGTTACACATCCAAGACCCAGGCCAATCTAAAAAGGTCATTTTCCATCTTGACCTGGCCGGGGATCAAACCCGGGCACTCTCGTGTCGCAGGCTGGCGTGTTGACCGCTGCGCCACAGAGCTAGCTAAGCTTGCCAAAGCTTTTACCAGAGCGGAAATCGCCGGATGGGATTATCTACTTATTCCTGTAGAATTATAATAGTAGCCTTAAGTAATAAAGCAGAATTATAACAGCAATAGGCAACAGTAATTAAATAGAACCACAAAGCCGACACAAATTATGAAATACAGCGGAATAACGCCGTTTATCGCTTTAACAGCTTCAAATAAATACTTCATGCAGACTTAATGTAGATTTAGGATAGAGCTGGTTTATCGCCCACATCTCAGTTTACAGGCTCGTTTTATGACTAAGGCTTTGGATGTTGATCAAGCAGTAGCGATTATATTTATAACTAGCTGTGCTCGTGTCTCCGTTCGCGTACATTTGTATGGGCGCCACGTCTTATCATAACTGGAGCAAATTAAGTAGCCTATCCTATACGTCTGTTTATCTACCGAGTTTCATATAATTCAGTTAATTAATTTAAGAGTTATGAAGCAACTTACATACATACAGAAAATCCAAAAATCCTCAATTTAGTTTCAGTATCATCTATAGAGCTTATAAACACGATATCTCTGAAAACAAAGTAACTTACTCCATGACCAACCCTTACAGTTTTATTAGTATTGATGAGCTTATGTCCACGGCGCCGCCCGCGTCAATGTCTATATATGTAAGAGATAAAGATGTGATTATATGCATGTATGTAAATAATTTAATCAGGATCACATAACGCCAATCACAGCCTTCATTGGCAGAGCGAGTGCCAAGCATCTTAAGTTTCAGCGTGGGCAAAAAGTAGTTCGTAGCGTATGTCTGTCCCGCTGACCGCTTGTTGTCCTCTACAGTACAAGGCGCATTTCTTAAATGATTCTCGAGAAATTTTGTGGAACGGTACAATAATAACATAATCAGTTATTAGACATTTTTCAAAATGTTAGAATTGGTACATAGTACCTAAGTGCCATTGGGATATTTGACACATTGGAGTAGGCTGTGATACGAGTAAGCCCCGCGAGATCTACAGATCTCAAAGCCACTAGTTTTTATATGATTCTGAGAAGTAATATGATAAAATCAAAGTCTGGAAAATAAATAGATTTTCTCGAACAATAGTTTATTTTTATAAGGTTTGAATAAAATAAATATCAGTGGTTATTATATAAAGTAAATTCCAAACTAAATTCAACGTGACTTTTATAAATCAAACCAATTCACAATCTCAGAAGTCAGTTATTGAAATAAAAACGAAATGTCTAGCAAACGTTGCTGTGCCTATTGTAGATTTATTTGTAAGGTTGTTGACTTCTTCATTCAAACAAAATCAGTCAAAAAATTTAACAGCCTCCGTGGTCCAGTGGTTAAGGCGTTTGCCTGTTGACCCGGGGGTCGTGGGTTCGATTCCCACCGGAAGCATACTTTGTTTAGTTGTTTCCAGTTTGGTTAGGACATTGCAGGCTTGAATCACCTGATTGTCTGATAATAAAGATGATTCCGTGCTTCGAAAGGCACGTTAAGCCGGTGATCCCGGCTGCCATCTGGTAGTCGTTAAAGGAACCACGTCAGAGGCCGAGAGGCGGTTCCGAAGAACTCTGACACCAGGGTGTGCATGGTCGATTGACCGTGACACCTACTCGAAATGATGATGATGAGTCAAATAAATGGAGCTGAAGCAGCATTATAACGTGATATTGTGATAACGGGTTATAAATCAATGAACACCAGCTGCACGCACGAAAAATGTCACGTTTTGAAGCAGCAGCAGCAATCTATTACGCATTTAAATATATAAAAAATCTAATTTTTTTTCATAATATTACTCCTAATTACAAAATTATGCTATTGCCAAACTGCTAAGCAGTTTAACGGCAAATCATATTTTAACATTATTTTTATTTTGCCTATTTCTACCCTTCACCACAGTTGACTTATAATATATAAGTTACTCTTAATATTACTAATATTAATAATAATAAAAACTTACAAAAATTTGCAAAACAACATCTAATTCTGTACTTGTAAAATACTTGTAGTAAAATGCTTGTAGTATTTTTCGTATAACTTTTTATTATTGTATATGACGTTGTGTAGGAAAACTACTAATTGCCGTAATCAGTTAGTTCTCTTAATTTATCTAATACAAAATAACCAAAAGTACCTAATACCAAAAATACTACGAATATTTTACTACCGATTCACAGAACTATCATTTTATTCTTACTTAGTAATAAAATGATGAATAATAAAATTATTTTACTACTGAAGCGTAGATTTTATTGATTTAATCGGGTGCGTGCGACCCATTATTTTACTACTTCATAGCACTATGTTTTTTGCTGGTTAAAGTGCCTGACTGCAGAGTCTGACTGTTGGACCGTCAAACTAGGAGCTTTAGGATTAATGAATTCATCAACAGTTCGGCCCTGATAAGGTCTTTTTAGTTAAGATATGGGACGTCATCATTATTACGAGTAGGTGACACGGCCAATTGACCATGCACACCTTGGTGTCAGAGTTCTACGGAACTACCTCTCGGAATCTGACGTGGTTCCTTTAACGACTACCAGATGGCAGCCGGGACCAACGGCTTAAGGTGCCGTCCGAAGCACGGAATCATCTTAACTATCAGACAATCAGGTGATTCAAGCCTGCATTGTCCTAAACAAACTGGAAACAACTAAACGAAGTATGCTTTCCCGTGGGAATCGAACCCACGATCCCCGGGTCGACAGGCAAACGCCTTAACCACTGGGCCACGGAGGTAGTTATGATATAGCACGTAATTAAGGCAGTCTCACAATATAGTTGCATTTATTCTAAGTTTTCGTTTTGTTAGATTTTAAGTTTTAAGAACTTTCGCTTTGATTTGATGAAAGTCGAAGCGACACTTACTGTTGCAAGTCTCGCTTCGACTTTCAAAGAAAAGTCTACCAAAACAAAAAAGAAAATGTACCAATGCGGCTAGCAAGCCATCACTATTTTGATTCCGTTTCCACTTACGCGCTCACGAATACGCTAAACCTGCCTAAATGTCTTAGGACTCCGGGTCTGTCTACCCCGTAAGAAAAAGGCGAAATAAATATTTATGTATATTTTTATTATACAACTAGCTGCCCCGGCGAACTTCGTTTCGCCATAAGTTAAAAACTATCCTATCTCTCAAGTTGGATCGAACTGCACATGGTGTGCGAATTTTATTATAATCGGTTAAGTGGTTTAGGAGTCCATTGAGGACATACATTGTGACACGAGATTTATATATATTAAGATTACAGAGACAAAGTGTTTGACCAAAATCTTACAGTTTTAATATTAAAGTAGGATGATCTCAGTAACAAACTCTTAGCAACTTTTCTATTAAAAACTTGCGATATCAATCTTTAAGTTTCCCTCGGCGTGAGCGCTCAATCCATTGTCTTATTTTTCCCGGTCCAATTATCTCATTTGATATTGCTTGGTAAGACGATCGATTACTATTAATTGTGTTATTTATGGAGGAGAATGAAAAGAAGAGGAAGAAGACCATACATAATTTATTCACAAGATTCAAGATTCAAAGATTTATTCAGAAAATAGGCCTTTTCAGGCCCTTTTTACGTCAATTCACATTTTAAATAATACGTATTATATTATATTCAAATTATTAATTATTGTTCAAAAGCTACAAACTACTAGCGTTTTGGAACCGACCACTGCAGAGAAGAAGACGCCGAAAGAAACTCTTTTCAACAGTATTGGTCGCCTACTTGCCTGAAATGGTAACGTAAAATAGAGTACATAAATAAAGATCTTTAATAATAAACATGTTCTTTAAAACTATAATTAATAAACTAAAACTAAAGTAAACCAAATAAATGTACTCAACTAGAAATAAAAATAAATTATGTAAAAAATCGACCCCAAATCGCTGCGCTCGCAAGGTAGGGTGCCCAAGAGGCTGGCGGAATTTCCCCGTTGAATGGCCAGGCTCAACCTTTGGCCGAAATGCGCGCCAGCGCTTGGAGACCCTGAGGCATCGATGAGGCGTACAATTTAGAAAAATAAAAACGTATAAATTTGATATTGAAAAAAGGTTTCTTACATTATTATTTTTTTTTTTATATTAAATGAGTTTACTCTTGACCATAATCTAGGCCAAAGGCAAAGATATGGTCTAGGATCGAGCGAGTTCACCCAGAATTGAAGTGAATCATAGCGAATCATCATGAAAGTACTTCTATTCAATTAATTTTATGTATAAATAACCGTATCTGTAATCGAACAGAACAGTATGAATGTTAAAACAACCTAGTGTATTATTTAAAACCGGCCAAGTGCGAGTCGGACTCGCGCACGAAGGGTTCCGTACCGTTATCTATAAAAACAGCAAAAAAAAATCTGTAGTTAGGAAAATATATATAAAATTAATATTAAAGGTTTAATATTAATTTTATTTTTATTTTATTATTTATTTTTAAAGTGAATATCCTTTCCTTATTCCTAATATTATAAATGCGAAAGTGAGTTTGTTTGTTTGTTACGCTTTCACGCCGTAATTACTGAACCGATCATCATGAAATTTTGCATACAAGTTCTCTGGAGTACGGAGAAGGACATAGGCTACCTTTTATCCCGGAAAAAGTACTATTCCCGAGGGATCAACATTGACGCGGCCGAAGCCGCGGGCGAAAGCTAGTATAACTATTTATTCTGCGAATATTTCTAGCGTCTACCTGTTGCCGTTATCAATATCGAGCAAAAACAAGCAAAAAAGATCACGTTTGCTGTATGTGAGCCCCCTTAAATATTTATTTTATTCTCTTATTTAGTATTTGTTGTTATAGCGCAACAGAAATACATCATCATGTGAAAATTTCAACTGTCTAACTAACACGGTTTATGAGATACAACCTGGTGATAGACGGACAGACAGAGAGAGAGACAGACAGACAGATAGACGGAGAGCGGAGCGATATTGATAGGGTCCCGTTTTTACCCTTTGGGTATGGAACCCTAAAAGCTATTGCTGCACGCTTTCCAAACTGAAAGAATGAAATTTTTCAATAACCAAATCTAGTTTTATTGATGCATCATGTAGGTCTACGTTAACTACGAAATTTATCATCTTCGTATATTACCCATCTCTATACCCAAGATCCTCATTTTTCTTTCATCTATCATTTGGATGTTCATAACCTCCAGTCATATTTGCAACATTATCTTTGTGCCATTACTTAGACCTAGGATTCGAATGCCTGCTATTTTAAACCAGACATTCTACTGTCCTACTAATTGAATAAATGTGAATGTTTGCAAGAATATGAACATAATTTTAACTTCTTTACGGAGAAACTACTGACTAGATTTTGATAAAATTGTATACATGAGAATAGCATAACGCGGGTGCCGCGCGAACAAAAAACGTCGCTACGCGCAAGCCATTAGGCTGCGCAGAACCATTAGGCGATTATGAAAAAAGATCTTAGATATGAAATATATTTTCATATTAAGAGAGAAAACCTTAATATTTTCATATTTATAAAAAAAAAAAACAAATAAGAAAAAGGGCGACCTCCGAGATGTAGGTAAATATAAATATTGTCATGTGAGAATTATTGTTTTAGACTTAAAATTTACAGTTTTCAAAATAAATGTTTTTAGATACCATAACAGAAATATATCATTTTAAAATTTCATATGTATCTGTTTCGAATTCCAACAAGGGGGCAATCTTGTTCAAGGATCGACCTAAATTATACAAATACTTTTGTTGTATTTAAAATTAATTCAGCGCATAGTACTAGTGATTTGAAAATATGTAAATTTTTACAATTTCGTGCAGTACCGTCAAGATTATAAATGACGCAGAGGAAGTCGGAGGAAAAGATATGGGAGTTTCGGTATGGATTTCATTAATAAATGAGCATAAATAGCTGCGCAGGTGATTTTTCATCTTCCTTATTATAATTTTAGTTTAGTTACGGCAAGGACAATATCATGGTAAGGTATCGTAATTTTAAGGTCAATTCTATTATCTACCTCAGTTTTTACATATATGTATAGATACTCGTATCTAGGACACTTTAATTTAATAGCAAGCGTAAATTCACAATCCTAATTTTTTGTTGTTAGCCACCATAGCTCAATTTAAAAACTTCTTTTAACTTTAGACCGTGGTTAACGGTGTTGGTGTAACATTTAGTAATAAGCTCATTACCGTTATTTTTTATGTATTATATATTGTTATACTGTTTGTTAACCCGAAGTAAATAAATAAAAAAAAAAAAAGGGTTATCTACACTATCTACAAGATGATCATACATAGGCTATAGAATTAAATAACTATATCTACCCGTGCAAAGACGGGGCGGGCCGCTAGTCCTGCATAAATTCAGTAGCAGGTAGGTAGCAGGTATGTTAATTTCTGATTATGAATAACTAATCAAAGCGAAAAACAATAAAAGTGCTGATTGCTGAACAATAAAACAAAAGCTATAGCGCTATCCATTTTTAACAATACTTTTTGAAGTATGCAGAACATTAGTGGGTTGGTTACCCTATAATATTATGTACAGAAGGTAACAATGCTTTTCGTGAGAGAACGTTAACTCATAAATTTTACAAGCACCAGGTGTGCTCTCAGTATATTCAGGTATTCTGTTTCTTGCGTGCTATGTAGAGAGCACGCCCCTTGCCTGTATCACAGATTCAGTCAGATACCGAGATATCTAACCAGCCGGCCAATTTGCTAACTCAGTGTACAACGTTTTGAGTCACTTCTAAATACATTACGTTTTATATATCTTAAATAAAAATAGTCAATCATACGAAAGCCGTAATGTATTTTGGAGTGACTATCAAAACGTACACTAAGCTAGCAAACAGGCCGGAAAGACCTATATCTTGAATTTTCTCTTTAAAATAATATATGAAAATATACAATACTAGCTTTCGCCCGCGGCTCCGCCCGCGTCAATGTCGATCCCTCGGGAATAGTACTTTTTCCCGGGATAAAAGGTAGCCTATGTCCTTCTCCGTACTCCAGAGAACTTGTATGCAAAATTTTACAAATTGATTTGAAAATTTTTGTATGGAACTGCCCATTTTTTTTCATATCCCAGCATTGGTCCCATAGGAAAAGTTGTTCATATCGACGGGCTGAATCACCCCTCAACGGGTCCAGAATGATCAAAATTTCACAGTGTATACATACATACTATCACGTCTTTTCCCTTGCGGAGTTGACAGAGCCTAGGGTTAAGGCTCAAGACAAATAGTACTCGAGTAGTGGGAGTACCATCTAATTTTAATATATATTCTTACTAGCTTTCGCCCGGGGCTCCGCCCGTGTCAATGTCGATCCCTCGGGAATAGTACTTTTTCCCGGGATAAAAGGTAGCCTATGTCCTTCTCCGTACTCCAGAGAACTTGTATGCAAAATTTCATGCTGATCGGTTCAGTAGATACGGCGTGAAAGCGTAACAAACAAACAAACAAACAAACTCACTTTCGCATTTATAATATTATATAGTTAGGATGCCGTCGGTGATCAGAGCTCCCAATAATTTTTGTAGGATTTTAGTTTGTTTTTCTGTTTATTCCCCGTTATTTTTATTTAATAGTCAACAGGGTTGGCCAAAATACATGCTTTGCTTTTTACAAAATTAAAAAAAAGCAGGTTACAAAATACTACCTCAAAACAGTCAACGAAGTGTAAGAATTTCCTATGGACACATTTAAATGTACCTACTGTCAGGTAAACAGCCTCTTCTTTGGACAATAAACAAAACTCCTTTTGCTTAAGAAAGCTACCTTACTCGTTATAAAGATCGCTAGAAGTAATCATTATATTTTAGAGCTATATGTATTTGAAATACAAATGTCAATCCTAAATACTAATTACAAATTACATTTTTGGGACCTATTTGAAATACCATTATCAGATACATATTTGTAATTCAATTACGTATTTAATTACAAGTATTACCAGCTACTTCCAGCCAAGGCGGAGCAGCTGCCTGTGCTGCTGAAGCTAGCAAAAAGCGAAAATACGCGGGATTGACCGACAGCTTTATATTCTTGCCTTTTGCTGTAGAAACTTTGGGTCCCTGGGGCACTGAAGCCAAAAAATTCTATAAGGAATTGACAACACGTCTCATCGAGGCAACTGGTGATCCAAGAGCTGGCAGTTTTTTGCACAACGTATCGGACTCGCTGTGCAACGTGGAAATGCTGCCAGCATTTTGGGTACTTTGCCTCGATGTGGTGCGTTGGAAGAAGTTTTTTATTTGTAAGTTATTTATAATTTTTTATTTTTATGTTGTTATTAATTATGTTTAATATTAAGTTGAATTGTTTTTTAATAAAGTTGATATCTAATTACAAGTTGTTGAAACACTTCCCAACCCCGATAGCTATTGGCGAACCCCATACTTTGAAAATAAACTTATAATAGTTGCTCATGAGTTGATTCAAAATACAAAATACATACTCTCTTTTCCTTCAATTTCATAACGTACATTGCTACCTAATTAGAAATCATCTCCAGTCCTGCTCGTCAGAGATCTCTGAGGCACTAATTAACAACCTACGTAAAAATTTTCATATTACGACCGTAGGTTTTGAGGTTTCACCACTCGTCCCCGGGGAAATAAAATGTGCTTACACTGCTAATATCGTGGGAAATACAGGAAATACGTCTGAGGAACGCGAGATAAATAAAAATAAAATAAATAAATATATACGGACAAATCACACATATTGAGCCATCCCCAAGGTAAGTTCGAGACTTGTGTTAAGGGATACTAACTCAACGATACTATATTTTATAACAAATACATATATAGATAAACATCCAAGACCCAGGCCAATCTGAAAAACATCATATTCCATCTTGACCTGGCCGGGGATCGAACCCGGGCACTCCGTGTCGTAGGCTGGCGTGTTAACCACTGCGCCATGGAGCTGTCAAAGATATTGGCGAACCCCATACTTTCAAAATAAAATTATAATAGTTGCTCATGAGTTGATTCTTAATACAAAATACATACTCTCTTTTCCTTCAATTTCATAACGTACATTGCTACCTAATTAGAAATCATCTCCAGTCCTGCTCGTCAGAGATCTCTTTGAGGCACTAATTAGAATCCTACGTAAAAAATTTCATATTACGACCGTAGGTTTTGAGGTTTCACCACTCGTCCCCGGGGAAATAAAATGTGCTTACACTGCTAATATCGTGGGAAATACAGGAAATACGTCTAAGGAACGCGAGATACAAGAACACATAATTCTTAGAAACAAACTCGTTCAATTCTCTAATAATGAAATGGCATTTTTAAAACATAATCTTGGTGGTTATTATGCTGTTATACTATCTCGCGTTTTGTAGGATTTTCCCTTTTACGATTATTTTTTATATTATTTATAAAGAACTAGCTTTAGCCCGCGGCTCCACCCGCGTCAATGTCGATCCCTCGGGAATAGTACTTTTCCTTGTATAAACGGTAGCCTATGTCCTTATCCGTTCTCCAAAGAACTTGTATGCGAAATGTCATGATGATCGGTTCAGTAATTACGGCGTGAAAGCGTAACAAACAAACTCATTTTCGCATTTATAATATTACTAGCTTTCGCCCGCGGCTCCGCCCGCGTCAATGTCGATCCCTCGGGAATAGTACTTATTCCCGGGATAAAAAGTAGCCTATGTCCTTCTCCGCACTCCAGAGAACTTGTAACATTTAATGATGATCGGTTCAGTAGTTACGGCCTGAAAGCGTAACAAACAAACAAACTCACTTTCGCATTATTAATATTAGTAAGGAAGTAAGGATAAGGATAAGGATTAAGGATATAGTCCATTGAACATTTGAAATGTCACATTTTTTGGGCTTAGAGTGCGTTTGTCTTAGGACGCAATTTTATTTTTTAAATATCATCATCAGCATTTCGTGTAGGTGTCACGATCAATCGACCATGCACACCCTGGTGTCAGAGTTCTTCGGAACCGCCTTTCGGCCTCTTAAATTCATATTTTTAGATATGAAGGGGTAGGGTAAAGTTAAATACAAGTATGTGAATTTAAAACCCTTGTCCCTGCATATCTAAAAAATAAAATTGCGTCCTCTGACAAACGCAACCCCAGTTGTAACTTTTCAATGGATGTTTCTCATTGGCCAACTTGTCTAATCAATCTCAACTTTCATTTAACCAGAACTCTTTACTTCGGTCGTCACCCGTAAACTTGTCGCTGAAAGGTACTTATTGATAAAACGTCGATAGAAAATATATGAAATCAGGGAATCAAACATGTATATTATATATAATTATTGTATACAAAAACATATTTGCTTACCTGTCGACTACGTAATCCATCTTATTTAAATTTAAAAAAATTAAAATTATCCTCATTATCATCATTTCGAGTAGGTGTCACGGTCAATCGACCATGCACACCCTGGTGTCAGAGTTCTTCGGAACCACCTCTCGGCCTCTGACGTGGTTCCTTTAACGACTACCAGATGGCAGCCGGGACCACCGGCTTAACGTGCCTTCCGAAGCACGGAATCATCTTTATTATCAGACAATCAGGTGATTCAAGCCTGCAATGTCCTAACCAAACTGGAAACAACTAAACAAAGTATGCTTCCGGTGGGAATCGAACCCACGACCCCCGGATCAACAGGCAAACGCCTTAACCACTTGACCACGGAGGCTGTTAAAATTATCCTTACGCAAGTTTTAATTAAATTATTGTTGATGCAACTAATTACGTGAATTTAAAATAAATTTAAAAGAAATATAAAATATTCAGTAGAGATAAAATTGAATAGTTAATCTTTTATTAAATTAAGAAATAAATCATCAAAATAGCATTGTGAATGCAGAATAAAACACTTATAAAAAATCTGAATAAGTAATAATTAAAAGAGCAAGAATTATCTAAATAAAATACTTATAGGAATTCATTATATTTTATAATGTATATATAATATAATTCATTATATTTTATAATGAATTCCTATAAGTTTTTTATTTGGAATAATTTCAAATAAGTCGTTCAATATTTCTCATCAATTCAAGAGCTCGAAGTCGGGTAATGACAGTCTGGGCTCATATTTGAGAGCCATTAGGATGCTTCCATTAAGAATTTAATCGACGTCTGATAAGTCGGAGTTGTATAAAAACTTGCCAATATCTGTGAACGGCTAATGAGTCGATATATTTTCTCATCAATCTTTCGACTCAATAGCCACTGGTTCTTAGATATTGCAAAGATTTTAATGCAAGTTCTACTTTTAATTAAACTAGCTTTCGCTCGCTCCCTCAGAAACCGTACTTTTTCTCGGGATAAAATGTACCCTATGTCCTTTTCCGTACCCCAGTTATCGTGTATGCAATTTCATGATGATCGGTTCAGTAATTACAACGTGAAAGCGTAACAAACAAACCAACTCCCTTTCGCATTTATAATATTAGTTAGGATTGGGATACGGACAAATAATACATTGTTCTACACCTAAGCCTGTTGTTTGGGGCCATTATATGTGAGCAGTACACTCCATTTCTATTGCTCTTCTGTTTCGGAGAATCTTCGCTCGCCTTTTTTTTTTCTTTCTTCTTATGGAATACTAAAGCGATCTTTTATAACAAATACATTCAAAGATAAACATCCAAGACCTACGCCAAACTGAAAAAGATCGTTTTCCATCTTGACCTGAACGAGGATCGAACCCTGAGATTTAAAAGCACTTGCGATACTGAGCCATATCAGTCTCTTATATTATTAAATTATCTAACAACGGGTTACTCACGTACGTAGACAGCTAATGGCCGACATGTTTCGACCTCATCCGGAGGTCTTCCTCAGGGCGAATGTGGATCGAGACGCGCGTCCGATGTCCCGATCCGCACTGATACTAGCAATCGGATGCGTGGGCGGCGCTCAGCGCGGGCGGCCGCCCGCTGCGCTCGCTGTGACAGTGCGGCGGTTGGTGGGGGTTGCTGATTTTCAGCTTGAGTGATTCCCGTGGATGTACTAGGAACCATTGTATCCTGAACATCGTCTACAGCTGGTGATGATGCCCGTATGTGAAAAGAGCTCACTGTGGCTAGCTCTGTTGGCTGTTGGAACATGGCCTCTACTGTCCATCTCTTGAAGAACCGGTTTCCAGGTGGGACGTATACTTATTTCCATAGCTTCTCGTATTTCACGAGGGACAAATCCTTTCTCTCTGGCTAACACGTTGGCCTTGTCAAAGCGGATGTAGTGTGTGGGGCTAGCTCAATCTGTGTGATTTGTCCGTATATATTTATTTCTCATTATTTACATTTCAATGTTTTGCCCACAGGAGCACTGGACGAAGCGATGATGCAAGCGCTAGAACACGACCGAATTGATTTCGTGAAGCTATTACTGGAGAATGGGGTATCTATGAGGAAGTTCCTCACCATCCCTCGACTGGAAGAGCTGTACAACACCAAGAGCGGGCCCAGCAACACCTTGCGGTACATCCTGAGGGACGTCAGGCCGCATCTGCCCAGGGGATACGTTTACACTCTTCATGACATCGGCCTGGTCATAAATAAGCTAATGGGAGGGGCGTACAGGTAAGAGAATTTTGTATATGTCCCCGTATGATTGGACACGTGGTTAGTTTTGTTTAAAAAAAATATATGCGTCTCTATGTTTATGATCTATCAATTTTAAATCGTCAAATTGTAAATGATACAACATAGATTATAATCTGTCTGATTTTATCACTCGTAAAATTGTATAACCGTCTCTGATTGGTCAGGTAGAATAGAATAGAATATTTATTTATTCCATAGTACATGGTGATAACATAAAGTCAAGGTGTTAACAATTTGGTAGTACAAACATGTGCCACATTCGGCGTAGGAATATTTATTTTTTATACATTTTTTGCTTTTAATTATCTCATGACTTAAAACTAACTATTTAATAAAATATAATAATTAGTCATATACTTATCTATTACAATTAATTAATTTAAATCATTCATTATTTTCATAGAAACGTTTGCTTATAAGCCATTTAAACAAATTGGATTTGAAGTTATTTAAAGGGCGTATCTCTCCTAAATCTACTGGCAGCGCGTTGTAGAGTCTGATCGCCATGCAGAACACGTTGTCACTGTAAAGTTTCAGTCTCTGTTTTGGTATAGAGCTTTGTTGGATTTCTGCTATTACTTTTATTCAACACCATGTCATGTAAAGGGAAGAGTTGTGGATACTTCCTAACAAATGGCACATCTCGAATATATAAAGGCAAGGTAAAGGTAAAATGTTTGCTTTTTGGAATAAAGACTTGCAGTGATCAAGATAGTGCGCGCCATGTAATGCTCTAACACACTGTTTTTGTAGTATGAACGCTTTTTGCAAATCTGCTGTTTGGATAGCTCATTATCCATGGAGTTTACACAAACAAGAGTAAAAGAAAGAATACTTAATTCTTTTGTTTTATCCAGTAGTGCTTTTCCATGCTGGTCTGGGAGAAAAGAAAAAACTTAGAATGTACCAGCTGCTTCTCTTCCCGCGCAGATCGTAAAAGCCTATCGAGAGAATGGGTAAATGTGGCTAGCAACCCATCACTATTTTGATTCTGTTTCCACTCATCTGACATGAAAAAGGTTAAATACTTTTAAACTTTCGCGCTGCATATTTACTAAATGCATTAACGTCTGGAGAAAAACGGTATGTTCGCGCTAATTCCCGTTAATGCATTTATGAAAAAGGTTACTTAGTACGTATTACTTCTAGCTTTTGAAAACGTAGCTATATTTCATTTCTTAGAAATATAATTACACTGTCACAGTACACCCCACTTAATGCTTTTCATAACTGATCCATATCTCTACATCCACCCACTCATAAGAATAAAATATGATCAGCTTTAGAAATTTATTATACACTAAAGCAACTTCAAGTTTATGACAACCTCATTCCCTTTATGACTTTTAGAAATGCGAAAAACATGGTGTTATATCAGGATAATAATAATAAATAAATAAATAATAAATAAATATGTACGGACAAATTACACAGATTGAGCTAGCCCCAAAGTAAGTTCGAGACTTGTGTTATGGGATACTAACTCAACGATACTATATTTTATAACAAATACATATATAGATACACATCCAAGACCCAGGCGAATCTGAAAAAGATCATTTTTCCATCTTGACCTGGCCGGGGATCGAACCCGGTCACTCCGTGTCGCAGGCTGGCGTGTTGACCGCTGCGCCACGGAGCTAGTCGATGCGAGCGTAATCCCCTTGTTCATGTCATTACAAATTAAACACTACACAAAATTGACGCTCTGTTTCATTAGCTCATAACTATGTAAGACACAAAATGTGAGAATTAAAAAATAAGTTTAGGTTCAGTAGATTTACTAACTTAGCTAGCTGCGTGGCGCAGCGGTCAACACGCCAGCCTGCGACACGAGAAAGCCCGGGTTCGATCCTCGGTCAGGTCCAGATGGAAAATGATCTTTTTCAGATTGGCCTGGGTCTTGGATGTGTATCTATAGGTATATGTATTTGTTATAAAATATAGTATCGTTGAGTTAGTATCCCACAACACAATTCTCGAACTTACTTTGGGGCTAGCTCTATCTGTGTGATTTGTCCGTATACATATATTTATTTATTATTTATATTATGACGTAAGCCTTTATACATATAAGGGGAATTGGTATATGGTGGAGAATTTTGGCGCCAAGATTGAATTGTGCGGTAGCTCAGATGGCAGAGCATAGGTCGTACATATACCTAGGTCGCCGGTTCAAGTCCCGCCCGCATGAAATTTTTTCACCATATTTTATTTTTTAATTTATTTCCTTGTGAGATTGGTTTCGATCCCGTATAGTGGTTTACTCGGTTGCTTTTTGCACAACTGCTGCCTGTACTTGAAAGTTTCGACTTCAGCGGTTCGGAAATAACCGCCGGCGCCATTTCATCTCCTCTGGGAAATATTCAGATTCTGTTCGCATAACGTTGTGGAGCATATCGCGTATATAACATTTTTGTCGTGATAACGTCTAATAAATCAATGAACACCGACTGCACGCACGAAATGATGTCACGTTCCTGCACGTTCGTGCAAGTGAGAGCACGGAACAAGCGATAGAGAGGCACGATCAGCCTAAGCGTTCGACTTGTGACGCATCTATCTCTGTTCCATCGTTATCATGTTATGTTATCGTTCGTATACCGACTTTATAGACAACCATCCTTTTTTAATATTAAATATGAAAATTGCTAAAATTTTTATTCACTTAGTCGTATGAGCGCACATAATTGAAAATGTTCTATAATTACAATACGCTCTACACTCTACACCGTCTTTAAAATTACAGAAAAAAATTGCCTAGGGTCTCCTAGGGGAAATATCCAACATTCTATGTAAGCATATTCTGAAATTCAGGTTCAATTTTTAGCCCTACGGGATGATGAATGACCTTAAATTTGAAGATATTTGCTGTGAAATCATGCTGAGATTTCCTTCGATTTAGGTTGCCGATAGCTAACTTATTAGATTTAATAAATTAGATACTAGTATGTATTACAGTTTATTTTCGCAACGAAGAACAAGTCGTCAAGACGTGGACCATTATTCACTCTTCGTTCATCAAGTAAATAGGACTTTCAATTTTTTTTATAAAGTTATTACAAAAAAGTAACTTTCGTTTTTGCAACCTATTTGCAATATTTTATGATATAATACTGGCCACATAATAAATACCATAATATTCTTTGTCAGAATGAGGAGGTCTATTCGATGATTAAAATTTTCTTCGGACGCATCTAGGTCGCATCGCATCATATGTTACATACCTAGATTTAAACAATTCATGCGTATTACTTAGACTATAAATAAATATATAGGGACATATCATTTAAATTGAGCTAGCCCAGTAAGATGTCAACTTGTGTCGTAGGATACTAACTCAAGGATACTTTATTTTATACTAGATATTTATATACAAAAACATCCAAGACCCTGGAGTTTTAGATGATTATCTATATAAGTCAATCTGAAAAATATCTATGAAGATACTATTCTCGCGCTCAGCAGGGTTAATTTGTCTTAAACCCGTCTATAGGGAGGTAATTTTTAAGAAATTAATTAAAAAAATTGAAATATGTCTAATTTTCTGTCGTTCCTCGAATTTCTCTATGCTAAGATCATCAATATTTTTAAGGTGCTACTACACACGTCGCAAGTTCCGTCCGATCTACGCGAAGGTGATGAACAAGAGCGTCAACGTCCACCGCAACAGTGCATCATTCACTCGTCACAACGCCGGAGGCTTGTCTCTCATCACCGGGTTCATGCCGGTCACCACTGAGATGGCTTTGTTCGACTATCCTTTCAACGAGTTGCTGGTAAGTTGGTTACATCTCAACTTATACATGTACTGGTGTAGTAGTCAATATTATGTATCTAAACGTGGCGTTTTAGGTCTTATAGACCGAAGTCCGGTCTACCCCGCAAGGGAAAAAGACGTGATTGTATGTATGTAACAGGTCAGGGGTGTCATCCTTACCTGCTTTGCCGGTGGTCACAGCTGTGGCATCGCCCGGTCTCCCAAGCTGCTATTTGCTTTTCGTCTACTTCATGTCTTCTACCTCATTTCTTAGAGTGATTAGTATCCCTATACAGCGTGATTATGAACCCCCTAGCTATATTGAAATCCTGGAATCAGAATCTCTAATGGAACACACAATTGTAAAAAAAAAATGTAAAAAACGAAAAATATAATTTAACCTTTTATAGAAATTCGTCCAGCTGATCGGCGACTTTGTATGGGAAACCTAATTTTCTTGTTTGTTTTTTATCTTTTTTTCTTGCAATTCTGTGTTCCATTAAGGATTCTGATTCCCAGATTTCAATATAGCTAGGGGCTCAAAATCACGCTATATAGTAAGGTATACTTAATTCTCTTCCCAAGTCCAGCAAATTTCTTCCTTACTCAGCTTAAAAATGCAGCAATGAGACCACAATAAACCAAAGAAACAGCGCTCGCTAACCAGCCTGCGGTAACTACAAGGCTTGAAATACCGGTATTTATGGAAACCGGGATCAGTGAACTTGGTGAGATCAGTGACCGGTACCAGACAAAGTGCCTGTACTGCTACTATTTTTCCATCAATATCGGTATTTGCGTCAGAGTGAGAAAAATTTTGTGAAATAACGTGTCGCATGCAATTATGTTTGAGTGACGTCGCTCACGCCGTGCAAGCGGCTTGCAACAGCACGCGGAAAGCTGCTCCATACCTGCCCGGTACCTAAATTAGGTACCAGTACTCATTTGGAATTTAAATATGTGCCCAGATACCGAAATGAAAAGAACCTCTTAATACCAGAATACAGAACTTGTCTCTTGGTATCGGTTCCAAACCTTGGATAATTACAACCACAGTTACGTATACAATAAATAATAAATCTCTATATCTCAAATGCTGGCAACGGCCTTGACAATTTCTTTATAACACTACACGACGGTATAATGAAATAGAAATAACTTTTGGTCGGAAACACAAAAGACTTAATCTTAGCAACTGTTCCATTTTGTAAAAGTTTGCTTGGAAATCAAATTAGAATTTACGAAGTTATAATCTTTTCTTAAATTGCTGTCGTCTATCAGTTAATAGAGTTAATTAATGGCTCTTGTAAACTTGTTAAGCTTTTAAATACCTTTTAAAATATTTAACAGTTACATATTCAGAAAAAAATATGTTTATTTATTTATATATTAGTTGTGGTAGAGTAACGCTACCGGCAAACTTCATCAAGAAAATTACATAATAAGCATTTGTATTTCAAAGACGTTTTATATTACAAGTAATTCAATTACTGCCCAACTCGTTGCGCAGGATGTTAGTTCTTATTTTTCGATCTTCGAACTTGCTCGAACTTGCTTTGCGCTTTGGCAGTGGCCGTGCTTTTCTAAGTATGTCATCATCATGTCGTGTGGGTGTCACGGTCTGATTTGTAATTGACCATGCACACCCTGGTATCAAGAGTTTTTCGGAACCGCCTCTCGGTCTCTGACGTGGTTCCTTTAACGACTGCCTGATGGCAGCCGGGACCAACGGCTTAACGTGCCTTCCGAAGCACGGAATCATCCTTATTATCATACAATCAGGTGCTTCAAGCCCGCAATGTCCTAACCAAATTGGAAACAATTAAACAAGGTGTGCTTCCCGTGTAAATTGAACCCCCCCCCCCCCCCCCGCCCTGTCTATATAGACACTGCAGGTAAACCCCTTAACCACTAGACCACGGAGACAGTTGTCTATTTAGGTAAGTAAGTGGCTTTACTATGTGTTATTCACTGTTCCATTTGAGGAGCCCGATGTCCGTGTCGTGAGCATTACTAGTCCATATGCATGTTAAGTACACCCGGGCACGGTCCCCACGAAGGCACGATAAACCTTTAGACCCGGCTAGCATCAATGATGTCAGTTATCAAGCGCTGTCAGATGCCTTTAGGCAGCTTGAAGAATCTAACCCAAACGTTTCCATTTGCATCACACGAAAAACAAACAAATAAGTGTTTCGTTTTGTTCTAGATGTGGGCTGTGTTAACAAAACGACACCAGATGGCTCTGTTAATGTGGACTCATGGTGAAGAAGCTCTAGCCAAATCCCTAGTGGCCTGCAAGCTGTACAAGGCCATGGCTCATGAAGCAGCAGAAGATGATATGGAGACGGAGGTGTACGAGGAACTGAGGCATTACGGCAAGGAATTTGAGAATAAAGGTAACTATTGGGTCCTTACCTATTAAATTGGCGTTATCTATAGAGAATTTCGAGTTAATTTAATTTCTTATACTTACGTAGTATCATTTCGGGTTTGATAAATTCAACTAAAGTGAAATTTCGCATGTATTTACGGACGACAGTGAGCTTAATTTGCGCAATATAAAATTTTATTACAAAAAGTTATAAAAAAAATAGAAAAGTGATTTTTGATATAAACGGACAACATCTGAAACGAGTTCTTTTCATGAGCATTTTTGAATAATTAAATTCAGAAAACACAAAAAATCCAGCAAAATGTAGCAGAAAGTTCAAATACACTATCAAGTTTAAATAAAAAAAAATGTTTTTAATTGAAAAAGTTTTTTTATTTTTTCGTATTCTTCATTTCAAAAACGTTAGGCTACCATGTTATTCCAAAATTTTAAACACTTTGAATATCTAACATTTCTAACAGTACCTATTTTAAAGTATTGTATCTTTTAGTATCCCACGATACAAGTTCCCAATTAGCTGCTCTATCTATGTGTAATTTGTTATTAAATTAAAAAAAAGACGTATAATAAGCCTTATTACGATAATGTGGTACACTGATTCGTGTTTACATTGAACGTTATTATTTGATATCGTCTAGTGGACGAAGTTTGGGACAGACCCGCTATTATATCCGCGATAAAAGATTTATATCTAAAATCTCTTTAGCCTGTTCAAAATTACGAAACTTTTAGTACACACAGTGTCGCTACAGTATCAAAATTGTTTTATCGGACGCGGGGATATTACCTCGTAAAATTTATCGAATAACGATCCTTTTCTTAGTCCTCCGCCTCCGGGATTTAGAGACAAATAGACTTAAAACTCCAAAGTAGTCCCCAAGCGTTAATATGAATACAACTTTTAATAACAATGGGTTCTATTAAGTAACTTCGATTGACTTCCCAATTATTAGGAAACAAAAAGCACTAAGGTTTGCCATAACTTGCACATTGTTTGAGGAGGGTTTAAGCTATTTTAGAGTGTACGAATATAACTATCTAATTCCATAGTGATTGGAATATTTAAAGAATGTCGCATTTAAATTGTAACATAAACGTTAAAATTGACAATTACGAAGGATTCTTCTAATTAAAGGGCTAGGCTGTTGTGTTTGGAGTAATCAATGACTTTCAGCCTTCCCTGTTTACGAAGGATTTACTTTCCATTGAAAGTCGTTCAGCTCATCGTTCATTTTGATGAAAGGTTGATTTTTTATGAATATTCCCTTGGTCAAGTTGTTCAATGTTAAGTATGGTTACCCCCATTTTGTTACACGTAGTAGATGGGCCAATAAACTTAAACTATCACATATATTTGTTGTTTCATTAATTTTCAGCTTTGGAACTATTGGATTACTGTTACCGTCAAGACGATGATCAGGCTCAGCAACTACTGACTTGCGAACTCCAAAACTGGTCAGGACAGACCTGCCTTAGCCTGGCCGTAGCAGCTAACCATAGAGCACTATTGGCTCATCCTTGCTCCCAAATAATCCTAGCTGATTTGTGGATGGGCGGGCTCAGAACCAGGAAGAACACGAATTTGAAGGTAAAATTTTATCTGTTGTATCTTGATTTTCTTTTTCTTTTTTCATCTTGTTAACGCACAGACTTATCGTAGGCACGAGCATTGTAGATTCAGTGTTAGTGTGTGGCTTCACTCTTGGAAAGTTTTGTAAGATGTCATCAGAAAAGTAAAAATATGAAAACTCTTGTTTTGCTCGAACTCCGAAACCGTGGGCGCGAAGGTTTTATTTTACAGTAAATACCTTTGTATTTCAATTTAATATCACAAATGTTTTAATACCTACAAAATGTCAGTCCATGATATTCATTAAAAATATTTTATTCAATAATATTGTATTCAAAATGGAATGCTTTTCTGCGAGTGAAGTTCAGATGTTAGATAATAACATTTTAACGTAACTTAAAACCGTTATGAGTATTACGAGAATCGATGTCTGTGAGTCAATGAGCTTCAATCATTGGAATCTGCATGCGATGCATTTTACGACGCCGATTATGCTGACTAAGGCCAAGAAAAAAACGAAATTCAACTGTTGGCATAAATATTACAAGTGTACAGTTAAATAAATTGACCTAAGCGTGCTATGTAAAATGTCCCTGAACATGTTATTTCACATTTTGAACATATTTTCCTATCTTTACACTGGTTTGTTTATTTTGCAATATTATTTTGAAGCAGTTTTACAAAGGAAATTTAAGGCACTTTCTAATTAAGAGCTCTTTGTCTATAAATCTTGAAAATTAAAAGGCTTTAAAAGAAAAAAAATCATCAATAAATATCTTCTTCTCCATCAGTTTCATTTGCAATAACAACACGAACATTATTTTGCTTTAAATTTCTTTTCGTCTTGGCTGTCCACTTTCGCGTAACCGACGTCCACCCATTTCGATTAGATGAACGTAGCATGAGCTTAAGTCAAAGTGAAATAGCATCGTCCGAGCAGCGTTTGTTTGCCACATCGGCTTTGTCGTGATGTCAAGGTAATACTGAGCCTGCTGTGTCCACTCTACATTCTCCAACTGGAGTTCAAGTCGAAAGAGGAGCTGCAGCTTATGCCGCAGACGGAGGAGGAGCATCTGGAGAACGAGAGCATGGAGGATGACCGCAGCACGAAGGATCCGAACGATGCGGAGGTAACGTTTCGAATTTAGTTGCTTCCCATTTTGCTTTTGTGGTGGAGGATTCACTGCAGTCATAATTACTGTTATTTAACAAAGATAATAATTAAATTGATTGAATGGGTTCCTAAGTATAGTCAAAACTATCATGACACCAGTTAACATAATTTTATCACATGTAGGTATAAATATTCACAACAAAAAAAAAATATCAGCACCCTAGCGTTATGTTTTCAGCAGAAAAATGAATTTGAAATATAAGTCAATATAGACGCATCTTGCTTTGCTCGAATATTCTTAGTAAGTTGATAAAAAAAATGTCAATTTAATCAAAAATTGCATAATATAGGTTGGAGTTGTGAAAAGGCGCACCCTTTCTATCAAGAAGATAATACCCCCGGGACAACAGAATAAGCCTCTGAAGGTAGTCCGCCTTCAAACGTGGTCTATTGTGATACGAACACAAACTGCACGGCGTGCTATTCTTGAAATTGCGAGTTACGCTACACGATTTCTTGCGAAGCAAAATTCCTTCGTCTTGTGACTTTCCATTTCGAAAATAGCACCAGCTCTTTGTTTGATTGGAGGCGAAGTTTCCAACATTAGCCTTTACGAGCGTGTGGGAGGTAAAGTACTAAGACTAATGTGGGAGATTGGCAATTTCACAAAAACAAACTAGTACCTACGTGGTTGAACACAGTGTTTGCAGCAATACGTTAGTTAGACTTACTGTTAGATCACGCACTTACTTAAATGTTCACGAAGTAAATGTGTTGATCTTTGCCTTAAGGTTTCATTAATACAACATGTCCTGCTGATGTACTCATCTAACGACTTCTATTTCTTATTTCAGCTGACTATAGGCTGAAGGAATCAAAATCATATTTTTTGATTTCAGTGTAATATTAATATGTAAACAAGAGATTCAAAAATAATACTACTTAAGAAGTGCCTAAATACATACTCAAGTTTTCAAAGCAAACTGAAAAATATATAAAATAACAGAAAATGCTATAACATACACGGTTACTTGAAAAAGCACTAATAACCTTGCAGAAATATATAATAATACAGAAAAAATATAAAAACCAGCGACGTGTGGACCACCAATAGGACCACTCCAAGTCTTCCCGTGGATGTCGTAGAAGGTGACTTAGGAAATACAAGCTAAACAAAGCTTATAAACATCTGTGAGACGTCTCCAACCCGTCTGGCTAGCATGGAGAGTTTACGCCAAATCCCCTGGCTACTCTGGCCATGTACGGCTCTAGTAGTACAGAGAGGATCGTGCTCCTGTAGTAGAGACTAAAAAGACGTGATGATGATGATGAACCTTGCAGGATTACATTGCTAACATCATAAACAATGTTTGTTTGGGGACTTTTGATAAGTTGTTAGATTTTACTTTCATACAAAAGCAAATATTAACAAAGCTACGCGCACCGCAATGAAAGAATACGCGCGAGCGTCGCGTCGTCCTTTCAATGACATAGACTTACAAATGTCACGACAGAACATTAAAAACTTAAAAAATCATGTTTATTCAATTTCGTAACGTCAATTTTTTTGGAATTATATTTATTTGCATAAATGTAGGTACAGTGTAAGTTTGTGATATTTTTTTTTACGTTTTACTTGAAAGTTAATGTCAGAACTCGTATATAGAACAAATGGTGTTGTTTATGATGATAGCAATCTAGTCCTTAGAGTTATTAGTGTTTTACATATAACCATGTATAGTCCCTTTTATTTAATTCGTGCCTACACATTAAATAAGTACATTTTACTTATTACAAAAGATAACCATTGATACACAATAACATACTAAGTTCTATAGCTAGTACCTTTAGAAAGCTATTACGTAAACATTATATTGAAGGTAGCTGAATAATGTCGTTATTTCAGTTATCATCAACGAGTGGCTACCCACGACCCTAAACAAATTAACTATCCAACCAAATTATCATTACCGCAAATACTGCCAAATTGCAGAGGTATTCCATGCGGTACATGTTGTATACTCCCAAATGTGTTCATCAAACTCACAAGTTTAAAGCACAATACGTCACAGGAAATTCGTCTCAATTGTGTTCGTATTACGGTACACGCACCGCCGCACCTATTGTAAAGGCGATCCGAGCTTTTCGTCAAAATAGGCTTCCGTTCCGTTTCATGTCCTCAGCCTCTACTTTCACCCCTTTAGTATCTTCGCTGGAGCCTTTATAAGCCACGTTATCCGTTTATGGCTCACCTTGAATTTTACCACTCCACCTACATGGGAGACATATAAATTTACAACCCTATTCTAATTTCAGCTGATATCCAATTTACTTTTTATATTTAACGTTCGACTAAATGTGACTTATATAGAACTGTAATAACTTTAACAGCATTATAATAGTCTAGAACTCAAATTTAAATTGTCATTTAGTTTACTATGTGAACAAGGTGATGCATAAAGGAAACGATGGTACTTTGGTGACTTCAATTTCCGTCAATGTGGTAGTTAGTTTCGATATTGTTCAATTTGATGTGGAGCTATTACTGGCGTTACAATTTTTGTCTTTTCGTGCGACGCTTTCTTTTTATGTCATCTTCTATATAAACTTTTATCGTTCTTTGTATTTTCGTAAGCGACAATATATTAGTGTGAACAAATTCAATTTGGCTTTTGCTTCTTATTTTCCTATTAATTCTTTAACATAAATCTTTTGCAATATCAATATTATTAACTAATCCAGGAGCTCTATTTTTGAAGTGGTAGAATCGATTTGCTACTTGTTGTGACGTCAGTCGGTTCGTATTTACATGTGAATAAAATTGACGAGTGGTCCTGTTTTTACGTATTTTTCAACTGCGCGAAGAGTTCTAATTCTCCTTTTGCTAGTTGCTACAAATTACTACTTCTTGGTGGTTCTTAGTGATTGTTGATGATACCCAATTGACCCCGTTGGGACCCTAAGGGAGCCGATGGGATCGATGGGACGCAATGGACCGTATGGATCCCTATGGTACACAATGGTACCCGGTGGTACATGATAGTACCGTATGGTACTCAGATGTTAATCAAAGGAACCAGATAGTACGAGTCCCAGTGATCTCGTGCGACCGTTCGGAAAACCCATTCAAATAATGTTTAAAAAATAGGGCCAGTTAATATTCACCATGCGAAAGCTCCAACGTGGCGATTCGTTTCTACCAGTTCAAAAATAGATCTCCAGATCTAATCTATGAAGCTTATCAATATCGCAAATGTTCTATTTCAATTGAAATTTTATTAATTTTACGGTTTGATCATAAGGTTGTAATGTTTATATGTCTGGACTCAAGCAGGCGTTGATTGGCTCAGGGGCCGAATGCGAAACTCGGGTTGATCAGAACGGGAAAGTTGGTAAAATAGGCTGGGAGCCCATGTACAGCCAGATGCCAGAGCACCACACCCCCGAGGACAAGCGGATGAGGCCGCTGCGGCTCAGAAAGAAAATTTACGAGTTCTTCACTGCGCCGATCACTAAATTCTGGGCCGATTCGGTGAGTTACTTTTATTACTGTGAGTCTTTTTTACAGGTCAAGAATACTGAAACTTAATCACCTTACGAGGGTCCATGGTATATGTCATGTACACAACGAAAAGGTTTAATTGGATTTCTTAACAGTGTCAGTTGGTAATTGCAATTGTTCGAGTACCTATGTACGGGGTCGAAAGCCATAAAAATATATACCTAGCTAAACTTTTTAAGCACGAACATGATATGAGACGAAAACAAATATTCAGTTGGTAATTTAAATTATACGAGTATATTGACGGCGCCAAAAGCCATAAAAATATATAGCTAAACTTTTAAGGCACGAAAGTAATATGGGACGAAAACAAATATTCAGTAATTAAGTTTTGTTTCCCGAACGATGAAAAGCAAATTAACTGTCAGTATCCATTACGGGAATAAAAAGAGCAGTGACGAATTACTGCTGTAAGTTACCTCGTAATTTAGCGTTAAGTTACAGCTATGTTTAGTAGAGGCAACGTAAAGGAAACAAATATACCTTTTTTAATGATTGACAATTTAATATTTTTGTTTCCGGAGCGATAAAAAGCAAATGAATGCCGGGATGGCCCGTATCTATTGCGGGGATAAAAAATAGTGATGAATTTCTGCTAAGTAAGTGTAAGTTACCTCGTAATTTCAAGTGACAAGTTACAGCTATTTTCAGTAAAGGCAATGTAAAGAAAACAAACAATCCGTGTTTAATTATTGACTAACTAATTAACGTTTGTTTCTCGAACAATAAAGAGAAAATGAATGGACTGCCTGTAACAATTAAGGGGATAAAAACTTTGACGAATTTCTGCTGTGAGTAAGTTACCTCGTAATTTAGAGTTACAAGTTACAACTATTTTTAGTAACGGCGACGTAAAGAAAACAAACAAACTGTATTTAATTATCGACTATCTAATTAAAGTTTGTTACCCGAATGATAAAAAGAAAATAAATGGATAAAAACGTTGACGAATTTCTGCTGTGAGTAAGTTACCTCGTAATTTAGAGTTACAAGTTACAACTATTTTTAGTAACGGCGACGTAAAGAAAACAAACAAACTGTATTTAATTATCGACTATATAATTAACGTTTGTTACCCGAATGATAAAAAGAAAATAAATGGATGAAAACGTTGACGCATTTCTGCTGTGAGTAAGTTACCTCGTAATTTAGAGTTACAAGTTACAGCTATTTTTAGTAGTGGTAACGTAAAGGAAACAATAATTCCTTTTTAATTATTGCCAATCTAATAAACGTTCGTTTCCGGAACGATAAAAAGAAAATGAATGGACTGCCTGAACCAATTACGGGGATAAAAACGGTGACGAATTTCTGCTGTGAGTAAGTTACCTCGTAATTTAGAGTTACAAGTTACAGCTATTTTTAGTAGTGGTATCGTAAAGGAAACAATAATTGCTTTTTAATTATTGCCAATCTAATAAACGTTCGTTTTCGGAACGATAAAAAGAAAATGAATGGACTGCCTGAACCAATTACGGGGGTAAAAAACAGTGAGGAATTTCTGCTGTGAGTAAGTTACCTCGTAATTTAGAGTTACAAGTTACAGCTATGTTTTCGGATATTTTTATTCCTCTGCGAAACAAATGTTCCTTGGTTATTTACCGCTTGTCTAATTCTTTTTCTGTCCTGTTTGTTTTTCTCAACAAAGTCAAATCTTATGTATTTTTTCAGGATTACTTATCTCTATGGTATTTTTAGTGTTTTGTTACCCAAAAAAAAAAAACAACGAAAATCACAGATAATTAAGAAGTAGTCTCTATGCAAGAAAGTTAACCTTTCAAGCGACCTGCATGGAAGAGGTTTCATTGGTTTATGTGTGTGTGATTTCTCCATTACACAGGGTGAAAATTAATTCATAAGCATACGTTTAAGGAGTGACTCAGACCACGAATCTGAACAACTTTCATTATGGGACCAACTTCGACATCGTTAAAAAATTATCTGCATTTTCATACAAAAGTGGAACATCTACTTGGCCAAAATCTATGGAATACCTAGCTGTTTTTTGTTTTTTACAATTTCGGAGTTGGTCTCATAGTGAAACTTGATCAGATTCGTGGTTTGAGAGACTCCATAAAAGTTTGCTAATGAATTTAATTTCACCCTGTATTTATTTATTGACCGAGCGAGCGAAGCGAGCGAAGCGTCTCAGTTTCCACTGGCCCAAAATTCTTTTGTCCGTCTGTCTGTTCTCGCCTACAGGTCGCATTTCTCAACCGATTCTCATAAAATTTTGTGAGCAGGTTCGGTAATTATATAAAATTTTTTAGACGTGCCAGATTTTCGAAATTTAAAAAAATGGCGGTTATATGGAGGTCCGAAACTTAAAAAAACTCATAGCACAGCTATTTGGAAAAAAAATCAAAAATGTCATTAGACTTTTTTGTTATTCTCATTAAGACGCAACTTTTTTGTCTGAACAACTTTTTTATACGATAAACTTGAACGTGTTTATAGTCGGTAATTTGCCCAAAAGTTGTCTGAAATCGATTTTCTGTATATTTATGAAAGAAGTTGAAGTACGTGAAGTGGGAGAGGGAGTGAAATTAAACAACTTTCCCTAAGGAACAAAAATCAAAATATGAAAAATATTTTTTGGCTTAAAGCATGATACTGCGTATAATACTTTTATAATTGAAAACACTGAATGAACTTAGAATCCTGAAATAAAAATTAAAAATAAATAAAAAAGATTCACATGCTATCCTGTGACTTGAACTTATAGCTTATAGATGCCGGCCACTTCGCATGTTTATCTGCCATAATAGTTGAAAATTAGCGTCCTATTAATTTTTTTACCAATTGGTAACATAACAACTATGAAACCGGGTACTTAAACTTTGCCTCCCATTCACCCATGCCAAGTTCGCTATTCCGATATTTCCGATCTTGAAGAGGATCACTCCAACTTAGTTAATGTGTACAAAAGCATACTAAACATGGTGCTCAAAGTTTAGTCCCCTGATTCCTCGCCGGATAGTACCAATAGAGTAATGATTTTTTACTAATAAAAACCTTATGTTAAAATTTTTTTCATAATTGAATTATTTAAAGAGATATGAACCTTCAAAAACATGAAAAATTGGTACGAATTTCCGTTGTGTTCAAACATCAAGAAAACAAATTGGGGCAATTATATAAGAAAAAGAAACGCAGAAACACAGCCATAGATTATTTTAAATTTTTAATGTAAAAAGAAATTAAATCGGTTAAGTTTTGGAAAAGAAATCAGAGGACTTCGAAGCGTTAATTTTGTGTACTTTTTATAGGTATTTTCCGGCCGAGCTGCAGTTAAGTATCTCTATCGCACTCTGCGGGGTTTGTTTGGGCACGCGGCGCGACAGCAATAGATATTATAAATATCTATTTTTCAATTCACTCGAGCTTAGTGTTTCCTCCTAAAAAAAGGGTCTGGTCGGGTCTTCTGGTAAGGGAATGTAGGTTTAAATTTCCGTTTCCTCTGGTACCTAATTAAGAGCAGCGGGGATTGGGAAATAGTAACTAAAGGAAATCATCCTTTAGTCAATTAGCTCATCAGTAACAGATATATTTTAGAGCACTGAAGGGCAAATGTGGATGTTGATTGTAAGGGCTCGCGAGGTCTACTGTTCTCGCAGAACCACTAGTCTATTTTTATAGATAAGTGACCCAAAACATGAAACAAGCACGTTCAACACATTAAAGGGTTCCGTCCCACCGTACAATATACGATGGTACGGAACCCTTTAGTGAGTGTCTGTTAATCGGACTCGCACTTGGCCAGTTTTATTTAAAATTCGCATGTGTAAGCACCACGTGTCCGTAAAATCTAATGAATTTTTGTGTAGCTTTTCCCTGTTAGCAGTCCCATGAAATATTCACGGGTATCTCAGGAGTGACGTATGCGGCGGCACATCTTTATTTTTGTTTGCACGTCATGAAATATGAACGGCGTTGTGTCGCTTGCTTGCGGACATTTTTAACGTTTTTTCAAGTTGCTCGCTTGGAGTTGAATATAAAGCTGAATATTCGTAATCGTTTTAGTAACGTAGTTTATCACAGAATATACACGGTGAAATTTTGATCGTTCTGGACTCTTAAATGGATAATTCAGCCCGTTGATATAAACAACTTTTCCTATGGGACCAAAACTAGGAACTCGAAAAATTTTTCGACGTTCCCATACAAATTGACCGTGCGGGCGAAATTTTTTGTATGGAATTCCCCTTTTTTTTATTTTCCAGCATTGGTCCCATAGAAAAAGTTGTTCATATTGATGGTCTGACTCACCTCTTTGGGGGTCCAAAACGATCAAAATTTCACCATGTATAATGCTTATTGCGTGTGTACTCGAAGTGGCGAACACTGGTGTCAGATTTTTCTAGCTGCTTTAAGGCATCTAACATATATTAATGACTGCCATCAATGATGACAGCCGGGACCAGCAGTATAACATGCCTTCCGAAGCACGGAGGATCTAGAGATATTTTTATGCAACTTTCCCAGTGGGGACCGCACCCGGGGTTGCTTGATATGCGGAACCGTTCCTCATAGAAAAGCTCACAATTTAGAAACAAGATTTTATGGCGTGCCTTAGTAATGAAAATAAATCTAGTTCTGAATATATTTTATTGATGAAAAAATTGAGGCAAGGGGAGGGAAAGGAAGACCAAAAAGAGCCTATTTGGATGAAATGAAGGAAAAGGCTGGAGTTGTGTCATATGGAGAGGTGAAAGGGATGGCTGAGAACCGAGAGACATGGAGAATACTCCACCGACTAGAACACAGTTATTAAATTATAGATAGATAGATAATTTGTTAACTCTCATAAAACTCTATTACCGTTGCGGGCTTTTAAAATAAGCCAGCAGTCAGTTTGCAGTGAGAAGTATCTTTATAATGGAAAAAGTAGAAAGAGTTTCGTACCAGGATGTGAAAAAACTGGCACAGAATAGACTAATAATTATAATAAAAATAATTGACGTGAAAAAGTGCCTGAAAAGGCCTTTTTCCTGAATAAATCTTTGAATCTTAGACTAAGGTGGAGGGAGCTTCGCCGAGCAGAGCGTTGCTCTTAAATTTTGACGATGAATCCTAAAAGGTAGGTATATAAAACAAAGTCGGGTTTGTTCGATCGAACACCTTTAACTTAAGAACGGGTGTACCGATTATTATAATCTTTGATTTGTTGATTAAATAAAAAGTAATAGCGAAACAAAGTTCGCCGGTACAGGTAGATATTAAATAAATAAATATATAATTAAGTTTATGTAATTGGTTATCATATAATTAGTTATTATATAAATAATTAGAAAGTTTATTAATCTCAAACATTTGGTATGTAAACCAAATGATGAGACTTCCAAAAACTAATGATTTGGTAAAGTTTTTACAGTGACTTAGACAAGTTGCGCAGAGGCTTCGTATTAGCGGTTGCGAACAACGATAGCGCGTTCTAAAAGACTGTCAGCGCCATCTATTGAGAGCGGAAGAGAAACTAACGGTTTCATTATCTTTATCAGCCTTCGAGCTAAAAGAACGATCTATTGATGTTGTCGACGGTTTTATTTATTTTGAATTAAAATTAAGGCGGGTTCTTTGATGTGATTGATGGAAACAAGATCACCCTAAGTTGCCAGCAATAACTTTGGTAGAATTTTGCACATGTGGTAAAGCCCAAAATCGACATTCTAACGATTTCGGGCGTTCTTCCACTTTGTTTATTTATTACAATATATTGTGATGCTAAATATTCTGGTCTGGAGACACAGCAGCGTGCTAGCGTATTTGGCGAGAGCGTAATACCCGATGGTACCCTAATTTCCTATCGATTCAAAGCGCAATCACATTATGTTGCTAACAGGCTAAGATCTTCGAGCTTAAAAGTTACTCCACCACAATTGTGACCAGCTCTCAGGAACCAGCATCAATCCGACAGCGTCCACACCGACACTCTTAGAACACAAACGTCACAACAAGTATCGGGGGGCACGGCAGTGCCCCCGCCAAGTCGAGCGCGAAGCAATCACTGCCGTACCATCCTTTACTGGAACCATTTCGCCGTATTTTTAGGTCCCTGTTTGAGAACCTCTGGATAAGACCAGAACGCAGAAATTTTCGTCATCTAGTAAGCTATAGTCAAATACTTAAAATCCAAAATTTCAAGTCTGTAGGTCATTTAGTTCCGAAGTTAAGCGAAAGCAAAGTTTCGCATTTATGAAACTCACTCACTCACTCACTCACTCATGATCATCAAAATAGAACTAGTACTTCCCATAAACTCAGAGAGCTGAAATTTGGTACAGAGTTAGGGTTTAATGGCCACATAAAAGGAAAACTATAAAAACTAGGATAATCGAAGATCTGAAGTACCTGGTGACCCTGATCAGAAAACACAAGAGCCCAACTAAACTATTACAGATCGACATACCGCCTTAACAAAAAATATTCAACTTGGTGGGCTGCTTCATTTGATGTCAAAAATCGAAGGTCTGAAGTATCTGATGAAGAAACCTCAGCTGTATTAGAGATATGGTAATGCCACCTTCTACTATTGGTCATTGCAAAATTCTAGCATAGTGGGACACATCTTTTAATTTAATCTAGCTTATAGCGTCCCACTGCTGGGCGAATGCCTTCCCTTCTGCTTTTAATACGCATATAAATAAAATTAAAGGAAAACTCTGGATAAGACTAGACTGGCTTTTATATTTATACTTACAAGTTAACAAGAAGAAATAGTCGAACGATTAATTACTCCAACATTACACAAATTAACTAAACAAATTACACAAAAATTTTAATTTCGCTCAAAATTTGGTCAAAATATAATGCATTGGACTAATAGTGGCGGTGATACCCGCACACGTCGCTAGATGGCGGTGACTGTATTTTAAAACGCGCTTACGTTCTTTCCGATAACCTTATAAGACGAAGTGGCAACCGGCCGCGTTAATACGCGGCCCATCAGGCAATACGAGAGTTTGCTGTCTCTCCAAGCCTTGCGCACACAGGCAACGCCCAAAGCCGAGGTCCGTCCCTCCTGGGGGCCCTTTGGTGATGTTGTCTATAAAGGTTGAGGGCACTCTGCCCTCACCTCAAACGCTCGCTGAAGTAGCGAAAGCTCACTTGGAGCTAGCTACATAGTCAATTCAAAAAAAAAACGGCCGCTTTTACCGTCCATGCGCGGCTATCAAAAAAACGCCCGCGTTAAAAAAAAACACGGCCACGTTACAGTACAGGGCTTTATAATGTGAAATCGGTGTAATTTGGTGTTATAAATGCCTATGTTTATGAACAATGTATGGAATAACTGAAATAAACTGTCACAGTGCGGCTGTAGTGAGATTTACTTAGCGCCTCGCCTTGTTGCGTCGTCTGTGATCAAGCCAGTGGATTCTTGGGAAATGTCGTCAGGGGCTCCGTAGAATCAATTAAATAAACTACACCATCGTTTCATTGATAATAAGACTTAGAAAAAGTGCAAGAAAACTCATTTATACTTGATACTGGCTAAATACGTAACGCGTGAAAGCCATAAATAAAAGAAAAAAAAATGCTAAGATGTCACTTAGAAATAAGCTGACACTCTATATTTACACGCAGCGAGCATACAATGCCCTAAGAGTTCAATATAACAATTCCTTCAGGGCGCTGATGGGGCTGTCTCGACGCTGTAGTGCATCTGGCATGTTTGCGGAGGCACATACAGATGGCTTTCACGCTATTATTCGCAAGCGTTGTGCCTCCATGCTCAGGCGGCTGCGTGACAGCTCAATAGCATCCTGAAGATGATTGCGGATAGATGAAGCAGTCCACTGCTGATGCACTGGAATAGTTTGCATTGCGGTTAGATGGGCAGCTCCACTACCATATCTTAATTTTATAGCCTACATAAATATCATTTAGTACTAACCTTAGACGTAAGCCAGTTGTTACTAACACAATGGACAAATGTCTGAAAAAACATTTATTATTATTATTATTATAAGCTTTGCGTCTGCCCTATCATGACCTATGCTGGCGTAGACTTTTCCCATATCCGTCCCTCCCACATCCTACGACTGCAACGTTTGCAGAATCGTTTCGTCCAACGTGACACGGGCAATTATCGGTACTTGCGCATGACAGACTTACACCGTGACTTAGATCTCCCGTCCATCCGCGGCTATCTCAAAAACGCCTCCAAGCGTTTCTTTGAGAATGCCGCACGCCACCCCAACCAGTGGTGCAAGCCGCTAACTACTCCCCCAACTTATACGATACGTCCTTACCTTATGTCGTAGACGTCCTAAGAACGTACTTGACGATCCCGATGATCCTCTTTGGCTCCGAATAGCCAGAGGAATCCCACTATCCGACCCCCTCGCACTAGCCACCGGAACAGAGTGCGTAGAGTAGGATTAGCTCCGATTACTGGTGACCGCCCGGCGGTCCCGGGTGATTTGCACCCAAGATAGGCCCTTCTGGCAACGTAGCTTTCGGCCCATAAGGCAAAAGATGAGAGTTGCTGCTCTCCAAAATCTTTTGCCGTAGATTCTCAGATTGGCTCTTCAGGCTTCGCATGCATGTATACGCGGCCCATCAGGCAATATGAGAATCTGCTGTCTCTCCAAACCTTGCGCACACAGGCAACGCCCAAAGCCGAGGTCCGTCCTTCCTGGGGCCCATTTGGTGATATTGTCTATATAGGCTGAGGGTAGGTACTCTGCTCTCGCCGCCGTTGAAGTAGCGAAAGCTCACTTGGAGCCAGCTACATAGTCATTTAAAAAAAAAGCGGCCGCGTTACAGTCGCTTACGACATTCTTCTACTGCGCTTGAAAATGTTTGCTTGGAATTAGGAGGGATTATTTGCATTTCGTTGATTTCGCTTATTATTTCGTGAGGTTAATTAGCAGGTTGTTATTAAAACAATTCGAAGATTTGAATAGGTTAGGAATTTTATTATTAGTGACGGATTACTGACTATTACTTAATTTTTAGATTTAAAAGAAGTTTTAATTGAATACTATATTTAATTGTTAGTTATTTAGTACTCTATAATATAAATACAGTAAAAGGGTTGCTATTGTACAAGAATCAGAACCGGAAAAAGAAAAGAAAGATTTGTAATGATAAAAGAAACTACTCCTAAAAAGAAAAAACTGTGTCCAATAAAAAAATCTAATAAAATAAATCAATAGAAACGTGGGCTTCTACAAAAAGAAGTGAAATCCCATCAAAAACATTCTGTAAAAGACTAGCCAAGTCTCGTGGAGCTGCTTGTTTATCTCTAAAAAGTAATGAAATCTAGACAATGTCGTACTAAGTCTAAGGTTCCTTACTGCGATTTCTTTATTATTATAGTTAATGTTTTGTGACTTGGCCGTTGAAGAGTTCACATACCAGGTGCTCCATGACACCATTGCACCAATCTGTCGCCAGAACCGCTACCCATTGACAATGGAAAACTGCCACTTGGAAAACTTTGATCGATGCTGAATGCATGTGTTGCACAATCAACAACAGCCTAACTGACCAGTAGCCTAACACTAACCAATACCAGTATGGGCTATTATCTCGCTTAACAAACATAGGTAACTAGTTACAACAGATATAACATTACGTGTAACCAAAATTGACTTGTACCCACTAACGTATAAAGAATGTTCAACGGCCAAGTTACAAAACATTAACTATAATAATAAAGAAACCGCAGTAAGGAACCTTAGACTTGGTACGACATTGTCTAGATTTCATTACTTTTTAGAGATAAACAAGCAGCTCCACGAGACTTGGCTAGTCTTTTACAGAATGTTTTTGATGGGATATAGTTTACTAGCTGTTGCCCGCGACTTCGTCCACGGCAATTTCTGTTATTATGATTAATTAGTATAGATGAATAATTTTTCCCCGTTTTCAAAACATTTTTTATTGATGCTTCGCTTCTATTGGTCGCAGCGTGATGGTTTATATATATTATTTATAGGCTAAAGCCTCCAATAAATAGACCATCCAACACAAAAATAATTCTCCAATTTAAACCAGTAGTTCCTGAGATTAGCACGTTCAAACAAACAAACTCTTCAGCTTTATAATATTAGTATGGATAAGTAATAAGTATAAGTATGATGAGTAATTTGTCACAAGCACGGAAAATGACACTTATGTAACTAGCGGGGCGCCTTTCAGCCCAGGCCAAATTCGTTGGCCTTGCAGGTTGTAGCGGGCCTGCAGCTTCACAGCGGACGAAGAGCAGGACAAAAGATCACAACGTGTGACACACTTAGCCAGTGAACACGTGATGTATTTGTCAGTGACGTGCAGTCCATATAGACTGTTAGACACTGTCTACCCTGCAGTCGCTAAATAAATACAATTTATTTTTCTTACAAAAAAATAATTATTTTAGGTGCGCCTGCAAAATTCTGCTAGCAAATATTTTATAGTCGATTTTGTTCAAGTACGGCGCTGCGGCCGCGGCCCGGGCGTGCCCACGCTAAGCAGTATCTATACGCGTAAGCCGCGTAAGACAAAATTTCAAAGGTCTGACTTTTCACGCACACATAGAAAATTATTATACACCTATAGGAAATCGCTTATGTAGTAGTACAAGTAAACATCTTTCATCGACTCACACATGCAAATCAAATTTGCGCTGTGTGTGTGAATTGAAGACACTGTCTCCGAGGTTTCTATTGGCTGCCGCGCGCGATGTAAATGTCATCGTCACTTGTCAATGTCATTATAGATATTAATCATACTTATGTCAATGTTATTGATTTGCGTGTTTACAAACAATCCAAGAGGAAAGTTTTATTTTAAAATTAATTGCTTTATCAGTTAAATTTCATTTGTGACAAAAATATTTTCATGTGCAAGTTGTGTCGCTTAGTGTTTACATGCCGAAACCGAAATATAAAGTGTTTTGTGAACTTGCTTGCTTTTGAACAAATTAAGTAACCGGTTAGTTATGGTTAGTTATTCTAAAGTTTAATCTTAAACTGTATGATACGTGGTACGTGGCTCGCAGGTTGTAATCATATCTCTTATCTTTCGCTTGTTTTTAATACTTTTGCGGTCGAAGATCGAAAGACTATCATAATATTAAACGAGTTGTAGATAACTAGCCGTATAGTGAGGTAAGGTATATAGGTGGTATGTTTGTAAGTAAATTTTATAATTATGTCTACCCTATGACAAATGTCTGTGCACGTCACTGGTATTTGTGGCAATTTGTTGTCCCCGGTGTAACCCACGTATTTATGATAAGGCCGTTGCTGTTATGGCAGCACTTTGTCACATGTGCCAACTGTTTATAAACTCATTTTTTAAGACGGTACTGCACGAAATTGTGGAAATTTACGTGTCTTCAAATCACTAGTACAATGCGCTGAATTAATTAAATACATCAAAAGTATTTGTATAATTTAGATCAATTCTTGAACAAGATCGCCCCCTTGTTGGAATTTCACAGATATGTGAAATTTAAAAATGATATATATGTTATGATATCTAAACACATTTTTCTGCGAAAACTTTGTAATTTTTACGTCTAAAACAATAATTCTCACATAACAATATTTATATTTACATCTCGGAGGTCGTCCCCTTCCTTATTTTTTTTTATAAAAATATAAATATGAAAATATTTAGACCTTTAAACTTTTTTCCTAATTGCAGCCATGGCTTGCGCAGTAGGGACGTTTTTCGATCGCGCGGTACCCACTTAAGCTTTTCGTGTTTTTTCTTTCTTTTGAAGTTGTCTTATTTTTTTAAATCTTTATGTCTCGCTCAAATCGAATTTAAAATATTTATATTTTTAAGCATAGATTAAAAAAAATGGCGTCTCATGTTTTTCAGGCTGGCTATCATAGGTCAAATAATTGCTTTAGCAGCAAACTTTAAGAAATCGATAAGCTAGTATTTATTTATTTATTTTTGTACTTTTTTTTATCGATAAAATAGCCATTTAGATTATTGACGTCAGTAATTCGCAGGATGATTTTGCGTCTGTTTTTTTTAATGGTAAAGTCAAAATATTACAATAACAGGCGTGTAAATTTTTTTTTATTTGCTCCTTAAGCATTTTTCTAGCTTGTGGGTGCCAGTTCTTAAAATATTTGTGCTTTTAATAATAATTTTAATTGACCTTAGACATAATAGAACTGGTGTTTGGATCAAACCATAGAAATGAAAGTAGAATAAATGGGTATCTCTTGGATAGGCATGTAATATCCTCGTCTTCATCGTCACTTACCATCAGGTGTGATGGGAGACAAATGCCTAATACAATACTTAGTAAAAAAAAATGTATGATTCACTAATAACATCAAATTCAAGCCTTATGGGATGGGCCATAAGGCCTGAAGACTTAAAGAAGGTATTGAGTAAAAAGACACTTAAGAGCCCGCCATATGCCAGGCGGCGTGGCGATACAAACGCGGATGGTCTAAACGCGTTGGCTACTTTGGATATTTTCGTTTTTTAGGAATATTCAAGGGTTATTCGAAAAAGAAAAACATATGATGGCTGCCTTATCTGTAATGCAATAATAATCAAAAGTTTCAAGGTTAATTTTAATGTATTTGGTGAATAATGCTATATACCGAGTAAATTAGACGTGATTTGGAGGCAACTTTGAAATTTTTTTCTATCGAGAAAATTTAACGCAATCGTGTTTTTGAGTCATATAGTTAACAGAGTTAGTCCTGAACTTTGCTGCATTTTTATTTCAACTTGAGTATTTAATTATTATTGATATAACAGTCAATCATGCAAAGCAGTGTGAGGTAGTACGGGCCCTTAATGAAGACACTTAATAGAAAATGTTTTCGGCAAAATATTAGCAGCGGTAGTTATAACGTTATATTGTTTGTTTCAGATTGCCTACATATTGTTCCTATTGATGTTTACGTATACAGTATTAGTCAAGATGGACCCGACTCCCTCTTGGCCAGAAATTTATTCTATTTGTTATATATTAACGTTCTTATGTGAGAAGATAAGAGAAATCATTACGTCCGAACCTGTTGCTATTAGGTAAGTGTTACTCTTTATACGTTTTATACCAATAAGTGAAATCCATCATTTTTACACGACTACCAAAAAAGTAGTGTATGGTTTTTCGAGTTCATCTATTTGTGCAAGTATGTAATGTATGTATGAATGTGAGTTTCTTTATCCACCATACGTACCTTTGCCTCAACATGTTTAAGCGTTAGAATCTTTACACCTTTCTCGAGTGCCACAAACTATAACTATTTTAGCAGAGCATTCGTGTTAACCGACTTCAAAAAAAGGAGGAGATTATCAATTCAAGCTGAATGTTTTTATTGTTTGTTACCTCAGAACTCCGTCATTTATAAACTGATTTTTATATATTTTTCTTTAATTATTTTATAAAAAAAACGATTTTATAAAAAATATGTTTTTGTTTGAAAAGGTATAAGTTTGGTCCCATTTATGTAAATTTCATCACAATCGGTTCAGTAGTTTAATTTAAGTCGGTTTTTAAATTAAAGATTATATATTCAGATTAGGTATTTTTTCCTTAAAAGACGTGTATAGCATTACATCATCCTTACCTATAATATCCTTAAGGTTAGACCGTAATTAAGAGGTTTATCGGCATTATGTCCTTACAAGCGTAGTCGATAGTAGGATAGTGCCAGTAGTGCATTTTTTAAAACAAAATTATGATATATTAGCGCATGCTAATATATAATAATTTTGTTAAAAAAATATCCACTACTGGCAGTGCAGATGGATGCAGATGGGCATCCATCTGCACTAACTTTTTTATACTTAATTATTAAAACAGATACGAACCTTCATAAACCTGAAAAAACTGTAATTTTTTTCGCTGTGCTCAAACATTTAGCAAATGAATTTGACGAGATTGTATTATAAAAAGAAAACAGGAACACAGCCATATTGTGATGATTTATTTATTTAAATTAATGCACATCAATAATAGCTTTCAGATGCCTTTAGGCAGCTTGAAAAATCCGACACCAGTGTTGGCAACTCGAAAAACAAAACAAACGTATAGATTTTTTAATTTGATCTGATTTAAAAGCAAAATAATAAGAAGTCGTATATGAAGTAAACACAATAAAGGCCAAGGCACGTAATAAAATATCCGTTTACAAAATCTATGACCAAGAAGTGGCCGATACAGACGAAATAAAACGATCAAAGAAAGTTTCCAACAAAAGACTTCGCAGAAATGTTTTTCTTTGAGATTTATTTTCGCTAAAACATGAAATACCGTTTTCCGGCACAAAAGGCTCGCTAGTAGCACGCAGACTGATATTTAACATGAAAATTACATTTTTCTGATTTTGAGGATAAGTCATAACATAATAGTACTCCATCTTGAAATAGAAATAAAATCAAGATTTTTTAAAATTAAAACTAACGTGAGATGTGAGATATAAAATTATTAAAATATGTAACAACGGGTTTCTCACGTACGAAGTCAGCTACTGAACAACAAGTTTCGACCTCATCCGGAGGTATTCCTCAGGGCTAATGTGGATCGAGACGCGCGCAAAACAATGAATTTAGGAGACAATAGTTCAAATTTTTACTGTATTAGAAATGATAAGGTTTAGCAATAAGGACTTTTCAAAAGAGCCATTAAAGTTTATGTTAAATAGATGGCGTTGATAAAAAGGCAAATGTCAATGGCATGGATGATAAAATTTTATCCAGACTTTATTTTTTTACTAGGGCTTTACTTGATTTACTTGACACGTTACTTCATCAACGCCATCTAGTCCGAAAAAGAGTGATTAACCTTTTTTTTTAAATGTCATTTTGAAATCACTCATTATGAATTAAAATGATATCGGACCTCAGAGCAATAACTAAAGCATATCGCACAAATGCCCATTGTCCACCACGACTACGGTTTGAGTTTTAAACAAAACAAACAAATTGGTTGTTAAAATCTCTCAATAGCGAATCCCTTGACCGTAACCTCATTTCCAGTAAAATTTTTGAATCATTGTCATGTAAATTCATTGTTTCATTGTAATTTAAAAAGCAAGGTTCTTGTTGAAAAGCCCTTTATTTGATTTAGATCGACTCTTTGTCTCTTTCGCAAAACTTTGTATCTTTTGTTATGAATGGAAAACCGGAGAATGCGAGCCTTTCTAGCTTGTATTAACATATCGTCGTAGCGATAAAGCTCAGTTGACAAAAACCTTGTGGCTTTCGCTCGCATCCTAATTTTTCTGTTTCTGCGTAAAAAGTTACACGAACATTTTTGCTTTTTTGCTAGCCTAGAAATTTCCTTGACAATGCATTTATTAAGGCAAGCCTGCTTCTAAAACTCATCTCGTTACATTGTTGTGTGTTGATCACTATACCGAGGATAAAGCGGTACAACCACTTTATCACTCTGTCTACCACTCGTTACGTACTCTGCTCTCTTTCAATTTATTTTTTTTTTGCTTTGTCCACTTATTATACACTTTTCTTTCTTCACTTCGCCGAAGACCCTGCAAAGTGAAGAAGAAAATGTTGTATGTAAAGCGGACCCCAGGTTCCGAAGAACGATATCTACGGATACAACTGAAAACACGCTCAGATGAAAGAAAACGTATCAGACTCTGCCTAATAGACATCGAATTGTTTTTCTTATCATGTGGGTGGCTCAAAACATAAACAATATTATATTTTGTCCCTTCAAAAGTAGTGACACCCACGCCACTCGCTTAGGCAGAATTGAGGTCGTACTTTGTACAGGTAGGGGGGGACAATGGTCACAACAAAAGGTATGACAAGGGCTGATCTCCCTATCTCCATGACCACTTTTACAATGAACGTTTTCCTGGTCGACGTAGTTGACTTGGCTAGGTCGTGCCCCCAGTTCGTAGGCGGTTGAAACTTTTTCACATATCCCCTAGGAGTTGAAATACCGAGTCATGTCATGACAAGTATCATTGGACTTAGAAAGAAACAGATACAAAATAGAAAAAATAATATACAACGGCTTTACCCCCGGACTTATCCCATGAAGGGATCTCTTCCAGTCAACCGGCGAATAATAATTGAGTACTGTCGTTAGCTAGATAAATAAGAAATAAAATGCTAGTTGGGCATTTGTTTCTTAAGTGCTCTGTTCAAACTGCAAGCTTTTCATCGCTCAGTGGTTGTGTTTCGCAATGTTATACGTTTTAAAAAATTTCAGACATAAGTTCAGTGTATGGGCTTGGAACATGTGGAACACGTGCGACGCGGGCTTCATCATCTTCTTCCTCGTGGGCCTGACGCTGAGGCTGCGCGCGGGCTCCATGGACGTCGGCAGGGTCATATACTGCGTCGATATTATATTCTGGTACTTAAGGATACTCAATATACTGGGCGTTAATAAGTACTTAGGTAAGAAGATCATTGTTATGCGATTTATTTAATTTTATGTGAGCGTTTTCTAACCGATCACCATTAAAATTTTCCAACGTGTAAACCAACTGTAAAATATAAAAAATAGCTTGACTTTCTGATTTCTCTACTTTTTTCATCACACGTTGGTAGAAATGTAAAATACTGACTAATTTCTGCTAAAGAGAGTAATGAAATAAGATTTTATTAATTTGGAGAAATTTATGATGAAAATGATTTTAAAAATAATTGACAACGTCAACAATTCTGTATGCTGATAAGTCTTCTAGTTTCTTCTATTGGTTTGAGTCACAATGATGGCTGGAACGATGAAAGACATGGCTTCTTATGTTTCTAGATATTACGTCGACATATCTTAAGGTCAGCAGTCACCAATATAATTGTCTCTGATATTAACAGGTCCTCTAGTCACAATGATGGGTAAAATGGTGAAAAATATGATATACTTCGTGGTGCTATTGCTAGTGGTGCTGATGTCGTTCGGGGTGGCGCGGCAAGCCATACTCTATCCCGATAAGGAGGCCAGTTGGTATCTCATTAGAGAAGTAAGTATCTGAGAAAGAGACAGAATCGACTTTCAATCAAACATTGGCAGATAACCGATGGTAAAAAAACTTTCGCTAATGACAAGCCTTAAAGTAGTTATATAATATTAATTCAGAAATTATATTATTGTTATACGGTCTATGTATAACAACGACATAAGTTTTCCTTTCGATTTATAGTTAACTGTAAAAAACTTTTTTCCTCGAGTTTTACCCATTCTAATCATTACATTTTCTAAATTTTTCATCCAGTTTAGTAGTAGCCAGTTTAGGAGGATCCTTAAAAAAGTCCAAAAAGTAAACTCTGTATGCGGATAACATACATCATATCATACACTCAATTGCATTTTATAAAGTTATCTTTAAAGTTATTTCATCTCAGACTGTAAGAAAATCTTTAATTAAATACTAACCTGATAAGTATCTACATTTTCCACTAGCACCACTAACATTTCCAGGTATTCTTCCAACCGTACTTCATGCTTTACGGCGAAGTTTTCGCCGAGCAAATGGCACCTCCTTGCGGGCTCCCGGGCCTCGAGGAGTGCCGCGTGGGCCACTGGGTCCCTCCAGTGGTCATGAGCGTGTACCTCCTCATCGCCAACATTTTACTTGTTAACCTCCTCATAGCGGTCTTCAATAACATCTTTATCGAAGTCAACGGAGTGTCGCATCAGGTTTGCGCCTGATAAATGCATTATTGTCGTAGTTTCGATGTTGTATTTTAGTTTGGCGCCTGTTGCGAGATTTGATTACGTTGGGTTGGGGGTCTAGCACTACCTTTGATTTGAGTTTAAGTATTTTTAATTAGTTTGTAGTTAGAGTATGTAGACCTTTGATTTCATCGCATTATTATTTTATTATCCCAAGTTGTAATACTATTATTTTATTTTGCTAGCATATTTAGATCTTTAATTTCATCAACCTTAATAGTTTTTACATCCTTAGATTTTAATTTTATTATTTTTATCACTGGCTCCGTTGTTTGTAGATATTTTTCCAGCCGTACTTCATGTTGTACGGTGAAGTATTTGCCCCGGACATCGACCCGGAATGTGGGACTGACGTCAACCAAGTGAAATGTGTTACCGGCCGGTGGATCACGCCCATCGCTATGACGATATACCTGCTGGTGGCTAACATTTTGCTCATAAACCTTCTCATAGCCGTCTTCAACAATATCTTTAACGAAGTCAATGAAGTCTCGCATCAGGTTTATTTTTGTTTTTGCTTCTTTTTCTTAGTTTCTTTTAACGTTTACTTCAGAATCATCTACTAGTCATTTCCAGGCGATTAACGTATCTTAGTCGCTTTAGTAGCTAAGTTTCATCATGAAATATCTTTAGGTACTTAAAAAACGAACACTAATGCTGGCTTCTAACAAACAAAAAAGAGAAAATACGAAATAAGATTTGATGCGTATATTAAAAAAATATGCTCATCTGCTCGAGACTAACTGTTAAAATGTAAAAATATGTCTTAGAATTGTTGATTCTAATGCATATTTTTACATGTTAACCAGTCACTCCCGAGCAGATGTTATGAAAAACATGCTAAATATCACATAAAATATAAATCGCGTCTTTGAATGTCTACATTTCAACATTCTGAAATTGAGATTGAAATCTCGATCAGATTTGTCAAAACGAACTATAATATTGATTTAATCTATATTCAGAATATTGATCTAATGGAAATAAGTAGACACATCAGCATTTTATTGAATTTCTATAGAGTATCCTATCCACTTATTCTATCGACTTGGACTTGGACTCTGCGATAAATACAAACAAATTTCACAATCGGTCAATATTATACTTTTGTTAAAATCTCAGGAATTTAGTGACTATAAAAACAAACAAGTGATCATAAACTTTGTACTTGTTAACACTTCTTTGAGACTAAGCTTTTCCTGATGGACCAAAAGTTTTGAATTAGCCGGTACATATGCATAAAAATAGCTAAAGATTAAAAAATCGTGAGAAAAATTATATTTTTGTGCACTACGACGCCCAAAAAAATGTAATTTAGACAGAACTAAAAGTAGACATTGATAAATGGGACAAGAGTTTGTTAGGTGATTTTGAGGTATCCGTTCTCTAATAAGATACTAATATTAAAATTAGTAGTATAAATTTGTGTATGCTTTTAGTTGATGTTCTGAAATGTTTGTTCAGTATCTTGTTAGATCGTTAATAATTTAATTGCAATTACTTATTATGTATGCTTTTGTTATAAATGTAAGTAAAGTTTCTTATTATTTAAAATGGTCATCATCATTTCGTGTAGGAGACACGGTGTCAGAGTTCTTCGCAACCGCCTCTCGGCCTCTGAGGACTCCTTTAACGACTACCAGATGGCAGCCGGGACCAACGGTTTAACGTGCTGCCTCCGTGGTCCAGTGGTTAAGGTGTTTGCCTGTAAACACGGGAGTCGTGGTTTCGATTCCACGGGAAGCATAGTTTGTTTGATTGTTTCCAGTTTGGTTAGGACATTGCAGGTTTGATTACCTGATTGTCTGATAATAAAGATGATTCTGTGCTTCGGACGGCACGTTAAGCTGTTGGTCCCGGCTGCCATCCGTGGTAGTCGTTAAAGGAACCACGTCAGAGGCTGAGATTCGGTTTCGAAGAACTCTGACACCAGGGTGTGCATAGTCGTTTGACCGTGTCACCTACACGAAGTAATAAAATAATTAACGTCAGCCAGCGCAGCACAATCGCCGTTCGCTCAATGACATCATGTTTTTTTTCACAATAATACCACTTAGGATGACCAGTGTATTGATATTTAAAAGCATTGAGATACAATAGTGGTTAATTGTCTCGATGTTTTGTCAAGAATTTACTGTCATTTAATATTTATTCACCCAGGTCTGGATGTTCCAAAGATTCACAGTGGTGATGGAGTACGAACGGAAGCCGGTGCTCCCCCCACCACTGATAATATTCTGCCACATCTACGCGACGGGCAAGTGGATCACCAGAAACGTTTCCCACAAACGGTTCCAGTACGATAATGGGCTGAAACTCTTCCTGGAGAAGGAGGATATGGAGAGACTGTACGACTTTGAAGAGGAGTGCGTCGAAGGGTACTTTAGGGAACAAGTTAGTATTATTTTCAATAGCTGCAATGAGTATCTTAAGGCATAGTTGTTTTTCCTCTCTTTTCACTAACAGCCTGCTAATTAGTAAAGAATAAAATTTTACAATATGCGTGAAAATACCAAACAAAAACGGCCAAGTGCGAGTCGGACTCGCGCACTAAGGGTTCCGTACCGTTATTTATAAAAACGGCAAGAAAATCACGTCTGTTGTATGGGAGCCCCTTATTTTTATTCTTATTTAATAGTGAATATATAACACATTCATTCATAATATTCTGTGAATATTTCAAGAGTATATCTGTTGTCGTTATCAATATCGAGAAATCAAAAATTTATTTTATTCAATTTGTTAGTATTTGTTGTTATAGCGGCAACAGATATACATTGTTTGTGAAAATCTCAACTGTCTAACTATCACGGTTTATATCAGCCTGGTGACAGAAGGACAAACAGACAGACAGACGGACAGCGGAGCGATATTAATAAGGTCCCGTTTTACCCTTTGGGTACGGAACCCTGAAATCTAATATTTATAATGCGTGTTTACGGATCCCTTGTCAACTGTTAATTTGACTTATGCTGGGACATTTTAACAGGCTATAAAAAAGTGATATTATAAAAAAAAAGAAATTGAAAAACCAAAGTTTTTAAGATGAACGCAAACGATCTTAACTGTCGAAATTCATCCAGATTTTAGAAGATATAAGATATGATAATACATCATGCCTACGCGCGATACACTAATTCTTATTGGCATGGGGTAGAAAGGTTCTATAGGCAAGCCGTATGTATGTGGAAATTTTCGCGTAGTTCTTATAAAAATAAGAAGCCATATTTGAATTAGAAGATTTTATACTCAATTTATGTTAGTTAGTTTAAGTCTTAACTTTTTTTTCGTTTACGATAATCCTGCTACTTAATATTTGCAATTATTGTATAAGTTTAGTTGTATTTTATACTCATTAATATATTTTATTTGTGATTTCAGGAAGTAAAGTTATCTAATTCTATAGAAGAGAGAGTAAGAAACACAACTGATAGGGTAGAAAATATAACGACCAAAATGGAAGACTTAAACCAGAAAGCTAATTGCCAAATACAATCAATGCAGGCAAGTATAACGTTTACAATACGTGAGTGTTAATTTTTTTCATTTATATTGAATTTTTTATAAAATGTTGACTACGATGAGGAATACTTAATGCTGGCACCTAACAATTCAATCAAAGAAAAGAAAAAATCATATTCCCTCTTTTTCGAATCTTAAAAAAAGAAAGTACTAACGAATATAGGACTGATGAATATTTTGACAATAATTAATTATATGGATGATATGGTTCGGTTATTGAAAAAAAAAACAGCAATTTTTTTTTATTCACGCAATATTGGTCACTCAGCAAACCGAAGTAAAACTACGAAACTCAGCTAAATTGATTTTAGAAGGAACTCCTTATATCTCTACACTATCGTCATCCGAATTTTAAAAGCAGCCTTCAAAATGCGAAAGTCAAAGTCAAAGATTTTTATTCAAAATTGAATACATGTATCTCTTTTTGAACGTCATATTTGTATTTGTTTAATTTATGCAAAATCGAAATACTACTAGCGTTTCGCAACGACCACTGGTGAGAACAATACGACGAAAGAAACTCAATCCAGACTTGGTCCCTATGTACCTGAAGGGCTCCGATTACATTGTTTACATGTATTATATCATCAAATAAATTAATATTAATTGCCAAGCATTTTTATCAATTATATAATCAGCAATGCAATAATATGCCTTTTTTACTAATTGGTATTTTACAGTCGCTTTAAACTTAAGTATAGGCAGACCTAATATTTCTGCAGGAATTTTATTATAGAAGCGTACTCCTAGACCCAGAATTGAATCCATAGTTTTCTGCAATCGCAAAACTGGTGTAGCTAATTTATTTTTATTTCTCGTGTTTCGATCATGTATATCACTATTTTTCTTATATAAATCAAGATTATGGCGCACAAACATAATATTCGCAAATATATACTGTGAAAGTAATGTTAAAATATTTATATCTTTAAACAATTCTCTAAGAGATTCTCTACCACCAAGGTTATATATAGATCTGATAGCGCGTTTCTGCAGTACAAATATGGTGTTTACTTCTGCAGCGTTACCCCATAGTAAAATTCCGTAAGACATAACACTATGAAAGTAACTGAAATATACTAAACGCGCAGTATCAACATCGGTCAGTTGTCTAATTCTCCTAACAGCATAAGCTGCAGAACTAAGTTTACCCGCTAACGTAGTAACATGGGCACCCCATTGAAGCCCGGCATCGAGAGTTATTCCAAGAAATGTTGTTTTATCTGTTAAATCTAGTGGTTCATTATCCATTATTATTCGTGTAGGAATTTTTTTAACATTTGGTAAGCAAAATTTAATACATTTCGTTTTCTTAGCGTTTAATACGACGTCAAATCACTTTTAAAATGGTTCTTTTGTTAACTTACAGAGTGTAGAATTTAGGTTAAGAAAATTAGAAGATGTAGCTGAGCAGACTATGAACCACCTTGCTGTTATACACCGGTTTATGGCGACCCACCCTTCACTGGTCAATCGGGGGTCCACAGACACTTTAGGCCCCCCACCGCCCACCTTCCAGTCAGGCGCAGTGAGACTCAGAACTTGCAGTGACAGATCCGAGGTAAGAACAAGGAAAATTAATTTTAATTACCAGCCACTACAGTAAAATTTTCAATACGTTTATTTTACAAAGAAAATATAGGTATATTGCAGGTATATTGTGAATAAAACACAACTTTGTTAGCTATGTATTAGGGTACACATTTCATTGCAGACATGCAATGTTATAATCTAGGACTAGCAGACCTCAAATAAAATAGATTGTAAGTAATTTTACGCTCTATGTGGCTGCCACAGAGCTCTCTTTTGGCCTACACGAGAACATTTCCTGGACTTTACTCAGTGCCTGAATATTTATGGTAGTCGATGACTCTCTGGACACCCACATCTCGTGTGAAACTAGAATTTTGGCTACGAATACTGCTCTATGAAAGGGAATGTGTTCCACTTACATTGTAAAAGGCTAGATCTCAAAGTATATTAAATAAGGTCAAAGTCAAAGTTTATTTATTGTTTGTAATGCATGTATAAAGATGTTACAAATTCGATAGTATCAATGCACACTACCCGAAAGGGCATACAATAATGACACATAACAATATAAAAACAACATAGCTTGTTAAATAATTAATTTAATTTAACAATAAAGTTTTTTTGTTAATGTTAGTACGATTAAACTATATGTCAATTTGAGTTAGTTAAATATTATGTTCACAATTTGTAATTTTTTTAAAAGGTAAGCTTAAATCACGGTTTAATTTTGATTATCTCATATTTAAACTGCAGACAGCATCAAAAACTATTGAACAAAATATCGCGCTTAAGTTGTCACTTTCTATTGTAATACCTTATTTTATGTCATAATTGGGCATATAAAATAAATTGGTTGTCTGTAAAGTCGGTTTACGGACGATTATTTTACGTGATAACGGTGGAAGAGCGATAGATGCGTCACAAGCCGACCGCCGAAAGCGTTTGCACACGGAACGTGACACTTTTTCGTGCGTGCAGCATCGATTTATAAGACGGTATCACGTCAAAAACAATAATACGTACGATTTCAAAATCAAATTTGTATAGCACGTATCTCACAGCTTATCTCTCAACGTTAGTGGTAATGGGTGTATATGATATTACTGCATACTTCTTAAGAAACAAGAACTTGTATCAATTTATCTTCAGTCTACGGGCAGGTTGTACGCGTGCCCCATACCATAACAATGGAACTAGAGACATAATGGATCGCATCATAAAAGACGCCGAGTCATCGGCATAACGTAGAGATCGGATGATCGAGAGAACTCAGAATAATGGCGACTTAAGTTTCTCCATTTTTATCGTCGCATACAATGAAATAACAGCGGTCTTACTTAATTAACTTTTTATACGTACGCACACCTCTTTTCAAGTAGTTAGGTATGTAAGAAGTAAATTTAACAGTACTTTCTCAGAAACACGAACTTGTATTAATTTATCTTCCATTTTCTAAGGGCAAGTTTGTACATGTGCCTCATAACAATGGGAATAGAGACATAATGGATCGTATCATAAAGGACGCCGAGTTATCGGGATAACGTAGAGATCGGATGATTGAGAGAACTTAGAGTGATGGTGCCTTAAGTTTCTCCATTTTTATCATAGCATACAATTAAATAACAACCGTCTTACTAAATTAACTGTTCAGTACGCACACGTCTTTTCAAGTAGTAAGGAATTTAAGAAGTAAATTTAGCAGTACTTTCTCAGAAACACAAACTTGTATCAATCTATCTTCCATTTTCTAAGTGCCTCATAACAATGTGAAGAGAGACATAATGGATCGCATCATACAGAACGCCTAGTCGTCGGGATAACACACGTCTTTTCAAGTAAATTTAACATATACCTCCGCAGTAACACGAACTTGTATCAATTTATTTTTCATTTTCTAAGGGCAAGTTTGTACATGTATATGTGCCTCATAACAATGGGAATAGAGACATAATGGATCTTATCATAAAGGATGCCGAGTCATCGGGATAACGTAGAGATCGGATGATTGAGAGAACTCAGAATAATGGCGCCATAAGTTTCTCACTTTTATATATATTATCATCACATAGGTATCCTTACTAATATTATCAATGAAAGTAAATTTGTTTGTTTTTTTGTTACACCTTCACGCCCTATTTACTGAAACGATCATCATGAAATTTTGCATACTTGTTGTCTGAGGTACAGAGAAGGAATAGTGTACATTTTATCTCGGAGAAAAGTACTGTTCCCGGGGGATCGACATTGCAGGGTCAAAGCTCATCACATAAAAAAATTACAGCCGTCTTATGACGAGGAGAACGCCCCCTTATACACATCTCTTGTTAGCATTTAGAGATTAAAGAAGTAGGCACATTTAGCGCATAGTTCCTCAGAAATATGTTTAGGAGTTGTAAACGTGTCGTTCAATGATGCTCCAGCCGCTGTGATGGTGTCTCGATCTGTAAGGGAGTCCATATATAAAGGTGTATGTTTGTCAAACAAACGAAATGTATTACAAAAGACACGAATTTACCATATAACTTTACAAAAATCTACAATCACAAGAATTAAAACGTAAAATTTGACAAAAATCTGGGCAGAAAAGAAAGATTTTCGTGACATGACTTGTGTCTGAATTCCCAGGTTTACCAAGTTTTTACAAAAGTTTTCTGGAAATCCGTTCACACTGACAGCTACAAAGTGTTGCCACTGCAACCGAATTTAATCTACCAATGAAGTCGGTTAAAATAGGTAGCGCATGCGGCTCCGCCTGCATTAATGCTGATCCCTCGGGAACAGTAGAATTTCCCGGAATGAAAGGTACCCTATGTCTTTCTCCGGTCCTCAGACTACCTCCAATCCAAATTTCATCCAAAGTAGTTCAATGGTTGAGACGTGAAAAGCAGACAGAGTTACTTTTGCATTTATATTATGAGTATGGAAGTGTAGATTTACTAAGGGCAAGTTTGTACGCGTGCCCCATAACAATGGAAAATGGATCGCATCAGAAGGAGCGCCGAGTCATCGGGATAACTCAGAGATCGAAAGATTGGGCGAACTTAGAATAATGGCGCTAAGTTTCGCCGAAAGTTTACCCACACGTACAGTCAGCCAACGAGATACCTGACCCCGTCATCTACCTATATCTTGAATTATCTCTTAAACTAAAAGTAATATTAACATGAAAATGAAAATAACCAGAAAGTCTTAATTAAAATCTTTCTGAATATATACTGTACGAGTACGGCTCAACAGTTATCTCTTCAAATAATACTAGCTAAAAGTAGTGCTTTATGAGGGCTCGTGATGTTTTCTACCTACTTATATTTTTTAACGGCAGCTCGCATTTGTAATAATAATAAAATTCTAATGAATGGCAATAGTTATTATTTTTGTTTAATTTATTTTAGTCTTAATTAGAAAAGCAATTTTAGGGGAAAAGAAGAATTATCTGCAGTTATTTTTAAGTCAGACTAAAAAGATAGGCAGAATTGTAGTTTAACGTATTGAAAGCGTGTTTGATACAGTGGGTACTAATATAAGCCTAGTATTTTTTTTTATAATTTTTAAAATAATAGTCACGTTTAGACAAGGCCAGGAAAAACTAGTATTTCCAAATATTTTGTTACCTACTTGGAAAAAAATATGCTGTGCAGTTTTTTGTCGCTTCTTCTGCATTCTGCTTTGATGCGGCTCTAAACTCTTAACTTAGCTATAAGTAAATTAACGTCAACAATAACTTTTTGAAAATAAATGTTTAGAAATGATATGTGAAGTACCATATGATGAATAAATGGTTTTATTGAATTTGTTACTTCATTTCCCGCAGTGTTTTCTTATTCATAAATCCTACTTATATTGTTGCTATTTCCAAATAAGTTTCTTTTTCTTTCGAAAGTAAAGCTTTACCAAAATTAATATGACATAAATTTAGTTAATAACCTTATCTTTAGGTATAGTACCTTGAAAGTTTGTATTTATTATATTTAATCATTTTTAAATCTAAGTGGTGGGTGTATTTTTATAAGTTTCAATATAAATTTTGGTCTCCACGTATCGTCAAGAACAATAAGTGGCTAGAACTTCACTTATTCGATGTTTCGACCTTCCGAGAATGCTTTCGAACTAACGTTGTTTTCTCGTAACAGCATGACTTTTTCAGTTGTTCCTATGTTGATGCGAATCGAATTACATCTTTAATTATGTGTTTTGTGTTATTAGATTGTCAGAATTGTCCATTTCAAGTCATTTAATCTTTTGTATTTTGTGACAATTAAGCTTTGCCCATATCACGATGCAGTGGCGCAGCGCAACAATTTTATAAAGTATAACCTTTTACAAATTGTTGCGCCGTGTTTGTGCGATATAAAGCATACGTATTGTTCTGTTCCTTAGCTTTTTTATACAAAGTTTAAATACACTAACAACGTGCATTTAAACTTCCACATAGATAATTCATTTTGGTTTTGTCTCAATTTGGTATACCTAGAAATTTATCGTGCAATATTCCGTTATTACTGTGTTGTCTAATGCGGGCCAAGTTTTAATATAAGCATCTAGTTTATTTGTTACAAAAATATCAAAATTCTGCCAATCTAAAGGACTGTTTAAACATACCGACACAAATTGCATATCACGGGATTATGATCTTACATGAATTCTAGGCGCTATCAAGGCTAGCATTCATATAGAGGAACAGGTCCCGGACATGCCACGTTTGTGAATGGACAATGGACAGTCCCTGCTTGCCTATTCGGCGATTTGACGTATCGGAAAATCTATGAAATATAGATGTCGTCAGCTCGTCACCAGGACGTTAAACATTGCATTTTTCTGTATCCACGTGCAGTTTAATTTATTCAACAATTTCCTTCTTATTATTGTAACATTTACATATTTCAGTGATATGATAACAAGTACGTAATTAAAGTTTACCTACATTTTTATAATAGCCAGTATTTGATATTTCCATTATACGCCAGCCAGCTAATTTAATACAAAATGCAACAAGTTCCTAATGAAGAAGACCAAAACATGGAAATTTCAAAAGAATCCATGTTACATTAAGATGCTATCACGGAAAATCATTGTAAACGTTCCTGGCATAAATTCTGGCTCCTAAAACATTCTCGGGACGAGACTTGCTTAAAACTTAATAAGGGTCGGTAGTTAAGTCTAAAACTCCGATGACGTCACATCACCGAGTACGCTCAATGGAAGTGTCGCTGAGGAATCACGCACAACTGGAACATTTGCAATACTCTTTAATAAACTACGTTTTGTAAACTTTCCATAAATAAATGTAATAGATTGACAGTTTGTTCATTACCACCAGGGATTTAAATGAAAAAGCTAAATCTTTTGATGAACTAAATTGTACATCAGGTTATATGTTAACTCGATAACTGGTTACCGCCTGGCTGATCCCAAGTGACTTGCTTTTATGTTACCTTAGATCCAGCCCTTTAAACAAAGCATAAGTGAAGCTGGGTCCCAAAAATTGTCATTTCAAATTCAGGTACATGTAACCTGAGAAATCGTTGTGCTGGTTGCATCCTTACGTACGCTGTGGGGCAGATGACTTTTCTAAAAAGCTTGACGCAGCGAAAGCTACTAAGCTATTCAGCACTTTAAAAAAAGTATTGGCAAATGTTCCTTCTGTGCGTGATGGTTTCCATGGTGACACACAGGTGCTGTCAGACTCAGACACAGGCGCAGCGCGCTTCGCGGTCCGGCCCGTGCAGGAGGAAGACGAGCAAGCCTCGCAGGCCTCCGAAGTAAGCGCTTCCATTCAACCTAACCCCGCGTTTTCACTGCCTAAACGAAATGCCCGCCTTCTCTGTCCTCCTTTATGTCTTCAAAAGGACAATGTCAAAATTGACTCAGCGCTTCTCGCTAAATGGAATTTGAGAAGCGGGCTTGTTGCTTTTGCACGGAAATTTCTGATTTTAGAGATTGTTATATTGTTTACAGAATGAGAAATCGAATAAAGAATCTGTTGTTGTAAGTAAACAATCTTTTATGTTTCAAAGAATGTCTCTTTGGTCACATCTTTTGGCATCATTCAAACACTTCTTTTTATTTTAGAAGTCAAATCGTAACATCTTGGATAGTGGTTTACAAGTTTGGGCAGTAAAATGCGTATAGTTCTAGATGATGTTAGCTCCCACTGAATTGTACGCCGCTGTAATGGCCAACAGGACCGCAAATGGCTGCTCCGACTTGACTCAAATGGCCTGAAAACGAAGCCATGAAAATATTTGTGCACAGCTTTTGTGTGTCGTCTGAGGCAGCACTTCTGTAAAATACATTTGTGTCTTCCATTAGAAGTTTGCATGTTTATGTTGTGAATGTATTTCTGGTTAATAGTATTTTTCATTTTAAAAATAGTATATTACATTTTAAAATCACGTTAGTCAAGCAAAGTTATTATTTAATTAATTGTTGTACACCATACTTGTGTTATTGTTAACGCAGCACTGTTCTGTTTTGTACTGATATTTTATTATTGAAACAAAATCCTTTGTTATTCTCTTGTTTTTTAATTCACTTCCATTTCACGCTACTTATATTTTTAAGACATGTAAGAAAATACCACTGACATTATTTATTGAACATATTGCAAACGTTACATTTCTTGTCAGGACGAGATGGTTCAGTCCGGTCCGGAGGCTGTACCTGAAAAGGAACCAGAGGCCGACTCTGCCTCGACGTCTTCAGGTGGTAGTGTTGCTGGTCCAGAAATAACAGTAATAAGAACCCAGCCACCAGTGACGCCTGTAAGGCAAAAATCTTCAGACAGCAACAGAACGGAACCTAGCGACGAGAAGAAGAGTTAGTATACGATATTTGCTATAATCATTCCTGTTGATGCCAACTGTTAGACTAGTGCTATTGATATAATCTTTATGGATATGTATTATATTACTTTGATTAATTAAATTTATATGAATATCATGTATTACTTAAAACATGTTAGTAGATGATGATATAGATGTTAACTGATTAAATTTTAATGTAGTACCATCATCAACGGACGACGCGTTCTTGCCTGAAGCCCAAGAGATGCCATCAGACCTTCAGAGTCTCAGACCTCGCACCACATCAGCTGGTACCCGACGAACAGCCAACACTCGGCGGTAAGTATTTCTTAATTTTTTTTGTAGGTCAGCTTAAATATTATGGAAATCGTGCAAGGAATCCTGGGTATATGGGTGTTTATTGGTATTTATTCATAGAGTAAGTACTTTGAAAGTTTCTGTGTCATCAATCATTATTTATGCTGGAAGGCATTGACTTGTCATTGGTGGAGGGTGACATTTAGATGAAATAATCAGAAGTACTTACCCTATACCAGAATGGTTCAACTATAAAGTTCCGCTATTGGTCATGAGATGGTTGTTGGTGTATTATCGAAGTACCCATTTGCTAAATTAATTAGAATATGGTATCATCGATTCGTACAAGCATGTATGCTGTTTCGTTTTATTTGGAATTATTCACTTGCCATCCGACCGATACCAATCCGCGTGTATCAACCATCCTTTTATTTCCTCACGAATCGGCAGAGACTATATTATTTTTGTAAAACCAAAATTATCATCATCATGATTGTTTTAATTTAATTTTTGTTACCTTCTTGCATCTGTTAGGAGACGGTTGTGGAAACAGTAAGTCTAATAGAGTCATATGGCGATTGGCTTAGCTTGTATATAGCGTTGTAGCTAGTCGTAGTACTCGATGTGTATCACACACTGTAATAGCTTGTCACACATGAACACTGTCACTTGAATCATTAACAAACTGTTGCACTCTTTCTTTCACTGACATAATGTTATATCACGCAGCTCGATGTATGTGTGACTACTTATGAACGAATTGCGTATTTTCTTTAAACAAATCTTCAATGAAATCTTTCTCACACGTTTGAAGTGGGGTTTTATCGATGCTAGTCTTCTTCTATCTCAGTCAGCTTAAATTCTATCCTCACAACTACTTCTAGCATTTCAGACTATTAATTTACGTCTTCTATACTATCACTCTTCTACTGATAAACTATTTCCATGTTTCGTCTGTTTTTGATTTAAATATTTTTAAAACAAGCTAACACTGGTAAGTTATTAAAGTAACTCAATACTATTAAACTCTATACATTTGGAATACATTACATAACGTTTCCTTTATTTTTATCCAGATACAAGAAATTTCATAATTCTACTCTGATACACTACTTCACCACGTTACTAATCGTCTACGAAAGTGTGATGGTAAAAATTAGACTAAAAATCATCCGAGCCTGTTGTTTAATGCCTTGTGTTCCTCACTATCCTGTTCCAAACATTAACATAGATACAATACAACATTAGCTCCATAGCCAATTTTAGTCTAGTTTTTCCAAATGAATTGGTACCATCTCCTTTAGTGACCTGTCTAGTAATCAATTCAAATTCAAAAATTCAAATTCAAAATAGTTAAAGTTATAGTCTAATGGTTTTATGAGATGCTTATCCTAAACGTGAGAACTATAAACGAATTCTGTGAGCTGGTATTGAGTAACCTGTAACAACAGCAATAATTGTCAAATTGTTATCCAATAACAGCTTATTGGGCATGATGATCGACTTATGCCCCCATTTATTTCATAAAACTCTTGTGACTATGTTACATTGACTACCCGGTGGCTTTACGGGTCAGTCGATTACTGTACATTTTTAGATGGTTACCTAAAGAGTAATACAGTGCTTGTACTCAGTATTCCTTATGATCAACCTCATTACCATTCAAAATACTTCCTCAGGCGCTCTGAGGGCGGAAATGACTGCGGTATGGGTGGGCATCACTCCACCCAACATCTGGCGCCGCGCAGGCAACATAGCCAGACGCACTCTGAGCCCGACAACTCTGCCGTCGATGCCGGCTCCGTGCACAACTCCATCACTGGTGAGTTTGAGTTGCTATTGCCCAGGGACTGCTACATAGACGGGCATCGCTTCCCCCAGCAATAGGCGCCTCGCAGGTAGCACCAGCCATACATAGTCTGAGCTCGACAATTCTGCGGTCAACGCCGGCTCCGTGCACAACTCCATCACTGGTGAGTTTGAGTTGATATTGGCCAACGACTGCGACGTGGATGGACGCCACTCCATCCAGCCCCTGATACCTCGCAGGCAGCGCACAGCCAGTCACACTCCGAGCCCGACAACTCTGCCGTCGATGCCGGCTCCGTGCACAACTCCATCATTGGTGAGTTTGAGTTGATATTGGCCAGGGACCGCTGCATAGACGGGCATCGCTTCCCCCAGCACTAGGCACCTCGCAGGTAGCACCAGCCATACATAGTCTAAGCTCGACATTCTGCGGTCAACACCGGCTCTGTGCACAACTCCATCACTGGTGAGTTTGAGTGGATATTGGCCAGGGACTGCGACGTGGATGGACGCCACTCCATCCAGCCCCTGACAACTCGCAGGCAGCACAACCAGACACTCCGAGCCCGACAACTCTGCCGTCGATGCCGGCTCCGTGCACAACTCCATCACTGGTGAGTTTGAGTTGCTATTGCCCAGTGACTGCTACATAGACGGGCATCGCTTCCCCCAGCAATAGGCGCCTCGCAGGTAGCACCAGCCATACATAGTCTGAGTTCGACAATTCTGCGGTCAACGCCGGCTCCGTGCACAACTCCATTACTGGTGAGTTTGAGTTGATATTGCCCAACGACTGTGACATGGATGGACGCCACTCCGCCCAGCCCCTGACACCTCGCAGGCAGCACAACCAGACACACTCCGAGCCCGACAACTCTGCCGTCGATGCCGGCTCCGTGCATAACTCCATCACTGGTGAGTTTGAGTTGATATTGGCCAGGGACTGCTGCATGGACGGGCATCACTTCCCCAAGCACTAGGCCCCTCGCAGGTAGCACCAGCCATACATAGTCTGAGCTCGACAATTCTGCGGTCAACGCCGGCTCCGTGCACAACTCCATCACTGGTGAGTTTGAGTTGATATTGGCCAACGACTGTGACATGGATGGACGCCACTCCATCCAGCCCCTGACAACTCGCAAGCAGCACAACCAGACACACACTCCGAGCCCGACAACTCTGCCTTCGATGCCGGCTCCGTGCATAACTCCATCACTGGTGAGTTTGAGTTGATATTGGCCAGGGACTGCTGCATGGACGGGCGTCACTTCACCCAGCACTAGGCGCCTCGCAGGTAGCACCAGCCATACATACTCCGAGCTCGACAATTCTGCGGTCAACGCCGGCTCCGTGCACAACTCCTTCACACTAGTAAAGGAGTTGTGAATTTGAATACTGGTGACTTTAGCTGTTTTATGACAATATTACGAAAAAAAATTAAGGACGTGCAGTCCTCCATAGGCGTAGAAGAACGACAGAAGATGGAACAAACCAATATTTACCCAGAGGCTTTTGTCTCTATTCAGAGAAAGTCAAAGTCAAAGATTTTTATTCATAATTGGATACATGTATCTTTTTTTTTGAACGTCATATTTGTATTTGTTATATTTGTTAAATTTATGCATAATCGAAATACTACTAGCGTTTCGCAACGACCACTGGTGAGAAGAATACGCCGAAAGAAACTCAATCCAGACTTGGTCCCTATGTGCCTGAAGGGCTCCGATTACATTGTTTACATGTATTATATCATTAAATAAATTTATATTAATTGCCAAGCATTTTTATCAATTATATAATCAGCAATGCAATAATATGCTTTTTTTTACTAATGAGTATTTTACAGTCGCTTTAAACTTAAGTATAGGCAGACCTAATATTTCTGCAGGAATTTTATTATAGAAGCGTTCTCCTAGACCCAGAAATGAATCCATAGTTTTCAGCAATCGCAAAACTGGTGTAGCTAATTTATTTTTATTTCTCGTGTTTCGATCATGAATATCACTATTTTTCTTATATAAATCAAGATTATGGCGCACAAACATAATATTCGTAAATATATACTGAGAAGGTAATGTTAAAATATTTATATATTTAAACAATTCTTTAAGAGATTCTCTAGCACCAAGGTTATATATAGATCTGATAGCGCGTTTCTGCAGTACAAATATGGTGTTTACTTCTGCAGCGTTACCCCATAGTAAAATTCCGTAAGACATAACACTATGAATATAACTGAAATATACTAAACGCGCAGTATCAACATCGGTCAGTTGTCTAATTCTCCTAACAGCATAAGCAGCAGAACTAAGTTTACCCGCTAACGTAGTAACATGGGCACCCCATTGAAGAGATTCAAGAGCTAGTCTTTTACACGCGGCAAACGATTTTATCTGACAGTTAAAACTTGCTGCTTAGCGGTGACAGCATTTCATCATCATCATATCTGCCGCAAGAAGTCCACTGCTGGACATAGGCCTCCCCCTAAAATTTCCAATACGACCGGTTGAAAGCGGCCTGCATCCAGCGTCTTCCTGCGACCTTAGTGAGGTCATCCGACCATCTGGTTGGTAGATGTCCGACGCTGCGTTTGCCGATGCGTGGTCGCCATTCGAGAACCCTTCTGCCCCATCGGCCATCGGTTCTACGCGCTATGTGCCCCGCCCACTGCTACTTCAAAGAGCTAATCCGCTGAGCTATGTCGGTGACCTTCGTTCTCTTACAAATCTCCTTTCTGATTCGATCTCGCAGAGAAACACCGAGCATAGCTCTCTCCATAGCTCTTTGAGCGACTTTGAGCTTTCTTATGAGGCCCATAGTAAGGGACCACGTTTCGGACCCGTAAGTCATCACTGGTAACACACATTGATTATAGACTTTCGTCTTTAGGCACTGAGGTATTATGGACGAGAAGACACCACGGAGCTTCCCGAACGCTGCCCAGCCGAGTCGGATTCGACGAAAGACCTCGTCCTCAAAGCTGGAACTTCCAACCTGGATCAAATGACCCAAGTAGACATATTCGTCCACAGCTTCAAGGATGGAGTTCCCAACAGATACTGGTGAAGGCACAACATGGACATTCGACATTATTTTCGTCTTGTCCATGTTCATTTTAAGGCCCACTTGTTGGGAAACTCCGTTGAGGTCATTGAGCATAGTACTTAAGTCCTCCAGCGTCCCCGCCATAACAACGATGTCATCAGCAAATCGAAGGTGAGTGATATACTCGCCATTGATGTTGATGCCAAGTCCTTCCCATTCCAGGAGCTTAAAGGCATCCTCCAGAGCAGCGGTAAACAGTTTTGGAGATATCACGTCTCCCTGTCTTACGCCTAGCTGCAATGGTATAGCCCTCGTGTTCTGCTCCTGTACTCGAACTGACATACTGGCGTTTCTGTATAAGCACTTCAACACTTCGATATACCGATGGTCGATGCGGCATCGCTGAAGGGACTGAAGCACGGCCCATACTTCGATCGAATCAAGGGCTTTCTCATAGTCCACAAACGCTAAGCATAATGGCCGGTTATACTCTCTAGTCTTCTGTATAACCTGCCGCAGCGTATGGATGTGGTCTATGGTACTGTAGCCTTTTCGGAAACCGGCTTGTTCGGGAGGTTGGAAGGCATCGAGCCTGTTCGTGAGACGATTCGTGATCACCCTCGAAAACAGCTTATAGACGTGGCTCAGGAGTGTGATGGGTCTGTAGTTCTTCAGTAGAGTATTATCACCCTTTTTGAAGAACAAAACCACCACACCCCTGTTCCACGCCTCTGGCGTAATACCCTCGAACAGGACGGAATGAAAGAGCCTCTGAAGGACTTTCAGCACCGGAGTTCCGCCCGCTTTCAGAAGCTCTGCTGTAATTCCGTCTTCGCCCGGCGCCTTGTTGTTCTTAAGCTGTTTGAGGGCAATCCTAATCTCGTAAGGCTGATGTGACAGCATAAGTCTTCAGCTTTTTAGATGCCAGCTTAAGGAATCAGAGGGTAATGGAAAGCGCATCTATTTTTACACAACTGCGATAATCCTAAAAGGAGCTACATATGTGTTAGTATGTTTGTTCCTATATCTTATTATAACTACATAACAGCTCAAAGGATTTTGATAAATGGCCTTTATTAGATTGATATTCATGGCGCGAGTAGATATGACTCTTTAAAGTGTGAATTTTTTTTCTAGGATCTTGAGTATTACCTTGAAAAATATTTACAACTTATATGAGAGAGTTATTGCCTTTTTTTATAAAATGACTTAATTACCTTAAGTGAGTATTTTTATTTAGGTACATATACAAGTTACCTATTTTAAGGTTTGTAAGTTCTATAATAAAATAAAATAAATCCACATAAATATACCAAAAACTAATATCTCACGGTCGAATAAATTTACTTGTGAATGTCAAAAGGCTTGTCCCAATGTCGTCTTATTGTTTTATTCTCATACTATATTCTAGACTGGCTTACAACTCGAAATTACATCTAAATTTCAGATTTCATAAATGAACGGATTCAGAGCATTAGTGGGAGTGTTTTGTGAATTAGGAGCTTTCATTGCGTATGAAAAGCATTAGTACGCCGTCTATATACAATATTAGCAATAGTAAGTTGTATTGCGATTCTCTTACTAAGGTTGGCTATTTCTGTAGAAGATTTAGAGTAAATCCCATTGGAGATATTTTTTTTCTTTCTATTTGGCCATCAAACTTCATTCAGAAGCTTATTTTAGCCAGTGTCTAGTTTGTAGTGAAATGATAGTGTAATTCATTTCGCTGATTCGACGGAGCCTCGGTGATAATTCCCACGAATCCACTTGATCATAAACGGCGCAACGAGGCGAGCGAACACCAGCCCATTAAGTCAATCTCACTACAGCCGCACCATGACACTTTATTTTAGTTGTTCTATACATTGTTCATAAACATGGGCATCTATAACATCAAATTACACCGATTTCACATCAAAAACTCCACTGGAAACAATTTGCAAAGCAATCCAAAACAAAAACCGTGCAGTCTGTCGAAATTCCCGCCAAGAACTCCCCTTTGGAGATAACTCAGGTAAAGCTTATAACTTTTTAATGCAAGTTCGATGTCACGATTTGTTAAGAGTACTTAAACTAACTAAACACACTTGTAATTACCTGTCTATCAATATTGCAATTTTATTTTTATTTATTAAATTAATTCAATCTTCTATTCTGGTCTGGGTGAAAAAGAAAAACGTAGAATCTGTCTCTGCACGCGAAGGGAGCGCAGATCGCAAAAGCCGATCGAATAGGCGAAAATCCGCGGAATCATGTTAGTAGGTGATGCGGGTAGCAACCCATAACTATTTTGATTCCGTTTTCCACATAAATGCCCAACAAAGCTTTAAGGTCATCAAGACCTGGGCTCTGTCTACCCCGGAAGAGAAAAAGACGTGATAGTATATATAAATAATATCTAGATGTGAATGTTGACGATTACATATTTCTATAACATCATTTCTTGGACTAAGTGATATTGTATTCAAAAGATAAAGTACAAAGATACTTAAGCAGATGAAGTTACCGTCTTACGTGCTGGGTGAAAAGGTTATGAAAATTGTCTATTCCCGAACAGTTTTCTAGTAAAATGGAGTACGGCTTATGCTAAAGTGCTATTTTCATATGTTTGAGTGCATCAGTAGTGATTTCTTTCTAATCTACATTTGACGTAATCGAATTCACTACTCAGTCCATGTTATTAAGGTTCTGTAAAAATACAATTTGTCAAAGTTCATGTTAAACATTATTAGGTATTTAAAATGAGATACATCTCTTTTTAAACGTCATATTTTTCTTTCCTATTTTTTGTATACATATATGCAAAAGCGAAGTAGGTAGGTACTACTTACTGGCGTTTAGGAATGATCATTGGTAAGAAAAATACGCCGTACTCAATGCAGCCTTGGTCCCTACGTGCCTGAAGGGCCCTGATTACATTGTTTTACAATTATTTAAGATACAATTATTGATTATATTAATTAATTTGATTATATGTATCAAATATTTTTTCCCACGCATTTTTATCAGTTCAATACAATAATAAGCGTTTTTTATTAACTGACTTTTTTTACAGTCGTTTTAAACTTAAATAAAGGCAGACCTAATATTTCAGCTGGAATTTAAGTATAGAAGCGTACCTATTCCGAGACCCAGAAATCAATCCATAGTTTTCTGCAATTTATGTATAGGTATTACTTTTTTTTGTTATGAATTGAATTGGAACTTCCAATATGATCAAAGTTTATCTAATCACTAACGTAGACCAAGATTTAATCTGATAAATACGCTTGTCTGACGACCTCTGTTGCTTGATGAGTTTCGGTATTATCACCCAGTCTATCCCCCCAGGTTGTTCTTTACCCTTTACTGGTTACCCTTTACCCGGTTGTTCTCTTCTGCCGGTCGAATTTTACAACCGATTTTTTTAAATCTTGTGAGATGGTACAATGATTACTAGATTTTTAGTTTTTTTTTTTTACTAGATTTTGGATTAGGCTTTTGTCTCCCATCTCACCTGATGGTAAGTGACGATGAAGACGAGGATTTTTTTCAGAATGGTCGATTGGCACCTAAGGCCGAAGCCCCATTAGGCTTTATGTTCCTTAGAACCATTGTGAGTTCTCTGTGAAGTAAGTCTCGCGAGGACTACACCACACAGAGCCATTTGTAATATTAGTCTAAAAGTCACTGTCAATGTTCACGAATGGATAACACCTCGCGTCATATTATTATTATTTATTATTCAATAACATATACATAAATTTGGTGTTAACAATTGTTCTACTAAACTATTTTATAGTTTATCTGAAGAATCCAAAGATGTACAAACATTTACAATGGAGTGCTAATAATACTTCTTATGAAAGTAAATACTACAGTTAAATGAAATAAAGGAACAAAGTATAATCCGCGACTTCCGACAAATAAGAAAATCAGTATTCACAAGTACCTACAGGGCCAAAACGTCGGATTCTAAATTAGGTGACACCTTTTGCCATATATTATCTCCCTAAAGAACAGCTGCTTTACCAGGTCGATCTGGCTGGGAAGCGACGGGCGGCGCGGCGGGCGTGCCCGGCCGGACTAGAGTCGGGGCTCCCCCGAGGTCCCTGCTACTTGCCATGCACGAGTATACGAGCATCACGGACGAGCTGGAGACAGTGTATGGGCTGTTCTCGCCTCCTCACACTCCGAGGTAAGCCGTTTTAAAGTATTTTACTAGTCTTGGTTTTTTATATACAGGTTGAAATTTAATTCATTAGCTCGCATATCCCTATGGGCTCATTTTCCAGGAAATCTTGAATCTTGTACAAAACAACTTTTCCAAATAAGGAGGATGGAACAAGGAATTTATGTATAACTAGCGACCCGCCCCAGCTTTGCACGGGTGCAATGTAAATACCAATATGAGTTACCTACTATAATATGTATGTATGATACATACATACATGAAATTGAATTCATTAGCAAACGTTTCAGGAGTGACTCAGACCACGAATCTGAACAACTTTCATTATGGGACCAACTCCGGAATAGCCCAATTTTTTGGGCTATTTCGGAATTAGCTGTTCCATAGGTTGTGGCCAAGTATTAGATATTCCACTTTTGTATGAAAGAGCGGATAATTTTTTCATGATGTCGAATTTGGTCTCATAATGAAAGTTGTTCAGATTCGTGGTCTGAGTCACTCCTTAAACGTTTTTCTAGTGAATTCAATTTCCTGTATAACAATGACATTATAGTACATATTTAAATAGTTTTAAAGTTATAAGGCAAGTATTACAAAGTGCAGTAAGCAACAGATCAAACACTGGGAAGTTACCGCTTTGTATATCCAATTAAACTTTATCCAGTGTATGCTGAAGACTTGTACTTCAACTGTTGTCCACTGCAACTGTAAAATAAAGTTTCTTATTCATATAGTATGGTTTTACAGATAGACAAAGTATTTTGCTAAAAAATCTGAAAACGAATTGGAATGTTATAATTTAATACAAAACAAAAATGTTTTCTTGTAATAAAGCCGGTGCAGCCTTACATTTATGATTTGTGTGTTGATTCGATAAAATTATATTATCTCAGGAAAAAATATAAGGGTTAAAGGTAAATGCTTAATGTGAAAAGGTGAAATCCAAAGCCGGCGTTCTATGAAATATCGCGTTTATTTTGACGCTAAAATAAACGCGATATTTCATAAATATATTTTTAAAAGGTATAAATATTGTTTTATAAAAAAATAACTCCCATATGTTCATAAAGTATTAAATAGTAAAGACATTGGCCAATTTGTATAAATAAATACTTTAATAATTATTGAGCAATATTGACCTCCGAATTAACTTTTATTCAAAAATTGCAATTTTAGAGGCAACTTTGACTATGGAGATCGCTTCGGTTTCCGACAGTTCCTCATTAACATTATTTTTTTTTAGAATAATACAAAATTTTTGGCAAATTAGTTGTTTTTGAAACAAAAAAAAAAGTTATAAGCGGCGTTTACCCGTCGCCTGAAATATCTGCTTTGGATGGCATTTCACCTTAACATTTACAATGCTATTCTGACATACTCTTAGTAAAAAGTCATAGCCGGATCGAATCCTGCCCGCGATATTTTCACCATATCTTATTTCTTCACAATTATTTACGTCGATTTTTGTTCTCATGTTAACAAAATTATTATTATGAAATGTAATTAGTCTATTTCGTCGGTATATCTTCTTCCATGCTGGTCTGGGAGAAAAGAAAAAACGTAGAATGTGCCAGCTGCTTCTCTTCCCGCGTAGATCGTAAAAGCTGATCGAGGGATTGGGCTAAAATCGGCGATGCGGCTAGCAAATTTCACTATTTGATTCCGTTTTCATCTACACGCCCTCCAATATGCTAAATGTGGCCATAATGTCTTATAGACCTAGGCTCTGTCTAACCCGCAAGGGAAAAAAATGTGATACTATGTCGGTATATCTGATGACAAGCTACGAACAAATGCACCACACCTGCAACAGCACCTCAATTGCATTCATTTCGATATTTAACTACAACATGAATAACATAAATAACTCATCATGCGTTCACTGCATCTTCACCAATTAACTTTGTATTTTCAAATTTTTATGAAGGATGGCTTCTGATAAAACAGGTTATACCTATACAAGATGTTAGAGTACACACGGTTGTCCATCAAAGTATCAAATCGGCTAGTCAAAATGAACAACATTTCCGATAGGACCAATGCTAAAAACTCAAGAAAAATCGATATTTTCATACAATGGCCAGCCGAATGCTTTTGTATTGTTCTCATAGGAAAAGTTGTTCATTTTGACGGCCTGATGTGGTGGTTTGAAGGACAACGGTGTTTACCCTAAAAAATTTTATACCGGCAGATCTTGGAATCAGAATCACTAATATTAGCATATTAGCGGACCAGTCTAACTGCAACTGGGAAAATACTCAGATCAGGAAGAAATCAGGGCTACTAATAACTCCTTTCTAGTAAGGTCACAAGCTAAGATCACAGCAGTTATGACGATAACATTCTTGGTAATCAGTAATGTTATAGAATGTTATCGGTGTTACACATTGTTTTAACGTTATATAACTGTGTGTAGGAGCACCTACAAAAACATAATAATAAAGAAAAAGAGGAAAACATATAAAATGTTGGCCTCTTCTCATACAAATTCACCGATCAGCCGTCGAATTTTTATGCGAAGTTTTTTTTGTTATTTACCTTTTTATTGTGATTCTGTATTATATTAGCTATTCTGATTCCGAGACTAAAATATTGCCAAAAGGTTCAAGCCTTCGACACATCCTATATTTCTTATTAAATTTATTAAAGACCCACCAAGTTTTTTATTCCAATGTTCCAATGCATAAATTACAGAACGCATATCTTTAGAAATATCCGTTGGCACAAAAATCTTTGGGTCTATTTTTTTTTTTTTCACTTAGCATCAAGCCCGCACTCAAAATTCACAATTAATCTAGGACACCAATCACGTCGCGTCTGCTCTCCCCTGCCAGGGCCGCCTCGCCGTCTGTCAGACGTCGCCACGCCAGCGAAATGTCCAACCCTGAGTTCGCCCTCTTCATGGAGAAGGAGCATCTTCGTGGTGCTGAAGAAGATGACTATATCATGATGGAGAATCTTATTCAGAGGCGGTAAGTGTGTTATTTCTTCGTTTCATATTTACTAACATTGCATAAGCGTATCTTCATAAACTAAGTATAATTGATTTATTAAGAATTTCTACAACGATTTATGTATCCCAAATGTGGTTCTGTGGTCATTAAAAAATAATTGTTAAATTGTTGTTCTCAATACAATTTATTATAAGTATTTTATTCTGATTTTTCAATACCACCACGAGTATAATTAATTTTTCTGATTCAGTTATCTAAATCACTGATTCTATTATTTGTATTTCTGTATGTGTAAGATTTACTTTCGTGTTGTGTACAGTCACCTGCCAAAGTCCATACATAGTCTTAATGTCTTAAAATCAATTGCACTGATAAGGAAGGCAATACATAGATACTCGTGAATATTTATCAATATCATGAAATATTATGCCATATACATTAAGTTGAAATTGGTGTAATTTTAAATAGTATCCGTAACTACACCCTTGTTTAGCAATTTCTGGACTTTTGCAGATCTTTTTAAGACTGTACATCACAGATAAAGTCTACGCAGTTAACTCAGAATTAAATTCATACTGTGTGGCTTACATTTGTTTAATCCTGAAGGTATATTTACCTGTAAATTCACAACTTTGTTGATTAATATTCAAAAATTTTAGTCAATTCAATTCAAATTCATAAACCTAATGATATTCTGATGCACAACGTGAAAAATTCTATATTAGATGCATATTTTCATGCCATGGTGAAGGGACTTTTATGTGCTGACTGCTGGATTGCTTTGGTTGTCGTTTTACATCACATTATCCGTGTCTCACCGAGATCGCTTTAGTTAAGCAAACAGCGATTCCAATAGCAATATAGGTATTAGATAGCTTTGCAATTGAAAATTTCCAATGCTGCACGCTTATAACCGCCGAATAGATACGACCGATTTCAAATTGGAAAAGCGTATTTTGTTGAACGTGAAATTATTAAATCGATATAACGTACTAGATTTGCTTTTGTCTATTACATAACTGCAAGTCTATAGTACTAAGGATGTTTGTAGTGCAGATGGTTAAGATAGTGTGAAAGCATACCACAATATAAAATGTTTCGTTCACAAAAATTGTTCTTACAAATAGATAATGCTTGTGTCAGACAAGTTAACGATACTATATTTTATAATAGATACTTATATAGACATGACTTACCGAGAGACATGGAGAGTACTCCACCGACAAGAACACAGTTCTTAAATTATAGATAGATAGACTTATATAGATAAACATCCAAGACCCAGGTCAATCTGATAAAGATCGTTATCCATCATGACCTGACCGGGGATCGAACCCGGCCACTCTCGTGTCGCAAGCTGGCGTGTTTACCACTGCGCCACGGAGCTCGGCAAAATATTTAAAAAAAGAATTAAATCCTAATTCACTGATGGTCTACTACGGTATAAATCACAAAACATGGTTACAGGAAGCGAAGTTGGCCTAGGAAGCGTCGGATAGTCAAGATTCGATAAGAAATAGGCTATGGAAGTAAAATATGGAACCAAACCAAATATGGACTAACCTCCATAAAGGAATGCGGAAGCCCTTTTCCCTGCAGCATATGTTAGTAAACGTTCGGGGGGCATGTATAGCCCGAGGGCCCGTATCATTGATACGGCTGATACGGCGGTAGCTACGCCCCTGGGACTTCTCCTTGTATCGGTTTGAAATCGGTCCACGGCTTACTTTTACTAATGCAGCATCAGCAATGAATTATCATTCATCCAGGAGTCCTAACCACTTTGAACACCGAAAAGACACCGACATGTTAGCGATGCGAAGTTTAACGGATCCATAAATATCAAGTGCGCTATTATCCTTATGTTTAAGGGCCCGTCGTACTACACTGCTTTTCGTGATTGTCTGTAATATCAATAATAATGAAATACTCAAGTTGAAATAAAAATGCAGCTAAGTTCAGGACTAACTCTGGTTCTGGTTCTGACTCAAAAACACGAGTGCGTAAAATTTTCTCGATAGAAAAAATTGCAAAGTTGCCTCCAAATCACGTCTAATTTATTCGGTATACAGCATTATTCACCAAATACATTAAAATTAACCTTCAAACTTTAGAATAACCCTTGAATATTCTTTAAAAATAAAAATATCAAAGCAGCCAACGTGTTTAGATCATCCGCGTTTGTACCGCCACGCCGCCTGGCCTATGGCGGGCCCTTAAGGACCGAAAACATGATTAATCATTTGTACCTTAATGCGCACAAACTACTTATAAAATCGTGACTTGTGTTCGTGAGCATTGCTATCAAAATTGCTATTGTGAACTTCTACTTGCAAAGAATCCTAAACTTAAAACTACAACCAGCCAATCTGCCAGTAGCCTAGAATTGGGGTGTGTGCTGGACAGATACGACGAGGAGAGTGGGGAAGCAGAGGACGGGGGGGAGGTGAGCGGGATCAGCATTAGCGTGTGCGTGAACACCAGTGGGGAAGAGCCCTCGACGCATCAGCACCAGACCACTACGACAACGCTGTTGACTGTCAGTGATAGAAGACTGCCTCATCAAAGGTATGTATTCATCATAATTCATCATTAGGGTTCCGTACCCAAAGGGTAAAAACGGAACCCTATTAATATCGCTCCGCTGTCCGTCTGTCTGTCCGTCTGTCACCAGGCTGTATCTCATGAACCGTGATAGTTAACGTTTGAAATTTTCACATATGATGTATTTCTGTTGGCGCTATAACAACAAATACTACAAAATTGAATTAAATAAATATTTAAGGGGGCTCCCATACTACAAACGTGATTTTGCTTGTTTTTGCTCGTTATTGATAACGGCAACAGGTAGATACTTGAAATATTCACAGAATATTTAGTTATATATTCACTTTGAATAATTAAATAAAAATAATTTTAAAGGGGGGCTCCCCTTTAAAACTGTTTTTTTTTAATTACTTTTTTGCCGTTTTCATAGATAACGGTACGGAACCCTTCGGGCGCGAGTTCGACTCGCACTTGGCCGGTTTTTTTATTCATCATCCCAGCCGTTACATCCACTGCTGAACAAAAGCCTCTCCCAAGGATTTTTCGTTCCATAGGAGGATATTGCCATACTCACAACGCTTGACAGGCAGGTTGGCGAGCGCAGTTTTCTTGGCTTCTTATGCTTCCGACTCTGCTGCTTATTGAAAGCATTTTGAAGCTGGGAAAGGATGGTAATTTGTTTGAAGGGAATCTTCTTCTTCTTATCGTGTCGACTCGGGCGAATTAAATTTGTGTTGACCAAAACTCTGCCACTGAGACAGCGTTATCAGTAGCATTGTATAGGTCCTCGCGTATGCAGGTCGTAGGACACGCAGGGCAAGACAACAGGTGTGCCATGGTCTGAGGAGTTGCACCACATGGACAGGAAATATCAGAGCTGTAACCCCACCTTCATGTTCTCCTTGCTTCGGCCGACTTGAGTCCGGAGTCTGTTCAAGGACTTCCATGTAGCCCAAGGTAGATCATGACCGGGAGGGAGATGCTCCATCAACGGGATGATAGACGCTGTTGGATATTTGAAGGGAATGAAGGGATACTACTTTTTGGATTCGGATGAATGGGGGAAAGCAAGTAGCAGCTCGGAAGGCCGCACGCGCGTACACGATGCCATACCTGCAGCCACCGGAGAGGCAGTTAAGAATGACATCTCTGACCACCACATGTATTCAAATTTCGTAATTTCTTTCTGTTTAATTTTAGATTTCAAGTTACAGGCAACATAAACTTCGCTCGGTATTTGAAAATTAGTCTGGGAGTCTCTTATGTATAGTAACCTATTGGTCTTTGACAGACGATCGAACTTAAGTATCAACTTCCATTTTTCAATCGATTTCAAAAAATAGGGAGGTTCTCAAGTCGTCAGAATCCTTTGTGTCAGTATACATACTTATACAGGTAGTAACCTATTGGTCTTTGACAGACGATCGAACATAAGTATCAACTTCCATTTTTCAATCGATTTCAAAAAATAGGGATGTTCTCAAGTCGTCAGAATCCTTTGTGTCAGTATACATACTTATACAGGTAGTAACCTATTGGTCTTTGACAGACGATCGAACTTAAGTATCAACTTCCATTTTTTAATCGATTTCATAAAATAGGGAGGTTCTCAAGTCGTCAGAATCCTTTGTGTCAGTATACATACTTATACAGGTGCCGTCAGGTGATGCCTGGACCAATTAGATTTTTGAAGTGAAAGTAAGTATAAAATATTAAACTCGCGTCAGGACACGTGATCTGATCGAAAATTCGTAAGACGACCTGAGACCGCCGGCGCGGCGTAGGAGAGGAAGTAATATCCCCCTCTCTTTCTACCGTGTGGAGTTTCCCCTTCTGCTGGCACTCCCGGAGTGCAACCTGTTGCTTTTTTATCTAAAAGGTTGGTCTCATTAAACTTTCATCGAAATCGATTCAGTACTTTAGCTGAAGTCAGTTTATAAGTTAAAAAAATAAATAAGACTTCGATCGTATAACACACAATGCATGATCAACTCTCGTATCGTAATATCATAATTATTTACAATGAAAAAAAATATTATGTGTAGGAAACTCATGATATATATTAAATACCTACTTCGTTTTATAGATTTTTAGGGTTACAAGGCACTATAGTTTCGCCATGACCGCTTGTCTGTCATGCCACTTGCGGTCACCCATCACAGTGGGGACTGCGCCCAGCTTTGCTTAACAAAAGTCGTAGAACAAATATTGTTGTTTATGATTATGATGTTAGCAATCTATTCCTGTGAGGTTTTAGTGTATTTCAAATAACCCTGTATTTTTGGAAAGTATTTCATGTCATCGCCCGTTTATTGGTACCTTTTTAATTTCAAATTTCGACCTAGAACTAGAACGAATAATATACATTATTATTATATTCACACTCAATTTGTTCTCGAAACAGGCATTCGCTGCGAAGATCTTCAGCGATCGACAGTCGCGAGCTGCCGTCTCCCCTGCAGCCTCTACTGGGAAACGACACTTGTGGTGAAGTCTCGCTTCCAGTGCCGAGGCAACCCTCAGGTATCTTTAAATTTTTTATTTATTTACCTTTACACACGGAGCAGTGTAAAGCCAAAGTCGTCATATTCTAAAACCTCTTGGAACTCGTGACGTGTCGTAAGTATTGCTATATTAAAGTCCATTTAGAATTCCGGCGCACCTTATTGCTTTTCCATGTTACTTTATAATGTACTCGTAGCACTGGGTTTCTCAAAGTGGGGTATGCGAACCCTCTTTGGTTCGTTAAGTATACATACATATATAAGTATGTATTGGGTGTGCGACAAGATTAACGTAGTGGTGGATAACTGTTACAGACGTGCGGCATGTACGATCGGATTATGAGTTATGAGATAAGTATCCAGGTATACGCACTCTCGCACAAAGCGATGCAATGTGAGACTGGATTTTTCACATCTGGTCGTGATAAAGACGAAATACTAAAATGATTGTTAAAATATCTCCTAAAATAGACTTAATTTGCAACAAAAAATAATTCCACCTTTTGTTTATTTAATAGATATATATTTTCAAGGGAGATGGGAAACTTTAACAGGGGTACACTGTGGCATAAGTTTGAGAAACCCTGAAAAAGCATTATACGATATTGCACATTCTGAGTTCCAATGCAGGTTATAGGAAACTAGCTTGCATTTTCAATATTTCAACTATATTACGAAATACACCTAAGTTCAGCTTGCATACTTTCATAAAAGGGTAATTTTAATTTATTTAAGAGTAAGTACCACACTCTCACAGAAAATCGACGTTTGAGTAGGAGCTTTACCGCTTCTACGCTTCGTTCGGTGAGTGAGAGGGCCGGAGGCCCATCCTTCCCCCATTTCCTCCCCCCATATCCTTTCCCAACTCCTTTCAAGGCCGGCAACGCTCCTGTTACACCTTGGTGTTGCAGTTGTCCATGGGCGGCGCTGGTCGTTTACCATCAGGTGACTTGCTTGCTCGTTTGCCGCCCAATAACATAAAAAACAAATAACTCAACGCGCCCTTCCTTTGGGACCAATGCTGCGAAATAAAAAAACTATATCCTTAACATTTTTAAATGTCGAAATATATCGAGTTCCCAGCTTTAGTCCCATACCAGAAACTATGTACTCATCCACGGCTGAGTACGAGAACTCTGTCCATATCTGGACCGTATTACTTGGATGTGTTGCTTGCGTAAACTTTTTTATGATTCTTTTATTTCTATTTCCTGTGGCAGGCGACACAAACGCGTCCAGTGAGCTGTCACTATCTCACATGGTGAGCGAGAACCTGCCTCCGCGGCCCTCCATCGTACTGGACTCGTCACAACTACCGCGCCAGCGCTCGGCCGAGCAGCCACAGCAGCCGCAGCCACCCACGCCAGCTCGCCCTGAAACTATGTGCTAAGCTTGGTGAGATATCTTTAATTCTTAGATACAGGGAAATAGAACATGATGGCCTGATGTCTCCTATCTAACATGGTAATCAGAACCAGCCCCGTACCTCTCTCTCAATCGTGTTGGACTAGTCGTGCCGTGCCTGCACTTGTCTGCAAAGCAGCCACAGCCATCCACGCCAGTAGGCAAGTAGCCCAGTAACTATGTATTAACTTCGTAAAATATTAAAATCGAAAATATGTGATGAACAAATTTCGCCACAGGTAGGATTTGAACCTACAACCTTCGACATCTAGCCCGTCGATGCTCTCAACCACTGAGCTGCCCCATATAACATAGATACGGCAGCACAAAAGCAGACCACAAACAAAACTTTACATTACACAGCAGTGTCAATGTGTGAGTCTGAGTTATCACTCAGGGTCGCCACTGCAGAATAAATACAATCGTCACGGATTGTGCTAGCAACAGTAGCAGCTAACCCTGTTTTTCAAAGCTAACAAAAACACCCAGGGAACGGGGGAGAGGTACGGGGCATTATGTTATGTACATTACTACTTATATTAATTATATGCCTACGTCATGTGCAGAGCATTGTGGTCTCTCCTATCTATCATAGGAGAGTTGCCTCAGCTACCGTGCCATTGCTCGAACGACCTTACAACCTTATTGATACTATGAAATTATAAAGTAATTTGTGCTTTTATTTACCATATGCACTCAAAAAATCAACAAATAGAAGTAAGGGTTATTTCTGAGAGAAATCTCAAATTTAATACTAGTTTAGCTCAGTGCAAGTTTTCAAAAGCTACAGTAGATCTATTAATCGCACTATACTTGCCTCAGATTTTGTTTATCTATTCATTTCCTAGTTCTTTATGATATATAAATAAGACGATAAAATTACTTATATTTTCTTATGCTACCAAGACAGAATTTCATTTTTCCTTGAACGCTTTTCTCAGCTGTATCATATAATAACACGAATCATCTTTTATTCAGGTTACACCAACTCCAGATGTTACGAATCCAGGAAACCCGGACGAGTGAATCTGCGAAGCATAATCGTAATAATAAAAACACCAAAAATGTTAATGTTTACCGTTTTGAGAGAACTTTTCCCGTTCCCATTGAGAAGGCCGTTTTGGAACCCCTTTTCACTGTTAAACCTTTAGATCGACGTACTTTGTTACCTCTGTATCTTCAAGAACTGCTAGTAGACTGACCTATAACTAACCATATCGACCTTGGATTTCATACTTTATGACTTAGGATTGTTAGCATCGTAATTAATGAAGGTAAACGAATTAGGTGACTTTAATATATTTGTTGCAGGGAAATTGTGGAATCCGGAATTTTGTGAAATCCCTAGGATAATATATGAAAGTGATTTCTGATACCCGAATCATATAAACTTTGATACTCCGATCGCCTAATTTTTATGTTTCTTTACAGAAATTGATGAATTAACGCATATCCATTTATCATATCAGATTTCCTAAATTGACTTTGTAAAGACTTTTACACAGATCGTAAAAGTCCATCGGGAAAAATCTTAGAAATCATGTGAATAGGCGATGCCACTAGCAACCCATTACAATTTTGATTCCGTTTCCACCTTGACGCCTACCGACATGCTAAACGTGGTCTGTATATCTTATAGACCTGGGCTGTTAAACCGCAAGGGTAAAGGAAGTCTAAAAAGCTCAAAAGGTCAACTTAATGCTAAAAACATGGGAAAATATAATACCTAATATGTAGGTACTTAGTAAAAAAGGTGTTCTAATTAAGCCACCCTCTGATGATTTATCTCTAGAGATTTCACGAAGTTACGGCCCTCACCATGTCCTCGCAACATATCAATCTAGAAGCTTGAGAATCGGGCATTACTATTTCATCGCCAGTTCGACTTCAGTCTTTCTTAGCACGATATGCTGTAAATAAGCTCAATGTTGATCTTTTTAATGTTTTCCTTCTGTATATAAATATATGGTCCAACGCATGTCATTTCGTACTTATTCACTTTTCAATGCATGGAATTAAGATGTTTGTCTATGGGTATTGTACAGAATATGAAGGAAAGACAATCGACAATACAAGTTAGTGCTCACGATGTAAATACTTATCGTCAGAGAGGTATCAGTGGTTATAATAATGAAATCGGAACTGAGGTTTATAATAAAGTAGGATACGATAGATTAATAAAACATTACACTAAGTACAGATATTCAGTTCAAGGGAATCTTAACTAAGTGAGATATTCATAAACAGTGAGCACTATGAAGCGATTGATTTTTTAAATTATTTATTGTAGTTACTATACCGACTTTCCATTATATAGACATATCAAAGACATGAGACGCCGTTTATCTTTTTTCGTGCAATTTTACATGCTTAACTATATATATTTCGGATAGTTGGCCAGTTGTTGGATTTTATAAATAGCGACATGAGTGAGATGAAATGCTGTTTCTGTTCTGCGGCATGCATCGGTGACAGTAGATAATCGAGAATCGTCATCTTGCTTTACGTAATAAATATGGCTGTATATCTACTCGTAGGTAGAAGACTAGACCCCTTTATCGTATTAAAACAAATCAATCTTTTGTTTATATTTTCTATACCGATAAGATGGTTATACTTGTAGTCTGGAAAACTAAATTAGGTACTTTTGGTACATTTTATTTCTAACGTGTTTCGATTATCGATAACTTTGTCTTTACATATAACAGGTAACAAGATGACGATTGATCGCTCGATATGATCTTTATCGATCTTATCTACGCTGATTGCTGCCATGTCGAGAGTGCTGTTTGATTAGTAGTTTAATAATAGGCCAGTTTCTAAAATAATGACATTAAATTCATTCGTCAGTTAGAAAAAAAAAATTATTGGGCACGTATTTTTTTCTTTTGCCCCAAAAAGCTTGTCAAAGTTCAATAGAGGGGGCTTGTATCGTCACAGTATGTTAAAAACGGAATTTTAAGGGCTCGTACTACCTTACACTACTTTGCATGATCGTCTGTAATATTAATATTAATGAAATACTCAAGTTGAAATTATAAATGCAGCAAATTTCAGGACTAGCTCTAGTGACTATGTTACTCAAAAACATGAACGCATCAAGTTTTCTTGATAAATAAAATTGCTAAGTTGCCTCCAAATTACGTCTAATTTACTCAGCAAACAGCTAGTATTCACCAAATATGTTAGAATAAACCTTGAAACTTTTGATTATAATTGCATTACGAATAACGCAGTGATCATGAAAATAAAAAGATACAGCCCGAATAAAGGGGTAATCTCTTTATTCTGGCTGTATCTTTTTATTTTTTTGTTTAATTGACAAAAGAAAAAAATACGTGTCCAATTTTTTTTTTTATTTATCTAACTGACGGTCTCATTATAGATATTTTTTAGGAAACTAGCCTATGATAAAAATCTCTAATAATAATGCTTTTGAAATGATAATTATTTCTTTAAAATACAATTAAGTACCTTTATTTCACCCGTATTTTGATGAAATCCCCAATACAAAGTCGTCATCACAATGTGTTCAATTATACCAAATATTTTGTGCAAGTCTCCATTTTATTATATTTGCAGTACAATGAAACTTTCATCTTTGTATATAAATGTAGAGCATTAAATAAAGTTTTGATGAAGCGACTATGTATATTTAATAGATTTTTTAAAATAATTCGATGAATTAAGGCAAAGATGCAATAAGTTATTTTAATTTGTAGATACTAGAATGAAGTGTTATGTCATATCGTAGTTCGGGCAATTATTATGGAAAGCAATAAATATTTTGATAAAATGGAGAATCCATAGAAAAATAAAAATAAAATATTATTATTTACAAATACAGTGGGGATATTTGTTTACATTTACACATTATATTGTATCAATTTGTAAGTAGGCAATAAGTAAGTATTAGACTGGGCATACGAGTACTTGGACTTGCTTTTTTGACCGAGCGAGTGAAGCGAGCGAAGCGTCTCAGTTTCCACTGGCCCAAAATTCTTTTGTCCGTCTGTCTGTCTGTCTGTTTCGCCTACAGGTCGCATTTCTCAACCGATTCTCATGAAATTTTGTGAGCAGGTTCGGTAATTATATAGAATTTTTTTGTCGTGCCAGTTTTTCGAAATTTTATAAAATGGCGGATATATGGGGGTCCGAAACTTAAAAAAACTCATAGCACAGCTATTTGGCAAAAAAAACAAAATGTCATTAGACTTTTTTGTTATTCTCATTAAGACGCAACTTTTTTGTCTGAACAACTTTTTTATACGATAAACTTGAATGTGTTTATAGTCGGCAATTTGCCCAAAAGTTGTCTGAAATCGATTTTCTGTATATTTATGAAAGAAGTTGAAGTACGTGAATTGGGAGAGGGAGTGAAATTGAACAACTTTCCCTAAGGAACAAAAATCAAAATATGAAAAATATTTTTTGGCTTAAAGCATGATACTGCGTATTACTTTTATGATTGAAAACACTGAATAAACTTAGACTCCTGAAATAAAAATTAAAAATAAATAAAAAAGATTCACATGCTATCTGTGACTTGAACCCGGGCCGGCTACTATACTATAGATGCCGGCCACTTCTTAATTTAAACTTCGCATGTTTGTCTGCAATAATAGTTGAAAATTAGCGGCCTATTAAAATTTTGACTAATTGGTAACATAACAACTATGAAACCGGGTACTTAAACTTTGCCTCCCATTCACCCATGCCAAGTTCGCTATTTCCGATCTTGAAGAGGATCACTCCAACTTAAATAATGTGTACAAAAGCATACTAAACATGGTGCTCAAGGGCCGTGTTTCCATACAAGAGTAGTCCCCTGATTCCTCGCCGGATAGTACCAATAGAGTAATGATTTTTTACTAAAAAATCCTTATGTTTAAATTTTTTCATAATTGAATTATTCAAAGAGGTATGAACCTACAAAATCATGAAAAATTGGTACGAATTTCCGTTGTGTTCAAACATCAAGAAAACAAATTTGGGCAATTATATAAGAAAAAGAAACGCAGAAACACAGCCATAGCTTACGTTTAAATTTTTAATGTAAAAAGAAATTAAATCGGTTAAGTTTTGGAGAAGAAATCAGAGGACAACGAAGCGTTAATTTTGTGTACTTTTAAAAGTATTTTTCGGGCAAGCTGCAGTTATCTCTATCGCACTCCGCGGGGTTTGTTTGGGTACGCGGCGCGACAGCAATAGATAATATAAATACCTATTTCTCAATTCTTTCGAGCTTAGAGTTTCCTCTTACAAAAGGGTCTGGTCGGGTCTTCTGGTAAGAGAAATGTAGGTTTAAATTTCCGTTTCCTCTGGTACCTAATTAAGAGCAGCGGGGATTGGGAAATAGAAACAGAAGGAAATCATCCTTTAGTCAATTAGCATATCAGTAACAGATATATTTTAGAGCACTGCAGAGCAAATGTGGATGTTGGTTGTAAAGGCTCGCGAGGTCTACTGTTCTCGCAGAACCACTAGTATTAGCTTTATGTTAAAAGGGGTTTGTCTACACCAGACCTTATAAATACACTTTTATTCATTACGTGTTCTTTTGTTCTTATTACAAAATGCTATTTTCATCTGTTTCCGTCCTCAATTTTGATAAAATGACGTTAATTTTTATTTGACAATTAACGACTTTCCTTTTCCATTGTATTTGTTCTTTCCTGTGGTTCTTTCCCAGGATTATCTTATCTCTATGTTCTCTTTCCTATAAATTATCTATTATGGTATCGTATCTTGTATGCTGTGGTACTATTTTTGAAAGAGTGTCATTCGTCTTCGAGCGATTTTTCTATGGAACATTCGCTCGTTTACGAACGGCATCATTTAAAAAATAGCACTCCTGGTCTGAGAAAAAAGAATACGTGGAATGTACCAGCTGATTTTCTTCCCGTGCAGATCGTAAAACCGATCGAGGAAATACCTAGGCTAAAATTTGAGGCATCATATTAGTAGGCCATGCGCCAATTATTTTGGTTCCATAATGCTGAACGTGGATTTAAGGTCTTAAAGGCCAGGACACTGTCTACCCCGCAAGGGAAAACGACGTGATACTATGTATAAAAATCATAATGAAACGCACCTACGACTGATACAGTATAATGTGTAAATGTAATAAATCAAAGTGGGTAAATTTATAACATGCCTAAAATTTGTCAATTTCAATGAAATTAATGTAAAGAGGTCAAAGAATATAAACACTACACGAAAAGATACGACACCTAAGGTCGTAAAATCGATTGCGGCTATGTGTGGGTGTCTGTGTCAGTGACAAATTCGGGTGCGAACATCAAACCCTTAGAAATTAAAACATTTCGATAAAAGCAGGCTATGAAAATCGGAACATCTTTTCTTATCCCTGTTATCACAATTTACCCACTGTTATCACCAGTCATACCGAAAATGTTAAGCCGCTTTCAAACCTGATGCTTGAACAGACAATTCTGTAATTTTATTAAATCTATCATCTTTATCTTCGAGCACAATATTTTTAATTAATACAATGAATTGTCCTTATTGGGAGTTAACTTCTATTTGATTCGATTTTCCAGAGTGATAGATACTTCGTCTGTTATGTAAACATATGTACAATAATACAATAAATATATTTGTGATATTACTGACGTGTTTTCGTTTCTTTTTTATCCTTCAAACAAATGAAATTGCAAAATATATAAAAAAATATATGCCCAAAATTAGTGTCATACAAATACAGCTGATTAAAATCGCGATTTACTTGAATCTTATTTAAGTGGCCGAACTCAAAAAGTTAGTTTAGATAGGGTACAATCCTCCGGATCATCGGTTAAGATGGGCGTACCCCAGGGCTCTATCCTAGGGCCTCTGTTATTCCTCATTTACATCAATGACCTACCTTACTGTGTCAATACATGTAAGGCTGTACTATTTGCCGATGACACTTCTCTTGTCTTCAAAATTGATAGACAAACTAATTCTTTTGACGTGGTTAATAGTACTTTAGCTCAAGTGTTGGATTGGTTCACAGCGAACAATCTATTGTTGAACGCTAAGAAAACGAAATGTATTAAATTTTGCTTACCAAATGTTACAAAAATTCCAACACAAATAGTAATGGATAATGAACCACTAGATTTAACTGATAAAACAACATTTCTTGGAATAACTCTTGATGCCGGGCTTCAATGGGGTGCCCATATTACTACGTTAGCGGGTAAACTTAGTTCTGCAGCTTATGCTGTCAGGAGAATTAGACAACTGACTGATGTTGATACTGCGCGTTTGGTATATTTCAGTTACTTTCATAGTGTTATGTCTTATGCGATTTTACTATGGGGTAACGCTGCAGAAGTAAACACCATATTTGTCCTGCAGAAACGCGCTATTAGATCTATATATAAACTTGGTGCTAGAGAATCTCTTAGAGAATTGTTTAAAGATATAAATATTTTAACTTTACCTTCTCAGTACATATTTGCGAATATTATGTTTGTGCGCTATAATCTTGATTTATATAAGAAAAATAGTGATGTCCATGACCGAAACACGAGAAATAAAAATAAATTAGCTACACCAGTATTGCGATTGCAGAAAACTATGAATTCATTTTTGGGTTTAGGAGTACGCTTCTATAATAAAATTCCTGCAGAAATATTAGGTCTGCCTTTACTTAAGTTCAAAACGATTGTAAAAAACCAGTTAATAAAAAAGGCTTATTACTGCATTGATGATTATATTACTGATAAAAATGCGTGGAAATTTATATAAATTTATTTAATGTTAACAATTATTAAATGTTAAAATTAATCTAAAGTATGAAAAATTGTATTTAATGTTAACAATGTATTCAGAGCCCTTCAGGCACGTAGGGACCAAGGCTGGATTGAGTTTCTTTCGGCGTATTCTTCTCACCAGTGGTCGTTCCGAAACGCTAGTAGTATTTCAATTTTGCATATATAAAAAAATATATAAGAAATAAAAATATGACGTTCAAAAAGAGATACATGTATCCAATTTTGAATAAAAAATCTTTGACTTTGACTTTGACTTTGAAATCCGCCACCGTGGCGCAGTGGTTAACTGCTATATAGAATGCTGGGTTTGATTCCCGGCGCGGGCAAAAACTTGTTCTCCATATTCTCAGGTATTTGTGGTTAGTTGATGGTTTTGGATCTACCCACGGATGGTTGAAGTCAGGCAGGCGGCTGGCTTAAAACCAACTATTCCAAATCCAAGGACGTTCATTTACTATATAGATGGCCAAATCATATTACAGTGACGTACGAATGCTGCCATAATAGCGGTTGAGTGTGCATGTTATTTCCCTATAATTACATTCACACATGATAATCTAGATCTTTGATCCAACAGCATAATAATCGATCAATTAAAACTCATTTTAAACTATAACTACTCATCGTTAATTGATACTAGTTTCATCGTTCGCACCATGATGGAACTACCTACTGATATTTTTTGATATTAGTTACATTTAAAAACAAATATGAAAGTTATAACCCATATTTTAATCCATGACATATTTTGGTGCCACCATCATCTTTCTAGCACCGCACCACCCGCCATAGGAGTAAAGTCCATCCCCACATCCACTTTAGTCTCCAAAAATGACAGAGCGTCACGTGGTTTTTTCACTCATACAACAGAATTGTAGAATGGGCTTCCCTCCCGAGGTTTTCCCTGTGTACCAAGTCATACTTGGGATCCTTTAAAAGGCGTGTTGGCGCGAACTTGGCAATGGACATATTACCGAGTAATTGCTGTTTCACCTACATCAAACGGGAGCGTTAGTGGGCGAGCGAGATGACACGACGAATTTACCTAAATCCGGGCATTATTCAATGCGCTTTTCGTCTTTCAGGATATAAGGAATTATGAGAAACTATTCAACAAAGTTACAAAAAAAAAAATTGGAATCTTCGTGGTATTTATTTACCTCCAAAGTTAGGTTAAAAATGGTGCTAAAATACCGATGTTTAGAGGCTTATATTTTTTTAAACTATTGATTTTTTAATCAAGCTGTATAGGAACGTACATATATTATGATGGGATCAATTGATTTCGTGCTTAAAGTGACTGCAGTGACCACTATCCATCAGGTGGCTCATCTGCTCGGTCAAATACCTATACATGAAAACAGTAGGTAAAACTTATGACCCATACTGATATACCTTTCTATTGCCGTTGCTCCATTGAAACAGTGGTTAGGCTAGGTGAAATATCGACTACAGCTTTTGCCTTTATGCACTTTATTCTGGTGCGATGTAAAGTCCAGTACATTCTTATGATTTATTCACAAAGTTTAACCCTTTGTGTGCGAATTTATGGAGTTCGCGGAACTACCACAAAAGTCAGCACAAAACTGTATTTTGCATAAATTCCGTGTGTCGCGTTTAAAATAAGCGAACCGGATGTTTACTAAAACATAAATTTCTTTTACAAGCCTTTATGATATCATTTTCCGGTGTCTGTTTGTGAACATGTAGGTACAGTTGCGAGCATCACTTCGTAAACATAGGTCCTTAAGTCCATGTGATAAGGTCTAATTAGAATACAATTTTCTAGAGTGATTAACTTATTACAGTTCGTGACTGTACATCTTTGTTATTGAATTTAACTGACACGGACACTAAACCAGATACAAAAAAATATCTGTAGAATTACGTCTACAGGCAGGAGTGTCCGTGAATGTGAAAAATTCAAATAAATTAAGTTGGTATATACGGACAAATGACACAGATTGAGCGAGCCTTAAAGGTTGCCTTAAAGTAAGTTCGAGACATTGATAAGGGATACTAACTCAACGATATTTTTTTATAACAAATACATATGGTCATCAAAGACCCTAATCGATCTGAAAAAGATCATTTTCCATCTTGACCTGCCGGCCTATTTGCTAACTCAGTGTACAACGTTTTGATAGTCACTTCAGAATACATTACATTTTATCTTAAATATAGTCAATCATACGAAAGCCGCAATGTATTTTGAAATTACTATAAAACGTTGTACACTGAGTTAGCAAATAGGCCGGCTGACCTGCCGGCCTATTTGCTAACTCAGTGACCAACGTTTTAATAGTCACTTCAAAATACATTGCGGGTTTCCTATGATTGACTATTTTTATTAAAGATATATAAAACGTAATGTACTTTGAAATGACTATCAAATCGTTGTACACTGAGTTAGCAAATAGGCCTGCTGGGTTCGAACCCGACCTTCGGTGTGTTCAGCCTGGCATGATGTCCACAGAGGTCGTCAAAAAGGTCGTCATTAGATTGGCTCAGTAGTTATCAATAGATTTATTATTCTTATTATACTCATGTTTCCGCACTGATCTTAGGATGGTGCTTAAGCTCAGTCACAATAATTAACATTCATCTTAACCACTTTTTAGTAACTTGCTTGTCTCACAAAATATTTATTGACCCGTCTCTCAAAACTTCATGAAAATCGGCTGAGAATTGCGACCTGTAGAAGAGAACAACCGGACAACAGGACATACGAACAACTTTTTGGCCAAGCTGAAACGGAGATTGGGCAAAAATTGAAAGAATCATGACAATAGGCGATGCGGCTAGCAACCCTATTTTGATTCCCTTTTCCACCTTTACGCCCACCAACACGCTAAACGTGGCCTTTCAGTATTATAAAATTAGGCTCTGCCTACCCCGTAAGGAATAATTACGTGATATGTATCTAAGTATGTGTGAAACGGAGATATTCGCTCTGCGCTCGCTCGGTCAAAAATAACATCTATGAATAATACATAGTAAATAAATTATTTATTAAAATAACTAGTAAACTAAGTCTAAAGTAAATAACATTCAAAAATATCAACTAACAATTTCTGGCACAGCACGGATGACCACATACTGAACATCCCGTACAGTTAAAAGAATCGAAGGAGCGTATCCTTGTGGGCTTCAAAATAGGGACCACGGATTTAGCATTCCTAATTCTCTTAGGAGTTTTACGAGCCATCGGCCTCTTTCTTAGCCTTTTGACGATTATAAATGTCTTCTGTAACACTACTCCTTTAACTATATTCTTTATTACCTTTCTGGCACGATCTTTGGCAAGTCTTGGGAGTAGTGTACGTACTGGCTGAACGTCACGCGCACCATTCCGTTTCTTTCGTTCACTGATGATGTTGGCTGAAGCAGAGCTGGTACTTGCCAGCGCGTCGAAACCGAAGAATGGCTTAGATTCAGGACTTGATGGGAGCAAGGAGTCGGAAATCTTCGGTTGTGATTTAGTTGCTTCAGTCGCCATCGCTGGAGAAGGTACTCGCAGATCACATATGCTAGTTTGTGTCTGTGTCGCCGACTTGCAGAAGCCTTCAATGCCAGCACTTTCTGTATATTCTGTAGCATCAGGCTGATCCTGATCAATAATCCTGATGTTGTCCATAATAAATTATTATGCTAAAGAAAAATATTTTATCCACAAAAATATGTAAATTAGGTATTATGAAATTACTCTGAATAATCCTGTCATCTATATTTTACTTTCATTTTTAAGCCATGTTGTTTTTAATAAGGTCTTAGTTTATCGAAAGAGGACTAAAAAATAACAACACGAACTCTTTGTTGACTCGTAGTATTCTTTATTTCTATTATAGAAATCAGAATTTTTTTTATTTTTATTTTTTTTTATTTTTATTTTATTTATTGTAGGGAAACAAACAATTATATAACACAAATAACCAAATACAATTAAAAGTTTTACACAAATCAACTAAGTTTCCACAAAATAGATAATACATATTTAACGTTAAACAGACCAAAACAAAATAGTGTTCCTATATACAAATGTAATATGAACCTAAAATAAACGACTATCTGTTAAAAAAGAAATAAAAAGAAGAAATGGGTATAAAATAAATATTTTCGCAATAATTTTGCAGACCACAAGACAACTCAGATATAAACAATTTCGTTCAGTTTCTTCTTATATTGTGAATAATTCAATTGAAATGGGTCAACACTGCAGAATTTAAGGTTGTACGCATTACATGATCTATGCAAAAATGTATTGCTGGCATAGTTAGTTCTTATGCAAGGCAATGAATAGAACAATGTATTTCTAGCACTTACACGGGGACACCTTATCTTAATATTACTAAGTAGAAATGGGGAATCAATAATATTATTTACTAATTTATAAAGGAGCATTTGGTCCCTTTGATTTCTACGGTCTTTCAGGCTTGGAACAAGGAGACTAGCATTACTGTGAGCGGATTGTTGAAGACACATAATCTTATAATTAAGATGTTTTATGAATTTACGATTGATCTTTTCAATTTTATCAATATGTTTTTTGTATTGCGGATTCCACACGGTTGAGGCATATTCAAGAATGGGTCTAACGATGGTATTATACAAAGTCATAAAAGTCGACAATTGCCTGAAATCTTTGCCAACTCTGATAATGAAACCGAGCATTTTTGTTGCTTTAACGGATATGTTATGGATGTGAGCATCAAAAGCAAGCCTGCTATCAATACAAATTCCTAGGTCTCTCACCTCTTGTACACGAGCTATGGGTTCATCGTTTAAGCTATAAACAAATAAAATTGGACTTAATTTCCGAGTATATGAAATAGTATTACATTTTGTATAGTTTAATTTAATAAAATTATTATCACAGTACTCACAAAGTCGAACAAGATCATTTTGAAGTTCTTTACAGTCAGTAATTGATTCAATGTTTTTGTATATCTTCATATCATCTGCATATAACACAACCTTGGAAGACTCAAAAATTGCAACCACGTCATTGATGAACAAGTTAAAAAGTAATGGCCCTAAGTGGGATCCCTGGGGTACACCAGAAAGGACAGGCATAAAAGTAGAGCAGTAGCCCTTGACTGCCACAGCCTGACTTCGTTCTCTGAGATAAGATTCAAGCCAACGCAACAGATTGCCATGTATACCGGCTTCTTGTATTTTTGCAATTAACACCGAATGAGGAATTTTGTCAAAAGCTTTAGAATAGTCGGTATACACTGCATCAACCTGACCTACTTGATTCATCCCAGTAGCGACCTCATGAACAAACTCACATAAATTTGTTTCTGTTGACTTTTTGTTTAAGAAGCCATGTTGTTGATCAACGATTACAGCTCTTACTATCGGGAATATAGAATCGTACACAATTTTTTCAAACAGTTTTGGTATCGCGCTTATTTTAGAAATCGCTCTATAGTTTTCAATGTCATGCCTATTACCAGATTTAAAAATAGGGGTTATATAGCTCCGCTTCCAAATCAACGGCATTCTTCCCAATTTCAATGATATATTGAATAGCAAGCATAGCGGCTGAGCAAGCGTTCTGTAACACATCCTTAAGAAGAACGGTGGAATGTCATCCGGTCCACATCCTTTGGTTACATCTAGACTTTTTAAATATTTTTCTACTTGTGATACAGATATCTCCACGCCACTCAAGGAAATGTTACTCTTTTTATAATCACGCGGAGTATAAGACAGACTGTTATCACTTTCATACACAGAATTAAAAAAGGAATTAAAAAGTGAACAAATCTCTTTGCCTTCGGATGTGGATACATCCCCGAGAAACATACTGTCAGGAATATCAGGTGTAGTTTTTTTTGACTTGATGAATGTATAGAATGTATATTTAATTTAATTATTATGTAAAATTATTTGTAAAATTACAAATTTTTTAATTACAATTATTATGTAAAATCACAAATATAAAAATAATGGTTGTCTGGAAAGTCGGTATACGGACTGTGGGATCCTGGTGGTATTTAAATAAAAGAGTGGACTGTTCAAATCCGGCCAGCCATCCGGCTGGTGTTTATTAATAAATACATTTAGGGACTTAATCCTAATGCGACGCGCCTACAGCCGCGGTGGTCAAGCGAAGTAGAAGTATTGGTCCGCGGCCGGGTCTTCCTTGACTCCCAATCCCCGCTGCTGGTCCTCGGCAAGTGGGGCGACACGTCGCGACACGGACGGTAATTTTACGTGACAGCGGTGAAATGCGTGATAGATGCTGCCGCTGCTGCTACTGCTGCTGCTGCTGCTGCTCCGGAACGTGACATATTTCGTGCATGCAGCCGGTGTTTATCGATTTATAATCGACATTATCAAGTCAAAATTTGTCATGCCTGTACTTAGAACAACTCTTTATAAATCAAAAACTCATAATCAAAAAGGTATGCAAATATGGAAGAGCTGTTGTTTTTCTCGTAGAACCGCTTTATGTGTTACAATATACTCGTAGTACTACCTATTATTATATAATAGTTTTTACCAAAGAGATTCAATATACACATAACTTTTTATCTTTTTTAATTTTTCCTGGTTTTTACACATGTTCGGAATGATTTTAGTTAAAAAAAACGGCGAAGTGCGAGTCGGATTCGCGCACTAAGGGTTCCGTACCATTATAATATAATAAGTTTACTTTCATATATATATAAGTTTAAAATTATTAAAAATATTTTTATAATATGATGTAAATAAAACTTTATGCTGTTAACTATTTTTCCTTTGTCTGTACAACTTAGCTAATATGTTGCTTCGTACCAAATTTCAAGATTCTGAGTTTACGGGAAATTCCCTGTTACTTTTGATTCCCTTGCGAATATCGAAAATTTACGGCATAAACGGTTATATCTTTTGATTGCGTTGGCTTAAAATTTTGATATTTTTACAGTTCCGTGGGACAGTAGACCTGAGTATTTAGTATGAATTCCAGCTTAATACCTCCACGCGTTCCTGAGAAAAAGGGCTTGATAGACAGACAAACGGTCAACAAAGTGATCCTACCTATATGAGATTCGTTTTTCAGATAAAAAGCATAAAACGACACGACTCTTCAACAAAGTGGTTATACATATAGATTAGATTTACACCTGAGATTTACACCTAGATTTGGATCCTATACCAACTTACTAAATGCGAAAGTGAGTTGATCTGTTTGATTGTTACGCTTTCACGCTATATTTACTGAATCGATCATCATGAAGTTTTGCATACGCGTTGCCAGGGTTACGAAGAAAGACAAGCTTATCCCGGAAAACAAAACAACAACAAAACAGTATCGCGAGTTCTATATTATTTTCCCATCTCAAAGAAGCCCAACGCGCCTAAAGAAGTTTTACATCAAAAATTGCTGTTCCCAAGGGAATTACTAGTGTAATTCGCGTTAGTACGCGAGCGGACTTGCGGGCGAAAGCTAGTTTACTATAAATAGTATAATTACATATCTAATATACGTTAATTAGACCCACATTAATCTCGAATGAGCGGGCGAGCCCACTCGTTAAAGTGCTCAAACCACGATTTACAAATTGCCAATCAGCAACGGATTTCAGTATTGAGCCCCTAGCTCAAGTCTCAGGACACATTGCCGTATTACACGGCTGCCTAAAAAGTAATGATGAGGCATCCGTTATGTATATGATTAGGTATGTGGATTTTCTATATTTATCCATAACTTCTTATGTACGTAATCTCTGCGCTCAGGAAAGCGCAGTTTTTCATCATATGTGACAATGGCTAAGATATAATTTTTGTGGAGGTTATTTTATTTTATTAAAAAAAAAATCAAAATTTTTATATCTTATATACGTAGGTATGTTACGTATGAATGACATACATATCATACATACACTGCTACAAGGGTCTAAATGAACACCAGTCGATATTGTAAAATTGAAAATGAGTCATCTATTATACTCGTTATAACAAAGTCGGGTTTATTCGAACACTTATTATAATTTAGAACGGGTGAACCGATTTTTTCAATCTTTGATGTTTGTTGGTTTTGTTATCACCCGGAATAGCAGAATAACCATTAAAATGTAAGAAATACACGACAACAATATCAAAACGAAGTTCGCCGGGACAGCTAATTAAATGTTATAAGTAGTGCTGTGAAAATTTACCTACGTTCATAAAGATAGGTATAGACCCAAGACTTAGTCTCCTGTACAATTAACTCATTTCTCTAAAGATAGATAAACTTTCGTTCTCAGTTTCAGCAGAAATCAAGCCACTCTCGCGCAATTAGTCTGGAATCAATTCCCCATTTATATTCGGCATTGAATGAGCTTCTGACTCAACAATACAAAAGATATTGAGATTGCTAAGGTCAATTGATTGGGAAATAAAATACAGACTTAGTGTTTATTGTTTATTATCTATAAAATACCTATAAAGTAAATAATTTGTTGAGACTTTTATCGGAATAAACATTTTATTTTGTTATTCATTCGTTGATTCGATTGGAACTTTCTATTCACATCAAGAGACGAGCGTCTGAGCATTCATCATTATTGACCGTTCACAGAGAAAATGTGATTATAAGCGCAACTGGATTATGCTGGATGGCTGGCGTCCTAGCATGTTTTTGTATACGTATATATCTTATTCTATCAATATTTATGTCAAAACTTTGTAAGCGAGAAAGCGAGCGACGTAGGACGCGTATCTATAAGGGCGAGGAAAGTATTTTCGTATTTTTATAGATACAATGATGTTCATAAATCAATATTTATTTGCCTTAATTTGCCGTGTGGTATCCGGCTAGCCGTGTGGTTTCCGGCAGAGTTGAATAGGAGCACTCCTAGTCTTCCCATGGAGGTCGTAAGAGGCGACTTAGCAAATACAAGCTAAACAAAGCTCATAAACATCAATGAGACCTCTCCAACCCGTATGGCCAGCGAGGAGAGCGTAGGCTTTGACCTACGCTCTCCTTTTCTCTCCTCTTTTGTCTGCTCTGGCCAAGTATGGCTCCGGTACTACAGAGAGGGTCATGCTTCTGCAGTGAAGACTAAAAAGACCTGATGATGAATGATGTTCATACAAAAGGGCTGTAACTTTTCATAGACAAAAAATGCTTAAATCAAATTTGAGCTAGTTTTATTGGGATGGTAGTAGGTTCATAAACATCAAAATTGTATTCGTCATTTTCCCTATTCTTCATTTTCCCTTTAATAAATGTGTAGTATTATGATTCTTTTTGAAACATAATGAAATGAGCAACAAAATATTATTACTGTTTTATTTTCTTCATTACAATGTCACCTTTATTACGGTATCAAAATAGACAAAACCTAAGACATTTTTCTACAAATTGATACATAAAAATACGAAAAAACTTTTTTTTATTTGGCCCCCGATACTACTACTAATGACTAAAAATATTATGAGTTCGGGACTCTCCACCGCGCGTCCCGCACACGCCTTGAAAATGGGCGAAACTATAGTCGACAATCCTAACGAAATAGCACGTGAGTGACCTGTTTTAAATCATAATGTCTTAAACTCACGCGATGTTTTTTTTAATATTTGACGATACGTGCACCTATGTTTTAAAGTGTACAAATTCTGTACGAATATGAAAATTTTACTACAAATACTGGCATTCAATTTTCGAATAATGGCCTCCAACGCTCGTCTTTCGATCTAAACCCTATGTACTCGTAGTATTAAATTAACAAATACAAAATCAGAATTTATTATCCTTATAATCTATGTTAACTTAAGGATGGCACTTTTTACATACAATTCATACATAATTAGGTATTTAATAAACTAAATTTCTTTGTGTCTCCTCGTCGCCTATATGTATATAAAATCGTGATCAATCTCTACTTCTTTCAAAAATCTCGTGGGTAGTTCTGATACTATGTTCGATGGGATTTTTTCTGTAAAGAAAGAAAATAATAAGAACAAAGTATTTTAGTATACATTTGCACAATAGGTATACTTAGGTACACGAGAACTATAGACAGTTAATTGGAACCAAAACTTTAAGCAACAAGTTAGCATGAAAGCGTACTAACTCGTTGTACCCCTGCTTAGTACGATGTCAAACGTAGACCTGACAGGTCCTTGTAAGAAGGTAGGAATTTTGGAAGAATGTTTTAAAATATTCTCACAAAGTATGCTTAATTGCTCCCCCACAAGCTGCAAATATTATTATGGATACAAATCAGGCCGTAAACATTCCCGAAGTCGACCACAAGGGGGTTTTTCTCGTGCACCTTGAATCGGATCAGGTGGAATTCTTGAAATCTTAGGAATGACACTTACCATTACACCTGTATACCAAGTTGGACCAGATAATCATCTCCTGTGAGAAGCAGAACACGCCCAGGCGTCCTCCGCGGAGGATCATGTCGTAAATATTCCCAGAGTCGGCCACGAGACGGTTGTTCTCATACACCTTGAGCCGAATGAGACCGATCCTAGGCCTGTGCAGCAAACGCCAGCGGTAGGCGGTCTTTTCGCGCCAGCCCACATTGCGGGGGTCCTTCCAGAGGAGTTTAACCTGAGGAAAGGTATAAGTTAATAGATGAACAGTTAGGGGAGAAAGTCGCTTATTTATAAACACGAGAACGCCGTAACTTTAAAATTTAAACGGACCTATCGTTTAAATTTAACTAACACAATAGAACACCTACTGTCTCTTTCAGGATATTTTCTTCAAGAAATGGTTCATTATACAAAGACATCATAATGTCCAAGAAATCTTACGATAATATATCCCTTTGGATTTGACAGCTAATTTGTTTTGAAATCACTATATAAATACCCTAACTATACTCCATCCGCACACAACTTAGCATTCTCATTTTACACAATGACAAAAACTGAACTTCAAAGTATATTCCATTTCTTCGTGCCTCTTTGCTTAACACTAAGTTTTCTCATACTTTTATCGTCTTGATTTTCCCTTTAAATAAAAAGACGCGAAGAAATGGAGATCTAGGCTATGGCGAAAGGCACTGACCTGGCCGGGAGTTGACTCAGTGTTCCACAGCGCATTGCGCAGCGTCTTCCCGGGACCGGTCTTGGAGTCGACGAGCTTAAGCTGAATGCCGGGCTCGGCCACGGCGCGGAAAGGCGTCGTCTGCCAGTACGTCTGCGTGTTCTTCTTCCACATCACCACGTAGAAATGCTTGTTGTTCTGGTACCTGAGTGACGGTGAATTCAAACAATTCTAATAATTCTATTAAACGTTCTAACTTCATAATCGTTATAATCTTTTTCAGAATATGGATAGCTTGAGATAAAACATTAGTCAATAGTAAAGTTATTCAGTTTAACTCCATTGGTATTCTTTTCTTCCCAACTAGAAAACATATTTCTGTTAACACAGATTTATATACATGGTGAATTTTTTATCGTTTTGGGCCCTTAAAGGAGTGAATCAGACCATCAAAATGAACGACTTTTTCTTATGGGAACAACGCTGGGAACTATAATTCGACATCGAAATCGACATTCCCAACAAACCCAGGTCGGGGGCGGAACTCTTTTGTATAGAAATGACGAAATTTTTTTTTTAATTCCCAGCTTCGGTCTCATAGAAAAAGTTGTTCATATTGATGGCCTGAGTCACCCCTTTAAGGGTCTAAAACGATTAAAATTTCACCATATATAAGTCTTATTATATTTTTTATGTCATCGCAACAAATTTGAAAAACATGTTACCCGAATACAAATCCAACGTAGTCGTCATCGATCTGTGTGTCCACAAACAGCGTGCCTTCGAAGTCCACACCGCCAAAGAACTCGTAGCCCACAGCCAGGCCAGGGTCAGAGTTCAGGGTCTGGACGATCTCAGCGCCTTCGTTGGCCACTTCCCAGTTGGGGTCCTGTTGAGATTCGCCCTCAGGGTCCAAGCGGACTGTCATGTATTTCCTAGGGAATTAGAAAATAAATGGACTTAATATCGAGTTCAACATCCAAAAAGAGACTACAGTTTATAACTTTAGAACCTATTGCTGAAAAGTGAAGCAAGATATTTGTGGCATCGCTCAATTTTCTACAAATAACTATCTAGAATTACAACACTTCGCCAAATGTTCCCTGGAGACTAGGCTATACGAAGGGTGAAAAATGACTATTCATTATTCAGTAACGACTGTTTCAATAAGGGTGAGAACTTTGACCTCCAACTTTCGTAAGTAGAAGAACACTCTTGTATAGCTTGACTATTTGTAATGAACAAATTATTTTAAAGGTTTTGATCAAGTTAAATACATAAATTATCATAATAACTGTGAGTATATAATCAATTAATCATCAATTGAAGAGTAGTTAACCCATGTACCTGAAGTCAGTTCGGTGGATCTTGGAGTTATTCGGGCAGTTATCCAGCTCATTAATAACCTTGTCACCGTCGTAGTCATTGTCACAGGCGTCGCCAACGAAATCATCTATAAATAGCAAAAGATTAGATACTACTTTCTCGAAAGTTTCCTGGGGACATCTGGGGCCTGTGATTCTACTTAACCGTAAGTCCCCTCGACATCATTAGTAAGTATTAAGTGGTTACTCAAATAAGGTACACTTATGATATAAGACTTTTCCTCAATTTTAATTTGTGTGATATTGATATTTTATAATTAGTTGAAAAAGAAATAACACCTATATTTAGTGAATGTGAAATATGCATGTAAGGGACGAGAAACGCCAAGAAATATGTGGATTGAATGTGCCAGATGGTTATGTCCCACATGTGGTACATTCAATCCAATTTTTACTTACTTTACATCTTTGGTAAGGGGGTCGGGAACGGGTGGTAAATATATATGGTTGAGGACGAAGAAATATGGAGAAAGTCGACATACAGAGCCGACCCCAAATAGGGAAGGGCGAGACTGAAGAAGATGTGCATGTATACTAAGAATGACTTACTGTTCGAGTCTCTTTGGTCTGGATTGGCTACCAGCGGACAGTTGTCCTCCAAGTCAGGAATGCCGTCACCATCATCGTCGTCGTCACACGCGTCTCCTTTTTCATCGCCGTCCACGTCCTGTTGGTCGCTGTTTGGATGTAAGGGGCAGTTGTCTAGGCCATCCTGGATTCCGTCCCTGAGATAAGAAGAAATAGGTATATATTTTTTAAATACTGGGAATTTCAAACATTACTCTGACAACTTTGTTTGCGATATATTGATATTGTCTAAATACACACCAGAAAAGTATAAAGGTCAGGTCGTGTTTTAGTTACCAAATAACTTACAAGTATAACTCATATCAGCCGTGAAATTTACTGGTTTGTCACGCAATGACCATAGAGGTAACCAAGGAGATAAAATAATTAGTTATATTTGAAATCCGAAGCAGCATCAATAGGTTACTTAGTTGAAATAACTACTGGTTATGAACAAGCCGTGGCCATCATCTGAATTAGACTTACTTTCGTCCATCAAAGCCTCTTTTTCCAGCCGCTGCAGTAGTAGGTATATAACTAAACTAAACATTAACTAACTAAATCGGCATATTCTCCTCAGCTGTGGTCGTTCCGAAACGCTAGTAGTTTATCGATCGTTCAGAACGTTCAAAAAGAGAATATATGATATCCAAATTTAAATAAAGTTTAATTTCATTAAAAGTATCAGACAATCTTAAAGAATGCAATATAATATCTTGTGGTGAATCACTAACAATTTATAAAACTACTGATTTGATAATATCTATTCATTTAGAGTAATGTTGGTTTGGTAGTGGTATTAATGGTATGAAATTTACCTATCTCTATCAATGTCGCTGTCACAAGCGTCGCCGACATTGTCATTATCGATGTCTTCTTGGGATGGATTCCGTACTCGCGGGCAGTTGTCGCAAACGTCACCAACTCTGTCGCCGTCCATATCGTCTTGTCGCGGGTTGTATACAATTGGGCAATTGTCGTCTTGGTTGAGAATGCCTAGTAATTGCAAAAGATATAAAATAAATATATATTTTTCGATATCCACGTTCTGGTCGGTAAAGACCTATTAATACCCTAAAGTTTTAACATATAGGAAACAAATTTATTAATTTGTAGACTTATACCTAGCTTATCCCATAAAAGAACGTCTACTTATATTTTGCGTTCATATTAACAAGTGCGTAATAGAAACGATTTTACAGACAATCTGGTCACTGTATCTGGTGAATTTGGATAAAGTTGACGAAATATCCTATTTCTGTTTTACTGTCTCATATTTACCATCATTGTCCATGTCAGGATCGCACACATCGCCAATGCCATCATTGTCGGTATCGACCTGTTCAGGATTGTATCGTCTTGGACAGTTGTCGCAGACATCTCCTCGTTTGTCGCTTCTATCCTCGTCGCGATCCAGTTGATCAGGATTCGCGATTAACGGACAATTATCCTGAAGATTGGAAAGTTATTTTGATTAATAATGGCATTAAATAATGTAAGTAAAATATTTATTTGCGATACTGCAAAATTGGTTTTATCAACCCCTAGGAAAATAGATTATCTCACAAGGTACTCGTATACGATGGCAAAAAAATGTGTTAATGGGATAAGATCGGGAATCCGTTAGAACTGGATAGTCTACATGACGATCCACGGTGAGTCATATCTACAAATGAAACCCTAAGGGTTCAATGAATGTCTAGTCAATATCTCTCTCTCTTCTCCCACTCCTCATCCGACTTTATGTGGGGTCGGGACAAATGTCTAGTTAATATCATAACAGCCTCCGTGGTCCAGTGGTTAAGGCCTGTTGACCCGGGGGTCGTGGGTTCGATTCCCACCGGAAGCATACTTTGATTAGTTGTTTCCTGTTTGGTTAGGACATTGCAGGCTTGAATCACCTGATTGTCTGATAATAAAGATGATTCCGTGCTTCGGATGGCACGTTTAGCAATTGGTCCCGGCTGCCATCTGATAGTCGTTAAAGAGACCAAGACAAGGGCCAAGAGGCGGTTCCGAAAAACTCTGACATCAGGGTGTGCATGGTCTATTGACCGTGACACCTACTCGAAATGATGATGATGATGATCATCACAGCGAAAAATTAGGTTTATAAGAAATTTCTTGTGTAAATTTGTTTTCTTATGTCGTCATTATCATTTTCTGGAAAAAATACACCGAGCAGTTTGGGTCGAATCAGACCTTTAACATAGTTGATAAAATAAATGGAATTAATACACAGTATGGACATTAAATTCTGTATAAAATAACTTTTCCTTTCTTCCATTGTATGTTTATACGAACCGTTCCATTCATTTTGTCAATTCGCTTTTGAATCAAGAGACATCAAAACTTGTGCCGAGCAGTACAGTACACACAGCCGAGCAGTGTGTTTAATACCACCATAAAGCTTAATACTCACTGGATGGTTAGCAATTCCATCTCCATCAGCGTCAGGGTCACAAGAATCTCCCATGCCATCACCATCTGCGTCTTCTTGCCCAGAGTTAGAGACATCAGGACAGTTGTCAGCCTTGCATTGGACTTCATTACACGGTAGTTGCTGGTCAGAGTACCCGTCTAAATCTCGGTCTGGTCCGCACACAGTGCCGTTTCCCGCCCATCCAGTCTAAAAAAATATATGAACTGTTGATAATATAATTTATCATCATCATTTTCCCGGTTGCTAAGCTGTGACGCGTCGAAGCCCTGAGTCCACTAATATGACAGCATTTTTGCGGTAATTTGGTGACCAGGTCACCTGCCGTATTATTTAGTTTCAAAACCAAGGGCAGGAATATAACCGCCACAAATCACTTACACACCAAGTAAGTGTAGATAACCGAATTGCCAGCCTATCAAAAAACACCAAAATGAAGATGCACCATTTTCAATAGCAAATCTCTCTCTCTCTCTCTGTCTGTGTCTTTCATCAAAGCGTGTTCCTTGTTACATCCACAAGTGAGATTTGAACCTCGGGAGCTAACCAAAAGGTTAAATTGTTAGCGGAGTGCCTAAAAAGATAAGAATCTGAATCTGAAAGAGCTGCAAAAGACGCATTTTGTTAATGTAATGTCTACCTAGTTGAAATAATACCTATATACGAACGACAACTAGTAAATAGTTTATTACTATTGCAAATTAAAAAAAATAAAGATTTCAATAATTACTACAAATGTAGGTACAACAAACCAATTACTGACTAGTATTCCCTTTGACAAATAGTCAAATACGGTACAACTGGCGCGAATGCCAACTTTGCATCTCAAAGGGATGCGCGCAACGCAACACTACCCATTTATTTTCTTGTTGTGTACTACTAAATTTCGATGTATCTGTCGCAGGCAAATTGTATGATTCCGCTTTTTACCACTAGATATAATCCATAGGGTATCTCTCACATTATAAGAACATATTTCTATCAATTTTCTATTGAAGGAAATATGTTATAGCAAAGACGACAGGATCTCGTTACGTGGCGATGAGTGGATTATTCTATAACATCCGCAAAGTCGGGTGTAACTTACACTTGGCCCCTTCGTGCTTCGAGCCATTTCATAGTTGGTAAAGTACTCGTAGAAGATTATCCAAGCATCATAGTTTGGTCGGGAACACACAAAGAGTGCCAGTAAATCTAACTCGTCTAATACCCTGTGTGACACTGTCTTAAGACTTTATATTGCCTAGGGGATCCTAGTGAACTGTTGAGCTCACGAGAATCCCCTGGAGGATCGGGCTGGCAGATCGTGTTGGACCCACTCGATAAATGGGTGAAATCTGGTATCTGGTAGAAACTAACCCAAGCATCAAACTTAGATCGGGAACATAAAGAGTTTTAATAAATCTGACTCATCTAAGACCCTGTGTGACACTGTCTTTAGACTTTTCTTGCCTAGGGGATCCTGGTGAACTGTTGGGTTCACGGGAATCCCTCGGAATGCCCTGGTGGACTCACTCGATAAATGTGATGAAATTTGGTATTTAACTCACAGCACAAATGCACTTCGCACCGTAGCCGCATACAGCGTTGTATCGGCGGCAGTAAGCTGGGTCGCAGCGGAGTACCAAAGACTCAACATCGTAGCCCCCCGGGTAACAGGGTCGCGTAGTGTTGATGTAGTAGTTGCCGCCGCACGGAACGCAGGTGTATGAACCCTGAGAAAGAAAGAAAAAATGTATTGCTGCTATGTTCTTCAGAGTTTACAAAATATGCTGCTGGGTCCGGCCGTTTGGCACAAGTTCCACAACGCGCCCGGCCGGGAAATTTCCGAATTGATTTGTCCGCGACACCAATGGCTGCGACGCTCCCGTTTTTTTATCCCAGAAACTTGAGTGAGCACTAAAAGAACAAATTACCAAACGCGATGGGAGCACGATGACTGATATGGTGGAAGGTTTAAGAAAAGATATGAGAAATCAAATGTACGTTAGCTTACAGGCGTGTTCACACAGAGCCTCCCCCTTGGACAGTTGGCACTGCCATCGCTGCACTCGTCAATGTCCACGCACTGCTCTCTTCGCTTCTCATCTCCAGATCCCCTCCATCCGGAGCTGCCTTCGTAGCCAGACGGACAAGGGCCACAAGTGAAGCCTCCCTCTTCATTCCGACAGGAAACCAAGTCGTCACAGGGTCGGATCAGATCGCACTCATCCATGTCCGTGCATTTGTACCCTAAAAAATTATAAATAGATATACGACAGCGATATTAGTGAATTCCAAGTAACACAACCAGCCCGCCTACTCTCTACTGTTGTACAACTTAGTTCTACCACAGAATAAGTAATAGTACTAACGTAGTTCTACAACGGCGGTGTTCGACTTCGTTCTTCCAAATTTAGTTCTTATGTTGCCCTCTACATCTTATATTTTTTTGTGTAAAACACACTATTTTTAGTAAGAATCGTCGTATTTCTGGTCCAGTCAGTATGCAGATGGAGAGTCCTTATGACTCGTAACACAGGTTCTCTGAACCTAACATGGGCATTAGATCTCTACATACATCACTTTTTGTTAATGTTTTGGTACCTATTTTATCTCTAGTTGGAGAAAAATAAATTTATTTTATTTTTATATTTTATTACAACGCTTTAATTGTATCTTCAAAATACATTGCGGCTGTTGTATGATTGCCAATTTTTTCAAAAAATGCTTTTACTTTATATTTTAATAGTCGCGTACACACTACCATATGTTGGTTTCGAAAAAACTTTTAGTATTCCAAAATACAAGTTTATACTAGTTGGATATCTCAAATTTCGAGGTAATCACGTAGGGACGTGATATGCTAAATTAACAATACAATATTATTATTTTTTTCCAAGAAAAGTAAATTTATTTTTAAAATAACAGTGATTAAAACTAATTATATACAATACTAGCTGTTGCCCGCGGCTCCGCCCGCGTTAGTGTCGATCCCTCGGTAACAGTAGAATTTCCCGGAATCAAACATATGTCCTTCAAACATATTGTCTTCACCTATGTCCTTCCTCGGGCCTCACACCTCCATACCAAATTTCATCCAAATCAGTTCAATGGTTGAAGCGTAAAAAACGACAGACAAAGTTACTTTCGCATTTATAAATTTCCAAACAAACTATTTCCCCCTTCAGAGGGTTTTTTTTCAGTTGACCTACACAGATCTTTTTAAAAAAAAAAGTGAAATTATTTACCTATTTTCATACTTCTAAGTCTAGAAATAAGTAAATTCCTATACAATCTTTACCCTGCTATTTTACCCCTTCAGGGGAAAATATCGCCCATTTTAACCCCTGAGGGGGGAATTTTGCAAATTTCGAGCATCGATCGAATCGAGCACTTATATACCTACTTTCATAGTTCTAAATCCAGAAATGAGAAAATTCCATATAAGTTTTACCCATTTAGAAGTGATTTTTTTACAAATCCTTTCTTAGCGCTCACTCACATCATTAAAAGAACCCCTGTACCAAATTTCAAGTATCTAGGCGCAGCAGTTTCGGTTGGTTTGCCGTTTTCCCGCGGCTACGCCGCCGCCGTAAGTATCAATCCCTCAGGAACAGTTTGGACCCTTAAATGACTGAGGTCATCAATATGAACAACTTTTTCTATGGGACCAATGCTGGGAATTAAAAAAAAAATTTCGTCATTTCTATACAAAAGAGTTCCGCCCCCGACCTGGGTTTGTTGGGAATGTCGATTTCGATGTCGAATTATAGTTCCCAGCGTTGTTCCCATAAGAAAAAGTCGTTCATTTTGATGGTCTGATTCACTCCTTTAAGGGCCCAAAACGATAAAAAATTCACCATGTATATAAATCTGTGTTAACAGAAATATGTTTTCTAGTTGGGAAGAAAAGAATACCAATACGAAAAAAAGAATAGGAAATGACGTATTTTTTTTAGTTCCCAGACTAAAAAAAATACGTCATTTCCTTAAAAAAGAGTACCGCCACCCGGCCAGTTTGTATGGCAATGTCGATTTTTTTTTAGTTCCCAGCATTGTTCCCATAGGAAAAGTTGTTCATTTTGATGGTCTGAGTCACCCCTTTAAGGGTCCAAAACGATAAAAAATTCACCGTGTATATTTGCATTCAAACTAATGCCTTGAGTTCATTCAAATGACGATAACTTTTTTTTTGATGAAACAAACTTTAGATGTTTTGCTGAGTTAAAACAAAGCAATTGGTGAAAGTTTGAAGTAAATAGGTTCAGTATTTTCGGAGATAATCGTGATCATACATACAGACAGACAGACAGACAGACAGACAGACAGACAGACAGACAGACAGACAGACAGACAGACAGACAGACAAGAAATTCGAAAAAAAATTTTTTGCTTTCTATAATTCTTTTTAAGTGTCCCTCTATCCATTTCAGTCAAAAATTCTAAATGTACAGACAAAATATTTTTACTGTTTTATTATATGTATAGATAAACATGAAATGAAAAAAAAATTACTATATGGTGTTATTGTTATTAATAAATAATCAATTCAGTAACTAGTAATAAGGTTCAGTCCAGAATATTGTCTTGGGTCTCATGGTTTTATTTATTCTTTGTATTACCACCACGCAACCTATGTTACATAGAACCCACAACCACACCACACACACACATATTGATTTAGCTCCAAAGTAAGTAAAAATATACGAACACATCTTTTATAAAAATAATTTAATTAAAAGTGCTCACGTTCGGTCAGTTCACGTATCTGTTGTAAATTAATTCATGCAATATAAAAAAAATTAAATTCAAAATAATTAAAAATATTAAGTTTCTTCCTTTAAATAAATTGTTACTATATTTTTAACAAATTCATATTATAAATAAGCATCCAAGAGTCAAGACCCTGGTTAATCTGAAAAAGATCATTTTCTATCATGACCTGTCCGGAGATCGAACCTGGGACCTATGGTGTGACAGCCTGGCATATTGGGCACTTGGCCACAGTTTTTTTTTTATTCCATAGATTTTTAAATACTTGTACAGATTTACATGCATGAGTTACCGTACCGTTCGTCCTAGCTGATACTATACTTGACAGGCGGCCGCCGTAGCTATAAATCATTGTGTGCCCTCCGGGCAGCACTAGCTCTGAGACATGACCTTTTTGGATTGTTTATTTTTAAGCTAAAGGCACAAGCACACAGATAAAAAAATGCGAATGGTCCGATTGTGTATTTTTTTCTGTATGCTTGTGACTTTAGCTAAAAATAAACAATTTATCTATCTGTAATTAGTGCATTATGTGATCTGTAGACCTCGCGAGATTTACTCGTATCACACACAGCAGACAAAATGGTCCTGAACACTATTTACCAATGGCGTTTAGGTACTTTATGCCAATTTTGCCATTTAGAAAATTTTCTAAAAAATTCGACAAAAATATTCTATGTAATTATTGAACCGTCTCACAAAATTTTACAAAAATCGGTTGAGAAATGCGACCTGTAGAGGGAAACAAACAAACGAACGACTTTTTGCCCATGCTGTGACTGAGACTCTTCGCGCTCGCTCGACAAAGCATTCGTGTGTGTTTTATTATTTATTATATATGATGAATAATAATTAATCACTATACATACATATAACTTTATTATTCTTTTATAGGTTTGTTTTTTTCCTGTGTGCAAGTGGCCAGCACGAGCGTCAGATTTTTTAAGCTGCCTTATGGCATCTTGACAAAGGTATGAGTAACTTGTCCACTTACCATTCCACTCGTATCCACTAGGACAGGACTCGCACTCATAGAACGGGCTGTGACCTATCGGCCGACATGGTCTGTCGCCACACGGTCTATGCGAGTCACAGACATGCTGACAACGCTTTCCGTCTCCACTGAACCCTTGGGGACAGGATCCGCAGCGGGGACCCTCGGCTGTTTCCTGGCATTCCACTCCTGAAATATTAAATAAAAATTATCATACCTCTACTAATCGCCTTGTATCTATTTCGAAAAAAGAAACTTTTACCACTATAATCCGACTTTTTACCATGAGATATCATTTTAACTAATGATAAAATGCTTCCCTCTTGTCAGTGAATAAATTTAGGATAAACTTTGTAAAAGACTGCAATAAAACGATAGCTTTTCTTTTAAAATTTTCGCTATCTGCCCTCTTTGATCAAACTACAATATGAGCTATAAATGAACTCAAACTCATTTGTATAAAACTATTTTACAAGAAGGTTCTTTTAACATCCATGTCTGGCACATAAAGGAATAGTTTTAAAAGTTTTTCAACTTTTCCGTATAGAGTGCTCTATAACAACGCAATTTAAAAGGAGCACCTTGTTACGCTACAACAGTTTTAGAACTTTTAATTTTTACGAAGAATAACTTTAGAGAAAGTACAGATAAGTATGAAAGTTTAAACATGGATTGTGAATTTAATTTGCCATTCAATCTGCCATCTCATTAGTACTTGAATGTTACCACTTTTATAGACAAAACGATTTTTAGTACCTATTAATTTAGTTAAGAATACAGAACATTTCTTTTTTTGTTTTTGTTACTTCACTATGTGTAAGTAAGTGAGTTAATCATGTCTGGATTAAATTGGACATGAATCATGAGATCTAAAATATTCCTGTCAGAAATTTCTTTTATAATAGCGATTAGCATATAGGTATGAATCTCACCGGTAACTTGCACACATTTGTTTTATTGTGCTTACTCTGAAAAGAGTTTTCAAAAATAGGCAAACCTATGTAACAATTTCCTTGACAACACTTTTTTTTTTGAGGTTTCAAAGTCGAGGCGGTAAAAAAAACCAAACAATGATGTGAAAACATTGTTCGGTGCATGTTATGAAAATGGCCTCGTAATAAAAGTTTCTACGTATAAATTTTAAAGGCTTTGAAAATTACGTTTTCAACTCATTTTTAACCAAACTTAATATAACGATATCAAATTCAAAGTTCCCTATTACGGCTTTAGGAATACGAACGTGACGTACCTGTAGGAAGTAATTAATATTATTATTTATTGCACGGACACCGAACACGTATTTCCAAATCAGCAAACTACCCCACTACTGTACCTACAGTCAGGGACAGAGATACTTGACCAGGTCCGATATTATATCTTGAATTTTCTCTTAAACTATAAATAATATTTACATAAAAAAATATACTGAGAAAGACTTCATTAAAATCATTGTGTATATAAATTTTCATGTTATTATTATTTATAGTTTAAGAGAAAATTCAAGATATAGGTAGAGGGCCTGGTCAGGTGTCTCTGTCCTTGACTGTACATTTACCTTAGTATATAAGCTAGTGTTATAATAAATAAAGTATGCCATTTCATTTCATCACTTTATCGGTCACCGTAGTTTAATTTATGTCGCCATATTCCCTTAAGGGCCCGTACTACCTCACACTGCTTTGCATGATTGACTGTTATATCAATAATAATTAAATACTCAAGTTGAAATAAAAATACAGCAAAGTTCAGGACTAACTCTGGTAACTATATGACTCAAAAACACGATTGCGTTAAATTTTCTCGATAGAAAAAAATTGCAAAGTTGCCTCCAAATCACGTCTAATTTACTCGGTATATAGCATTATTCACCAAATACATTAAAATTAACTTTGAAACTTTTGATTATTATTGCATTACAGATAAGGCAGCCATCATATGTTTTTCTTTTTCGAATAACCCTTGAATATTCCTAAAAAACGAAAATATCCAACGTAGCCAACGCGTTTAGACCATCCGCGTTTGTATCGCCACGCCGCCTGGCATATGTCGGGCTCTTAAGTCTTTTTAAGCTAGATGCTTATATAATCATATTTTCTAAAACCTATCATCCATTGTGAATGACAAATTTACCTTGATAACACGACGTCTGGCTGCAGGATAATCTGTAACACTGTTCACCGTTGCCGTGATAGCCAGTCGGGCAAGACGCGCAGCGGTAGCTGCCGTCGGGAAGGTCTTGGCATTGGACACCTAAACACACAAATATATCTTACATGTGGTAACAGGATTCATATAAGGCGCCTTATAGACGAGCAACACTTTGTTGTCGACAAGTGCAATTGCAGCTGTCGCAAAAAGCCAACTGCAGCTGCCAACAGCTTGCAGTTGACCATTATTATATGCTGCCATTATTATATTAAGTGCTGCTGTCGGCACTGTTTTGCAGCATAATTCGACATGTCGACGGCAGACAGCCCAACAATGCCAGCACATTTTATGCAGTAATTGGTGGGGCTGCAGCCGTCAACATGTCGAAATCTGCTGCCTCACAATGCCGATCGATGCAGTTGCTCTTTCCACAGCTGTACTTACATCTGTCGACAGATTGTTGTTGACTGATCGACAACAAAGTGTTGCTCGTCTGTTTGGTGGCAGTTTTGTGGTATCATAACTCTCCGCTTTGAGTCATTCATGATACATCACTCTAGTGTACCACACACACAGACAAAGGTTATATGATCTGTGACCACACACCATCACAGCCTCTATAAACGAATGTGTACATAAAATACTTTGTATTATGAAATACATAGTATACTTACGATGAAATTCCTGCGGATTCCGTAAAATTATTTGTTAACTCTACGTTCATGCGAACTCGCCATTATTACATACTTTTTAGATAAGATTAATTTCTTTAGCCGCCAAATTTTAAAACTCTCCATTTCCGCAATATCAAACACGGAGTTTACATAGATATCAAATAGTGAACTATATACTTAGATGCCCTACAACCTACAAAGCAAAACTATTGTGGCGACACTAGCGCCATTCCGCGCTACTAGCGCCACCTATTTTTGTGTATTTAATTCGGTCGCTCTGGCAACACTTGGTAGCTGTCAGTGCGACCGGATTTCCTGAAAAGTTTTAGAGATATCGGGGTTCTCAATAGACCCGCCGAAATTGCAACAAGACAAGTTTTTTTTCTCAGGCTAAGATTTTGTGTAATTCACTATTTTGTTCTAATTGTGAACTTCTGTGGATTTTCAAATACAAAAACATTCAACCATACAACCAGTTTACTTCATTTAAACTCACACCGACAAGGCACGATACCCATCAGCGGCTGGAGCATTTGAACAACAGGGGATTCGCAACCCCCAAATTGGTGACTCCGAGTATTTACGTGCAGCGGTCACCCGTAGTACTGACGCCGAGAACGTGCATCGTCACCCCGAGCCGGTGACCCTAAGTGCATCGCGCAGTTGTCACTCTCCACTAGTGGCCCACTTGCGCCGGCGTCGCCGCTACCATCCAAGTCGGTGATTTTCGAATGTTATTGCCGTCACCCTACATCGGTGATCCGCTGGACATTGCGTTGCTCCATTGTCGCTGATCCCCGGCGACTCTACATGCCTGTCTACTCCAACGTGTGCGAGGCGCAAGGCGCTGTTGTGTGCGCCGTTGTCGCCGCGTTGGTGGTACAGTTTGGAAAAGGAAGGTTCCTGCCGAGAGCTAGCAGCAGTATTTGTCATCTGCCTGGTCGGTTCATCATCATCGGTTCAAGCCTATTACTCTCACTACGTGCTAGACACTACTTGTGTTACTTTGTGCAGTGAAGATCAAAGAAGTGCAGTTTAAACAAGTTCAGTATAGTCAAACTTTGCGTTTCTCAGTGCATTTTAGTTTCCATGGTGCGGTGAGCAACACTTTTTTACCCGCATACTTACTAGACATTGGTAAGCAAGCTAATATACTTTTTGCTCTGGTTTACCCCCTGGTTTTGGTAAATTAATCTATTTTTATTTTACAGTTTTGACAATATTTACATATTAATAATTATTTTTTTAAATTTAATTGCGTTCTGAAACTAATTCAATTGCATTTGAATTTGCATGTAACTTGTACTGACTGCATTCATTTGAAATTGTTTTATATTTCCACTAGTAATTCTGTTTTACAATATCTCAAGTTTTAATTCTATAAACAATAGTTTACTTTTACTGTATTAATATTTTTATTTTATGCTTTGTCTGGGAAACAGTAACAATTTTCTTTTACAAATATTTATTGCCCGATATCTTGCCTTGTATTTTGTTTTTTGCATTGTGATATACCTTTGTTTTTTTTAATGCTTAAGTACTGGGGTGCATTCTTGTGTATACCTGTTTAACTTGCATGGTCATTGTGCCTGTGCCTTGTCTAAAATTTAGAAAATTAAGTTTTTTTTTGCCTAGTGTTTCACACCACCTATATTTTATTTTTCTTTAATAAGATAATTTAAACTTATTACATCATGGCTTCTAATGAGGTACAATCCCAGTTAGAACTGCTAAAAGCTGAGAATGAGGAGCTGAGGCAAAAGTCAGTGTGCAAGTTTACGGCTAAGATTCCACCGTTTTGGCCTAATAAGCCAGCGGTGTGGTTTGCCACAGTAGAGGCGCAATTTGAAATTGCAGGTATAGTGAAGGACTCTACTAAATATAGTTACCTAATAGGTCACCTTGATTTTAAATATGCTCAAGAGGTTGAAGACCTAATTACCAACCCTCCACCAGTAGGTGAGAGGTATACTAAATTGAAAGAAGAGCTTATCCGACGGCTGTCTATGTCAGAAGAGGAGCGTGTAAGGCAGCTCATCTCCGATGAGGAGCTTGGTGACAGGAAACCGTCCCAGTTCCTCCGGCACCTCCGCTCACTATCAGGCTCAGTGTTGTCAGACGTCAATATTATTAGACAACTGTGGATGCGTCGTTTTGCTCCCACAACAGGTACAAGCCATCGTGGCCTCGCAGTTAGAACTGCCATTAGAGAAATTGGCAGAGTTGGCAGACAAGGTGGCAGAAATCAGCAATCCGAGGCAGGTGCTTGCTTGTGCAGCCCCACAGTCATCAGCACCTATGTTGGAGCAGTTGGCCCAAAAAGTAGAAGAGCTGAGCAGACAAGTAGCTGCACTTTCTGTCCCTCGTGGTAGAGCTCGAAGCAGATCTTCCCACAAACAGCCGAGGAGCAGCACACCTAACCGTCTGTGCTGGTACCATAAGAAATTTAATGATAAGGCAGCGAAATGTATCCAGCCTTGCAATTGGACGGCCTCGGAAAACTCTGCCAACAGTCAGTAGAGGCGGCTACTGATTGTTTATCTACCGGCCGCCGTTTATTTGTCAAGGATTGCACATCCAAGCACCGATTTCTTATTGATACAGGTTCGGACTTGTGCTGTTTCCCTCGACAGTTGGTGAAAAATCGTACACCGGTGGCCGACTATAACCTTAGTGCAGCTAATGGGAGCTCAATCAAGACTTTGGTGATATCACACTGCATCTCAACTTGGGACTCAGACGAGCTTTCCAGTGGAATTTCATCATTGCAGATGTCAGCACGCCTATCATCGGCTCTGATTTTCTGAGCTATTATAATTTATTGCCAGATTGCCGGAACAAGAGGCTGATTGATGGAGAAACCAAGCTTCATGTCTGCGCTTTCATCGCTGAGTCTCCTCAGCAAAGCGTTAAGGCTGTTTCTACTGGAAGTTCTGTCTTCAGCGATGTACTCGCTGAGTTCCCAGAAGTGACACGACCACCTGGTTTACCTAGGGTCATTAAACATAACACCGTGCACTTTATCAAGACCACTGATGGACCTCCTGTTTCCTGTCGTCCTCGTCGACTTGCGCCTTCCAAACTCACCGCAGCGAAGCGAGAATTTGAGGATATGGTGCGCAACGGTACAGCTCGACCATCCATGAGTGCATGGGCCTCTCCACTGCATATGACTCCGAAGGAGGACGATACCTGGCGTCCATGCGGCGACTACCGCGCCCTGAACGCTAGGACTGTGCCGGATAGGTATCCTGTTCGGCACATCAACGATTTTGCCAATGGTCTTGCTGGTGCCACTATATTCAGCACCTGTGACCTTATGAAAGCATATCATCAGATACCCGTCTTTGAGGAAGATATATCGAAGACCGCCATTGTTACCCCGTTTGGCCTCTTCGAATTCCCTTTTATGACCTTTGGTCTTAGGAACGCAGGCCAAACCTTTCAAAGGTTCATTGATGAGGTCACACGGGGTCTCGATTTCTGTTTTCCATATATTGATGACGTGCTGATATTTTCTCCTGATGAGACGAGCCATAAAGAGCATTTACGGATTCTTTTCCAGCGTTTTAAGGACCATGGCGTGGTCATTAACCCTTCAAAATGTGTCCTAGGCGCTAGCCAAGTCACATTTTTGGGATATGACATCAGCTCTGAAGGCACTCGTCCCCCTCAGGACCGTATACAGAACCTCCTGGATTGGAAACCGTGCAAGGTATGAGAAGGTTTCTAGGCATGGTGAATTTTTATCGCCGTTTCATTCCACGCGCCGCTCAATTTCAGGCGCCTTTAATTGATACTCTCGCTTCAACAAAAAGTAAAGGGTCAAAACCATACCCATGGACACCTGAACTATTGAAGCAGTTTGAAGAGTGTAAGAAAAGCTTGTGTGACGCTACACTGCTGCAACATCCTATCAGTGGTGCACCATTAGGCCTCTTTACTGATGCCTCAAGCGTCCACATTGGCTCTTGCTTACAACAGCAACAAGATGGAGAGTGGTTTCCCCTTGCTTTCTTCAGCAAGAAGCTTACACCTAAGCAGTCTGAGTGGCCAGCTTACTACCGAGAACTTTTGGCGGTGTACGAAAGTGTACAGCATTTCCGTCACATACTCGAAGTCCAGCATTGTACCATCTATACAGACCATAAACCATTGCTGTACGCTTTCGTACAGCGTCGAGAGAAGCTACCTCCCTCACAATTAAACCAACTGTCTTTTATCAGTCAGTTTACCACTAATATCAAACACATCAGAGGAGAGGATAATGTAGTGGCTGACGCCATGTCTCGAATCGAGACAATTACCTTGGAGCAAGAATATGAAACTCTTGCTGAGTCACAGGAATCTGACAAAGAGCTGTCAGACATATTGGAATCCAACTCATCAAGCCTACAGTTGACCAAGGTCGATGTTCCTGGCACTGGGTTGTCCCTATACTGTGACGTCTCCACTGGCAAGTCCCGCCCCTACGTCCCTCCCGACTTACGTCGTATTATTTTCAAAAAACTCCACAGCTTAAGCCATCCTGGTGGTAAAGCTTCCGCGCGTCTCGTATCTGAACGCTATGTTTGGCCTTCAATTCAAAAAGACTGCCGGGAGTGGTCTCGTAGGTGCGAGGATTGTTAGCGGAGCAAAGTATCTAGACACAACGTTTTCCCACATGGAACATTCGATGTACCGTCTGGTAGATTTCTGCATGTCCACATCGACATCATAGGACCCTTACCTGTAAGTGATGAGTACCGATAATGTCTGACAGCTATTGACAGAGTTACCAGGTGGCCTGAGGTGTGGTCTATGCGCACCATCACTGCTGAGGAAGTAGCCGCTACTTTCATAAGAGAGTGGGTATCACGTTTTGGCGTGCCGTCGGTCATCACGACGGATCGTGGAACTCAGTTCGAGTCCGATCTGTTCCGCCGATTTATGCACAATTTCGCCACCAAACGCATTCGGACCACAGCGTATCACCTCGCTGCAAACGGGATGATTAAGCGGGTCCATCGACAGCTTAAAGCCTCCCTTATGTGCCACGGTACTACTTGGACCCAGGCTCTCCCACTTGTACTGCTGGGAAACTTGTACTGCTCAGCTTATAAAGAGGACATCAAGGCCACAGCTGCAGAGATGCTTTATGGCAAAGCCCTACGTCTTCCTGGAGAACTGTTAGTCAGTGTACCGAATCCGAATTCTGAACACATATGTCTGAATTAAGACCTATGCCTGCCTCGCGGCACACCACCCTGAAGCCTTTCATCTTCAAGGACTTGGCCTCAGCGTCTCACGTTTTTCTCCGTGACGATGCCGTTCGACGCCCTCTACAACCACCCTATACTGGTCCATATGCGGTGTTACAACGGTCGCCTGATGGGAAGACCCTTAACATCGACTGCAAGGGACGAACGGTCGTCGTTAGCGTTGACCGCGTTCATTGACAATTCATTGCCTACGTCATCGGATAGCCATGAGGCTACACTACCTCCGCCTAAAACAGCCTGCCCTCCAGCGGCTCCTGCGCCTGTCCAGCAGCCAGTTACGACTCGGTCTGGACGGCGGGTAAAATTTAAAACGTTTGATTAATCATTATCATATAATTTAACTCCAAACAATTTTTCTCCGTAGGAGGGTGGTGTGGCGACACTAGCGCCATTCCGCGCTACTAGCGCCACCTATTTTTGTGTATTTAATTCGGTCGCTCTAGCAACACTTGGTAGCTGTCAGTGCGACCGGATGTCCTGAAAAGTTTTAGAGATATCGGGGTTCTCAATAGACCCGCCGAAATTGCAACAAGACAAGTTTTTTCTCTCAGGCTAAGATTTTGTGTAATTCACTATTTTGTTCTAATTGTGAACTTCTGTGGATTTTCAAATACAAAAACATTCAGCCATACAACCAGTTTACTTCATTTAAACTCACACCGACAAGGCACGATACCCATCAGCGGCTGGAGCATTTGAACAACAGGGGATTCGCAACCCCCAAACTATCCTACAAGCTCCGGGTGATGAATATTGAAGTCAAAGATGATGAAATCGGTACTCACGGCCCCCGAAGCACGGGTTGGAGCTGCAAGGCGAGATGCAAGTCTGTCCGTCGCTGGACTGCCCTCCAGGACACCTCTGACAGCGGTAACCACGATCACTGTCGAGACAGTATTCCCCTGAGAACAAAGCATCGCATAATAAAATTGTAACTGTTATACGAAACAAGACTATGGTCTCGTTTGGGCCTAGCTCAATCTGTGTGATTTGTTCGTTTCCCAAAATAAAGTCGCTTCACATTTCATCGTTCTTGAGTTATTACAAGTATTATAATATATAAAAGTTATAGGTAAAATATAAAAGACGTTGGTGTCGCGTGACCTACCTCTGGAGCAAGGTCTCCTGTCGCAAGTGATGGGTCTGCAGCGGCGTCCGTCTCCCTCCATGCCCTCAGGACACGACCCACATTGCACACCAGTCGGGATATTGCGGCATTCCACTCCTGTTATGAGTATACGTAATTTATTTTTGCTAATACTTCCACCAGGGCCTCGACCGTTACTGACATAATATACATACAAATAAACGTTTTTGTTTGATTGATTGATTGACATGGCCCTCGTAAAAATTTTTGTCCTTAGTCAATAGGCTAGTATCCTGGGTCAACATAATAACATTACAATTAGTCCGACAGTTAGATAATCAAAAGATATTGGACACGTTATTTTTCTTTTGTCAAATAAACAATAACTTATAAACATAAAGCGCGTGACGCATGTACCCCCCATATGCGTCCGGCGCACCCTGGGCACAGAATTAATATAAGTACTAACGTACAGAACGGAAACTCCCTGCGTCCCCCGCAACAAGGCATCGCCGCACCTCTCCCCCGTAAATGGAGTGCGATGCGTTGCTTTGAAACAGGGTTAGGTTTTGTTGCTCGTCAAATGCGAATATAACGTTACCGACACGCTTTACAATGAAATACTGTGCTGTGAATCTCTGTCTATCTGCCTCTTGTATTTATCCTTTTTTTTATTGATTTTTATCACATTTGCCGTAAAGTTTAGCGCCAAACAAGTAATTTATTATATTACAGGACATTATCTAGTGCTTTTAATTGTAAATGAATCAATAGGTAACTAATAAACCAGTGGTGAAGAGAAGGTAAAATAGATAACCTCTTATTTGTGAAGTGCTAGTTACTTGTTGATGTGTACGTACACCTAAAATATAATAATCTTATACGTCATGGTGTTCTGATTGTGCCAGTTGCATTGTGTGCGAGATCTACGAATACATTTTTGTTTGTTAGCAAGTTTATTTACATATTAATGAGATGTATTGTTAGATAAGTCAATACATACCTACATAAATAAATTAAGATCATCATAAATCTTTCAGAATTGAGAGACATACTCGAAAATTTGTCGAACTTTAGGTGGCATCATGAATAGGTATATTTAATTTCATTCTTCGGTGTCAACCTTGGTTCTGTAACTCACACATTAGCGTGTGCACGGATGTAACATTTTGTTTGTAGTAGTACTAGGTATTTATGTCGTCCCGTTTGTATGAAGTGCCATACCTGTGCCCTGGGCAATAATCTGCGAGGACAGTCTAGTGGGTAACGCAGATTGGCTGATCCTTTCACCACGTAATTTCTACAAGACATTACGACTCGAAAAGAAGAAGAAGCGCGTCAAAGATCATGAGTAGAGGCTCGTGACGTCAGTTTGTTAAAAACTGTAGCAAACTATGACGTCACTCGGAATTTCAAAAATCTTTATATTTTTTTTGTTTATTTGGCAACAGGAAAATACATATTTAATATTTTTGATGATATATCTGACGTACTAATTATATTTCTTAGGAAACTAGCCTATTAAAGAATCAATAAAGAGGTGTGAGTTGTATGTTTGAATTGAAGCTATAGCTTTTTAAAATTATAAATTGAGCTTGGGTGTTTATTATTGATAGCTGATTGTTTCTCACATATTTAGTATATTATATCTTTTGGAATTCATCATCATTCATCATATCAGACGCAAGTAGCCTACTAGATACTGGACGTAAGGATGAGGGAGTTTTTGCCATACTCACCTAGCTTGGCAGACGGGTTGGGGAACGCAGTTTATTTGGCTCATCTCGTTTCCAACGCTGTTGCCCATCAAAACCGTTTTTTTAACCTTGGTAAGGGTAGATTTCTGTTGAACTGGCGGAGCGAATGAAAGGTATTCGGGATACTCAAGATAGATTAGCAGCTCGGGAGTCGGGCGCACGTGCCATACTACGTTAGTACTATTATACTTATTCTGTGGCCATATCGACAACCACCGGACAAGCAGGTGAGAAGGACTCCCCTAACCTCACACATACATCATTTGGAAGGGAACAAAACTTTAAAATGACCGAAAAATATAAACTTATTCGCTGCCCTATAGATTTTGAAATGACCACTTATCCCAAGGGTCGAATTCTTCGTTTGAGATTTTACGAAGTAGATGTCTATTGAAAGTAAACTTATAAGTACGCAGTTACTCCACTATTCCTGTGGGAAACAACTTCACTTTCTGATTGGCAGCTGCTGGCAAAATAAAAGCATTCACAATTCCCGAATAACTCGCATATCCCTATGGACTACAAACAGATCCATTTTCCAGGACAATCTTAAATCTTATACAAAACATCTTTTCAAGTAGGAAGGAACAAGAAATTTATGTATAACTAGCAACCCGCCTCAGCTTCGCACGGGTGCAAGGTAAGTATCAATATGGGTTACTATAATATCTATGTATGATACACACATACATGAAATTGAATTCATTAGCAAACGTTTAAGGAGTGACTCAAACCACGAATCTGAACAACTTTCATTATGGGACCAACTCCAAAATTGCAAAAAAATCTGCTGGTTCATAGATTTTAGCCAAGTAGATATTCCACTTTTGTATGAAAGAGCAGATATTTTTTTCAAATTGGTCCCATAATTATAGTTGTTCAGATTCGTGGTCTGAGTCACGCCTTAAACGTTTGCTAATGAATTCAATTTCACCCTGTACAAAACTGGAAGTGACTTATCATCATATTATATATACATATAACATTATCTTTACATAAAAAAAATACTATGTAAAGATAATGTTTATAAATTACGTCTTTCCGATTGATCATCGTTTCGTCGATTGAAGAATAATTAAATTGAATTTCATATTATCTTTCCAACAAATACAATCACATATTTTTATCATACCTATTCTTTCGGTTGTCTTTTACAATATGTGTAGGACGAGACGTTGCTGTTAATTTAAGGAATGCGATCCCGATTCCAAAATACGGAATGCCAAACATTATTTTATGGTATTTTAAATTCGGATTTGAAATCGAATCCGAATTATTCGAATATTTCATAATTCTTGTGATTTACTCGCTTTAAAAGATAAATATATGGCACTATTCGTCGTACAGTCAATGTATAATAGCTGCGATGACGAATTTGGCTCGATTAATGCCTTTTAATTATATATTTCTCTATGACGTTCAAAGGAGGTAAGTAGAAAATACAATATTACAAAAATATAGTTCATAACATGGCAATACTTACGTATTTTTTTTTTTTGATAGGTATTTAAATTACGGTAATATAAACACGCCATTTATTAAATAAGTTAATACGATTTTTTCGCGTAATAAGCAACATAAAGCCATTAAAAGTGATTTAATTTAAATATGCAATAATCGCTAAAACATAAAAAAACGACATTTATGATTTTTTTTTTCAAAGAATTATATTTTTGTCAATGTCCAAAATAACCAGATTTATCTGAAATTCTGTTTTGTGATTATCGCGAAATTCAATTGATTCAACTTACTCTGTGGATTCAACCAAAGATTTAATTTAATTTAAAAAATCAACTTCTAATCTAAATCATCATCTAATTATTGATTAACGTGATTAACTAATTGAAACTTTTATAATTGAAAATTCATCATACATACATACATATTATCACGTATTTATCCCTTACGGAGTAGACAGAGCCTAAGGTCATAAGACCAAAAGGCCACGTTTAGCGTGTGGTTAAGCGTAAAGGTGGAAAACGTAATTAAAATATTGATGGGTTGCTAACTGCATCGCCTATTGTCATGATTCTTTAAATTTTGGCCCATTCCCTTGACTTTCTACGGTCTGCGCGGGAAGAGAAGCAGCTGGCACATTCTACGTTTTTTTCTTTTCTCCCAGACCAGCATGGAAATTCATCATACATTAACTAATACATCTTTCCATTATTGATTCATAGCGCAAGCATTAATATTTTATTAGTATTCTAATCGGCCTACAGAGTCACTAAGCCCCCACTACCGAATTTATATAAATATTCATTAGTATAATTGTAAGGTCGATCAAGCAACTAAACGTAGTGGGTGCCAATCACTCTACAGGCTTAGAGGAGGAGAATTACAAATAAAACAAGATACATATTCTAAACATTTAATGAAAACCCACACAGTTGCTTGATTTACCTTTTAAGTACAATTAACGGTAAGTTTCCTCATGATGGTAACTTGAGTATTGATGAATCTAAGGTAAAAAATAGACTTAATAAAATAAAGACTTACGTAGATATTGTAAGTAGATAAATGCAACAGAGGACACAATAATAGACTAGAATAGATGACAGATGATACAAAATATTACAGATGACAAATAGATAACCAAAAAACAAAAGAAGTTGTAGGTTCCAAAATTTAAATGTCACAAAAAAGTTATGCTTTTCCTATAACTACAATTTAGGAAATATATATTTCATATTTACTCATAGCATTCAAACGATACGTACATTATGCATCCTAGATCTTGAAAATGAAATATAAGTATGTAGCCTAAGAAGCTATGAAGATACTATGAAGATACAATTTTGTTCCTCTAAGAAGAATAAGAAAATAGTTTGAAAACAAATACTTTAAAATAGAGAAGTGTATCTCTTAATAACCCTCATAGCAGGTAGATCCCGTGCATGTCTCAACTCTGGGCTGGTTGTTGCAGCACTGGCGTAGCTGGCCTCTGAGGTTGTCGATGGTACCCTTCTGGCCAGCGATCTCGTTGCGCAGGTGGTCTATAGTCTGCCGCAGCATTTGCAGCTGACGCACTACTTCGTCTGTTAAAAAGATACAAAAGCTACTGAATCTGCTATTATTTATGTTAGAATTAGTGGCATAGCGTATAATTAAAAATGTACGCTATGCTACTGATTCTACGGAAATATTCAAGAACAAGAAATGTGAATCCAAATTTGACTAGCCAGTCAAATTTGGATTAGAGTCAACTAGAGGCTACCTCCCACCGGAAAAAATATATACGACGTTTTTAGCCACCATGATACTGTTGACCGCTTAAGATATGCGAAAATCAAAACAATCAATTGTTATTCTAGAATACTAAGTAGTCTTCTAATATTATTGAGACTTCGTCTTTAACTTAGTAATGGAACCCAGCTCCTGATTTTATGTTTATTTAAAATGTTGCCCGTCACCGTAGCTGAAAACGGCCAGGGAATATAATTATAAGTAATAGAAGGCAGTTCACGTAAGTTTTTGAAGGTAAAACCAAAATTAGAACTGCAATTATTGTTTTATATTCATGCGTAAAAGTTTATGAACGTTGATTGAACATTTAATGATAATTTCCTGTTGCCACAACATCCTGTGGCGGTAGTAAACCATTACCTATATTTTTGTTTGTTTCTATGATATAATCAAAAAATTATTGAATAACGAAGCATATAGTTTTACCTCAAACCTTCAATAGACGACATTTATGCAAATTTCGGCTTTATTTTCGATTGCAGAAATAGCTCAATATTTGTGGGAGGATAGTGCCTTAATCATTCTTCTTTTCGTGAAACCAAATTTATAACAAAGCAAGAAGAGACAATAAACAGTCTTACCATCACAAGTTTCAATCACACTAGACGGTATATCTCCTCTCTGCGAGTTGGGCTGAGGTGAGCCATTGGCGTCAATGTAGTTATTGTCTGTCCTATAGTCGTCTCCCTGCATCTGCTCCCTCTTTCTTCTAGCATCTTTGGCTTTAAAGTCGTTCACTTCTTCCACGTCTGACTCTTCATCATCGACGGTGAGCAATGCTGGTGGTTTGATGAGGCCCTCTTGAAGGTCACAGCTCAAGGAGTCGAGAGCTGCCCTTTCACTGCTGTAAGCCTCTACAGGAGCGTTCTCTTCGTGATACTGAAAGTAAATTTATAATGTTTTATATTTAAGACCACATAGTAAGAGTTACCCCCTTTCGCATAAAATTACAGAAAGAGTTAAGAGTTACTTGGAAAAGAAATACCAATAGAAAGAAATTAGTCTCGTCCCCTATTAAAAAAAAAACATTAATATATATTTGCATTTCAGCATGAAGGTGAGGGTGTTCAGAATGAATATGACCATCTGACGTGTAGTGTTTTCATGAATAATAATTGCCCTACTGGGTCTAGCAATTATTATTATTTATACCCTTTAAACTAAAGCAAAATTTTGTTGACAAAGCTTCAAAAACAACTTCTGCAAATATTGTGCAAAACAACTTACGAGTTTCAGCTTAAGGTTGCTGAATAGTGCTATCATGTTGTGCTTGCCGGGCATTGGGTGCCAGTGCAGAGCATGGCAGCCGACGATCAGCTTCACCCTGCTGGCGGTAGCCACCACCACGAGCGTCGACTTTGGATGCGAGCCGAGGCCCCATGAGACTGAACGGAGGAAACCACCGTTGAGGCTCTCCAACGACACTGTAAAGAGATAATAGGTCAACAAACGAAATAAAAATATCAAGTTACTAGGTACTTATAGGCCAGTACACATAAAAAATCATATAAAGCAGTTCTACGCAGAAGTCGTACTTGCTAGGTCTTATGAATCAAGTTTTATAAAAAGTTACTCATACAAAAGTAATGTTGCAGGAGTACTTAGTGAGCTCGAGGATTTTCAGTTCCTTGCTTTTTGCAGTTCCTGAGTTGATGTCAAGCCTTGCTTTTTGCAGTTCCTGAGCCATTCTATCTAAGCAAGATTCGCAATGTTTTCTGGGTTCAATGTTTCGTACTATTATGGTTAGGTTAATTAAATAAATACATAGGGACAAATTACGCAAATTAAGCTAACCCCACCGTAAGTTGGGAATTGGTTGTGAACTTGTGTCGTGGGATAAATGTACGGTACTATATTTTGTATACATGTATTATATAGGGACTTAACCCATAAACTGAGCTAACCCCACAGTAAATTGTTGACTTGAGTCGTAGGATACTAACTCAACGGCATTATATTTTTATAATATATACATATATAGATAAACAACTAAGAGCCAGGTCAATCTAAAAAAGTTCGTTTTCCATCTTGACCGGACCGGGGTTCAAACCCAGAAATTTGCGATTTAAAAGCACTTGCGGAACCACCGAGCCACAGAGGTCGTCAAATAAATAAATAAATAAATAATGTCTTTGACGTTGTTTACCAATTTCGGTTGCAATACTTGTTCTATCTTACCCTTGTTTGTCTTTCTGTTGTAGAAGAGCGACATGGCGTCATCTTCTGCGCCTTTGACATGAAGTAGCTCCTCTCTTCTCGCACTCTTCCCATGAGGACCTCGTACTACTATCGCCACCTCACCGGTCTCGTGTGCAGAGCTCGCGACAGATATTAAGTTGTTTGAGGCGTCTGTAACAAGATTTTATAAATAATAGTATATTATTTTATGTAATACTATTTGGTTGTAGGTATTATATAATTCGGAACTATCATATATCTATCACTTGTTGTTTGTAGCAATTTGAAGAAGTTTTATCTTCGTGAACTTTTGCTGTCGTAGATCAGTCAAGAGCACCTCGGAAGAAAAGTGGAAGCCAATAAAATCAAGACTACGGGATTACCGCACGTTTTAATAAATAAATATAAATATATACGGACAAATCACACAGATTGAGCTAGCCCCAAAGTAAGTTCGAGACTTGTGTTATGGGATACTAACTCAACGATACTATATTTTATAACAAATACATATATAGATATACATCCAAGACCCAGGTCAATCTGAAAAAGATCATTTTCCATCTTGACCTGGCCGGGGATCGAACCCGGTCACTCTCGAGTCGCAGGCTGGCGTGTTGACCGCTGCGCCACGGAGCTAGTCAAAGGTTTTACTGGACACCACCTTCAAGATGCCCCAGTTCTTCGCTTACAGGACCTATGCCGCACTGTCATATTTCTCAGTTTTTAGTCCAGACATATTTATATGCCTGGCTCTGGACTGGACTAAAATCTGAGAGTATATTTTTCATCTCTTTGGCTATAACACAAATCTGATAAAGCCGAAGAGATGAAAAAATTATACTCTTTGGTTATAAGCTATAACAGGAGAATAATTAATTTAAGGATAATATCTTGAGTTTTTAAAACTTATCTCCACCTTAAACAATAATTATGAAAACAGCAATATGAACCAACGAAGCGACGTAATCCCACAATCTTAGTTTACAAATAGAAAATAAGGTCGGCGAATGAGGGACTCATAGCAAAGATCACAAGTTCAGAGATAACGAACCAGTGAATTGAATCCGTGGATTCTTGCAGATAAGGGTTCTTTAACCCACTGAACTCGAGCGGTGTATTTAAGTTTTATATCAATAACAAACAGTTTTATTATTCCCAATCAAATTTCCAGTGTAAAATAAAACTATTTATCACGAAAGGGGCGTGTTAAGGAATTTTCTTAGTTAGGCTCTATCTATATCATCATTATACAGGGTGAAATTGAATTCATAAGCAAACGTTTGAGGAGTGAGTGAGTGAGTGAGAGAACTTTCATTATGGGACTAACTCCGACATTGCAACAAAAAAAAGTTTCAAAGATTTTGGCCAAGTAGATATTCCACTTTTGTATGAAAGAGCAGATAATTTTTTCAAGTTGGTCCCTTATTATAATTCGTGGTCTGAGTCAGTCACTCCTTAAACGTTTGCAAATGAATTCAATTTTACCCTGTATGTATAAAAATATTATCTTACTTATTATAATTGTGAGTTTGTTGTGACAGTCGATAAATATATGAAAGTATGTCACTCCATCACGTAATACCGGACAGATTTTGATTAAACTTTACAATGTACTTATTAGTAATCAAAAAAGCGCATAAGCTATGAAACTGGTTGAAATTAGATTAACATTATTTGTAATCGTAAGAGAAATGCCGTTTTAACCGTATAAATAATGTACACGGTACCGCTGCACAAAATAAAATACAATTTTAAGTTATTCATTGTTTAAATATCGTATTCATCCTTACATAATAATGAAATCATGTAGCTATTTTATCCATTTAATATGGGGGACGGCGCGTACGCAGTCCCCACTACCAAAAATTACGCATCCGAGTTAGCCACATTAGGGATAATCGCAGGGGTCAACCCGTCCGCAGTGCAATGGACAGGCCTCGCCCTGGGGGAACCGCCTTCTTGATCACGGTATCCCCTATGCCAGGTAAGTATGCTTTGACAAAACTAACACGAGGGGGTCTTTTAAACCGAAAAAACTACGATAGCGAGTTGTAGCTTTCTAATGTTTTGAAGTAGCGCCATCTAGAGACAAAATTATGAACTTTGTATGGCGCTATTATCGCTTGTAGTGAGGACTTGAGAAATTTCAGAATAAATATTTTAATATCATTTAATATAACTTAATTAACAAGAAAAAAATATATTCAAATGTGCTTAAGTAATTTCGAGTTTATATGCTACTTGCCGCTGGCTCGTGCCTTATATTAATTGTGCCTCAAATATTAGAATGAATGCTATTAATAAATCGGTGATGAATGAATGAATGAATAGACCTATGAACCAACTTATAAGGAAAACTTAAATGCATTCCATTTGTTAGTAATAAAATAATATCGTGTGTGTTATTTGATTACTAACAATTTACAGGGGCACACTGACAGGGACTCACAGTTATTTATTGTATATAAATAGATATAATTGTCTTTTGTTTAAATACTACTAATCTATACATATATTAAACCGTAAAAATATTTTTTCTGTACATTTAGAATTTTTGATTAAAAATGGATAGAGGGACATTTAAAAAGAATAATAGAAAGCAAATAAAAAATTTTCTAATTTTTTGTCTCTCTGTCTGTCTGTCTGTCTGTATGTATGGTCTGTCTGTATGTATGATCACGACATATAATAAAACAGTAAAAAGACTTTGTCTGTACATTTAGAATTTTTGATTGAAATGGATAGAGGGACATTTAAAAATAATAATTGAAAGCAAAAAAATTTATCGAATTTTTTGTCTGTCTGTCTGTGTGTGTATGTATGATCATGATTATCTCCGAAAATACTGAACCGATTTACTTCAATCTTTCACCAATTGCGTTGTTTTAACTCAGCAAAACATCTAAAGTTTGTTTCATCAGAATCGATTCATTAAAAAAAAGTTATCGTCATTTGAATGAACTCAAGGCATTAGTTTGCCTACAAATATACACGGTGAATTTTTTATCGTTTTGGACCCTTAAAGGGGAGACTCAGACCATCAAAATGAACAACTTTTCCTATGGGAATAATGCTGGGAACTCGACATTCCCATACAAACTGGCCGGGCGGCGGGACTCTTTTGTATGGAAATGACGATTATTTTTTGGGTGGGTACTCAAAAAAAAATTCCCATAGAAAAAGTTGTTCATATTGATGACATAAGTCACCCCTTGAAGGGTCCAAAACGATCAAAATTTCACCGTGTGAAAATTTTAATACAAAGTCAATTCATCATCAGTATACTACAGCATTAAACCTATCCATACTATCCATACTAATATTATAAATGCGAAAGTAACTATGCTGTCTGTCTGTCTTCTTTTCATGCTTCAACCATTGAACCAATTTGGATGAAGTTTGAGACCCGGGGAAGGACATTTTATTCCGGGAAATTCTACTGTTCCTGAGGGATGGACACTAACGGCGGTGGCGTAGCCGCGGGCAAACGGCAAACCAACCGAAACTGCTGCGCCTAGAAACTTGAAATTTGGTACAGGGGTTCTTTTAATGATATGAGTGAGCGCTAAGAAAGTATTTTTAAGAAATTTAACTTCTAAAGGGGTAAAATTTATATGGAATTTTCTCATTTCTGGACTTAGAAGTATGAAAGTAGGTATATAAGTTCTCGATTTAAATTAAAAAAGATGTGTGTAGGTAAAATGGACGAGATTTTCCCCTGAAGGGGTAAAATAGCGGGGTAAAGATTATATAGGAATATACTCATTTCTAGACTTAGAAGTATAAAAATTGGTAAATAAATTCACGATTACAATTGAAAAAGATCTGTGTAGGTCAACTAGAAAAAAAATCCCCAGAAGGGGGTAAAGTTTACCCCCAGCGCTGAACTTGGAAATTGGAAATGTTCTCATTTCTGGACTATTAAGTATGAAAATAAATTGGTATGTAAGTTCTCGATTACAATTAAAAAAGATATATGTGGGTGAAATGGACAAAATTCACTCCTAAAGGGGTAAAATGGGAGGGTAAAGCTTTTATCGAATTTTTCTCATTTCTGGACTTAGAAGTATTAATAATATCCATACTTCGATACTAATACTGTACTAATATTATAAATGCGAAAGTAACTCTGTCTGTCGTTTTTTTACGCTTCAACCATTGAACTGATTTGGATGAAATTGGGTATGGAGGTGTGAGGCCCGGGGAAGGACATAGGGTATGTTTAATTGCGGGAAATTCTACTGTTCCCGAGGGATCGACACTAACGCGGGCGGAGCCGCGGGCAACAGCTAGTATTATATATGGGTAAGTTTGTTGGTTTAAGTGTTTAGATGTAGGTTATTCAATTACGCCATCATCATCAGTTCGTGTAGGTGATACGGTCTATCGACCATACACACCCTGGTGTTAGAGTTCTTTGGGACTCGGCCTCTGACGTGGTTCCTTTAACGACTACCAGATGCCAGAAGGAACCAACGGCTTCCGAAGCACGGAATCATCTTTATTATCAGACAATCAGGTGATTCAAGCCTGCAAGGTCCTAACCAAACGTATGCTTCCCGTGGGAATCGAACCCACGACCCCCAGGTCTACAAGCAAACGCTTTAACCACTGGACCACGGAGGGAGTTCACTATAGGTATATTACACCAAAACAGCTTTAAAAGTTTTTTACCAGGTTAATTTTCATACTGGAAAAAAGTACCGTTCCCAAAGAATCGATATTATGGAGGGCGGAGCCGCAGGCGAAAGCTAATTGTTAAACTTATTCGGTATCCTTTCAGGGAAGTTTTATTTACACTTTTACAACTGCAAGTATACAGTCGTTATATTATAAAACAATGTAAATAGATGAAATTACACAAAAACCGACAAAAGTAGGCCTTTCTCAGCCAATGATGCTGCAAAATAGCTAACAAAAATGAGATTACGTGACAAAACGTAAAAGTAAAGTTAATCCGCTAAAATGTCAAATATCCTGTGTTTTATAAGCCCTACGGTCAGGAATGACGAATTGCTGGCCCTTTCTTTGCTGTAATTTATTTCCTTTAGCACTTTTCAGGGGTTTCTTTTTACTGCATTACACAAAGATTTTTTTTATGAATTTAAAATTATTTCTTTGCAACGCACATTTTGTTTATTCCTCTTACCTATGATATTCCTTGGGGAAAGATACCGGTTATTAAGAATAATATAAATCTACCTGCTTTTTTTATATTTAAATAAGTAACATGTGTCCATGCCATCAATTAAAATAAAGGTTTTATTTAATGCAATACACATAGAATTTTGTTTTCTACCGAAAAAGAAAATAAATATATACGGACAAATGATGTGTCCATGAGAAGCATTATTTTATGTGATAAGGATATATCCTACGAGAATTTAAGTAAAGTCTCTTAAGGTTTTAAGAATATGATTTTATATGAGGGACGGCGCGTACGCAGTCCCCACTACCAAAAATTACGCATCCGAGTTATCCACATTAGGGATAATCGCAGGGGTCAACCCGTCCGCAGTGCAATGGACAGGCCTCGCCCTGGGGGAACCGCCTTCTTGATCACGGTATCCCCTATACCAGGTAAGTATGCTTTGACAAAACTAACATGAGAGGATCGTTCAAACCGAAAAAACTACGATAGCGAGTTGTAGCTTTCTAATGTTTTGAAGTAGCGCCATCTAGAGACAAAATTTTGAACTTTGATACTATTAGACAATATAATACAAATGTAATTACCTTAAGGACATACTCTCTCTAATCTGTGTGTAATACTACTAGCAGATGAGGCAGTAATGGAGAGCTTAATTGAAATATGACATCTATTGTGTAAAGTGAATATTATTATTAGATCCGTAGTCAAAGCGTGCGAACATGACCCTATTACGACGAAATCTATTTTTTCATCTATTAGTATTATCTACTAGTATTATTGCACACAGATTAGAGAGAGTATGACCCAAAGGTAATAATATAATAACACTAGCTTTCGCCCGCGGCTCCGCCCGCGTCAATGTCGATCCCTCGGGAATAGTACTTTTTCCCGGGATAAAAGGTAGCCTATGTCCTTCTCCGTACTCCAGAGTACTTGTATGCAAAATTTCATGAAGATCGGTTCAGTAGTTACGGCGTGAAAGCGTAACAAACAAACAAAGAAACAAACAAACAAATAAACAAACAAACAAACTCACTTTCGCATTTATAATATTAGTAAGGATAAGGATTAGTATTATATTGTCTCATCAAAGTTCAAAATTTTGTCTCTAGATGGCGCTACTTCAAAACATTAGAAAGCTACAACTCGCTATCGCAGTTTTTTCGGTTTGAAAGTCCCCCTCGTGTTAATTTTGTCAAAGCATACTTACCTGGCATAGGGGATACCGTGATCAAGAAGGCGGTTCCCCCAGGGCGAGGCCTGTCCATTGCACTGCGGACGGGTTGACCCCTGCGATTATCCCTAATGTGGATAACTCGGATGCGTAATTTTTGGTAGTGGGGACTGCGTACGCGCCGTCCCCCATATTAAATCACATTCCTATATCCTTAAGTGACTTCACTTAAATTCTCGTAGGATATATCCTTATCACACATAAAATAATGCTTCTCATGGACACATCATTTGTCCGTATATATTTATTTATTTATCATTTATTTTCTTTTCGGTAGAAAAGCCAAATTCTATGTGTATTGCATTAAAAAGTAACCCCAAAAACGAGCATAAAAATAAATTACCGGCAACAAAGGGCCAGCCATAAACTCGAAGGTTTTCGAAGTTAGGGAGGATTAGCTGCCTTCTTTCTTTTTGTCCAGTATTCTCTTTTGTTCGTTATTGAGCAGCATCATTGCTAAAAAAAGGACCACCTTCCTCGCCTTAAGGTCGATTTCGTCTGTTTACTACGATGGTATGATTATTAAGTTGGTTTATATTACATTTCCCGCGACTTTATTTGTCCCGTAATCTCATTTTTGTTCGTTATTTTTCAGCATCATTGGCTGAGAAAGGCCTACTTTTGTAGTTTTTTATGAAATTTCATCTATTTATATTGGTTTATAATATTACGACTGTATACTAGCAATTGTAAAAGTGTAAATAAAACTTCCCTGAAAGGATACCGAATAAGTTTAATAACTAGCTTTAGCCTGTGGCATCGCCCTCCATAATATCGATTTTTTGGGAACGGTACTTTTTTCCAGTATGAAAATAACCTGGTAAAAACTTTAAAAGCTGTTTTGGCGTAATATATAGTAGATCCCTCCGTGTTCCAGTGGTTAAGGCGTTTGCCTGTAGACCCGGGGGTCATGGGATCGATTCCCACGGGAAGCATACTCGATTGAAATTTAATAGCATTCAATCTAATATTTGAGGCATAATTATTATATGTTTGCGGTCAACGAGTGTCGACAATTAGTTTTCGATTTTTGTGCTTGAGATCGAGTAAGTCATGCTCACTAAAATGTTCAAACTGGTGGCGGCGTTGTGTGTCAGGTCGTCGAGTTCCCTCTAATATGGTTGAGCTCAGCGATGGCTGATCCATGCGTCAACTCGTGAACGGGTGCTGCCAGGGGGGACAGGTCTGCTCGGCCTCTTTGAGACTTTTATCATATCTGTTGTTGTTGCGCGCTCGATCGCTAACATAACGTGTTCCACAAAAATATGTAAATAAATTTGTATATAACATGACATCAGAAAAAAAAAAAAAGAAAAAAAAAATATTAAATATCATACAAAGCCCTTCAGGCAAGTAGGCGACCAATACTGTTGAAAAGAGTTTCTTTCGGCGTCTTCTTCTCTGCAGTGGTCGGTTCCGAAACGCTAGTAGTTTGTAGCTTTTGAACAATAATTAATAATTTGAATATAATATAATATGTATTATTTAAATTGTGAATTGACGTGAAAAGTGCCTGAATGGGCCTATTTTCTGAATAAATCTTTAAATCTTTGTAAGGTACGAGCCAACGGCAAGTAGCATATAAAGTCGAAATTACTTAAGCATATTTGAATGTTATAATAAATAATATTTAAAGATTTATTCTGAACTTCAAGTATTTCTCTGACGAAGCAGCATTATTTTTGTCCTCACTACAAGCGATAACAGCGCCATGCAAAGTTTCAAATGTCGTCCCTAGATGGCGCTACTTCAAAATATTAGAAAGCTACAACTCGCTATCGTAGTTTTTTCGGTTTGAACGACCCTCTCATGTTAGTTTTACCAAAGCATACTTACCTGGCATAGGGGATACCGTGATCAAGAAGGCGGTTCCCCCAGGGCGAGGCCTGTCCATTGCACTGCGGACGGGTTGACCCCTGCGATTATCCCTAATGTGGATAACTCGGATGCGTAATTTTTGGTAGTGGGGACTGCGTACGCGCCGTCCCCCATGTTATAGTTAACTCTTCACTTAAATTCTCGTTGGATATTTCCTTATCACATAAAATAATGCTTCTCATGGACACATCATATATTTTCTTTTTTGGTTAAAACCAAATTCTTTGAGTACAGGCAAAGGGCCAGCCATAAACTCGAGGGTTTTGGACGTAAGGGAGGATTAGCTGCCTTCTTTCTTTTTGTCCAGTATTCTCTTTTGTTCGTTATTGAGCAGCATCATTGCTAAAAAATGACCACATTACATTTCCCGCGACTGCATCCGCATGATTATCAGAATTATGTAGAGATCTATTGGCAAAAAAATACAATATTGGTCCATTCGTTTTTTATTTTATCCATTAGAAACCAACGCACATTAATCTTTTCTCTTTATAATATTAATCTAGTAGTCTAGACAAGAGTTTATCGAGACACTGTGTATATGGGCTTTAGTACGATAAAATGTGCTACAACTAAAATTCCTTTGTGCTGATAGTATGTAAATTAAGCTAGAATTACTATAGAAAAGAGAAAGTATCAAATCATGATCCCGGTGGACAGAAAAAATTACCAAGTTGAACGTGGTCTATAAAAATAAAACAAATCTAATCGTAATCTGAAAAACTAACCCTTTATTTCTTATGCTCTGTATTTCTCTAATTTCTTTCTTCCATGGCAAATTAAGGATCGAACGCTCATCGGATATGTTTCGAAGTTATGAATGATGTGTCACCAGTATAGATGCAAATAGTATTTTAAACGTTTAAAACCATTTGGTTTTAAACCGTTTTTTTTGTTTAAAACGTTTTAAACCAAATATTGAGGTTTAATATAGGTTTAAAACGATTTTCTATTAGAATTTACTAACATTTCACAAAAAGCAATTCAAAATATAATTATTGCATTATCCATCATATATTTGGGTTAAGTGAAATGAAAAAAAATGTACTATATGTATAATTATGTAAAAAAAACAAACTTTACCATGAAAAATTATACTTTAAGGTGACCTTAAAAACCTAGCGGACGCGACAGTGACCCTGGTTGCATCAAATGTCTCAAATGTGTATTAGACGCGACCAGAGTCGCGGGCGCTAAGATTGGAAGATATATTTAACTGTTACATTACTTTGTCATCATCCATTAAGTTAAATGTCTAAATTTCGCAGAAAATACAAACAACGAAATAACAGACTATTAATTAACATAAATTTAGTTTTTAGGGTTCCGTATATCAAAAGAAAAGAACGGAACCCATATAGGATCACTTTGTTGTCCGTTTGTCTGTCAAGATCCTTTATCTCAGGAACGTGTTGAGGTATCAAGCTGAAATTCATATCAAATACTCAGGTCTACCTGTCCCTTGGAGTTGTGGAAAAAACCAAGACGTTGAGAAAAAGGTTCTTGACAGACAGACAGACAAACAGACAGACAGTCACTGTGGAGCCGAGTGATTCTATAAGGGTTCCGTTTTTTTCCTTTTGAAATGAAATGGAATGACTTATTTCGGTTAAGCGTAGTTACATAGTAGTATCCAGCATGCGGTACGGAACCCTAAAAACAAGAGTAAGTCACCGAGCGGGATTCAAACCCGTAACACTCGTTTCTTGCCGTCCGCGTCCCAGACGGGCAGTGGCCGGCAGGACGAAATTAGCGGCCATATTCTGCGTGGAAAGAAATACTTACGCGTTTTTCCAAACATAAGACTAATTTAGATCGATTGTTTACCTCCGAAAACACCCATATACCAAATTTCAGCGAAATCGTTAGAACCGTTTCCGAGATCATAGAAATAAATTTATATATATATATAAATATAGGGTATGATTTAAACTATCACCAATTAAATTCGTTTCGTGTTTCTTAAATAATAGGGTTTGCCCTCAAAATCGTAGATTTGTGACCAAAATGTGGTCACCAAACAATATAAAAGCAATTCCACAATAAATCACTTAAAATCATCGAGATTTAGGATCTAGAACCAAATAAATGTTTTTATATGTATTATAATAGGTTTGTCCTAATAAGTATTAAACCAAACTAATTTAAAGAGATCATCAATAAATCATATATTAAGTCACTTAAAAATTCATAAAGCATCAAAAAAAATTAAGGGTTGTCGTCATCATCGTTTCAGCCAAGAGTCTACTGCTGGACATAGGCCTTCCCAAAGATCTTACTTTCCACAGGCAGTATAAATATATTTCAGAAATAATTTATAATAGAATAGTAAATAAAACATAATAAAAATAAAAATAATCGATATATATTGTTATAAATAACAATCACTGAATAATCAGGGCTGGTTTTGACTTTGTTTGATATTTTATCTACTATTTTATTTGCTTTTTTTATTTTAATATTAATGTATTATATTTGCAATTTTAATAATGATACATTTTAATATAATGTTATACATATTTGCACACCTTGTGAAGGTTAAAATGTACTGGGGAAAATAACTAAGATCATCAACTTACTGTACCTACATTTATGCAAATAAATACTTTTAACTTTGAAGGGGCCTTTTGCTTTTCTGGCCGATAGGGCAATTTTGCTTTAATTTTTTTGATATTCATTAAATTTATAAATTAACGTATTAAATTGGTAACGATTACTATTATTTTAATAACTAAACTAAATAAAATGTAGCTAAGTACTGTACTGTATTGGTGACATAATAACAAATAAAAAGGAGTCGCAGTCAGGGACCGATAATCGATTTATTTGGTGACAGATCTACCATTCTGAGCACAAAGCTATTAATCAAGTAATAAAACTATCATTAAAAGAACGAAGTTAATATTTATATAATGAACTATAATTTTATTGGTAATCCATCTCTTATTTTACAAATATATTAACATTAATTTGATAATTCATACCTGAGAACACTTTTTGCTTATCTAAGAATGAAAATATTTCGTGGCGATAGATCTATTTATTTGGTGATACAAGTTAATGATAAATATAAACTTTGGTGACAAAAAATATAGTTCCCATAAATATACAAGAATTGCTCGTTTAAAGGTATAAGATATATTATATTGACGAGCTCTATGGCCTAGTGGTCACCATGCCAGGCTTCCACACTGGAGGTCCCGGGTTAGATCCCCAAGGTCAGGTCAGGCCAGGTCAAGATGGAAAATGACGAAAAAAATTTATATACATACATATAAATAAATATACAAGAATTGCTCGATTAAAGGTATAAGATTTTAAATAATTTTAAAGTTATTATAGACTAGCTTTCGCCCGCGGCTCCGCCCGCGTCAATGTCGATCCGTCGGGGATATTACTTTTTCCCGGGATAAAAAGTAGCCTTTGTTCTTCTCCGCACTCCAGAGAACTTGTATGCAAAGTTTCATGATGATCGGTTCAGTAGTTACGGCGTGAAAGCGTAACAAACAAACACACTCACAAACAAATAAACAAACAAACAAACTCACTTTCGCATTTATAATATTAGTAAGGATAAGGATAATGATACGGAACCCTTAGTGCGCGAGTCCACTCGCACTTGGCCGTTTTTTTAATAACAAAAACCATACCTACTTAAAGCGTATGATAGGAAGAAGAAATGAAAAAATACGCATATTTAGATTGTAATCTTTCTAAATCCTAAAAATATTATAAAACGTCATTTAAACTAATGAAAATTAAAATGTTTTCAAATAATATTAATATTTTTACCTTCAAAATAATACTTTGTTAATAAACTAGTAATCACGTGGTCACGGTTTTAAACCGTTTTAAATTTATTTAAAACGGGTTTTAAACCACGTAGTTTTGGTTTAAAACGGTTTATTTGCAACTATAGTCACCAGCTTTCTCGCCGTCTCCCGATATAGAAAACGGACTCGTGTTATTTATATCTCGCTATGTATATTTAAATTGAACTCAAAATATAACTGGTTTGTTTGTCGCTTTTCAGCGGAATATATTATATGGTTTGAAGAATTTAATTATGCTTTTAGATGATTTAGTCTTGATGATAGCAAATGAGAAACGAACGCTTTTTGGCAAAAGCTGACTTATAATATATATTTCTTTTCATTTTATGTCTGTAATGTATATGCATCAAAGACTCCTGGGTTACGTAGCCTTGTATTTTCAACGTGGTTTGTAAAAAAGAAAGGAAAAGACGTGAGTAAGCCGTTAATTGTCCCACAGCTGGGCAAAGGCCTACCTCCATTTCTTGCATTCTGTTCGGTCTTCGGCTAGATTATTCCAGTTCTTTTGGAATTTGTCGAGTTCGTCTCGCCATCGCATTCTCGGCTTACCAGGTCTTCTTTTCGAAGTTGGGACCCAGCAAGTGGTGGTCTTTGCCCAGGAATCGTTTGGCTGACGTTGTACGTGTCCAGCCCAGTCCTACTTCAGCTGAGCAGCCTTCAGAGCTACATCCGCGATTCCCGTTCGAGTACACAGTTCGGTGTTACGGATTTCGTTGTAATTAATATTATTGAATATATTCTTTCATCGCAGTATATATATATATATATTACTAACAGCTAGCTAATTAGGTGCTCTGAGGCATCTCATTGACACTGAACTGACTGCACACTGAAATGACATAGACAGTTGTATAGAGAGAAAGATTAAACCATCTGATTGGTCGGATTGGTCTTATAGATTCCATATCAGTAGTCTGTGTTCCAAACACGGAGGTTCCAAAGGTAAAGTTGTTTGTTGTCTTCAAATCGTAGATGCATGAAAATAATTTAGTTTTCATACCATATGGTAAACTTGCAATACGTAATTGTCCTTTCGCATAACAGTAAGTGCAGTTCCAGTGATGTCACGCAGGCATAACGGTGCAAATAAAAAGTCGCCCTTGCCTGGCCCGCCCTATAAGGTGCCCCGTCGTCTCCCGCTGGTACAGAAACAGTTCACAACTGTACCTATGGAAACTGGACTAATTGCTTGCGGGATCTTTTTGACGTTTGTTAAGAAATTAAGTAGAAGGAAATTAAGTAGAAGGAAATTAACTACAAGAACTGAATCTCGGCTGACTATAGTTAAAACAATAAATAAAATTATAGGTAATTATTAAAAAAAACTATTAATCATTAGGGGGTTTCAGGCGATATCAGCAACCCGTCCTTGGACTTGCATAGCTTATAACAACAACAACCATTCACATATACAGGTATCATGCCCTTACAAAATAAGCTAGAAATGTACGTGGTTTACCGGCCTAATATGGTGATAGGCTACGTGATAGGATAAGCTGGCCGGTAAACATCCTAACTAATATTATAAATGCGAATGTGAGTTTGCGTACGCTTTGACGCTACAAGTTCACTGGAGTACGAGTAGGTACCTGCTATTCCTGAGGGATCGTCACTGACTCTGGCGGAGCCGTGGGCAAAAGCTAGTGATAGATAAAGTTTAATAAAGTTAAAGAATCCAGAACAATTTCACCATCATGAAACATAGATGGCAAATCGTAACTTATCACGAACACTCAGCAAGGAGCTAACATCATGCCCTTACAAAACAAGCCACAAATGTACGTGGGCCGTCGTGATACCGAATATGGCTACAGGATCAGCTGGTAAACTGGTTCTTGGTAAACATAAATAGTTATTGAACTTACTCATTGAATGCTTCATTTTTAGGTGACATCAGTTATTCTTATTAAACTTGACCGCAAAATATTGTGGCTTATGAGAAACTAGCTTTCGCCCGCGGCTCCGCCCGCGTCAATGTCGATCCCTCGGGAATAGTACTTTTTCCCGAGATAAAAAGTAGCATATGTCCGTCTCGGTACTCCAGAGAACTTGTATGCAAAATTTCATGATGATCGGTTCAGTAGTTACGGCGTGAAAGCGTAACAAACAAACTCAGTTTCGCATTTATAATATTAGTTAGGATTTTGTCACATTGGGTTTGAAATGCACAAAATTACCTGTTAAACACGTAATATGTATAATTAACTTGTAGAGCAGCACAGGCAATGAGTCTAAGTTTTCTAAGACTTAGGTTTATCAACATACTAGCTCTTCCTGCGACTCCGTATGCGTACATTCTGAAATTATGTTTGTACGGGGCCACGTCTTATCCTGTGTCCTGTATGTCTTAATGTTTATCTACCAAATTTGATAAAATAAGTTAATTCGTTTAAGAGTTACAACATATATAATATACATACAGAAAAAATCTAAATTTCATCGTACGATATCAAGGACGACCGATTGGGCGTCGAACTCTATTCTTTCGCATACAAGCTTTATAGATTGTTTACAGTACCTTATAATATACATATATAACTTATACCTTTTAACCAACTTTTAACACAACCAAAATAATATTCTTGTAGGCTTGGCTCGCTGCGCTGATTGCATAAGGTTATTACGAATGAAGATAATAAGTTCTTTGTAAAGAAGAGCTCTAATAAATCGCTAAAAATGCGAAACTCATAATGATATCATTTCAGGAGCAGCAGATTTTGGTAAGATATTGATATTTTGGTTACTTTGTGATTGATCTCAACAAAAATTACGTCGCTCATCTTATTCAGTAAAGAGTTGCCAAATACTTACTGAATAAGATAACCGAAATAATTATTTAGAAAACGTACTTATTTACGCATTGTTAGAAGATAGACCAAATTGTTACTTGTAGGCTTCTCTGGAAGTATTTTTAAAGGTAGAGAACTTCAGAAATCTAGAACTCGAGAAATAATTTAGTTCAGAAGCTTTTAAGTCTAGAAAAACTAAGCTTTTAAGCCACCCGTGACGTGAGTCAGTAGGACATTAAGAAGTAAGTAATAATAAATATAAAGGTTTGTATTGGGTTAAATTACACAGATTGACCTAGCCCCACAACAATGGAAGTTGGGAACCCTGTGGGATACTAAGTCAGCAATACTATATTTTATAATAAATTCATATTCAAGACTCAGGCCAATCTGAAAAAGATCGTATTCCATCATGACCTGGCCGGGGATAGAACCCGGGACCCTACGATTCAAAAACATCTGCAATACCACTGAGCCATCGTCATCGTATAATTATTATGTAACATAGTAATATTTTTGTAACCTAGTTGTAGTTTTAAGTAAAATATTAATCCTCATGTTAAGGCAATTCTCTGGCTGAAGCGTGGGTGTGGACCGCAATACCTAAATTGATGTGGTGATGTCACTGTTGCATGTTGCATTACGGCCTGTTTCGTGCATTTTCCTTAACAGTAATATTTTATGTCTCGGCTGTAAAATTTACCAATTACAACTCCACGACTTATATCAAGTCCATGAACCTTTTATTTTTAACCGACTTCAAAAAAGGAGGAGGTTATCAATTCGGTGGAATGTTTTATTTTTTTATATTTGTTACCTCAGAACGACGGAATTTAAGAACAGATTTTAAATTTATTTGCTCAAAAGGGTATGCTTTCAATTTGGTCCCATTTGAATGTCATCACAATCGGTTCAGTTTGATTATTTTTTTATATAAAACATTATACGACATATGCACGTCGTTTTAACGTAGACCAGTACATATAGTTTTAAAAATATAGGGGTTAACATCATTCACTGTTGTTTTAATTAGAGGTGTAAGTTGTAAACACCATCTTAAAAGAAATATAAAAAGTCTACATCCATCCCACAATTGTAAAACGCTAATATAGATATTTGAATTATCCAAACAATGCGATAATTTTTCTAGAAAATTAGAATTTTTAGCTAGATAATTATTGCAAAAGCTTGAATGTCTATGTTGACCGGACTGTGTTTGCACGAATAAGGCTTTGGTACCTAATTTAAAATTAAATCGCCTATTATTTTAACAGCAACATCTGCGAGCACAATCATAAAATTCCCACACTGACACTATCGTAATTATAAACTCGTAGCTATATTATTTCACCGCACACAGCTTAATTTAATTCACAAAACATGAACTATGCTCCAGATGGTAGTAATGTTCACATTAGACTCTGCAGTATTACCCATAAAAACCGGCCAAGTACGAGTCGGCCTCGCGCATGAAGGGGTTCCATACCATTATCTATAAAAACTGCAAAAAGAATATATCTGTTGAATGAGAGCCCCCCTTAAATATAAATTTAATTATTGATTTTTGAAGTAATGATACATATAACTTAATATTCTGTGAATACTTATTTCAAGCGTCTACCTGTTGCCGTTATCAATATCGAGCAAAAGCAAGCAAAAATCACGTTTTTGTATGGGAGCCCCCATTAAATATTTTTTTTATTCTGTTTTCATTATTTGTTGTGATAGCGGCAACATAAATACATCATCATGAGATACAGCCTGGTGACAGATGGACGAACGGACAGACAGACGGATATAGGAGCCATATGAATAGCGTCCCGTTTTCCCTTTGGGTACAGAACCCTAAAAAGAAAGTAGTGTCACCAGGGTTCTTGAATACCTACATATATATGAGTTTCTTCATTCCACCATTACATATTGAACACGTTTTAGTGACTAGATTATCGTTACATCCAAATTTACTCTTCTTCTGTAATAAACTGATGTACCTGTAAATAACGTCTATGTGACATTGATACACATTTTATGCTGACAACTTGCCAACATGTTTGGGAAAATTATTCCATCAAACATAGTCTTACATTTCTCGTTATATTTAACTATTTCGCTAGCACTACGTTCACCCCATAAAACTCTGCTAGGACTAGGACACACAGGAGGTAATGAAAGTTTAGGTCTCAATAATTAAAATAAATAATAAAACAAATTGTTTATTTTCCATCCACAACAGCAACATAAAGTTAACCTAATAACTAAGTTAGTTTAAGTTTGTGCAAAAGCGTGGAATTAGTGAAAGTGTACAGGGTTGTTGTGGACGACTGGTGCCTGAACTAGGTATCCTAAGAACTTGTCTTACATGTCAGCCCCCGCAATATTTATCTCAAGAGCCATGGGAATGTGATCTGACCAATAAATATCACACATTGCCGAAGCACTACATACAGAGGGACGCGGCCCTCTCGTTACCATGATATGATCGAGCCATCGCTATATAATAAAACAAAAATATATGGTTGATGAGAAGATCATAACGTATATTGATGGTACATTGAGTGCTTTTATATGCAATATGTCAAAAAGAGAGTTATAAATAATAACAACTAATATTTAAGTGCTAAGATAATAAGCTTGTTTAAATAAATGACGCGATTTATTATTTCTATTTAAATAAAAAACGTACTTAGACACACAAATAAAAACGTCGAATTTTTCAAGGCATCACACACACATATCGCCCGTGAAAAATGATTAATGATAGAGCTTAATAATGATAGATTAGCATTTCTATTTAATGGTTGAAATTTGTAAAAAGGCTTTCGTTACAGTTTGCAGCAATGCCTAGATAGTCTAATAATATAGTCTAGAGGGCATTATGTCACACCTATTATGTCTCAGCTTATAAAGACTTCACCTACGTATTCGATTGCGTCTAACCATGAACTTTTAGTCAGACATCAATTTTATCCCTAAATCTAATAATAGGTTTGTGGTATAAAATATACATGACATAATCTGTGTGATTTGTCCATATATATATATATATATATATATATATATATATATATATATATATATATTTATTTATATTTATATATTTATTATATATTTATGTACTTAACACTTTTTAAATCTAATTTTGGAATATAAAAAGTTACTCTCAATAGTTTTTTGCGGATCACACAAAAGTATTGTTTTTGTGTAATATCTGATTTCGTATAAAAAACAAATACACAAATAGACGAAGTAAACTTTATAAATACCATGTTTAAGACTCTATAAAGTCCAAAAAGCCGAGAAATATGTCACGTAAAAATATATATACAGAGTGATTTTGAATTACCTGGCAGTGTTTTGGTTTCTTAAGGAATTCAAAATCACCCTGTATACGCTCTGTTATTGTATATATAATATGAGAGAAAGACAAAATAAAATTACGAATCTGCAGAGAATAGAATCATGTGATTTATGGAGGACCGCGCCGTTTGTGTACAATTTATTTATTCCAATAGGCCCTCTTTGTCTTTGGGAATGTTATTAGATACCTATTTATTCACAATGGAAATATTACGGGCTTTTTATCATGCTGCACAGATTCCTTATTTTTCTATCAAGAGGCTTGGGTGTGCCGCATACGAATTGGAAGAATGAACAGTGCGAATGAAGTAGCTCCAATGTTAAAAAAACCTATATAGGAATGAAAAAACTAAACATAAAAAATAATTATGAAGGAAGCTTTAGGAAGAAAGAAAATAATATCCTACCAAAATAAAATGCTCTTCCATGCTGGTCTGGGAGCAAAGAAAAAACGTACAGTGTACCAGCTGCTTCTCTTCCCACGCAGGTCATAAAAGCCGATCGAGGGTGGGCGAAAATCAGGAATCATGTTAGCAGTCGATGCGGCTAGCGAGCCATTACTATTTTGGTTTCGTTTCCCACCTACACGCCAACTTAAGAGGAAATAGAAGGGCCGTATTTCCAAACAAGTGTACTCCCGTGATTCCTCGCCGGATAGTATCTACTAGGAGAGCAATGATTGTTTACCAAAAATATCTATAGATATATTAGCAGGGACACCTATGTTTCAATTTTTTTATTTAAAGAGATGAGTTAAAAAATTGGTAAGAATTTTCGTTGTGTTCAAACATCAAGAAAATAAATTTGACGCGATTATATTAGAAAAAGAAAACATAAACACAGCCATCGCTTATTTAAAAAATATTATGAAAAAAGAAATTAAATCGGTTAAGTTTTGGAGAATAAATCAGGGGACTACGAAGCGTTAATTTTGTGTACTTCTCATAGGTATTTTCGGTCCGCTGTAATTTACTCTATCGCACACTGAGGGGGTTGTTTGATTTTACAAATACCTATTTTTCAATTCTCTCGAACTTAGTGTCGTGGCTTTCAGGTATTAAAGACCTGGGCTCTGTATACCCCGCAACGGAAAATACGTAATAGTATGTATGTAAATACAAAATACTAATGATGGTTAAAAATAAGAAGAAGGAGCTTTGCAGGGTGTCATCCTAGCTCAGCCCATCTCTAGGGTTGACATGGTGTGCGATACGCCAGCGAAGATATCATCATTAAAGGAGGTAGAAGCAGGCTTTATATGGAGGTAAGTATTTATCGAAGAAGATTTTCTTCCCACCAATTGATTTCTACCATTGATTCAAGAATTGTCAAACATAATGGACACAATTTATATCAAAAATATCACTGGCTCCAAAAAAAAAACGAGTGCGTTACTCAAACAAGGTGGCAACTCCAATAATTGTCATCACTTGGACACTTGTATGGCATAAGCATGACCATATCCATCCCATTGCGTAAGCCCTCCGATATGGACTCTCATGTCTCCACCATATGTCTCATGACCCACTATTTATCCCTCGAATTTTGATGACAAACTTTACCAAAAATTGATCAGCATAATGCTTGCAAAAAATATGTACCTTAGCCAACGTACCTACTAGTTAGTACTATATAAAAATTCATACGGGCGGGGCTTGAACCAGCGACCTAAGTTCTATGTACCTATCTAATGTACGACCTAATAAATTTAAAAAAAAAACAATTTGCTTGCCTAGCCTATGGTTGCAATACGAAACCTGACAGAAATCAACAATAACTCAGGTAAGTATTAGGTATAATTTACCCCCTCCTTTACCCCCCCAAAACGTAAAAGTTGTACGTAGTATTATTTTCCATTGTGTTAAAAGTAAAGTTTTTGAAGCCACATAAACCTACTCAGGTTGTCTAACTTGCCAAAAACGTATTAGTTATTACGTATCATAGTCACGAGATGTATCTTAACTAAGTTTGAGTTTCGTTTGTGTAAGCGGCGAACAAGTAATTAAACAGCATAGCAAGGCTACTAAATCAGGGAATGATTCGTTGACTAATAAACTCTCAAGTTTCTCCTTAGAGAAACCACACATCTCCAGACAACCACAATACCAACATCTAAGTGACGAAAAGTGGTCGCTTGCCGACATGTCGCAACTAACCGTGACAAATAGATTAGCCAGGGTTTGTTTAAGACAAGTATAGTAAATTCAGTAGTAAATGGTGCCTTGTTTACAGCAGGAAAGTAGATGCCGAGAGACCCTGACCTTTGATAGTAAGCCTAATCTGCATGTGGTCTATCTAATTTAATGTGCCAACCGTCCCTATACGTTATGTCATCATCATCATCATCATTTCAGTAAGAAGTCCACTGCTGGAGAAATACCTCTTCCAGGGATTCTTCGTTTTCGTCAGTTTTTTGGCTTCTTGTGTTTCCGACACTACTGCCCATCGGAAGCATTTTAAGCTGCGAAAGGATATGATCGGAACTCGGATGAATGGGGGAAAAGCAAGTAGAAGCTCGTTAGGCCGGGTGCAAGTACCCGATGCCATACCTGATACCACCCGAACCTCTGACCAAAGCAATAAATGCGTTAATAAGGCTGATAGATCATCAGTGGCATAATAATGGTATAGACGTCGGCTATACTCGACCGATAGAAGGCTCTCTTCTAGTGGTTAGATATTTAATACACCAAGTTTCTCGCAGTCTTGAAAGAATGAGAGCTACCCTAAGAAGGTTGGCGTAAGGCAAGCGGCCGGCCGCAAAGACATTGTGAAGTCATATTACAGCATGAATACTGTATATAACTTTCACATGAAGAAGATGAATCTTGAAAGAATAAAATTATCAAGGAAAAATTTAAAGTGACACTAATATTAATTAATAATAAAGATATTTCTGGTCTTGCAAGTAACGATGCAATGATTTATTTCAATTCCGTTCACAATATTATCAAGTAAGCATTCACACTCACACAACTACGTAGTAGTTTTAACTAGATATGATAGGCGTACAATCATAGTACCCAAAGAAGCAAATGTTAACGATTCTAACGACTTGTTCACAGATTAGAGAGCGTATGTCCTCTGGTTCCAAGGTTCTGCTTGATCCTAGCGAGACCAATAAAAGCTAGGAATCTATTTAGATTTCAGCGTTAGGATACTAACCTCTTGTAAACTGGGCATAAATATAAAATTATGTATGGCTCCTTTAAGATGTTAATTGGATAGACTAGTAGCGCGATATTTAGTTACCGGCTTTAATTACACGATGTTCAATTTAGATATATTTGGACAATGTCAAGTTTCATACGATTTAGTATGATAAGTTTATATCTAGGTCAACTGTGAGGATTTTAGTCACGATTTATGGCTTTGATGAACATAATTATACAGTGTATAAATAAATTGCTGTGATTTCTGTAGTTTTCGTATTTTTCATAGCTATTTCAGACTATGGGCAAGGTATAAAGAGGTATTGGCATTTTACTACCAATTGCCGGCTGAACAATTTTGTATGAAAATGCGGATATTTTTCGAGTTCCCAGCAATCGTCTCAAAGGAAAAAAAAAACATTTTAACGGCCTTAGTCACCCCTTAAATTGCCTCCGCGGTCCAGTGGTTAAGGCGTTTTGCTGTCGACCTGAGGGTCGTGGGTCGATTCCCACCGGAAGTATACTTTGTTCAGTTCTTTCCAGTTTGGTTAGGACATTGCAGGCTTGAATCACCTGATTGTCTGAAAATAAAGATGATTTTGTGCTTCGGAAGGCATATTGAACCGTTAGTCCCGGCTGCCATCTGGTAGTCGTTAAAGGAACCACGTCAGAAGCCGATAGGCGGCTCCGAAGAACTCTGACACCAGGATGTGCATGTGTCATTTGTCCGTGTCACCTAAACGAAATGCTGACCCCTTAAATTTACACCCGGTCCGGTATAGTCAAGGCCAACCTTGTACAAAGTACCATGAACCATTGATCAATTAATTAGGCAAGTATGCAATTCATCGAGTAGGTAATAGAATAGGAACTGCGGTCATATCCCAGCCCACACATACATAGTAATGAGAGAACGGAGATCTATTATCCATGAGCCTCGTTTACGATTTCGGCCTTTGTAACCTATTAAACAGATGACGTCAAATTCGGTTAGGTCAATTAGTAGGATTCAAAATGTTGGTAGAACTAATGAATCTCAATCAAAGTGGTAATATAAATTAATATTTATCCGGAAAATTATACTAATTGACTTAATGTCCAAATTATTATTGTTCAAAAGCTACACAGATTCGAAGTTTACTTCTGAAAATAGGCCTTTTCAGGTACTTTTTCACGTCTACAAACTACTCATCATCATCATAGGTCCTTTTTAGTCTCCACTACAGGAGCACGACCCTCTCTGTACTAGGGCCATACTTGGCTAGAGCAGCCTGAGGACTGAATTATACTGAGTACTACAAACTACTAGTTACTACTCAAGTATAAGTAACAAGATTTTTTTTTTAAGGACTATGTAGCTAGTTTCAAGTGAGCTTTCGCTACTTCACCGGGCGTTTGAGGCGAGGGCAGAGTGCCCTCAACCTTTATAGGCAACATCACTATAAATAAATAAAGTAAATAAATATATACGGACAAATCACACAGATTAAGCTAGCCCCAAAGTAAGTTCGAGACTTGTGTTATGGGATACTAACTCAACGATACTATATTTTATAACAAATACATATATAGATACACATCCAAGACCCAAGCCAATCTGAAAAAGATCATTTTCCATCTTGACCTGGCCGGGGATCGAACCCGGTCACTCCGTGTCGCAGGCAGGCGTGTTGACCGCTGCGCCACGGAGCTAGTCGCTCGTCTATAGTAGCTCGTCTATACTATAGGTACCTACTAAATACTACACTGTTTATTTTTAGATGAACTAGCGACCCGCTTCGGATTCGCACGTGTGCAATGTATATACTAATATGCCTGTGAGTAAGCGTAGGAAGAGCGGATGTAGGAATTCAAGACCGGAAACAACACAACCGCACGGAGGTCTTTCATTGAAGCGTAAAATAAGAAAATGGCGACCGTCAAGCTTGCTTCTTCGCGGTTAATCATCCCGTCGTGTTCCCGCGTATTCTATTCCAGCGTCTGACACTAATGAGCACGGAAATAGGCGCGAACGCATTCGCTTTTAGTTAAAGGCGTGTTAACTGCACGTTTCGAAATCGCGATTGCTACTAGTGCAGAGACCTTCCCTTCTAGCGCTGTAAGCTAGAGTAGAAAATATAAAATAGTTCACTAGTACTACACGATATCGTACTAGTACTATATATATAAAGCCGTGTGGTTTCCGGCTGAGTAGAATAAGACCACTCCTAGTCTTCCCATGGATGTCGTAAGAGGCGACTTAGGAAATACAAGCTAAACAAAGCTCATAAACATCAATGACACCTCTCCTGCAGCGGAGACTATAAAGACCTGATGATGATGACTACACTATAAATATTCACTTGTCAAACCCACGAGCATCAGCAGTATTCCTATATCCACAAAGTAGCGGTCTCTCTAATCTAGAGGTATTGTGAAGGCTTCTAGGACTTATTATGCAGCAAAGAGTAGGCGGATACAACTAATCGCCGCGTACTAATGTCCGTAATCTGACGGAAAGAGCTTGCAGAAGCTTATATTATATTACATCATTGATTGTAGTCGTTAAGCTTTAAGATGCCTTTAGGCAGCTTGAAAAATCGGACACCAGTGTTGGCCACTTACACGCATAAAATACAAACAAACGAAATAGTGACGGGTACCCTCCTCTACTGTATCTTATGATTAATCTGTGTCAGGATGAACAGAAACAGAATGGCTTGCTAATTAGCAATGATGCATTTGTTTTTTTACTTCTACCTACGAACTGTTACGTTGTTTTAAATGTATAATCTGTGGGGATCGATGGTGATTGAGAGTGCAGGGAACGAACGCTGATGGTAGCAAGATTCCCTCTACGAGTATTTTAAAGAATCAACAATAGACTTGTTTCCTAAAAAATACCATTTTAAATAATTAGTCCGTCTTATAGACTATCGAAAAATATTAGATACGTACTTTTTTTTTAATCTAACAAAAAATGATAAAAATCAATCTCATCAAAGTTCAGAAGTGGGGGCTTATGATGACATGACGCAATAGACCGGTAAAAAGTGTACCGGATAGTGACGTCACGCGGAACTTTAACGGGCTATATCTAAATTTTGATTTGACTGACAAAAGAAAAAATACGTATCCAATATTTTTCAGTAATCTACCAGACGATCTTTTTTTTAAACCATGCCCACCCCTATCGCTAATGCGGAAAAGTGGTTAAGGCTACATTCTGTCACAAATCATGAATATATTTCCAACAACACTTCTTCTCAGGCAGTCTGAAGTTGAAGCCAAGGAAGCTCCGAAGGTCAGATAAAGCAGTGGGAAAGCCTGTAAAAAAAGCCACAATCGTCATCCTCCTTAACGCTAGCCGTAAAACTTCCACCGGGTAACAATTTCCCCTGGGCAGTCTGGAAGTCGCTGAACCGACTCCGGGCTGGTGTAGGGAATTGCCGAGAAAACATGGTAAGGTGGGGTTTTGTCCGGCAACAACACATGCGATTGCAGCGATGTTCAATCTATGAGCACCTTTTGACGTGCCCTAAATGCTCCACTCTCTGCACACAGAAGGAGAGGAGGCAAATGACAGGGCAGTGGCCGTGGCCACATATTGGGCAAAAATACTATAACTAGTAAAAAGACATTACGACTCGAAAAGTAGAAGAACAACGCTCATTTTAGTTGGCTGGAATAAATCCTTTTTTGGTAATCCGCACGTTGTTAAATTAAACCAGAGGGTTCGATATTATCATTATGTCTATCTGGAACCAGTTTTTAATTTTTTGAGATATTTAAGTATTGGTAATCTTACCTTCATCCATGGTGAGAGCCCTGGCCGCTGTCACCACGACTAGCAGCGCTAAGCTCGCGTACATGGCTCTAAAGGCCATGTTTGGAACCTGTCGGAAAATTTGCAAGATCAGTTGTGCCCGTGGATAAATGAAACCAAGAAACCCGAACCTCTCTAATATCACAAAACGATGATATATTAAAAACGGCATATAAATAAAACTTAGTACATATATTAAACTACCTAAAGATAAATGGCTAATACTAGTATTATAATTATTTTCTTTTATTGTTAGATTTTTGAATGATTGTTCTTTTACTAGAAAGTGTTTATCTTTAATTGGGTTTCATGCTAGATTAATACCTTAAAATGTATCAGATAATGTGAACATGTAACCTGTTGGTGGTGTACCATAAGTAAATAAAGTTATAATTATTTGTAATACATTTTGTATACATATTATATAGACAGCACTGAATATTCGCCGAACCCTTATTATTTCTCAAATCTCCGAATATTTTTCATACAGCTAGTTTCAAGATTATCTATTCTGATTACCTAATAGTGGGTTTTTTTTTCAGTATTTGTATTATGTTTTTTCATCTCATTTTTTGTCCGGTCAACCATACCTATGCTACTTTTTAGGGTTTCATAGTTCACAAGGAACCCTTATAGTTTCGCCATGTCTGTCCGTCTGTCCGTCCGCGGTCTTACCTACTCAGAGACCATAAGTACTAGAAAGCTATAATTTGACGATTAATATCCATATACATACAAATGAATATTAATCATGTCAACGAAGTGTCACGTCTACGGGTAGCCTAAGGCCATAAGACCCAAAGACCTCGTTTAGCGTATTGGTGCGCTTAAAAAACGGAATCAAAATAGTGATGGGTTGCTAGCCGCATCACCTATTGACATGATTCTACAGATTTTTACCCATTCCTTTGACTCAAAATTCAAAAAATTCAAATTCAAAAACCTTTATTTAACATAGGTCATTTGGACACTTATTAATTGTCATATATTTTCAACTGAGAATTGTTGACGTCAGTAATTTACTTATGGCTAAATTTAATGCCGCTTCCAAAGCGGAGTGCAGAAGAAGCGGCAACAAACTGCACAGCGCATTTTCTCCAATCGACGTCAACTTACAATTTGAGTTTATCTTAAAAACTAGGTATGTGGACTGAGTATACATTGTCCTTATTATAGTCATTGTAAATTGAATTTTAAAAAAATGATGTTTAAGAAGCTAATATATGAATATAAAAAAAATATGACAAAATATTGAAATTTTATAAATGTCATCTTTAAAAATATTTTGTACCGAATGTACCAAATATATAGTCATATATACAAAACTACGAGGTGTCTGCGCCAAGCTCAAGCCCAATATTATTGTCATTAAGGAAATCTTTAGTACTATAATAGGCCTTTTTACAAAGTAACTGTTTTACATAACCTTTGAATTTTCTATCAGGCATATCTAGGACTGGTTTCTACGGTCTGCGCGAGAAGCCATCACAAAATTGCAGAAAATTCGGCTAAGAACAAAGAAGAGAGCGGCAGAGAACAATAGAGCACAAATCAAAAGCTTACATTTGAATTTTGAGTAGTTGAGCATTTCGTTCTTTTACTTTTTCGGCCCATTAGGACGAAAAATTACTTTCAAAAAGTTTGAAATATGTACACATCGTCCCAATATGTGCAATTTATTTGCCACTACTTCGGATGAATACGAGTAGTTCAAAGATGAAAAAAGTTTCAAATTACTCGATGAATATTTGCATAGTTGGAAAACTACCAGCAACTACAAGTTCAATGAAGGTAATATGTAAATAATATAATGTGCCCATGCACATCCTTTTACGCTAATGATCAAAGTATCATCATCATCATCAGGTCCTTTTTAGTCTCCACTACAGGAGCACGACCCTTTCTGTACTACTAGGGCCATACTTGGCCAGAGCAGCCAGAGGACGTGGCCTACACTCCCCACGCTGGCCATCAAATTCAAAGCTTCAGATATATTTCAACAATAATGTTATTAAATGGTAAACTTAAGCAATGTTACGAAACGGTGACCTCCGGTAGGTACCTAGTACAACAGAGGATGATATCGCTGTTATCAACATTTTCGCTCAGTAACCCGAATTTTTGTTATCTAGTTCAGTTAAATTCAGTTGGTTTAGAATCAAATTATTAATTGTAACTGTGCTCTAAATGTTATTTATAGGCTCCGAAACCACTGGACCGATTTAAAAATTCTTTCAACTTCAATATCCCTGATGAACATAGGCTATAAAATTAAATACATATATATACCCGTACGAAGCCGGAGCGGGCCGCTAGTGTTAAATAAATAGAGGATGCTTAAAGTTATTCTCCTGCCTAACTTTTTCATAATACACAGGTACTTATCTCTATTTGAAACCTTTAAACAAGTTAGATTAAAAAATATTTATTTTATATTATTCCAATCAAAGTTAACAAATAAATCAAAAGATATTTTAAAACTTTTATACAAAGTTAGAATACTCTTGCTAAGCAGTTTTACGTAAGTTGAAATAAAAACAATTTATTAATAATTTGCCGAAATTGTGCTTGGTACAAACTTACTTTCAACCCCATAACACAGAAATCGACATGAAATAAAATAAATTAATAATTACCGCGATTTTTTCTGTCTGTAGTTACTTGGCACAATTTTACCGCGCAAATATTTCCAACTGAATTTCGAACGCGAGCTTTGTACGAGAGCGCATGCGCGAGCCCGCGCTTCTCGACTGCCGGGATGGACTGAATCAGACAGCGCATCACAGGCACTTTGGTTAACGATACGAGTTAGGTATGTCTCATGTCTACTTCCAGTACTATCACCATCCCCAAGAATATGATGATGATGATGATGATGATGACTCATATCTCTCAAAACTTTGATCAACTTTATCTTGTGGAAAACGGATTTACACTAAATATAAACAAAATGTACTTATTACACTATACGCACAAGCCTAAAAACAGTGAGATCGACTTTTCATTTTTCATACCCTTTCCATACCAAGTTTCAGAAGCGGCATGCTCAAACTTAACAATTTTTTGAACTTTTCAATTTAATGTATCTCAAATAATTGTATGTACTATAATATCATCTATTTTACATTTACGTGGCCACAGCTAGGCGCTAGTCTACACAGGCCCCCTACCCTACCTATCGCCTGGCTTGCGCCAAGCCGGGCCCTTGGAGGGTGCTCGCGCAAACACTCGACTATATGGCCAGCCGGCCATGGGCCTAGGATGCAGCCGGACTACTCCGCAACTTTTACTGCTATGTTTAACGTTTTGATAGTCACTTCAACATCCATCACAGTATACCACGTGATTTTGAACCTCTGAACTATATTGAAATCCTGGAATCAGAATCCAAAATGAAGTAGATATAGAAAGGTACGAAAAAAGTTTAAAATCGAAAAAAAAATTGGATTTCTATATAAAGTGGCTTGAAAGTCGCCGAGCAGCTGGTCGAATCTCTATGGAAAGCTTCGATCAACAGTTCGTATTGGTGATCGAAGATGGAAAGTCAATTTATTTTGCAATTCTGCATTCCAGGTTCTGATTCCAGGTTTAGTATAGTTCAGAGGTTCTAAATCATGCGGTATGTTATATAAAAAGCGTCTTAAAGCCGCAATGTATTTTGCAGTGATGATCAAAACTTTTTACACCGTAATTATCAAAAGTTTAACAAGTGGGCCTGCCTGCCTGCAGTCCGACCAAAGAAGACCGAAGCTGACAATATAATATTCATCTATGGACGCTGATAAGAATCCTAACGGGCGCCATCTAAATCAGGAAAACGGCAGGCTTAGTATAGTGTTTCAAATTGACGACTGTAAATCTAAAACTGGTGCTGCTGCTATATACAATGTCATCTAATGAATGGGAAAATAACTAAAAAAAATGAATTTTTCATCTACAAAATGTCGATATACATTTTGTTGCAGTCAAAAATGAAAATAAGGCATTTGAAAAGTACCCAGTTTCGTCCGGTTATTAGTTCAAATATTCGTTAAAAGATGTCGCGAGATTTAATGTTTTTTTTACATAATGTTAGTTGTTATATTGTATGTGTAGTATAAGTCATGATCTAAAATTGTTTATGTAAAAACTATAAATAATATAAATATTGGAGTTCTTGGCGGGAATTTCGACGGAGAGCACGGCTTGTGTTTTGGATTGTTTTGTAAATTGTTTCTAGTGGACTTTATAATGTGAAATCGGTGTAATTTGGTGTTATAAATGCCCATGTTTATGAACAATGTGTGGAATAACCGAAATAAACTGTCACAGTGCGGCTGTAGTGAGATTTACTTAGCGGGCTGGTGGACCGCCTCGCCTCGTTGCGTCTGTGATCAAGCTAGTAGATTCGTGGGAATTGTCGCCAGGGGCTCCGTAGAGTCAATGAAATGAACTACACCATCGTTTCATTGATAACAAGACTTAGAAAAAAAGCGCGGGAAAACTCATTTATACTTGATACTGGCTAAATACGTAACGCGTGAAAGCCATAAATAAAAAAAATAAAAAAAATAAAAAAAAAAAATATAAATATTAGAGCATAGACAGTAAAAGAATTTGCTGGCAACATTATTTATTCCTTGTCTTTGTCTATGACCAATGTTTGAGTGATTTGTCTGCAATCGTAAATGTCATACTAGTATTTTTTGAGCTCAATAATATCAGGATGGCAGAGAACAGAGAGGAAATTCTAGCAAACTTTCAGGTAAGAAAGATATTTGTGTAGAATTTGAAATATTTAACATACTCCCAAGCAGCTGTTTTCCATTTCTTGAAGGTTATGTATTTAACAACAACAGTGACTAGGAAATCTCCTTTATTTCTTTGTACTTACTGCTTTCAAAATGAATTTATAATTTTTTCGTAATATCTTTCTTAATTTTGTACTTTAGTTCTATTTTCATTGCAACAAAATCCATATCGAAGCATTAGTAAGCATTAGTAAACACGAAAATGATAAGCGATATTCCTCCTTTGTGAATGAATAATTATTTAAATCGTAGTTCTACGTTACAAGGTAAATGTGATCAATTTATTACGTTTCAAATCGTGTCGTGTTGCATATAAGGACTACATAATGTGTAGAAGTGTAAAAAAAAAGATGTGTAGTTAAGTGTTGGAAATTTACTTCATTGTTTTGCTTTGTAGGGTATAACAGCGATAGAAGATGTGGCCGAGGCGATATACCACTTAGAAGAAGCAAATTGGGACTTGCTTGTAAGTAATATTTACATTATATATATATTTGGCTCTTAAAAGCCTTTGTTTTAGAGGGAGTAACAATATTTACAGACATTGTTTAGTCTACATTTTATTTCTTATAAGGCTTTAGATGGTATTGGTTGATTTACAGCTAAATGACAACTAAACATAGTCTTCATCTAAACTCAACTTTGATAATGATAGTTGTAGTGTGTGCGGCCTTGATCTAGATTCTAGCCTTTATGCTTCCTTTGTGATAAATCTGCTGTTTCATCCTTGCTCTTATTTTAGTAAATAAATTATCCCTATTATATTCATATAGGGACATATCATACAGATTGAGCTAGCCCCACAGTGAGTTGTGAAGTTGTATTGTGGGATACTAACTTAATGATTAGCCATGTAGTTTCTGATTAGCCATGTGGTTTCCGGCTGAGTAGAATAGGACCACTCCTAGTCTTCCCATAGAGGTCATAAGTGGCGACTTAGAAAATACAAGCTGAACAAAGCTCATAAACATCAATGAGACCTCTCCAACCTCTCTGGCCAGCGTGGAGAGTGCAGGCCAAATCCTCTGTCTGCTCTGGCCAAGTATGGCTCTAGTAGTACAGAGAGGGTCATGCTCCTGCAGTGGGAGACTAAAAAAACCTGATGATGAACTTAATGATAATATATTGAAATCAATTTTCCCGGTATCAATGGCACTTGCAGTACCACTAAGCCACAGATAGTTCTTTATTCGTGATAAAAATATAATATGTACAGTCAAGGACAGATAAAACTGACCCCTCTAACAACAGATTTTAAATTGTAAAATAAATATATAGGGACATATCACACAAATTGAGCTAGCTCCACAGTAAGTTGTGAACTTGTGTTGTTCAATACTAACTCAATGATACAATATTGTATAATAGATAAACATCCAAGACTAAGGTCAATCTGAAAAATATAGTTTTCCATCATGAGCTGACCAGGGATTGAACCCTCCCCTCATGTTGACCCCCGGGCTGACGTGTTAACCATTGTGTCATGGAGCTCTTTGATATTCATTTGTTTTTTTGATTTCCTGCTGTATTATCAAATACTTTCCTGTGCTCTGAATTAGTCTGTCAATTTGCAAACCTCTCATTATGTTAATCTGGCATTTTACGATTCTGGCATTATGTGACTCTGGCTTTTTTATGCACTAAAATTATTATAACAATATATATAATAATAAACCTGTTATTTCCGAACCATTAGTTTTAAAATATGACACAAAACAAAGTTTGTTTTATAGTATATCTTTTATTTCGGTGTGCCTTACGGCAAAGGTCTCCTTCAAAGATTTCCATTCTTTCCTATCTGCTGCCACCCATAGCCATATGGGACCTAAGGTCTTTATCAGGTTGTCCTCCCATCTTAACACTTTACGGCCTCTGCTCCTAGAGCTGTCTCTTGGGTACCAAACTGTCACCTGCTTGCTCCATTTTTCATAATTGCCCAGTTCATCTCCATTTGAGCTGGTTATTATGTTGCAAGATATCTGTTGTTTTTGTTTTGCCTCTAATGTCTGCGCTCCTGACCTTGTCCTTTAGTCCCAGAATACTTCTTCTCCATGGCTTTTTGGCATTTTGCAAAAATATTATCGTTTAATTTGAAAGTGACCCTTACAAGCCTATATGTCAGAGATGTTAAGAGTAACATGTGTTCGCAGGCCGCCATCAACCGAGTGATGCCGCAGGACGGCAGCAGCTCGGCACCCCCTGCGGACGACACTCACGACGTCGAGATGATCGACGATGATATATCTGTGATAACTCCAAAAACTCACCCACCAGGTCAGTATTTAGATACTCGCTGTTTGCCGCGACTTCGCCCGCGTGGGTTTATCACGCAGTCTATTGGGCCCTTAGACCCCGGGCTCAGAACCATCTCACGTGAGTTTGCAACCGGGAGCACGGTCGAATGATAGAGCAACAGAAATATCATAGTAATGATCCTGATGATCGATGCTGATATATCTGTGATAACTACAAAAACTCACCCATTAGGTCAGGGTTTACATACCAGCTGTTGTAAAACACGACTTCGACCGGATTTCGGCTTTACACGCAGTCTATCCGGGTTCTTGGACACTGGATTCCATACCATCTAACATGAGGATACAATCGGTAACATGGTCGCATGACAGCGAGATTAAATATAATCAATGATTTTTCCAACACTCATATTCAAACCCGTTTATACCTCTTAGGGGATGATTTCTAAAGATCCCTTTCTGGGTGTAAACTTACGTCGCTTAATGAACATTTGTGCAAAATTTCAGTCAGTCAGCCAATCCGCTGGGTTCAAGGTCCAGCGGACTGGTTGTCTATCTGTCTGACTGATTGATCAACCTCAACCAGTGGCGGCTGGTGGGTAATCGAACTGGTGGTGCACTTTATTTTAAATTTAAAAAGGGCCTTAGCGGTCCAGCCAATTTTATATCAACTTTATTTAAAAACTTTTGTTATAGTCTTTAATATAATCAATAAACATTGATTTCACACAGTATATAATAGAACAAAAACAAAAATCAATTACTTAATATAAAAAAAAAAATAATAATAACGCGTCAAATAAAGTGAAGCCGCTCGCCAGGCATGTTAGCTCGTAACTCATACAAGTTCTATGAGCGTTCCGCGTGCACTCGCCGAAACGCACGAGATTCTTTCTTTACAGGGAAAATAAGTCATAATAGTTTAGCAAAGCGTTTAAATTGCTTCGTTATAATTGGGAATTTATTTGGTAATGTTTTTGTATGTTTAAGAAAAAGTATTGATATGGTAATTTAAAAATAAAAATTAACTAATATTTTGCAATTTTTTAATATTTTGAATTGGTGGTTCAGCGCACGAGCGCACTTAAGGTACAGCCGCCACTGACTCAACACACATTCAGATGTGCGTTGAGGTTGATCAATCAGTCAGTCAGCCAGTCAGTTTATTTTTGATATATGTCAGTATACTTAGATTTTAACTGCTGTATTGATGAGGCGAGCAATACATTTATCTAGGGAAAGCTAGCAATCTAGAGAAAGTCATCATTCTGTACTGTGAACCTTGTCATCACTTTCTTATATTGTGTATGCTGTCAGCACGGCATTCGGCATTCACATCAACATGTCTGGGCTGCTGTATTTGACTTCCCTTGACATGTCAAGGGAAGTTAAATACAGCAGAATTACCTTGTTCCTTAACTGGTTCCCTTTACTAATCATATGTGAACATTTCCATTGTTTTACTATGGTTTCTTGTAAAGAGTTAAATACAGATGACAGAATTCCTTATGTAATATAGACCTCTAAGAAAAAAAGGTAAAAGAAGATATAAAAATTGGACCTCCAATACAAATTTTCCAATCAGCTGGTATAATTTCAATGGGAAGTCATTTTTTGTAATTTTACATCCTGTATCTATGAGGCAGTTACACATGTGTAATACTTGATGTATACTCGTATAAAAATAGTAATAATAAGTATCACACCTAAGGAACAATACAATTGGAAAAGCGAATAGAAGAGAGAGAGAGAGAGGACATATATGTATAGAAATGTGTTCTCTTTTTTAAGTGATGTTAGTAGAGCATGTCTTTGATCTGTACGAAGGAAAGAAGAAATCTACCATTGTATGCATTTATAATCATACACTCTTTAGTTGTTGATAAAGACAATAAATATTAGCAATTAAAGTCATGTATGACTAATTCTTTATCATGAAGTGTATTAGTCAGGTAATAAAATCTGCCATATGATTAGATTACATATACTTACTTACTGATTATAATATAATCAAATATACCCTACCTTCATTACTGTGATGTTTCTTTTCTATCATCTGACCGTGATCCCGGTTGCATCCTCACCTAATATGCTTCGGAACCCGGGGTTAGATTTCCGGCGAGGTCCCGCATTGTTCCGGCATTGATAGCAGTTGTTACGTCGGCTGCCTTTCGGCAGCTTGAAAAATCTGACATCAAGTGCAGTGTTGGTCACTTACACACACGAAATACAAACAAGTAATGATTTCTAAGTAAGAATGTTTGTTGACAGATCGAGAAGACACTAATCAAGCTTCCACCTCGTCGCCTAGGATTAACTCTTCGGATATGGTAGAGCTGCAAGTCCACTGTAATAATAAGATGCACGAAATCAAAATGTCTGGTGTAGCTACAGTCAGTGAGTACCTATGCTATTTTTTGCATTGCTAGTGGATGAACCAAAATGACACTTGACCAGCCGGCCTATTTGCTAACTCAGTGTACAACGTTTTGATAGTCATTTCAAAGTAGGTACATTACGTTTTATATATCTTTAATAAAAATAGTCAATCATAGGAAACCCGCAATGTATTTTGAAGTGACTATCAAAACATTGGTCACTGAGTTAGCAAATAGGCCGGCAGATGACATTTTTCTCGCTTGAGTTTAGCTGGTTTGCTAACTTCTGAATGCCTGAAATAAATAAATATATATAGACAAATCACACAGATTGAGCTACCCGCAAAGTTCGAGACTTGTGTTAACTCAACGATACTGTATTTTATAACAAATACATATATAGATAAACATCAAGACCCAGGCCAATCTGGATTTTTTATTCAAATGAGAGAAAAGCTATCAATCCTTATCAATTTTATAATTATGTAGATACTAAGTAGTGATCCAATCTTACTTCAGTGCAGCAAGCACTGTTTAGGCCCTATATGGGACGTTAAAATGAGAGAGTGGACTGTTAATTTAATACTGGTTTATTAAACTACTGTTCAGTCCGAGCCAGACTGAATGTGTAGACCGAAACGTGCACGTGACATGACGTTGTATCAAATACATCCAATATGAGATATGGCGAACAGCCTGCGTGGCGTAACGGGGCCGTAAACGTATGTAGTCATCATCATCATTTCGAGTAGGTGTCACGGTCAATCGACCATGCACACCCTGGTGTCAGAGTTCTTCGGAACCGCCTCTCGGCCTCTGACGTGGTTCCTTTAACGACTACCAGATGGCAGCCGGGACCACCGGCTTAACGTGCCTTCCGAAGCATGGAATCATCTTTATTGTCAGACAATCAGGTGATTCAAGCCTGCAATGTCCTAACCAAACTGGAAACAACTAAACAAAGTATGCTTCCGGTGGGAATCGAACCCACGACCCCCGGGTCAACAGGCAAACGCCTTAACCACTGGACCACGGAGGCTGTTTATATTTATTAACGTATGTAGTGCAAGCAGGTAACGCGTTGCAGCTTAGAAGATATTTGTCAGTGATGTGTCCGTATACGTAGAGCTGCGTAGCTCCCCGTGTCTCGCGTGATGCGCGTATACACGCCCATCACGCGCGTGTCTACGTATACGCGCTGGACACGCATCCAGTGTGGCTCGGCTTTTAACCATATTGGGCTCAATGCTGCGAAAAACATGCTGTTGCCCATAAAGTATCTGTCATGGGGACCCGCGTCCGTCTTGTCGTGCTCTAAACTCTGGGGTTCTTCCAATGGGGAGACGGGGTAAAATCTAAGCCATGACGGCGCCCCGTTAGACTGTGCATGAATTGACCATCATAAGACTAAGATTTCGAGTCTTGTGATTGGTCAATTCATGCGTCGCTAAGCTCCTCTCCGCTCCACTCCGCGTCAGTGGAGACGCACCCTTAACCAGGTGCTCGGGTGAGCCGTACTCCCTGCACCCCTCCGACTAGCTCCGTGGCGCAGCGGTCAACACGCCAGCCTGCGACACGGAGTGACCGGGTTCGATCCCCAGCCAGGTCAAGATGGAAAATGATCTTTTTCAGATTGGCCTGGGTCTTGGATGTGTATCTATATATGTATTTGTTATAAAATATAGTATCGTTGAGTTAGTATCCCATAACACAAGTCTCGAACTTACTTTGGGGCTAGCTCAATCTGTGTGATTTGTCCGTATATATTTATTTATTATTTATTACCCCTGGGTTATTTGATACATTACACAAAATGTTTAATAATTTAATTTTGATTGTTCATATGCGATACATATGAAAAATATTCCATATCTGAGGTCTTATAGGCAGTGAAAGAAAAACATAGGAGCCGCATTCCATACTTAATTTTTTTTTTAGCACCACGCAAAATTACAGTACTTGACGGAACAAAGAACTAAAAAGTGACTTGATGAGGGTTTTTCAGAATTGATTTTTTCCACCAATCATAAAAATGATGATTAAACATGATTGGTGGATTTTGACAACTGCTAGCAAAAATACCTCCGCCACAGTGCCGCCACTTGGGGGAAAAAAATCCGAATATCCTACACCCCATTACATTCAGTGTGCAGGCAAAGTAATATAAAGCAAGACTCGATGTAAACATAATAATTCCCAGCCCCTAAGAAAATATTGCTGTGACACACCCTTCGTGTAGCCTAATCGGTAGTTAGTGGATGCTTCTATGCTTTTTCCGCTGGTATACTGCTTATAGGTACCAAAAAAAATGTCTATACATTAATTAATCGGTAGATTTTTTCTAGTTATATATTTCGAGGTTTTAAATTATACATTGTTGCTCCAGGTGATCTAAAGAAAAGGCTTCAATCAGTATGCGGGATTCCCGTGTGCCGACAACAGATCTCAGGATTGGGCGGATCGCGAGCTACGGCGTCCGCCCAGCTGGGCAGTCTAGGACTGCCGCCCAACGCCGTATTGCGGCTCAAGGCGGCTGACCAGCTCATGGCCGACGATGAGTGAGTATAGCCATTCAAAACGGCCAACTGCAACAGATTTGAAGCTTGGATGGTTAGCGAGCTGTGGTGTCCGCCCAACGCCATATTGCGGCTCAAGGCGGCTGACCATCTCATGGCAGACGATGAGTGAGTATAGCCATTCAAAACGGCCCACAACAACAGCTCTCAGACTTAGGCAAATCGAAGCAACGACGTCCGCCCAGCTGGGCAGTCTTTGGCTGCCCTGCCCATTGGCGTATTGCGGCTCAACATGTGTCCGTGGCAAATAATCGTATCACCACTCACCATTACAGACTAATAGGAGCGAACTGCACTCCTTAACTCTTGAAAGCTGAGGAATGGCTTAAGAATTTAAAATTTATTATATAGGAGTCTGCAGTAACTCTCAATAAGATTTTTTTTAGTTTTGTATAGTTCTTATAACACAAAGACAAATGTCATCTTAGTCTAACTGCGACCATGAAATAGTCTACCTGCGACCATGAAAACTGTAAAGTTTTCGAAACGTTAGGTGTAAAAATAATGTAATATACGTGTGTAAGCATTTAACTTTAAAACCCTAATAAAATTACCTATCTATATTTCCGTTTCCCCTTCCATACATATTTCCTAATTCGCCGAGACGGCCTGTGATTGGCCGAAAAGACAGTCGTAAAAATATGGCGATCGAGTCTTGTGGAGCGCGTCGCTTGCGCTGATATAATTTCCAAAAATAACGACTCCTAAGAGCTTCGCTGGCCGAAAACAACCTTAAATCTCATCCGCGAGTGTGTGATGGTGTACCACAAGTGTAGACAGCAAGAAAATAATAAAGTTCAAGCACAAGGGTCGTCGGCCGGTCGACCAAGTCCCGTGGAAGGCGAATCCTTTCGAATCCTGTTCACAAACGAATCCAGGTGAGTGTTTACTAAATTTTCCCTTGCTGTGATTCTGGGGTTGATCGGAGAATGCAGTGACTCTTTCAGGATGTCGCAACATTAATTTATGGTGCCTCCTGTGAGGACATTCCTCACGTACTTATTTCAAATTTACCCACTTAATTTCAATATTTTCAATTAAAGTTATTTCCAAATATAGATAACTAATTTATTCATAAATAGACTTATTATAGATTCAAATTAACTAGGTACTTACCCACCTAGCATTTGTCTATTTGTCTAACAATCTCGGATCAAACAGGAAATTCCATACCTGTGCCGTAACATAGTAAATACCTATTGCTTACGAGTACATACTTCTTATCTCGTTAATTCCCTTGTAATAATCCCTTAATCGTTCGATTTGTATGCCATAAGGTACTATCTTGTTACTCAGGCTTTCGAACTATTTTGGATAGCCTAGATATCTACCTAAGGTTAATTAATAGCAGCGAGGTGTGTATTTATGATTATAAGTAATAGTCCGTAGTTTTAAAACCTACGTGTTTTGTGAATATCTGTTCCATTACTCAGTTTCCATTTAAACTTTTGCTACCTACCTACATTACTCGTACTTTCACAATTAGTGCTTGGCGAAAACATGGCAGAAGGAGAATTAATGTCAACCATTAAAAAACGTGAATATGAGTTTAAAAATATGCAAATACTTTATGACTTAGCAAAAATTACGAAAGAAAATAAAACTAAATTAGCATCCTTTCGAGCTAGGTATAAAAGAACTGATAAAATTCGTGATAATTTCATGGAATGCAACGATCGTGTAAACCAGTTGCAACTTAAACTAAATCCTCAATTTGTTATCGATAATAATGCTTTTTTGTCATTTGACGAGTTATACTATTTTGTCATTGAGTTTGCTGACTCTCTCGACGTCAGTTCGCGCTCGGAACTGTGTCAAGGTCATGCGCATTCCAACTCTCAAGTGAAATTACCTAAATTGCAAATAGCTAAGTTTGATGGTAATATAGAGAACTGGCAGATGTTTAAAGACAGTTATACGTCGCTTGTGCATAATAATGTTTCGTTGTCGGACACAGAGAAATTTTACTATTTGTTGTCATGTCTGTCTGGATATGCCCTGACACTAGCTAAGGGTGTTCCTATAACATCAGCTAATTATTCTGTTGTTTATGCAGCGTTGCTAGACAGGTATGATAATAAACGTATTTTAGCTACCGCTTATTTAGAAAAAATAATAAAATTAAATCCGATCCAACGGCCATCATTATCAAACTTATCACAATTAACCAACACACTTTATGAATGTGTGCCTTGTGCGGGTTAAATATTGATGATTTAAGTGAATTTCTTTTATTTTACATAGCATCTCGGCCTCTTGATACAGAAACTAGGAAAAGGTTTGAATTACAAAATACCGAAGAAATTCCTAAATTTAATAATTTGATTGTTTATTTACAGAATTATATAAAGGTATTAGAGGTTTGTCAACCTAGTAATTTACAGTCATTCAATTCTACAAATAAACAAAACCACAATAATACAAAGAAAGATAATTTTTCTCGGCAATCAAATTCTTCCTTAATTACATCTTCGAACTCAAATAATAATAAACCTGATCAGGCTGTCTGTGCGTATTGTCATGAAAATCATTCAATGTATCGCTGTGGTAAAGTACATTCTATGAATATAGGACAGCGACAACAATTAGTTAAAGAGTTACAATTATGTCAAAACTGCTTAAGGCCCGGTCACACTAGTGCAGACTGCAAGTCTAAGTCCATGTGTTTCATTTGTAACTCAAAACATAACACATTATTACATGAAGAACATAAAAGTTTATTAGCTAATACCATTGACCTAAAGGTTTCTGAGAATTCCAATATGAGCACTTCCCTAACTTGTACAACTCAGCCAAACATGTCAAAGTCACCTATGAGTACCAAAATTATTGGTTCAGCAGTGGTTCGGTTGAGAAGAGTGGATGGTTCATTGCAGCATGCTCGTATAATCATAGATAGTGGCTCGATGGACTCTTTTATTACAAGTAGCTGTGTGCGACAGTTAGGTTTACATATAAAAAAGTGTAATTTAAATGTAACCGGTCTCGGTCAAAATTATGTATGTAATATTAAAGGTTATACTTTTGGCTCTATTGTGCCTAGGTCAAATGACTCGCCCCAATTTGATATACCATTAGTGGTTTTGCCTAAAATCACTTCAATGGTTCCTTCAACCTCATTACCATCAGTTGTCAAGGAAAAGTTTAAACATCTGGATCTCGCCAACCAAGATTTTGATAAATCGGGTCCGATCGATCTGTTGTTAGGAGTAGACTGTTTTGACCAGATATATACTGGTTCACGTTATTGCCCAGGTCCTGGTTTTCCATGTGCACTGTCTAGTGTATTCGGCTGGGTGATAAGTGGTCAGTTTCTTCAAAACGTGGTGGCTCAAACTCCAGCCACACCCGTTACGTCACTCATCGCGTCTTCTGGTGCGCTCGATGAGATCGTTCAACGTTTTAGGGAATCCGAAGAACCGCCGAAATGTAAAATTTCCGGTCCTAAGGATGAAATATGTGAAGTGGCTCAAACTCCAGCCACACCCGTTACGTCACTCATCGCGTCTTCTAGTGCGCTCGATGAGAGCGTTCAACGGTTTTGGGAATCCGAAGAGCCGTCGAAATGTAAAATTTCCGGTCCTAAGGATGAAATATGTGAAGTGGCTCAAACTTCAGCCACACCCGTTACGTCACTCATCGCGTCTTCTTGTGCGCTCGATGAGATCGTTCAACGGTTTTGGGAATCCGAAGAACCGCCGAAATGTAAAATTTCCGGTCCTGAGGATGAAATATGTGAGGTGGCTCGGACTCCAGCCACACCCGTTACGTCACTCATCGCGTCTTCTTGTGCGCTCGATGAGATCGTTTAACGGTTTTGGGAATCCGAAGAACCGTCGAAATATAAAATTTCCGGTCCTGAGGATGAAATATGTAAACAAAAATATAAAAATGGCACATATCGTACCTCCGAAGGCCGTTATGTTGTACCAATTATGCTTAAAGATGATACTCCAGCCTTAGGAGAATCATATCATCAGGCTCTTAACCGTTTTCTCAACTTGGAAAAGCGTCTTGCCAGCCAGACTGAGTGGAAAACGGAGTATAAGGAATTTATGCAGCAGTACGAAGATCTGGGACATATGCAGCCTGCTGAATCTTTGTCTACTGACCGTTATATTATTCCTCACCATTGTGTAATAGGACCCGATAGTACAACGACAGGTTTACGAGTAGTCTTCGATGCCAGTAGTCGGACCTCGAATAATCTGTCACTCAATAATATTGTTCGTGTGGGTCCTAAGTTGCAAGTGGATATTGTCGATTTAGTGACAAAATTTAGACTTCACAAAATAGTTTTTACTGCCGACATCCGTCGTATGTATCGGCAAATATTGATAAGACCCGAGAAATGGACTACCAACGCTCCTCGTCTTCTTAAGGATGTTCCTCCTGAATTTTGTCAAAGTTCCAAATCCTTCGATGAATCGGGAAATGAGTTTGTCAGAATATTAGGGATACGATGGAATCCCATTAATGATTCTTTTTCATATGCCTTTTCAGACTCGTTCGAAGTCAAATTTACTAAAAGATCCATACTCTCTTTAGTAGCCCGCATTTTCGATCCACTCGGTTGGATATGTCCAGTAGTCTTTGCAGCAAAATCGCTGTTGCAAGAAATATGGCAGTTAAATTTGTCGTGGGATGAGACTGTTCCAAAACATTTAACCAAACAATGGCATTTAATAGCGGCCAATTTGTCTGATTTACAAAAAATTTCTCTTCCGCGGCTAGTTATACCTTCCAATCCGATGGAAGTACACTTGGTAGGTTTCTGTGATGGTTCTCTGAAAGGCTATGGTTGTTGTGTGTATATTTGTGTGGTTACTAATGAGCCCAGAATTTCTACTGCGACTAGTTTACGGATTGGAAAATCTAGAGTAGCTCCTTTAAAACCTACCACGGTAAATAGACTCGAGCTAAGCGCAGCGGTGCTTCTAGCAAAAGTTCTATCGCACATGTATAATTTGCTTAAAGACCATATAACTATTAATTCTATTCGTGCTTATTCAGACAGCTGCACTACCTTGTCATGGCTTAATAACGCCCCTCATTTGTTGAAAATGTATATAGCCAATCGTGTCATTCAAACAACTGATTTGATTAGTCCCGATCATGGGTATTATGTTTCGTCTAAGGATAACCCGGCCGACTGTTGTAGTAGCGGAGTGTCCTGTCCAGAGCTTATAGACCACCCTCTGTGGTGGAAAGGTCCTTCTTGGCTACAGGATTTGCCTAGTCAATGGCCTAACAAACGGGTTCTACTTTCAAAAGAAGACTTACCCGAGTTTAAATCACTAGAAACTAAAAGTCTTCACGTGATTAATGTGAGAAACCCACTTCTGGACTTAATTGCCAGACATTCCTCTTTTACAAAAATTCTAAGAATCGTAGCATGGTGTATTCGATTTATTTCAAATTCGAGGGTTGCAAGGCAAAATCGAATTCTTTCATTTCTCAGTAGTCCTGAACTCGAGAAGTTAAACAAAGTATTATTTAAATTGAGTCAGGATCATTATATGTCTTCCGAAGTCAGTCGAGTGCGAGATAATGAACCATGTGTAAAATCCATTCAAAGACTTTCACCTTTCCTGGACGATGATGGGATCGTGCGGGTGGGGGAACGCATCGATGAGGCTAATCTGTCACCATCTGCGTTGCACCCTTTTTTGTTACCTAAACAATGTCCAATATCTAAAATTAGAATAAAACTTTTTCATAAAAAATATTTGCATTGTGGACCTCGAACCTTACAATCTCTTATTCAACGCCAGTTTTGGATAATTGGATTGAGACTTCTGATACGTACCGTGCTGTCAAAGTGTGTTAGATGTTTTATTTCGTGTCCGCGCTATCGTTGGGTCATGCTTAAAAAAATTACCCAGAGATTTTGGCGCGTATGGCAGCGTGATTATCATCATACATTACAACGAAAGAACAAAAGGTTCGTACATGAACCAAATATTAAAATAGATCACTTAGTCATAGTAAACGAACCTAATCTTCCGCCGATGTTCTGGAAGTTGGCACGTATTGTGCAAGTGCATGCTGGTTCGGATCAAGTAATCAGAGTAGTTACTTTCCGAACTGCTAACGGAAAGACCTTTCGTAGGCCGGTAGTAAAGGTTTGTCCCCTTACCAATTAATTAAGATATTTTTTCATAAATTACTAAAACATAAATACACACTATCCAATCCTTAGGCTAGTTAAAACTTATTTATTACTTTATCTTTCGAAAATAATATTTCTAGATATTCTTGCAATAGTGCGTAGCTATTGCTTTTGTTTTTTTTATCTTTCAATTTGCATTCTCTGTGAAACCCTTGTGGATTTCAGGTGGGGGAAAATGTGTAAGCATTAACTTTAAAACCCTAATAAAATTACCTATCTATATTTCCGTTTCCCCTTCCATACATATTTCCTAATTCGCCGAGACGGCCTGTGATTGGCCGAAAAGACAGTCGTAAAAATATGGCGATCGAGTCTTGTGGAGCGCGTCGCTTGCGCTGATATAATTTCCAAAAATAACGACTCCTAAGAGCTTCGCTGGCCGAAAACAACCTTAAATCTCATCCGCGAGTGTGTGATGGTGTACCACAAGTGTAGACAGCAAGAAAATAATAAAGTTCAAGCACAAGGGTCGTCGGCCGGTCGACCAAGTCCCGTGGAAGGCGAATCCTTTCGAATCCTGTTCACAAACGAATCCAGGTGAGTGTTTACTAAATTTTCCCTTGCTGTGATTCTGGGGTTGATCGGAGAATGCAGTGACTCTTTCAGGATGTCGCAACAATACGCGATAATACCGTATTAAAGTGTTTAAATGTGTAACAATCACGAAAACATCAGAAACCATTTCTATAAAAAGTTATGATGACCACACACCACAAAGAAACTTGATAGGAACCCAGTAGCATTATGCTACTGGGTGCATGCATGGTTGATACCAATCCTAAGCAAATCTTAAATAGGTATTCTTTTTCATATTATAGACATTGTTCAAATATTTTGGGTAGGTACAATATGTAAATGTAGTTAAATATTTGATTACTTTACCATGAATACATTGTGTTTGATCCTTAGATCTTCACTGTATAACACAATAATCGTAAAACAAAATGAATTACTACGGCTTGTTCAACTCATTAACGGATTATTACGCCACTCAAAAATATGCTGCTACGACTATTTCACCCAACATGCTGTAGCTGTTGTAAGAACCGAGTGATAATGAGTTTAGCAGTGTGGTGTGGATCACCCGAAGACATTAACAGATACAGAATAAACATGTTTACACTGATGCTTATGGCAATTCCTTTTGTATTACCATCTCATGGTTTTATCCGCTTTCAAAGGATTTTTATATTATAGATCGGTTTGTCTTATCATCACGTTCATTTTCCGCGTATAATGTTGTATCTATCGGCGAAAGGTTTGGATTGTTTTGGTGACTCTCCTGTGGTCACTTTCTAATAGATAATATATCATTTCTTGCAAATAATATTTCTCCATAAGTTTGTTCCCTTAAAAGGCCGGAATACTCGACACACCCCTAGTTCTGCAGGTGTCCATGCACGCTTATGATGCCCTATATCATAAAGTATTTAACTTTTGCAGAAGACCGGTTATACAGTGTATTTTTTCTCTTGCAGAGTCGCAGAACGTCTGACAACAACGTACATCCTTCACGTTAAACATGACGAGAAGGAATACACACTCACATACCCGGGCACAAAGACTGTACAAGAAGTTAAGAACGACATCTACTCGCTCACCGACATACCTGCTAGGCACCAGGTCAGTGCATATCTTTTAGGCACAAAAGACATCGACTTGGCAGTGACCGGCAGCGAAGCGGCGAGCAGTTATAGCGTGATACAGTTTTTATCTTTATCTTACATATTATCGCTTGAGAAACTCGAGTGTTTGAGCCTTATTCGACAGGGGGATGAAATATCTAGTTCTACATTTCCCCTGTTAACAAAGGTGAAATATCATCTTAATAAGATACGGTGAAAACGTTCCACCCAGGAAGGATTTTTTCACTGTATCTTATTTCTTAATTTAGTAAGAGTATATCAGAATAGCTTTGTGAATACAAAAAAAATCATGGGCCCAGACCATGGGTCCGAGGGGGCCAGATGTAAAATCTCTGGTGACTGAGATTTCAGCCCGTCTCCGCGACGTAACTGGTGACCCAAGCGGGCAGTTACTTTGCACAGAGGATTTCCATCACGGTGCAGAGGGATAATGTTGCCAGCCTTCTGAGAACCTTTCCCCGCGGCGACGTGCTAGAATCTCTTTTTTACTTGTAGTTATTACTTATTTTTAGGTGTGTAATTTAATTTATGAATAATTAAGTAAAGAAAAAAAATCCTTATAAAAATAGGTGAAATGTCAAGTTAGATGCCGCTAAAATGTTGCAAATCATGATATCTGAGTGTGTATTTTTAAAATATTAAACCTTTTTGGCAGCAATGGACCGGGTGGCCCACAGTCACGGGATTAGACGATACAGTGCTTGCAATGGTCGGTCTCGACACGCCGCAGCATGAGCTAACAGTCAAAAGGGCACCCGCTAGCAGGCAAAAGGAATATAAGAGAGTGAGTTTTCTGTTCTTACATACATTCTTAGTCTGGGTAAAAAAAAGAGTAAAACGGCCAAGTGGCAGTGGCAATAAATATTTAAGGGGTTTCCATACAACAAACGTGATTTTTTGCTTGTAAAGACATCGAGCAAAGGCTCGATATTGATAACGGCAACAGGTAGACGCTTGAACTATTTACAGAATATTAAGTTATATATTCACTTTCAAAATAAGTAATTAAATAAAAATCCCATATAACAGATATGATTTTTTTGCCGTTTTTATAGATAACGGTACGGAACTCTTCGTGCGCAAGTCCGACTCGCACTTGGCCGGTTTTTGACTTTTGTTTGATGCGTAGTTTTTGCATCTTTTCACTGTACCTTCGTCATCGCGACTCGCGGTTTATTGAAACTGTGGACAAAACTCGATTAGCGCACTGTTTTGCCGCTGCCAATTTTTCGAGCGCGAATCGTGTATCTACCATTATATTTGATCGAAGGTGCGAAGACTAAAACTTGCGATACATTAATATAACACCATTGCCAACAGATAATAGTGGAAAGCTCAGACAGCGACAACAGTTCCGTGGAGGAGGTAGAAGACACCGCGGATGTGTTCACAGGAGACGACGATATGTTTGTGGACCTCGTGCATACAGAGAGGTTACAACCGCTAAGTAAGTTCGTTTTACACAACTGACAAAAAAGTGTATTGTTTTTCGAGTTCATGTATGTATTAGATATGAGCGCCGCGCCGACGCGCCGCCGCCGCCGCACGCTAACCCCGCGCCGCCGCCGCCGTCGGAAGCGGTCGGCGCGCCGGTCGGCCGGTAAAACTCGGTTCGACCCCGATACCCGTAACGCCCGCGCGTACAATCTAATATAAAATGTCGTGTTGGATGGAATCAAGAGGAAGGAGTTGGCATTGAAGTGCATTAGACCAGATATGAGAGCAGTATTCCATGTGGGGCCGGACTTGAGCCTTATATACAACCCAGAGTTAAGTACTGCCTCGCTCTTTTTTAGAAACCATTATGACTTTACATTACATTTGAGATGGTAAGGGTGATGACGTGGAACTTCGCCGCTATATCAAATTGGGTCTTCTTAGCGAAAAACACGCAGACTTGTGTCATAGTAGGGTTGAACTGAACTAGGTTTAGTTTACCCCATTCAGAGACCTACAGGGAGGTCTCAATGTCAGACACAAGTTTCATTCTGCTCTCTTCCATCTGTGCTTGAGGGATATTCGCACGACCCGCATAATATGCATCACCCGTACCGTCTTCTACGTAGCAATGAATGCTACTAGTGTATGTCGTTGATGTGCAGAAGAAACAGCATAGATGATAGAACAGATCCTTGAGGGACGACAGCATTAATGGGCATGATATCGGAGCATAAACCGTCAACAACAACCTAAATGCGAAGCCCAGACAAGAAGCTATCGACCCACAGGCCTCAGGAAGCCCGTAAGATGGTAATTTCGCGGGAAGAGCCTTATACTACTAGACCCGATCAAAAGCCTTTGTGATATCAAGACTAGATCTCAGTGCTTCTCCCTTGTTCTCCATGGCGATTGCTGCCCATCGGTACATTAGGTACACAAGAAGATCACCAGCACTACACCCGTGGCAGAACCCGTAGGAGCGCATGTTTTATGCACAATTGCTGGAATGCCATCAGACCTGCTGGACTTGACGTCGAGGGAAAACAGAGCACGTCGCACTGCCCTTTGAGTGAAGCGGATTTTGTGCATTGAGTGCTCGCATCGCGGTAAAAAAGGCAACATCGGCCTACTCTTATGCGAAGTAAGCCAGCGAGTCCTAATGATTGCGCAAAGTAAAGGGCGGCAGAAATTCCCCTGCACTGCCTTAGCAAGACACCAAAAAGCTCTACTCACAGAGGGATAGCCAACCAATCTCTCACCAATGCATGTAGTGTGCGCAAACTTTGCTGCAGTGATCTGCTTCTTGTAAGATCTTGAAGCTGCTTTAAACAGCTTTTTCAAATCATGTTAGTATTACGATCCTTTAGAATTCAGACATTTCGCGCAGCAACCCAGGCTTCTTAGAGTTCGCGATTGAGATGGGCGGCGTGCAAAGACGAGCCACGAAACCAAGGTTGTGATCGTCCTCCGATACGAACCGCTGACCTAGGAATGTAGCATTCCATGCCCGCAGTCCGTATGCCAGCAGTATCGCCTCGGCGACAGCTTTCGCATAAATGTCGGAATTTTCTGATGCAAAGAAGCAAAACTGTCTCCTATGGTAGGATGCAATAATCCTCGCAATCCATTCCAAGTCTCTGACCATAATGTCAGACACAAAGCGTACCAGTTGGTAGGGATTGCGTGGTCTGGCCGGATGGAATCACAGTACGTACCAGGCAATGATCCGAGGTTCTCAGAGGAGCATCACGGAAAACCTTGTAACCGTTCGCTGTGAGGTCAGAAGAAGATCCAACAAGGCAGGGTTTTGACCTTCAATGTCAGGTAATCTGGTAAGACTATCAACTAACTGATTGATGTCATTTGTGACAGCAAAGTTGTAAGCAGCCTTCCCATCGGTCTTCAGTGATCCACCAACCAGTCAAGGTGGTGAGCGTTGAAGTCGCCTAGTATCACTACCTACACCTATGGTTGCTGCTGGAGAATTTCGTCTATGCCCTTCTGGACATGCCCGAGAAGTCGGTCTGTATCAGCATCACCGCTATGGGACCTGTAAAGGCACGCGTAGAACCGGATGTGGTCACAGTGATCTACGCGAGCCCATAACAACGACAGGTCTCTGTGTTCAAGGCTGCTAAGACGACGACAACAGATATCTTTCCCTATGTACGTACACACCCCAACTTGGAGCACAAACTTGTGCTCCAAGCTGAGACCGGAATATTACAAGAGATGTGACGTCGGTCCGAGAGGATATTTGTGTCTCAGTCAGGAAAAGTAGAGCCGGCTTGGTCGTGTCCCAGTGATGATGAGGATCGAGTGAAGTCCCCTAACATTGCAGAAGTCCACATTGAATGTGAAAGGTTCACGGTTGTTTCCTCTTTCGTTTTATCAAAAAAATGATAAAACGTAAGAGAAAACAACCGTATTTCATTTCTTTCCTCTTACGTTTATTGAAAAAATCGCGCCGACGACTTCGCCGCCGCCGCCGAATCTTTTTAGTCGACGCGCCGCCGCCGATGCAATAAGCATCGGCGCTCATATCTAGTATGTATGTTCCCGGGTTCGATCCCCGGCCAGGTCAAGGTGGAAAACGATCTTTTTCAGATTGACCTGGGTCTTGGATATTTATCTATATAAGTATCTATTATAAAATTTAGTATCGTTGAGTTAGTATCCTACGACACAATTTCACAACTAATATAATATATAGGGACATTATCACTAAATTTGAGCTAGTTTCTTTATTTCACCGTATATTCTTAGTGCCTTAACGAATTTGGACGTATCTATTGTTAGAATCATAACCCCTTCCGAGTGACACGGGCTATAATATTTTTGCTAAGGCAGTAAATATGTATATATCATTGAATTAGAAAAACTATGGAAGCAGCATTGCGCTCAAAAACTGACATCACGCAAAGTAGATCAAAGCGGGTGGGGCTTAAAAAGTAGATTTTTTCGCGAACTAGTCTGCCGCGCTCTCCCTGATGGAACGATGCGTCGATAAAAGCATTTAACGACATATTTTTGTGAACATAGGCGAAATCTTAACGAATTAAAAAAAAAATACTTCTTAACGTGGTGCAGGACACGCAAGAAAAGACGCAAAAGTGACAGTAGAGTAACTTATCATAGCGAGCGAGGCGAGCTGCTAGCCTACCTACCTCCGCTATGTTGACACCATAGCGTTCATTAGATATTTTGATGAAACCGCCAACGACTACCAGATGGCAGCCGGGACCACCGGCTTAACGTGCCTTCCGAAGCACGGAATCATCTTTATTATCAGACAATCAGGTGATTCAAGCCTGCAATGTCCCAACCAAACTGGAAACAACTAAACAAAGTATGCTTCCGGTGGGAATCGAACCCACGGTTGAGTTAGTATCCTGCAACAAAAGTTCACAACTTACTGTAGGGCTAACTCAATTTGTGTAATGTGTCCCTATATATTTATTTATAATATTCATTAATTATTTTCGGTCCTAACATAGCCTTTATTTTCCAGTGCCTGAACACGTAGAAGACGAAGCGTTAGGTTGTATAGAGTTCGCGGCGCGGTTCAAAGGGCGGTATGGCGCCAACACACCGAGCTTCTTCGAGGGAACGTTACAGGACGCTATAAAGGAGGCATGTCTCAAGCCTGCCAAAGAGGTAAGAACATTTTTTGATTAAAACTAAGGCGAGATAATAACATTATTTATATGTGAATTACGGGTTACTCACGTACGAAGTCAGCTACAGGCCGACATATTTCAACCTCATCCGGAGGTCTTCCTCAGGGCGAATGTGAACCGAGACGCGCGCACGGAGTCGTCCCGATTCGCACTGCCCGTCTCGGTTCACATTCGCATTCACATTCATTTAACGTCCCTACTTATGAAGAACTAGCTGTCGCCCGCGCCCCGCTCACGTTAATGTCGATCCCGCTGCAACAATATTTTGTTCTGGGATGAAAGGTAGCCTATGTGTTATTCCAGGTAATAATCTGTCTGAGGAGCCCAATGGCCTAGTGGTCGTGAGCATTGAAATCGCTTACGCATGTTAAGCAACCCTCGTCGCAGTCCCAATTGTGATGGGTGACCGCAAGTGGCATAAAAATATCTCGAGCTCCTCCATGCTCTGAAAGGCATGTTAAGCTGTTGGTCCCGGCTGTTGTCATCTTTGATGGCAGTCGTCAAGCTATGTCATATGCCTGTAGGCAGCTTAAAAACCTGACAACAGTGTTGGCCACTTACACACACGAAAAACAAACAAACCTATTTGTGTGCAAAATTATCTCAAAATCCGTTCAGCTGTTTTTTTGTAATCGAGTACCAAAAATCCATACATCTATTCATCCATACATACTCACAAACTTTCGCGTTTAGAATATCAGTAAGACACGAAATATTCTCTTCCAACCTTTCCATTCTATTATCATATGATTAAAGTAATTTGGTACAAGAAATATTCATATTCATTTATTTCATAAACAATTTATGTTGTCTTGAAAAACATACTCATACCTAATTTAAGTCTTAACTAAATACATATTAAAATTTAATCAAATAATTTGCATTTATTAAAATAAATAACAAAACAAAATAATAAAATATGGATTATCTACAAGAAATCATCTAAGGAATAAAAGGACTTTTCCAGAAATGTTTCTTACCTACTTTGAGACAATTTACTTTGCGTGCTTCCGCCACCAGTTAGTTCATGCAAACGATTGCTGGCCAGCGCCCACCCACTACTGTTAGTCCCTTCATACCCGCCACCAATAGTTGATGGACTAACTAACTATTGAAGGGACTAACAGTATTGGGTGGGCGCTGGCCAGCAGTAGTTTGCATGAACTAACTGTTGGCGGAAGCACGCAAAGTAAATTTTCTCAAAGTAAATGTAGCTTGATTTCCGCAAAGTAACACCTGAATCTATTAACTGTTTCTTACTTGTTGTTTTATCTTTACAGAGAAAGTTACTGGGCCTATACTTGCATCATGAACAATCAGTACTGTCAAACGTCTTCTGCGCACAACTATTAGGCTGCGAAGCGGTGCTCCAAACACTTGCGACTAACTTCATAGTTTACGGATGGGATCTCACGCATCCGGACAACAATAATATGTAAGTAACAAAAATAATATGTAAGTAACTGACGCGTCTGTCTGTCACTCACAGGGTTGTATCTATTGAACAGTAATAGGTAAACCTGAAATTTTCACTGATTTTGTATATCTATTGCCACAAAAAAATAATAAAACTATAAACATACATAATATCACGCCTTTTTCCCTTGCGGGGTAGACAGAGCCTAGGTAAATAAGGTCCAATGGCCACATTTAACATTTTGGAGCGCGTGTAGATGGAAAACTGATTCAAAAAAGTGATGGGTTGCTAGCCGCATCGCCTATTGACCTGATTCGGCAGATTTTAACCCCATCCCTCGATTGGCTTTTACGATCTGCGCGGGAAGAGATGCAGCTGGCACATTCTACGTTTTTCCTTTTCTCCCAAACCAGCATGGAAGGATAATAATATTCGGTTTAAAGAAAGAAGTTTATTCTCATTAAGACTTAAAGCCACTTACATAAGAATTAAATATAAAGTTAACAATAAAGTTCGAAACACTTAATAAAGAACAGATCACTTTGTGGAATAACAACTAAATAATAATTATAATTGTAGGATCTTGGTGGCAATTGGGTCCCATACGAAACCCGTCTAAAAGCGTCTTTTGTCGATACTCTGTCAAAGGTGCTGCATCTATACCTGAAACGTCAAACCACAGATAACTAAGAACAATAGTATTTGCAAAAAAAAGTATGGTTAACCTCACAAAAGAGTTCGTATAATGATCAGATTTATACATATATAAAGTATCCAATATTATCTTTAGAAATCGTTTCTTATCTCTTCGATTATTTACGAAAATTACTTATATGTTCTATTGCTATTTCCTTTTCAGGTTACTAACGTCGGTAGGAAACGCCCTAGGGCCGGTGGCGAGTATGACGATACGTAGCATTCCCATGGACCGACTGCCCGCGCTGGTCATCATCATGCGCGTGCGCTCCAACACCGAGATATACTCGGTTATCAATGGTTAGTCTCTTCTATTAATATATATTTTTTTCAGATTGGCCTGGGTCTTGGATGGTGAAATTTTTATATACAAAAGAGTCCCGCCGCCCGGCCAGTTTGTATGAGAACGTCGATTTTTTTTTAGTTTCCAGCATTTTTCCTATAGGAGAAGTTGTTCATTTTAATGGTCTGAGTCACCCCTTTAAGGGTCCAAAACGATCAAAATTTCACCATGTCTATGTATTTGTTATAGAATATAGTATCGTTGACTTAGTATCCCATAACACAAGTCTCGAACTTACTTTGGGGCTAGCCCAATCTGTGTGGTTTGTCCGTATATATTTATCTATATGTTCATTTATATATTTTAGTCATGATCCAATTCTTACCATTCTCACTGAATAAGTGCTAGCACTAACTTATAGCAGTCATCATCATCATTTCGAGTAGGTGTCACGGTCAATCGACCATGCACACCCTGGTGTCAGAGTTCTTCGAAACCGCCTCTCGACCTCTGACGTGGTTCCTTTAACGACTACCAGATATCAGCCGGGACCACCGGCTTAACGTGCCTTCCGAAGCACGGAATCATCTTTATTATCACATATAGAAGTCGCAATCTGCAAAGGTATTTAAAGAAATATCAACTCAATGTAGTTGTTGATACGGTGTAATGTGTGTAACGGAGTGATTTAAGAGACTTATAGATTCTTTACTTTCGTTAGACCGCCGATTCGAAGACTGGTTGCCGTTCTTGAAAAACCGGTTGCGAGTCGTTGTCGAAAAAACCGACGACGACCTACCTCTAGTCAGCGATGCGCATAGATTAAGACGGTACTGCACGAAATTGTGAAAAATTGACACGTTTTTAAATCACTAGTACTCTGCGCTGAATTAATTAAATACATCAAAAGTATTTGTATAATTTAGATCAATCCTTGAACAAGATTGCCCCCTTGTTGGCATTTGGCACAGATACATATGAAATTTAAAAATAATATATATATGGTATGATATCTAAAAGCATTTTTCTTCGAAAACTTTGTAATTTTTACCTCTAAAACAATAATTCTCACATGACAATATTTATATGTACGTCTTGGAGGTCACCCCCTTTCTTATTTTTTTTATAAAAATATAAATATGAAAATATTAAAAATTTTCATCTTTTTTCCTAATCGCCTAATGGTTCTGCGCAGCCTAATGGCCTGCGCAGTAGCGACGTTTTTCGTTCGCGCGGCACCCGCTTAAGGTGATACCACTGTAAATAAGGTCGTTCTGAACCTTATTTATCTCGCAAAATACTTAAATTAGGAGTTTCAAATCTAAGTAATATGATTTTTGACTATTTCATCTCCAAAAATTGAAGATGAAAACACGTTTTGATAAAATTTTCTCGATACAAATATTTTTTGAAAAATGGTCTTTCGTTCGCATAGTTTTTGTTATTGTAGCTCAAATGCGACGAATGAAATAATGATTTTTAGACTAAAAGATAGGTTATTAGTAATTCATCAAAATGTAAATATGAAAATACAATTAACCGGTCTGATTTTATATAAAATAGAAATAACGAATTTGGCGCTTACGTTTTTTTCTTTGAGCGACTCGAGACTATCTCCTATCTCATCATTCACGGGCTAAACCGCCAAGCGCTATCCCTTGCGCGCACTTGATCAGTCCTTTGCCGAGCGATGGTACCAAACATTTGAGGCCTCGTCTTAAGGCTGCGTGACACAGTGATGACGGGACACATTGTATAATGTTAGCGTTAACTGAGCCGCGTTTGTCAGGCAACGTGGGCGTGTCGGAGTTGCTGGGCGGGCTGATGGAGGCGCTGGAGCGGTTCGCGTCGCAGCGCGACGAGGACGCGCGCGTGGAGAGAGAGCGCGACGCGCGCCAGCGCGTCAAACTCGAGCAGGACGAGGCCTACCAGCGCAGCCTCGAGGCCGACAGGTACGCTCAATATATGTGTATTTTGGATAATTTTCCGCAACTATTGCATTAGGTTATTCCTGTAATGATGGTTGTGAGTTGGAAATAAATAAATATAAATATTTTTATTTGTTTATTTTGCATTGACAATGCTATTTTTCTTTCAACTACGCTGCAATTCTATCATAACTGCACGACATATCCAGCACAATGCGGAACTTTGCTGCTCTAGAGTAGATAAAATGTATGAAAATCCTTTACTGCACTGTTTAGTATTCTTTTTTAATCGCGGGACCATAGGTGTCACATGTCACAAAAAAGGTTGGCCAACCTGACGGCAGTATGGAGTGATACAGTTAGCGTGTGAAATGACGTGTGTATTGCCATAAAGAAAAAAGGCGGAAATGTAAACAACTTATTTTCACTGATTGTAACTTCTATTAATTTTTTTCACATACTTTTCTTGTGGTAGTTGAAAGAAAAGCTCGGGCTCCAAATATGCTCTCGATGCAATAATAAATTAATACTATACTAAATTAAGACGGTACTACACGAAATTGTGAAAATTTACGTGTGCTCAAATCACTAGTATTATGCACTGAATTAATAAAATACATCAAAAGTATTTCTATAATTTAGGTCGATACTTGAACAAGATCGCCGCTTTGTTGGAATTTGAATTAGATACATATGAAATTTAAAAATTATATATATTATGTTATGATATCTAAAAACATTTTTCTTCGAAACATTTTTAATTTTCCGTCTAAAACAATAATTCTCACATGAGTTCACATGACAATATTTATATTTACATCTCTGAGGTCGAATTCTTATGGTTGAGGCCAATGATAAGGCAATCAGAGTAGCTAAACACTAGTCAATTTTATTTAAATAGAACCATTTCTAATCGAAACGAAGAATAAATCACAAAATTATGGAACTTAAGAGTCGGGCGACACTAATCGACAGCGATCGACATTTTGCTTATTCAAAACCGCGTTTTGTCGTCAGAGCGCTGTAGCCGCGTCGATGCGAAAGGATTTCCTTAGTTTCCGCTCGTTTTGTATAGGCGAAGTGTAGCCCGACCCTAACGTTTAAAACGAGACAGTTAAAACCTTTTTTTTTTTCATTTCAGAGCGAAGGAAGAAATTAAAAAACAGCAAGAATTAGAAAGAAATCAAGAGTTAGAAAGGGCAGAGTCGGAAAGGCAAATTGAAGAAGCTAGAAAAGAGGTAACAATATAAGCGCACATCACTAACACTTTAGGTTAATCGGTACCCAGCGAGTATTCTGTTTTGCTGTTCATTAGCAGACCAAATAATTTATGGGACTAACCGGTTTAGTCAGCTGCTTAACTAAGAAAGTCTTTCTCTGAGTCTTCACTTTTTTGTATATTCAAACCAGGCGCGCAAACAAACCTGCAAAACTAGCCTTAAGGTGAAAATTGATGGCACTGATTAGGAAGGCATATAATTATATTTGATGACATAGGGGAAGAGTTTTTTCAGCTGCTTCTCTTCCCGCTCAGGATCGTAAAAGCCGATCGAGAGATTGGGAGAAAATCTGCGGAATTATGTCAATAGGCGATGTGGCTAGCAACCGTGGGGAAGAGAAGCAGCTGGCACATTCTACGTTTATGATTTTGATTCCGTTTTCCATCTACACGCCCTCCAACATGCTAAATGTGGGTTAAGGTCTTATAGACCTAGGCTCCGTCTACCCCGTCTAAGAACGTGATAGTATGTATGTAGCATACCCGTGTGGTTTCCGGCAGAGTAGAATAGGACCACTCCTAGACAGTCTTCTTGACATAGAGGTCGTAAGAGGCGACTTAGTAAATACAAGCTAAACAAAGCTCATAAACATCAATGAGACCTCTCCAACCCGTCTGGCCAGCGAGGAGAGTGTAGGACAAATCCTCTGTCTGTTCTGGCCAAGTATGGCTCCGGTAGTACAGGGAGAGTCATGCTCCTGTAGTCCGCGTCAGAGCGTATTTTACAATTTGCCAAAGAAAATTGAAACCTACGTAAAGTAGTTAAGTACCATTTTAGCATGCAATTTACGCAGCTTCGAAACCGACCGGCCGCGCTCGGACTCCGCGACCTACTCGCGTACGCGGTCGGCTGCGCTCTCTTCTGCCCAGTTTTTTCTTGTTCCTATTACGATTATTTTCTTCTTCTTCCAATGCAACTGCTAGTAATACCACGTCCCATTCACTCATATACATAAATAAATTACGCAACGTCAACACGATAGCACTAAAACAGACTGACTGCGATGTGGTACTAGTCAGATCATGCCGTCGGATGCTCGCGTATGCCGTCGGAAATAGCCAACAGGTGGCTCCGGTCGGCCTCGGGCGCGTCGCCGAGCATCCGAGCCGATGTTCTCCGCTGCGTTCCGATGCGACTCCGCAAGTGCGAATAGTGCTTAACTGCACGAAATCGTGAAAATTTACGTGTTTTCAAATCGCTAGTACTATGCGCTGAATTAATTAAATACATCAAAAGTATTTGTATAATTTAGGTCGGTCCTTGAACAAGATCGCCCCCTTGTTGGAATTTGAAATAGATCCATGTGAAATTTAAAAATGATATTATAAATGTTATGATATCTAAAGACATTATTATTCGAAATCTTTGTAATTTTTCACGTCTAAAACAATAATTCTCGCATGACAATTTTTATATTTATATCTTGGAGGTCGCCCTCTTTCTTATTTTTTTTATCCTTATCCTTACTAATATTATAAATGCGAAAGTGAGTTTTTTGTTTATTTGTTTGTTACGCTTTCACACCGTAACTACTGAACCGATCATCATAAAATTTTACATACAAGTTCTCTGAAGTGCGGAGAAGGATATAGGCTACCTTTAATCCCGGGAAAAAGTACTATTCCCGAGGGATCGACATTGACGCGGGCGGAGCCGCGGGCGAAAGCTAGTAAAAATATAAATATGAAAATATTAAGACTTCATCTTTTTTCCTAACCGCCTAATGGTTCTGCGTAGCCTCATGGCTTGCGCAGTAGCGACGTTTTAAGTAAGATATATAATTAATTAAATAAGTTATCTTTGACGAACATATATGTGAATTATAATAATTAAATGAGAGAATGACTGACATACCTGTAACACGTAATATGGACTATAAAACAAAGTCTGAAATAAAAATTTCATTATTATACTAGCTTTCGCCCGCAGCTCCGCCCGCGACAGTGTCGATCCCTCGGGAATAGTACTTTTTCCCGGGATATATTGTACCCTATGTCCTTCTCCGTCCCCCAGATAACGTGTATACAAAATTTCATGATGATCGGTTCAGTAGCTACGACGTGAAAGCGTAACAAACAAATAAACTCACTTTCGCATTAATAATATTAGTAAGGATTATTATTAAAAAGACCTGACGATGATGTATGAGTGGTGTATGTGTACTTGGCGTGTTGCAGGCTGCGCGCGCGCAGGCGGCGGCCCGCGTGCCGGCGGAGCCCGCGGGCACGGGCGACGTGGCGCGAATCCGCGTGCGTCTGCCGCCGCCGCACGACCACTGCCTCGAGCGGCGCTTCCATCCGCACGACACGCTCGCGGTCAGTCTTCTTTCATCTACACCTCTTTCTTGAGTCGAAATGGCACCAATTGACAACATTTCAATATTTTTACATATTATTTTTAAATGAAACTTTAACCTAACTTTAACTTTAATCTGCTCTGGCCAAGTATGGCTCCGGTAGTACAGAGAGGGTCATGCTCCTGCAGTGGAGACTAAAAAGACCTGATGATGATGATGAAACTTTAACCTTAAATAAGGTAACCATATGTAAGACAAAAATATTTTTTTATATGATAATTATGGTAAGATAAAAATATTTTTTTATATGAGGTCGTTTTCATACAAAATTTCGACATTGAAATTCAGTTTTAATGTCGAATCAGACCATCAAAATTAACAACTTATCCTATGGGAACAATGCTGGGAACTCAAAAAAAAATTCGACATTCCCATACAAACTGGCCGGGCGGCGGGTCTCTTTTGTATGGAAATGACGAAACTTTTTTGAGTTCCAAACATTGGTCCCATAGGAAACGTTGTTTATATCGACGGGCTGAATCATCCCTTTAAGGGTCCAGAACGACCAAAATTTCACCGTGTATACTTTGCTGGCGTGTATTTGGCCAGTACTAGTCCAGTCCCTATATTTAGATCAAAAGCAAATGGAATTATAGAAATAAAGGCAAATGAACCGAGAAAGCTAAATTTTGCCTTAAATTGTCGACCAAAATTACCTTGTGCATTTTCCGCCATCTTGAAAAAGGTTAAATTCAGTTTTTTCATTATAACTCTGTTCTCCGTTGTGATACGAAAATGTTTATACAATACCTTTTTGTTGCTTTTTTTTTACGATCTATAAATAAGGTCCTAATAAGGTCGTGTTCCTGTAGTGGAGACTAAAAAAAGACCTGATGATGATGATGAAATAAGGTCCTTTACATTTTTCACGTATCATTCATCTTTTTTATTAGACATACATATTACGAGGGAAAATACGTTCAAGCATGTTTGATAAAACATTATTTTTTAATCTTCCCCTGAACTCTTACTAACTCTACTTTGTCTCTTTCTTCTCTTACAGGCGTTATTAGACTTCTTGGCGTCAAAAGGTTATCCACAAGAGAACTACAAGGTTATATCTAGCTGGCCTAGGAGAGACGTAAGTTTAAATAATCTATTTAAATAATAACTTACAATTTTCATCTTATTTATTTATTTATTTATTTAAAAACTTTTTGAGCCTATGGAGCTACAGTAGGTGGACTTAATGCTAAAAGCATTCTCTCCCAGTCAACCTTGAGAAGAAAAACAGATAAAAAAGTAGGTAAAGTGTGATAAAAAAATAAAAAATAAAATATAATTAAGTACAAATTTAGTAAGGATGGAAATCATATAAGTATAATAAATATAAACTAACATATACATACACAAATTAGAAGGAAAGGATGAATTAATCTGCTAACTCAACATCAGAGAGAAAAGTGTGCAACTTTTTCTTAAAAAGGAATCTGTTTGAGATCTGTCGAATGTCTTCGGGTAAGGCGTTCCAGAGTCGAATAGCTTGTAAGGTAAAAGAATTTGACATGAAACCAGAATGAAACAAAGGAGTGAAGAGCTGAAGAGAATTGCTGGAGCGAAGTTGACGATCGTGAGAATCCGCAAGATACTGAAACTTACATTTCAAGTAACCGGGAGAAAGAGGATTTTTAAGTATAGAGAATAGGGAGCAAAGGAGTCTCTGCTGTCTGCGTAAACGAATAGGGAGCCAGGACAATTTAGATCGAAATTGAGAAACGTGATCATATTTACGCAGGCAGAAAATGAAGCGAATACAATTATTAAGAAGACGGTCGAGTTTATTAAGAAGCTCTTCATTTAGCTCTGGATAACACACATCAGCATAGTCAATAATGGGGAAGATTAATGTTTGAACTAAGGTGATCTTAGTTTTAATCGGGAGAAAATTTCTAAACCGGTTTAAGTATTGCAAGGAGTAAGTGACAGCCCGACTTAATTCAGCAATTTGAGTTCTCCAAGAAAGAGACTCGTCCATGAAAAGACCCAGATTTTTTACCTGATGTGAATAAGGTATAACGTCTCCATTAAACATGACCGAAGGAATCAGATTTAAGTCAACTTTACCCAACTGTACGGTACTACCAATAACCATAGCCTGACATTTCGAACTATTAACTAGAATTCCGAAATCCTGCGTCCAAGAATAGAGTTCCATTAAAGTTTTATTAAGTTGGGCAACTGCATTTGCGATATTCTCTACTCTAGTTTGGACATACATTTGAAGGTCATCCGCATAGAAATGGTAAGAACAGCCAATTGATAATGAAAGGAGATTGATGAACAATGAAAACAACAAGGGGGATAGAATCCCACCTTGAGGAACACCAGAAATTAGCTCATTCCATTGTGACAATTCACAGTCCATCCGAACCGCTTGTTGTCGACCATGGAGATAAGAAGAGAACCATTCCAACACTGTGGAAGAAAACTTTAGATGTTTAAGGATGGCAAGGAGAATATCATGGTCTACCATGTTGAAAGCATTAGAAAAATCAATAAGAACTAATATGGTGACCATTTGATTCTCCATGCCCAAGCGTATGTCTTCGGTAACACTGAGAAGGGCAGTAGTAGTACTGTGTCCAGGACGAAAACCAGACTGAAGAGGTGTGAGTAAATTATTATTATATATGAAAGATGAGATTTGTTTATGCACAACAGCTTCTAAAATTTTTGAAAGAAAAGGAAGTATAGAAATAGGACGAAAATTAGTCAAAGTCTGGGGATTTGATATTTTTGGCAAGGGAAGGACAAACGCCTTCCCCCAAAGAGAAGGAAATTTCCCCGACGACAGTGAGAAATTAATAATATGAGTAATGATAGGACAGAAAACATCAAGCAAATAAATTATCATTTGCCTACTCACGTTATCACACCCGAGAGCTTTAGATTTAATTGAAAGAATAGTTTTCTTTATGTCATACACAGTGACAGGAGAAAAGGTGAAATAATCAATTAACAGATTTGGCATGGAAGATATCCTAGAAATTGTATGCGTCTTGACAGAGGCATCAAGTAAAGTAGAGGAAGAGAAATGATTATTAAAATCGTTAAGGGAAAATTGGGAAGAATTATGAGAATTACTGACGGTTTTACCAAAATTAAGAGAGCGAAGGAACTTCCATATGTCAGCCGAAGAAGAATCAGTTAGTTGGGAATCAAAATAACTGCGCTTGGCTGTCCTTACCATTGTATTGCAACGGTTCCTAGCCTTTTTATAAGCACACCAAAGATCATCCGTCCTGTTCCGTTTATAGGCGCGAAACGCGCGATCCCGACGTGTCATAGCCATCTTAACGCCCCTCGTTATCCAGGGCGCTGGCGGTCGCTTGACTTTCACCGCATGCAAGGGTGCATGAGCATCATACAGCTTTAAAACAGCAGTATTAAATTGATTGACTTTCTCGTCAACAGTTGATGCATTATACACATCTGAGAAATCAGCCTTATCAGCATCCTGTTTGAGCTCATTTATATCAATGCGAGCAAAATTACGCAACCAAATAACAGCGGGTTTAGGTTTCGGAGGTTTAAGCTTGTATTGCAAATATAAAAGGTCATGTCTAGAAAAAGCAGGAGCCGGTAGTTGTCCAAATTTAATCACATTATCCTGAGACGAGGTTAAAATAAGGTCAAGACAGGTGTCCTCGGTGTTAGAATTTAGATGAGTAGCTTTAAGTGGCAAGATAAAAAGGTTTACTGAATCAAGAATATGGGCAAGCTTTGAGGAACGTACTAAAACCCGCGCGGACTGACCCAATTGATCAGTGTTAAAATCCCCCATAACTATGTGATGTGCATAATCCGAACATAAAGAATCAAAAACAGACTCAATTTGAGTGAAGTAATTAACTGAAGGTGAAGAATATACTACTCCAAGAAGCGCCTTAACACCACTGACAGAAATCTCAATAAATAAGTACTCTTCCTGAATTTTTTGATATCCTATTATCCACAATTAAATATTTTTGGAATTTTTGAAAAATAATTCTAACTAGATTTATTTTGGAATTATACACAAAGGAAGTTATGTGCTATTAACAATAAAAAGCATTTAATATTTATACATTTATTCAAATACTTTTTTATCAATTAAATAAATACGTAATATCCATCTTTACACGTTTGCGCATTCTAACCAGTCAACTAGCAGTGGACGTACTGCCATCTAACAATAACTTTTGTAACTGAGTTTGCAAGAGCCTTTGCCAGAACGCGTGTAGCCGGATGAGATATTTATTCCTGTAGAATTATAATATCAATGAACTAATGAGGTCTTATTATACTATGCAGACTAATTTTAGTAAGTACCTTAAGCTAGTAAACCATTATCCGTCATTGAAAAAATTACAATGACAGTTGACCAAACATCAAAGTAATAAGTGTAGTCTTATTTTGGTCGGATAATGGTTTAAACCAGGTACTAAAGTTAGTCCGAGTTTTATAATAAGTTACTAATAATACTGATTTCGTTTTGAGGATTATTGGAAGCAGTATTTAATTAGACATTTTTATTTTTCTGCAGCTAACGACAGAATCTCACAGCAGTACACTGAAAGCGCTGAAGCTGTATCCGCAGGAGACGGTGATGCTGGAAGAACGGTGAAAAGGTACGACTCGCGCCCGCGCCTAGACAACACGGTCTCTATCCCCCTACACTTAAAGTGCAATTTCGAATGACGCCCCGATGTTTCTGGCTTTGTAATTTGTCTTCATGAATAGATAGCAACCAATCATATTTATAATATGCTAATCTTTTTATTTTGTGATTCCTTTTGGTATTTCACAATAACCATTCCATCGGACATTATCTAGGGATATTGCTGAGGGAAAAAATGGTTCTTCAACTTATCAACTTTGGTCTCTTGTTATGCATTTTAATTCCGTTGATAATATTTTTTGTTTGTCATACAACAGCCAGTCTTGTCTATAGTTTTGTCAAACAACCGCAAAATATATAATGTCCATTTAAATAAAACGCAAATATTTTATAGGCTGGCTCTCAGTAGGTCAAAAAAATGCTTTCTTTTTTTGTGAAAATCGATAAATAAGCCGTTTTGATTGTCGACGCCAGTAAATTAGTATCCATAGTGATAATGGTAAAAATTTGTACGCTAAGAATTTTTTTTTTGTGCACTGGGTGTTTTTTGCGTATATTTTTTAGTCTGTCGATTTTTTTTTTATTTTGCGTCTAAAGCGTTTTTCTAGCTTATGAGTGCCATCCCTTACAATATTTGCGCTTTATTTAAATAGACCTTATATTTCACATCCTTAATCCAGAAGTCAAAAGACGCGCATGATAAGTTCTCGCTGGTCGAGCTATGTATGTACATATTTTTATATCGCACGTCCGTACTTTCCTTGGCGATTTTTCAGCGACATGTTGTCGCAGTAAAATTACACAGTAATACAGGGTTATTTGTTAAACAATAGTAACCTCGCAGAACTAGATGAAGGATTATGGCAAATAATAAACATATATTTCCGTAAAAAACTTGGATTTATTTAATAGATACGTTCGCACAGGACCGGCCATCAAGCAAGAAGAAGGAAGTTACATTTTGACAGATGTCACTACGTCATAAGAGCATTTACGAAGCATATTAGATATTTTGCGTTTACAAAGACTTCTATTTCTAACACTAGATAGCTAACATCATAAACAACAACGTTTGTTCTACGACTTTTGATAATTTGTTAGATTTACTTACAAAAATAAATGTCAATTTTATTTTCCGGTTCAATGTTAACAAGTCTACGCATAGCAAAGACAGGAAACGCGCGAGCGTCGCATATTCCTTTCGCTTACATAGACTTACAAATGTCACGGGGACATTAAAAACATAAAAAAAAAACATTTTTAATTAATTTTTTAAGTTATGTCAGAACTTGTAGAACCAACATTGTTGTTTATGATGTTAGCTATCTAGTCTTACGAGGTTTTTAGTGTTTTACTAATAACCCTGTATACAGCACGTAACAATCAACTGCGTTCCCGTGGAGGGGTAACTCAGCCCGTCAAATTGAACAACATTTCCTATGAGACCAATGCAAGTTCAGCTAGCATTGTAAGTACCTATTGATTGATTATCATGACCTTTATAAATACTTTGACATATCATCATCATCAGGTCCTTCTTAGTCTCCACTACAGGAGCACAACCCTCTCTGTACTACTAGGGCCATACTTACTTTTCCTTTGACATATGTTACGCATAAATTATTTTTTACTGAATGCTGGTAACGGCTAAGTGTGCGGACTAAAATTAATTTATTTCACCTACTCATACGACACTTAAGCGAACTAAATTTCATTTAATTAAAAAAAAATCATACAAAAGTTCGGCAGGCACGGCAATAAGTATGAAAATGCCAAATAGAAATAGGTCTTCACATTGGTCCCATAGGAAAAGTTTTTAATTTTGACGGACTGAGTCCACCCTTCACGGGAACGTCGTTAGTTATTGTTACATGCTGTATATGATATTCGTCATTTATTTTGTCTGTCGCATCTTCGTGTTATTTGTAAATGTAAAGCAGCTCAAAGTCTTCATAGCTTTAATTTATACATAGAAATTAATGTATTAAACTGGCCATGTGCAAATCAGATTTACACTGAGGGTTCCGTACCACGATATTAAAGTACAAAAACCACGTTTCTTGTATGGGGACTCTGATATTATAAGTATTTTCAAATTTCAAAACGTTTATTTAATATAGGTTTTTTTGAACACTTATTAATTGACATATTTCACTTCTGAACAATTGTTGACGTCAAAATGTACTTATGGCTAAGTTTAATTTTAGTACGCATGTAAACTCCTTCATGCAACATCTCTTGTAAGGTTGACCAAACTTTTTCTTTCATATTGTTCCTAATTATCTGTGGTTTTATGTCTCCGTAATTAATTAGTAGCACCTTTGACAGAACCGAAAAATAACGCAAAAATATATTTAACTCATTATTTTATTTCGTTTTCATAACGGCAATAGATGCGAACATTTCAAGTGTATATCTATTACGGTTTGAAAGATACAGCCCTGTGACAGGCGGACGGACATCGAAGGCTTAGTTATTGCGACCCGTTGGCACCCTTTGGGTACGGAACCCTAAAAAGCAGGTAGTGCGACCCAAACAGACGCGCCTCACACGTCTTATAATACAAGTACAATAACTTTACTGTTTGTTAGGCACTAAAAACACACTCTTAAAGTCCCCGTGCGCCGTTCCTCTCCTAATAATTAATGGGCTCCAGCTTTGTGGATGACACTATCTGTACATTCAACAACCGTTTCAGTAGAGTACCATAACCCACCGCTGTCAGGAAAATATATCGTGCTACAAGGATCTAAACGAACATTTGGTAACCCGCGAATTCTCAAAAAAATCTTAACTTATCACGGCTCATATTCTCGTGCTGTCTTTGTCTTGCTAGGATAATAATAATAATAAATATATACGGACAAATCACACAGATATATAGAGAGATTGAGCTAGCCCCAAAGTAAGTTCGAGACTTGTGTTATGGGATACTAACTCAACGATACTATATTTTGTAACAAATACACATCCAAGACCCAGGCCAATGTGAAAAAGATAATTTTCCATGTTTGACCTGGCCGGGGATCGAACCCGGGCACTCTCGTGTCGGAGGCTGGCGTGATGACCTGACAGTGACAGAACGAGATTTGAGATCGATTTTAGTTAAGATACTCTGATGATGGTTTTGAGTATTCGGGAGTAAGATAATTTCACGGAGGATAATTTCTAATTAAAAAATCCATGAATTTGACAGTTTGTTTCAGAATAATCCCCCCCCTCACCACTATTTATGAATATTCTCGTCTCTAACATTTTATGTATTTAAGCGCATGTGTCTGTTTTTGACTATTGATTTTATTCTTCCGTCTGTCCGTGGCGCGTGGCGCCGAGTAACACAACTATTCCAAATACTGCATTCTAGTAGATATTGAGTCAATGCGACAGAGCATCGCGCGGTCGACAAAGTTTATATCGCGGTGTATACTAGCGTTATCTCGTACGATTCCGAATGGAATGGCGATAGTAGATTGAGCTGAAAAACATTGTCTCTGGAACGGACAGTTCCCGGCATTGTACGCCTCAAAGGACATATTATGTCATATTATTTAGAGCAGTGTTGAATTTCGTCATAGTTATAGCTTATAATGTAAACTACTTAAAGAATGACTGAAAGGTTTCAGATTAGTCCGTACTGTGCCGATTTTTTGTTGTTTATTTTCTGCCGCTGTTCTGTGTTGCCTGTGAAGGACAGTCGCAGTGTGTATGTACAGTATAAACATCACATATGGCAACACTTACCGGCTGTCAAAATTGTATTTATTATTCGGGTGTTATATTTGTGCCCCTGTCGTTTGCGATGTATTTTCGTTATTGTAAATTACTTTGTGATTTAATGTAAGCCAATAAAAATTATTACGTAGTCATTGTAAGATATTTCTGTGTTTTGACAGCAAGGTAAGGTTGCCGGCAGCACTCATATTGAAGGGATTCCTGATCACATTTTTGATCTTTGTAATTTTTCACGACCGCAGAGATTGTAACAGTGTATCGCGAGGAAGTTATGTACCCGAATAAATAAACAAAGATTATTTCGTGTTTTATTAATTCCTCAAAATTATCCACACGAGTGACTTATTACTATGGAACATAATTAACCGGTGCTATTGTCACAAGTAAAGGTGCTGTATCTCAGACATAATAAGAACATATATAAGCTAACCTAACTTTTTCTTAAGGGAAATAATTCTTGCTTGCGGGGTCCCCCAGTATGCAAAGATAGAAGACACAGCATCGTCTTCCAGCCGTTCTTCGCGTTCACCGGAAGAACTTGCCATAGCAGAGTTTTTAGTGTGAAGAATAACTACCGGAGCTACGCAAATATATATTTTCCATCTTACCAATTTAAAAAAAACAAAGGGTGCCCATATACAGGTCTAAAATACGTTTTTCTCCCGAGGGTGTAAAAAATGTTTAATTCACAATTCAACATTTTTAGTCCCGTGGGAATGAAAACATAAATATTGTTTTTCTCATAGAGGAAGATGAAAACTAGTGTCTTCTTGGGACTACTAACATAATACTTTTACTTCGGGCAACTTTGAATTCTTCGCTTCACTCTTTTTTTTTTTTACTATATATTGAATTAGGCATTTGTCTCCCATCTCACCTGATGGTAAGTGACGATGAAGACGAGGAGCTTTGATCAAATATAAGTAGATAGATTCACGATTCGCGCTCGAAAAGTGGCTCCGGTAAAACAGCGCTCTAATCTAGTTTCGGAGCTGCTTTGTCCACAGTTTCGTGTGCGTAACCACAGCAGGAAAGTACCTCGTGTATGTATGAGTAGGACGAATACTTAGGTCCCAATATGCTGTAAATGTGCCCTGAATAAAAAAATTGAGCCCTTTGTAATTTTGGAAAAAAATTGAAAAAACTATTCCTGCTAGGGTAACGTTGCTCCAGCAGGAAGATTCTAAACGAATAATCGGAGCGAGAAACAGTGTCAATAAACCTCGCTAGCGTCTCGCGATGACGAAGGTACAGTGAAAAGATGCAAAAACTACGCATCTAAAGTAAAAAAAAAAGATGGGAGTTATACTTTCAGTATGTACCGTTTTGTCGTTGTTTGTAAGTATGCATGATGTTTTACTCGGGGACATTATTAAGGCCTCATTTTGTATGGGACTGTGTATCAACCATTATATTTGATCAAAGCTCAGGAGTCATACTTTAGATGACCGTCTTCGTTTCCCTCTAGATTCGAAATATTGCCTTCACCAAAATTTATTACGTTAGGCCCTTACGTCACTATCTGCTATTTTAAACTCTCCTATTCTCAATTCTATACACAACGATCTCTCCGACCAAAATGATGACAGCCGTCATGATCCCAACGGAGAGTGCTATTAGCGCCATCGAGAACTCGCGGATGGAGACGGCGATGGAGTTGGTGGCTGCGCGTAAGCAACGCGGCTTCGGCTCATCCCAGACCGTGCGCAGCCGTTCCAGCAGGCCAGCTTCCAACATCTTGCGGATGCTGGGATAAACAGGAATGTTAAGTAATAAAATAGAATAATAATAAAAATGTCTAAGAATTTTCTCGTGTAGTTTTGAATGGTACACTCTGATGCAAACTTTTTGACGGCTAGGAACAACGCGCGAGGCGATGCGCAGTACAGTACACAATTTTAGGTATTAGCGGGGTAAAACAAGAGCGAGGCACACCCCCGTGCGCTCTTTCCATCTCCCCGACTTCAATATAGCGTTAATGTGTGAGTTATGTTCGTGTAGTGCACACGCATGTACCTGCGCTCATCTGCGCTCGTAGCTAATATCCGAGCCGCCAGTACTAAAAGTACCAAGGAATGGGGGTTGAGCTACCGGTAGGAAGGGGATAAAAGGTCCCTTTTTCAGATTTTGTTTCTCATATTTAAAAAACCTTTGAAAAATAACGTTACTTGTAAAAATTTACTACAATAAATTACTGTGCTCGTGTGTAGAACACTCTGGTGTCAGAGATTTCAAACTGCCTTTAGGCATCTGACATATCTCAACGACTGCCATCTACAATGACCAACGGCCAAACGTGCCTGCCGAAGCACGGAGGAGCTCAAGAAATCTTTGTGACAATTGTGATCACCCATCCCACTGGGGACCACGCCTGGGATTGTTTTACATACGTAAGCGCTTATAATGCGTACGCCAACTGGGCCATAGAGCAAAAGCCTTTCAGAAGTTGTCAAGTTAATCAAAATAAGTTTGTTTTTCATAGTATGTACTTCTATACAAAAACAAACTTATCTCGTTGCTCACTTAAACACCATTACTTTTCATTAGTACTTTAAAGGCCGACTAAGCCTGCCAGAATAAACAACTACTTTTGGGAACTCAAAAATAATTGTCATTTCCATGGAAAAGTGTTAGGCCGCGCAGCCGTGCCACGCACGCCTCAAATAAGATATGAAATGTATGATGAGATAATCATGATTTCAATACGTTTTTCATTAATTTCAGTAGTTAGAAGTCCACTGCTGGACAAAAGCCTCTCCCAAGATTTCTTCGTACCATGGGAAGATATTGCCATACCACGCTTGGCAGGCAGATTGGCTTGCCATCGTTGGATTGTCTGCAATTTGTTGGATAAGTAGTATGTTACAAAGGCTGGCCTCGGCCTACTCCAGTGAAAAAGCGCAAAGCCCCAGACACCCCTACTTATTTTTATTATAAAAGAATTATATAAATTATTAAATTTATCGACGTTGCCGCTGCGCCTGCAAATCAAACACGCCGTAAATAAAATATTTTTTTCACTTTTTTTGTGGAATCGATTCTGATCATTTTTAATGTACATCTCTTTTATTAAAACAATCACAGAAACAATAAGTTATTCTATAAAAATACCAAATTAATCAGGACACGACCTGCACTAAATTTTATAAAGAATCTGCAATTAACTTATTATAAACATATAAAGAAATAATATTTGACTAATCTGATACTCTAAAATTCATTTAAAAATAAAATTAATAAAACTAGGTATATATAGAGGTCATGCCTCTGTGTAAATTATGAATAATATAATTATGTGAATGTAATGTCGCGTAATGATAACTTAGAACTCATGCATACAAGTACATTCAAGTAATCACAGTATAAAAATAAAGCATTGATATATCAGTCAACATCACAGCTTATACCTCCGGCAAACCAAACCACGAACTGCTTATTTCAATACAAAGAACCTAATATCTAAGAAACAATGTCATTACAGCTGTGGAACGTACAGTCTTTATTAATACACATTTATATAAGCTAATGGATAAATTCATTAATGTTACTATTGAATGTCAGCTGGTTTCATTAACACGTTGTAGAAAAGTTTTCATCAAGATACAAACCCATAAGTAAAATGCTCCTTGTAAGGCGAGCGCTTTGCGAAAATGACACCCATCTTCTGCGGCGGGTACATGGACACTTCGTGAGCCTCGCAGATCTCGCGCTCAGAGAAAGTCTTTCGCATGATGCGGTATGCGACCACGCTGTCCACATGGAAGGCAAACCCTCCACGTCGCACGAGTGCCATGCCGGCCTCGGGCGTGTGGAAGTTACCGCCCGCCATGATTTTCTTGTGGTACATTTCTAGGGCTACAGGGTCCGTAGTGCGCTAGAAGAAAATTTAAGCTATATTCCTATAGCACGATAAGTTACTTTGAAACATCAATACATTTAACTATTCTCAGAAGCCGGATACTTAAAGAAAGAATAAATAATAAATAAATAAATATATACGGAAAAATCACACACACAGATTGAGCTAGCCCCAAAGTAAGTTCGAGACTTGTGTTATGGGATTAACTCAACGATACTATATTTTATAATAAATACTTGTATAGATATACATCCAAGACCCAGGCCAATCTGAAAAAGGAATTTTCCATCTTGACCTGGCCGGGGCTGTCATCGTGTCGCAGGCTGGCGTGTTGACCGCTGCGCCACGGAGCTAGCGAAGAATAGGTACAAATAACCTGTTAGTACCTACTTAATCTGTGCCAGTAGGTACTATACGTACTATGGTTGAGTCATCAAATTAAGACAGGATTTCATGATGTTGAAAATAGATATTTTCCTTTCGTGTCAGAATACTGCCGAAAAGTACAACTGGTACTTAGTACAAATGATACAAGATTGTATCATTTTGGTTTATTTTAACCAAAATCGCATTCACCCAATCTTGCAGCTCGTTAACGTATAACGAGTTATAAAAATTGGTGGATTTATAAATACTTACGAGAAATCAAACCTTGATAACAATGATCATTTTATGAATATTATTACTGTGGTCTCAGCAAACCTACCTTGAAATAGTCTTTCACATAGACCACATCCTCGGCACCGGCCTTTAGATTGCTTCTCACCAAGTCTGCCAACGTCCTGATGTTTTTAGGTGGTTCCTTTAGCAGTGTGGACACGACAGCCGCGTTGTAGTACTGATACAAAGTGATGGAGTACACGAATGTCGCTAGGACTAGTATCTTTACTGGGGCCGATTTCCGGTCGATAGACATTCCTAATGAAGAATAGAAGTACAAATCACTTTGAAATTAGTCTCAAAGTTTGGTAATAAATTTAAAACGTTTAGTGAACCTAAATGTCTTAAAATAGGTATACAAAATACAAAGAAAATAAACAAAAGAAAAAATTAAAAGAAAGAAATGCGCAGAAAATTAATTAATATAGGTATCTACCTAAATTGTGTAAGCTCACACATATGTAGACATTCTGGGATTTGGTCATTTTGGGATATGGATATTCTGGGATCTGGACATTTTGGGATTTGGACATTCTGGGATATGGACGTTTTGCACCCTCTGGACATTTTAGGATCTTGAAATTTTAAACCTTAACGTTTTTTAAAATTATAACATGTATATTAATTGACTTGTGTGTGAATTATATTATACTATAGAGTAAATAGAAGCCAAAATGTGATAGTAGTTGGACAGGGCCGGACTAAGCTCGGCATCGTTCCACAAAAAAAAACAAATTTATATACGTGGCTCACTTACCACAACTTACCTACCTTGCTGACAATTAGCGCTCCAAGTAAACAGTAGAGCTAGGCTGGGAGAAGAGTCGTAATTCCCACCAATCAGTTTCAGTATAAACGTCATGGCCGTGGATATGATTACTAGCATGGCCAGAATGCAATACCAGACTTGAGCAGTCAGCGGACGAGTGTAGATGGAGAAGAAACCACCAGGGTGTTTAGGATGGCGGAGAATGAAACATTGTCTGGAAGAAGTTAATGAAATCAGAAAAATCAATGGGCAAGCGAGCAACAGGCAATCCGTGGCTTCAATACTCAGTTACAATACAACTAAATAAATAAATAAAATTACTTTTAGCGCCATCTAGTAGCGACTAGTAAAAGTTCGTATTTGTATTAACTTTTGATTGATTTATTTTATTCGGTAGATGGCGCTTCAATTCAAAGGTTGTTATTTCAAAATAGTAATTTTTAACTAAACAATTTAAGAAGACCAACCTAGAAGACCACGTCTCCACTACGTAGTCGACCAGCTTAGCCCTATCGCCTCTGAAGAATGCTGTGCTGCCCCCTACATCCGCCACACCTCGCTGCAAAGCACCAACCATGCCGTCGAAACTGCCGTTCCGCAAGTATCCCCAGGAATTTACACGCTGTAGTTCGTAACTATTGACAAATGCAAGTAGTGCTTAGCAGCTTAGCTTAACAGTCACTGAATAACGTCTTTTACATTGATTAATGCTGGCTGCACGAAAAAGTGTCTCGTTCCATGTGCAAGACAGAGCGCCGAATAAGCGATAGTCAAGATCGGCGTTCGGCTTATGACGCATCTATCTCTCTTTCAACGTGGCCGTTATCACGTAAAATTATCATCAGTAACCTGACTTTACAGACAACCAATTTTCTTTTTTTTCTGGTTTTTGCTGTAGAAAAGTGTACTTTTTGTCTCTTTGTTATGGCCAATATAACAATTTTATAGAACTAAAGATTGTTGACTGTAAAAGTAACTTGCCTGTAATTATACATATCTTGCAAATAGAGCAAGACAGAATAAAACTTCAGTTTGTGTAAAGAATCTATATGCGGCCTCTTGCCAGCCAAATAATCTCCAAATGTTTCGTTGACAATCCTCTCTGCCACCACTACTGGACATCTAATTGTAACTCCAGTCAAATCCCATCTCCTACTGTTTTTGATATACAATGGCGTGCCCAAGTGTCCCACATAGTTTATATTAAAAGTTTTGGTGTTCATCCCAATTTTGTAAAATACATACAATTCATTTTTATAAGCAATTGTGACATCAGAATTTACTAGTATTGGATACTGAATCAATTTGTCAATAGTTTTGTTTAAATCGGCTGTGATAATGAACCAAACAAATTGCGGCAGAAACACATCAAATGGGTCAAATTGATGAAATGCTTGATCCCAGCTTTCACAAGATGTATTCAATAAAAGACCAAGTTTATTAGCATGAACAGGAAATGAATTATTTGGCTGCAGATCTCTAGCTGTGGAATAAATGTTATTTTGAGAAAATATAGTTTGCATGCCAATCACATCTCCAGATTGGTAGCAATGAAATAAAATCACATTGTTTATATATTTAAATTTAAAAAAGTTAATGATTAGAGGCAAGAATTTAAGCAGGTATTCACTACAATTCATGTTAATGTATAGTGAAACCACCAGGTTAAGCAACCACATTTATTTGTGATCCATAAGTGACAAGGAAATTGCTATAAAGGACAAATATGCTTCATTACTGTCTGCATTTCATTAAAAATAAACAACACACAATGTTGACAATAAGATTGCTGCAAATTGCTTGCAGAGGAAAGTTAAAACTGAAACATAAATAAATAATGAACTGGTCAATATTTTAAGAACTAATATAAGTAGAGAAAACATCTTGGAAAGGAAATTCTGCTTTGTCAGGTATGAGCAGATCAGACAGGTAGCAGACAGTGCCTGCAGTGCCTTCATACAGGCTTTCCGGATTGTCTGGGAGCCTGGCATCTCTCTGAAACTCGTCTGTAATCAAAAAGTCAGCAAACAGCTTTGCCCTGTGCAGGTATTTTTCATCTCCAGTCAATCTGTATAGGAGAAGGAAGACATATCCATTCCCGGCCACTCCATGGCAAATGCCAGGACCCTTGCGCAGCAGACCTTTGTCCCAGACCACCTCACCAGCCCTGATACAGGAATTTAAAAATCTATCTTCCTTAAAAACCAAGTAGGCTTTAGCAATTAAATATACAGTCCCAGGGGCTCCATGACACCAATGTACTAATTTGTGTTCACTTAGACCAATTTCATCCATACAGCATGGCCAGTTTCCTTCCTCTGTCTGCAAAGAAAGTAGATAATCTACTGAAGCTTTGACATCATTAGCAGCTTGAGGATTATGCTCTAGATACCCTGGCACAGTCAAAAGCATTTGTAGTATGAAGCTGATGCCATGGGCTGCTCCAAGGTACTCTGTGTTGTAGTAATGATACATGAGGGGACATGGACTCTTGTGTTTTGCAGAATAGTCCCTTCCAGATGCAATCATCATGTCACAAATTTTGTACATCTCCTCTTTTGCTAAGACTTGGATCTGAAGTTCTCGGCTCATCCACATTGCACCGGCCAGGTACCCAGCTCGTCCCACAAAAAATTCGTCACCACCGCATTTCAAAAATTTTGGGTTTAGATAATAGTTCTGAAGAGATCTGTATCTCGCTAGTGTATCAGAAAATTGGTGGTTCCCCAATTCTTTATTCACGACAGTAGCTAAAGCCAGAGTACCTGCGTCGCCGAGTAAAAACGATGTTTTGTCGCCTGCTGATACTTCTAGGGCTGGTTTTAAGTAATCGAGACTTTTTTCCAAGTAAATACGTTTGAATTCAGATAGGAATGGATTCTTAGTTAAACGGTAAAACATGAATGACACTCCGGTGCATCCGACGTAGAGGCCGCCGTCGACGGTCTTCCGAGAAGGTACCAATCGTTTGGTGATGTTGGTCACATGATCGGCGATCTGGGCAACCACCTCTTCCTTGTTTATAGAAAAGCCAACGGGGATGACGTCGTCATACGGGTTGGGAAAGAATCTAACCATTTTCAAAGCAACTAAACTGGAGAGGAACTGGCCCACAGTCTGTGATCGAAGAGTTTTGTACAGACTTCTTATCATTAATAGCTTAATAAAAAACTTCAGTTTTAGAAGATACCACCCACAACTTTAACTGCCATTGTTTTTGTTTTGTTTTTCTAGCATGCCGAACTTGGCTGTCAAAACTCAAACTGTCAACCTTGTCAAAAGTGAAAACCATAGATCAAACTTCAGAGGAGAAGGCAGACTTAACCGGAAGTAAGAGGGAGTTAGAAGAGAAGATATTTCTAACATAAAAATCCACCATCTATCGATATGGCTGATCTTAGAACAATTATTTTTGTTCGGAGTGAGTGACTGATACTATTTGCGTAGTATCCTTCCGAAATACGAATATCGTAGCAAACTAGGTAGTTAGTATTATGTACCTTGATCAAAAGGGGGAACGCCATTTTCTTAATATCTGTGAACATACTATTCCCTGCTTAATTTATATTGGCTGACACTGAAATGGACAGTATACGCATACTATACAAATGCGCTTTGCGCTGTACCTACTTTCTCCCTCAGTTGGCTGACAAATCAAGACGGAGTAAAGTAGGCATGCTTGCTTGGCACCAGACCTTTTATAACTTGGGTGCCACCGTTTTGAAATACGGCATTGTACTACACACTACTACATCTTGCTAGGGCCACCGCTGAATATCTCATCTATCATCGATCCGAGGTCGGTCGCCGATATGGCAACGGAGGAAAATAATGATAACTCACAAGTTTCTCGTTCCTAAGCAACGGTTTTGACATAGTTAAGATGGACCAAAACTGCCTTTCGTACGAATTTATTTTCATAAAATAAAATAACATCATAAGGGGCCAAGTATATGTTTTAGTACATAAATTAACAATTTTTCTACTAATGCCGATCACATACACCCGAGGGAATGTAAGTACTAGTAGTGAAACATCGAACACGAAAATATGTAAATTTAAGCATTCTTACCTACGTTACATATTATATTGATTTGAATACTATATATACAGGTCAGGAAAATAGCATTCCGCACTAGAGGTCGTTCGGCACAATCTTTAGATGCTAGTGCTCCTCCTCCAGACCCTAGCGCTGGAGGAGATGGACGGCTTTTTTTACAAATTAAGCCAGCGATTGCTGATCCTAGAGGAACACTCACACGTTCACACACCACACTTTCTGGGTGAGTAATGTGTTTGCGAAGTAAGGAACTTTTTGTTATTATATTTGTTTGTACATAAGTATTTTTTATTTATATTACGATAGTTAAACAAATCTTTATTTTTGGTTGTAAATTATTCTTGGTCGCCTTAATTTTACTTATCATTATCCTGGGTCTCTTTTGTCCCTCCACACTGGTCTGATGATACGTGTCATTATCTGTTTAACAGATTTATAAAGGCTCTGTTCACAATATTCTCAATTTTTCAGCAATGATTTGCAAAGAAAAGATGATGGCAGAGGCGATTCAATTAATTTACAAGCAGTGGGAGAAGGCAAGGTTCAGCTTTCTCGCACACCTCAGGAAAAAGATCGGTTACCGGATAGAATAACTCTTGATAGGTAAGAAAACGATGATTAGGCCAGCAACGCGGTGGCTCGACCCACATAGCACACAAAAACGTTGACTAATGAATAAACCTTTGTGTGTAGCTGTCGGCCTGTAGGCTATATATATATACTTCGTAGCTCGTAGCTCACTTAGTCGTAGGCAGTGGCCTACGACTGATTTCGGTACACAGCGAGTGCGCTGTGTACCGAAATCCACTTGCGGCCGGGGGGTTGGCAGTATGTAATCAGCTTTCAGGTCGTTTTTATATTCACGTTTATTCTTTCAGAAGAGGCCTATCGTCTATTCCACATATCGTCGGGGAGCCAGGCCTCCGGCTTCTGTCATTGCAACATAACTTAATAAACAGTCTATCGGGATTGACGTCTCTTGATCTAAGCAAACTAGTGTTCCTTGATGTATATGATAATCAAATAGACAAAATCACTTCCTTAGACAGACTGTTCAGTTTACGAGTACTCTTAATGGGAAAAAATAGGTCAGTATAAATTTGTAGGTATATAAGCAGAGATCGGACAGTGCATATTTACCTAAAGTTGATTTTTGGCTCACATATTATGGCAGCGGCTTCTTTAAATATTTTTATTATACTTCAATAAAATCCCAGTATTTAGGTATAATTTGCCGTTTCATTCGCGCACTTACAAAGTACTTATACCTATTGCCTGAGTTTTAATAAGCCCGATTGCACACTTCGACAACATATCAACGGTGTTTTAGTTTCGTCAAAAATCACTGATAGTAAAACCAGCGAAAACCCAATTACTTTGGATCAGGGCAATATGTATGGAGTGAGGTGTATTCACTTCTTACAATTAAATTTGTAAATCATAAACAGTATTTTTTCAATAAAAAGTGATTTCATAATTTTGAAAAAAAAAACATAATTGCCATCTTCTGAACTTTGCACTAGAATATCCGACCTCTGTATATAAATCCGCAAAAACTTCTTGCATGTCCAAATGTAACTAAAGATTTAAAATTTACAGAATAAAAAGAATTGAAGGTCTTGCAAACTTACTGAAGCTAGAAGTGCTAGATTTACATGGAAACCGAATAATAAAAGTGTGTGGCTTATCCAACTTGAATGATTTAAAAGTGCTGAACTTAGCCGGTAACCAACTGAAGTATATTTGTGCAACAGATTTACAGGGTCTGGTATCTTTAAGGGAACTGAATTTAAAAAGAAACCGAATAAGAAAGTTGCTTGGCTTTCAGAATACGCCGAAACTACAGAAATTGTATCTTGGTAACAACGATTTACAGAGGTAAGTAAAAGTCACATTTTACTTGAGAAATTTCCAAAATTTAAGAATACATATAACTATTATTCCTGGAAGGTAATCAGTTTGTTTCTTTTAATAATTTCATTTCTAGTGTAGAAGACGTATCTACATTAGCCGAGGCAACAGCTTTAATAGATATATCTTTAGATGGAAATCCAGTAGCATTGGGAGGAGACTGTACACCTTTTCTAGTGTCTTACTTACCGAATTTACTTACCTTGACAAATATGCACGTAACTGAACAAGTAAGTTAATATTTTAAATAAACCGCAGTAGGTTTCAAAACTTATGTTTTATACAGTAGCTATTTCTAAGTTTTATTTATATATATTATATAAAAGGTTCGTAGAGCAGCAATGGCTTGGAGAAGTAATAAGGAGGCAGCTCACGCAGCTTATTGTGCCCTCGGAGGGTCAGCACAGCAAGCAGCACGTCGCGATCAAATCATAAACAACGCACGGACCAACTGGGAACTGTTGAGATCCGAAAATAAATGTTTTACAACTCCCCCAACTCCTGTTAAAGATGTAGAAATGGAAAAAGTGTTCATTATAGAAGCTTCAGCAACTACAACACAAAGTGCAACTCAGACGATTGAAGTAAACAACCTGCCAGATGTTGTCGTATCAATGCAGCAAACTGATATTGAAGATTCTGATACCAAAAACAGTGACTATAATTTGAAAGTTGCCAATGAAAATGGACCAGCTGCATCACCAATGAAAAAACTTCAAAGGAGTGCAACTGTTCGAAAAACTTCGGAAAGGCGAGTGAATTTTTCAGATAGAAGTGCATCTCAAGATACAGATGTTTCACATTCCACATCAACTAGCAGTGATCTAAGATTACCCCCCATACTGTTGCCTATCATTTCAACATTAGAAAATGTAAAGCTTTCTGATAGTAATGAACCAATGTTAAAAAGATGGGAAAGTATTTCTAGCGTAGATCCCATAGTTGACTCATCTTTTAGCTCACTTCCGTCTTCATCTAGTGATAGTGAAGAAGAAACAAATAAAAGACAAATCCGGCGTATGCCGACAGCTTTGAGGAGGCGAGAACATTTTAGCACCATGCGATCGAAGTCTGTATGTGACCCTGAATGTAGACGGGTAAAAGCTAATGCCAAAAATTCCGACTTCAGTGAAAATGGCAGCAACATTTCAATGAACACAAATATTGGCTCCGTTGCTAATTCTTCGACGTCTGGCAGTGATCATAACAGTAAAATTTTAAGACGCGAAGGATCCATAAATGGTCGCTCAAGTAACAGAAATATAAAGAGTGCGACATTATCACGAAGGAGTGAACGTGCTTCGTCGGCAAGTAGAGCTTCGACAGCTAGAGCTAAGTCTGGAAAGAGCCTTGCTAGTCTTAAATCTTCTGAACCAGTTCCAAAGCCAATACCAATGTCAAAAGACAGAGAGCAAGGTAAATATTAGGAACCTATAAATATAATTTCTTTCTCGTAGATCTCTTACACCTGATAATGAACAAGGTTTGTTGCTTTGACTATAGAGTCCAGTATCATTAACTTTTTGTTACTATGCTTTGTGAAATATTGCTAATCAACCCATACCGCGATATGGGGTGCTATTTTTGAAATGGCGCCGTTCGTAAACGACCTATTTTGCCATACAAAAATCGCTCGAAGACGTGTGTCACACTATCAAAAATAGTACCCATGACATGATATTTATTGTCGGATCGCTAGAGGTGATTTTATATTTTAATTTTCAGGAGTGGATTACTTGGTTGAGGTTTGCGATGGGGTTGTCAGCGCATGGGGCGCGGGAGCTGTGCGACGTCTGTCCAGAGACTGGGACTGGGACAGAGCACGAACAGTAACTAAGGCAGCTTTCCACTATGTACACTTTAATGCAGTTGCGCAGTCGTTACCGGAGTTAAAATCCAAGTAAGCTTTATTACCAGTTACCATAGTAAGCGTTAGCAAGGAGCAACCCATGGCCGATAATGGCTTGAAGCAGCGTCAACATAAATAACGGTATCTCGTTCTACAAGTAAAAAGAAAGGAGTGAGAGGCAAGTATGCCTTCTTAGGAATATAAATAATTGAGTTCTCATATTTTCAGGTTTCCAAATGTAACGCAAATATCAGTCAGGGCAACGGGGCTGCAATGGCTTGGTCAACTTCATGCCCTGGCAGAGTTAAGAGGGCTAACAAGTCTAAACGTGCTCCCAGAGGGAAACCCAATAGACGGCAAAATCTGGAGAGAGTATGCAATTTACAGACTAGCGCATTGGGGGCTAAAGGAAATAAACGATGAACCTGTAAGTACTCAAAATTATATCAGGAAAATGTCTTAAAGTTCGTGCTAATTATTTCGTAACAAGGTTTCGGCGCAAAATAAGGGGTTTAATTCTTATTCATTCAAAAATCTTCAAGACCTCAAGTTCCAATATTTTTGCGACTAAATTGGCGGCCGCGGACATACAGCTGTACGGTGTGCTTGCACTTCCAATTCGCTGTCAAGGGCCATATAATTACGTCACAGCAACAGATTGAGGAAGAGGGAATGATCCCTCTTCCTCAATCTTGGGCATGAGCCCAACGTGACAATAATAATAAGCAGAGGGATTCGTGACGAGGCTGCCGCCTCCGAAGTGATAGGGAGATTGTTTCTCACTTGTTACTTATTAATGACTTGTAATTATTTGCACCAAAAGCCCCTGAACTGGTGGAGCTATTGAAAATCACAGATTTCAGTAGTTCTATCAGGATGGAGTTTGGTGAAGATAAATGTGCTGTTATGCTATATGTTGGCTGGTGATGTGGATGGGTACATTATAGCATGTAAGTATTTACTCCTTTGGCATACCAAGATGGACCCAAACTAGTAGTTAGATGGAGGCCCTGGATAGGAGAGTCCGCCAACAGCTTGCAATGCATCGCATGCTTCACCCATGCCTTTGCCCATGCTCATCTGTTTTGAGACTGTATATCCTATGTAAGTGCAGAGGTTGTGATTTCTTGAACGCCAAGACTCCATAGACGTGAGGTATGCAGTCTTAGGTATTATTTTCTTAACAATGTGCGGGATGCAACGCGACGTTAAGGCAGTAGGTAGGATAGGAGTTTCTCGTACCACTCTCTTTAGCAAACGAGAACTGGCGCAGACTAGCGATATTGAGCACCGAAGACCGCAGGGACGTATAGTAAAGCAAGGAGCTTTACTCACGCTCGGTTCTACCAGGCCTTAACAGGGCCCGATTTAGATCTGCTCACTTCGGTAAACTGGCTACGATACGATGACTCTTTGTAGAAACTGAGGGTTTTGTTTGTGCAATTACTGACGAAGTCATGATGACGAACAACTATCGGAGATATATCTTGAGGGACGGTACGGTCGATATCTGTTGGGCATGCCGTCGTCCTGGTGAGTCACTCAGGTATATTATTTCCGGTTGTTCTCTTCTGGTTCGACATAGACATAACCTTGTAACCAGAATTATTCACCAGCAACTTGCTCTTCGGTATGAGCTTTTGGAATCCGAGGTGTCGTACATAAGTACACACCAACGCCGGTTCTCGAAAATGGTCGTGCCACGCTCTATTAGGATCAATCTGTCATCATGGACAGGACTATTGTTGCCAATAAGCCTGACATCGTGCTGTTTGATTGATCGACGCGCCAGGCAATGCTCATTGATATCACCATCCCGCACTACGATCCCGCATGACGAGAACATCGTGAAAGCCGAGAAGAACTAGTACATTTCTTGACCCACGAGTTGACCGCTATGTGGAATGTGGATTTGACGATCATATGTAGATCTTACTACTTCTCCCAAACTAAAGTATATGAACACATGAAACTTCAGGTTACAGAAGAGGAATCAAAATCAGCAAATCAAACATATAATGGATTAAGCGACATAGTATTGCGAGCTCTTCCCGACGCGCCGTTGCAGCCGCTACTATCCCGGCTTGGTAGAAGTGGAAACAGCAGCATCAGCGCTAAGGCCTGGCTGAGGGCTGCTGATCCGGCCCTCAGAGATGTTATAGCTAAAGAAGCTTTACAATATAAGAAGGGTCATGTCTCACAAGTAATGATTTCATTAATTTAAATATAGTTAGCATCAATTAGTATTTATTTAATTAACTGCCTTTATTGTTTATCTTATTTTAAAAAGACAGTTACAGAGGCATTTCTATTATGCATGTTAAAATCTCACTTTTTGTTTTAATTTTAAATATTTATTTTACATAAAAATCCATGTATCAAAGTAATGAATATTAGTCATGTAGTAATTCTCACCTGCAAGCTTGTGACTATGACTTTAACTTCACATAAAGAAGTGATACTACATCGGCACGGCATGTTACATTTACAGGAAGATATGAGTTGGCGAGTTCGAGGCCGTGGACAGCTGTCTCATGCCATCGAGTTGGCCTGTGGCGCAGCTCAAAGTCTACGAGCCTTAGAATTACAGTGGCCGCATATTTTAGTGGAGATGATCGAAGACATTTTGAAGGACTTTTCGAATATGGAGTCGCATGTCAAAGAACAAATAGTCATGATTATGGATTCTATGTAAAATGTGGGTTTTAAAATTATATTAGGTACTAGATTTATTGAACATATTATCAATATGCGTAGATATTTCTATTATATATATTTTTAGATAAGGTAGTTTAAATTATTAATACAGGCGTCCATATGTATGGTAACCGCTTTCGATCAGGTGGACCATATTCCTGATTGCCTTCTTCGTTGTATAGTACAATTAGAAACCAGATAGGATTAAAAACTTATGTGAAGAAATTGGTCTAAAACGCACAAATACCATATAGATTTGAATAGTTAGAGTGTAGAAAATTACTAAATTTAAAACAACTTTGTATTTAAATTTACACTATCTGCATTATAGAGGCTTTTAGTTTAAAAATATAAGGCAGATTGTATTACAGAAACGGACTGAAATCAGTAGCTAGTTGTAAACTTAATTGCTCAAAGTAAATAAGTCTAAAATAGCTTACGTATCTATGGGTCATTTTGTAATCTATCAAATGTTTGTATTAGATACCATGTCCGTGCGTCAACAATTTATATAATAAATGATTTTTATAAGCGCCTTTTTTACTATTTCTTCATATAAACACGTAAAAGAGGACAGGGCAGACCAATCACGAACCTCACGCGCCATTCTTTCATGCTGGTCTGTAAAACGTAGAATGTACAAACTGCTTCTCTTCCCGCGCAGATCATAAAAGCCGATCTATGGAATGGGCTTAAATTTGAGGAGTCATGTTAGTAAGCGATGCGTCTATCGACCATCACTGTTTTGATTTGATTCATTTATTTAGGTACACCAACAGTGATTACATAAGACATTATTAATAACAGTGAATTCCTAGTTCTAATGTAAGCACCAATTACAGGTATACACAACATTCATATTAACAAAGAAGTACTATCAGTCCTACTATCCCTTAACAAATTTCAGCACTTTATTTCTAAAAGAGTTCCACTCTTTTACCTAAGGAAACTATCTGAAAATATGTCCAAGTCTGGAATGTTTCGGTTCAAAAGTATTCCTACGTGTCCACCAACATGTCTTATACTTATACAGGGCTCTAACTATCCTTAGGTATAAAGACAAGTATGTTTGTACGTAACGCGACGGTGACAATGGCGGCCAATTTTGGAGGAAACCAAAGCTAGTATCCCTTTAGAGTTTGTGACCTAAGCAAAGCATTATATTACGCGCACTCTGTTACTTCTTCCATAAATTTAAAAAAAATGGAGTCATTAGTATTATATTAAATACTTACCCATCTAATGCCTTGGTTTCTACCATGCGGTGCCAGACTTCCGAGCAGGAGTGCTATTTTTGAAATGACGCCTTTCGTAAACGAGCGAGTTTTCCATACAAAAATCGCTCGAAGACGAGTGTCACGTTTTCGAAAATAGTACCCCAAGAGTGCTATTTTTGAAATGATGACGATCGTAAACATGTGATTTTTCCATACAAAAATTTCTCGAAGACGAGTGTCACACTCAAAAATTTTACCCCAGATCATTTTGAATCCAAACGTGAAGTGTAGCGCACGATTATGCCCCGGTTCACAATATGCGAATTGGCAATCATAGCCATTGCACTTGATGAAGAGGATATTGAATACACAACACAATATGAATAAAGCAAGGAGAACTGAAGGGGACTTTAGAACTACTAAAAACACTTCTGGATGATGAAAAAAAAAATTATTTCCATATGCCGAAATATATTTTTTATAACATACTGCACTTTACGGAAAGACGTAAGCGCGTGGACGAGACGAGCCTTAAGCGGGGGTACGGCGAGATGAGCGTGACCTCTTCGAGTCGTCTTCAAGCGGTTTCTTCCTGGAGTACTATTTTTGAAATGATGCCGATCGTAAACGAGTGATTTTTTCATACAAAAATCTCACGAAGACAAGTGTTACACTTTCAAAAATAGTACCCCTTGCGTTTTATTGACATGACAGCTGGTGAGTGACAGTGACTCATACGTGGGTGCGTGCGTGACAGACAGATTGATTGACAAATTGACGAGACATTCAACAACGAAAACGAAAGAAAAAATTGCATTTCTGTTTCTGACAGACTTTATTACCATTGCATCGTACCTATGTCAACAATATTTCCAATAACGCATCGATTATTCTGAAATGGAGTAATATATTTACAATATAACGCTATGGATGACACGGAAAGTACAACAACATCGGCTGACGAGAACACTGGTAATTTGTGCGATAATCCAACGAGGGACACCCTCGCTGAAGGCCTACTGGGTTTATTGAAGCCTACAGTTGATCAGCTAGACGATAGGGTACGAGCAACCAGGTAATTATCTTAGTAAATTTTTTGAATAGAAAACAGCGGCAAAATGAACTTTTAAAAAACACTTGGGCATCAGAAATATTGTGCTATTGTTTCGTAATTCTCATATGCGGCAAGAATGTACTAATTAAGTATCACTGTATTATGATAATGGATCCTATTCTTAATTAATACTGATGAAAGAAGTGCATATTGTGAAATACTTTTGTGCCAGCTTATTAGTTGCACATTATAGTTTAGTCATTTCTCATAAGTCTATGCTCTATGTAGTTTTATTCTCCATATCCTTGCCTAAACTTGCAAAAAATAATTATGTCTACATTTCTATTATTTACTAAGTAGGTATAAAAATGTATTATCCATTTCCAGGATCTCTCAGTTGGAATTGAAGCAGCAAATAGATTCCCTGAACGAGGAATTGCAAAAAGTGCGGGAGGCGCTGAATAACCACCCTGACTTGGACCCGTATGTTAAGAAACTGATTGCCTGCAAGCACAAAGTTACTGTAGTCCTTAATGTCTTACAGGCCTCACAGGTAAATTTTTTACTTATATACTTTATCAGTGTTATTATAAAAAAACGGCAAAACCCAGGTTTAAACCTGGTCTACCTTAGTCCGGACTAACGATGGATCAACCTAGGTTTAGCAAATTAAACTTTGTTTCATTACAAAAAGTGAACTAAGTCAGGACTAACTTAGACCTGAGACGATCTCTGGATGATCTAACGGAAGCAGGATTCATTCAATCATTCGTTCAGTATGCTACTACTACGTTCCGATCTACACTAATATTAAAATAAATAATAAAATGTATTGTTAGAAACTAGTATAAAACTAAAAATAATAAAATTGCATGTTTATTTATGTCATAAACGATATATTCAGTGGTCAGATAAAAAAATCAAACTTTATACAAAACGATTTAATAATTTTACAAACCTGAAACGGAACGCGTGTGCGCGCGCAACAAATTGAATTTGTTCCAAAGTAACCTCAAAGTTTGTTTTCAAATATGATTGTAAAAAAAATATTTTCATTCAATGAATTTATTGAATTAACGGTGCAGTGTCTCGAAAGTAATTGTTTTATAGTTGCTGTTAGATAAAATTTACGTGAATAAAGTAAAAGTGAATATGGTGTAAAATTTGTTTATATTTGTACAAACTATTTTTTCCTAATATGAAATCAAGGTTCCTAAAAGTCATTGTTTTGTGGCGGTTGTGAAATATAAATGATGACAAAAGCGTTGAAAATAATCTAATTAAATGTTTTGATATGTTAAAATAGCAAATAATTAAAATATTTTTTCATAATTATAAGTGTTGGTTTTATTTATTTCTTCGCATTTTCCAGGTTTTTGCTCATTGCGAATAGGATTTGACATAGATTTTAGCATCAAAGCATTTTTTTTGGTGAAAAGTGACATATTTGTTGGTAACAAAATAAGTTAGTACTAGAGTTAAACTAGGGAATCGTAGGTTTATCTGTAGACCTAGGATCATCTATGGCTTAAACGATAAACCTCGTTTTATAATACGATTTTCCTTAGTACTTGACTTAGACCCCGGCTTAAACCTGGTACTAACTTTAGTCCGTGTTTTATAATAACACTGTATGTGTTTGTTATTAATTTTCTGTGTATTCAAAGAGAGCTATTTTAGCTATTAATCATTTCGAGTAGATGTCACAGTCAATCGACCATGCACACCCTGGTGACAGAGTTCTTCGGAACCCCTTCTCGGCCTCTGACGTGGTACCTTTAATGGCTATTAGATGGCTGTCGGGACCAATGGCTTAATGTGCCTTCCGAAGCATGGAATCATCTTTATTATCAGACAATCAGGTGATTCAAGCCTGCAGTGTCCTAACCAAACTGGAAGCAACTAAACAAAGAATACTTCCCAAGAGAATTGAACCCACAACCCCCGGATCTACAGGCAATCGCCTTAACCACTGGACCATGGAGGCAGTGCAGAATTTAGCTGTTAGGTTGATAGAGTATGCCACAACTTTTGCCCTGTTCATAAACTTTATAGCAGTTTTTTTAATTGTTCACCAGATGTCTTTTTTATCCAACTAGAACTCTTCCTTTTTAAAACTCTATCAATTGATGTGCAAAGAAACACATTCTTATCGGTAGACACTTCATGTCTACCGTCATCATCATCTCAACCCCAGAAGTCCATAGTCCTCCCCCAATAATTGTTTTTTTTATTACATTTGGGGGCATTTGCCATACTCTTCACTCTTGGCAGATGAGTTGTTTGGCTTATCTCGATTCTGATGTTGCTGCCCATCGAGCCTGCTTCTTAAGAATAGAAGGGAAGGAGTTTATTGGGCTGGGGTAATGGGATAAAGATATATGAGATACTATTTGCTCAGATGGATTGGGGATAAGCAAGTATCAACTGGGAGGTCAGGACAATTGTAGAATATGGAAACATAGTATAACCTAAGTACAAAATTTTTCTTACAGGATAGACTAAATGAAATAAGACGCGTGATCAGCAAAGAACAGAGTGTACGTAAAGCAGTAATACCAGAACCACCCCAGGAGCCAGAGCAGAGTACAAGTGGAGTTATATCTGAGCGCGGCAGCATCAACTAACATGGAGACTCCATATCAGAACCACATCAATAAGGCTGACTTTGACCATGTCTATGAACCAGCTGAAGACAGTTTTCTACTAATTGATGCCTTAGAAAAAGACCTAGATTTTTTAAAAGCCAAAAACCCCACTTTCTGTCTAGAAGTTGGTTCTGGCAGTGGAATTGTGATAACAGCTTTAGGAATGGCACTCCCAAAGACATTGTGTCTAAGTACAGATATAAACTTCAAGGCATGTGAAATGTCTGATTCAACAGCTAAGTGCAACAAAGTTTTGATGGATACTGTCAACATGGATCTCGCAAGTTCTTTTGTTAATGGCATGTTTGATGTTATACTGTTCAATCCCCCGTATGTGGTGACGGAAACCAGTGAGTGTGGAGGAAGTGATATTATGGCAAGCTGGGCTGGTGGCAACAAGGGCCGAGAAATCACAGACAGACTCCTTGACATGATACCAAAGAAACTAGCACAAGACGGCATTTTCTATCTCTTGTTGATTAAAGAAAACATTCCAGACGAGGTTGTGGAAATAATGACTAACCTCGGATTTAAATCCCAACAGATTATAAGTAGGAAAGTCAGGAATGAACAGCAACTTGTGTTGAAGTTTTACAAGTAAAGAATTTGTTATGATGTTTGATTAATTTATCAATTAAATGTATATTAAGGTTTAAATATAAAGGCTATATTTGTAATATGCGCTTTGATTTCTTAATATGTTTCAGTAAGTTTGCACACAAAGAAGTTTCAGAAGCTTTAATGCTAGTAACATAGGAAGAAACTATGTAAAAATTGTGCACATTTGGCATTGAATATCCAGCAACATGTTTCTGTAAACCCATGGTATGGTACTACCACTTTAACAAGTTATACTGATGTACCTGCGCAGAACTAAAATTTTTGCATGGTGCAAAAATATCCGTCTGCTATTGGCTAATGCGTTCATACTTTTCTAAGACCCAAAAGCCACGTATAGCATTTTGTGGGCATACACGGCGTATAGATAGTTGCTAGCCTCATCGGCTATTTTTTCAGCGATTTTTACTCGCATTAGTATGCCACCCGAGGGAATAGGCACATCGCCCATTCGCACGACAAGAGAAACAACTGGTTCATTCTGTTATCTTTTTTTCTCCCTAACAAAAATTAAAGAAATTTATAAAAAAAAAGAATTACGCATATAAATAATTATATTTATATATTAAAACACTTATTATTTATGTAATAATAAGTGTTTTAATATATAAATTTAGCTTTAGATTCTTTTTGATGGCGTCTCCAAATATTTTGGCGCCCTCTTGATTCTCCTCGAATCCGGGCAACGAGGCGCAGTCCTTGAACCAGCGCGCTATGTTCGGGAACTCAGTCAGGTCCCATCCCACAGCCTGAAAATAAATAATTTCTGTTGAGTTCAAAGCAAATACATTCTTACTATCCATGCTATCAATACATACATGCAAATAAATGATGATTCTTATCCTTACTAATATTATAAATGCGAAAGTGAGTTTGTTTGTTAATTTGTTTTTTTTGCTACGCTTTCACACCGTAACTACTGAACCGATCATCATGAAATTTTGTATACAAATTCTCTGGAATACGGAGAAGTACATAGGCTACCTTTTATCCTGGGAAAAATATTCCCGAGGGATCGACATTGACGCGGGCGGAGCCGCGGGCGAAAGCTAGTTAATATTATAAATGCAAAAGTGAGTGTTTATATCTGACGCCTTCACGCCCTATCTACTGAATCAATCGTTTTGTATTTTTACAAGTGTTTTATTTTGCATTCACAATGCTATTTTGATATACTCTTAATAAATTATGAAATATGGTGAAAAAAATGTATGCGGGCGGGACTCGAACCAGCGATCTAGGTCTATGTACGACCTAGATCGCTGGTTCGAGTCCCGCCCGCATGAATTTTTTTTACCATATTTTATTTCTTAATTTATTAAGAGTATATTAATCGTTTTGAAAATTGGAATTGATGTGAACACGAAGATAGAAGTTTTAGGTAGAAAAGAGAAAAGAAGAGAAATTACGTGATTTTCCCTCTCTCTCGTGAGATTCAGATCGACACCCCCCCCCCCCCCCCCCCCAACACCTCTCGTTATTTATGGCCACCCCCTTTCTATCGGCCGATAGTTTAGTCTGGCTTTCAATCAGTATGTAGATGCAATGCAACTGATACTGAATCGGTGTTAATAATGTTCGCACTTGCTTCATTACGAGTTTCGGAGCGAGCAACGAGGAGTACTATTTTTAAAGGATGACACTCAGCTTCGAGCGATTTTTGTATGGAAAAATCGCTCAAAGACAAGTGTAACTTTAAAAAATAGTACTCCTGGGGTGCTATTTTGGATATGATGCCGTTCTTAAACGAGCGAATTTCCCACATAACTATGATAAGACGTGACGTGACGAACGAAGTCGCGGGCACTGCTAATAAATAAATCTTTATACAGATTAAAGGCCCGACTAAACTATCGGTCAATAAAAAGTCAATGTGCGTAGGGTCTTTACTATAGGTACTTACAAGTATGCTGGACATTGAGGCGCAGATAGACGTGTCAGCGATGGTCGGGGTGTCTCCTGCGACCCACTTGGACGTGCTCAAGAACCCGTCGAGGAATTTGAGGGTGCTATTCAAGTCATCTTTGAGGGATTTCTTTATTTCGGTCTCGCCCAGGAAGAGGATGGGAAACTATAAATTAAAAAAAAAAACAACTATTAAGTATAAAGTTAGTAACAAGTATAGTAAAAAAACTGTTACAGAATGTAGTCTAATCCTTACTAATATTATAAATGCGAAAGTGAGTTTGTTATTGTTACGCCTTTACGTTATCATTGTCATACCATTTCTCTGGGGTATGAGAAGGACAAAGTGCATTTTATCCCGGGAAAAAGTACTGCTCCCGACGCGGGCGGGGCCGCGGGTGATAGCTAGTAATATGATAAGACTGGTCTCAATTTTTATTAGCACGAGGCAGACTGTGACTGTTGTAGGCAACTTGAAAAATCACTTGGACAATCGATACGTACACTAACTAAAGGAAGAACGAGTTGCAATAAGCCAAAGTGTGAAAATCATTAATTCCCACACACAAAGTAGGTAGAGGTACATATTCAAACTTACATATTATCACGTCTTTATCCCTGATGGAGCAGACTGTAGAGAGAGCAATAAGGGCTACATTTAGCGTATCTATTAATGGCATCTTATCTTATGTTAGATAAGATAAAAATAGTGCTATAGATTTAAGGCGAAATCAAGTGATGGGACGCATCGCCTATTCAATAACATGATTCCTCATTTTCGCCAATTCCTTCAGCCGGCTTGCGCAGGAAGAGAAACAGCTGTTAGGTACATTCTACGTTTTTCTTTTCTCCTAGATGGTTTGTTCAGAAACATACAGTTAAGTAGGTGTTAAGGAGTAATACCTCCTTTATACTTACTGCTAAACTCTTTGGTCAAGCACATTCAAATATGACTTACTAAGATTTGAAGTGTGTTGTCATATTGTAAACAACTCAAACTTTAACATGGTAGCAGAGCAAAACAAATATTAAAATATAATTCATTGACGCGAGGTGTAATTCTAGGAAAGAATTTTACGTAAAATTTGTGAATAACAAAACACGAAAATTCATACGGTGAAATCTGTGCCAGTTGTCTACCGCTATGGATAGGGCTATCGTAGAAGCATCGAGGGTGCAGATAGGACACCTGGATTCGAAAAACTTCAAGTCATGGAAGTATAGAATACTGGTTGTGATAAAGGCCATCCCTGGAGCCTTGGAAGTTATTGAAGGTAGGAGATGTAGACCACAACAACCATCGGCAGACGCCGATTCTGTCGTAAAAACAAAGTTTGAAAAAGATTTACAAGAATTCACGAATATTGATAGTGCCGTCTTAGTTCTCATCACGACCAACATGACAGATGAAATATTAAATCATGTCATGCGTCTGACAAGTTCACGAGAGGTATGAGAAGAACTAAATAGATTATATGGAGAAAGTAGTGAAGATAAAAGCTATGATCTGTGTCTACGATTCTTTAGTTACAAAAAGGAACCTGAACATGATATGGCAAGTCATACTTCTGCGTTAAAGAATATTTGGCATGAATTGAACAGCCATTTAGATTCAAAATGACCAGACATGCTCTTGATCTGCAAGATTTTGGACACTTTACCGACAGAATATTGCGCCTTTAAATCAAGTTGGCTACTTATGACAAAGAAAGACAGAACGGTTGATAGTCTTACTACTCAGCTATGTGCCCATGAAAAATCCCTGATGAACAAACCTGAGACTGCAAGCACATCAGAAGCATTTTTTGTGAAAACTATAAAAGGCAAAAAGAAACAAGAAAAAGAATGGAAATGCAAATATTGTGGATTGAGCGGACATCGAGTAAAACAATGCAAGAAATGGATTGCTGATGGAAGACCCCCTAAAGAGGCGACTTCAGTAAATCTAACCTTACCCGTCTTAGCCTTGAACAACATAGTTGCAGACAAAGAACACTGGTTCGTAGACAATGGTGCAACTAGCCATGTTACGAATAGGGGTGACCTCTTTGAGACTTTTGAGCACTTCAAGGGCCAACACACAGTCACAGCAGCGAATGGTCAGACCATTGAAGCACTTGGAAAAGGAAATATCCGAAGCTGATGTTTGTGGAAGACGAGAGCAAATTACACTTAAAGATGTTTGGTACGTCCCTGGCATAAAGATGAATCTCTTTTCTGTTCTTGCCGCACATGATCATGAGTACAATACAGTCTTTGAGTCGACGCCAGACACGTGTACTTTGAAAGTAGCTGGAACCATAAGACTGGTCGGAAAAAGACAAAGAAATGGCGGACTGTACAAACTTTACCTCAGTTCCCTGATGCCTAAACCAGATGTCAATGTGGTATTGACAAATCCACTACAAGTATATCATGAGAGGCTAGCTCATCAAAATAAAAAACATGTCAAACAGCTCATTGAAAAAGAATTCGGTCTAAAAGTAGAGGACAGCAAGTCAGATCTATGCGAAGGATGTGTTTATGGAAAGGCTCACAAGCAACAGTTTGGCATAAGGATAAGAGCATCCAAACCAGGAGAACTGATCCATGCTGACATATGCGGCCCTTTCGCATATTCAATCCAGAAGTTTCGATATTTCCTGATGTTCAAAGACGACTACACTCACTATCGATGCATATATTTACTAAAGCAGAAATCTGACGCATGGATGAAGCTTGAGCAAATGCTAGCACAAGCCAGAGTTGCAGGACACACTGTCAAAGAAATATTAAACGATAATGGAGGCGAGTTTGATAACGAACAATTTCGGAAAATCCTAACAGCACATGGCATAAGACAGAGACTGACGATGCCTCACACGCACGAACAAGCCGGATGCGTGGAAAGAGAGAATAGGACCGTAGTTGAAGCAGCTCGAGCAATGATGCACGCTCACGAGGAGATACCACAAGGTCTTTGGGCAGAACTCATTAACACAGCGGCGTATATCCTAAATCGCACCGGTACATCAAGCGTAAAAGGAAAATCACCCTATGAGTTATGGCATGGAAAGAAACCTGGTATCAAACACCTGAGAATCATTGGCTGCAAATGCTATGCCCATATTCCTAAACCCAACCGTAAGAAGCTTGATAAGAAAGCTCAAAAAGGAATATTGATTGGCTATGAAGGCGATGAAGGCTACAGAATTTGGGATAAAGTCAATCACAAGTTAATTAGATCCAGAGATGTAACGTTTGAAGAAACACCACTACAAGGCTTTAATGGCGATGATGACAATCACAGTTCACAACCTTCAACGTCTACCAACAAAAGTCCTATATTCGAGCTACCAGATCTAGAAGCCAAATCAACTGATATTGTACAGCAGGATGATACTTATGATCAAGATGGACAAGCATCTACTCCAAATCCACCATCGCTATCTAACGAAGTCGATGAGCAAGCATGTGTAGAGCAAGAAGTCCAGAGAGTAGAAGATATTCAATCAGAGCAAATTGAGACAGAGAATGAGTGTGAGCAGTATGAAACTGTGGAGTCTGATGATGAAGAAGCAGAATCTGCCGAATACCGTGGTCTGTCTGCAAATGAAATAGAGCGAGAAAGCCAAATGACTCTGAGAAACAGGAATACTCTTAGACCTCCAAGTCGATACAGAGATCAAATCTGCAACATCAATATGACATTGAATACTATTGAACCAAAAAGCTACAAGGAAGCTATGAATAGTGTAGATATAGACCGGCGGCCGGTGGCAGGACTTCCTACCTCATAAGATACCTCAATGAGACTAGTATGTAGTGAAAGTAGGTGCTTTGGAGGTGGGGGCCAGGTAGGGTTGCCACTCCCTAACCTGGAAGAACCATAAAAAAAAAGGTGTCGAAAACGTCAATTTTGGCCAAAAATTATCTCATCAGATACTCGAACGGGAGTTTGACGTAGTGAAAGATATCCTTATGGAGAGGTGAACCAGCTAAGGTTGCCTGCGGCAACCCTGGAAGAAGTCCAAGTTCAGCCACCCTGAAGGGGGCGATTTTTCATGGTAATTTATCTCATAAGATACCTCAATGAAACTAGTGCCCGATGTTAGTTCTGAGGGTCGGGACTGCGAATAAAATAGGTTGCCTGCGGCAACCCTGGAAGAACCCATGTTCAGGCACGTTTAAGACGTAAAATTTGAAAATTAAAGTAATAAAAAAAATCTCGGAACCATATCCAAAAGCACTGCAGGATTACGATCGTAACATTATTTTTAACCGACTTAAAAAAAAATAGGTTTTCAATCCAATGTTCAATATATTCGCTAAAACTTTTAATTGCATTGTAACGAATATTAATTGATGTTTCATATTACATTTGATTTAGTGTAAGTTCCATCAAAATCGGTTCAGTAGTTTTCGAGATATAGGCCAATACGTATAACTGTGCAATTTTTTTTAATCTCATATAGTACATGAATGAAACTAGTGCCCGATGTTAGTTCTGAGGGTCCGAACTGCGAATAAAATAGGTTGCCTGCGGCAACTCTGGAAGAACCCATGTTCAAGCACATTTAAGACGAGGAATTTGAAAATTAAAGTAATAAAAAAAATCTCGAAACCATATCCAAAAGCACTGCAGGATTACGATCGTAATATTATTTTTAACCGACTTAAAAAAAAATAGGTTTTCAATCCTATGTTCAATATATTCTCTAAAACTTTTAATTGCATTGTAACTTATATTAATTGATGTTTTATATTATTGTTGATTTAGTGTAAGTTCCATCAAAATCGGTTCAGTAGTTCACGAGATATAGGCTAATACGTATAACTGTGCCATTCTTTTAAATCTCATATAGTACATGAATGAAACTAGTGCAGGTTGTTAGCACTGACGATCTTGTATATGAATAAAATAGGTTGCCAATCCGTAACCTGGAACAATCTAAGTTCGGGGATGAACTTGGATTCTTCCGGATTACGGAATTAAACGTGGAATTTGAAAATTAATCATATAAAAAAGAAGTTGAAACCATATTTAATATATGTTAGTTATTTATGCATAGGTAGTAGTCCCATCATCCTCATCTACCCTCATATTTCCTGTCATATTTCCTTATGCACGCATATGAGGGTAAACCAACAAAACCCGAGACGTCAGCTCTGACTGATCGTTCTGTTCGAGTTCCGCCGCCGTTCGGTCGACACGCGTTTTAAATAACCTGTCCCGTCAACCGCCGCGATATCGGTCAGCATCACCGGTGTCTAGACCGGAGTGAAAGAAGGTGAAGACTGAAGAAAGAAACAATAACCATCCCGGCCGCCGCAGATACCTAGGCGCCCACGCCAACGCGATACGAGCGGTAAGCGTGCTTCCACTTCATCTCCCTTTCACAAAATTACCATTGGTCCTTCTGCCGAATTCCCTGTTCCCGCGTCCTAAATATCTAATTTTCATTTCTACTTGGGGAAAAATCATATTTTTACTTCATTTTGTTCAAAAATATTTTCCCAATAACGTATCCATCTTGGTTTCATCTGTCATGTTCAATTTGACATTAGTTGTCAATTGAATGACTAAAGGTTCTATCACACTGTACTGTTTTACTTTTTAATCGGTAATCATCTATAGGTTCCACCATAGACAACTTTGGTTCGTACCAACACTATAGAAAGAATCGTTCTTTCATTCACTTTGTTCATTCACGGTAGTGTCAAGTGTCAGTCATTGTCAACTTTGTTTACATAATTAATTCTTATAAAAATTAGTCTTATTTTGCACGAAAATGACTGGCGAACGTGCTAAAAAGGGTTTGGAAGATCCGTTACATGACTCGAGTGTCGTCACAATGCAGATTAGTTTCAGTTTTATGCAAAGTTTGTATAAATACGCGAATGATGTGGTTGGAGCACAAGGCAAAGCCAAGCCTGATGTTTTGATGAATTTTAGCGCCAGAAACAAGGACATCGACCAGTATCGTGATAAATATGAGTCCGCGTACTCATCATTTGCATCGAAATGTGTAGATCAAACGCTCCGATCGCGTTGTGACGAAGAATTTACTAGATTTCATGACATGTATTACTCAATAAAGGTTTTATATGAGACCTTCTATCCTACTAAGGATAAACCTAATGGCTGTTCGGATCACCCTAAACTAAATCAATTCTACCTACCTAAAATTACAATTAATCATTTCACTGGTGTTTATACAGAGTGGCCCAACTTCAAGGCAATGTTTGATAGTTTGATTCATAACTGTGCTGAGCTCAACAATGTCCAAAAAATGCATTATTTATTTAGCCTTCTCCAGAAGGAGCCAGCTAGTTTAATTAAGCATCTGGAATTATCTGACTCAAATTATAATATTGCTTACACAATTCTCTGTGAAAGGTATGAGAATAAGCGGCTTATTGCTGATAAACATCTAGAAGCTATCTTGTCACTCAACAATCTAAATTCCAATCAGTTGTCTAGTGGTCTGCGTAAGACTGTCAATGTTCTGAAGGAAAATCTTCAGGCATTGTCCGCTTTGGGGTTTGACGTTTCATCATGGAGTTTTATTCTTCTCCACATAATTGTCAGGAAATTACCCACCGAACTACGTAGTAATTTCGAATTAAAGCATGGTACGTCAGACATACCAACATTTGAAACTTTAATTTCTTTTTTAGAAACTCATCTCAAGGTATTAGAGGCTGTATCTGGCAGTAAAGGAACCTCATCTAATAGTGCTGTTCAGAATACCCCTAAATCATCTCATACGGTTACTTCCTCTTCATCAAGCAACCCATGCATATGCTGTAAGGGGGATCATCTTTTATACTCATGTGACAAGTTTAATAGCATGACGCCACATGAACGCAAGGAATTTGTTACAGGAAACAAACTTTGTTATAATTGTCTACGCGCACACTCTGTTAATAAATGCATGTCTAAGAGCTATTGTCAGGTGTGTCAGGGGCGTCATCATACTAAACTTCACTTAGATTATCAATCTTTATCTTCTAAGGATTCTGCGCCAACTGCAGCACCGTCAGGTAATGTTGCAGCTCATAGCTCAACAAATGCATCTTGTCATAGTACTCATGGTGGGTCTACTATGATGTTAGGTACTGCACTTGTTGGTGTCCAGGATATCAACGGTCATGTCCATCAAGCGAGAGCTCTCCTTGATAGCGGGTCGGAGGTCACCCTAATGACAGAGAGCTTGGCTCAAAAGCTACGCTTGCCTCGATCTAAATATGGACCTATAAACGGTATAGGTGCCTGCAGCAATAATACAAATGGTAAGGTCAATTGTATTATTCAACCTCTATCTTCTAATAATACTCATTCCCCACTTATAACTTCAGCCATTGTGTTGAAGAAACTTACAAAAAATAATCTTCCATGCATAGCAGTCTCATCCTGTGTCCTCGAGAAGTGTAAAGACATGATACTGGCGGATAGTAGGTGTACCATTCCTGGACCTATAGACATGCTTATCGGTCTCGACCTGTATGATGAAATCTATGACGGTAGACGAGTGAAGCTCGGAGAGGGCCTTCCCATCGCTCATGCCTCTATATTTGGATGGGTTCTACGGGGTAAGGCACCGGCACACTCAGTGTCATTTCATACAATCGGCACGACCGCTTTGACTTGCACTACTGACCTGGACACTCTACTTACTCGTTTTTGGCAAGTAGAGGAAGCTCCTACGAAGGTCATCCAAGATCCTGAAGATGTGCAGTGTGAAACCCATTTTGTAGAGACACATTCTCGTGACTCTACCGGCAGGTTTATCGTTCGTCTTCCATTTCGCAACTCCTACCAACCCTTAGGTGAGACTCACTCTAACGCTTTAAAGCGCTTTCATAATTTGGAGCGCAAGCTCATGAAGAACGAGAAGCTGCGTACCATGTATAGAGCATTCATGGCAGATTATCAACAAGCCGGTCACATGCGACCAGTCTTCGGTCCCTTGTCCAAGAATCGCTACTACATTCCGCATCACGGAGTCCTAAAGGAGAGCAGCAGCACTACTAAACTACGAGCGGTTTTTGATGCATCTTCACCCAGCTCATCTGGAGTTTCTTTAAATAACGTGTTGCTGCCCGGTCCTAAGCTCCAGCAGAATGTAGAGGACATTATTTTGCGTTTTAGGACCCATGCTGTCGTTTTCACTTGTGACATTAAACAGATGTACAGACAGGTGCGCATGCACGATGAAGACTGCGTGTACCAGACCATATTTTGGAGAGAATCGCCTGATCAGCCTTTGCAGCAGTTCGAACTCACTACCGTCACCTATGGCGTCTCTAGTTCCGCTTATCTCGCGATGCGAGTCATTCAAGAGTTGGCCAGTCTGAATCAGTCTAACCAACCCGAGGTTGCTAGAGTCCTACGCGAGGATACTTTTGTTGATGACGTCATCAGCGGCAGCCACGATGTAGAGTCCGCTAAAGATCTACAAAGGCAAATGGTAGAGACTCTGGCTCAGGGAGGCTTTCAGCTGCGAAAGTGGGCTAGCAATTATGACGAGCTTCTAGAAAGCTATCCATCTGATCATCACGAGCAGCCTTTTCGATTCGAAGAATCAGGTGATCAGATTTTCAAGGTCTTAGGGTTGGAGTGGAATTCTCAAACAGATAGTTTCATCTTTCACGTTTCAAATATAGGGGAATGTAGTACCAAACGCCAAATTCTTTCAAGTATCGCACGGATTTACGACCCGTGTGGCTATCTCGCTCCGATAACTTTCTACGCGAAAGTCATCATGCAGCAGTTGTGGCTCGACAACGTATCCTGGGACGACGCTCTTCCGGAGCACATTTCCAAACTGTGGAAGTGCTTTGTCGAAGGTTTTGCGTGTTTGAAGTTGCCTAGCCTTCCGAGATTCGTGCTTGGTCAAGGAGACATTCGATGTGATCTCATGGGTTTCAGCGACGCTTCTGAGAAGGGCTACTCAGCTGTAGTTTATCTTAGAGTCCAATCATCTCACACCGATGTCAAGGTCCATCTTCTTTTATCGAAATCGCGGGTTTCTCCCATTAAACAGAAGCTTACCATTCCAAGGCTCGAGCTCTGTGGATGCGTTCTGCTCGCTAAACTGCTCAATCACGTCTCTGCTGTGCTCGGCAAATGTATTCCCATTGCTGACACAATCGTATGGTGCGATTCTACAATCGCCCTTGCTTGGCTCAAGACTCCTCCTCATAGGTTACAAACCTTTGAGTCGAACAGAGTCTCTCAAATAAACGGATTTATCCCCAACGTTACATGGCGGTACGTGCCGTCAGCGCTCAATCCCGCTGATTGCGCTTGTCGAGGGATGCTTCCTTCGGACATCGTTCACCACCAATTATGGTGGGGTCCTGCATGGTGTAAGGACGATCCGTCAAGGTGGCCAGTTAACGTCACTGACGCATGTGAAAATTTACCCGGACTTAAACCAAGTGCATCGTCGTATCTCACCGCGGATGTTGATATCTCTGAAAAGACAGAACCTTCAGAGTCTCTTCTGTCAAGGTTCAGTTCTCTCTCTCGTTTAAAACGCACAGTTTCGTGGTGCTTTCGTTTTATCCACAACTCGCGTAATCGACAAAATAAAATGATTGGACGCCTGTCAGTCCAAGAGTTGGAAGGTGCTCTAGGTAGAGTCATCAAGCTGGTACAGGATGAGGCATTTTCGGATATTATCTCTCATCTTAATAAAGGGCTGCGTTTGAAGGGAGCCATAGCGCGATTAAATCCTTTCATCGATTCCGATGGTTCTATCCGCGTAGGAGGAAGGCTCCAGCATTCCGACTTACCTTTCGCTACCAAGCATCCACTCTTGCTGCCAAAGCGACATCATTTTGTTAATATCTTGATTGATTTCTATCATCAAACGCATCTTCATGCTGGACCCTCCATTTTGCTCAGTATTCTTCACCGAAGATTTTGGATATTATCTGCTAGAAGCATTGTGCGTCATAGAGTTTATCTGTGCCACAATTGTCATCGCTTCAAGGCCCAACCTCTCGAGCCTCTGATGGGCAGCCTGCCGCCTAATCGCATTCGGCAATCACGTCCCTATTCGAAAATCGGCATTGATTTCGCAGGTCCCTTCAATATCAAGGTATCCACAATCAGGAATGCTAAGCTGCGCAAGGCCTACCTATGTGTCTTTATCTGCCTCGCTGTTAAGGCTGTCCACTTGGAAGTAACTTCCGACTTGTCCACCAATGCATTCATTGCATGCTTTGACAGATTTACGGCTAGGCGTGGCTTGCCCTCAGATGTTTATTCTGATTGTGGGAAGAATTTCCAAGGCGCGAAGCGATATTTGTCAGAGGTAGAGGCCTTTCTTACCTCTAAGGAAGGTGAAATAGGCGACGCTTTGGCTAAAATGGGGGTCAATTGGCACATGAACCCACCTTATAGTCCCCACATGGGGGGACTATGGGAATCTACGGTCAAATCAGCTAAACTACTTTTAAAAAAAACAATCGGAGAACAAGTGCTGACCTTCGAAGAAATCGTAACTGTTTTTGCGAAGATTGAAAGCGTTCTAAACTCCAGGCCGTTATGCCCAATGTCGAGCGACCCGCACGACCTTGAAGCACTAACTCCTGGACATTTTTTGATAGGACAGCCATTAGTTTGTCTACCGGAATACGACTACGATCAGACTCCAATGTCTCGACTCAACCGTTGGCAACTTATTCAAGCTATAGCACAACATTTTTGGCAGAGATGGCGGTTTGAGTACCTTCACCACCTGCAACAAAGAGCCAAATGGCACAACTCTATTGACAACCTAAAAATCGGAGACTTAGTTCTCATAAAAAATGATCAAGCGCCACCTTTGCGCTGGCTAAAAGGTCGTGTGCTCAAGCTCCATCCTGGAGCCGACGGTGTTGTCCGCGTGGTAGAGTTGAGAACAAAAACTGGTACATGTCTTCGATCTGTGAGCAAGGTCTGTCCCTTGCCAGTAGATAATACCGGTACAAATTAAATTGAACTTTCTATCAAACCCTTTTTAGCAATAGGTAACTTAGATTATAATTTAGTATTATTTCAATTCATTAATATAAACTCAACTTAAAAATATGGAAAATCACCTTAAGTAATCTTAAAAAATATGGAAAATCAGCTTCATCAACTTTAGAATTAACACAAAGAGCTTAGCAGCTCTTTGGGGGGCGGCTTATGTTAGTTATTTATGCATAGGTAGTAGTCCCATCATCCTCATCTACCCTCATATTTCCTGTCATATTTCCTTATGCACGCATATGAGGGTAAACCAACAAAACCCGAGACGTCAGCTCTGACTGATCGTTCTGTTCGAGTTCCGCCGCCGTTCGGTCGACACGCGTTTTAAATAACCTGTCCCGTCAACCGCCGCGATATCGGTCAGCATCACCGGTGTCTAGACCGGAGTGAAAGAAGGTGAAGACTGAAGAAAGAAACAATAACCATCCCGGCCGCCGCAGATACCTAGGCGCCCACGCCAACGCGATACGAGCGGTAAGCGTGCTTCCACTTCATCTCCCTTTCACAAAATTACCAATATATAATATAATAATAGGCGAGATCACGATTGCGATGGTTCTTAATTGACTTCAAAAAAGTGAGGTTTTCTTTTTCATAACCTATTGGTTATGTTAATTATTTAATTATTTATATATAAACATTAAATATTTTTCTCGGTTCGCCCGGGCCACACATCGTATGACTCGTCTACAGTAGTCCAATAGCGTTACCCTTAGTTGGTTGTCTGCGAATGCTCTCAATGTATTTTCATGTGTCAACTCCATAACCAGTCCCAATATTCTTCTTTTCGAATCAAAATGGTTATGTTTGCCTTCTATTATACAGTTTTAGCCGTGTGGTTTACGATAGCCGTGTAGTTTCCGGCAGAGTAGAATAGGACCACTCCAAATCTTCCCATGGATGTCGTAAGAGGCGACTTAGGCAATACAAGATAAAAAACAAAACTCATAAACATCAATGAGACTTCTCCAACCCGTCGCATGCCCCTTCAATTTCCAGTGATATGACTTATGCCATCTGTTTCCCGTTTTAGGCTTCCTTTACGATTGTGAGTGCGAAGTAGTCCTCCTTACCGGGTTTGGGTATTTTTTTTATAACAGCTCTTTTCCAGGTTTTGGGGAAATATCCGAGGCGTAAGGATGCGTTATATAGGGCAAGCATAACCTCGGGACAAGCCATAAGTGCATGGGTGCAGATATTAGCTGTGAAGCCATCATGTCCCGGGGCCTCTCTTGGGCTCATTCCATTCAGCACTGTAAGAGCTCGTACACACGAAACGGTTACATTGCATCGAGATGAGCGTTTCAGTATCCAGGGCCCGTACAATGTTTTCGGCATCTTCTCGTATCGCTGCGAGGCTTCTTGAGTCATTCTAAGCAATGACTCAAGAAGCCTCGCCTATGTGTCGGTTGGATAAAAGGTTTCAGCCAGCAGTTCTGCGGACTTTTCTGGACACAAAAGGCCGCTTCCGTCTGGATTTCTCATTAGTCTGTCCTTCTCCACCAGTCCACACGCTTTCACAATCCTATAAGCCGTTCTCAGATGTTCTCTTTCTTTTAACAGCTTTCATCTCAGCCAGCAGCGGGTTCCACCACTTTATTTATTAACACTTTGTTTTAGGCTTAAGTTTGGGAATCGATGCTTCGCGAGCCCTTGTTACGATCTCCGAGTATCTGGCCACCAGGTCATCATGGCCTTCCCTATTTTTAATACGGCTGATTAAGTACTGGGTTATTTGATCTGCTAGGACTTTTCCTCTAACATTCTTTTCAAATATAGTCCAGTTAGCTTTCGCTGTTTGGTATTTCCTTGTACTAGTATTTTAGGGGGATTGTTGTTGTATCATTTAATTCACATATACCAGTTCCCTGGTCATGGCTCTATGATCAGGCAAAGGTAGCAGATCTGCTTCTACTCGCCAGTTGTTAAACTTATTCGCAACACCGGGTGTGGTGAGAATAATGTCTGAAATGCTCTTATATCGTTTATTGCCTCTGTAGACATAGAAAGTTGATTTATCACGGAGACAAATGTTCCGTATAAGCTAAAAGGTTACAATAAGACGTATTTGTTTATAACTCGAAAACTACTAACCTAGTTTAATGCAACTGGCAACAAGTTAAACCAAAATAATATAAAACAAGTAAAATTAACATAACCAATAGGCTATGGAAAAGATAACCTCACTTTTTTGAAGTCGGTTGAAAAGCATCGCAATCTTAATCTCGCATTGCTTTTGAATATGATTCCAACTTCCTTTTTAAATAATTAATTTTCAAATTCCACGTATAAATCCGTAACCTGGAACAATCCAAGTTCATCCTCGAACTTGTATTGTTCCAGGTTACGGATTGGCAATTATTCATATACAGGATCGTCAGTGCTAACAACCTGCACTAGTTTCATTCATGTACTATATGAGATAAAAAATGGCACAGTTATACGTATTAGCCTATATCTCGAGAACTAATGAACTGATTTTGATGAATCTTACACTAAATCAAATGTAATGTGAATTCAATTCAATTCATTTATTTCATAACAAAAAACAATTGTGTTGAAATGTTTATCCTAGACTACAGACATATTTATTATAATTATTATGAACATATGTGGGTAATTAAATATAATTTATCCAATACAAAATGAAACATCAATTAATATTAGTTACAATGCAATTAAAAGTTTTAGAGAATAATTTGAACATTGGATTGAAAACCTATATTTTTTAAGTCGGTTAAAAATAACATTACGATCATAATCCTGCAGTGCTTTTGGATATGGTTCAGAGATTTTTTATATTACTTTAATTTTCAAATTCCACGTATTAAATGTGCCTGAACATGGGTGCTTCTAAGGTTGTCGCAGGCAATTTATTTTATTCGCAGTTCGGACTCTCAGAACTAACATCGGGCACTAGTTTCATTCATGTACTAATGAGATTTAAAAAAATGGCACAGTTATACGTATTAGCCTATATCTCGAAAACTACTGAACCGATTTCGATGGAACTTACACTAAATCGAATGTAATATGAAACATCAGTTAATATTAGTTACAATGCAATTAAAAGTTTTAGAGAATATATTGAACATTGGATTGAAAACCTATTTTTTTGAACTCGGTTAAAAATAATATTACGATCGTAATCCTGCAGTGCTTTTGGATATGGTTTCAAGATTTTTTTTATGATTTTAATTTTCAAATTCCTCGTCTTAAATGTGCCTGAACACGGGTTCTTCCAGAGTTGCCGCAGGCAACCTATTTTATTCGCAGTTCGGACCCTCAGAACTAACATCGGGCACTAGTTTCATTCATGTACTATATGAGATTAAAAAAAATTGCACAGTTATACGTATTGGCCTATATCTCGAAAACTACTGAACCGATTTTGATGGAACTTACACTAAATCAAATGTAATATGAAACATCAATTAATATTCGTTACAATGCAATTAAAAGTTTTAGAGAATATATTGAACATTGGATTGAAAACCTATTTTTTTTTAAGTCGGTTAAAAATAATGTTACGATCGTAATCCTGCAGTGCTTTTGGATATGGTTTTGAGATTTTTTTTATTACTTTAATTTTTTAAATTCCACGTCTTACACGTGCCTGAACATGGGTTCTTCCAGGGTTGCCGCAGGCAACCTATTTTATTCGCAGTCCCGACCCTCAGAACTAACATCGGGCACTAGTTTCATTGAGGTATCTTATGAGATAAATTACCATGAAAAATCGCCCCCTTCAGGGTGGCTGAACTTGGACTTCTTCCAGGGTTGCCGCAGGCAACCTTAGCTGGTTCACCTCTCCATAAGGATATCTTTCACTACGTCAAACTCCCGTTCGAGTATCTGATGAGATAATTTTTGGCCAAAATTGACGTTTTCGACACCTTTTTTTTTATGGTTCTTCCAGGTTAGGGAGTGGCAACCCTACCTGGCCCCCACCTCCAAAACACCTACTTTCACTACATACTAGTCTCATTGAGGTATCTTATGAGGTAGGAAGTCCTGCCACCGGCCGCCGGTCTAATAGGGATAAATGGCAAGAGGCAATCAACAGCGAAATTAAATCCCTCAAAGACAACGAAACTTGGGAGCTTGGAGAATTGCCAAAAGGAAGAAAAGCTATTCCTTGCAAATGGATATTTAAAATCAAAACGAACCCTGATGGTACTATAGACAAGTATAAGGCCAGATTAGTCATCAAGGGATATTCACAAAAAGAAGGAATTGACTTTTACGAAACTTTTAGCCCTGTGGCAAGAAGCAGCACCATAAGAGCGCTTATAAGTGTTGCAGCCAAAGAAAAGATGTCCCTGTCACAGTTTGACGTATCGACTGCCTTCTTATATGGTAAATTAAACGAGGAGATTTTTATGAAACCTCCAGAAGGCTATGCAACGAATCCAAAGCAAGTGTTCAAGCTTAAAAAGAGCCTGTACGGATTAAAGCAGGCGCCGCTATGCTGGAATAGATGTATTACAGATTACATTGTAGAAATTGGCTTTAAACAAAGCAAAGCGGATCCGTGTCTGTTTATTCGGAAGAGAGGCAAAAATAAAATCGTTTTGCTGAATTGAGCAAGATGTCTGGCTTAAAAACGAAGCCGGATGTTAATAGGAGTAATACCTCCTTTATACTTACTGCTAAACTCTTTGGTCAAGCACATTCAAATATGACTTACTAAGATTTGAAGTGTGTTGTCATATTGTAAACAACTCAAACTTTAACAGTAGGTACCTATTTTGTTATTTTTTGGACAAATTATATAATTTTCGTTCTCTCTTTACTTTACTCATGGGCTACGTGGAGGCATGAAGTGAACCACTACGTGCCTCCACATAGCCCACGAAATCTTATTACTTACAGATATATAAAAAAGAAATGTAAAACTTACGCATATTGCTCTAATTTTCACATATAAGCTTGAACTATCAAAGAAGAGCCTTTGGTCGACTCGCGCGCGTTTCTTCAAATCCTTGGGATACCATTGGTCGTCCTTCCCAAACTTGTCGGCTAAGTAACTAGCAATAGCCCGGCTCTCCCACAAGATGAAACCGTCGTCATCCAGTGTCGGCACGCAATGCTGCGGGTTTATCTTCACGAAGCTTTCCTTTAGTTGCTCCTTTTTTAATAAATCCAATTTTTCTATTTCAATGGGGACTCCAATAGCTCTGGCTGCTAATAATGCACCTCTGGATGGGCCACTTTTAGGTTCGTGGTACAGTTTTGGAGGAGCCATGGTACTTTGCCTCAAAAATATTTAAATATTATTTAGTTACGTTTACCTTTGCGTTACTTTTACCGTATGGTTTCTGTCAGACAGAACAACACAAGTCGACACTTGGACAGAAGCAGGCGTTAGAATCGTTCATATATTTGACAGCTTCGTATTGAAAATGAATGAACATCAACCCCGTACGATAATACATTTAAAAATTCACGCACACACATACATATTTCTACATCTGAACATATTGTCAATGTCACCTCAACACAATGTCAATGTCACTCGTCAAGTGTCATGTTCACGTGACTTATTCATTCGTTCTTTTTTAGCGAGAATTTTCTCAAAGCTTGAATATTATTTCAAGCTAGTATCTCTTAGTAGTTTGTGTTTCAAGCTTTGAGAAAATTGTTTTGAGAAATGCGAAAAAGGTAAATTGTTTAAAATATTCCTAAAATACTGCTTTCCTTTGTGCTTTGCAACAAAGGGAGAACTCCTTTTATAATTTCTCTTGTTTCTAACTTTGTTTTTGAAGTTTGAGACAAGGTTTCTAGCAGTTTTGTACTCGAAGAAAATGCTCCAGGGAAGGAGCAGATTTACAGCCATGGACCTAAGAATAATACAGCCCAGCCGCGAGGAACGAGGATGACGACCACTGGAACTCAACCCTGCGATTGAAAAATCTGTAAGGCAAGCGTCTTTCTTGCACTTGCACTACTTTCAACTCTTCATTTTCTAAACAAGGTTAGTTTTTGTGACATGCACACTTCATCACAATATTTGTAATTAATCATCAAGGCATGATATTTAATGTTTAGTTTACACACAACTAGAACAATAAGCCATTTCTGGGCGTATTGGAATCCTAGGAGAAGGCCTATGTTCAGCAGTGAAGTGAGGAAGAATGAAAGTAAAATATTAAAAATAGATTCCATAACACTGAGAAGATGAACAAAACAACAATATATGCTAAAAAGCTTACCAATAGAAGGTCTATTTATTACATAGCTGCCAAAAGAGGAGTGTATGTTTTTTGAATTCGTAAATTACATATAGGTACATAAATATGTATGCATGTGAGTTTTTTATGCCACCATAACTCCAATGGATGTATAGGGAGTATTATATAGTGGAACACTTATAGCCAAGGCAGGAGTGTTTTTTAAATGTTGTGTAAAGAAAGTATTTTTATTTTGTGAATAACTAGGCAGTATCAATTAAAAATTTGGATATTTATAGCTCTTTCAATAGCAAAATTGTCTGAATAGATAAGCACACAACACATAATGATGAAATATTATAATGATGGTGAATAGTTAATATCATTTTATGTATTATTTATTGTAAAATATTATAACCTGTTCTGCTCTACTGTTACAGGTAGGATGTTAGTATCACTCCTTTTGAAATGTTGCATCCTAGGCTGCACAATCACAAATGTACAAAGAAAGCTGTACAAATTTCCATCATCCAAAGAAATGTTTTTTATGTGGAAAATTATCCTTGAATAAAATTTTTCCAAGATAAAAGTAACCACTGGCAAAGAAGTCAAAAGTGTGTGTTTTGTACACTTTGAAGAAAAATATATTTATAGCAATGGTGATAGGAATCGCTTTGCTATCCCAAATTTCCAACTCTATTTACCCAGACAGAAATTGACACGAGGAATTGCCATTCTTTTATTAGCTGGTAAGTCACACAATTTTTTAATGCTATGTAATAATTCTATCTAATGGTACAACCAAATGTAGGTTGATAAATTCCTTTTTAAAGCATGTACTAAGAAAGTAGTGTTATGTTTTCAGAGCTTATTAATTTATATAAATTAGGTCAGTTTTTAAAAATCTGTAAATGCAGTTTTATTTTGTCAAAAATCACTGTCATGGTTCTTTTGACAACTGTTTCCTATAGATAATGAAATCTCAGCACTGACCTAACTCTATAAGACACCAGTATAATGAAGATATTAAAAACGGCTCCAAAAATTTCAATGAAGTTTAGCATATATGGGATTAGATCTCTTGATTGAGATGAGACTCATCCCTGGCTAGCTCCGTGGCGCAGCGGTCAACACGCCAGCCGGCGACACGAGAGTGCCCGGGTTTGATCCCTGGCCAGGTCAATGGAAGATGGAAAATGACTTTTTTTAGATTGGCCTGGGTCTTCGATGTATATGTATTTGTTATAAAATATAGTATCGTTAAATTGACAGCCTCTGTGGTCCAGTGGTTAAGGCGTTTGCCTGTTGACCCGGGGGTCGTGGGTTCGATTCCCACCGGAAGCATACTTTGTTTATTTGTTTTCAGTTTGATTAGGACAATGCAGGCTTGAATCACCTGATTGTCTGATAATAAAGATGATTCCGTGCTTCGGAAGGCACGTTAAGCCTGTGGTCCCGGCTGCCATCTGGTAGTCGTTAAAGGAACCACGTCAGAGGCCGAGAGGCGGTTCCGAAGAACTCTGACACTTGCCGTGACACCTACTCGAAATGATGATGATGTTAAGTTAGTATCCCATAACACAAGTCTAGAACTTACTTTGGGGCTAGCTCAATCTGTGTGACTTGTCCGTATATATTTATATCCCTCCCTGGGGAATCTCCACAAACAGATTTCGGTCACCCAGGTACTATGTATTTATGTAGGTTTCTATATTCATAAGTGCCTGAACTGATTGAATGTGTGAGGTCTTATTTTGAATTTTTGCCTTGTCTTGTGTTTACACAAGTGACAAAAGCTGTAAATGTAATAGCAGCCTGTTTTATTCTTAGAAAAATGTATTCCTATAATTTTTTTTTTAGGATCTAAAAAATATATTTTATACACTTTTCAGATATAACTGGGTTAATTAAGAACACTGAGATTATGTCTATGGCTACCCACTCCATTAATACCAACTCCATGGATTCAACTGAGACAAGAAAACATTCAGCACCCGATGGTAAATGAGATAATTAACATTTTGGCTTTATATTGTTTCTTGGTTAGGTATGTGTACCTTTCGCCCGTGGCTTTGCCCGCGTTTATGTCAATCCCTCAGGAACAGTTCTTTTTCCCAGGATAAAATGTAACCTTTGTTAACCTACTCCGTACCCAGATAACAATACCTATGCAAAATTTCATGATGATCGGGTTTAGAAGTAAAGGGGTGAAAGGGTAACAAACAAATAAACTCACTTTTATAGTTAGGATAATTTTTGTTTTTCACAGTTACTCTTCATATCTTGAATGACAATGACTATTGCCTGGTCAAAAAGATAACATTCTGATATCTAACAGCACAAAATTTGTCAGTAGTTGTATATAGTTGTTAGTCTTATTTTAAGCGGCATTTTTTTTTCTTTAAACCAAGTTAGGTATTTTTGAGTTGTAGTTTAATAATCTACAATCGTCTGTCACAGACTTAATATATTTTTGACGTGATAACGTCTTTCTTAACCATGAACGCCGGCTGCACGCATGAAAAAGTGTCACGTTCCTTGTGCCAACGAGAGCGCGGAATAAGCGATAGAGAGGCACGATCGGCCTAAGCGTTCGGCTTGTGACGCACGTATCTGTCCTCCACCATTATCACATAAAATTATCGTCAATAAACAGACTTTACAGACAAACAATTTTTTCACTAGCGACCCGCCCCGGCTTCACACGGGTTGTAGAATATATAATGCCTACATGTTTTGTCTGTCGTACATAGGATCGCGTGAGTTTGATGTCCCATCATCTGTGCAATAAACGGGCTTAGATTTATTTCTCGCGCATACATTTTTGCAATATCTCCTGAGATATTCATTTAAATTATGTGGCGGAAAATGTCATAATAATGTGCATGAAATTTTTAAGGTAACTTACGCTGGTCTCCATCAACCGCTGCTTGTGGCAAATACTTGGCATTTTCTGGCCTGAGAAGATCTCCAATGAGAGAGGCATGCCGGGAAAAGGTAATTGGCAAGCAAATCATGCGCCGCAAATGGACATGGATAGACCATACTCTCCTGAGAGAGAGCCAACATTCATCCCGAGGCCAGCCCTGGAGTGGACCCCCAGGGAAAACGGCAAGTGAGCCGTCCCAAGCAGATTTAATAGCGCACTGTAGCGGCGGAGATGAAGACAATCGGGCTAACCTGGCCCGAAGTAAAGCGCGTAGCCAAGGACAGATCGCGATGACCAAATACTGTGGAAGCCCTCTGCCCCACCTCGGGGCCATAGGATCTTAAGACAAGTAAGTTACGCATTTAAGTTGATAAAGTTTAAACTGTATCTGTCTATATAGCTTTTCAATTACTGCATTGTATTAAAAAATATGGGTAGGTATAGTATGTATGCTATTCTTTATTAAAGATCTTCAAAAGAGGAATATCCCACTTTAGGCAGCGCTTTCGATGAAAACTCCAAGTGACCTTTTCCAATGCTTCTAACAATTCAGGTATTTCAATCAATTTACACAAAACCTTAACATATGATACATTTTTTATCTAAATTTTACCAAAAGTACATATTACCTTTATCAAGAATCGCTCTATCTATTGGTGAAAACCATATGACTGTGCAGTAGTTTTTGAGTTTAATGTGAACAGACAGACAGATGCGGTGAAGGACTTTCCCTTGCGGGGTAGACAGAGCCTAAGTCTTGAAGACCTCAAAGCCACGTTTAGTATGTTGTTGGCCATAAGGTGGAAAAACGAATCAAAATAGTGATGAGTTGCTAACCAAATCCTCTGATTTTTCGCCCATTCCCTCGATCAGCTTTAACGATCTGCTCGGGAAGAGAAACAGCTAGTACATATATGTCTTTAGGCTTTGGTACCTCAAAAGTAAAAAAACCGGCCAAGTGCGAGTTAGACTCGCGCACGAAGGGTTCCGTACCGTTATCTATAAAAACGGGGAAAAAACCATGTCTGTTGTCCCCTTTATTATTAATATTGATTTTATTTTTATTTAATTATTTATTTTTAAAGTGAATATATAACTAAATATTCTGCGAATATTTCAAGCGTCTACCTGTCGCCGTTATTAATATCGAGTAAAAACAAGCAAAAAAATCACGTTTGTTGTATGGGAGCCCCCTTAAATATTTATTTTATTCTATTTTCTTTTTGTATTTTTTGTTATAGCGGCAACAAAAATACATCATCTGTCAAAATTGCAACTAACTATCACGGTTCATGAGATACAGCTTGGTGAAAGACAAACAGACAGACGGATAGCGGAACGATATTAATAGGGTCCCGTTTTTACCCTTTGTGTACGGAACACTTATAAGATCACTTTGATGTCTGTCTGTCAAAACCTTATTCTCAGGAAAGCGTGGAGGCATCAACCTGAAATTTATATCAAATACTCAGGTCTACTGTCCCTTGGAGCTGTAAAAAAAAAAGACTGAGTGTTTAGATTTTCCAGACCCAAATTTCTTTGTGAAGATGTGGTAATCGAAGTCTCTGAATGCAGTACATTAAATAGAATATATCTTTAATTTTCAGTTCAGAGAGATTACATGGGAAAGAAGACAGCAGATGAGGGCTTATTATATTTTTTATCAAGGTGAGATTATAATATTACATATTTCCTTTTTTTTCCATTTTATTCTCTAGCCTGAAATTATATTAAAGTAAAGCAAGGACTGCCAAGAAAAGTGAAGTCAAAACGTTTATTTCATATTAGCTTATTTGAACATGTACCTATTAATTGTCATATTTGATTTTTTACTGAAAGGTTAGTGCCGTCCTTTTGGTATTTTTTTAAAATTAATCTATATTATTATATAGAGGAAAGATTTGTATGTTTGTTTGCAATAGATAAACTCAAAACTACTGGACCGATTTTGAAATTCTTTTACCTATGGAGAACTACATTGTTGTTTTTCAAGTGTGTAGGTGGTCAATACTAGCGTAATTTTTTTAAGCCGCCTAAAGGCATCCATTATCAGCGGGTATCATAACCTGTTACGCGGATGAAGACGCGGGATACACGGTTAAATTATAAAGCAATTCATGAATGTGCTATATTTTTTTCAGATTCTGATTTGCCGCCGCTACGAAATCAGATCCAACTAATTCATTTATCGTGTCTTTATCATCATACTACGGTAAGCTAAATTTCACATTTCAATAATCCTCATCTCGAGGCTATCACAAAGTTATCTTTTGTATTTCGGTATTTGCGGAAGCATAAGTGTCCTGCAGCTGCTGCTTCTTTCCCTGGCTGATTGAGGGATAATGTCAGCCGATCAGGCGACTAGCTAGCAATCTTTACTGTATTTTAATTCCGTTTTCCATTTACTAGGCTGTCAGAAGCTAAAGACCCAGCTTAGCTGTTATTGTGTAACAATGATAAGGGAATCTTGATTTGTAGATATGCACCCCACGGAAATTAATTACGTCCATTATTTCGTGTTTTTTTACACATTGTACTGTGTTTGTTACTCTTTCACAAACTAGTTCAAAGCTACGACGCTAGCGAAGTCGCTTTTCTTTGTTTGTAATATGTCTTGTAGTGTTTTTGCCATTATATAACGTAGTTACTTGCTGTGAACAATTAACTTTTGGGTATGTAACAATAAATATATATAGACTAAAATCACACAGATTGAGCTAGCCCCACAGTAAGTTGTGAACTTGTGTTGTAGGATACTAACGCATACTATATTTTATAAAAGATACTTACATGGATAAAAAAAAATCAAAGACCCAGGCCAATCTGAATAAGATCCATCATGTTTTCCAAAAGTTCCAAAAGATTTGAACCCTGCGAATCAAAGGCACTTGCGGTACCATTGGGCCGCAGATGTCAAATTAGTAGAGATTTACAGATACCGCCACGATTCACTTTAAAATGTATGCCTGTTAAAGGACTGCCACATTAACCTTAAACACTAATCTTCTATTTCAGGCTGATGACACAGCAGGCGACAGCGGTGGATTCGTTGCAGTTGCAGGAGGGCGGGACTTCACCACACACTAACACTGGCCTGTCCCACGAGCAGCCCTGGGGTGATGGACACGACTATTTTCCATTGTTCCCAATGGCTCATAGCGAAGACGCATTTCTGTGCGTAATGCGCCTCTCGCTGAAGATTAAGAAGAAAACTACTATCTGGATTACTGCGTTTGGGTCAACATAAACACACGCGAATGAAACGCAGACGAGCAGGAGCACCATGGAGTTTTAGTGGGTTCGAGCCCCACACTACCGCTCCCCAGCCCCGTGATTGAGCCGTATGGAATGGCCATTTACTAAGTAAAAAAACAAAAAAAGTGTTTATGATTAGGAAAAACTAAGCAGTAATTTAGATTTATCAATAATCATGACAAATATAGACTTGCTTGTAATTTTTGTTTACCCACAATGATTACAGGTTAGTTCATATTTAGTCTTAAGATTTTTTAAATTATTTATATCATTATGTATAATATATAGATGACGTAAATGCAAGTACGTCCATGCCACGGCCAAGCGTCAAGGTTGTCCGCTGCTACTGAGTTAGCGCGCGTATGTTGTTGCAGCCAGAAGGCTGAATAGGCTGAAAATTAAAAAATGCCTCATTAGGTGTAATAACCCAAAAATTGCACGCCCTAAAGGCAAGGATATATTTCCATCAGACTATAACAGTAGTGTTAAAAACGTTTGGGTTTCCATCAAATCGTAATATCGACACAAGCGTTATTTATGTTCAACTATATCTGGAATAATTTCTTGCTCAAATAGTTAAAACACGCTGCCACTTGAGATAAAGGAAACTTCTGGGTATACTAAATTTGCATGTGCGCTATTTAACTGGCTCCTTAGTAAATGTTATTAAAATGAATGCAATGTTTCAATCAACCTTACGATCCAGTGGTGATAAGCTGAACATTGTAATAATATAATTTAACTAGCTTTCGCCCTCGGCTCCGCCCGCGTCAATATCGATCCCTCGGGAATAGTACTTTTTACCGGGATAAAAGGTAGCCTATGTCCTTCTCCGTACTCCAGAGAACTTGTACTTATTGCAAAATTTCATGATAATCGGTTCAGTAGTTACGGCGTGAAAGCGTAACAAACATACAAATAAACAAACAAACTCACTTTCGCATTTATAATATTAGTTAGGATTAGGATACGGATAGTATAATTGTAATTAATTTTACATTATTATTTAAAAGTCCTATGCCTTTAACGGCAGAATATGTGTACAACACAAACTTGTGACACCATTACTGTTATCATACTACCATATTTTAAGGAATACGATTCTGATTCTGAAGGAGTAATTTAGATGAAATGTATTTGTTGTGGCAGAGTACATGCTCTTCATACTGTGCATTCTTCAAATTGTTGTTTGGTTGCTCATGTTGTATACCTGTATCCTATATTTACATAATTGTTATCATTCTCTTTTAATGTCAAATAACATATGAGTATTTATTTCGTTACAATATAAAATAAGTACTGTACGGGCGCCTTATGATGCCATAGAAGCCTCATTAAGGATTAATTACGCGTAATGTTTGATGTGAACGTCTTATAAATCGAGGAACGCCGGCTGCACGCACGGAAAATGTCACTTTCCGTGTGCGAGCGAGAGCACGGAACAAGCGAAAGAGAGGCGCGATCGGCCTAAGCGTTCGGCTTGTGAAACATCTACATATCTCTCTTTCACCGTTATCACATAAAATTATCGTCTGTAAACCTACTTTACAGACAACCACTGTTTTTTCATAGTAATAATATCTTTGTAAATAAGTTAATGAATAATATTTGTCAAATTGATTTTTTAATACATCAGTCAAGATTTTTTGAACATGTAACTCCCGCTTACATACAAAAGCAAACGTCAAAAGTGGATTCTTAACCGTACTGTAAATGCAATAGATATAATGCGAAATCTTACGAAGAAACTATGTAATAATTTCATTTGTAAATATGTACTCGTATTATTCTATATTTATCCAATAATTATGTATTGTATATGTACCTAGTATTATAATTTACTGCGCCGCTCTGATTCGATTTCTTTTAAATTGATCGTACCCTATGGTTTAGGTTAACTGGAAGAAATTGCATAGCGATAAGTCCGCCTTTGTACCTGTTATTTTATTTTTTAGTTGTGTACATATTGTTTGTTTTTGTTTTCTCTTTTAATGATGAGTGCAATAAAGAGTATTTTCTTTCTTTTGTTCTTCTCGTATTATAAGATAATATTAAATTGATTTCTTAATATTTTGCTGCTGTTATACATATATATATAAATTGTACCTAACTGTGGACTAATTTAAATTCCAAATGCTGTTTTGACGATTTGACTTAGTTTATGTCAAAGTTGTATATTGTAATAGAAAGTATTCTGCTTTGATTTCTGTATTCTGAAGAAATAAATAAAGATTTATTCATTGAAATGTTCGTTTCTTTTTATATTTCACAACTTTAAACTGAATTTATAATCAGTAGCATATAGGGATGAAATTTTATCGATAAAACAAAATCATTGCATCGACACATAGGTATTATCGATATAAGTAATGCGATGTAGACGCCACTAACAGGCCTGTCACAGATCTATCAAATGGGTACATCAAAATTTCTACGGAATGACGTTGTCAACGAGCGTTGCGCATCTGTCCTTTAGCATACTCTTTCAAATATGTGGACAGAAGCAGTCAAAGTATATATAATATTCATCTATGCAGTCATGCAGTCAAACACATATTTATCTTTTTTTTTTTTTTTTTTGAAATGACTGTTTAGCTAGCTCCAAGTGAGCTTTCGCTACTTCACCGGGTGTTTGAGGCGAGGGCAGAGTGCCCTCAACCTTTTTAGACAACATAACCAAAGGGCCCCCAGGAGGGACGGACCTCGGCTTTGGGCGTTGCCTGTGTGCGCAAGGCTTGGAGAGACAGCAAACTCTCATATTGCCTGATGGGCCGCGTATGCGTGCATGCAAGCCTGAAGGGCCAATCTGAGAAACAATGGCAAAAGCCTTTACAGAGCAGCAACTCTCATCTTTTGCCTTATGGGCCGAAAGCTACGTTGCCAGAAGGGCCTATCCTGGGTGCAAGTCACCCGGGACCGCCGGGCGGTCACCAGTAATCGGAGCTACATTTTTATCTACGAAGTTGTACTAATAAATAACTTATGGGGCATAGGGCATGCATACCGGAATTCCGGAATATCGTAATACCGGTATCTCGGACAGATTTTTTCGATATTTCAATAACGGAATTGAAGGCCCCAATAACGTAATACCAATATTCATTAAAAAAAATTATCTATACATATATAAGGACGTAACCATCTATAGCGAGTGTGTACGTATGCAGTTTAGTGTGGAGCGTCACTTGCACGACTGTTAATATACAGCTTGATTTTAAACCCCCTAGCTATATTGAAATCTGGGAATCAGATTCCCTAATGGAATACAGAATTGTAAGAAAAAAAAGCTTATTAAAATGATTATATAAATATAGTAAAACTTTACTTTTGAGGCAAAGTATTATATAAAAATAGTAAAACTTTCGCGGGAATTTTCATACGAAACGAGCAATATCCATAGGTTTGCCAAGCACTATAAACGTCACTGTCATATCATAGTCATACTTTAATAATTAATACACACATACTTTGAGACCGATGTTTGATTAAGTTGTAATAATTATTACCTAAATAGCTACAAATCTGCTAAAGTATGTAATTAATTGAAAAATAGACGTGTTCCTAGTTATTTTGTAGTTTAAACTGTGTCATAATATAGTTTAGTTTCATGTGTTCAGTTTAGATTTGTTCAAACCGGAGGAGCTAAGAATCGGTTAATGTTTTACCACGTTTTCCGCCTAATGTAGTTTTTCTTGCGATATGGATAAGAGTCAATGCAGAATATGCTTAGAGGAGGGCCTCCTGAGCAACATTTTCAGTCAACACAGCACCTTCATCATCGCAAACAGTCTTATGAATTTGGCTAAAATCCAGGCAAGTATTTTGTTTTAGTGTAGTGGGAATTATAAATGTTTTTATCAGCTTTTGCACTTTCGAATCACTTCCTATATGTCCCTTAGCAACAAAAAACTAACTCTGATTAAAAAGTTGTTTGACTTATGGTATACTAGCTTTTGCCTGCGGCTCCGCCCGCGTGATGCCAATCCCTCGGGAACTTTAAGAATTTTCCGGAATGAAAGATACCCTATGTCCTACCCCAGGCCTCAAATTTATTTATTTTATTTATTTATTTATGTTTATTGCACACAATCAAAGATTGGTTACAAAAGGATAAACTTAATGCTAATTGCATTGTCCCAGTTCACCTTAGGGACATTGATTACCTACTAATTAGAATTTGTTATGTTTTAGATCCATCCAAATGACGGTTTACCGGATACCATTTGCCTAAAATGCATCAAAGCCTTAGAAAGATGTATGAAGTTCATCCAGCTGTGTCAAGAATCAGATCAATCTCTGAGAGCTTTAATCAAAGTAAATAAGTCTGAAACTCTAGATGGAAGTGACCATTATGAATTTGATAACAATGAAGAAATATTTGAAGATATTAAATATTCAGTAAATAATGATGAATATGAGCTATCCGATGAATGTAATAGGAGTAACCCTTTTCTAAGCAATGAAGGGACAATTGAAAGTCATTCAGAACCCTTAAAGGAAGAGCAGCAAGCAATACCTCAGATAATAGATGAAAAGAAATCGCGCCAACAACAATGTTTTACCTGTGGCAAAGTTATGTCATCTCGGTAAGTTATATCTTAAATCCTGACTTTTTACATAAGTTGTGTAGGTACATATATTTATTTTGGTCAAGATTTTCCTTGAAAAAGAAAATTAATTTTTTTAATGTGAAAACTTTTCTTAGTGGATTTGTGCAATTTTTGGGATGGGTAAAAAGTGTTAAACTCGCGTCAGAACACGTGACCTGATCGAAAGTTCCTAAGAAGGACACGTGACATGAGACCGCCGGCGCGGCGTAGGAGAGGAAGTAATATCCCCCTCTCTTTCTACTGCGGGGAATTTTCACTTCTGCCGGCACTCCCAGAGTGCAACGCATTGTTTTTTTGTGGTTTTATCAATAAACCAATATTTTCTGGAGACACCTAACGGAGTTTGCATAGGCAATCCGCTATAAAAATGTTTGCCAAATTATATCACAGCATTAGAGCTGTCATAAAAGCAGGCCCTGGGCTCCATAGTGTCACAGCTGGGGATGCAACTGGGAAACCCCTTGGAGGAGGAGGAATTTCTGTGAGATTATTTTATAAAATATTTGGTCACATTTTATATCTACACTAGCTGTTGCCCGCGACTTCGTCCGCGGCAATTTCTGATAAGATTAATTAGTTTTTTTATTACTATAGATGAATAATTTTCCCCTGCTTTTAAAACATTTTTTTTGATGCTTTTCTCCTATTGGTTGCAACGTAATGTTTTATGTGAAAATGATCTTTTTCAGATTGGCCTGGGTCTTGGATGTATATCTATATATGTATTTGTTATTAAATACAGTATTGTTGAGTTAGTATCCCATATCACAAGTCTCGAACTTACTTTGGGGCTAGCTCAATCTGTGTGATTTGTCCATATATATTTATATATTTATAGCCTGCCTTCCTCAATAAATGGACTATCCAATACAAAAATATTTTTTCAATTTGAACCAGAAGTTCCTGAGATTAGCGAGTTCAAACAAACAAAGAAACTCTTTAGCTTTATAATATTAGTATAAATTTCCTAGGCATCAGTGGCTAGCAACAATGTCAGGTTTGTTAAGCAGTAAATGGGTCTAATAGATTAACAACTGCTTTGTTACTGAAGGAGTAACAATGTTTCATGCATTTAATAATTCTGATAATTTCCATCCACTGTGTTTCAGATTCCGTCTTAAAACTCACTTGAGGACCCACACAGGGGAGAGGCCGTATTCCTGCCCACACTGCAACAAAAACTTCTCACTGGCTCAAAACCTAAAAGTTCATATTAGGATACATACAGTAAGTAATGAATTATAATCAGTCATGCATAGAGCATATTTATGTTGACCTCTCAACCACCACGCGGTCCAATGAGGATGCATAACAATAGAAAATCCATTTCGTCTGCGTTTCTCGTGCTTGTTGCTAACATTGAGTGATGAATTGTAAGAGTGAATAATACGTGGCTTGCGCCGTGTTCACTACGTTGATCGTTATGTAAATTAATGGTCCATGCATTTATAATCAATAAAGACTTTTCATATTATAACAAACGGTTTCACTCACGTATCGTTAGTCGGTATCGCCGACAAGTTTCAGCCAATTCCGATGGCCATCTTCAGGACTAGTGTCAAGGACGTCGCGACACGGCAGTCCCTCGAACACTGTTTTTTTTTATTGGCTGAAACTTGTCGGCGATACCGACTAACTATACGCGAGTGAAACTGTTCGTTATAATATAAATAATGTCTCGCGTAACTAATATTGATAAAATTTTACAGTTGAACACTAAATATTAAAATTCATGATAGTTTTTGGTCACATGTATGTAACATATAAAAAACAAGATATAAATAAACTACCAAAAAAAGATGGACTTGATGATGATAGAGGGAGATGAAAGCAGCATGTGTTTCGGGATTAACATAATACTTTTACTTTGGGCAACATACTTTGAATCTCTTGCTTCACTTTGAATTTACTTTAGCTATAGATTCTATATATTCTTGACTCCTTTATTCCTACAAATAAGTAATGTTCTCATCAAAAAGTATTATGTTGGGTGGGGGTAACTCCACTGTGCCCACAATTTCGTTAATATGGCGTGGTGAGAGCAATCATGTGGTTTTTAGCGGTTGCGAGTCCCGCATAACTTGTTCTGTACCCCGTAGCAGATGAGTATACATAACGCATTTTCCACATGTAAAAAAGTCCTTGCTTCACAATCTACTATTACTTGAGTTCTTGGCGGGAATTTCGATGGACTGCACGGTTTTTGTTTTGAATTGAATTTAATGTGAAGTCGGTGTAATTTGGTGTTATAGATGTCCAAGTTTATGAACAATGTGTGGAATAACTAAAACTAGTGGTTCTGTAAGAACGGTAGACCTCGCGAGCCCTTACAACCAACATCCACATTTGTCCTCCAGTGTTCTAAAATATATCTGTTACTGATATGCTAATGGACTAAGGTATGATTTCCTATTTACTATTTCCTAGTCCCCGCTGCTCTTAATTAGGTACCAGAAGAAACGGAAATTTTAACCTACATTCCTCTTACCAGAAGACCCGACCAGACCCTTTTTTAAGAGGAAACACTAAGCTCGGGAGAATTGAAAAATAGCTATTTATAATAACTATTGTTGTCGCACCGCGTGCCCAAACAAACCCCGTAGAGAGCGAAAAATAAAGTGTCATGGTGCGGCTGTAGTGAGATTGACTTCGCGGGCTGGTGTTTCCTCGCCTTGCTGCGTCGTATATGATCAAACCAGTGTATTCGTGGGAATTGTCGCCAGGGGCTCCGTCGAATCAGCGAAATGAATTACACCATCATTTCGTTGATACACAAGAACAACTCGAAGATTAACTAGACACTGGCTAAAATAAGCTTCTGAATGAAGTTTGAGGGCCAAATAGAAGAAAAGAAAAAAAATACAATTACTTAAAACCATTTTGTTTTATTTTGCAGGGTGAGAAGCCTCTACAGTGTTCAACATGCGGCGAGGCGTTCGCGCACTCTGCGGGGTTGGCCGCGCACGTTCGCAAGCATACAGGACAAATGCCGTACCGCTGCGTGCTGTGTCCGCGCACGTTCAGGACCGTCGGACATCTGCAATACCATATAAGGTAAAGCAACTGCAATCCATACTATCTATATCTATTGTAATTCATACTATCCATATAACTCGGATGTGAATGCAGATGTAGATATTTGAAGGCTTCCATCCGCGGATGCAGATGCGGACGCGGATGTTCAAGTTCCTATATAAATATAGTATATAAATGAAGAATTAAAACAATGAAAAAGTAATAATCATTATTTTTAGTCATGAAAATTTGTATTCAGTATGATAAAGAAATAATCAACATATTTATTAATAATAATTACCATCAAGTCTAAAATTCCTATATTTTTACTGCACACAAATTTTTCTTATTATTCCGTGAAGTTGAAAATAGGAGCATTATATAATGTTACAATATAATATGGCACGCGCCAATTGCAGGCCCCGCCCCTTTTTTCTTATCGCAACTCGTATGACATTCGCATCCGCATGAACATCTGCATTGATTTATTGCGGATGCGGATGCACATGTCCAAATCGATGCGGAAGCTCAACATCCCTGATCCATACTCCCATATCCATACTATCCATAATAATATTATAAATGCGGCGGGCGTAAGCTTCTTCATAATCGTATCCTCATGCCTGAACGTCGTGAACATCGCGAGCAGCTCCCCTCACAATAGTTTTATACCCTGTACGGTCCTGCGCCAGGTGTATGGCTCCTTGAGTGTTTGTTCGCGCCACCCTACGAACGATATCAGTCCATCTTGTGGGCGCTTTTCCTTGACTTTTGCGTCCTGGAACATGGCCCAAAAGTATGGTTTTTTAAAGCTAACTGGTGCGCGTCGCGCTGTGGCCGAAGAAATTAAGAAGTCGTTGGAGACACATTGTAGAAAGTCGGTTTCGAATGCCAAGTTCCTTGTTCCATTTCTGCGGAGTGCTGTCCAGGGAATTCTTAGCATTTTACACCAGCACCACAACTCAAATACATCTATTCTGGCCTTGAGGTTAGGCTCTCTCGTCCATGTTTCACCAGCATGCATTAAGATGGAGAAAACCAAACTTCGCATATCTTGTTGAGGCGTTCTACTGCTGACTTTGCCATCTGAGCCCTACGCGTTACCTCTAAATAAATAAATAAATAATGTAGTTAATTTCAGTGATATATGACCACCAATACGCCTACCAAAATGCTTAACGTGGCTTTTGGGTCTCATGGTCTTTGGCTCTGTCTACCCCGCAAGGGATAAAAACGTGATTAATATGTATATTTATGTATGAATTTGACCTCTACACATTAAACTTTGTGTATCTGCGCTATCCATGATTATTTAAAATCTTGAGAGCCCGATGGCCCAGTAGGCGTGAGCATTATTAGTGGTTACGCATGTTAAGCAACCCCGGGCGCGGTCCCCACTTGGATGGGTGACCGCAAGTGGCATAAAAATATCTCTAGCTACTCCGTGCTTCGGAAGGCACGTTAAGCCGTTGGTCCCGGCTTTCATAATTGATGGCAGTCGTTAAGCTATGACAAATGCCAGCTTGAAAAATCTGACACCAGTGTTGGCCACTTGCACACACGAAAAACAAAACAATTGAAAATCTGTATAAAGACACAATACTCTTTTTAATAAGGCCTATCGCGTGTGATGGAATAAACAAGTATGGCTCCGGTAGTACAGAGAGGGTCATGCTCCTGCAGTGGAGACTAAAAAAACCTGATGAATGACCGAAATTAAATTTAATGGGACTAAAATCCGGGAAACCGACGGCGGGTAAACGTATTCTCCCAGATATGACACTATATTGATTTTTCGCTCCCGAGCTATATACTAAATTTCATTGAAATTGTTTTACATATACAAGATAATGTAAACTTTTTGGGTATTAATATTGATAAGCATTGTGATTGGAAATGTCATGTTAATACAGTTTGTAATAAATTAAACAAATTTGTGTATGTGTTATGTAGGGTCCGTAAAACATCAAATTTACAGACTGCGTTACTAGCATATCATGGCTATGTAAGCTCTACACTAAGGTATAGTCTAATATTGTGGGGAAACTCATCCGAAGCAAGCAGAGCATTCCTAGTACAAAAGAAATGCATCAGAGCTATTGAAGGAATTCCGTCATATCAATCATGTAGACCACTATTTAAGAAATTTGATATATTAACCTTGCCTTGTATGTATATCTATGAGATTGGTGTTTTTGTTCGTAGCCATTCTCATCTTTTTACTAAGGCAAAAGAATTTTTTCCCAGAAGCACAAGAAATGGAGATAGACTTGTACTTAAAAATGTCCCAAAAACGGAGCTGTTTAAAAATAACTCCATGTCGATGTGTATTAAAATATTTAATAAATTGCCTCTTAATATAAAGGAGCTACCACTGCGACTTTTCAAGACAAAATTAAAACAATGGCTTGTAGAAAAAATTTATTATAAGACTAATGACATATTTAAGTAAATGACATTTCTATATATAATTATTAGAAATTGAATCTTAATATTTTGGCAACACGTAATGTTTATTTTTAAATTCTATCAAACTGTAATATTTTCACATGCTTAATTAAGAGCGAAATAGCCTAAGGGACTTTCTGTTATATTCTAAGAACTATTGTACTCTATTTTAAGTGAAATAAAATATCATTATCATTATCATAAGAATCGCTTGTTTAAAGCAATAAGTTTAATAAAGAGATTTTCCGGAACAAGACTTGACAGTGACAGTGGTACTAACTAGTGAGCAGACGAATGGTAGAATTCAATCACAATTTATTTGAGAAACATAGGTATAATGCATAGGTACAATTAGTGATGTGCTGTTCCCGGGAATATTGGAAACTTTGGGAATATTCTCGTAAATTTACAATATGTCAATTTCCGTAAATTTACAATATTCCCAGTGGCACATCACTAGGTACAATATGCATTATATTATTAGTTCTGTAACATTTTTCAACTTTTATTTCAGGCGTCACACCGGCGAGAAAAATTTCGAGTGTGACTCTTGTGGGCGAGCGTTCATAACTCGAAGTGATCTCAAACAGCACCTACTCACACACACCGGGGACAAACCTCACGTTTGCTGCGTATGCGGGCTGCGCGTGACCCGCGCATCCCACCTCAAAAGGCATATCCAACATGCACATAGCACTAAAGAGTTCCCGTGCACAATGTGCACGATGAAATTCGTGCAGAAATCTGAACTTGATAATCATACAAAAGAACACCATGAAAAAGTGAGGAACAATTCAGCGGCTTAAACTACAGTGGGAGATCGAGCAAAAAGCTCCTATTCTAAGGGAATCCGGTCAGAAGAGTGGAGGGGCGGGGTGGGGCCAGCAAGGAGATTCTTGCAGCACTCAGACTTTCATAGGCCACAATTTACGAGTTTTTAAGGGTCTCACGGGCCTTAGGCCAGCCGCAAATTTAAACATTGGCCTGAGTATGTTAGACACGAATGGAGATATCTCCATTTTTGGTTAACTAACTGTGTCTTCCTTCTCGTCAATCTGAATTCGGGCTGTGTGTGGTTGACCTTAGATGGTATATAATATTATATACCATCTACATAAAGCGTATAATATTATATACCATCCGGAACTGGAAAAAAAATGTGGTGAAATAAAAGCAACTTATTATTAACTTGATACTATTAATCTGTTCTGCAAAGTTACTGGTGCGTAGTCTACTCAGTAATATATTTTATTATATGTATATGCTTAATAAAAAGTACATATTTTAAGTATTATTTCCTTATTTTTAATGTCCTTTGATATAAGTCCTCTAATATAGTCGGAAATGATGAAAAAAATATTTTTCTTTATGTTAAGATTTATTGTGCCCGCCCCCTACTAGCTTTTGCCCGCGGCTTCGCTCACGTAAAGAATTATACAAACTTTCATCCCCTATTTTATCCCCTTGGGGATACCTACATCTACCTGCATGCCAAATTGCAGCCCGATCCGTTCAGTGGTTTGTTTGGGCTGTGCCAGAGAGACGCATTTTTTTTTAAATCCATGGGCTGTGCGTTGATTATCTATAAAGTAAGTGTTCCTGGCGTTGATAGATCACTATGTCAGTCAGTCAGTCACCTTTAAGTTATATAGGTATTGAGAAGAACGAAACCTGTAAGCTGCCAACAGCAGATGCGAAAAAAACTGTTATTCATCCTACTATAATAGCTATATTAAAAATAGAGACCGACTGGAACAGGAATTATGCCGAAACCGAACTGGAAACGAGTCTTCGGTTTGGGTCTCGGTCTCAGCTGGATCTGAAACTTATATCATTATGTAAAAAATCCACTATATTTTAAGTATATATACATATACAGAGGTAAATCATTAACATGTATACACTTAACTTTCGCTTGCGGCTCCGCCCGCGTCAATGTCAATCCCTCGGGAATAGTATTTTTCCCGGGATAAAAGGTAGCCTATGTCCTTCTCCGTACTCCAGAGAACATGTATGCAAAATTTCATGATAATCGGTTCAGTAGTTACGGCGTGAAAGCGTAACAAACAAACTCACTTTCGCATTTATAATATTAAGTAAGGACTAGTAAGGAATTACATACATACTTAAGCGCCAATTAGACCATCCAGAATTTAGGATCCGGAATTCAGTCAACGGACAGTTTAATCGCATTTAGGACGGTCGATCCGTTGTCAGGACAGAATGGCTTCCGACGTCCTTATCGGAAGCATAAAGTGATACGATAATATCTCCAATCGCATCGCACGTATAGCGGCGTCCCTCTCACGCATTCAGGATGGCCAACGGATGGCTCTCTCAGGACGCGCAGTCTCCGTTCAGGACACGTTCCGGACGGTGTAATCAGGAGCTCTGACGACTGAATTTCTTGTCCTTATCGGATGCTGAATTCCGGATCCTAAATTCAGGATGGTATAATAGGCGCTTTACATAGTTTCACGTCTTTTTCCCTTGCGAGGTAGACATAGCCCAGGTCTTAAGGACCTAGAAGCCATAAATCATTAAAGAATGTATAAAGTTTCTCGTAAATAGTGTAGACGTGGTATAGACCCATTATTGGACTGTGCCAGTAGTCAGTAGCGGCGTTAGGGTAGGACGCGCTTGGGCGACTGCCCAGGGCGCTGGATACGGAAGGGGCGCCCCCACCAAGCAAGGAATGTTAAGCCGTTAGGTCGATGCGGCAGAAAGGTCCCGGCTGTCATCATTGATGACAGTCGGCAGCTTTAGGCAGCTTGAAAAATCTGAAATCAGTGTAGGCCACTTTAATTATACACACGAAAACCAAACAACCAAGCAAGGGCAGTGTGATTCAATCGCATTGCATCCCCCTCCACAATAAGAGGGGGCGCTCGTAGAAATCTCGTCCGGCGCCAGTAATACTGATGCCGGCACTGGACTGTGTGATGCTGACTATACATGTGAAATTTTGATCGTTTCGGATACTTAAAGGGGTGACTCAGACCATAAATATGAACAATTTTTTCTATGGGACAAATGCTGGGAATTCAAAAAAAATTTCGTCATTTCCATAGAAAAGAGTTTCGCCGCCCGGCCAGTTTGTATGGGAATGTTGATTTTTTTCTTTGAGTTCCCAGCATTGTTCCCATAGGAAAAGTTGTTTATTTTGATGGTCTGAGTCACCCCTTTAAGGGTCCAAAACGATAAAAATTTCACCATGTATTGTAACACGAGTTTCAGTTCGGTCAATTTTTAAGCCGGTATCTAGCGGTCGGTATCGAAACTGTCTCCGTAACTCTATTTTTTTACCGAAACGTGCCGAATCCAAAACCGAACATTCGGCCGGTCTCTTCAATTAAAGGTAACGAGTTTACGAACGTTTAATTTTTTTTCTTTGTGTTTTGTGTTTTGTTTTGCATTGTAAGTTGTAAGTATATCGAGGCGCCTGTCTCATTGTTTAAATCTGAGTGTTTCCCCGGTTGCATCTATCAGGGGTATTTTTGAAAGTGTGACACTCGTTTCCGAGCGATTTTTGTATGGAAAAATCACTCATTTACGATCGGCATCATTTCAAAAATAGCACTCCAGCCGGCCTATTTGCTAACTCAGTGACCAACGTTTTGATAGTCACTTCAAAATACATTGCGTGTTTCCTATGATTATTTTTATTACAGATATATAAAACGCAATGTACTTTAAAATGACTATCAAAACGTTGTACACTGAGTTAGCAAATAGGCCGACAGGTGTGGTGCGTTGGCACCTTGGACGAATAAACCACATAGTCAATTAGCGTAACAGTAACAGATATATTTTAGAGCACTGGAGAGCAAATGTGGATGTTGGTTGTAAGGGCTCGCGAGGTCTACTGTTCTCGCAGAACCACTAGTTTAAAATGTTCAAATGTTTATTTGGTGTATATGTTACGGTAAACTTGATTAATTGAAAATTATTAATAATTTTTTAACATTATTAATAATAACCTCGTGTTTTGGTAAATGTGAATAAACAATTGAAATTAATTACTTTTGCTAGTTATTATTAATAATTCACTACGCACATTGGTAAAAGTTATAAAATAAAATAAAACCCCAAAGTTTTTAGTCCGGCAGGTATTTATTTATAACTTGCTGTTGCCCGCGACTTCATCCGCGGCAGTTATGAATCATAACTTATGATTAATTAGATTTTTTTTATGTATGAAATGAATAATTTTCCCCCGTTTTCAAAACATTTATTATTGATGCTTCGCTCCTATTGGTCGCAGCGTGATGTTTTATAGCCTAAAGCCTTCCTCAATAAATGGACTATCCAACACAAAAAGAATTTTCCAATTTGAACCAGTAGTTCCTGAGATTAGCGCGTTCAAACAAACAAAGTCTTCAGCTTTATAATATTAGTATTAGATATAATATGACACACAGTGCTTGTCTCAGATCACACAAACAAGGGTAGGTCTTGTACTTGTGGGTCGTTTTTTGGGTTTTTTGGGGTCTTGATCACGATAATTACCTCAGTTATGTAATCTAAGATGGCGGGCACGACTTTTCATTATAAACCAACATGAGTGTCGTTTTCTAGGTTTAAGGGGTGTAAATCTCGAAAATGACGTCAGTTAGGTAATCTAAGATGGCGGATGCGACTTTTCATTATAAAATGACATGAGTGTCAATTTATAGGTTTTTTCCGGTGTAGATCTGGAATATTACATCAGTTTTAGAATCCAAGAAGGCAAATCTTCGCGTGGCCTCGCACATCCCGCACGCCGCCCCGCTACCCCTGCCCGCACCTTTGTTGCCCAATCGAGAAAAAAATCACCAGTGTACGTTTATTTTTATTGGTAGTTATTACATTTATCGGTACTTAGGTTACATTATTAATAATCACCGACAAATGTGAATAATTTTTCACTTTTACCTCTACATTCGGTAATTATTAATAATGATAGACAATTATTAATAATTTTTGATTTATCACTCTAACCGTAACATATACATTTACAAATAAAAAATACAAATCAATACGACAATTTATTAAATTAGACAAAACGTCATATATTGAACACATGTAAATACTAATCACAGCAACACCAATCAAACTTTTCCCGGTGTTTATAGATAATTCCAAGGGCACCAAGCCCACCAGCTGCTGATCCAACTGCACCAAACAATAAAATTCCAAGCCCAGTAGCACCTAATGATTGGCATATGGCAAACAGCGATCCAGCCTGAATAAAATAAAACAAATTAATTATTTTGTAATTTGTATAATAATATCTCGCTGGTCTGGGAGAAAAGAAAAAAACGTAGAATGTGCCGGCTGCTTCTTTTCCCGCGCAGATCGTAAAAACCGATCGAGGGATTGGGATCTGTCAAAAGGCGATGCGGCTAGCAAATCATCACTTATATTGATTCCGTTTTCCATCTACACATCGTCCAACATGCTAAATGTGGCCATAAGGTATTATTCACCTAGGCTCCGTCTACCCCGTAAGGGAAAAAGATGTGATACTATCCTAACTAATATTATTAATGCGAAAGTGAATTTGTTTGTTTGTTAGCTTTCACGTTATAACTACTGAACCGATCATCATGAAATTTTGCATACACGTTATCTGGGGTATGGAGGACATAAGGTACATTTTATCCCGGGAAAAAGTTACTGTTCCCGAGGAATCGACATTGACGCGGGCGGACCTGCGGGCGAAAGCTAGTGTATAATAAATAGACATTATTTTGTTATTGAATTATTAATTCTAACTAATATTATAAATGCGAAAGTGAGTTTGTTTGTTTGTTTGTTACGCTTCTGCATACACGTTATCTGGGGTACGGAGAAAGACATAGTGTACATTTTGTCCCGGGAAAAAGTAATGTTACCTAGGGATTGACATTGACGCGGGCTGAGCCGCGGGCGAAAGCTAGTTGAAGAATAAAAAAGAATTACCGCAACAGCGGGTCCCTGCCAACTTGCAGCCAATGATCCAGCAGTTACACCTGCAGTTCCGAATCCCAGCATTGGTAGCATACAAGCTCCTATCGCTCCTCCAGCAGCCGCCATGAATACACTGACCACTCCCCATTTAATCCATGTTTTGCGCAGTATTCTGAGATTTGCTTTATTTATTAATGGTTTTCCACAGGAAGTACATAATTGATACGCCATTTTAATCGATTACTAACTCATAAGTTCAGCGTGAAATATTTTTGAAATACAAGCATAGAAATTTATTTTAACACGTGTTAGTAATCGCAGTGTGTACAAAGGTGACAGAACAAAGACTAACTAAAAGAGCAGGACAGACCTATGTATATAAAAAGAAAAGTTGTATGGATTTCTCTTTTGCGTATATTGGTCTGTCCTGCTTGAACGGAGTGCGGTGCGTCACCGCAATGGTAATTGCAGAAGCCCGCTATGCAATCTATAGTATGGGAATCCCCTAGAAGAGTGTTGCCAGGTCCGATTTGTTTTAAATCGGTACATGAGGTCAAAAAAATGCGTCTACTAGTGCATTACGCTCTCTCGTTCATGCGATGCGCTAGTGATGTGATGTGTGTGACGCTGATGTGTGCCATTTTGAATTTGACATAGTGATGTAATGATTAAATATTACGTAGCGTAAATATACATTTTTTTTATGAAAAAGATTTTTAATTTTTTGTTTATACTGGACATTTAGCTTCCCGGTCAGGTACAAATCGGGACGCGTCCTCAGACCGCTGAAAATCGGAACGTCCCGCGCAAGTCGTGTGGCACCGTTTTTGACTATATATATTGTATGTTGCTTGTAGCTTTCCGTACGGTGTATATGAAAGAGAAAGATAGTGTCCCTTTCCTTTTCATACACACAGTACGGAAAGTCGACATACGCGTCATAATGTCTATAACGAAGCTATAATCTTCACTTTGTTGAGGAAAGTGATAGAAATAATCCCTTTGGAAATCCTCTTTAAATTAAATTAAACAAACTAGAGGTATTTGTTTGTGGTTTGGATTAGTAAAGTCTACGGTCCTAAGAGTAAGGAAGTCTATGGAGAAGCCCTTGTCAACATATATGAATTTTTACTTATACAAATATCAGGCATTTATGGTACAAAGTGTGAAATATAACTTTGTCTCTTTCTTTCTTCAGTACAATTGCCTTTGACAAAAGAGACATACATATTTTAGTTTTTGCTAATTTATGGCAAAAGCTGTCAAAAGTTTAGATACGTGCCAAAATCCGCCATATTATGTAACGAGTTTCGTGGTAGTTGTGCTGTCAACGGGTGTTGTTTACTATTTGGAAAAGTTGAGATTTGGGACAAAAATACGCGAAAATAAGGTAATAAATACGTGGAAGTGTGAGAAAACTGTTTATCAAGTTGACTAAATGTTGTATTGTGATGTGTGGTGCAAGAAAAAACATAAATCAACCATAATTGACTCTTCATAGGTTAGTAACCCGTTTTCTAGCAAGAAAGCTCTTTATTGATTCTAATTGAGAAGCAAAATAAAACATGATCTTAAATATATGTATAAACTGTTGTTAACTGGTCATATTTTCGTAATACAGTCAGTATTTTCATTTATTTTATTCCTCATTTGTTTACATACTTGAATAGGGTTGTGCATTATCTAAATAAAAATAATATTTTTTTTATAGGTTTCCGATGAATGAAGCTTTGAGGAATAAATGCTTAGAGGCTATCCGGTTCGGAAAAATATTAATCCTCGGCAACAGGATTGGTACATCTGCTCTTTGCATTTTGAGGAAAGCTGTTTCAATAGAACTCTTGAAGTTATGATATGAGACTTCGTGACAACTCATCGCCAACAATATTTTCATTTTCGGTAAGTTTAATGTATACACTTAATGTCAATGAATAAATGTTTTAGGGTTCGGTACCCAAAGGGAAAAACGGGATCCTAATGATATGACTCTGGTGTCCGTCTGTCACCAGGCTGTATCTTATGAACCGTGATAGTTAGACATTTGAAACTTTAACGGATGGATATATTTCTGTTGCCGCTATAATGACAAAAACTAAACAATAGAATAAAATAATTAATTAAGGGGGCTTCCATACAGCAAGCATGATTTATTTGCAGTGTTTATAGATAATAGTACAGAACCCTTCTTCGTGCCTGAATCCGACTCGCACTTGCCCGGTTTATTCATTTTTTCTGGGCGGAGCCGCGGGCAAAAGCTAGTTTATTATTATTGTGTTAATTATTTGCACGTTTACTTTTCAGCACCGGCTACACAAGATAAATTTGTACTGCGTGAAACAAGCAATATCAATACTGATTTTGCTAGTACGACGTTTTATTCTAATTACCAGTATCAGATGAAGTTCAGAAAGTGGTATGTAAATAAAACATATTTTTTAAATATTTCGATAAAACAATACCTTGTGGCATTATGATCCAACAATAAAAATTATATGCATAATATAATATTTTTTAAATCTGAAATTATAATATTCATTTAAGTGTTAAGATACAGGGCGTATGCATGAACTTGTCAGTAATGCGTCTTACTTATTATCTCAGCTGTGCAGTACAAGTTTCAAATCTTTTCATTGGCTGGAGCTAACTAAATTTAATAATAAAATATTATGATTTAACTAAGTATATTGAAATTTCAGGTCGTGAAATATGAAAAAAATAAAGGCTTAAAAAGATAAACGTTTGAAATAGCAGAAGAAATTACAATTTGAAAGATATTATGTTACATATAAATATCACGGTGAAATTAAATGTAAATATCTTTCAGATAGATGGTTTTTAAACAAATAAATACTTTTTAGGAATGATTAAGTAAACAAAGTTATAAAATAAATTGTCATTTTATTATCCTTTCCCAAAATGTTTTTATAAGCTCTGTCGGCTCTGTGTACAAAATAAGAGTACTATTTAAGTAGATCATTACATAGTATGGAAGTGACAACCCTAGGCAATGGCAGCCATTTTATGTAACGATTCTGTGATGTAGGTATACACGATTTTTTTGTAGGTATTTCCAGTCCTCTTTTTTCTTTGATCATTGCTACGGTCACACATTCTTTTTGTTAAGACGGCCATCCAAATCGGGAGTGCTATTTTTGAAACGACGCCGTTCGTAAACAAGCGATTTTTCCATACAAAAATCGTTCGAAGACGAGTGTCACATATTCGAAAATAGTGCCCCAGTTTATTTGCATGCATACTATAAAGCAGCCTGCCCTGGCTTCGCACGGGTGGATATACCAATTTAACAAAAAAATTAACACACTCTTGCCAGACTTTCCATGCTTACAACATCTGAACAAATCTGTTTTAAACGAAACAAACAATCAAAATCATCGATTAAAGAGTTATCGACGACCAACTTAATAAAAGAACTCGGAAAAGTAAAATTTCATACAAACTGAATTGAAAATTAGTTAACAGTTACAAAATATATATTTACGAACCACATAAAGTTGAGAAAAAATATAAAATCATAGCAGCTTTAATACTTATAATTACGTTCGACGGACTTATAATATTTACTTATGTAAAAGAGAAACGCTTCCAACTTTTTCTTTTACGTACATAATTTTGTCCTGCTTGGACGATCTCACGTGCAGCACCGAAATAGATGAAATCATGGCATATGATAACATTGTCAACTAAACTAATCAGAGAGTTGTTTTCAATTTTAAACTTTATACAATGAACCTAACCAAGAGGCCAAGAGCACATTAACATTAAACCAAGAATGAGCTACCTACTCTAAGTTATTTGATTTTAAGTAGGTCTCTGCAAATTTTACAATTAGGATCTAAGAGATTCGACATAAATTACTAACAAGCTGTCATAAAAGCAGCTTGTTAGTAATTCATGCTGTATCGATTTGGCAGGTTTTACAACCAGCTGCCTGACGCCGTCCCTCCTTGATTCGAACCCACGTCCCTTAGGTTTACGCCCTCAGTGTGGTACCATTACACCACCCTGACTTCGATCCACCGCGTCGAATTCTCTTATCACATATTACCCCGTAGGGTATACGCATTTCAAGCATGCGTACTTCTTCAAAACCCACTATTTAGTAGTGTGATTCATATCCGATGAATAGAAAGTTGATTAAATTGAAGAAAGCTTTTTACTTACTTAAATTGTTTTTAAATAGTATTATAATGTTCGGTATATTATTAAAATTGAAAATATGTGATAAAAAGAACTCGGCCACAGGTAGGATGCGAACCCACGTCCCTTAGGTTTACGCCCTAAGTGTGATACCTGTGGCTGAGTTCATTTTTATCACATATTTTCAATTTTAATAATAAACCGACCGAGCACTGGTAATGCTATTTAAAATCATTTTTTGTCTTATAAATTTTAATAAAAATGTATAAATCATTATGCAATTAAACAGAATTTGAGAAAATTTTGTCATAAATATTTTTTTTTTATTATTAGCCTGTTGTGTCCCACTGCTGGGCAAAGGCCTCCCCTTTCTGTTTTCACACTACCCAATCCGGGGCTATTTGCTGCCAACCAGTTAAAAAGCCTTCTATATCGTCTCGCCATCTTCTCCTTGGTCTGCCTCTATTCCTTTGCCCCTGTGGTTCCCATAACGTTTTATTGACCGAGCGAGCGAAGCGTCTCAGTTTCGACTGGCCGAAAATTCTTTTGTCCGTCTGTCTGTCTGTCTGTTCTCGCCAACAGGTCGCATTTCTCAACAGATTCTCATGAAATTTTGTAAGCAGGTTCGGGAATTATATAGATTTTTTTAGTCGAGCCAGTTTTTCGATTTTTTTTTAAATGGCGGAGATATGGGGTCCAAAACTTAAAAAAAACTCATAGCACAGCTATTTGAAAAAAAAACAACAAAAATGTTATTGGACTATTTTGTTATTCTTATTACGACGCAACTTTTTTATACGATAAACTTGAACGAGTTTATAGTCGGCAATTTGCCCAAAAGTTGTCTGAAATCGAATTTCTGTATATTTTTTTCTATGACTGCATTCAGTAATGTCGTAAATACAAATCTATGGTATGATGAGGTATGAAAATGATGCGTAGTAACTGTGACATCGTAACTGAAGGAAATCACCCTATAGTCAATTAGCGTAACAGTAACAGATATATTTTAGAGCACTGGAGAGCAAATGTGGATGTTGGTTGTAAGGGCTCGCGAGGTCTACTGTTCTCGCAGAACCACTAGTTTAAAATGTTCAAATGTTTATTTGGTGTATACATTTACAAATAAAAAATACAAATCAATACGACAATTTATTAAATTAGACAAAACGTCATATATTGAACACATGTAAATACTAATCACAGCAACACCAATCAAACTTTTCCCGGTGTTTATAGATAATTCCAAGGGCACCAAGCCCACCAGCTGATCCAACTGCACCAAACAATAAAATTCCAAGCCCAGTAGCACCTAATGATTGGCATATGGCAAACAGCGATCCAGCCTGAATAAAATAAAACAAATTAATTATTTTGTAATTTGTATAATAATATCTCGCTGGTCTGGGAGAAAAGAAAAAAACGTAGAATGTGCCAGCTGCTTCTTTTCCCGCGCAGATCGTAAAAACCGATCGAGGGATTGGGATCTGTCAAAAGGCGATGCGGCTAGCAAATCATCACTTATATTGATTCCGTTTTCCATCTACACATCCTCCAACATGCTAAATGTGGCCATAAGGTATTATTCACCTAGGCTCCGTCTACCCCGTAAGGGAAAAAGATGTGATACTATCCTAACTAATATTATTAATGCGAAAGTGAATTTGTTTGTTTGTTAGCTTTCACGTTGTAACTACTGAACCGATCATCATGAAATTTTGCATACACGTTATCTGGGGTATGGAGAAGGACATAAGGTACATTTTATCCCGGGAAAAAGGTACTGTTCCCGAGGAATCGACATTGACGCGGGCGGACCTGCGGGCGAAAGCTAGTGTATAATAAATAGACAATATTTTGTTATTGAATTATTAATTCTAACTAATATTATAAATGCGAAAGTGAGTTTGTTTGTTTGTTTGTTACGCTTCTGCATACACGTTATCTGGGGTACGGAGAAAGACATAGTGTACATTTTGTCCCGGGAAAAAGTAATGTTACCGAGGGATTGACATTGACGCGGGCTGAGCTGCAGCCGAAAGCTAGTTGAAGAATAAAAAAGAATTACCGCAACAGCGGGTCCCTGCCAACTTGCAGCCAATGATCCAGCAGTTACACCTGCAGTTCCGAATCCCAGCATTGGTAGCATACAAGCTCCTATCCCTCCTCCAGCAGCCGCCATGAATACACTGACCAATAGCCATTTAATCCATGTTTTGCGCAGTATTTCGACATTTGCTTCATTTATTAAAGGCTTTCCACAGGAAGTACATAATTGATACGCCATTTTAATCGATTACTATACTCACAAGTTCAACGTGAAATATTTTTGAAATACAAGCATCGAAATTTATTTTAACTCGCGTTAGTAATGCAGGTATGTACAAAGGTGACAGAACAAATACTAACGTAGCATTTCGTCTGAGCAGGACAGACCTATGTATATAAAAAGAAAAGTTGTATGGATTTCTCTTTTCTTTTGCGTATATTGGTCTGTCCTGCGTGAACGGAGTGCGGTGCGTCACCGCAATGGTAAGTTGGTAACTGCAGAAGCCCGCTATGCAATCTATAGTATGGGAATCCCCTAGAAGAGTGTTGCCAGGTCCAATTTGTTTTAAATCAGTACATGAGGTCAAAAAAATAGTATTACGCTCTCTCGTTCATGCGATGCGCTAGTGATGTGATGTGTGTTGGAATAAAACAAGCGTAATTGGAAATATAGCAAATTTCTATATTTTGATAAAATTAAAACTAAAGAACAATGTTCTCTCTTAGAATGACAAGTAGTTGAGTGTAGGCAAAATGATGCCAACAGTAAAAAATACAAAAAGTGTTACCAGCTTAAAACTAGTAAAAACTATAATATTTTAACAATGTATGTTCATGTACTGAACAATGTGTGTGACGCTGATTTGGCCATTTTGAATTTGACATAGTGATGTAATGAGTAAATATTACGTAGCGTAAATATACATTTTTTTTATGAAAAAGATTTTTCATTTTTTGATTATACTGGACATTTAGCTTCCCGGTCAGGTACTAATCGGGACGCGTCCCCAGACCCCTGAAAATCGGATCGTCCCGCGCAAGTCGGGACACCTGGCAACACTAATTCTTCATTAAGCTGAACAAAGTCACCTATCTTTTACTCTACACAGTGTTATGACACTATTTTATGTGATAGAAAGAGATAGCGACAGCCTCTTTTGACCGTCTTTAAACGCTGCGCTCCACCAGCCGAAACTCGCCATCTTGGTTGTTATCCAGCTGGTTAACAGACGCTTCTGCCGATTTTGTCTGAAATATCGTTTCATTGTGAATATTAGTGTGATTTGAGTGTAATTTACGACTTTACATAAAAAAATGGCGTGTACTGTGCCTGGTTGTGTTAATAGAGTGGGTGTTTTGACAGAAAATAATGCAAAAGTATCCTTTCACCGGTAAGTTAATTCAATCTGTATTACTTGATAGAAAGTATTATATGCAGCAAGTATTATTAATTACGACCTACACATTAAAGAAAATGATACAATGGCTAATCCCGCTTGTGTCTGTTTCCAATTCTGCAAGTAGAAAGAAAAACGAAGATAATTCATATGTTTTGACATTTTACTTACCTCATAGGGATGTCATCTTATTTTCGAATACTATCGATAATATCAATACAGCAGTAGGTACTGTTTTAACCACACCTATAAATTGAGAACCGATAATAAAACACTTATAAAAATAAAATACTGGGCATTACCTTGTTTCGTGTGGTGGGAGTAAACATGCAGATATTTAAAAAAATATCACGTAGTACATATTAAAATCCTTTTAAAATAAAGAATATTATCTTGAAACTACACTAAAAGTATGTATGAACATACTTACAAATTTCTAGATATTTTCATTGATCCAAAAAATATGAGCCTCTGTCACCTGGCATTGGCTTGACAAAAACACTCTTAGTATTATTTGTTAGTACATCAGTCAGACAAGCCAATAAATATTTCACAATTTTTTATGCCTGGACTTAAAATTAAAATTTTAAATATATTATGAAACAAAGTTTTTGAATGAACTTTAATTTATACAGGTTTCCTGCAGACATAGAATTAAGAAACATGTGGATAACCAATGTAAGAAAAGGAGATAATTGGAGACCGACACAATATACAAGAATATGTTCTGCACACTTTGAGGACTCTTGTTTTCGTGAAGGTTATGGTCGCAGAGTGCTCCATTCCCATGCTGTGCCTACAATATTCCCAAAACTGCCTGTGTCTTGCCAACCAGTAAGTATATTTAATTAAACAAAATGTTTTTAAAAGGAAGTAATTAGTTGGACCACTAAATAATTATTTGGGTAGCAAGATTTTACAATTGGGGCAGCGGAGAGAGCATTTGGATAAGCTTTAGAACAGAAAGGTTTAAGTTATTTTTTTTTATGACCACCCGGAATGACAGAGCAGAAAATAAGTTTTGCTGACCATAATTTACTGCCCAACTAGCTATTTTAACTTAAAACAAATAACAACTGCCCTAAATATGAACTAAAAAGATGTAAATACCCATTACAGAATTATAATATTGCCTTCTTTGAGTATACTTCAATTCTCAACAGTTGCCTCCGACTACATGTAATTATCTTATAGCAGTTTATTTATATCTTTTTATTTCATAAGCACAGATATAAGTTCAATACGTTTGTGTACAGAATACTGGACTCAATTAAAAATTCCTTTTTAATTTTATGATACAGTAAAAGCACGTAATATTCAACAGAAATCAATTTTTTTTAGAAATTACCCTCTAAGAGGAAACTGGTTGCCAAGTATGATGATGCAGTTCCATCAACATCCTCAGCTTATGAAAATGACGTAAGTTTATCATACTTATAAATAATTGTGGTTACGGTATTTGTTTAAGCTAGAATTCATTGAAGTGGAGACGTAGAGAAGTTTTTCCTTCCATCTGTTTTGGTAGCAAGGAATCTTACTTTTCCATGCATCTATCCTTTTCCTTCTAGCTTAGGATGGTGATTTTATTATATAATCGCCCTCTCTCTACAAAATCCTCACTAGATGTGCTTCAACGCTTAGTATTATTTTTGAAGGTTCATTTTCTATTTGTTTTTTTATATACATGATACTATATATAAATATATATAACATAGCCGTGTGATTTCCGGCAGAGTAGAATAGGACCACTCCTAGTCGGAGGTCGTAAGAGACGACTTAGGAAATACAAGCTAAACAAAGCTCATAAAAATCAATGGAGTGGAGACCTCTTCAACCAGTCAGGCCAGCGAGGAGAGTGTAGGCCAAATCCTCTGTCTGCTCTGGTGCTCTGGCCAAGTATGGCATCGGTAGTACAGAGAGGGTCATGCTCCTGCAGTAGAGACTAAAAAAACCTGATGACGATGATGATAATGATAAACATATATAATGTATGTGTGTCAACCCCGCAAGGGAAAAAGAAACACAGTTACGTTTAGCGTGTTGGTGGGCGTTAGGAGGAAAAGGGAATCAAAATAGTGATGGGTTGCAAGCCGCATCCCCTACTAACATGAGTTCTCAGATTTTCGCCTATTCTCTCGATCAGCTTTTACGATCAGCGAGAGAAGAGAAGCAGCTGGTACATTCTACGTTTTTGTCCCAGACTAGCATGGAAGATAACTTTAAGCAGAATAGTACTAATAGTTAATAAAATACATATCCTTACTAATATTATAAATGCGAAAGTGAGTTTGTTTGTTTGTTTATTTGTTTGTTTGTTACGCTTTCACGCCGTAACTACTGAACCGATCATCATGAAATTTTGCATACAAGTTCTCTGGAGTACGGAGAAGGACATAGTCTACCTTTTATCCCGGGAAAACGTACTATTCCCGAGGTATCGTTGATTTTTGACATTGACGCGGGTGAAGCCGCGGGCGAAAGCTAGTTTAAAATAAAATATACACTCCAGTGCAATTTGTATACTGATGTTCTAGGTGAGCTCCGTTCCGCAGTCGTTAACACGCATACCTGCGACACGGTGCCCGGGTTCGATCCCCGGTCAGGTCAAGATGGAAAATAATCCTTTTCAGATTGGCCTGGGTCTTGGATGTTTATCTATATATGTATTTGTTATAAAATCGTTAAGTTAGTATCCCATAACACACGTCTCAAACTTAGGGGCTAGCTTAATCTGTGTTATTCTATACGAGTATATTCACATAAAACTTGCTGAGATGATTGTCTGAGTTTGCAAAACTGTTCCTATGCCATGTGGCATTTCAAGTCAAAAGGCAGCCAATGAGGTCTATACCTTGCAATCTTTATCAGTATTAAAAATAAGAAAAATCCAGGTTCACAACAATGCCTATATCGTCATTTTGATGAGAAAAGACATCAATAAATATATTTTGGAAAGGCTAAGATTATTCTTTGTTAACATTTGCAACCTTTCTTTTTAGCTTCGTTGTACCCTGCCGAAAGTCAGTCGCATGACTCAAACAGATACAACTGATGCTTATAAGGATTGTCAGAAAGAATTGGAAAAGGCAAGGAAGTTAGCGCTGCATTACAAAACTATAGCCATAAGACGTGGCAGAAATTTGAAGAATATACAGCGTAAGTATAATAGACTTGTAAAGAAAAAAGCCGACATGGAGACAATTATCCAAGCATTACATCAAAAGATGGAAGGCGAACATGTCGAAATTTTGAAGAATACCATGGATGTAAAAAACCAAATTGTGTCACGATATTTGATGAAGTTACGGGGCGGTTCTTTGCCAAAAGAATATCCAGATGAAGTGAAAAAATTTGCATTGACACTGCATTTCTTGTCGCCAAAGGCTTATAACCACGTACGAGACTGCTTTGAAACAGTGCTGCCACATCCAAAAACGATTTCGAGGTGGTATAAATCAGTTGACTGCAAACCTGGTTTCACAGAAGAATCGTTGGAAATCATAAAACTGAGAAGCCGTTGCGCCAACAAAACTTTATATTGCGCACTAGTTATAGATGAAGTTGCTATTAGAAAGCAGCTGGAGTGGGATGGCACTAAATATTATGGTCATATTGATTTCGGAATCGAAGACATTGGCGATGATCTGCCTTTGGCATGCGAGGCACTAACCTTCATGGTAACATGCATAAACGAATCGTGGAAAATACCGGTGGGATACTTTTTAATAAATGGACTATCTGCACAACAAAAAAGAAACTTAGTCGAACAGTGCCTGCGCTTATTGAAGGACAGTGTAACAGTAGTCTCACTTACATTTGATGGTGCCGCAGCAAATGGAGCAATGGCTACACTATTGGGATGTGATTTAAATCCGGCTAATTTAAAAACAACTTTTGAAGTGGATGAGCATGAAGTTGCTATATTATATGACCCTTGTCATAATATAAAATTAATCCGAAATACTTTAGGCGATAAAAAAACATTATTGGATGCTGACAACAATGTAATTTCCTGGGATTATTTTGAAATGCTTCATGCTTTACAAATGGAAGAAGGTCTTCATGCCGGAAATAAACTGTCTGCCGCTCACGTCAGATATGATAAACAAAAGATGAAAGTGAGGCTTGCAACGCAACTGTTAAGTAATTCGATTGCTGATGCACTAGAATTCTGTTTAACAGATGAAATCCCTGGATTTGAGAACTGTAGTGCAACAATTAGATTTGTAAGAATCTTCAATGACATTTTTGACATATTAAATTCTCGAAATCTAGTTTCAAGATATTTCAAAAAACCGCTATGCAGCGAAAATATCGATACAGTCAAAGAAAAAATGGAGGAAATATACATTTATATAAATGGATTAAAATTTTCTGATGGGACAAGTGTCTTAAATTCAAGAAGAAAGACCGGCTTTATTGGATTTCAAATATGTATTAAATCCATATTATTTATTTATGACAAATATATATCAGTCGGTAATCCGTATCTCACCTTTTTGCCAACATATAAACTGTCCCAGGACCACATTGAAATATTTTTTTCTGCTATCAGGTCTTTGGGCGGATTTAACAACAACCCGTCAGCGAAAGCTTTTATGACTGCTTATAAAAAACTTCTAGTACACGCTGAATTTAAAATAAGTCGTAATGGAAACTGTTTGCCACTCGATGATATAAGAATACTACATGCTAATAAGAAGCAATATATACATGGAATTAATGAAACTGCACTAAGAAATAAACTGTTGGATGATGATATAAAAATTTATCATGAGAAAAATATAGATCATGACTATATCCCCGACCCCAGTTTAGTATTATCAGAATATAGTGACAATGTGGTCACATATATATCTGGATTTATTGTAAGAAAAATTAAAAAGGAAATATTGTGTGAAGAGTGTTTCAAAGCACTTATAAATGAGACATCCAACAGTTGTCTCCTAAAAGTAAAAGATAGGGGTGGCTTAATCAAAGCTTCAACTGACGTTGTATATATTTGTAAAAAAACTGAATCTATTTTTCGACGCTATATGATATCAGTAGGTGTTACTCACATTGGAAAACCATTTTATATAGAAAAGATTATAATGACAGTCTTCGAAATATGTGCAAGATCGGATGTTTTCTCGCAGCTGATTAATCATTGCTATGACAATTGTATATTAAACAATCATTTACATTTGATTATCAAAGCCATTGTAAACTACTATTTGAAAATACGTATTCATCATGAATGCAAAAAGGCTTCTGCACCGGACGGTGAAATTGTAAGAAACTACTTTAACAAACTTGTTATTTTTAAGGGTCAATAAAACTGATTAAATGTCTCAAATAAAACGAGTCATAATTTTTTGTGTTTGTTTTATTTCATCAAATGTCACTGCATTAAGTCTTTAGTGCTCCAGAGGGCATATAAATTGTTATAGTAAGATGACAGTTGCTAAGCTATGTTGTTATTATAACTCTGGGTTTGCTCTGGGTAGTAGGCTCGCACTAGCACCTATTATTTTATTATTTTTCTTTTTTAATCAGTTCAATTTACCTATTTGTTTTTTCGGAAGGACATTTCATTATTATGCATTTGATAAAGTAAGAGATTGCGGTAATCAACAATTATTCTTATGATTCTGTCTGGGTGTCTTGGTAAAAAGTGATTCTAAAAATACTACAGGTAATTTACACTACTAGGAAGTCAAGTAGGTCTGTTTTAGATTCAAATTTATTTAGAAAGTTAAAAAATGAAATGATGGGTAAAACTAGTGAACCTCTTCTAGTTGCCATAAAAAGATAATGTGCGTATTATTTAAAAGAAGTGGCGTCTCTTTCTTTCACGTGGCCACTAAGGAACCTTATTTTTCTTATAGACAATAACGTAATTATCAAAACTTAAATCTATTACATATAATAAAACAGTAAAAATATTTTGTCTGTACATTTAGAATTTTTGACTGAAATGGATAGAGGGACACTTAAAAAGAATAATCGAAAGCAAAAAAAAAATCGAATTTTTTGTCTGTCTGTATGTATGATCACGATTAACTCCGGAAATACTGAACCGATTTACTTCAAACTTTAACCAATTGCTTTGTTTTAACTCAGCAAGCATTTAAAGTTTGTTTTATCAAAATCTGTTCATTAAAAAAATGTTATCGTCATTTAAATGAACTCAAGGCATGAGATTGCCTGCAAATATGCACTCAAATAATAAGTGACATAAGAAAATTAAAATCAAAAGTCAATTCATCATCATTATACGACAGCATTATACCTATCCATACTATTTCCATACTAATATTATAAATGCGAAAGTAACTGTCTGTATGTCTTCTTTTCACGCTTCAACCATTTAACCAATTTGGTTGAAGTTTGAGACCCGGGGAAGGACATAGGGTACCTTTTATTCCGGGAAATTCCGATAGGTACATGTATTTTATATTATAATGCAATTTTGTCATATTGTCGGAAGTTAAATGAAAACGTAGAACAGAATGATTATCTTTTTTAACTTTACCTCAGAAGCCGGTGGAGAACCACCAACTGCACATCTTGTTCTGTGAGTTTATTGGTATTGGCACGGTAAAGATATCTATTGGTGAGTCAACGGTGCAAAAGGACCAATAACCGGCAAATAGCTGTTTGCCACACTTGCTGCTCGTGCGAGAACTGTTACTATTATTTATATGTATAACTAACTCCCTATTACTATTATTTATATGTATAACTAACTCCCTTTTTAGGGGATTCGGATATTTTTACAGGCTTTTGGCCAAGCAAAAATATTTTCCTACCTAATAATTTAAAGCTCAAGCGAGAGGAATTTTCTGAGAATTCTGCATGGATTGCAGCTTTCTGCAGAAGGACGTACGTGAGGGGGTGAATTTGTAAGCTGCTAAGACTGTTATGTAAGGTTTTAGGGATAACACCAGTGGTGGAAATAATAAATGGGATGGTTTTTACGGTTTCTACTCGCCATTGAGTTTTAATCTCAATGGCGAGATCGTGTGTATTTAGAATACACACAATCTTATTTCCACACACTCCGATAAACTCAGCAAGTATATAGATCTCACTTTCCTTTTACAATATTACTGTTACTAATATTATAAAGAGGAAAGATTTGATTGTCTGTTTGTTAGCATTTAATAGGCTCCGAAACTACAGGACCGATATTCAAAATTATTTACCTAGAAAGGTAATTTATCTGTGGGTGACATAGGCTATAATTTGCGCGGAGGAAGTCGCAGGAAATTGTTAGTATTTTAATATTTTTATTAATTACAAAGAATGTTCAAATTTGCCAAGCATATGAATTTTCTTTATCGACTACCGATGAAAACATCACTATGCAGTGATATATCTATAAGTAAGAAGGATATAGTCAAAATGGCGACATTCAATTGTTTTAGACCCACTTGAGACTCTATTTCTTTCTCTTTCAAGCATATTATGTTTTGTTTATGTAAAAATGAGATAGATATATGTTCTGAGTTCTCCTTAAATGTAATCTATCTAGTGTTATACTTTATCCTTTAGTTATTGTTCTGAGACTTTATCTTAGTTCACAACACAACAAAGTGAAGTGAAGGCAGTGTTGCTAGATTAAGAAAATGAAAATACAGTGTTTACGACATAATTACAGGGAATTTTACTCAAAAATACAGCGTGTTTTAGTGGTTTACAGTGCAATGGAAAGACATTTAAATGGTTGAATTTACTTTTATTTATTTAATTTACTTTTACATATCTTAGCAAATTAAACATATCTAATCACTGTCACTATCATTTAGTCCGATTGCTCTCTCTTTATTATAAAGACTAGAATTTAATAGTGTTATAACATGGCCTCCGTCAGTCCAAAGCTTACGCAGCTGTCGCTTTGGCTTGAAATTGCTTGCTTTGCCAACATATTTTCCCTGATTGTTCTTTTTTCTGAAAATATCATTGATTTTATTTATTTATTTTTATTATTTTTTTTATAATAATAATTATTTATTTATTTAATTATTGGCTCGATAAAATTACAGTGCTCTCTATACACTGTAATTTTCTTATTACAGTGTACAGTAGATGACGAAAAAATACAGTAAATCTACTATATATGGTAACGCTGAGTGAAGGCAACGTTTTTGACTATATATATTGTATGTTCCTTGTAGCTTTCCGTACGGTGTGCATGAAAGAGAAAGATAGTGTCCCTTTCCTTTTCATACACACAGTACGAAAAGTCGACATACGAGTCATAATGTCTATAACGATGCTATAACGGCATCTTCACTGTGTTGAGGAAAGTGTTAGAAATAATCCCTTTGGAAATCCTCTTTAAATTAAATTAAACAATCTAGAGGTATTTGCTTGTGGTTTGGATTAGTAAAGTCTACGGTCACACATTATTTTTGTTGAGACGGCCATCCAAATCGGGAGTGCTATTTTTGAAATGACGCCGTTCGTAAACAAGCGATTTTTCCATACAAAAATCGTTCGAAGACGAGTGTCACATTTTCGAAAATAGTGCCCCAGTTTATTTGCATGCATACTATAAAGCAGCCTGCCCTGGCTTCGCACGGGTGGATATACTAATTTAACAAAAAAATTTACACTCTTGCCAGACTTTCCATGCTTACAACATCTGAACAAATCTGTTTTAAACGAAACAAACAATCAAAATCATCGATTAAAGAGTTATCGACGACCAACTTAATAAAAGAACTCGGAAAAGTAAAATTTCATACTAACTGAATTGAAAATTAGTTAACAGTTGTTAGTTAAGACGGTACTGCACGAATTTACGTGTTTTTAAATCACTAGTACTATGCGCTGAATTAATTAAATAAAGTATTTGTATAATTTAGATCAATCCTTGAACAAGATCGCCCCCTTGTTGGAATTTATAGATACATGAAATTAAAAAATTATATATATACGATATGATATCTAAAAGCATTTTTCTTCGAAATCTTTGTAATTTTTACGTCTAAAACAATAATTCTCACATGACAATATTTATATGTACGTCTCGGAGGTCGCCCCCTTTCTTATTTTTTGTATAAAGATATAAATATTAAAAAATATTAAACTTGTCATCTTTTTTCCTAATCGCCGAATGTTTCTGCGCAGCTTAATGGCTTGTGCAGTAGCGACGTTTTTCTTTCGCTCGGCACCCGCTTAAGTAAAACAACTACAAAATATATATTTACGAACCACATAAAGATGAAATATTGTTAAAAACTTCTTTTATTATCCAATACCTATTCTTAGGCACAATACAGTTGACTGGTCGACTGCAAAGTGCTGCTGTCGGCACTGTTTAGCAGCAGCATTCTTGCAGTCATTAGTGGGATACATCCGTCGACATGACGAATTCTGCTGTCAAATATCACAAAACTGCGCTCTCAAAAATAACGTTTTCATACACGGCGACCACACGGTTGGAGTCACGAGTTCATGAAACTGTTCTGTAGATACAACTAAACGATTTTGATACTTTTTCTATTCTTTAATTATTTGTTATTGTATACTAGCTGTTGCCCGCGGCTCCGCCCGCGTTAGTGTCGTCATTAGGCGTTTGCCTGTTGACCACGACCCCCGCGTGGGTTCAATTCCCACCGGAAGCATACTTTGTTTAGTTTTTTCCATTTTGGTTAGGAAATTGCAGGCTTGAATCACCTGATTGTCTGATAATAAAGATGATTCCGTGCTTGGGAAGGCACGTTAAGCCGGTGGTCCCGGCGGCCATCTGTTATCGTTAAAGGAACCACGTCAGAGGCCGAGAGGCGGTTTCGAAGAACTCTGACACCAGGGTGTGCATGGTCGATTGACCGTGACACCTACTCGAAATGATGAGTGACGTCATTAATTTGTAATCGAGAACTTACATACCTATTTATTTTCATACTTCGTAGTCAGAAATGAGAAAATGGCCACGGCAATGGCAATTTCCGTACAAACTTTACCCCCCTCCCATTTTGCCATTTAAATGGGAAGTTTGTCCATTTCACAGGTCTTTTTTAGTTGTAATCAAGAACTAATATACCTATTACTTACCTACTTTCATACTTCTAAGTCCAGAAATGAGAAAATTCCATATTATTTTTACCTCTTTAATAGTTAAATTTCTAAAAATCCTTTCTTAGCGCTCATTAAAAGAACCCCTGTACCAAATTTCAAGTTTCTAGGCGCAGCAGTTTCAGTTGCATTGATATATAAGTCAGGTTTGCCGTTTGCCCGCGGCTACGCCGCCGCCGATAGTGTCCATCCCTCATGAATAGTAGAATTTCCCGGAATAAAAGGTACCCTATGTCCTTCTCCTATGTATCCGGGTCTCAAACTACCTCCATACCAAATTTCATTACTATTTATAATAATTTATTTATAATAATAATTTATAATAATGCTATATATTTGCAGGCAAACACATGCCACTCATTTATAATCAACCGATTTTGATGAAACAAACTTTAAATGTTTTGCTGGGTTAAAATAAAGCAATTGGTGAAAGTTTGAAGTAAATCGGTTCAGTTTTTCCGGAGATAATCGTGATCATACATACAGACAGACAGACAGACAGACAGACAGACAAAAAATTCGAAAAACAATTTTTTGCTTTCTGTTATTCTTTTTAAGTGTCCCTCTATCCATTTCAGTCAAAAAAATTAAATGTACAGACAAAATATTTTTACTGTTTTATTATATGTATATATAGATATAGATATTGCTTATTTTCCTAAAATATAAGCAGTTAATAATGACAAGTAATTCAATAATCCTATGTCTATGGATTACTTCGCGCAGGGTATAAGAGAAAAGTTGACAAAAACAGAAAGGGCGTCATCAGTCAAAGCTGAACAATTCTCGCGAAGAAATATTATTTCGGAAATGAAAGAATATCGTAATTTCCATAAAAACTTGCTAACTAAAATGATAATTTTCTACAAATTCGATTTTTTTCATTTCCAAAATGTTTGGAAATGAAAGAAACCGACTGAATGATTTTTTTAGGGAAGTTTTTAAATTTTGTTGGCTTATTAAGCTCTTTGAGTATTTGCCAACCTTTTCCTTACATGTGTGTGTAATTTTGGAATGACTTTTAGGGTTCAGTATCTCAAAAAGTAAAAACTGAACCCTTGCAGGTTCAGACGATTGTCTGTCTGTTGCCCTGTCATAGCCATTTGCTACGAAACTACTAAACCGATTAAGTTGAAATTTTATACGCATATGTAATTCTGTGACACAAAAATGAGGGTACAACGTAGATAAATATTTTATAAATATGGGGGTTACTAATTGGTGGTAAATTAGACATTAATAAAAGTTTTGTGAAATATATCGTAATCGTATACATGATTTGTTTTATAACTTCGTAAATGTCTATTGACGTTTTGTATAACAAATAAGTAAAAAAGGTACTGTAGTGTGTAGCGTGCCTCACTTACCTCTCACCTATATAAACATGTATGATTTGATCTAATAAGAGTAATAAACCGAACGTCGAACCATAACTACGTGTTTCATTTTGGTACGCCCGTTATATGGCGACTCTGCCAGTGTCGTGCCTCGTCGGCACTGGTTGCACGCGGTGCTAGCAAAATTAATAATATAAAATAAACATTATTTCCGTGAAAGTTAAAAGTGTGTAAAAAACTGAACTGAACTATTGTTTTGTGTTATGAAGAAAGTTTTCTAGAATTATTTTGATACAGCGATGTACTAAAAATACCAAGAAGGAATTGTCGGCTCATCATCAAAGGCTCACTCACAATATATAAAACGGTGCAATATGAGTGAAGAAAATGGATATATTTTAAATGGAACTAAGATTGAAATGGATGAAAAGATATTGGTGACATGAGTTGATGCTGCCGGGAGCCATGAGAGGAGATAAAGGATTTGGTTGCAGCAGGGAGTTGTTGGTGTCGTATGTGGCGATGGAGAAAGAAGATTGCGTTATGTGAAGTGATTAACACGTCCCTAATTGGTAGATACCTAAACTGCGTGAGAAGTGACTCGTTTAATGTAGGAAGTGATTTCGCATTTTTTTTTCTTTTATGTAATGTCTGTATGTTATTTTGGTGAAAATTTTGGCAAAGTGTGACTTGTAGTTAGTCTACACGTATTAGGAAGAAAGATGTTGAAATAATAAAGTAAGTGACAGTACGTACTGCGGACACTTGTAGTGAATTATATAAGTAACATATAAATAAATTAAATAAAAAACTTAAGTCTTAATTTTTGGAACATTTTGTGCGTTTCCGACATAAAATAACGATATGTTTTATTATGGATAATATAATTAAAATATTATTATTTAAGGTTTAACCAGTATTACTTTTATATGTATGATTGATTTAGCTATATTTTTGTGAAGTGCGTACCTATATTATTTATTGGTTTTAATTATCTTAAGTATGCAATAATATGTATAAGTAATATAATCTAATTATTCAAGTTAATTTTATTTACGTAAAATGTAATACTTAGTGAGTTTGCTTGTTGATTAAGATTATGTGTTAAGCAAAATATGAACTTATTATAAGTACATATAGTATGATGACAATCTATTTTTAATCATTACTTGCAGTGGACAATCGAATTTATAAGGAAAGGCATGCGGCGTCTGTTATTACGTTTCAAATTTCAAGACGACCTGATGCCGTATTGCTTCATCTTAAGTAGAGATTAGGTATGATTTATTTTAAAGTTATGAAATGGTTTAATGTCTATGTTCAAAATGTACTTGGTTTATTTTTACTAACATGGCTATGATTAATTCACCGGACGTGACAAGTATAATGTATTCTCGAACAATAAAGGTAGTAATGGTTTAAAGGATAGGATGTTTATATGGTTTTGAATTTTGATAAAAATGGAATACTTTACTAGTTAGTAGGATATTATTGTTTTTTTTTTTTAAAGTTGGATTGTTTATTGTTGATTATCAATGATTGAAATATGTTTGTAGAAGTATAGAGAATAATGAAGCTATTAAGATTTTCAGTCGGCAAGGAGCCTGATCAGTTAATTGTTGGCGGAATAGATTAAGGCTGAATTATTTTGTTTTGGATGAGTTTATTTACTTCAGTTGATACTCGTTTCCAGTATGTTGCACGCCCTGCAGACGTTGCAGTGCTGGACGACTAGATATTTAATTTGAGCGTAGACAAATAAATAAGACACACCAGGATACAAGAGCAGGCATGCAATCCTTGTTTTCCAATCATGTCGCGGTCGAGTTACCATTCATGAGGATGCTTGGACACAATGGAGTGAAGATATTTTGGAGGAATGGCTGTAAGAATGTGTTAAAAGATCTGCCTGTTTATTTTTTTAATTATAATGAACATAAGACATATGCATATGCAAAATAAGTACATGTATCTTGTATCCTGCTATTTTGTAACGAAGTATTTGCAAAGGCAAAGTTTTATATGTATTTTTATGTGTACCTTAGTAAAAGACAAATGTAATGAAAGTACGTGAATGAATATAAGTACGTATTATAAAAAAGGCCTAAGAAAAGTACATGTAAATGTAAAATGAATATTAATAAGTATGAGAACAGTGGTACCACACACACATACCCACACGCAAATGTGTGATGAATTATGTCAAATGTCTAGGCTAGACTTTCTACTACAATGTGATCGATTTTATTCTCCCAAATGTAAAGCAACTCATATGTTTAATGTATGTTTAAAATATATAATTATGTATGCTATTATAATATTCTTTTTATATACTTCAATTTTTAATGTTATAAGGCTTAATCATTTTAATTATTCAATGGGTTTAAATGTAATGGGTAAAAAAAAGAAAACGTTCTAATAAAAAAAAGGAATTGTGTTGTTTTAAATTCGCATTTTATGTAAGTCATTGTGAACACGTGTATTGTATCAATCTAAATTTTAATAGGATAACAATGTAAAAAAAAATACTATATAGGTAATATATATTTTTTTACAACAAGGGGGGAGGTGTAGTGTGTAGCGTGCCTCACTTACCTCTCACCTATATAAACATGTATTATTTGATCTAATAAGAGTAATAAACCGAACGTCGAACCATAACTACGTGTTTCATTTTGGTACGCCCCTTATAGTAATAAGGAAAAACCGGCCAAGTGCCGGGCCTCGCGCAATGTAGAATTCCGTAGTTGCGAATGCCAGCTTTGAGTTCACGGTTTAACGACTAAAAACGTTTAAAAACGAGACTACATAGGATGGTGGTAACTGAAGAAAAAGTTACAAAATCCTACATCACATGGAAAATTAGAATAATTGTTATCTAATTGAAAACCACCGCGAGTAAAGGCAAGCGCTGGTAACAAGATTTCCTAGGTATATTACTTTGACTCCCGAACGCAGGTAGGCACCAACGTATCTTTTCGCCAAGCGCCGCACGCCGTCGATGGTAAACACATTGCTATAGGAACAAATATTATTGAAGCTGCTATGACTTTGTATGTTCTTAACTTTACGTTGTTCGTAAATTTATGTTCAGTAGTTGGTTTACGTAACTAACAACTGTCTTAATCTTAATTAATTTTCAATCAAATTTTTATGAAATTTTACTTTTCCGAGAAAATTTTTAAGTTGGCGGACTATAATTCTCTTTAATTTGTAAACTCTACTTAGCTCTGATAGTTTTCCTTTAAACTTTGGTATATATACTACTGCCGTAAGTTTTCAGATAGAGCGGGAGGGGGGAGGAGGACACTGGACTCTTAACAAAATTTTGCACTAAAACCAAATATTTCAGAAACAGATATGACAAAAATTTTGTTGAGCTTTTTTATTTGTTTTTCAAATAGACAGCGAAAAAAGGAAGGTATATTCCGGATATTTTAAATATTGCGTAATTATTAAAATAAAAATGTATTCAAAAAAATATTAATTTGCCGGAAGTGACGTACCCATAAGGCTGTATATACAGTGATGCTTGAACTTCACATATCCGGTTTACATTTAAACAAATGTTAATGTCAATTTCAATGCCATCGCCAAAATGTGCCAAACAAAAAAATACGAGTTTACGACTATTTACATTCAATAATAATTATCAGATAGTCCGTGCTTACCTTCAAATTCAAGCAAGTATTATCCAAACCAATGATCCAACCAAACAAACAACAAAACAAAATAATACCAGTACCGACCAAACCGACAGGACGGAGTACCTGCCACTGTCATCTAGCTGTCAAACAAAGTGACATGCTTGCCAGTTTTTTTTTGTAAGAGCTGTCGCGAGCAAAGGCATACGCTTAAGTGTGGTTAATCTGTGACGTCACGAAAGGTTTTGTATATATTTTTTTGTCTCCCTAAATATCGATTTAAAAAATTTTAAACTATTTTTCTCGAACTATATAAGGGCAAATCTAGAAACGGATTTTTTTATTTCAGCAACATACTTTTTTTTATATGGTCAATTATGTGCACAAGCTCACAATATTTTTTCAAGACCTATTCAACAACACCCTACATGTTGAGTTAGCCTAGAAAATAAAATAGACTCCCACTTTAGTTCTATAGGAGATACCGTATAAAAATATTTTTCAAGATTTTATTTTACCTCTTTTTTCGGTTAATTAATATACATATCCATACCAAATTACAACCGCGGACGGACAGACGGACAGACATGGCGAAACTATAAGGGTTCCTTGTTTACTAAGAAACCCTAAAAGGTACCAAATTAATTCAATAAAACAAATATGATATTTTTACATACATGATAGTTCTTATAGAAAGTAGGCGCTTTTTTGGCAGACCTAATAATAAAATGATTTACAGTTTTTACTCAATTAATAAAGAAATTAGAATACAATGTGCCTTAATGGCATTGATTTGGCTTTTCGAGAGACGATTATTTTATGAAGCATGCACTCATGGTAAAAACTCATTCCGGTTTTCCAAAAAAGATCGTCTCTTCGAACCAAAACTAGTTAGTCGTAGTACACGGTTTGCACTCGATTGTTTGGCCGGGAAAAAAATCGGCAAAGGAGTGCTATTTTTGAAATGACGCCGTTCGTAAACGAGCGATGTTTCCATATATAAATCGCTCGAAGACAAGTGTCACACTTTCAAAAATAGTACCTCGGGTCCACCGTCAATAAGATCTCGCACAGTACCATCACAGAACTGAGTTCGAGCGGTCAAGGCATCGTGATATATAGAAATTAAGTAAAGTAAGTATATATTATTATATCTTTTATTTAAGTATATATTTTAAGTAATAATATTATTGTTATAAGGAGAAATATGCAGTTAGTTCTTATAAATTTTGTAGCTTTACGGCTTTGAGTAATTTTTTTTACTAAATATCCCATACATATTTTAAAATTTCAAAGGCGCTATGAACCTAATCACTATTAAAGAGATATAGTTATATTTTTTTCATTTCAATTCGTATACACAATTGTTCAATTCTGAGCACGAAAAATTGCCCCTCGCGCATTTTGTTATAGTAGCTTGCTTCGGAATTTTTGCTTTATTTAAATTTATAAAAGAATATAACTATGCTCCATGGTTAAATAAGTCAAAAGTTTCGAAATGTAATAGGCCTCTTAACGGAAGCATATTACATAGCAGAATACACCTGTTGTATAGTATGCATTTTTGGTGTAAATATATGTAGGGCAGCAAGCAAGGTTGACATAATTTGTGTGATGTTCTCTTTAAATAATAAATAAGGGGGTTAAACACCCCTTTTTTTTAAGATCAGTGTATAGAGCGCTCTTATTTAAAAATTTTTGTTATCAGTTTTTATTTATGACATTGACATATGATTGCTACTGGCAATACTGATAGATTCGAATTTTGAAATACGTTAACGTTTGTACTGCTTTGTCGTGCTAACAAAAAAACAAGTTTTCTTTGTGATTGTCTAGAAATATTGGAAAGGCGATACTTTAACACGAATTTGGAAAAGTAACTATCGGTGTCGTTTAACGAAAAGTTTAGAAATTTGTGCGTTTCAGTGGTAATCTACAGAAACAGTTTGCACACATTTGGTACAATGTCTCGAGGAGACATTTATTATTCCGATAAATATTACGATGAAGAACATGAATACAGGTTCGTAAACTTAATAGAATATAATTGTATTTTATTTTATACCTTGGCAAGCGTAAACGAAGACATAAGTTTTCTAGGTATAAATAAGTATAACCTACTCTTTTCATCTTTGACTTCGTTTGTGGAGAAGGGACCAAGTCGAAGCTCTAAAAGCTCTAAAACCCTTTGATAACAAGTAATATCAATACTATATACCTTAAATTTTATAGTTTGCTCGTGTCAGAAGCATAAACAATTTCTTTGTTTATGTTTACAGGCATGTGGTGCTGCCCAAAGAAATGGTGAAGGTAGTTCCCAAGAACCACTTGATGTCCGAGCAGGAGTGGCGCAGCATCGGCGTGCAACAGAGCCAAGGATGGGTGCACTACATGACACATCAACCTGGTGGGTTGTTATTCTGTCTGATAATATCTCATGTTTGTAGAACAGCTTGAAACTTTGTAAACATTCCACTTTTGATATTGATTGGCAGATTATGTATTTTTCACTAAGGTATTCATATAATTCATCATTATGTTGATGTCTTCTTCTGGTCCTTGTCCCACTTTATATGGCGTCCATAGGCTAGGGTAACCGCTTTCTGGTCATCAATTAGGTGGGCTGTATGCCTATTCGCCTACTAAGTGGTTTAAAAAAAATGATTTATTACTGTTTTAAAAAATATGGTATTGTTGAGTTAGTAACCCTGATTGTCTGATAATAAAGATGATTCCGTGCTTCGGAAGGCACGTTAAGCCGGTGGTCCCGGCTGCCATTTGGTAGTCGTTAAAGGAACCACGTCAGAGGCCGAGAGGCGGTTCCGAAGAACTCTGACACCAGGGTGTGCATGGTCGATTGACCGTGACACCTACACGAAATGATGAGTAACCCACAATACAAGTGTAAACTTGTTACAATTGTATACAACAACAACGAGTGTAAAGTTATACAAGTTTCAGTGCAGCTAGCGTAATCTTTGTGATTTGCCTCTTATTTATTAAGTTTTACCAAATCTATACATATAATAAAACAGTAAAAATATTTTGTCTGTACATTTAGAATTTTTGACTGAAATGGATAGAGGGACACGTAAAAAGAATAATAGAAAGCAAAAAAATTTTTTTTGAATTTCTTGTCTGTCTGTCTGTCTGTCTGTCTGTCTGTCTGTCTGTATGTATGATCACGATTATCTCCGAAAATACTGAACCGATTTACTTCAAACTTTCACCAATTGGTTTGTTTTAACCCAGCAAAACATTTAAAGTTTGTTTCATCAAAATCGGTTCATTAAAAAAAAAGTTATCGTCATTTGTATGAACTTAAGGCATTAGTTTGCATACACGGTGAATTTTTTATCGTTTCGGACCCTTAAAGGGGTGACTCAGACCAACAAAATGAACAACTTTTCCTATGGGAACAATGGTTCCTCAAAATAAAATTCGACATTCCCATACAACCTGGCCGGGCGGCGGGAATTTTTTGTATGGAAATGATAAAATTTTTTTTGAGTTTCCGGCATTGGTCCCATAGAAAAAGTTGTTCATATTGATGACCTGAGTCACCCCTTTAAGGGTCCAAACTGTTCCTGAGGGATGGACACTAACGGCGGCGGCGTAGCCGCGGGCAAACGGCAAACCAACCTAAACTGCTGCGCCTAGAAACTTGAAATTTGGTACAGGGGTTCTTTTAAAGATGTGAGTGAGCGCTAAGAAAGTATTTTTAAGAAATTTAACTTCTTAAGGGGTAAAATTTATATGGAATTTTCTCATTTCTGGACTAAGAAGTATGAAAGTAGGTATATAAGTTCTAGATTAAAATTAAAAAAGATGTGTGTAGGTAGATGAAATTTGCTAAATTCCCCCTTTAAGGGGTAAAATGAGGGTGGATGGGTGGTATAAACTTTGTATGGAAATTTTCTCATTTCTGGACTTAGACGTATAAAAATAAGTATATAAGTTCTAGGTTACAATTAAAAATATCTGTGTAGGTAAAATGGACGATATTTTTCCCTGTAGGGTTAAAATAGCGGGGTAAAGATTGTATAGGAATTTACTCATTTCTAGACTTAGAATAATGAAAATAGGTAAATAAATTCACGATTACAATTGAAAAAGATCTGTGTAGGTTAACTGGAAAAAAACCCCCAGAAGGGGGATAAAGATTGTTTGGAAATTTTCTCATTTCTGGACCATGAAGTATGAAAATAAATAGGTATGTAAGTTCTCGATTACAATTAAAAAAGATATATGTGGGTGAAATGGACTGAATTCACTCCTAAAGGGGTAAAATGGGAGGGTAAAGGTTTTATGGAAATTTTCTCATTTCTGGACTGGTATAAATAATATCCATACTTCTATACTAATACTAATATTATAAATGCGAAAGTAATTCTATCTGTCGTTTTTTTACGCAAAATTTGGTATGGAGGTGTGAGGCCCGGGGAAGGACATAGGGTATGTTTGATTCCGGGAAATTCTACTGTTCCCGAGGGATCGACACTAACGCGGGCGGAGCCGCGGGCAACAGCTAGTACATTAATAAATTGATGTATTTGATTTATGATTATCAAAGTTTTTGGGATATCACATCATTTATTTCACATAAGTGTGGTACAATGAAGATATAACAAAATAATTTAGACACACACCTGTTTCTACATTTTCTTTTCTATAATATAATGTCAATCAATGAAGTAGCCAATATCAATACAATACTATACAATACAAAAATTCTTTATTGCACCATATTAAGAATACAAATGTGTAATTTTAATAAAATTGTGTACAATTAGGCGACCTTATCACTATAAGCAATCTCTTCCAGGCTACCTATTGACAGTTGGAGAAAATGTCAGGAATTCTTTAGCAGGCGCAGACAATATACATAATTCAAAAAATAAAAAAGTATTATCATACTAGTCCTATATGTGTACTATATATACTATATATTTATATATATATATAATCCTATATATTCAACATACATGTACATATATATCCAATATACCTAAACCTACATAAACAAAAATATCAGTGTTATTGCCAATAGTTTTTTCACATGTTTTAAAGTAAAACATTTAATTACAGAACCACACATCTTACTGTTCAGGAGGAAGAAGACTACTCCACCAGAAAAGAAGTAAAACAGGCACGTGAGACTGAATGTAATGCAAATGTACAGTGAGGCGAGATGTTTCCCGTCAGTTTGCAGTTTTATTGAATCTGAAGCAAGGTGTGCTATTGAGATGTAAAATATGCTATAAGACGCCAGGGTAAAGACATGTTTGTATGTGGATGAAATGTATGAACCATTCACCATTTATACAGGCTGACTGGTGAATTACGTGTCACACATAACATAAAAAATATAACGTACAAAATACTTTTTAATTACAAAGAAAAAGTAATCAATTTAGTCCGCATAGTCTCAGAATGTTTGGAAACTGCATGCACAGATTAGTGTGTCCACATTTTTTGTTTTTATTCGGTTAATTTAGTCAACATTTAAGCCCATTTTTATATATATTTGGAATGAGAATCTAGTACTGAGTGCCACTATTCAATATGTAACATGTTTTACGAGTCACCTGTAAGAATCAATTGCACAGACAGCAATCTAAATATTTTTAGATATTCTTTTGCTACATTATAAACAAAATCCAAAATAATTATACTATAATGACTAAATAGATAAATCTTGAAGCTCTCTGTGAATAACGATGTGGTTTCTGTAGGTTCAGTACAAAATAATCCTAACTAATATTATAAATGCGAAAGTGAGTTTGTTTGTTACGCTTTTACGCCCTATCTACTGAACCAATCATTATGAAATTTTGCACACATGTTGGTAATGATACGGAGAAGGAGATAAAGTACCTTTCGTTCTGGTAAAAGTACTGCTCCCCAAGGAATCGACATAAACGCGAGCGGAGCCGTGTGCGAAAGCTAGTACATAATAAATTGTTAGATTTAAAACTTGCAAGCTGTTAGGATGTGTTACATCTTTCTTTGAATTAGTTTTAATTTAGATTTCGATTTCGCCCATGACAAAATATCATTTTACTTTAGAGAAATCTCAAGTTTTAACAATTATTACCTTATATTTCTAATTAATAACAAATAATTTCATTAATATTTAATTTATCGTCTTAATATGGATTTAAATATTTGGCACAAATTGGATCACAGAATGTTTTTAAATGTTTAATTTTTTATTGAACATATAAAAACTTCTTGAGTATTGTGCCTGCTGTCAAATGCCTACATTTTGTTGTGGGCGTCAGATTTTCATTCCGTAGAATAAGTTTCTTTGCATATAATTTAGTCATTATCATTAAGTTTTCATACACATTTTTTGACGACTTCAAAAAAGGAGGAGTATTGATTTGGTATTATTTTTAAAAAATGTTTTAACAGAACTCTGCAATTTATAAATCGATTTTAAAAATTCTTTTTTTGTTTGAAAGGCTGCGCTTCAGAGTTGGTCCTATTTAAATTTCATAATTGGTTCAGTAGTTTGAAGTCGGTTTTTTTATATAAAATATTATGTGATGTCATGTTAGTTGTTCGAATTTTAATTGACAATAATTATGATGGTTTGGGTCTATTTTAGAGCAGCTGTAACTTTTTAATTAGGTTTACCACCTCAGTTACATAAAAATCAAAGTCAAGAGCCTGGCATGAAACTATTCTACTTTAAAATTTTAAACTATGTATTTATTTCTTCCAAACTATGTTTTTATGCAAAGTGATTTTTTATTTCGTAAACTGAATATTTTTGTCCATTAAAAAGCCAGCAGTATTTGTTTTTAATTGCAATTGGTTTAATTACATTACATTAGAAGATCTAATACTCATGACCTCAATTTATATACATAATCATTGTGATAGAAACATAATTATACACATGTTAATAATAATCACTGAAGTGTCTTATTACCAGTGCCTTATCATGATCACCCATTTTAGACCCATACTTATTAGTTCAGTAAGACAGAGAGGAGCACTGCGGAGAGGATTTTAAAGGCACTTGAAAATCAACTTTTAAATTATTTCAATAAAGTGCGCGCCCTTCCCGCGTATCTTTGAGGACGCGCGTATGCACTTTATTTTAACAATGTTAAAGTTGATTTTCGAATACTTAATAAAATCCTCTCTGCTGCGCTCCTCCTGAACTGACCCTAAGACTAACTGGATAAAAATGAATCCGTAACACGCTGGAAGTGTCAGTTTTACTAATTTTGACAAGATTGCCACTAAGCTATATTAAGTTTTGATAAATGTGTCTTTCATTCTTAATAATTGACTAATGTTTTGCATTTGTATATAGTTCAAATATTATTAATTAGCATCAATTTGGTGTTGTAAGAATCAGAATCAAATAAAATATTTGGTGCTATGTTATTGTGTGTTTTATCTATTAAGTCATATTCAAATTGCATCTTCTCGTCATCATTATCTTAGCCTTTCTACCGCCTAATGCTTAGGGGTCAGTCAAATATTAGGTATGTATGCAGGGAAAGGGGGTGGGGGGTCTAGGCAAGGCTTATTGTTGATGACATGTCCCCCCCTGGTGAGAAGAAGTTTTCGTGGTCATAGCTTCGCACAATACCCCTGAGCATACATATAGGCCTCTTTGATATGGGTTGATGATATAGCAAACGTAGCGAAAATAGGCACAGGTATTATAAATCAATAATTATACAGAACTAAACTACCTACATTTGGTATGGATTTTGCCTGTCATTGCGTTGGAGATCACACGTGTTGAGTTAAAATTGCGTTTTATATCAATAGTTCTTGTGTTTCCTAGACTTTGTTTGTGTTGTTTTGGTGGTGGCGTTAAAGTAAGTGATACTTATTAACATAGTTGCGTAAGCAGTAGCTTTTTGTGTCCATTTAAGCGAATTGTTAAACCCGCCGAAAGATCCGGCTCTATACGACTTTCGTGAACCACGTATAAACCAGGATCGGACTCGTACTGGAAATCTCCATCTTCTTCAAAGCCCGGCCTTATATACACAGACTGAATAGAATCCGATGGGGGAGATTGGGATGTCTTTTTTGCTTCTATTGGGATATCTGAGTCAGCTGAACGCTTTGTAGCCCGCATCACTTTAGTTTTAGGTTGGATGGATGTATGGCTTACATCCATTGAAATATCCGGCGGAGGATTGCCACCCCCATCCGGGGGCTCCTCGTCCATCCTTTAATTCGCGCAGCAAGTACATAAAAGTAGGGTAGGCGGAATAATTGCGGGCGGTATCGAAGCTATCAGCCGTAGCAAAGTTTCAATCACTTTTAAAACAGCTAATGAGGCTAACAACTTTACCAAAAATTCAGCTTTCCTCAATGAAAATAAATTGAATGCCATCATCCCCAAATGTTTGGTGTCTCGCATGGGAGTTGTCCGGAACATCCCTACGAATTGGACTCTGGATGAGCTAGTCCATGGAATAAAAAGCTTACAAGGTACAGGACTAGTCATTAAAGCAAGGAGACTAAACATCAAAGAGATAAATGATACAGGTGTTATTTGGGTGACATCTACCACTGTTGTTCTCACATTTTTAGGTCAGTCTCTCCCTACTAAAGTCTATTGCTACAGCACATCTCTAGAGGTAGATAGATATATATCAATTAGGTACCAATTATTCAATGCCGCAACTGCATTAACTTTGGTCATGTCGAAAATCATTGCATTCAAGCCGATGAAAACACGTATTTATGTTCCTTACACAGTCCCCTTTACCAACTAGAAACAGATCAGATCACATGTGTGAAAAACTCGAATACCAATAACTGCAAAACCAATGCTCTTTCTTGTAGCAGTTCTTGGCTCCAAACACGTACTTCTTTTCTTGTTGTGGTGTTTGCCCAATTCGGGTCATATGCGGAAACCAGATTACCTACGGTAGAAACATTAAACTAGGCAGGTGTTCTAACACTTCGAGAAAGCTGTATCATCAAGGGCGATTCTATGACCATAATTCCACATTGACAACAAACCAGTCAGCTTACCATTGAACCAGACATTATTTCGCCGGCAATTCTACCGGTCAACCATATAATTAATGTATCTCTCCCGAATGCTATTCCTGACTTTGAACCAAACCAGCTTAGGGAATATCGGATCCCGGTATTTCCAATCAAATTTTCTACCATGACGTTCATCATTACGTCATCAGCTACTTAATGGCAGGCATAGGCTGCATTGTTTTGACTGTGTGTGTGGGTGTGTCGGCGCGTGCGCAAACGGCGCGCGTAGCGACGAGCTGCCGGCGGCCCTGACGCCGCCGCTGCAGGCTCTTCCAGCGTCCAGTGTGTGAGTGTTGTGAGTGGTCCTAGTGATCAGACTTCGTTCCCTAGTGTTAGCGATAAAAATTCCCCTAGTGTTAGTGAAAAGGAGGCTAAATTCAGTGCGCGAGTAGATAGGGCTACTTCACCCAAATTTCGTTATCAGTTCAGTGAATCGGTTAACCAATCTGACTCTAGAGATTAATTTAGGAACAAATATTATTGAAGCTGCTATGACTTTGTATGTTCTTAACTTTACGTGGTTCGTAAATTTATGTTCAGTACCTAGTTGGTTTACATAACTAACAACTGTCTTAATCTTAATTAATTTTCATTTATATTTTTATGAAATTTTTCTTTTCCGAGAAAATTTTTAAATTGGCCGACTATAATTCTCTTTAATTTGTAAACTCTACTTAGCATTGATAGTTTTCCTTTAAACTTTGGTATATATACTACTGGCGTAAATTTTCAGTTAGAGGGGGAGGGGGGAGGAGGATTGTAAAACATGTATATGTTTGCGGTCAACGAGTGTCGACAATTAGTTTTCGAGTTTTGTGCTTGAGATCGAGTAAGTCATGCTCACTAAAATGTTCAAACTGGTGGCGGCGTTGTGTGTCGGGTCGTCGAGATCCCTCTAATATGGTTGAGCTCAGCGATGGCTGATCCATGCGTCAACTCGTGAACGGGTGCTGCCAGGGGGGACAGGTCTGCTCGGCCTCTTTGAGACTTTTATCATATCTGTTGTTGTTGCACGCTCGATCGCTAACATAACATGTTCCACAAAAATATGTAAATTAAAATTGTATTTAACATGACATCAGAAAAAAAAGAAAAGAAAAATATTAAATATCATACAAAGCCCTTCAGGCAAGTAGGCGACCAATACTGTTGAAGAGTTTCTTTCGGCGTCTTCTTCTCTGCAGTGGTCGGTTCCGAAACGCTAGTAGTTTGTAGCTTTTTAAACAATAATTAATAATTTGAATATAATATAATGAGTATTATTTAAAATGTGAATTGACGTGAAAAAGTGCCTGAAAAGGCCTATTTTCTGAATAAATCTTTGAATCTTTGGACACTGGACTCTTAACAAAATTTTGAACTATGAAACCAAATATTTCAGAAACATATGACAAAAATTTTGATGACCTTTTTAATTTGTTTTTCAAACAGACAGCGAAAAAAGGGACGACCCGTATATTTTGGATTTTTTAAATATTGCGTAATTATTAAAATATTAATTTGCCAGAAGTGACGTACCCATAAGGCTGTATGTACAGTGATGCTTGAACTTCACATATCCGGTTTACATTTAAACAAATGTTAATGTCAATGTCAATGCCATCGCCAAAATGTGCCAAACAAAAAAATACGACTTTACGACTATTTACATTCAATAATAATTATCAGATAGTCCGTGCTTACCTTCAAATTCAAGCAAGTATTATCCAAGGACGTTATGGTATTATCCAAACCAATGATCCAACCAAACAAACAACAAAACAAAATAATACCAGTACCGACCAAACCGACAGGACCGAGTACCTGCCACTGTCATCTAGCTGTCAAACAAAGTGACATGCTTGCCAGTTTTTTTTGTAAGAGCTGTCGCGAGCAAAGGCATACGCTTAAGTGTGGTTAATCTGTGACGTCACGAAAGGTTTTGTATATTTTATTTTTTTTCTCTCTAAATAAGATTTAAAAATTTTAAACTATTTTTCTCGAACTATACATATAAGGGCAAATCTAGAAACTGTTTTTTTTTTGTTTCAGCAACATACTTTTTTGTCATATGGTCAATTATGTTCACAAGCTCACAATATTTTTTCAAGACCTATTCAACAACACCCTACATGTTGGGTTAGCCTAGAAAATAAAATAGACTCCCACTTTAGTTCTATAGGAGATACCGTATAAAAATATTTTTCAAGATTTTATTTATACCTCTTTTTTCGGCATAATTAATATACATATCCATACCAAATTACAACTTTCTAGTACTTAAAGTCTCTGAGTAAAACCGCGGACGGACAGACGGACAGACATGGCGAAACTATAAGTGTTCCTTGTTTACTAAGAAACCCTAAAAGGTACCAAATTAATTTAATAATACAAATATGATATTTTTACATACATGATAGTTCTTATAGAAAGTAGGCGCTTTTTTGGCAGACCTAATAATAAACTGATTTTCAGTTTTTACTTAATTTAAATAAAAATTAGAATACAATGTGCCTTAATGGCATTGATCTGGCTTTTCGAGAGTCGATTATTTCATGTAGCATGCCTCAGAAGAATAATATATGCTTTAGTTATTGTTCTGAGTAGCATGCACTCATGGTAAAAAAAGCGTCAACTTTGGTCTTTGGTATCATTTCGGTTTCGCACTACACGGTTTGCATTGCACTCGATTGTTTGGCCGGGAAAAAATCGGCACAGGAGTGCTATTTCTGAAATGATGCCGTTCGTAAACTAGCGATTTTTCATACATAAATCGCTCGAAGACAAGTGTCACACTTTCAAAAATAGTACCTCTGGTCCGCCATTAACAAGATCTCGCACAGTACCATTACAGTACTGAGTTCGAGCTCGAGCGGTCGAGACATCGTGATATATAGTAATTTGGTAATTGAAATTCAAACGTTTATTTAAAGTGAAATATTTCATTATTATTATTTTAATGATCATTATTGATTTAATTTTGAACTAACGTTTATTTTAGTATATATTTTAGGTAATAATATTATTGTTATAAGGAGAAATATGCAGTTAATTCTTATAAGTTTTGTAGTTTTAAGGCTTCGAGTGGTTTTTTTTCTTTCTAAATATCCCATAAATATTTTAAAATTTCAAAGGCGCTATGAACTTAATCACTTTTAAAGAGATATAGTTATATTTTTTCATTTCAATTCGTATACACAGTTGTTCAATTCTGAGCACGAAAAATTGCCCCGCGAGCATTTTGTAATAAGCTTGCTTCGGAATTTTTGCTTTATTTAAATTTATTCAAGAAAATAACTATGCTCCATTGTTAAATAAGTGAAAATTACATAGCAGAATACGCCTGTTGTATAGTGTAGAATATTATCAGTAATACACAAATATGTATGTTTCGGATTTAACCTTTATTTACTTTTTACTGCTGAATACAAACTTAATGAATCGCCTTGCTCTCAGAAGAATAATATACATAGAAGCCGCATAAAAATAGAAACTGAAAACAGATAGTTGACACTGTATTTTTCTTATGAGCTTTCGCTTATGACAGAATGAGACAAAAACTTCAGTCAGTTTCTATTATTTTCATGGTTGTCCCGACTTGAAATGTCAATGGACTCCATTGGACTCCAATTAAATCCGACTAAATTCAAAATAACTTATTACAGTTCAACGTCTGTAATATTAGCATCTTGCCGATTTGATCGGGTTATATATCGACAAAAACATTGCGGCGGAATTGTGATGTCTGCAAATTAAATATAGGATTGTGCTAAAATTCTCACGGAAAAAAGTATTAACCGGTGTTGGGTTGGTGCGTTATCAAATGACCATTATACTAAACAATGTCTTGTGCAATGGAGCGATGTAAATCCCATTCAGGACGAACAGAAATAAATTCTGTAAAACATAATTTTCTTCGGTAAGTTTTTCAGTTAAAAGTGCATAATTAAAACCCAAAATACCTCAAAATACAACAATAATATTGTCAATTATATAACGTATTGTATAAATGACAACTTTTATAGGTATTTTGCTTAAAATTATCGTTTTTTCCTTATTTCAAATTAGGTTAGTTTTTTTGCTAGTGATGTGGTAAAATCACGTATCTACGAGTATATCGATATTTTTTATGACGGTCTTGCTATCAGGGATATTTTTGTTAGTGTTGAGCCATGCAATAGTAATGTAACAAATTGAACCATCATGGTAATTAAACAACCAGCAAAGTGTGAGTCGGACTCGCGCACGAAGGGTTCCGTACCATCCTTACATATAATATTATAAATGTGAAAGTGAGTTTGTTTGTTACGCTTCCACGCCGTAACTTCTGAACCGATCATCATGAAATTTTGCATCATCATCATCACCATTGCACGATCTCTGGAGTACGGAAAAGAACATAGACATAAATTACATCTCAGAATAAGGTACTGTTATCGGGGATAGACATTAACGCGAGCGGAGCCGTGGGCGTAAGCTATAAAAACGCCCGAAATTTTTGTTTGTAATATTTCAACTGTCTCACTATCACGGTTCATGAGATACAGCCTGGTGACAGACAGATGGATATCGGAGTCATATTAGTAGGGTCCTGTTTTTATCCTTTGGGTACGGAACCCTAAAAAGAATCGATTTTTACTAATATGAAGAAAATTATTGTTGAAATTTTATTGCAGCTCCCTGAAGTAAAAGGATAAAAAGGTGTGGATCCGAGGAACTTTCAAGCGACATATTGGACATAAAATGTCATACATACTCGAATTTGTTCAAAATATTTTACTGCCGTGCCGATACATTAATTTCGAATATAAAATTAAATGGAAGCGATTGAAACACGATGCTTTACCTACATTTATATTTGCCGAATTATAAATCAATGGTAATAAGAAAGTTTACGGAAACGGTTTTATTATTTATATTTAAAATTATGAAAAACATTTTATTTTGGACAGTAATGAAAGTGGGTAAAGTAATCTCTTGTTTTTCTTCACCTCTTGTTTTTCTATTACCAACACTGTGAATTTTTCACAAATAACACACTGGCACTTTTTTACCCTAGTGTAAAAGTTTTATAAAATAAAAAATATCACTTCGAATTATGTGTTTCTCTTTACCTACCTGATTATGTTTCCTTTACTGACTGTTCCTCAAAGCTAGCTGGGAAAAGCTTTAGATGGTTTTGGAATATGCTGAATGGCCCATTGATCAAGTGAAAAATATATCTGACCTTATATTACCTTTTGATACATGAGCGCCCCATTGCAATTTAGAGTCTATTGTGATTCCTAAGAAGGTGGTATCATTTACAAAGTCTATTTTACCTTCAACTAGTATGTCAACGTTGGACTGCCTCACATTGGGGACTGTAAATCGAATGCATTGGGTTTTTTGCGCATTCATAGGTAAGGTAGGTAAGTAGGCACTGTTTGAATTTCGAAATAATCGAAAATATGATTGACATCATATTAGGTATTCTGCCGTTCGACCAATACTGGGTAAGGCCTAATGACCAGCAGTAGACAGTAGACGCGCGGTGGGTAATGTATGGATTTTTTTTTTACCTATTTATCAGATGAAGCCAAGCGGCGCCATGCGATTAGGAGTTATTTAGGTGTATCTTGACGTAACTTTTAAATTAAAAGCCTCTTTAGCGGCTTTGTGCACTTTTTGGGATGGGTAAAATAGAAAACTCGCGTCAGGACACGTGAATTGATCGAAAATTCGTAAGAAGGACACGGACCTGAGTATGCCGCAAAGGCGAGTTTTCACTTCTGCCGGCACTCCTGGAGTGCAACTAGTTGTTTTTTTTTTTATGAATCGTACTCATTTAACGAATCGATACAATCAGAGTAGAGTACATTTATGACTTTCTTAGGACGAAACATTTAGTCGATAAATATATTTCATCGATATAGTACAACCCTGATCACATCAGTACCCCAGGACAACCTGCACATTTACGCAAATGGCATTGTATATGCATCTCTTTCTGATGCTTTAACAATGCCATAAGTAAAAACAGTGTAGAATATTGTATTTTGTTGTTATTTTAACACGGTTTCTATGCTTTAGTTATTGTTCTGAGGCCTTGCTCCAATGTAGCGGTAAAACTAATTGACATTTGTGACACTGACAGTTGTCAGGTTCGTTCCATAATAGGTAACTCTACACTCTTCCTCTTTTTTCAAATTAAACAATTTATATTTTTACAGACAAAAGAATCATCATATAACATTTTAATGGATACAACAATTTGCTGAAGGTAATAAGACCTTTATAGGTATGGGATTCTTCATGAATTATTACAATTATAACAAATGTATTTACTTAATTATGAACCTAATAACAATACAAATAAGTAACATTTATGTTGTTACTGTATGAGGTTTTAACCTCATATGTAAATAAATAAAATAAATGTAAACTAAAATATATAATTTCAGTGGTCATATAATGACATGAAAATATTCTAACTATTTCTAACAGTTATTCTATTGAATTATTATTAATTAGAATCAGAACTCATACAATCTATGATTAACCCTAATACAAAATCTTTATATTTTGCTGGGGCTCTCACTTCTCTTTTTGACCTTACAGGTTGATCACTTTGACCAAGCTGTACAGGCATGTCTAAGTCAGGTGGTGTCATATTCATGTTTGGAGCCTTGGTCGAAGCCAGTTCCCTTGTGTCATTCTGAGTAATTTCTCCTTCTTTATATTCATATGTCCCTTCTTTGTCTTGTCTAGAGTCTTCTACACTGAATCTATTTAAGTCTCTGTCTTTAATGCGCTGAAAGTATGATGAGTTCCGTCTTATTATCTTTCCATCTGCTGACTCTGCCACTACAGAGTTGCCCTTTTTCCACACAACTGTATGTTCTACTGGTGAAAAGGGTGTAGTCAACTTATTTGCCTTTGCTTGTCTAACCAGTACTTTATCTCCAAGAGTAATGTCTGACTCTGCAGCATGTCTTCTCTTGTCAGCATATTCCTTGGTCAGTTGTTTTTCGTACCTGTCTCTATCTCTTATTTCTTCATCGTCCAATTGATTCATATGTTTCAACTCTGGTAATTTTGTTTTAATTGTTCTTCCTCTAAATAGTTCTCCAGGTGGTACACCTGTGACAGTATGTGGTGTTGTACGGTATGCAGAGAGGTAAACTAATAGTTCATCTCTCCAATTCAACTTCATAGCCTGAGCTATTCTCAGTCTCCGCAGTATACTCCTGTTCTGTCGTTCTACTTCTCCATTAGCTTGAGGCCAAAGAGGTGTAGTGTGCCTCAAGTTAATTCCAAAGGTTTGCAAAAACTTTTTGAATCTATCATCTCGAAAGGCTGGTCCATTATCACACACAAGTGTTTCCATGACACCTTCTCGGGCAATGATTGGCTTTAAAATATTTATGGTGTTTTCAGCTGAAGGTCCTTTTGTGATTTCCACCTCATAGTATCTGCTATAATAATCAATGACTAAGAGCAGATAGTGTCCAGATGGAAGCGGTCCAAGATAGTCAATTGCCACTAACTCCCATACTCGAGATGGTAATTGTGTGGAAGTTATCGGCTCTGGTGTAGTTTTTCTAACTAGTCTACATCCTTCACATGTCTCTGTCCAGTATTCTATATCCTTATCCATTGACAGCCACCAAACACCACGACGTAACTTTGCCTTCATGCTCGATGCAGATAAATGGCCTTCATGTGCAATGTTACGATTTTAGCATTTTTAGCAACCAGCTTTTTAGGAATGATTATTCTATTTCCTCGCAACAGCATTTCGTCAACTTCGCAGAGCTCTGATTTAATTACTTCAAATCTTTTCAACTCCTTAGGCCAATTATCTGTTCGTAATGCTTCCTTTAAATTTATGCACTGCTCATCCTTTAAGGATTCTTCTTTTAACTCTTTGATACTAACTGCACTAGCTACAGCTTCCGTGATGGTTGCTAGGAGATGGCTGTCTTCAATATCTTCTTTATCTGTAGTCTTTACACTTAAATCTAGCAGTCTTGACAGAGGGTCGGCAATATTATTTTTGCCTGGTTTGTATATAACCTTGAAGTTGAATGGTTGTAGGCGCAGTACCCATCGTTGTATTCTTGCGCTTGGTGCAAAAGACTTCTTATTAGAGTAGATGGTTTCAAGAGGCTTGTGATCAGAAATGATGTTAAATTCCTTGCCAAGAAGGTACATATATAAGTTTTCACAGGACCACACAATAGCCAATGCTTCTTTTTCAGTTTGTGAGTACCGCCTCTCAGTGTCAGTGAGTGCTCTGCTAGCATATTTTATAATAATAGGTTGCTGTTTGTTGTTGAGAATCTGTTTCTGTACTAGAACAGCAGCTACACCAACCGGACTAGCATCTGTAATCAAGTAAGTTTCTGCATCTTTATTATAAAATCCTAATGCTGGTGTTTCGGTTATGATTCTCTTTAGTTGCTGAAATGCCTCTTGCTGTTCATGGTTCCAAACAAAGTCTGAGTCCTTTTTAGTTAACTTTCTTAGCGGTTCTGTTACAGTGCTAAAATTAGGTATAAATCTTGCTGAAAAGTTAACAAGGCCCAAAAAGCTTCTGATTTCTTCTTTATTCTGTGGAGCTCTAAATTCCTGCACTACGTCTTTACTGGTACGTGTAGGCTTGATGCCCTCTGCTGATAAATGATGGCCTAAAAAGGTCATTTCCGTTACACCAAACACACACTTCATCTCATTTAATGTAATTCCATTTTCTTGTAGTCTATCTAGTACTTCCTTTAATCTCTTGTCATGTTCTTCTCTAGTTCTCCCACCAATCCTGATATCATCTTGCGAATTTGCTACTCCTTCTATACCTTGAAGCAATTGTGCAATAATTCTTTGAAATATTTCAGGGGCACATCGGATACCAAAAAATAGTCTTTTATATCTAAAAAGTCCTAGGCTACAATTGAAGACAGTAATCATCCTAGACTCCTCATCAAGTTCCACTTGGTGAAATCCCCATTTAATATCAACGGCAGAGAAGTATTTACATCCATTTAAGTCAGCTAAAAGTTCTTCAAATGTACCCACATTTACCACCACATTTACCCACGCGTACCGCTACCCAGCGGTACGCGTTCCCTCAGGACAGCTTCATTGGCACGTCTCATGTCGATGACAAGCCTATAACATCCAGCCTCCTTTTTCCTGACTATATGTGATGGAGACACACAAGGAGTAGGACCAGAAACAGGTTCTATTATGTCACTATCAAGCAATTCGGATATTAAGTTTTTTTCAATATCTCTCATGTTGAAAGGGAGACGTCGAGCAGGTTGAGCCACCAACGGTACCTTAGGGTCTATATGAATTTTTAATTGGAAATTCTTTAATTTTCCTACCCCGGTGAACAACTTTGGATACAATTTTAATATATTAGTTTTGTCAAAATCACTAACATGCATAATACAGTGTGGACCAAGTCTCAGCAAGTTAAGCTTTTCTGATGTGTCCTTACTCAGCAAACAAGGCCCTTTGCCATCATAAACTAATATTTTAACGTCATAGGCTGTCAGTTTAGTCTGGGGGCAAAATATTTTGACATAGAAGATTCCTAGGTTTGGTAACTCCTTACCACCATAAGTACAGTATTTTTCATAACATTTACTAAGCTTAATGTCTTTAAATAAAGTTTTATACTTGTTTTTATCAATTATATTCACCGAGGCACCCGAGTCTATAATAAAATCACACTTCACATTGCCTAGAATTAATTCACACACATTACTTTTCTGTTCATCAATTTTAAAAACTGAATGCACATCATTTTCTTCATCGCCTAGACAAGACCTTCCCTCACCGTCACTTTCCTCACTGCTTGAATCCTCCTCAACTACATATCTAACAACTTTCTTCTTACTTCTTATATTTTCAGGTTTCTTTGGAATGTTACGTGTCTTACACACCTTCCCATAGTGTCCTTTGATGCCGCATTTTGTACATTTTTCATTTAAAGCTGGACAGCTACTACTGCGGGCATAGTGGCCAGTTCTGCCACATCTAAAACATTTTGTTGCTAGGTGGTTCACCTCAGTGACAGCTTCTGGAGAATTAATTGGTTCAAATTTTAACCTATTCTCCAAATCATATATTCTTCCTTTTTCTAAGGCCATTTTTAAGGTTAGATTTTGACCTTTTTTGATTAATTTTCTTTTCAGGTCTAGGTTTTTGCATTTTTCTATTAATTGGTCCCTTATTACCTCAGATTCACTGCCAAAATCACAGTATTTTGCTTGTGCTCGCAGACGGACGACAAACTGGTCTAACGTTTCGCCTTCCTTCATAGTGATATTGCGAAACTTTTGACGCTCATAAACCGAATTCTTCTCAGGCAAGAAGTAGTTCTTAAGCCTGTTAATGCACTTTTCGTACTCATTGGCGCCGTCAGCTGCCTCATCTTTTATTCCCTCGTATATTTCTTGCACATCCGGCCCCGCCTGATGTAACAGTCTTGATATTTTCTGTTTATCATTAAGGCCAATTTGACCTTCTATGTAATATTGGAAATTCCTCAACCAAATCTTCCAGTTTTCCGCTAGTGTACTTGGCTCACAAAACGGGTCGAAGCGTGGTCCCGCTGCGCCAAGGCCGTATTCTCCTTTTTCCATGTTTGCATTTGCACTCGTAGTTCGATATCTCGTCGCCAAAATGTAGAATATTATCAGTAATACACAAATATGTATGTTTCGGATTTAACCTTTATTTACTTTTTACTGCTGAATACAAACTTAATGAATCGCCTTGCTCCAATGTAGCGGTAAAACTAATTGACATTTGTGACACTGACAGTTGTCAGGTTCGTTCCATAATAGGTAACTCTACATATAGCTCAGAAGAATAATATACATAGAAGCCGCATAAAAATAGAAACTGAAAACAGATAGTTGACACTGTATTTTTCTTATGAGCTTTCGCTTATGACAGAATGAGACAAAAACTTCAGTCAGTTTCTATTATTTTCATGGTTGTCCCGACTTGAAATGTCAATGGACTCCATTGGACTCCATTAAATCCGACTAAATTCAAAATTACTTATTACAGTTCAACGTCTGTCACATTAGCATCTTGCCGATTTGATCGGGTTATATATCGACAAAAACATTGCGGCGGAATTGTGATGTCTGCAAATTAAATATAGGATTGTGCTAAAATTCTCACGGAAAAAAGTATTAACCGGTGTTGGGTTGGTGCGTTATCAAATGACCATTATACTAAACAATGTCTTGTGCAATGGAGCGATGTAAATCCCATTCAGGACGAACAGAAATAAATTCTGTAAAACATAATTTTCTTCGGTAAGTTTTTCAATTAAAAGTGCATAATTAAAACCCAAAATACCTCAAAATACAATAATAATATTGTCAATTATATAACGTATTGTATAAATGACAACGTTTATAGGTATTTTGCTTAAAATTATCGTTTTTTCCTTATTTCAAATTAGGTTAGTTTTTTCGCTAGTGATGTGGTAAAATCACGTATCTACGAGTATATCGATATTTTTTATGACGGTCTTGCTATCAGGGATATTTTTGTTAGTGTTGAGCCATGCAATAGTAATGTAACAAATTGAACCATCATGGTAATTAAACAACCAGCAAAGTGTAAATCGGACTCGCGCACGAAGGGTTCCGTACCATTCTTACATAAAATATTATAAATGTGAAAGTGAGTTTGTTTGTTACGCTTCCACGCCGTAACTTCTGAACCGATCATCATAAAATTTTGCATCATCATCATCACCATTGCACGATCTCTGGAGTACGGAAAAGAACATAGACATATCTTACATCTCAGAATAAGGTACTGTTATCGGGGATAGACATTAACGCGAGTGGAGCCGTGGGCGTAAGCTATACAAACGCCCGAAATTTTTGTTTGTAATATTTCAGCTGTCTCACTATCACGGTTCATGAGATACAGCCTGGTGACAGACAGATGGATATCGGAGTCATATTAGTACGGTCCTGTTTTTATCCTTTGGGTACGGAACCCTAAAAAGAATCGATTTTTACTAATATGAAGAAAATTATTGTTGACATTTTATTGCAGCTCCCTGAAGTAAAAGGATAAAAAGGTGTGGATCCGAGGAACTTTCAAGCGACATATTGGACATAAAATGTCATACATACTCGAATTTGTTCAAAATATTTTACTGCCGTGCCGATACATTAATTTCGAATATAAAATTAAATGGAAGCGATTGAAACACGATGCTTTACCTACATTTATATTTGCCGAATTATAAATCAATGGTAATAAGAAAGTTTACGGAAACGGTTTTATTATTTATATTTAAAATTATGAAGAACTTATTTTATTTTGGACAGTAATGAAAGTGGGTAAAGTAATCTCTTGTTTTTCTTCACCTCTTGTTTTTCTATTACCAACACTGTGAATTTTTCACAAATAACACACTGGCACTTTTTTACCCTAGTGTAAAAGTTTTATAAATAAAAAATATCACTTCGAATTATGTGTTTCTCTTTATCTACCTGATTATGTTTCCTTTACTGACTGTTCCTCAAAGCTAGCTGGGAAAAGCTTTAGATGGTTTTGGAATATGCTGAATGGCCCATTGATCAAGTGAAAAATATATCTGACCTTATATTACCTTTTGATACATGAGCGCCCCGTTGCGATTTAGAGTCTATTGTGATTCCTAAGAAGTTGGTATCATTTACAAAGTCTAGTATTTTACCTTCAACTAGTATGTCAACGTTGGACTGCCTCACATTGGGGACTGTAAATCGAATGCATTGGGTTTTTTGCGCATTCATAGGTAATAGGTAAGGTAGGTAAGTAGGCACTGTTTGAATTTCGAAATAATCGAAAATATGATTGATATCATATTAGGTATTCTGCCGTTCGACCAATACTGGGTAAGGCCTAATGACCAGCAGTAGACAGTAGACGCGCGGTGGGTAATGTATGTTTTTTTTTTTACCTATTTATCAGATGAAGCCAAGCGGTGCCATGCGATTAGGAGTTATATAGGAGTATCTTGACGTAACTTTTAAAGTAAAAGCCTCTTTAGCGGCTTTGTGCACTTTTTGGGATGGGTAAAACAGAAAACTCGCGTCAGGACACGTGAATTGATCGAAAATTCGTAAGAAGGACACGGACCTGAGTATGCCGCAAAGGCGAGTTTTCACTTCCGCCGGCACTCCTGGAGTGCAACTAGTTGTTTTTTTTTTTATGAATCGTACTCATTTAACGAATCGACACAATCAGAGTAGAGTACATTTATGACTTTCTTAGGACGAAACATTTAGTCGATAAATATATTTCATCGATATATTACAACCCTGATCACATCAGTACCCCAGGACAACCTGCACATTTACGCAAATGGCTTTGTATATGCGTCTCTTTCTGATGCTTTAACAATGCCATAAGTAAAAACAGTGTAGAATATTGTATTTTGTTGTTATTTTAACACGGTTTCTATGCTTTAGTTATTGTTCTGAGACATATAGTATGCATTTTTGGTTTAAATATATGTATGGCAGCAAGCAAGGTTACCATAATTTGTGTGATGTTCTCTTTAAATAATAAATAAGGGGGTTAAACCAGGATTATATTATCTCTATGGGTTAAACACCCCTTTTTTTAAGATCAGTGTTTAGAGCGCTCTTATTTAAAATTTTTCGTTATCAGTTTTTATTTATGACATTGACATATGATTGCTACTGGCAATACTGATAGATTCGAATTTTGAAATACGTTAACGTTTGTACTGCTTTGTCGTGCTAAGAAAAAAACAGGTTTTCTTTGTGATTTTCTAGAAATAGTGGAAAGGCGATACTTCAACACGAATTTGGAAAAGTAACTATCAGTGTCGTTTAACGAAAAGTTTAGAAATTTGTGCGTTTCAGGGGTATCCAACAGAAACAGTTTGCACACATTTGGTACAATGCCTCGAGGAGACATTTATTATTCCGATAAATATTACGATGAAGAACATGAATACAGGTTCGTAAACTTAATAGAATATAATTGTATTTTATTTTAAACCTTGGCAAGCGTAAACGAAGACATTTCTAGGTATAAATAAGTATAACCTACTCTTTTCATCTTTGACTTCGTTTGGAGAAGGAACCAAGTCGATAAAAGCTCTAAAACCCTTCGATTACAAGTAATATCAATACTATATACCTTAAATTTGTTTGCTTGTGTCAGAAGCATAAACAATTTCTTTGTTTATGTTTACAGGCATGTGGTGCTGCCCAAAGATATGGTTAAGGTGGTTCCCAAGAACCACTTGATGTCCGAGCAAGAGTGGCGCAGCATCGGCGTGCAACAGAGCCAAGGATGGGTGCACTACATGACACATCAACCTGGTGAGTTGTTATTCTGTCTGATAATATCTAATGTTTCTAGAACAGCTTGAAATTTGTAAGCATTCCACTGTTGATATTGATTGGCAGATTATGTATTTTTCACTAAGGTATTCATATAATTCATCATTATGTTGATGTCTTCTTCTGCTCCTCGTCCCACTTTATATGGCGTCCATAGGCTAGGGTAACTGCTTTCTGGTCATCAATCAGGTGGGCTGTATGCCTATTCGCCTACTAAGTGGTATAAAAAAAATGATTTAATACTGTTTTAAAAAATATGGTATTGTTGAGTTAGTAACCCACAATACAAGTGTAAACTTGTTACAATTGTATACAACAACAACAAGTGTAAAGTTATACAACTTTCAGTGTAGTTAGCTTAATCTTTGTGATTTGCCCCTTATTTATTAAGTTTTACCAAATACATTAATAAATTGATGTATTCGATTTATGATTATCAAAGTTTTTGGGACATCACATCATTTATTTCACATAAGTGTGGTACAATGAAGATATAACAAAATAATTTAGATCACACACTTGTTTCTACATTTTCTTTTCTATAATATAATGTCAATCAATGAAGAAGCCAATATCAGTGTTGTTGCCAATAGTTTTTTCACACGTTTTAAAGTAAAATATTTAATTACAGAACCACACGTCTTACTGTTCAGGAGGAAGAAGACTACTCCACCAGAAAAGAAGTAAAACAGGCACGTGAGACTGAATGTAATGCAAATGTACAGTGAGGCGAGATGTTTCCCGTCAGTTTGCAGTTTTATTGAATCTGAAGCAAGGTGTGCTATTGAGATGTAAAATATGCTATAAGACACCAGTGTAAAGCCATGTTTGTATGTGGATGAAATATATAAACCATTCACCATTTATACAGGCTGACTGGTGAATTGCGTGTCACACATAACGTAAAAAATATAACATACAAAATACTTTTTAATTACAAAGAAAAAAATAATCAACTTAGTCCGCATAGTCTCAGAATGTTTGGAAACTGCATGCACAGATTAGTGTGTCCACATTTTTTGTTCTTATTGGATAATTTAGTCAACATTTAGCCCCATTTTTATATATATTTGGAATTAGAATCTAGTACTGAGTGCCCCCATTCAATATGATTTACGAGTCACCTGTAAGAATCAATTGCACAGACAGCTATCTAAATATTTTTAGATACTGTTTTGCTACATTATAAACAAAATCCAAAATAATTATACTGTAATGACTAAAGAGATAAATCTTGAAGCTCTGTGAATAACAATATGGATTCTGTAGGTTCAGTACAAAAGTGAGTTTGTTTGTTATGCTTTTACGCCCTATCTACTGAACCGATCATTATAAAATTTTGCACACATGTTGGTAATGATACGGAGAAGGAGATAAATTGCCTTTCATTCTGGTAAAAGTACTGCTCCCCAACTGATCGACATAAACGCGAGCGGAGCCGTGTGCGAAAGCTATTTCATAATAAATTGTTAGATTTATTAAAACTTGCAAGCTGATAGGATGTGTTCATCTTGCTTCAAATTAGTTTTAATTTAGGTTAAGATTTCGCCCATGACAAAATATCATTTTAGTTTAGAGAAATCTCATGTTTTAATAATTATAACCTTATTTTTCTAATTAATTAATAACAAATAATTTCATTAATATTTAATTTATCATCTTAATATTGTCTCTGTTTTATAAAGTTTGGCACAAATTGGATCACAAAATGTTTTTATATGTTTAATTTTTTATTGAACATATAAAAACTTTTTGAGAAGTCTGTGCCTGCTGTCAAATGCCTACGTTTTGTTGTGGGCATCAGATCTTCATTCCGTAGAATAAGTTTCTTTGCATATAATTTAGTCATTATCATTAAGTTTTCATACACATTTTTTAACGACTTCAAAAAAGGAGGAGTATCAATTTGGTTGTATTTTTAAAAATGTTGTTACAGAACTCCGCAATTTATGAACTGATTTTAAAAGTTTAATTTTTGTTTGAAAGTGTACACTTCAGAGTCGCTCCCATTTAAATTACATAATTGGTTCAGTAGTTTGAAGTCGGTTTTTTTATATAAAAGATTATGTGATGTCATGTTAGTTGTTAGAATTTACATTGACAATAATTATGATGGTTTGGGTCTATTTTTGAGCAGCTGTAACTTTTTAATTAGTTTTACCACCTCAGTTACATAAAAATCAAAGTCAAGAGCCTGGCACGAAACTATTCTATCTTAAAATTTTAAATTATGTATTTAATTCTTCCTAAGTATGTTTTTATGCAAAATGATTTCTTATGAATATTTTTGTCCATTAAAAAGCCAGCAGTATTTGTTTTGAATTGCAATTAGTTTAATTATATTACACTAGAAGATCTAATACTCATGACCTCAATTTATACATAATCATTGTGATAGAAACAATTATACACATGTTAATAATAATCACTGAAGTGTCTTATTACCAGTGCCTTATCATGATCACCCATTTTAGACTCATATTTATTAGTTCAGTCAGACAGAGAGGAGCACTGCAGAGAGGATTTTAAAGGCACTTGAAAATCAACTTTTAAATGATTTCAATAAAGTGCGTGTGGAGCTTCCCGCGTATCTTTGAGTGAGGACGCGTGTATGCACTTTATTTTAACAATGTTAAAGTTGATTTTCGAATGCTTAATAAAATCCTCTCTGCACCGCTCCTCCTCGTCTGAACTGACCCTAAGACTAACTGGATAAAAATGAATCCGAAACACACTGGAAGTGTCAGTTTTACTAATTTTGACAAGATTGCCACTAAGCTACCCATATTAAGGTTTGATAAATGTGTCTTTCATTCTTAATAATTGACTAATGTTTTGCATTTGTATATAGTTCAAATATTATTAATTAGCATCAATTTGGTGTTGTAAGAATCAGAATCAAATAAAATATTTGGTGCTATGTTATTGTGTGTTTTATTTTTAATAAGTTATATTCAACTTGCTTTTTCTCATCATCATCATCTGAGCCTTTCTTCTGCCTACTGCTTAGAGGTCAGTCAAATATTAGGTATGTAAGCAGAAAGGGGGTGGGGGTCTAGGCAAGGCTTATTGTTGATGACATGTCCCCCCCTGGTGAGAAGTTTTCGTGGTCATAGCTTCATCGCACAATGTCCCTGAGCATACATATAGGCCTCTTAGCAAAAGTAGCGAAATAGGCACAGGTATTATAAATCAATAATTATACAGAACTGCATTTGGTATGACAGATAGTGATGGATGGACTCGAATCATAATTCATTAAACAAGTTTTATTTGGCTGAGGTTCTCTATTAGCATTTCATATTCCCAAGATATTATTTAATCATTAGTTTTAAATTTAAAAAAAAAATTTGAAGTCGTACATATTAAAGCTACAATTATAATCAAATCTCTTTTAAAATGAGTTAAGATTTTTATCTTAATATTAAACCTTGAAGGAAAGTTTTTAATAGATATATTTATGATAAATGAAATAACCCGAATATTCTGATTACGTATGTATTTGCCTGGGTATTTTCCCAGTAAATTCCCATCTCTTCACAGGCAGATGGGTGACATGTTAATGTTTCTGTCTTCTTCATTTGAAGAAGCCTGTAAGCTAAATTTTTATGCATGTAAAGTTGTTAAAGTGAATTTTATGAAAAATGCACAAAAAGATACTATGGACATGTCAATACTGTGAATGTTTTGATAGGTACTATGGTCATTGTTTGGATACAGAGGACATTTAGATATAGTAGACTTTATGCGACTTAGGTATTACTCACATGCATGTAAAATGATTTATGGCTGCTACTCTATTTGTTGGTAAGAGAGGCAAACTTTTTCATTGCTGGGGTTCATTTCATTAACACTTTCACAGACACTCCCACCTGTAGACGTAATTCTATTGTTATTTCTTTTGTGTCTAGTTCAGTGTCTTTAAATGAGTTGATAAGGATTTAAAATAAAAAGATTATATTAAAAAAGTACATATATTTTATTTTCTCTTTTTCTTAGCGCTCGGTGAGAGGGAAGGTAACTTTGCACTGGTCTCAGGTTGTGAAAATTCCATGGGTTCTATTTTGATGTCATCTGCCGTTACCGTGTCCAGGAGATCCAGTCCTAGTTGCTCTTGCTCCAGGCTATGCAGCATCTGGAAGCCAGGCTCTAGAGACGGAGTGAAGGCTCCATCCAGAGCAGCAGGAAAGTGTAATTCAGGGACTTCTTCCAATTTAAGCTGAGGAGCTATGTCTCCAATGGCCAGAGCTTCACATTGAGCTCTTAGATCCTCACACTTCCTCTTGATACTGGCATGATATTTGACTACTCTATTGTTGTAGAACTCGTGTAAATTTCCTACATTTAGATCAGCAAATACTTTGGATATAACATCAGGATAGCTGGACTTGAGACCACTGGCTTCTTTGTCAACAACTGTTCTCATTAATTTGCACATATTGGTCAAGTAGAAGTCGAGAGCGTCGGCCACGGCGTTAAGGGCTGTGTTGGTGCAGGTCGCGATGCCGACATGGCCTACGGCTATGGCAGCACATTGACGCAGCGCGCGTTTATGACTCTCTGGAGTAAATGGAAGAATAATAGGGCCTCTGCCAAGAGAAAAATCACAATACTGTTTACGTAGGAAATTAATAGGCGGAGTAGCTTCGTGTTCGAGATTTAGAACTGGTTCGGGAGGCAAATTGGGCAGGCTCATAGGGTCCAGTCTTGCACCTTCAAAAACGGCATTTTCTGTCTGTTCCAAAATGGCTGATAGTTGTCTCGAACACGCATGAAGCTGTATGGTGTGCGTGATTAAATTCGGCGTGGGCAACTCAATCGGCGACGATTTCACTGTGATTGGGATCTCCGGAATGTTTTGCATACCAAGTTCTATTATCGGGTTGAAGTTCACATTTTGAGGTGCGTTGTCATCGTTGCCACTGTCATCAAATTCACCCCACAGTTTTCTTGTAGACATCGCGTAGATTTATTTTTGCTTGGAGATTATTTAAATTATTCTCGTCCCAAATACAAATAACACAACAATTAAACAAATACACCACACAATGCTATGACACAATGACAATAACAGTCTCAGAGATGACAGTGACAACTGACAACACAGATTACGTTTTTTTTTATATTTGTTTTACGGCGTTTGGCTTCCTACACCTTTCAGCCATTCATATATTCCAACGTGTTATCAACGAAATGATGGTGTAATTCATTTAATTGATTCGGCGGAGCACCTAAAGAAAATTCCCACGAATCCACTGGTTTGATCATAGACGACGCAGTAAGGCGAGCGACCACCAGCCCGCTATGTAAATCTCACTAAAGCCGCACTATGATAATTTATTTTAGTTATTCCACACATTGTCCATAAACATGGGTATGTGTCATTCATTTCGTTGATTCGAAGGAGCCTCTGGCGACAATTCAATACGTGCATGGATCAGCCATCGACGCCATCGTTGAGCTCAACTGTATTGAGCTCAGCCATATTAGACTCAATGACCCGACACACAGCGCCCCGTCATCAATTTGAATAAGTATAGTGAGCATGACTTACTCTAACTCGAAAACCTTGTCACAAAAATATTAGTAATTGTCAACACTTGATCGCAAACATTTACATATCTTACTATTGGGAGTTGATTTGCCTAGTAGCAATGATTTTCAATAGTAGGTAATATATAAGTCAATGCCTTGTGGAGTTTGTAAAATATCATGAAATAATAATAAATAAAATAAAAAGTACCTAAGCCTTTTTAATAGAGGTGTATCGTACACGATGTCTAAGCTTCTAGCATTCTGATTCATCAAATAATCATTAACACCCTTCGATCATTAATACCAACTTCGATCATTAACACCAAGTTGGTATTAATAATCGAAGTTAACACCATAATAAGCTCTTTTCAATACTTTGGTTTTTTTTTTGTAACTCCGGAAAAGGAAAGGGCAAATATTGTCTGGAATAGTACTACCTACGACATCCACGGGAAGACTTATAGTGGTCCTATTCTACTCTGCCGGATTTCCTAAGTCGCCTTCTACGACATCCACGGGAGGACTTGGAGTGGTCCTATTCTACTCTGCCGGAAACCACACGGCTATATAACTTTGAGTCAAGACAAGAGTTATTCCTAGAAATTTTGATGATTCAACATATTCTACCACTTTGTTATTAACAACTATTTTAGTGACCTGTCTCACATTTGGTTACAAAAATTAATGCATTTCGTTTTCTCGGCATTGAGAATGAGATTAATTGCTGTAAAAATTGTTAGTTGTTTAATCTATATCTGAGCAATAGTTTGGGACTACTACTCACTCATGCTGATGATACCACATTATTTTCTACAACCATTGACCACATGGAGCCTTGATTTCGGCCATAAGATAAACCATAGTAAGACAAGGTAATGATTGTCGACCGTGCCAGCAGTAAGTCTCAAAAATATCGGGTTGTGATGTCGTGCAGTCATACGTCTACCTCGAGTCGCTGATTACAAACAGCGGTGGGTGTGCGGATAAAAATCAAACGGCACAAGGCTATTTCCAAATCATTTATGGATAAGCTGAAGAAAATATGGAGAAATAGAAAAAAGCCATAATCACTAAAGCCACAAAAATTCGATTGGTATTCCCCATATTCCGTTATGCTTGTGGGCCGTCGACACTTCGGGAAAGTGAGAGGAAGGGGATATACGCTTTTGAGATGTGGTGCTGGAGGAGAATGCTCGGAGTATCATGGACTGAATTCAGGACCAACGAATCCATTCTTCGGGAACTCGGCATCAAGCAGCGTTTGTCCTCCATCGTCCAGGCTCGGATACTGAACTTTTTCGGATACGTCACTCGCCGGGGAAATGCTTCTGTGGAGCGCCTAGTGGTTCAGGGGAGGGTTAATGGCACTAGGCCACCCGGTAGATCACCGATGCGTGGAACAGACCTAATTAAGACTGCACTTGACGGTAATCTTCACGAGTGCACTAGAAAGGCAGCTCTTCGCGAGGAGTGGCGTCGGACTGTGATGTGCGCCACCAACCCTAAATGATGACCACGACCACTCTGTAAAGAGTGCAACGACTAAGAAGAAGAGGAGACACTACTCACTCGGATTAATGGGGAAAATGCAAGTAGCAGCTCGGGTAGGTACCCGATGCCATACTTGCAACCATCAGTGAAGCAGTTGAGGATACCCCTAACTGTCATCTTTCTTATACTACATTATCTTATTAAATCGTATAATGTATTGTTTAGTACTAAATAAAAAAAAATACTTACCAACCACCTGCCACATATTCAGACACAAGTACATATTCATAGAAATAGTGATGATTTAAACACTATTTGGAAATGATGCAGTTGAATGTTTCACCATGCCATACCGGCATTTTGAAGATCCTATTTTCTTGAGTGCCCCTGACCTTAAACGTTAAGCGCACCAAATGTCACACTTCAGGAAACTGAAACGAATTTTTACAATAATTAGTGAGATCCGATGGAATAGCAGAGGATGTAGATAATTATCAGCCAGCATGGTTAAGGTCATTATAATTTGCGCTAATTTTTTTAATAGTCGCTGCTTTCCGGTAAATATAGCATTTAGCGCGAGGACTGTTAAACAATATGGATATAATTGCTGAATTCCACACACGACAATTAAAGTTAATTATGCAGGTTGCGATATTTTTGCGTCCAGTACCTATTAGGGTGTTTTCCCAAGAAGACAATTCGGACTCTTACTTTCTACGCTTTATACATATTTAATTTTTTACACATAGGTTTGATTGTAAATCGTAAGTAGTTTAACATTAGAGATAAAATAATTCAGTCTACTGTCTATGCTTGCCATTTGTCTGTTTGTTGAAAAAAAGGATTTATAGGCAAACAAAGAAGCACAATTAAGGTTCGGGCCTACAAGCATCAGGCTGGCCAGGATTATTTCCGTTAGAGGCGCGGAGCTCATCTATAATGTATCCTTTTTTCACGGACGGACAAAAAAACGGACGCGTGTAGTCTGCATCGGCTCCATACTACTCCATAAGTTAAGGCCACGCCCCTCGTATGGAAAAAATCCTGACGCACCCTGACACTTGTAGTCCGAGCATTAAATACGGCTATCTTATATGGCTTTGGGAAGTTACTAGGTAACAACCGCCGTACCCTAATTTTGCTTAAAAACAATATCCGGTTTCCAATTGAAAAGTGAATACAAACTTTTTATACAAAATCTACTTAAACTTTAAACTCAAGGTATAAAACCTTGAGTTTAAAGTTTAAGTAGATTTTGATGATATGAAAAAATCAAGGTTGAAATAAAATAAGTATTTCTGCATGTTGAAATAAAGTTATAGTAAAAACATCCAATTAGCATTTAATCTATAGCTTGTAGCCTCGTAGGCAGGATGTCTCAATGCGTCGTAGCAAGCTTAGCTTCGTAGCGCTACCAACGCTACCATTTTGTCGTCTGTGGCGCTACAAAGCGCGTAGGCCGTAAGACGGGAGAAAACGCTTACTAATACAGGTGATGATGCTTTTTTTTTTGTTGTACCCATTAAGATCTACATGAAAAGACACATACATGTAATGTGTCTTTTCATGTAGATCTTTATGGGTTATTATTACATTCATTTTCAATGGTTTTGAGCATACGACGACGCTCTACGAAGTTCATTTTCATCCGCTTATTAAGTTGTAGATTTGTAGACATAGTCTTAGCCCGTCAAGCTTTGTATTATCTGAGTATTACGGGCGTATGGCAATGGGCAGGCATTTCGTAAATGCTTGGGGTAGATATTTATTTTCATTTGAACTTTTTTGTAGCAACTATAAAAAATCAGCTTTATTTCTAGTTTGTAGGTAAAAAGGCGTGTCGTAGGTTTGTAGAGGAACTCCGTGACCCATTGGGCCCAGAGTTGCTTAGCGTTTCTGCATGCTAACCAACTCCGGGCGTTACCTCTTGGTGACCACATAATTTTTCATATAAAAAAACCAATTTGAACAAACTACTTACTGAACCGATTTTGATAAAAATTAAATGGGACCAATTTGAAAGCACACCCTTTCAGACAAAAAAGTTTTTAACATCGGTTCATAATGCCGGATTATGAGTATCAAACATTAAAAAAAATACAACCGAATCGATAACCACCTCTTTTTTTTGAAGTCGGTTAAAAATGCATAAATATACCGAGCTCCGGATACGCAAAGCTTAGCCTGCTTCCATCATAAGATGGCAGTCGTTACTAAAATTAAGGAATAAAATATAAAAAAAAAAAACAAAAAAAAAAGAGCGTGGTCAAGAGTCTATTTATACCAAAATATCGACTCATGAGATGGGTTGGAAGCTAACGTATAGTATGTAAGTATACATGCATTTAAATAAAACACCGACATTCCGCTCGAAGGGGTTACTCGGCCCGTCAAAATGAACATTTAGTTGTGGTAGAGTCACCTATCGGGATAAACTCATGTTTGCTAGTAGCATGAATGGGCCGGCTCGTCCGGGGAATTATCACACTCTCACAGAAACTTAAAGTTTGAATAGAAGCTTTACCGCTTCTATGCTTCGTTCGGTACATGAGAGAGTCAGAGGCCCATCTCCCCCCCCCCCCCTCCATTTCCTCGCCCCCATGTCCTTACCCAACTCCTTGAAAGGCCGGCAATGCTCCTGTCATACCCGGGTGTTGCAGTTGTCCATGGGCAGCGGTAATCGCTTGCTCGTTTGCCGTTCTATTTCCTAAAAAACATTTTTTTTTATTAGACCAATAACAAGGAGCGCGTACCATTGGTACGCGTGCCATTCTTGACAACATCAAGCCAGCAACTTCTTGGGCTTTCCCCTTTAGCCTAGCGGCGGCGTAATATCCAGACATTTGTTCCCTAATGCTATTTGCCAGTTTTTACAGCACCGGATCGTAATTGTAGGTTCTCCACTTTGTCTGTTATGACATGAAGACAAAATGCAATGGACATGGAATTTTAGATAAGGTTAAATACCTGACTGAAAACAGAAGTATTTTTGATATGGGTACGTTATTGGAGAATTGCCAAGTAGGCGAAACAAACGATACAATCTTATGTGATAGAGATTAAAAATATAGTGAATTCAAGGCTAGTGTAGAGTAGACAAAGCATTTGATAAAATAACTGCTTGATACACTAAACTTTGCAGTTCATACCTACTTTTATTACCAAAAATTATCATTCGTCAATGAAGTGAATAAAAGAAGTTCTCATGAAAATTAAGATTCCCAGTTAATTTTATGGAATACAAGTAATAACAACCTACTAAGTTGTGTACTTAGAGACCATTAGATCTAGTACTAATTACAAGGTAGCTTTTAGCGTGATATCTTGATCGGCTATAAAAGTATGAAAACAAACAAACGCCTTCGCGCATACACAGAGACGTGCACACTTTTTTCGGAAGGTAGACAAAAACATACTTAGTCAATAACTTACCTAATAAATTACGACTCATCCTTACTAATATTATAAATGCGAAAGTGAGTTTCTTTGTTTGTTACGCTTTCACGCCGTAACTACTGAACCGATCATCATGAAATTTTGCATACAAATTCTCTGGAGTACGGAGAAGGACATAGGCCTTATACCTTTTATCCCGGGACAAAGTACTATTCCCGAGGGATCGAAATTGACGCGGGCGGAGCCGCGGGCGAAAGCTAGTACCTAAATAAATATTAAATTTTTTATATTCAATAACAAGTTATTTATGGAGCATTTTGCTTGTGATTTTTTTAGGGGCACCCATCTAATATTTTTTTGTTAGAGAAAACAAATGCATATATGTTTGTTTAGTGAGTTCAGGGTAGACAGAGTCTAACTGTCTGTATGGACTGCACGTCACTGCGCATACATCTGTACCGCTCGCGTACTACGAGCGTAGGGCGACTGGGCGGCTTTCATTCAGGACATGACGACGGATGTCGCGTCGCAGATCAATCGGCCCATCCCCCCTCCTCAGGCCTCTCAGCCGCAGGACCAAAGGAAGTCCAGACAGTGTGGCTTTCCAACAGTCAGGTCCCGAAAGGCGAGCGCGACGCACGTGCCCCGCGCTCCCCTAAAATATCGAGAGCACGATTTTTAGTTATGCAGTTTTTATCACTCAAAAACTAATAAGTGTACCTTGGTGAAGATTGATACTGGTTTTTTGTGAAATCGGTAAGTTAATATATATATTTCTTCTGTAAATAACAATGTTCTGCGCAATTTTGCAACTATTTTTTCGTACTTGAAATTAAGCGAGATGAGGATTTAATTTTAATGGAAGATGAATCTAATAACTGGGATTTGAATTTGATGGCCCTTAACACCATCTAAATGGGTGCTTGGACTGTCGTTAACAGCGACAGATTAGCAAATCTCCGCGGGAAAGAATAGTATGGAAGCGGCGTCAGCGTTTTTCTTTAGAATATTTTTTTATTTATTTGTTTAATCGGATCGAATAGTATCGAATGTTTCGATTAATAATATGTATTTAACTTTGTCAAACACCTTTCACTTATTCTCGTACACGTAAGTTTTTAGTTATAACCATTGGCTTTTGCAATTTTATAAATGACTACCAACTGCGTATTGAGTTGTCATCAATAACAAACATTTCGAAAGCTTGTTAGGTATAAGTATTTTGCGTTTAGCATTCGGCAATAAAATAGAGACTATTATCCTCGGCTGGCAGTATTAATTGACAAATTGAGTTTCCAATTTCTTACATAAACATTTTCATAAGGTTTACATCAACATGCCCTTTGTAAGAGACATCGACATTTTGGGAAACACGCACAGATGTCTCAATTCAATGATGATTTGATTGTTTACATTGTGCGGTGCGCCAAACTAGATGACTGTTAGTAGAAAGCGTAGATCGGGTATTTGGGTATTATGTTTGATTGTTTTTCGTGTGTGTGAGTGGCCAACCCTGGGTATTATGTGACTTACTCATAATAAATTAAGAAATAAAATATGATGAATAATCTTCATGCGGGCGGGACTTGAACCGGCGACCTAGGTCTATGCACGACCTATGCTCTGTCATCTGAGCTACCGCACGATTCAATCTCGGCGCCGAAATTTTCCACTATATCCTATTTCCCCTTATACGTATTAAGGCTTGTGTGTATGTGACTTGTTTATACTTCTGTCAAATATTAACATTGTAGCTCTTACTTCATAACGGGTACTTTGTTACTTGCTCTAGCGTTAGAACTCTTCCTTCATTATAAAATTGTGAAAATTTTCTTTAAATTGAGAAATTTCTGTTAGGTTGCGCAAACTTGAAGAAATACGCACAGCAAATTGTAATACGCAAAGTCGATCACGATCTGTTCGTGATCGATATGTATTCTCAGGGCTTCAACAGAAAATAATTAAGTAAGAAATCATGGGCATGACTAGTATAGAGAAAATTTTATATCCTTGTCCCTAAACAGTAAAGATTATACGGTAACCAAGGGTCACAATGAGTACCTACATTTAATTGATCACAGAAGAATATGGTAACGTTTTTAATTTGACGACTCTGCGGAGTGATGAGGCCCCACTCGCATCGGCATCGATCCCAGGGTGAGCAAACTTTATTTCATTTTCAAAGGTTGTCCTTAGCTCTGGAACTATCCGAGGAGGGTTGACGTCAGGCAGGCTGGCCGTAAAAACGTTGCCAAATCAAATCACAGCATGAATGTTGGCATAATAGCGGACCCTGGGCTTACCGTGCCACAGCTGAAGACGCAAACAAAAAATAACTCAGATGTAGAGGAGGTAGGAACTTCGGGTCTATAGGTACATTGATTATTATATTGACTATTAGACTTTCATCTTTTTTATTACTTTGAAGGTCTATCAACTATCAAAAGGTGAATAAAATTAGATTTTTGGGCAAACTGTTTTTGTGAGCCACTACGGAGTATTTGATTAGCACTAAATAATTCGGTAACCAAGCTATGAGCGTTGATAAGTTCACATTGGGTATATGAAAAAAATTCAGGTCAATTGGACACCACACAAACTTTGCCCCCCTTTTTCACTCCCTTAGGGGTAAATTTCGGAAAAACTTTCTTATCGGATGCCTACGTCATACAAATAACACACTCTCCAAGTTTCAGGCCTCTTCGATCAGCGGTTAAGAGGAAATAGAAGGGCCGTATTAATTTTTAGGGCTCTGTAGCCAAATGGCAAAAAACCGAACCCTTATGGATTCGTTATGTCTGTCTGTATGTCACTGCCACTATTTTCCGGAACTATAAGAACTATACTGTTGAAACTTGGTAAGTAGATGTAGGTATTCTGTCAACCCGAGTAAGAATTTAACACAAAAATAGTAAAAAAAATATTTTTTTGGGGTATACTTAGAACTGAAACTCAAAAATGTTTTTTTCGTCTAATCCATACGTATCTATCTATGGATGGGTCTTCAAAAATGATATTGAGATTTCTAATATCATTTTTCATAGTAGTGTCGATCAAAACTGTTCACAGTAGTGTCAAAAGTTAGCGAATAGGCCGGCTTGCTTAGAATTTAGGTTTCCATGTCACGATTACTAGGTACTCTCTACTATGGCGAGCTCCGTGGCACGGTAGTTAATACGCCAGCATGCGACACGAGGGGTCACGGGTTCGATCCCCGGCCAGGTCATGATGGAAAATGATCTTTTTCAGATTGACCTGGGTCTTGGCTGTTTATCTATATGTCGAAGCCCGATCGTTTAATTGGACCGATCGCGATAAGCCTGGCTAAATCGATATGTGTCGCCATATTTTGATTGGGTGCTAATTAAACAGGCTTCTTTTTATTAGCAATATTAGCCTCTAAAATTGTAAGTTGCCTTCTAAATTGGCTTGACTTATTATTTCCCATTTTGATTTGGCTGCCTAATTACCGCCATATCGTTTAAAGCATAGCGTTTGAGGTTTTGGCCGTCCATACTTGGCCAAATCGATTCTGTAGGGCGATCAACATTTTTTGTCCACCAACTTACAAATAACAGATTATTAGTATTATTAGTTATTACAATATTTTCAGTTTCTTGTAACGGCGCCATTTTTTCTGCACATGATAAGCACACAGCTGACTTCCATATGAAATAAAGGAGTGCAACAGCGCCAAAGCGTCGGAAAGTGGAAGTACATCACGATGCGCCCAGTCATATCACGATACGCCTAGCCATATTTCGATGCGGCCAAATAACTGAATGGGAAAATTGACAAATAGGCTGCTCTCGTCGATCTGTCCGACTTTACATTGGCAGTGGCACATCATGAAATAATCGGCCAAATCAAAATATGGCGATACATATCGATTTGGCCAGGCTTATCGCGATCGGCCCAATTATACGATCGCCTACGACATACATAAGTATCTATTATAAAATATAGTATTGTCGAGTTAGTATCCAAGCACAAATTCTCAACTTTCTGTGGGGCTAGCTCAATTTGTGTGATATGTCCCTATATATTTATTTGTTTATTTACTCTACTAATCTAATAGCCGGTGGTGAGCAGTCATGTCCATGCAGTCCTGCCACTTGCTTCGCCTTGGCAATGGGCGGATATGCTCGTTGGCACAATTGTATTGGCCATAGTTCGTTACTGCCTGTGACTCCGACGATGCGAAATCTTTGTTTAGACTGATTGGGATGGAATTGACGATTACCTTAGTAAGTCCTCAGTGATGGATAAGTGGGCTTTCCAGCCTGTTCGCCTACTACGTAGTACGAAATAAAAATATTAAAAAAAAAAAACATTTTAATCTAACTACTGAACCGATCGTGATGAAACTTAAATGGGATCAACTTGAAAGTATACCCTTTCAAAATAAAAAGAAGTTATAAAATCAGTTCATGAATGACGGAGTTCTGAGGTAACAAACATTAAAAAAAAACATTCAATCGAATTGATAACCTCTTCCTTTTTTTGAAGTCGGTTAAAAAAGAAAACATAAGTGTTAGTATATTCCATTAATCTTGTGACAAACAATAAATTGCCATCCGGATTATTTCGTATTTGATAAATTGAGAGAAATATTTATTAATTAGTAGTTCTCTTACACAATATCATAAACAATAATGAAAGGCCGAGAGGCGGTTCCGAAGAACTCTGACACCAGGGTGTGCATGGTCGATTGACCGTGACACCTACACGAAATGATGAATAATGAAAAGTACCCTCAGAACAATAAAAGTACTTAATACCAAAAATACTAGGTATGTACAAGTAATTTTTTTTCTTTTCTTTTGTTTGGCCATCAAACTTCATTCAGAAGCTTCATTTAAGCCAGTGTCTAGTTATTCTTTATTCTTGTTATCAATGAAATTGTGGTGTAATTCATTTAGATGATTCTACGGAGCTCTTGGTGACAATTCCCACGAATCCAGTGGTTTGATCATAGTCGCAGTAGCAGTAAGGCGAGCGACCACCAGCCCGCTATGTAAATCTCACTACAGCCGCACCATGACACTTTATTTTAGTAATTCCACATAAACTATGGCATAACTCATAAACATGGGCATCTATAACATCAAATTACACCGATTTCACATTGTAAACTCCACTAGAAATAATTTGCAAATAGTCCAAAACAAAAACCATGCAATCCGCCGAAATTCCCGCCAAGAACTCCTACAAGTAATTTACTACCGAAGTACACGATTAGATTTTTTATTTGATCGGGTTTAGGAGTAAGAGAATAAAATTATGAGTTTATGAGTTTCGCTGGTCTAAGCCTCTTAAGTAAGGAAAGTAAAATTTAATGGTTTCTAATGTTTTCGCAATTGTTACACATTTAAATAAAATCACTTCAATACGGTATTATCGCGTATATTACATTTTTTTTACACCTAACGTTTCGAAAATTTTACAGTTTTCATGGTCGCAGGTAGACCATGCGACCATGCTACGTGCGACCATGAAAACTGTAAAGTTTTCGAAACGTTAGGTGTTAAAATAGTGATAATACCGTATTAAAGTGATTTTATTTAAAAGTAATATTTAATTGGCATTCATCAGTACTTGCGCTCGGGGCGAAACACGTAGAATAGTAAGGACACTTGTTGAGTTCCTCGGTCCGCTCGCTGGCCACTCTACGCTGAACTTTCAAGTATCGAACGTACTTATAACCGCCTTTCTGCTCTTAGACGATGATTGACTCGGGATTTATTATGTAGTAGTAAACAGCACATCAAAGTATAAAGATTTCAAGGACCAGAAATTTTAAAATTAAGTAAAGGAAACATAAGGCGATACCACTGTAAATAAGGTCGTTCTGAACCTTATTTATCTCGCAAAATACTTAAATTAGGAGTTTCAAATCTAAGTAATATGATTTTTGACTATTTCATCTCCAAAAATTGAAGATGAAAACACGTTTTAATAAAATTTTCTCGATAGAAATATTTTTTGAAAAATGGTCTTCTTTCTCAGAGTTTTTGTTATTGTAGCTCAAATGCGACGAATGAAATAATGATTTTTAGACTAAAAGATAGGTTATTAGTAATTCATCAAAATGTTAATATGAAAATACAATTAACCGGTCTGATTTTATATAAAATAGAAATAACGAATTTGGCGCTTACGTTTTTTTCTTTGAGCGACTCGAGACTATCTCCCATCTCATCATTCACGGGCTAAACCGCCAAGCGCTATCCCTTGCGCGCACTTGATCAGTCCTTTGCCGAGCGAAGGTACCAAACATTTGAGTCCTCGTCTTAAATAGTTTCGGCGATCTCCTTGCGGTTCTGTCAAGCCTCCGCACCCCGAGACTAAGGTCTCCATGGCGAAGGGCACAATTATTAATGTTTTTAATTAATGTCGGTCCCTTTATTTTTATTTAAATTTCACCAAAATCGGTTCAATAGTTTGATTGCAGTTGTTTTCTTTATATGAAAGATTACTATTTAAACTAGCCGTCCCGGCGACTTCCTTGTCTTGAATATTTGTTATATTTCAATAGTCATTCTGCTATTCGAGGTGATAACAAAATATAAATCAAAGATTATAAAAATCGGTTCACCCCTTCATACAAGTGTTCGAACCATGTTCGAACAAACACGGCTTTGTTTTAATATATGTCGCATGAAGTCACGTTTTTGTAAACAGTACCAGGGCAACCGAGCTTCGCTCGGTTATTGCTAATTATTGTAATATGGTGGTGTTTAGGTGATAATCTATATTTATGAGAAATATATATTGTTATCTCAAACATTATCATTTTTTTTTAAACTTGTCTAAATACAATTATATATAAACTTGAATATATATAAAAAAGTAAGTTTCCGAGCGGGATTCAAACCCGTAACACTCGTTTTTTGACGTCTGCATCTTAACCCGCTGGACCAGACGGACAGTGGCCGGCAGAACGAAATTAGCGACCATATTCTGCGTGGAAAGAAAAACGCATGAAAACTCGAAAACACACGCGTTTTCCCAAACATAAGGCTAATCTAGATCGATTGTTTAACCCCGAAAACTCCCATATACCAAGTTTCAGCGGAATTGTTAGAGCCGTTTCCGAGATCATAGAAATAAATTTATACACATATAAATAAATATACAAGAATTGCTCGTTTAAAGGTATAAGATTAGTAAACGGATTCAGCTGTTTGTTACTTAGTACCTACTCATACTTATAACAAGTTAAAGTAATAAACTAAAACTCCACTACTAGGCATGTATTGAATTATGAATTTTCACGGGAGTCATATATATATTACATATTTTTGTGTATATATATTAACCTTTTTTGCCAAACAAAATATTTAAAAAAAAGCTTCGCTACATTTTCTGCTCTAGAGGGCGACATTTTGGATTTGGTTTGACGTCACATAAGCAGCGCAGCCTCCTATCGATATATCATATGTCAAATCACACATAGCGGCCAAAATCATAACCCTCCTTTTGGCTTCGCCGTAGTCAGGTAAAAAATGGTGCATAATGTACCTTTTTTTCCAAATTCTTTTGCAAGTGCTTTCGATGGGCAGCAGCGTCGAAAGCACAAGGAGCCAAGAGACTGCGCTCGTCAACCCGCCTGCCAAGCATGGTGAGTATGGCAATATTCTCTAGAACGAAAAATTCTTGGGAGAGAGAGAATGAGCCTTTGTCCAGTAGTGGATTTCAATGGCTGGAACGATGATGATGAGGTAACTAATAGATAAATCATAATAATAATATAATATAACTTTATTTGCCAACACATTACATTTGTAGGTATTACAGTAAATACAGATCTTAGGCCGAAGCCAAGCCATCCCATCTGGGTCATCATCATCATCAGGTCCTTTTTAGTCTCCAGGACTACAGGAGACTACAGGAGCACGACCTCTCTGTACTACTAGGGCCATACTTGGCTAGAGCAGCCAGAGGACTTGGCCTACACTCTCCATGCTGGCTAGACGGGTTGGAGAGGTATCTTAGATGTTTATAAGCTTTGTTTAGCTTGTATTTTCTAAGTCGCCTTCTACGACATCCACGGGAAGACTTGGAGTGATCCTATTATACTCTGCCGGATACCACACGGCCCATCTGGGTGACCATCCCTAAACTAGAGGGTATGGGTCTGTATCTCAGGGAATAGGCAACCAAAAGGGCAACAGCGAGCGAATCAGTTACTATAAAGCGTGTAAATTAATATTCACTTTTCAAAATATCAATCATACTCGTAGCAATAAATAAATAATAAATAAATATATACGGACAAATCACACAGATTGAGCTAGCCACAAAGTAAGTTCGAGACTTGTGTTATGGGATACTAACTCAACGATACTATATTTTATAACAAATACATATATAGATACACATCCAAGACCCAGGCCAATCTGAAAAAGATCATTATCAGCCGGGCCGGGGATCGAACCCGGGCAATCTCGTGTCGCAGGCTGGCGTGTTGACCGCTGCGCCACGGAGCTAGCCATATAGCAATATACGGTACTACGCGTGATTCGGGATAAAGGGCGTTATTAGGTATAATCCGGGAATGTGGGTCGACTGCTCCCTTGCAGTGCAAAGCGGGCCGAGTGGGGATTATTTCGGGTCGGCGCAATATCGCCGTTTGTGGAGGATCATACCCGTTATTATTACGTCGCAAAGGCAGACTTGGCTTGTCATCTCGCTGACATGTGCGATGGATTAAAATGTGTGAATAACTAGCGTTTTCCCGCGTCGTTGTCCGCGTAAGTTACCTACTGATTATAATTATAACAGCCTCCGTGGTCCAGTGGTTAAGGCGTTTGCCTGTTGACCCCTGGGTCAAGAACAAGTGAGAATCGAACCCATGACCCCCGGGTCGTGGGTTCGATTCTGACCGGAAGCATTTGAATCTGCTTGAATCTGCCGGAAACCACACGGCATAAAATTGTGATATTTATAAACTTTTAATCATAAAAAATAAACGTATATAACAATATTTTATTTTATAATCATCAAATTAAAAATAAAAAGAAACCGAGGTTTATTATTGGACGAGAGAGGAGTGACGTCAGTGGAACTAAAACACACAAAAGTGTTTTAGTAATGAACAACAATGGAATTCTCAGATATTTTTATATTGTCAATTTGTGATTGTAAATTAGTGTTTTAGTTCAATTACACTATTACACACAATATTCTAAAGGTACATCGATAAAGGTCACGAACATTGGAAACCACTTCCTTTTTGTTCTAATGACGTCACGATCGACAATAATGGCGGCCGCCGTTTTGAAGCGAACATTTTTTGTTTAAATTTTAAAAAATCTTTCAATGCAGAAGTCGGTATAATTTTGAGGAAATAAAAATATCAGTTGACTCTCGAGGACATACGAACATTTTAAAATATATTAAAAATATTTAAAATAGCCTATTGGAAGCCAAGAAGTTGTAATCTTATTTGTTTGATTTATTTAATTGCCGGGTTAATTAAAAAAATATAGTTCTATGCAAAAAATCCTGAGGCCAATGAGAACCTTTGTAAATCAGTTTTTCGTCAAATTCGTGACTCTTACTATAAATGCACTGCGAAATATGTCAAATGTTTTTATACCTGATAATAGAGAAAGATGACAGTTACCGATATTTTGTTTCATTCATAAATTCGTAAATAGTACCTATATACATACACACATTTTAAAAAACATTAAAATAATCTATGTAATATAAATAATATATGTTTTTCAAAATGTTTAAAATTCTAGTTATTCTTGCTGGGACAGCCTTTATAGTTTACTAGCTGATGCGACTGCGTTCGCGTGGACTTAATGACTCCGGCGTATTATTATAATTCGTAATTTTTAATTCTTTATAGTTCAGCTGGACTGTTATAGGTCTGCATCAGGTATTCCAGTTTCCAAAATAAATGATACCCTTTATGTTGCTCAGGTTTTATAGCTTTATAATGAAGAAAGTTTCATTCGAATCCGTTCAGTATTTCCGGAGATTAGCGTGTATAAACAGACAAACAAACAGACAGACACTTTTTTTTAATTCTTACTCTATAAGTGTGTCTCCATCGCCCTATTTTTTTTTTTAAATATCTTCAATGTACGTACAGACACATTTCTTTTACTCTTTTATTATATTTATTGATATACACACTGCTCGTAGGCAGTTCGCTACACTCGTAGACAACTCGTAGCCGCTTCATGCAGTCAATGCTACGACTACGATCGTAGACTCTTAGCTTAGAACTAAAGTTACCATAACTTTAACATAAAAGCTCTACACATTGCTCGTAGCTATTTAGCATTCGTAGCCAACTCGTAGGTGTTTCATAAATGCCATGCTACATCTACGCGTACAAGTGTCGTGCCGCGAAAGAAGTCTAATCTTGGTAGAAACGCACCCTTATCAAGGATGATTTCCACCTATAACAAGGCGAACAATAAAATAAGCGACCTTAATATATTTAACGACCCCCCTTCACAAATTGAAATTTAAGGTTCAGTCATCCTATGAATGATTTTATTGTTTTTAAATTAGGTTTATGAATTCTCCCCTAGTATGTAGACATAGTTGGGTAATTTAAAATGTTTTATTTGAATGTTGTGTTCACCTTTTTTTTTTTTTTTTTTTTTTTTATGTATGTCCGACGGCAAACGAGCAGACGAGCCACCTGATGGAAAGTGGTCACCGTCGCCCATGGACATCTGCAACACCAGAGGAGGTGCCGATGCGTTGCCGACTCTTAAGATACCTGTAAACACGCCTTTTGAAGGACCTCAAGTCATAGCACACAGGGAAAACCTCGGGAGGGAGTCCATTCCACAATCCTGCTGTACGAGGAAAAAAACCACGTGACGCTCTGACATTTTTGGAGACCCAAGTGTCAAGGATGTGGGGATGGACTTTACTCCTGTGGCGAGCGGTGCGGTGGTAGAAAGGTGACGGTGGCACCAATTCAAATAGTTCTTCAGAACACTCCCCATAGTATAGACGGTAAAATACACACAGAGAACCAACGTCTCTCCGTAGACTGAGGGTGTCTAAATCGTCTGTGAGAGTGGGATCGTCAATAATACGAATTGCCCGGCGTTGGATGGAATCAAAAGGAAGGAGTTGGTATTGAGGTGCACCAGACCAGATATGAGAGCAGTACTCCATGTGGGGCCGGACTTGAGCTTTATATAACAAAAGCCTATGACCCGGAGTGAAGTACTGCCTCGCTCTATTGAGCACCCCAAGTTTTTTAGAAGCCATTTTGGCTTTACCTTCCAGATGATTCCGGAATCGGACCTCCTTCGTAATATCGACGCCAAGGATCCCGATACTTTTAGAAATTGTAAGAGAGGTGTCCCGGAACTTCGGTGCCATGTTAAATGGGGTCTTCTTAGCGGAAAACACGCAGACTTGTGTCTTAGTAGGGTTGAATTGAACTAGGTTTAGTTTACCCCATTCAGAGACCTGCTCCAGGGAGGTCTCAATGTCAGACACAAGTCTCTTTCTGTTCTCTTCCACCTGTGTTTGAGGGATATTTGCACGACCTGCATAATATGCATCACCCGTACTGTCGTCTGCATAGCAATGGATGCCACTAGTGTTTAGCATGTCGTTGATGTGCAGAAGAAACAGCGTAGGTGATAAAACAGATCCTTGGGGGACGCCAGCATTGATGGGCATGATATCGGAGCATAAACCGTCTACAACGACCTGAATGCTACGCCCAGATAAGAAACTAGCGACCCACAAGCATAGTCCCTCAGGAAGCCCGTAAGATGGTAACTTCGCGAGAAGAGCCTTATGCCAGACCCGGTCAAAAGCCTTTGTGACATCTAGACTAAATGCCAGTGCTTCTCCCTTGCTCTCGATGGCGGCTGCCCATCGATGCGTGAGGTACACAAGAAGATCACCAGCACTACGCCCGTGTCGGAACCCGTATTGACGGTCACTAATTAGCTGATGATCTTCAAGGTAACCAAGGAGCTGGATGTTTATCACACGCTCCATCACCTTAGAGAGCAGGGAGGTTATCGCAATAGGCCGATAGTTAGACGGGTCTGTGCGGTCACCCTTTTTAGGAATAGGGTGAACGTAGGCTACTTTCCACGAAGACGGAACTTTTCTTGAGGTGTAAGACAGCGAGAATAGGCGTGCTAACACCGGAGCCAACTCAGGAGCGCATGCCTTGAGCACAATTGCTGGGATGCCATCATCAGGCCCGCTGGATTTCTTGACGTCAAGGGAAAACAAAGCGCGTCGCACTGCACTTTGAGTGAAGCGTATTTCGTGCATTGAGTGCTCGCATCGCGGTAAAAAGGGCGGCGATGCCCCTCCGTCGTCAAGGGTAGAATTTGACGCAAAGAGAGTAGCCAAGAGATCGGCCTTCTCTTTTGCGGAGTGAGCCAGCGAGTCCTGACGATTGTGCAGAGATGGAAGTGAAGGGCGACAGAAATTCCCCTGTGTTGCCTTAGCAAGATACCAGAAGGCTCTACTCCCGGAGGGATAGCCAACCAATCTCTCACCAATGCGTGTAGTGTGCGCAAACTTTGTACTATGTAACTTTCACCTGTAATTGGGTTGCATGTCTGTGGTTGCATGCTTGACTCAAATTTACATAATATTTTTTGTAACGTGATCATGTGACCTGTTGGTGTACCTAATAAATAAAAATATAAAATACAAGTGTTTGGTTTGGCTTTCAAATGAACAGATAAAAGTATTTGTAAAAACTTCAAAGTTTGTTTTTTTGGAAGGACTATGTATCTAGCTCCAAGTGAGCTTGCTACTTCACCGGGCGTTTGAGGCGAGGGCAGAGTGCCCTCAACCTTTTAGACAACATCACCAAAGGGTCCCAAGGAGGGACGGACCTCGGCTTTGGGCGTTGCCTGTGTGCGCAAGGCTTGGAGAGACAGCAAACTCTCATATTGCCTGATGGGCCGCGTATACGTGCATGCAAGCCTGAAGGGCCAATCTGAGAATCAATGGCAAAAGCCTTTGGAGAGCAGCAACTCTCATCTTTTGCCTTATGGGCCGAAAGCTACGTTGCCAGAAGGGCCTATCCTGGGTGCAAGTCACCCGGGACCGCCGGGCGGTCACCAGTAATCGGAGCTAATCCTACTCTACGCACTCTGTTCCGGTGTCGAGTGCGAGGGGTTCGGGTGGTGGGATTCCTCTGTCTATTCGGAGCCGAAGATGGGTCGGGGCGGGCTTGTGCGATGTCAATAGGATCATCGGGATCGACAAGTACGTTCCTAGGACGTCTACGAAGTTTTGAGTGTCTGTTACTTAAATAGGTTGGATCTTTTTGATTGCTGAAAGCGTATAAGTATTACAATTAAAACTTTCATGGAAAATAATGAAATTCGGTAAATACTTTCCGAATTAGAAAAGCAGTGTTGTAGTTGTAACACTGCTTGCCGGAATAGAAAGGTACACAGTGAATAGAAAATTCAATATAATCTGGTCACAAAAATACAATCAGCCCGTTTTACGATACAAATATAAATGAAGGAATTTTATTCGCGAATCATTTTTTTTTAAATCTATGTTTATTCGTAAAGACCACGGGGGTAAAGACGCATTTTTTTTTAATCTATTTTTATTCGTAATACCTTTGTCGACTACACTGACCAGCCAGTCAGTAACATACATCCGGTATATGTACAAGATAATGAAAAGAATGTTAAAGAAAAGTTTTTATACATTTCGATGAAACCAAATATTCTATCGTCATCATCATCATCATTATTACAGCCGCTAAAAGTCCTCTGCTGACAAAGGGCATGTCAAAAGGATTCTTTAGTGTATGGGAGGATATTGTCATAATCACCACGCTTGGCAGGCGGGTTGGGGAGCGCAATTTCTTTGGCTTCTTGACGCTGCTGCCCATCGGAAGCATTTTTAAGCTCAGGAAGGACAGGAATTATTGGATCTGGGAATGCCATACCTACAATCACCGGACGGGTAGTTGAGGATGACACCTCTGACCTTAAATAATCTATTGAGCCTTCTTGGGTTTCCACCCTGACCAATGAAGACACGTAGGTGACACGGTCAATCGACCATGCACACTCATGGTGTCAGATTTCTTCAGAAACGCCTCTCGGCCTCTGACGTGGTTCTTTTAACGGCCACCAGATAGCAGCCGGGACCAACGGCTTTTATGTGCCTTCCGAAGCACGGAATCATCTTTATTATCAGACAATCAGGTGATACAAGCCTGCAATGTCCTAACCAAAGTGGAAACAACCATAGATAATGAATCATAGTTATTTTTATTAAGCCACCACGCCTTGACGACACCAGAAAGGTAAGAAGAGAAAAACGAAGACATTTATGGAAAGTCAATCACAAAATTATTTCGAAAGAGCAGTCCATCGATCAATAAATATTCGATAAATCGTTCAGTCGGAACAGCGTTCGGCGACATAAGATTATTTCGGCGTAACTTTAATTCGATGAATCGTTCAGGCGACTTATGGTTAATCGAACATATTACTTTCGAAAAAAAATTACGGACCCCGTCTGGGGCGAGGGCTCTGACCGACTCTCTGGAGTACCCGGGTCCGTGGTGTCCTTACTTACCAACAGCTCGCCACAAGCTGCCCTGCGGCCAAACTTATTATTTGCATGAAATATGGGCAGCGAAAACAATTCAATGGAAGACTAGAATTCTAATTTAAAATATTCAAAAAGTTTTTATTTTTCGAACTGGTTTCTGCCGGCCAGGTATATCGTAGCCGTAGGTAGGTCGCGCGCGTGTGAGCGACAGAGGGGATCGCGGATTGATCGCGATACTACTAAATAAAGATTTCCGTGGCAACATCCGTGCGGGGGCTCACTCCCACGTGGGTGTACCACGCCATTTTTTTAGCATACACTTTTGAATTGTACAGACTTTTGACTAAATTATTCAGGCTACCTTATTTTTCTTTTGAGCGGGTTTGTGGCTTATCATCATCAGGTCTTTTTAGTCTCCACTGCAGGAGCATGACCTTTCTGTGCTACCGGATATACCATACTTGGAAACAGCAGACATAGGATTTGGCCTACACTCTCCTCGCTGGCCAGACGGGCTGTAGAGGTCTTATTGATGTTTATGAGCTGAGCTTTGTTTAGCTTGTATTTCCTAAGTCGCCTCTTACGACCTCCATGGGAAGACTAGGAGTGGTCCTTTTTTACTCTGCCGGAAACCACACGGCTAGTTTGTGGCTTATTCTAACTAAGCTAAATCGCAGCCAATGTACACGTTTCCTTCATCACAAGCAGAGTCACTGAAAATGACCAAACATAAGTCAAATCGACTCGGAGGTACTGAGCTTAGATTCGAAAGTACCTTTTAGTTACATTCAATTTGTTTACCACTTCTAATCAAAGGTAACTGCTATAGGCACGAGTATGAGCTTGCTGTAAAAATATATGACCTTGACATTTAATTCAAATTTAGCTGCTTCCGCTTCCTAGAGCTTGAAAACGCTTTTGGTCTGAAATAGGAGTACCTAAGTTTGTATGTTTGTATATTTATTCCATACAATGGAATTTAAGTGGTGTAGGTTTTTTTTTCTTTATTCTATACAATGCAATAGAGAAACAAACATACAACTTTCAAATATCTGGACTAATAGGTATGGTAACCGATACTTCCGAGTCCAAATATCTGATGTCGTTGGAATCCTCTCGTTATTAGTATTAAAATTGGATCTTAATATTTGGTCTGACTATTTTAATTATTCGAAACTTGTTCACGATGTCCCTTGATATTTTTTTAAGTAATAAAATGCAGTTATGATACAAACTTTTACAGTTTAATGTTTATATACAACTGGCGACGGACGGGTGCAATATAGATATGGGGCAGTAAATTATACATATAAACCTTCCTCTTGAATCACTCTATTTATTGCTAAAAACTGCATTAATATCCGTTAAGTATTTTAAAAGATCAGCGAATAGACAACGGAAATGACTTCATCCTTATCCTTATCCTTACTAATATTATAAATGCGAAAGTGAGTTAGTTTGTTTGTTTGTTACGCTTTCACGCCGTAACTACTGAACCGATCATCATGAAATTTTGCATACAAGTTCTCTGGAGTGCGGAGAAGGACATAGACTACCTTTTATCCCGGGAAAAAGTACTATTCCCGAGGGATCGACATTGACGCGGGCAGAGCCGCGGGCGAAAGCTAGTTTTATATAAGTGCTTTTTAAATTATAAAAAGTACAGATGATAAAATTAGTTTATTTTATCGCAGAGGGGAATACTTTCCTGGCGTTTATTTATAAAATTTACGAGCATTCAAAAATTCGCTCCATTTCCTTCCGCCATTAACGTTTCCATTGAAATCTCTCACAATGGAGGGCGCTAAGTGCTGCCGACTCCGACAGACAATGGGGTCATCAGTTCATATCCTAGGGCTTTATTTCATTTTAATGTGAATTTATTTTAAACTTATTTATTTTATTTGTATGTTATTCGTATGTGTGACGAGCCAGCGCAGTTGCCAGGTTTTTATTGCCAAAGACATCTGTTGTAGCAATACTACCATCTTAAGATGACAGGCGGAACCAACGGCTTAACGTGTTTTCTGAAACATGGAGGAGCTCGGGATTTTTGTGCTACTTGAGCTCAAGCGTGATGAGTATGTCAATATTGTCCTATAGAACTAAGAACCCTTGGGAGAGGCCTTCGAGGGTGAAATTATGACTTGAGCTCATTAATTCAAGTTCTAGTCGCTAAGACTTTTAAGCGACCACATCTTGGATAGAGATCCAACGAAACTGTATTATCTTTTTCACGTACAACATTATATCAAATAGGGTTTAACTTTACGTGAACACTGTACTATTTAAGGAAATAAATTCGTTTTATTTGATTTGATCTTTGTGCAAATATCTACAAGGCCGGTTTTGCTTATAGATTAGCTTTAATATCGATCCTACGAGATTATTAGCGCTGAAACAGTCTGATAATCTACATCCTGGTGTTGAATTGAGCTGAAATTTTACGTGTACATGTCAAAGATCTGTGATAATGGTAAACTTGGTTTAATGCTCAAGGAACTATCTCTTTGATAACGAATATCCCAATCACAAAATTTGCGCCAGAAATTTATCAAAAATAACCGTTAATTTCAAAAAAATATTTGAACTAATTCCATTCGATATGTCTTAAATAAAAGAAACCTTATTGAATTGTGTAATTTCAACGTATTGAACAATGGAGAAATGAATAAGTTGATATTTCAGAGATATAAATAGAATAAAGGGTCTCTACAAATCGTTTATAACAATAAAGGTCGCTAAGTGCTACCGTCCCAACTGACAGGGTCATCAGCTTCATATCCAGAGCTGGAGCTCTGTTGAAATGGATTTCAACAGACATATTAATACGCAGTAAGTAGGTTCGCAAAATTTCTAGTACTTATGTCCTATTCTCTACTCTTTTAGGTGAGCTCCGGGCCGTACACGTCAGCCTGCGATACGAGGGGCCTTGGGTCAGGTCATGATGGAAAACGATCTATTTCAGATTGACCTGGGTCTTGACTGTTTGATTATAAAATATAGTATCATTGAGTTTGTATCCTATGACACAAGTTCACAACTTACTGTGAGCTACCCCAATATGAAAGCAATTTTATACAATTGACTACAATTTAGTGCATATACTTAACTCATTAGAAATATCTTTATTAGGAATATTAGGATACAACTACACAGTTAAGTACTATCAAATACAGTATCTGAAAAATAATAATTAACTGTGATAGAGAAAAATAAAATAGATTGAAAATTAAGAACTCCGAAAGAAAAAAATTTAGATGTCTTCGAAATAATGTTTGTGTGGCAAGTTGGTAAGAACGCTGGCGGCGTTCCCCCGTTGAACAGCTATGCTAATCCGTTGGATGAAAAAGTAACCAGCCCTCTATCACCGGCAGTCGATATGAGCTTTGGGGCAACCTCTTAATCTTCCATGCTGGTCTGGGAGAAAAGAACAAAAAATGTAGAATGTGCCAGCTGCTTCTCTTCCCGCGCAGATCGTAAAAGCCGACTGAGGGGTTGGGCTAAAATCTGCAAAACCATGTCAATAGGCGATGCGACTAGCAACCCATCACTATTATTTCGTTTTCGATCTACACGCCCTCTAACTGCCACGCCCTCTAAATGTGGTCATAAGGGCGTATAGACCTTATAGGCTCTGTCTACCCCGCAAGGCAAAAAGACGTGATACTATGTATGTATGTCTTTAACATAAAATTGAGCTTAGGAAGCTTAGCCGTGTGGTTTCCGGCAGAGTAGACTACTCCTAGTCTTCCCATGGAGGTCGTAAGAGGCGACTAAGGAAATACAAGCTAAACAAAACTCATAAACATCAATGAGACCTCTCCAACCCGTCTGGCCAGCGAGGAGAGTGTAGGTCAAATCCTCTGACTGCTCTGGCCAAATATGCGGCAGTACAGAGAGGGTCATGCTCCTGCAGTGGAGACTAAAAAGACCTGATGATGATGATGTCTTTAATTAATCTTAGTGATTTAATAAACTAACAATAACAATACTTTCTCCACGTGTCAGGCGTACGAGTAATAGTGAGTTTGCCAAGATTCGCATACTAAAATTAACCATGAATGCGATTAGACTAATAAAACCACGGAGCATTTTTACTTGCTCCGTAATAAAACAATAGATGCTTTAATTAACATATGAATGACTTAGCATAATCCAAATTTTTATATACATACAATCACGACTTTTCTCCTTGCGGGGTAAACAGAGACTGGGTCTTTAAGGCCTTAAAGTTACGTTGAGCATATTGGCGGGAATTAGGTGGAAAACGGAATCAAAATAGTGATGAGTTGCAATCCGTAGACATCGCTTACTAATATGATTTCATAGATTTTCGTGAAGGATCTGCGCGGGAAGAGAAGCAACTGGTACATTCTACGTTTTTTTTTTTCCTTTCCTAGAGCTGCACTTCTTCCGTGCTGTTAATTCTTTTTTACCGACTTAAAAAAAGGAGGAAGTTATCAATTATATCATTGAAACTAACGTGGGATACAGACATTATGTACTAAAAACGGGTCACTCACAAAGAGTCATTGTCAAAATGAGTCATTGATTGGGTTCACGCGTTAAGTGTCAAGATTTACTTTGTATCTATATGTTTAAATTCAAAAGTCAAAAATTTTAAGTTCTTTTCACAAGTCATGGCGCTTCGCCTGAGATTGGCCAGGCTCTTGGTTTGTTTTTATATGTATCTATTATAAGATATAATATCACTGAATTTGTATCCCACGACACAAGTTCACAACTTATTGTGGAGCTAACTCAACCTGTGTGATTTGTCCCTATATATTTAAAAACCGGCCAAGTGCGAGTCGGACTCGGGCTCAGTACCGTTATCTATAAAAACGTCAAAAAATTAATGTCTGTTGTATGGGTCCCTTTAATATTAATTTTATTTAATTTTTTATTTTTCAAGTGAATATATAACTAAATATTCTGTGAATATTTCAAGCGTCTACCAGTTGCCGTCAATCAATATCAAGCAAAAACAAGTAAAAAAATCACATTTGTTGTATGGGATCCCCTTTAAATATTTATTTTATTATATTTCTGTGTGAAAATTTCAACTGTCAAACTATCACGGTACAATAAATACAGCCTGGTGACAGATGGGCATACAGACATACAGACAGACAGACAGCGGAGCGATATTAATAGGGTGCCGTTTTTACCCTTCGGGTACAGAACCCTAAAAAGTGTCTATTGAATTCCTTCGTACCATATTCGTATGTAAGAACCAAAAAGTTCAGATACTTACAGTTATTGTTTCGTTCCGATTTTTCCACCTGTCCGTAACAATGGTGCCAAGAGCCGGCGTCTATACTAATATTATCCGAGCGAGACAGTGCCGCATTCTGTAACTTGTAATTAAATGGGTCATCGAGTTCACGCGTGAAGTGTTGACGGATTTTCCCGCCTTTTCTGATAATGGTCTGCTTGTAATGATCAATAACCTTGGTAAGTAGTAATGCTACGAAAGACAAACTTCCGAAAGAATCACATAAAATATTAACTATACCTATGAGGAACTTGATGTTTAGTGAAAATGCTGAGACACTTTCTAACTAATGCCAAGGTTCAAAGATTTCTTCAACTTTTTGATTAAAACTAACACGAGATAATAACATTATTTATATGTGTGTGAATTACGGGTTACTCACGTACGAAGTCAGCAACCGAGACGCGCGCACGGAATCGGGACGACTCCGTGCGCGCGTCTCGGTTCTCTGGATGAGGTTGAAACATGTCGGCCTGTAGCTGACTTCATACGTGAGTAACCCGTAATTCACATATAAATAATCTCTTCAAACGAAGGGTGTTTAAAAAAAAACTTACGATTACAAAATCGAAAACCGTGAACATTTATTTTATTGAAATAGTAATTATTACCTCTTTTCTAATGAGAAAGCCAAGCTAAATAATGTTGACTTTTGCAAGCCATGTTTGCAAGTAACTTTTTCTTTTTACTTAGAATTTCACTGCTGTAAAAAGGAGGCTTCCTCCCTAGGAGTCGTTCCATGGGAGGAAGTTCTCATACTCACCACGCTTGGTAGGCGGGTCCACCAGCGCAGTTTCTTTCGCCTCTACTACTTCCGACGCTGCTGCCTATCGGAAGCATTTTCGAGCTGGGGGAGGATAGAAATTTGTTGGATTTGAAAAGGGAATTAAAGTATTGGTATACTACTTACTCAGATAAAATAAATATACCTATACGGACAAATCACACAGATTGAGCTAGAGTAAGTGCGAGACTTGTGTTATGGGATACTAACTCAAATATTATACTATATTATATAACAAATACCTATAGATAAACATTCAAGTCCCAGGCCAATCTGAAAAAGATCATTTTCCATCTTGACCTGGCCGGGGATCGAACCCTCATCCTCGTGTCGCAGGCTGGCGTGTTAACCGCTGCGCCACGGAGCTGTCAAAATTATGATGAATGAATGGGGGGAAAGTATCAGCTCGGGAGGCCGGGCGCGTGTATACCTAGAATCACCGCATAAGCAGTTGAGGCTGACGTCCCTGACCTTTTTAATACTCCTACTTAAATTGGAATCGGACGAAGAAGGTGCATTATATCATTACATATCATGCCATTATCTAGCTCCGTGGCGCAACGGTCAACACGCCAACCTGCGATGCGGAGTGACCGGGTTCGATCCCCGGCCAGGTCAAGATGGAAAATGGTCTTTTTCAGATTGGCCTGGGTCTTGGATGTTTATCTATATATGTATTTGCTATAAAATATAGAATCGTTGAGTTAGTATCCCATAACACAAGTCTTGAACTTACTTTGGGGCTAGCTCAATCTGTGTGATTTGTCCGTATATATTTATTTTATTTATTTATTATTATCACCGTCTCAGATTTTACGTTGACGTGACTCGTAGCACAAGTTCAAAGGTTCATACTAACAAAGTATTTCGCTTGTCTCCAGAAACATCACCGGCCTCACCATGCCTCTCCAGTTTGGACGGAACCGGTGTTCCACCTTCATGCGGGAAAATCTCCTCACTATGATGACAGTGATAGGTGTTGTGTCCGGCACCCTGCTTGGATGGGGCCTGCGGAGCTCCGGCTACCAGTGGTCGCGGCGGGAGGTCATGTACTTCCAGTACCCTGGGGAGCTGTTCTTGAGGATGCTGAAGTGTCTCATCGTACCTCTTCTGGTCTCGTCCATAGTGTCTGCGATAGGATCCCTTGATCTCAGTCTTTCGGGCAAGTGAGTTAGATTTTCTCTATCTTTTTCAATCTTTACTCTAGCGCTATGAGTATTTTGCATTTTTGATTGCTTGCTAGGTTTGTTTTTTGTTATTTTTTAAGAGAAAAAGGTACTTTTAGAAGTAAAATAAAGTATAAAAACAAATTAACAATAATCCCTATTGTTATAAATATTAATCAAATACACTTTACTGGGTACTCTAGGTACTATTATAGTACCTATTAAATTGTTTTTACACTTTTTTTTTATTAATCAATCATTTGTTTGTCTAAAATAGGGTATGATACAGATGGGGTATTACAAAAAATGTCTACCTATTTAACTGTTGAAAACAGTATACAAATATTTCATTAAAATAAATATAATTAATTTATAATTGACACATTCAACATTATTTACTTTTAGGTTACACATGCATTTAATTGAACATTTCTTTATTTTTATACTTATAGTTTTTTGATTTATCTTTTGTATTTTATCATATTTTAAATAAATTATACCTTGCAATATCCCACACAATTATTTTAATCTTATCAGCGTATTTAAAATACTAACATACGTTACATATAGGTATATGTTACGCCATTTCCAAGGAAAGGGGTTACATAAGTATGTCTCAATAAAAGTATACATACCTTATTAAATTCGGGCCTTTTATTAAATACAAACAGTAACACTTACATAAATCATTGACATTTCTTTCTTTATGCTAATGTATAATCTACACCAATTTAATTAAAATCCTTGCTACCTCTCCAGGGTGGGTCTTCGAGCCATCGTGTACTACATGACGACGACTGTCTGCGCGGTGATGCTAGGCATCGCGCTTGTCACCACCATCAAGCCGGGGAAGGACCCTGAAGCCTTCCAGCAGCCCACCACAACTAAGCTCGTCACCAAGGACACGCTCACTTCGGACACTTTACTAGATCTCATAAGGTATGATTTTCTCTTATGGTGTACTCAGAGCGTCACCAAGAAATCGGAGAAAGACCTTTTAGCGGAATTACGTCACCAAACTCGCCACCAAGGACATTTGCGATTGACTGGTGACCGTCAGGCGGTCCCGGGTGGCTTGTGCCCAGGATAGGCCCTTCTGGTTACGTAGCTTTCGGCTGTATGAAATAAAAAAAAAATAGAGTTACTGTGAACTATATATTTCATAGACTCAGGTCAATATAGTCCTGATTTTGCACGTTTTTAAATTGTATAAGTATTGTTTTTATGAATTAATGGCTGTGCCCGCGATTCTGTTCACGTACATTTGTATGGCCACGTCTTATAATAACTAGGGAAAAAGTAAGTAGCCTATCCTGTGAATGTACGTCTAAATGTTTACGTATCAAGTTAAAGCAAATAAAATTCAGGTAATTCGTTTAATAGCTACGGAGGAACATATGTATGTATGTATAGAGTCGCGGGCACGGCTAATACATACATACAGAAAATCTAAAAACCTGAATTTAGTTTCATTATCATGTATAGAGCTTATAAACACGATATCTCTGAAAACAAAGTTACTTACTCCATGACCAACCCTTACAGATTGATTATAAGAATTTATGTTTCATAAGTTTTTGTATCATTTTAGCTTTTGAGAAATTGACAGATGTCTTCAAGTCAAAGATACCCCAGAGTTTGAAGACTCGAGTATATGACCAGTGTGTTCTTCCAGTTATGTCATATGCTAGTGAGACACACTTACTGTCGGGACGGTACACCGCTTAAAAGTGGCCCAGCGCGCCATGGAACGCTCAATGCTCTGAATCACTCTGCGAGACAGGATAAAAAACGAAACCATACGCCAACGCACAAAAGTCACTGATATAACTGAACGAGTTGCACGTCTGAAGTGGCAATGGGCGGGGCATATCTGTCGCAGAGATGACAATAGATGGAGCCAGAGGGTTCTGTTTTGACGACCCCGTACAGGGAAACGAAGTGTGGGTAAACCAGCAGCCAGATGGTCGGACGACATAAAAAAGACGGCAGGGCCGACCTGGACCAGAATCGCCGCGTCACGAACAGAGTGGAAGTCCCATCAAGAGGCATATGTTCAGCAGTGGACGCAAATATGCTGAGAAGAAGTATCACTTTATTTTTTTTAAGTCTCGATATTTCTGATCATTTCATTCAGACTTACGTGATAATGATTAAAAAAAAAAAGAAACAGGATTAAGTCCTAATAGAATGCTGTGACATTCGAGTTACGAGTAACAGAATATCAGATGGCAACAGAATTATTTAGCAGGTCGAGCGGATGGCAAAATTAAACTGTCACGTAACACCTATTACCGACATTAAGCCAATGGAGCAGTGCCATGCAAATTTACTGCGCACGAGTGAATTACATTAAATTAAGTAAATTGCTTAATATAAACTGTTCCATAAATAGCTCTAAGTGTAAGTGTTTTAGTCGTAGAGCCGCGCTACCGACACAGTTATTTTTTGCTAGTAGCATGCATGATTCGACTCGTCCGGGGAAGTACCACACTCTCACAGAAACTCGACGTTTGAGCAGAAGCTTTAAGAAAAAATTGTAGGGACGTATTTCCATATAAGCGTAGTCCCCTGATTTCTTGCCGGATAGTAACAGTAGAGCAATGATTTTTTACCAAAAATATCTATGAATATAATAGCATGTCCCTATATTATTATTTTTTTAATAATTGAATTATTTAAAGAGATATGAACCTTCAAAAACCTGAAAAATTGGTAAGAATTTCCATTGTGTTTAAACATCAAGAAAATAAATTCGACGCGATTATATTATAAAAAGAAAACATAGAAACATGCTTATTTTATTTTTTTTATGAAAAAAGAAGTTAAATCGGTTAAGTTTTGGAGAAGAAATCATTATTTTTTTTTTTTTTGTAATGACTATGTAGCTAGCTCCAAGTGAGCTTTCGCTACTTCACCGGGCGTTTGAGGTGAGGGCAGAGTGCCCTCAACCTTTATAGGCAACATCACCAAAGGGCCCCCAGGAGGGACGGACCTCGGCTTTGGGCGTTGCCTTTGTGCGCAAGGCTTGGAGAGACAGCAAACTCTCATATTGCCTGATGGGCCGCGTATGCGTGCATGCAAGCCTGAAGGGCCAATCTGAGAATCAATGGCAAAAGCCTTTGGAGAGCAGCAACTCTCATCTTTTGCCTTATGGGCCGAAAGCTACGTTGCCAGAAGGGCCTATCCTGGGTGCAAGTCACCCGGGACCGCCGGGCGGTCACCAGTAATCGGAGCTAATCCTACTCTACGCACTCTGTTCCGGTGTCGAGTGCGACGGGGTCGGATAGTGGGATTCCTCCGGCTATTCGGAGCCGGAGAGGGGTCGGGGCGGGCTTGTGCGATGTCAATAGGATCATCGGGATCGTCAAGTACGTTCCTAGGACGTCTACGACGTAAGGTCGTATCGTGTAGGTTGGGGGAGTAGTTAGCGGCTTGCACCACTAACGGATTGGGATGGCGTGCAGCATTCTCAAAGAAACGCTTGGAGGCGTTTTTGAGAAAGCCGCGGATGGACGGGAGATCTAAGTCACGGTGTAAGTCTGTCATGCGCAAGTACCGGTGATTGCCAGTGGCACGTCGAACGAACCGATTCTGCAAACGTTGCAGCCGTAGGATGTGGGAGGGCGCGATATGGGAAAAGACTACGCCGGCGTAGGTCATGATAGGGCGGACGCAAAGCTTATAGAGTGTCAACTTATTTCTAAGTGACATCTTAGCATTGCCTATCATGAAGTTGAGGCGGCCTAATACGAAGGCGGCATGGTTGCGAACTTTGGTGATGTGGGGACCGAAGGTCATTGCTCTATCGAGTACGACTCCAAGGTATTTAGCCTTGGGTGCCCACTGAATGGGCTTTCCGTACAGCGATACTGACCCTAACGGGGAAAGTTCTGCCCCGGACATGGTGATTTTCTGACGTGTCACAGCGCGGCTATCCTTTGAGAAAAACACAGCTGTGCTTTTCTCCGGATTAACCTCGATGCGCCACCTCTTGAACCACATGCCGAGAGCGTCCACGGCGGACTGTAAACGGTTAACGATAACCGATTTTATGTAATGGGACGTGTAGAGTGCTGTGTCGTCGGCGAACAGTGCCACTTCTACATTTGGGGTCTTGGGGATATCGCTTGTGTACAGCGAGTATAGGAGGGGCGAGAGAACGGCGCCTTGCGGGACGCCGGCTCGAATGGGACGGGGGCTCGAGAGACATCCCTCTACTCTGTACCGAAAAGACCGATTCGACAAAAAGTCTCGTATGATGTGCACGAGACTGTCCGGCAGGCCCAAGTTGTCCAACTTGGTGATCAAGCCAGAATGCCAGACTTTGTCGAAGGCTTTCGCTACATCGAAGAAGAGTGCTCCCGTGGGGCGACCCCAGTTCCTTAGTTTGAGGATATGCTCCGTGAGGCGGTGCAATTGGTGATGACACGCGTGTTTGGCCCGGAAACCAAACTGCTCGTCAGGGATAAGACTTTTGGACTCTACATAGTCCTTAAGTCTTTTGAGCAAGATCCGTTCGTAGATCTTGCCTATGCAGCTCAAGAGGCTGATGGGTCGGTAGGAGGAGGGGTTCTTCAGGTCTTTGCCTGGTTTGGGGATACCGATTACAATTGCTTCTTTCCACGCGGCTGGAAAAGTGCAATTTGCAAGGCACGCATTGAAGATGCTCACGAGGAGGAGGAGGAGGGTTTCCGGGAGGCATTTGAGCACTCCGTTCGATATTCCGTCAGGGCCGGGCGCCTTTCGGGGTTTGAGACCGCGAACGATCGACTTCACTTCGTCAAGTGTCGTCGGGGCTAGGGGGGTGTTTGGTGGGATCGTACGAGAAGCGACGAAGCGATTCGCGTGCGATTCCACCTTGCGGAGGTGATCGGGGTCTACTGGCTCACGACTAGGAGAGCATTGGCTCTTCAGGCTGTCTGCTAAGCATTCAGCTTTTTCGTCATCATCGAAGGCGATGGAGCCGTCTGGGCGCGTGAGGGGAGGAGTGGACGAAACCGTGTCGGTCTTGAGACTCTTGGCAATGCGCCAATACGCCACGTGGGAGGGCGTCATCTCAGCAAGGAGGTTGCCCCAGCGTTCATTCCTAATTTCCGCGATGCGTTCCTTGACTCGCCGTTGCAAGAAACGAAGTCGGGCTCGGGCCTCTTCTGTGGGGTAGTTGTCGTGTAGTCGTGAGGCGCGATTTTTTTCCCTCAGCAGTTCTCGCATATCCTCGGGCAGTTCCATTCTATGGCTGGGATCCATAGAAGGGACTTCGCGAGAGCATTCCTTGTAGGATGCTTGCAAGTGGCTGTTGAGGGAAGAGATTGCGAGGTCAGTCTCGTCAGTCGTGGTGATTTGGTCGGGGATTGCATCCAAGTGCGGTGTCGACTGGTTGATAACTTTTCCAAGTTTCTTCCAGTCGGTCACCGTCCTTGTATGCTCTATGCGTCCGTTGTCTGTCGGTCCTAGTTGCAGTACTACTGGTCTGTGGTCGGAAGATATGTCAGGGTGGACCTCTACTGAACACACCTGAAGGGTGATGTTCTTTAGGAGGGCAATGTCGAGAACGCTGGGGTTTTGTCCTTCTACGGTAGGGGGCTAATGTGGCAACAACGTCGAAATCTAGGTCACCCTCGTCATAGAGGTTCTCTAGAATTCTTCCGTTGGTCGAGTCCGTGACTGAGTGCCAACGAACTGACTTGCTGTTGAAATCTCCAGCCAAAATGGTGGAGTTTGTCAGCGAAAAGAGGATTTCGAGGTCGCTTCGGAGCAGCCTCTTTCTCTGGTAGATCGAGGCTATGTTGATAGGCGCATGACCGGTCATGGCTATCCGGAGGAGGGAGCACTCGATGTTGACGAGATTCGGGGGGGGCTCTAATTGGGTGCAGTGAAGAGACCTTTTGTAATAGATTAAAGTACCGCCGCCTTCGGCATTTAATCTGTCATTACGGATGATGTTGTAGTTCGCGATGCGGGGGTTACGGGTATGGGCCTTAAGCATGGTCTCTTGTGCGAGGAAAATGTCAACCTGATGGTTGATAAGAGACTCCTGGATGAGGGGTTTCTTTTGATTGAAGGAGCCATTTACGTTGTAGTACGCAATGGTAAGGGACCTGGGTTTATTTCTCAAATTGAGACTACCCATATTAACGCGAGTAGAGGTTGGGGTGGGAACTTTCTAATCTTTTGATTAGATCCCGGTATTCGAATACTATTGCCATTTTGGCAAGAGTGTTGCCGTTTGCTGCCAATATAGCATGACCCATTTCGATGATCTCTAAGAGATCATCATGCGTTTCGTGGATGGTGTCGAAAGCGGCTCCGAAGGCCAGAGCGTCCTGGTCCCGGCTAGCCGGAGGAGCGCTGTGGCACATCAGAGGTGGGGGTCTGCTGGGGGGAGCCATTGGGGCAATGAGACACCGGCTGTCTCTGCTTCAGAGGGGGGAAGGCAGTTTGGCTGCTCATTAATGGAGGAGGAGTGGGCGCCGGCGCCTGGGGGGCACGATTTGTGCGTGTTTGAGGGGCGGCGTTTTGCGGGGATTTTGGGCCCCAGGCGTTCTTGTTTGCTCGGGGGGCTTTTGAGCAGCCTCGCCAGTTGGCGGGGTGGCCTTCTTGCCCGCAGAGCACACAAGCCGCCTGCGACTCATTCTCCGCACTGCGGACTCTTTCGCAGTCCGCTGTGCCGTGGTCCCCTAAACACTTCACGCATCTGGGGCGAGCATGACAATTACGGGCCGAGTGCCCGTAATATTGGCAGCGGTGGCATTGACCGACAATGCCACGCTTATGGGGAGCTTCCACCTTGAACTTGGTCAGTCCTGCGCAGGACTTGATGTTAAAAATACGCTTGCCTTCGGGCGTATTATCCAGGATAATAAGAACCATGGGATATGGGTTCTTATTTTTCCCGTACATGCGGTGGACTTCCTGTACGGGAATCGATTGGGAGACTAGTGTCTCCTTGACGTACTCAGTGGACGTCGAAGTAGGGATGCCTTTGACGACCGCCCTAAGTTGGCGGTCCTCAGGGAGGCCGAATGAGTGCCAGGGGATTTGGCGCTCGTTGAGGAGGCGGGTCAGTGCCCGGTATGCGTCCATCGCGGGGACGTTAATCTGAATATCACCGTTGCGGTCGGTGGAGGCGCGTGTATACGCGATTTTTTGGACATTGAGCGTCCTGGAGATCGATTCCCACGCTTTGGGATCGCGGAGGACAATCATGGGGGGGGGGCTTCTGCTTCTTCCCGGAAGCTTGGGTGGGCGTGGGCGTCGAGGATCACGTCTTGGCGACTGGCGCGCCGTTGGAGGCTTTAAGAGCCTTGGGTGCGGGGAGGGTCTCCTTTTCAGAGGCCTTCGCCTTGCGCGAGCGCTTTGCTCCGGTGACGACGGTGTAATCGTCGTCATCGGAGCATTGCGCACGCTCCGGCTCGGGCTCCTGTCCGGAGGGGGACGGGGTCTGCAGGGAGGCTGTCTCCGTCTCCATCTCTTCGGACTCGGGGACAGTCTCTAGCTCCTGGCTTGGGGGGAGAGAGGGCTGAGCAGATTGAGAAGAAATCAGGGGACTACGAAGCTTTTATAGGTATTTTAGGTCCGAGCTGCAGTTGTCTCTATCGCACTCAGCGGGGGTTGTTTGAGCACGCGGCGTGACAGCAATAAATTTTATAAATACCTGTTTTTCAATTCTCTCGGGCGCAGTGTTTCCTCAGTATATATTAGTTCGGTGAGTGAGAGAGCCGGAGGCTCTGCTCTCAATCTCCCCAAGTCCTCCCCCCAACTTCTTGAAAGGCAGGCAATGCTCCTGTCACACCCTGGTGATGCAGTTGTCCATAGGCAGCGGTGATCACTGACCATCATAAGACTACCTTGTTCGTTTGATGTCGTATATCATAAAAAGAAAAACATTTTATGACCAAATACTTAACCTATATGTATAACCTATATGTTTAAAAACCCCGTTTTGAAAGCTGTTAAAGTTCCTTTTCAATTATATTTTTTTAGGGTTTCGAGGAATACAAGGGACCACCCCTATATTTATGTTTTTTAAAGGATAAGGAAGGATGTATCTTTAGGTAACAATATCCAATCTACACAAAATATCCGATCATTAAGATCTATTACTACTTAATATCTTCAGTAATCAATTGATGTTAAACGGTGTCAGATACTGCCAATTACAATTGAACAATCAAGTTGTCGATAGAGTTGAGTATTGAATCTGATGTGAACATTGATTTATTTAGACATGGAGAATGGAATCATTTGCATTTCTTTCCTCTACAAGATAGTTTTTCATGCGTGCAGCCAGCGTCGAAACGTTATCACGTAAATAAAGAGAAAAACCGTCACGTAACTAGTCGAAAGCCTACTTCCATTGTGTTCCAAGTGCAACGTAAGGTCTGCCTACTGAATAAGGTAGTTCGCTATCTGCTGGCTGAAGTGACCCGGCAGGGCACTGTTGGGTCATCATGCTGCCCAAGCGCTGAGCGGGGTACCACGAAAATTCTCACAGGTGTTCATGAAGCACATCAACTACTAATGATAGCAACTAATGAAGTGGCAGTTGCGCTGTTAGTATATGGGAGTGAACATGGGCAGCAACAACAAGTACAGTTTACGGTACTTGTTGTGTTGCCTCGTGACGCACCAAGCCCTCGCCTGGGTAGGTCAAAGCTGTCGTCACTATGTTATCGGCTGCACCAGTACTTCAAGAGACTACTACTTCACTATATACTCTTCACCTCAAGGAGGTTGTAGAGAAGAGCCTGCTGCTGCTCTATCGTTGATGAGAAAGGCTTCAAAGAAGTATAGTAGTTATTAAAATGTCTATTATTTAATGGCAACTTTTAATGAACTTAGTGAAAAATTGTGCAAAAACCTATGAATATTTAGCAATTTCTAACCCTTATAACTCAGTTCGGACTGAGTTTAGAGATATATATGCCCTATTATCACTTGTTTATTATGTTATTGACGATCGGGAAAACAAGGTATGGTTAGTGCGAAAACAAAAAGACGCCAATAACCGGCATTGTCCTTTTGAAGTATTATCTATTTCGGTTCAATAGATACAGTCATGTGGCAGATGGACGGACGAAGGGACGTCGAAGGCTTAGTATTACCTTTCCGTTTTTACTGTTAGGGAACGGAACACTAAAAATAATAAATTTTCGGGAAAGTCATGGAAAGTTATTATTATTTATTTCTTGGCATTAACTTTATTACTTGTACACTCATCTGTATTCATGTTAATTATCGATATTTGTCAAAAAATAACTAAGTGCATCACTATGCGTCTTGCCGCCTTTCACTGACAATGGAATTTGACGTTTTTAATGGAGGATAAATATGTTTATAATATTGTAAATAAAATGAACTTGCATTACTTAAATGTAAAAAGTGCCAGCGCGATAGTTTACTTTAATATTCATTTTAGTATTTTAGAAGGACAGAACTCTACAGAACTTCATACATTGGCATGTTTATAATTTTAAAAATTAAATTTCACTCTGTTACATACCCCTCGACAGGCGTTAGAGGACTGAGGCCGAGTGTATAGCATACGCTACTTTTAAGGGTATAAGTAACAAGACGGATCAAGTAATGCGCTGCTTCAAGAGACTTCATACTTCTATGAGAGACAAGTAAAGTAACCAATATAAGTAAAAAAAAGGTTACCTGCCTTTGTTATCTAGTATGAGATAGTACTTGGATATCGTGAGCTATACAGGACAAGAGCGTTGCATTCCTTTTACCGCCTGTGCAATACGTATTACGAGATAAGTAGTAGAAAACACAGATGCACATTGGGCGAGAGATACAAATAATACGAGTTATGTGGCTACGACATTTTTAAAATCGACAAGCCAAATAAAAATATTTAATGTAAATTATTTAACATGTTATGTAACGATCCTAACAAATGTAACGAAAGTGAGTTTCTTTGTTTATTTTTTGGTTACGCTTCCGTGCTTTTTCTACCGAACCTATCATCATGAAATTTTGCATACGCATTGTCCGGGGTACCCGAGGGAAGCTTATGCAAAAGTAGAAATCAATAGGTTATGCAGAAGCGAAAAAGGTCCATTCAAAACTTTCAACTTTTTAACATATGTACGTACCTACTATTACAGTTATCTCTCAAGACAGACTTGCATTTATTAAGTAGAATTAGAGACAGACAAAACACCTTCCTATTCCACTTTGCACAATCTTCAGCATTCTTAGTTGAGATCATTAAACGCATTCTTGTTAACGTCAAGCTAGCATTTCTTGTATTGGGTTTGCCTCTACTACCAAACTTTAATTATGTACCATTTTGACAACCATATTCCTAAGGGACAACATGTTCACAACATTGTCACACTGTCAACTATAGTGCTTGGTTATTAGTCTTCCAAACTCTTTTAAAACATTTTTCGCTCAATCGTCTCGACCAGTCTGCGTCGATCTTACTGTAACGACTCAATGTGTTGCCACCGTAATTGTCGATTGCACGTGTCAGGGAGAAGGGCCTCGGACGAACGTGCCCTGATCGTAAGTTCTCCCATTTGGGAGAACTTACGATTTGTCGCCAAAGATTTCTTTGGCGACAGCATTCGCTCAGTTCTCTCGACCAATCTGCGCCGATCTTACCGTAATGACTCAGTGTGTTGCCACCGTAATTGTCAATTGCACGGTGTCATAGAGAAGTGTCGCGGGCGAGCGTTCCCTGCTCGTCAGTCTTCATCAGCGACTATTTGTGGACGCCCTACATATCGTTATCAGGGCTGTCAACACGAATTTATCTTAGAAATGCGATACTAATTGAGCTGCGCTAATTGATGCATAATTCTGAAGTTTGATATGAATGCATTAGGTCATGCAGTAATCATTGTAGTCGTTGCAGGAAGTAATAGTTGTTAAAGAATGACTAAACTTTTTTATAACAGGAATAATTGCTAAACATTTTGCTATATCATTTTTTGTGGTTCGTCGTTAGTCAAATGCCAGTGTACATACGCATATGAGTGAAGTACTTATCAGTAAAATCATCACAGGTAAACGTCAAGGTTTTTTAGAGAAAGATAATCAACACATTTCATATCATCCAATTACTAATTGTGAGTTAATATATCGCTATCATCATCATCATCAGGTCCGAAAAACTTGACGCATAAACAAATGAATCAGCTGCTAAAATCATTCGTTCCTCAGAAGAAATAGACTAAATAATGAGTTCTTTTTAGTCTCAATATATCCTTTAATATCTTGACTCAATTCTTGAAGTTAAGAATTATAAAATTATTTTTGATTTTTGTAGTGAGAAACAACCCTACGCGATCAATTCAATAAAACAATGAAGAGATTGGCGCGTCGCAAAATGCCTGGTGTTATTACGTCACATCACTTCTTTTAAGCGCAGGGGTACGTCACAAATTGCTTGGGGTCGGTTAGGATTCTATTTATTGTGACCATTATTCACTAAAATTAGATTGCGGTGTTAGTTTTGAAGAACGGACACAGCGCGCAAACTGTCTCATTGAACAGCTAACACAGGACTATCCTTATACAGGGTTATTAGCAGAGATCTGATATTCTAGTGCATATTTACCTAAAGTTCAGAAGTAGGCAATTATGGAAAGCACTTTTTTATTAAAAAATCTTGATTCATGATTAACAAATTAAAATGTAAGGAGTGAGTACACCTCACTCCATACACTTATTGCTCCGCTCCAAAATAATGGGGCAGGCTTTCGCTGGTTTTACTATCAGTGATTTTTGACGAAACTAAAACACCCTTAGGTTGTAATAGTGTGCAAAAGTGCGCGAACGAATCGGCAAATTATACCTAAATACTGTGATTTTATTTATGATAAAAAAATTTAAAGAAGCCGCTGCCATAATATGTGAGCCAAAAATCAACTTTTATAGCTAAATATGCACTGGAATATCCAATATCTTATTATTATATTTGAAAACACTTATAACCTCGCAAGAATCTAACATCGCTATACGAAATGTCATCAAGAGAATAAAAGACATACTTACACACGTACATACATATTAACATCTTTATCTCTTGCGGGGTAAACAGATCCAAAGTCTATAAGACAAAATGGCCACGTTAAACGTTAGGTAGGTTGACTTAAAGGTTTGAAAAAATAATCAAAATAGTCATGGGTTGCTAGTAGTGTTGCCAGGTCCGATTTGTTTTAAATCGGTACATAAGGTAAAAAAAAAAAACGGGATTTAGGGTTGCAGATTGGGATAGTAAACAAAAAACAAGGGATTTTTAAGTCTGGGTTTAATTCACAGAATTTAATTTATATGAGTACATTACGCTCTATACTATTCAATATAGTGTTTTTGTAGAATAAAATGCTGCACGTGTTAAAATGAATATATCGCCATTATGTTGCAGACCTTGACCTTGGTTTATTCGCCTTTATAAAATCTATTTTTGTCAACCCTTCAAAAGATTCGTCCATCAATTGAATAGTCGACCTTTTTGAATACTGCTTTTATGATTTTAATGGCCAGTACTAGCAATTAATGTGATTCTTTGTCGCAAAAAATTGGTTGTCTGTCTGTAAAGTCGGTTTATGGACATTAATTTCACGTGATAACGATAGGAGAGAGATAGATGCGTCATAAGCCGAACGCTTAGGCCGATCGTGCCTCTCTATCGCTTTTTCCGCGCTCCCACTTGCACTCGAGACGTGACACTTTTTCGTGCGTGCAGCTGGCGTTCATTGATTTACTATAAAATTTTATCACGTCCAAAAGAACATGTTTACAACATTTTATCTTCACAATTCGCGTTACTACAGCTATATTAGTAGGTCCGCTCTTCATGGCGTAGTGGCTGTTGCTACACAAGCCAAGAACCGACATTGCAGGCTTGAATCACCTGATTGTCTGATAATTAAGATGATTCTGTGCTTCGGAAGGCACGTTAAGCCGTTGGTCCCGGCCGCCATCTGGTAATCGTTAAAGGAACCAGGTCAGAAGCCGAGAGGCGGTCCCGAACAACTCTGACACCAGGGTGTGCATGGTCGATTGACCGTGTCACCTACTCGAAATGATGATGATGGGTGTCATACCCATGTACAATCATGGGATCACTCCAGCTGGATAAACAGTTACCCTGGTACGTTATATATCACATGTGTGTCACCCCCAATGGATGGCACTCGGAATGCCCTAGCTAAGCCACTGAGGCGATGTTTAACAAATTATTTACCCCGTCATTTCGAGATAAAGGTGTATTCCTAGATCGGTGGCGGGCTGCTAAACGATGGATGCCTGTGTGCTTCATGTGCAAATGTATATCTATTATAAGAAATTTCACCCTTTTATCGTTGGAATACCAAAGAGTCGAACTAAACGCTTTGACAGTTCCTTTTTGGTTCGAGTAGCTTAGGTGTGGAATGAACTGCCTGCGTCTATTTTCCCAGACAAGTAAAGCCCCGGGACATTCAAAAGTAGAATAAATGGGTATCTCTTGGATAGGCATGTAACATCCTCGTCTTCATCGTAACTAACCATCAGGTGAGATAGGAGACAAATGCCTAATCCAACATTTAGTGAAAATAAAAAAAATAACTACAATAAATCTTATTTTATTTATTTTCTTACTAGCTTTCGCCCGCGGCTCCGCCCGCGTCAGTGTCGATCCCTCAGGAATAGTACTTTTTCCCGGTATAAAAGGCGCCTATGTCCTTCTCCGTACTCCAGAGAACTTGTATGCAAAATTTCATGATGATCGGTTCAGTAGTTACGGCATAAAAGCGTAACAAACAAACAAACTCACTTTTGCATTTATAATATTAGTAAGGATAAGGATACCGACTTGTAACAAAGGTAGCCCTAAAATAAGGCTAAAATAAATAAAAAAATAATATACCGACTTGTAGTGTGTTAAATACACTTATTCTTTAGGTCTCACATTTTACATGTTGTCTTTTTCAGAAACGTCTTTCCTGAGAACATAGCGCAGGCGACCATAGCCACGTACCGAACAAAGCTGATCTACGATAAAAATGATACGAAAGCAAAGTTTGGTAAGTACATTGAAGTTCAAGTTCACAGACTTGAAAATGGAACTTTTTAGCTTTAACTTTGAACAGACCTAACATAAACATTTTTTTTATATACCTAAACTGAAGTTTATCTATCATTTTCAATGTCAATGTAAGTTTCTTGTTATGCTGTATAGTGCAAATTATAATTAAGCCACGGTTGTCCGTCCGTCCGTCTTTCATACGGTTTTCTCTATAAAACCGTAATATGTGCTTTTGACCTTTCTGAGCTTTCAGCCGTGTGGTATCCGGTAGAGTAGAATAGGACCACTCCAAGTCTTCCCGCGGATGTCGTAGAAGGCGACTTAGGAAATACAAGCTAAACAAAGCTTAAACATCTAAGAGACCTCTCCAACCCGTCTGGCCAGCGTGGAGAGTGTAGGCCAAGTCCTCTGGCTGCTCTGGCTAAGTATGGCCCTAGTAGTACAGAGAGGGTCGTGCTCCTGTAGTGGAGACTAAAAAGGACCTGATGATGATGATGATGATGTGCTTTTGAGTTTTTTTGTAAAATTGTTTAAATATGATAATACCTACTTAGTACCTTGGTTCAAATGCACTTGGCCAGTTTTATCTTTATGTATCAACCGATGATACAGTGGATCTGAGCATTATTAGCGCTTACGTATGTTCAGCAATCTCAGGAGCGGTCCCAATTGGGATGGGTAACCGCAAGTGGCATAAAAATATCTCGGTCTCCTACGAGCTTCGGAAGGCAATAAGCCACTTGGCTTATTGCCGACGATAACACCAGGGACTTCCCTGCTGTTATCGTCGATGGCAGTCTTTAATATACATATGTCAGATACAAAGGCAGCTTGAAAACTCTAACACCAGTGCTGGCCACTTACACACACGAAAAACAAATAAACAAAACAGATGACAATTGAATAAAATGCCATGAAAAGTTGAAAAAGACCTATTGATATAAGTAGAGGCGGCACGAGGCACAGGTGACGTGGACCGCCATTATCTTGCCTGGTTCAGTCAGCCTTGCCCACGCCCGACTTAGTTCTTGCTCCGCCACTGGTTTTAATAATGTTTGTTTTTCCAGGGCACCTCGAAACCTACAAGATTGAGGGCGACTACCAGCCGGGGAGCAACGTGTTGGGACTCGTTTGCTTCAGCATCGTGCTGGGAATCACCCTAGGCAAGATGGGCGAGCAGAGTCGGCCGCTGCAGAACTTCTTCCACTCCCTGTCTGAAGCTATGATGATCATCACTGGATGGGTAATTTGGTACGGCGCCTATTTGTTTATATTTACTATGATCAAAGATCTTTAACACTTTATTATATTTTGCATTCACAATGATATTTTGATATACTCTTATTAAATTAAGGAATAAAATATGGTGAAAAAAAGAAAAGCGGGCGGCATTTGAACCTGCGACCTTAAGTCTGTGTACGACTTACGCTCTTCCAACTGAGCCACCGCGTTCGAACCTCGGCGCCGAATTCTTCCACTTTTTTAAGGTCAGGATTGTCATCCTCAACTCTTGGCCGGTGGTTCCATTGCAGGAGGAGATCGGGTACGCAAGGCCTCCCGAGCTGCTTCTAGCTTTTGTCCCACTCATCCGAGTGAGAAGTATACCAATACCTTCATTGCTTTTCCAAATCCAACAAATTTCTATCCTAGCCTAGCTTAAAAATGCTGCTGATGGGCAGCAGCAGAGGAAGCACAAGAAGCCAAAAAACTGCCCTCGCTAACCCGCCTGCCAATATTATCCCATGGAATAAAAAAATCCTTGGGAGAGGTACAGACCTTTCCCAAGGACCCGAGAGATCTAGGTGTATGCAATAGTTAGTAAGAAATAATAGGACTTATAAAACAAATAAACTTTATCCTTGTTATTGTAAACGCAGTGAAATCTAAAAGTTCATCAACTAGGTACATTGACCTGTTTGCCTAAATTTTACTTGCGTGACCATAAATTAGAAGTAATTCAATTACAGTTGCGTTACCGAGAGAGTACTTTAACTGTGTAGTAGCGCAGATAAAACGTTTTACACCTACATCGAAATTATAACCAACGGTAATCGTAGTAAAATGATTTTTATAAAGGTTTTAAGAATTGTAAGTTATATCTAAGCAGTAAACGTTGCTTGCTTTTTTGTTTACTGCATCTAATATTCGCACAAGATCGTTTGCTCAAATATTTCTCCACTCAGACTCATTGGAGGACATCTCAAATTTACAGTCGTTTCCTCACTCTCATTTCGACTGGAGAAAACATGTTTTACTACTAAGGATACCGATTTGAGTTGAGTGACGCGAAGTTTGGTAGAGTTGAGAACCCTTGAGGAAACGGTTTTGGCCAGTAACGCAAATCAACATCGGTGTTCTACGAGTCTGCTTCCTTTAGACCACCGAATGTTAAACTCGCGTCAGGACACGTGGCCTGATCGAAATATCGTGAGATGGACATGTGACATTCCAAAATATTCAAAATGCACAAAGTTTATGTACAAGTTTTCACTTCTGCTGGCACTCCTGAAGTGCAACGCGTTTTTTTTAATGTATTTATGTTATACTCATTTCAGGTTATCGCCCCTTGGAGTATTCTTCCTCGTCACGGCGAAAATCATGGAGATACCATCGTTCGCGGAGCTGGTGGGGCGACTAGGGCTGTACTTCATGACGGTGCTGCTGGGGCTGTTTCTGCACGGGTTCGGCACGCTGAGCATACTGTTCATCCTGGCCACGAAGAAACTGCCGTGTCGCTACATCGCCAAGATGGGACAAGTCATGGCCACCGCCTTCGGTACTGCTTCTAGGTGACGATGTTTTTGTTAATGTCAGAACGTTATCGCTATGAGGTTGCGACAAAAGAAATCTTGACACATTACTTGTCATACCTATTCTAAATATTTTATTATCTATAGATTGATTAATTTTTTCAATTAATCAATCTATAGATAATAAAAAATATTCGGTAAGAGGCATCATCCTTAACTGCCTATCCGGTGGTTGCAGGTATGAAATCGGGTAAACGCCCGGCGCCCGAGCTGCCGATCTTGATTTCCTTCACAGATCCAACAAATTCCTATCCTTCCCCAGCTTAAAAATGCATCCGATGGGCAAGAAGCGTAGGAAGCACAAGAAATGCGTGGTGAGTAATGCAATATCCTCCCATGGAACACAGAATCCTCGGGGGAGACCTTTGTCCAGCAGTAAACTTGTTACGGCTGAAATGATGATGATAATTAAATAAATATTTAGAGTAGGTAGACTAGCTCCGTGGCGCAGCGGTCAACACGCCAGCCTGCGACACGAGAGTGACCGGGTTCGAGCCCCGGCCAGGTCAAGATGGAAAATGATCTTTTTCAGATTGACCTGCGTCTTGGATGTATATCTATATATGTATTTGTTATAAAATATAGTATCGTTGAGTTAGTATCCCATAACACAAGTCTCGAACTTACTTTGGGGCTAGCTCAATCTGTGTGATTTGTCCGTATATATTTATTTTTATTTATATTTGTCAAGTGAGCATAAAAACGCAAGCTTCAGCAAAACGGCGGAAGTTAATTGAAATTATAACATACTTTTATAACAGCGGAGACCAGTAAGTGGCGCAAATAAGCTACTCTAAGCGAGCCTTATATTGTGCCCTTCGCCGTGGAGACTTTAGGGCCCGACAAATTTTCAAAGAGATCCCCGCACGCCTAATAGACTTTTCCGGTGACCTAAGGGCAGGCGCGCATTTTGGTCAAAGATTGAGTCTGGCCATCCAGGAAGGAAATACCGCCAGCCTTTTGAGCACCCTGCCTGCAGACCGCAGCGATTTGGCATCCATATTTTATTTAATATGATGTGTTTTATAGATTCAATTTTATTTTTAATTTAAGTTTTATATTATAATTTTAGTTTAGAATTATTTATATGTATCGATTATTTATTAATTATAATTATGTTATCCTTTAAAAATATATTCTGATAATATACATTTTTATAACTTAAGTTGAGTGAAATAATTATATTGTACTAGAAAGTAATTCCTATGAATAAGGATGAAGATATCATATTACTACTTAACAAGTCAACTTAGTAAGCCGTGTGGTATCCGGCATAGTAGAATAGGACCACTCCAAGTCTTCCCGTGGATGTCGTAGAAGGCGACTTAGGAAATACAAGCTAAACAAAGCTTATAAACATCTAAGACACCTCTCCAACCCGTCTGGCCAGCGTGAAGAGTGTAGGCCAAGTCCTCTGGCTGCTCTGGCCAAGTATGGCCCTAGTAGTACTAGAGGGTCGTGCTCCTGTAGTGGAGACTAAAAAGGACCTGATGATGATGATAAAGTCAACTTAAAAAAAAAGCTTGAGTTATAAGTTATTCGTCTTAGGGTATCGATAATAAATTGTTAGTATCGATATGCTATGTTGGTAATAGTCTATATGTTTAGACTATTACCAACATAGCAGTGACTTGCAAATTCAACAACATATTTATTTACAACTCGTACACTTAGTTGAATAATTTGTCTGTTTTATAGGGTTCCGTACCCAAAGGGTGAAAACGGGACCGTATTAATATCGCTCTGCTGTCTGTCTATCTGTCCTCTGTCACCAGACTGTATCTCATGAATCAAGATAGTTAGACAGTTGAACCCTTAGCCGTGTGGTATCCGGCAGAGTAGAATAGGACCACTCCAAGTCTTCCCGTGGTTGTCGTAGAAGGCGACTTAGGAAATACAAGCTAAACAAAGCTTATAAACATCTAAGACACCTCTCCAACCCGTCTGGCCAGCGTGGAGAGTGTAGGCCAAGTCCTCTGGCTGCTCTGGCCAAGTATGGCCCTAGTAGTACAGAGAGGGTCGTGCTCCTGTACTACTGATTGATTAATTGAAAAAATTAATCAATCTATAGATAATAAAATATTTAGAATAGGTATGACACCTATTCTAAATATTTTATTATCTATAGATTGATTAATTTTTTCAATTAATCAATCTATAGATAATAAAAAATATTCGGTAAGAGGCATCATCCTTAACTGCCTATCCGGTGGTTGCAGGTATGAAATCGGGTAAACGCCCGGCGCCCGAGCTGCCGATCTTGATTTCCTTCACAGATCCAACAAATTCCTATCCTTCCCCAGCTTAAAAATGCATCCGATGGGCAAGAAGCGTAGGAAGCACAAGAAATGCGTGGTGAGTAATGCAATATCCTCCCATGGAACACAGAATCCTCGGGGGAGACCTTTGTCCAGCAGTAAACTTGTTACGGCTGAAATGATGATGATAATTAAATAAATATTTAGAGTAGGTAGACTAGCTCCGTGGCGCAGCGGTCAACACGCCAGCCTGCGACACGAGAGTGACCGGGTTCGAGCCCCGGCCAGGTCAAGATGGAAAATGATCTTTTTCAGATTGACCTGCGTCTTGGATGTATATCTATATATGTATTTGTTATAAAATATAGTATCGTTGAGTTAGTATCCCATAACACAAGTCTCGAACTTACTTTGGGGCTAGCTCAATCTGTGTGATTTGTCCGTATATATTTATTTTTATTTATATTTGTCAAGTGAGCATAAAAACGCAAGCTTCAGCAAAACGGCGGAAGTTAATTGAAATTATAACATACTTTTATAACAGCGGAGACCAGTAAGTGGCGCAAATAAGCTACTCTAAGCGAGCCTTATATTGTGCCCTTCGCCGTGGAGACTTTAGGGCCCGACAAATTTTCAAAGAGATCCCCGCACGCCTAATAGACTTTTCCGGTGACCTAAGGGCAGGCGCGCATTTTGGTCAAAGATTGAGTCTGGCCATCCAGGAAGGAAATACCGCCAGCCTTTTGAGCACCCTGCCTGCAGACCGCAGCGATTTGGCATCCATATTTTATTTAATATGATGTGTTTTATAGATTCAATTTTATTTTTAATTTAAGTTTTATATTATAATTTTAGTTTAGAATTATTTATATGTATCGATTATTTATTAATTATAATTATGTTATCCTTTAAAAATATATTCTGATAATATACATTTTTATAACTTAAGTTGAGTGAAATAATTGTATTGTACTAGAAAGTAATTCCTATGAATAAGGATGAAGATATCATATTACTACTTAACAAGTCAACTTAGTAAGCCGTGTGGTATCCGGCATAGTAGAATAGGACCACTCCAAGTCTTCCCGTGGATGTCGTAGAAGGCGACTTAGGAAATACAAGCTAAACAAAGCTTATAAACATCTAAGACACCTCTCCAACCCGTCTGGCCAGCGTGAAGAGTGTAGGCCAAGTCCTCTGGCTGCTCTGGCCAAGTATGGCCCTAGTAGTACTAGAGGGTCGTGCTCCTGTAGTGGAGACTAAAAAGGACCTGATGATGATGATAAAGTCAACTTAAAAAAAAAGCTTGAGTTATAAGTTATTCGTCTTAGGGTATCGATAATAAATTGTTAGTATCGATATGCTATGTTGGTAATAGTCTATATGTTTAGACTATTACCAACATAGCAGTGACTTGCAAATTCAACAACATATTTATTTACAACTCGTACACTTAGTTGAATAATTTGTCTGTTTTATAGGGTTCCGTACCCAAAGGGTGAAAACGGGACCGTATTAATATCGCTCTGCTGTCTGTCTATCTGTCCTCTGTCACCAGACTGTATCTCATGAATCAAGATAGTTAGACAGTTGAACCCTTAGCCGTGTGGTATCCGGCAGAGTAGAATAGGACCACTCCAAGTCTTCCCGTGGTTGTCGTAGAAGGCGACTTAGGAAATACAAGCTAAACAAAGCTTATAAACATCTAAGACACCTCTCCAACCCGTCTGGCCAGCGTGGAGAGTGTAGGCCAAGTCCTCTGGCTGCTCTGGCCAAGTATGGCCCTAGTAGTACTAGAGGGTCGTGCTCCTGTAGTGGAGACTAAAAAGGACCTGATGATGATGATAAAGTCAACTTAAAAAAAAAGCTTGAGTTATAAGTTATTCGTCTTAGGGTATCGATAATAAATTGTTAGTATCGATATGCTATGTTGGTAATAGTCTATATGTTTAGACTATTACCAACATAGCAGTGACTTGCAAATTCAACAACATATTTATTTACAACTCGTACACTTAGTTGAATAATTTGTCTGTTTTATAGGGTTCCGTACCCAAAGGGTGAAAACGGGACCGTATTAATATCGCTCTGCTGTCTGTCTATCTGTCCTCTGTCACCAGACTGTATCTCATGAATCAAGATAGTTAGACAGTTGAACCCTTAGCCGTGTGGTATCCGGCAGAGTAGAATAGGACCACTCCAAGTCTTCCCGTGGTTGTCGTAGAAGGCGACTTAGGAAATACAAGCTAAACAAAGCTTATAAACATCTAAGACACCTCTCCAACCCGTCTGGCCAGCGTGGAGAGTGTAGGCCAAGTCCTCTGGCTGCTCTGGCCAAGTATGGCCCTAGTAGTACAGAGAGGGTCGTGCTCCTGTAGTGGAGACTAAAAAGGACCTGATGATGATGATGATGAGACAGTTGAAACTAGAGTGCTAAGAACATTGATTTGCTATTTGTTTTCCATGAGTTGAAATTTGGTTTTATACCATGTTTTTAAACGTATACGACTCTACCATAAATCTAGCCAGTGTATCTCTTTTCCTACAAGTCAGTAAACGTATTACCTACATTCAATTTCAGTTCGGCGACAATGCCCATCACGATCGGTTGCTGTGACGACATGGGCCTGGACCCGAGGATCACTCGCTTCGTGATCCCCATCGGAGCTACAATTAACATGGACGGCACCGCCTTGTACGAAGCGGTTGCTGCCATCTTCATCGCGCAGTTAAGGAGAGTCGACATGTCTTTCGGAAAAATTGTAGCTGTGAGGTATGTAGCCGTGTGGTTTCCGGCAGAGTAGAATAGGACCAATCCCATGGAGTGTTCCCATGGAGGTCGTAAGAGGCGACTTAGGAAATACAAGCTAAACAAAGCTCATAAACATCAATGAGACCTCTCCAACCCAGCGAGGAGAGTGTAGGCCAAATCCTCTGTCTGCTCCGGCCAAGTATGTCGACAGAAACACACACACAGACAGACGGGTCTTTAGATATTGGCGCAGAGTGGAGTAAAGCAAAGCGAAATGTTTATATTCATCCCTATTACCATTAAGTAAAGTTCAAATTTATGTAATAAAAATATGAAAAAATGTCACTCAGGTGCAGTACGCACCATACAACTACTTGTACAACCTGGACATCCTAACGCGAGTGTTTTCGCCCAAAGATACCATTTCGAAGCGTGTCGCGTCGCATTGATTCTGCATCAATGGGAATTTAGCCTTATTGTGTAACTTTGGCGGATTATGGCTCATTACAAATTAACGCATTTGATCAGCGCCGCTGGCCACACGCGCCCCCTTGCAATTACACTAGATAGTAGTTGCATTTCATAGTCACGCAGTTCAAACGCGCCGTTCATGAGACGCGCGGCAGCGGCCAGCACTGCCGAAGCACGCGCTCATTAATCAATTTGCAATGTTTTACGACGTCGCTGTTGCCTCTTTTCCATAAAAAATAAACAGCTAATCCTGTTATTATATTTGTCCCGATGATGACGACTAACACAGCTGTACATTGCATTGCAACCAAATGCACGATACTAATACTCGTTTCATAGTGCACACCGGTCAAGCGCGCGCTGTTGAAACGCGCTCGTCAACGGCGTCGCTCTGAGATCAGCCTAAATACTCTGTGTTCAATTTCAGCGTGACAGCAACAGCGGCAAGTATCGGCGCGGCGGGCATTCCGCAGGCGGGGCTGGTGACCATGGTGATGGTACTGGACACCGTCAACCTGCCTGCCGAGGACGTCTCCATCATCCTCGCAGTCGACTGGCTTCTGTGAGTCTTTTTACAAGCTTTTATTTAACTTGCAATGTATGTATGTAACTATGTTTGTTCGGGTGAAATTTTGAAGCCGATATCTTCCGCCGATTGAGCTGTAATTTTGTATACTTGTTTAGTTTGGATGACAATGCATGGCTAAATCCAACAAGGTGGAACACCCAAGATGGCGAACTAGCTGATGCACTCCGACAAAATTATTGTCAAATAAAAGGGCTCACTGAAAATTAAAAGCTTATTTTGAAAAAACTTTTTATTATTTTATGCTTTATGGTGTAATCTTGTGGTTATATGGTGGGAAGAACATAGACATGCTTTTGTCATAAAAAAAACAGCTTGTTGTTGAGAAACAGTTTATTTCATGTATGCGCTCGCAAATATAGGATAGAACAGGTCGCTGACTACACTGGCGATTGGAAGTTTAAACAAGCCGCACGAGAAATAAACTTCTGTAGCTATCTGTAGTATAGTCACGTAAATTTTTCTCCGCTTAAAATATATCTCCCTATATGTCTTATAGCCCACTCTCATTTTCTTAGTCAAATCAAATCACTCGTAGTGCCTTCAGTAGGTCCTGTTTAGACGTTTGTTCATATTCATAATTTCAGTCGCAAGAAGTCCACTGCGGGACAAAGGCCTCTCCCATGGATTCTTCGTTCCATGGAAGGATATTGCCATATTCACCACTATTGGCAAGCGGGTTGGCGAGCGCAGTTTCTTTGGCGTCTTGTGATTCCGACGCCAAAGAAGCATTCTTCATCTGAAGCATTTTTAATTTGGGAAAGGATAAGAATTTGTTGGATCTGGGAAGCAAATGAAGGTATTGGGATACTACTCACTCGGATGAATTAGGGAAAAGCAAGTAGCAGCTCGGTAGAGGGACGTACTGAAAACTATTTCAGTAGAAATTACTTGATCATTTAATTATGTTTGTCCAGTGACCGATTCCGAACCACCATCAATGTGGTCTGTGACGCGTTGGGCGCCATCATCGTGTCGTCTCTCTCACAAGGTGACATCGAGAAGTCGCGCACGCTGCAAAACGACTGCGAGGTGGCCCCCGCGCACGAACTCACCGAGCTAGGCAAGGCCGACCATTGAGCGAAACCACGTCCCACCGATAACGGTTAACGATAACCGTTCTGTGTTCAAATAACAAGCGTTATTTTGTGCCAGGACAATAACGTTATGTAATAGCGTAATTGATGTGTGATTCTCCGGACGGATGCTGAGTAAGTTTGTTACCTTCTTTATATATGAAATCTGCCTGTTCCGAAAACAACTGTAAGAATCTTTCTTTTTTTTATTAAGAAATCTTTGAGTACCTATTTGATTTATTAATTTTTTTTGGTTCAATTTTAGCAAATTTCATAAATTATTGTAATTTCAAGTTGGAAGATTTTCTGCAAATCTTTTTTCTTTTTTGTTTTAGAAGCGTTGTATAAATTACCAGTTGTATTATAATAGTATAAGTTTAACTATTAATATTGTTTGTAAAGAAGATAGACCGAGATGTTTTTAAAACAGCTTGGTTGTTCAATTAGCGAAAAGACATTAACTGTAACGAAGTTACTTTTTAACAAGCTGTTATTTCAAATGATGTCATAAGTTGTTTTTGTCATTAATCTGACTAAGTCATGTAAGTCGACTTAATAATTTATTATAAACTATTTATGTTGTGATTTTGACATTGAGTAAAAGAAAAAAATATTACCGAGTTTATAGCATTGCATAAGCTTAGTGTGTCGGTGTGTTCTAAATGTGCCATTATAAGTATCACTCAGTTGCACTTGAGGATGAACTGGACTGCAGTTCAATTTACAGTACTTAAAAACTTTTTCATGATATTTCAAAAAATGTTTTATTATAATCTGTAGATTTTTGAAATGTTGTGGGATGGATTTTGAGCAAAAACATCCTCTTGTGCTCTGAAAATGTGTAATTATTGATAAGAAAATGTGTTTCACTCTTACGTAATATACTCTTTGTCTTGAGAAAAATTTACAATGTAGTAACTAACTAAGCAATCCATCTATTTTTGTATGGATGTATATTTTCCTGATTAGAACTTTTACCACTGATTAATATCTACAACGTGCCATAGGTAGTATATGTATATTTTAACCTTACTTATATTTGGTTAGTAATTGTCTTTGTAACAAATATAAACAACATGGTTGACAATCAGTCGTATACGTATCGTTGCATTCCATTAAATATTATCAACACTCCGGGTGTCTAAATAGATTTTGCGAAAAATATATATTAAAAATGTGAAACACGCAATATTTTTAAGTAACTATTAAAATGTTGATAATTTATTGTTTTAAATGGGATGATACATAATTTATAATATAGTTATGTTTTTAAATTATTACTTTCAGAAATCCTGTTAATTATATGAAATCTTATCAAGATCTATTTATTGATAGGAGACAAATAATTTAATTTATTAATTAAGAGATTTTAATATTTCTATATTTATTGTAATCACTTACAAGTAGGCCTTCTATGTAATAGTTCTAGTCTATTTATGTTAATGTGTTTGCGTTCGATGAATATACAAGAAACATGGAATTTTCTAATGTTATAAATAGTCTGTATTTATTAGTATGTTGATGTCATTTTGTGTAGCATTCAGGTAACATTTGTGGCCATTGTACAACATATACAAGACATTTGAAATAAAACTATGACCAAATAGTATTGTACAAAAACATCAATGTATTAGTAGTTTTGTCCGGTGGTAATCTGTTAAACTTTGATATATATCTCTATATGGACATAGTTGATGTGAAATATTTTAATAAACACTTATTGTGTGATTGTGTTTTTTTTATTTATGTCCTCTAGTTTTGATCTTTAGAAAGTTACTTAAAAGGCTGCTTTATTTTTAAGTATAAAGTATGTAGCGTTTTTTTTTTTATTATTTGATAGTATAAAAATCACTTCATATTTTTTGGCAGGGAGAAAGAAAAGCACTTTTAAGATTTTATTTAAAAATTTACTTTTTCTTAAATTAACTTACTTAATTACAAAGTTCTTTACATTTTATAGAGCCGAGTCTCTATCGCCTCACAGCCAAGATATATATTTATACTACAAAAACAAAATGAGTATAGCACTCAATACAATAATTATTTGGTAACAAAAATAAAAAATAAAAACTTTGAAAGAAATAACAATCATTCACCTTATCGTCTGTCAGTCAGTCTTATTGAATAAACATTCATTTGAGACTAATAAATAACAAGCGTGCTATTTTTGGAATGTTTTCAAGTCGGCAAGCCATGAGTATCATAGTTTTACACCTAAGTTACATATAAAAAATAAAATTACAATTCATTTAATTTAGAGGAATGTTAATCGTCACATTTATTTACAAGGCATGGCACAAACCTTACGAACAACAACTGCAGATAACTTACCCCTTATATAATCCTAGATATGTTTCAAAACTATACATAGGTACATATTATCATGTCGCTTTCCCAGTGGGGTGGGCAGAGGCAAAACTATGCTTAAAGCTTTCTTTACATATTTAGGATTTTTTTGACTGTACATATTTATTCATCTTTTCTTAAGTAAATCTAAAACTCAAGTTATTCAAAGAATTTAGATTCGGAAACCAAAAACATAAATCTCACATTTTCTGACGATTAAAATATAATGTTTTTTATAGAACTATCTACCTATACCGTTTTCTTACAAGTTGCCTTCATACATAATATACAAACATATTATTTTTCACTCTGGTTTCGATGACAGAATATCAATACTCAAAAAGTTAAAGTAGCTATTAAAAACAGTTTAAAACTTTTTATAGAGTCCGTTATTTTTCAAACTAAAAAACAACATGACTAAAGAAATGCCCTTCACTAGGCCAATAGGGGTGGCAACTATCAAGTTTCGCGTTGTTTACCATTGTTCTGAAATAACTGTCAAATATAGACTATTGATTTAAAAATATTTTTTCGTTAATTGACAAATCTCGTGAAATAAACAATTGAAATGTAGTTTCCGACATTTTTATAGGTTATGTTTAATAAATAATATCTATTTAAAACTCTTTGAAAATCTATTGTTAAAAGAACAATATCATTACATAGTATGAAACAAAGTTGCTTCCCGCTGTCTGTCCGTCCCTATGTAAGCTTAGATCTTTAAAACTACGCAACGGATTTTGATGCGGTTTTTTTAATAGATAGAGTAATTCAAGAGGAAGTTTTATATGTACATCGCACCCGTGCGAAGCCGGGGTTCGAGTCACTAGTAAAAAATATAATTTATACAATTTACGACGAAGGTCAAAGAGTTTCTCACTATAATTATGTATTATTACTTGCATAAAACGCAAAAAATAAATATTTTCATATTTTTGTTAGTAACAATCTTATGCAGCGACATCTACCATTAGCTTTGCGTTGCCACCCCTGTTTAAATTCCATGATCTTAATTTAAATTTAACGGTTATTATGGCCTGAGTAAAAGCTATGAATTTGATATGGCCTTTTAATAGAAAAAGAATAAGACCTATCAGAAACCAGGAACACAAGCGAGCTGCAGTGTCGCTGCAGCGAAGCGACAATACATTTCTCTCTCATTTCTTTATTTCAAATTTGTAGTCGTGATGCGCAGGGCGATCTGACACATAAATACAAATAATGTTTTGTATCATAATTATCTAGATCTGCAATGATAATTATGATACAAAGAAAATCGAATGGTCGCAATCGTAACGGACCTAAACCATTTCGTTAGCAACGTGGTTATTGTTGTTCAAGTGTTTCTGTGTGCCGTTCTGCGTGGCGAAAGCGGAGTCCCTCCGGCCATTCCTCTCGCCAAGGGAATTCCTGGCTCGGGCCAGCGTGGCAGCTGATATTTCCATGGACTCCCCGTAGTATGGCATCCGGGAACCGCGTCTGGCGCTGCCGCCGCGACACCGAGCATTCTGAAAATGTTATCGACTGCGTCAGGGAGAAAGATATACCAGTGTATTTACCTTTGACAGTTCCTTTTTGGTTCGAGTAGCTAAGGTGTGGAATGAATTGGCTGCGTTTATATTCCCAGACAAGTACAAACCCGGGACATTCAAAAGTAGAATAACTGCGTATCTTTTGAATAGACATGTAACATCCAAAATAGGTATGTCTTCATCGTCGCCATCAGGTGAGATGGGAGACAAATGCCTATTTCAATAATTAGTAAAAAAGAAATAAAGTAGGTATTTTTTCTATAATATGGATGACTGCTACATATAAAAATACCATATTAAGCGTGTTCTTGGAGGGGGGGTAGGTAAAAAACGGATTTCGTAGGGATTGTCGACTATAGTTTCGGACGAATCCGAAACTATAGTCGACAATCCCGACGTATATAGCACATGAGTGACCCGTTTTTAGTACATAATCTAAAATAACGGTTTATTCTCGTACTAGCTTTTGCCCGCGGCTCCGCCCGCGTCAATGTCGATCCCTCGGGAATAGTACTTTTTCCCGGGATAAAAGGTAGCCTATGTCCTTCTCCGTACTCCAGAGAACTTATATGCAAAATTTCATGATGATCGGTTCAGTAGTTACGGCGTGAAAGCGTAACAAATAAACAAACAAACTCACTTTCGCATTTATAATATTAGTTAGGATTAGTAGTCGGTATCACCAAAAAAATTTAGCCTATACAGGAAGCCATCTTCAGGGCGAGTGTGAAGGTCGGTCAACCTTCGACCACTGGGGATCACAGCCACCCGCGGCGGAAGATTGCCTTCTATAAAGGCTGAAACTTGTCGGTGATACTACGACTAATAGTACGTGAGTAAACCATTGTTTTAGAGTTTATTTAATGTCATCTCGCAAATATTTTATTTTATGTTATAGGACGGCAAACGAGCAAGTGGGTCACCTGATGGTAAGTGATCACCGCTGCCCATGGACATCTGCAACACCAGGGTGTGACAGGTGCGTTATCGCCTTTCAAGGAGTTGGGGAAAGGAAATGGAGAAGGATGGGCCTCCGGCTCTCTCTCTCACCGAACGAAGCATCGAAGCGGTAAAGCTTCTACTCAGACGTCGATTTTGTGTGAGATCATTTTACTATTCTGATTTATTATTTTAAAGCCAGAGTGCATTTGCAACTACTCTGAAATACGACGCGATAACGCGACATACTTTACACAAACTAACTAATATAATAAATAAATAAATATATATGGACAAATCACACAGATTGAGCTAGCCCCAAAGTAAGTTCCAGACTTGTGTTTTGGGATACTAACTCAACGATACTATATTTTATAACAAATACATATATAGATAAACATCCAAGACCCAGGCCAATCTGAAAAAGATCATTTTCCATCTTGACCTAACCGGGGATCGAACCCGGAGCCCTCGTGTCGCAGGCTGGCGTGTTAACCACTGCGCCACGGAGCTCGCCAATAATATACAGTGAAACTACTATGATCTTCACCCCGCACTCTTAAATCAACAATTCTACGTTACATCAACTTACCTCCAACGCCACAGCCACGCATAACTTCAACACTACAACTATACCCTACAACAATAATGATACGTAATTCAGTTTTTTGTGGAGTACTCACGTTGCCCGCCCCCCATGTCCAGCGGTTCCTGTTGAAAACGCCGTACACAATTGGGTTGGCGCAGGAGTTGGTGCACGAGAACAGCCACATGGCCTTCTGCAGCGCGGGGTCGACGTTCTTCAACGTGTCCTTGTCTATCCAGAACCTGCAATGTTACATATAAAATATACCTAAATCTTATACCTTTAAACGAGCAATTCATGTATATAAATTTATTTCTATGATCTCGGAAACGGCTCAAACGATTTCGCTCAAATTTGGTACATGAGGGTTTTCAGGGGTAAATAATCGATCTAGATTAGTCTTATGTTTGGGAAAACGCCTGTTTTAGAGTTTTATTGCGTTTTTCTTTCCACGCAGAATATGGTCGCTAATTTCGTCCTGCCAGCCACAGTCCGTCTGGTCCAGCGAGATGATTGCCCTGGCTGCCCCTCTTCTTGTCTACCGCAAGATCGTTCGCCTTATTAAGTAGATCCGATTGAGACGAACGATCGTGCCGTGGATGTGGCAAAATTCTGGTCAAGACTAGTGTAAAAATAGCCATTTCGACTCAAGAAAAGAAAGGAGAAGCTATTTTGATATACTCTTATTAACGAAGCTCAATTGGCAGAGCGTAGACAGCTTATAGTAGCGTAGAGAACTTAGAACTAAGGTCTCAAACCTGGATTTTTTTCACCTAATCTTAATTTAATAAGTTTATCAATGTGTTTTTGGACATAGTTTGGATAAGCTTTTCATTGTATGTCATGCATGACGTTTACTTTTTGTATAAAATAAAATATATTTCATAAAAAAAAAGGATTAACTAGATACGTTTCAGATTAAGACGGGTTTTACTAATTTTTCAATAATTAAATACTATTATCCTCTATTCAATAATACAGTATTTAATGCTGTATTAAAGTAGTTCTAAAATAACATCAAGCAACAACACAATTTACCAAAAACAACATTCAGATGTAATTTCAGGGAACATTCTGTTCAATTTCGGCGGGAACCGAGAAGCAGTCGTCTCCACGGGGAAAACGCGACAACAAGCAATTTAACTGGAATTACTGGAAACTGTACCGCTCTGGCCTTTTTGGTAACAACGTGATCACCGATCGCTTCATTAGATTTGTGTACACATCGTCAACTTGTTGCTATTAAGTTTGTAATTTACAAGATATGACAATGTAAGTACATATAACATTTTCAAGGCAAGAGTGAATAGGCATTATTTGAGTTTGCGTGTACCACCCTAGACCTCATCGTTGCTTCCCATCAGGCAAGATGAAGGTCAAACGCACTCAAATCCTTACTAATATTATTAATGTGAAAGTGAGTTTGTTTGTTACGCTTTCACGCCGTAACTACTGTACCGATCATCATGAAATTTTGCATACAAGTTCTCTGGAGTACGGAGAAGGACATAGGCTACCTTTTAGCCCGGGAAAAAGTACTATTCCCGAGGGATCGACATTGACGCGGGCGGAGCCGCGGGCGAAAGCTAGTTTACAATAAAAAGGAAAAGTATTTGCGATACTTTCATTTTGATAGGGTGAAAAAAGAATGAAACGCAATAAATTAATTTAATCTTATAACGTTTAAAAGTCCTTTTTCTCCTTTACATATGAAAACAGTACTTTTGGATGGCACTGAATGTGACTTAGGTAAATAACATATTTTGATTGACGGAAGGATGGTCAGGGTTCCTCAACTGCCAGTTCGGTGGTTGCAGTATGGCATCGGGTACGCGCAACTGGCTTACCGAGCTGCTTGTTTTTCCCCTATTCTGAGTGAGTAATACCTTCATTTCCATCCCAAATCCATCGAATTCCTTTCCTTCCCCAGCTTTAAAAGCTTCCGATGGGCAGCAGCGTCGGAAGCACAAGAAGCCAAAGAAACTGCGCTCGCCAAGCGTGGTGAGAATGGCAATATCCTCTCATGGAACGAAAACTCCTTGGGAGAGGCCCTTGTCCAGCAGTGGACTTTTGCGGCTGTAATGATGATTGATGGACGATTCACTAATGCACTCAATTGGGTCTTAATTTGTATATAACATCATTAATTAGCGACTTTATTAGTCTATCAGCGTCAGCACACAAATTCTTAGACCAGCCGTTCTCAACCTTTTTTGCGGCAGGCCCATTTTGGAAAGCAAAATGTTTAACGGAACACGATATTCTAGCATATGTTAAGGCGCGAGGGATGTGGGATGTAGATAGATGCAACGTTGCCCCTCGCCGGATAGGATACCCCTCTCCTCCCTCCCCGAAAGCAAAAAGAATCCTTTCTCTCGGATCCCTCACAGACTTTTCGCGGACCCCTGAGGCACCGCCGAATACATGTTTAGAACGGCTGTCTTAGCCTAAATCTATAATCATAAAAAATCGACTTCAAACTTACTACTAAACCGATTTTGAAGATATTTAAATTGGACCAATCTGAAACCATACCCCAAAAAAAGAACTTTCATCTATCTATCAGAAGAACTTTCATAAATGATGGAGTTATTAAGTAACAAACATTGAATTGAAATACAATTGAATTATATTATTAAGATAACCTCCTCTTTTTTGAAGTCAGTAAAGATTGTCACACTAATTTCACATAACAGGAGTAAAATAGAGTACCGACTCACCATAAACAATAACAGTAGTACGGAGACCAACACGTGAAGAAAACTAAAACTATGGTGATCGTCATCTTGAGGGTCCTCACCCGCGCGCGGCCCAGGATGCCCACGCCGCTACGACGCATTTTGTCTGGAATACCAAATAAAAATTGAAATTAAAACGAACCCATGCATTTATTCAAAGTGTTTTCTAAGCAAATAACCTATTATTTGCTTACAAAATACAAAACACTTTGAATAAACGCACGGTTTCGATTATAGATGTATTAACACGTCTTCACTGATCCATCACATCTACACTAATATTATAAAGAGAAAAGATTTGATTGTTTGTTTGTTCGTATTGAATAGGCTCAGAAACTACAGGACCGGGTTGAAAAATTTTTCACAATTAGAATCCTACATTATCCCTTTTGAAAAAAGTTAGGGTGGTATATGAAAACTTCGATAATGTATACCAAGGTGTAAAAAAATATCGCGTAGGTACGCTGCGAAAACTATTGACAATAGAGCCAAGTGATGTACTACAGAGTTTTATAGAGGGCTACAAAAATGACTGCAATATCATATGTTTAACTATTTTTATATGTCACAATAACTACTTTTTCATGTTAAAATAAATAATAGTAACGCTGGTTCATACCAGGCCTAATTTTTGGTACCTTGGTATTAAGCCTTATCCAAATAAATAACTTTGTATTCAAGACTTTATCAGTAGGTACCTGTAAATTACTTTTTGAATTATTCAAAGTATGTAATCATTATCAAAATTTATGAAACTGCGGCATCAGCTCCATACCATAACAGATGCTTTTGATTATTTGTTTTGTTAATAGCAGACTTGATCAATTTAAGCATAGAAAGTCTACCAAAGGTGTTAAAATTACTTCGTAAAAAATACTCCTGCGAAGCCGGGGCGGGCCGCTAGTTATACGTGTTCTGCGTGCCAAATATTCTCTGCTTTTAAGTTTCTAATATAACAATGATATTATAATAAATATAAATTGAACCTTTAAACTAAAATTACCTACACTTGAAAATTAAGTAAAAACAAAAATGAAATGATATAAAAAATGGACTTTAAAATAAATATTCTCTTAATCTGAAGAGAATGCGAGTTGAAAGGTTCAACCATGGTTCAACACACCCTTTCTCGTTAATAACTTTGCACCAGCATATTAATCTAAATCCTGTATACTATAAGCTTTATAGGAAAGCGATAGCATCGCAATTTCGCTTACCATTTGCCGTGTTGGCTCTCCGGATAATCTCCAGGAGGGCAGCGGACGAGCAATAGAGCGTGGAGATAAGGGGCGCCACGTACATGAGCAGCATATTGACGAGGAAGTACGCGAACTCATGGGTCTCCGTGGGCAGGGAGCCGTATGACACGCACTGGAAGTATCTGTAAATTGAACGGGTCGGGAAGTAAAAATTAAATGAAATAAAATTTAATTTATATTTGGATATCATGTACCTCTTTTTGAAAGTCATATTATTATTTTGAAATATTTGTAAAATCGATAAACTACTAGGGTTTCGGAACGACCACTGCTGAGAAGAATACGCCGAAAGAAACTCAATCCAGTATTGGTCCCTGCGTGCGTGAAGGGCTACGCTTTCTTTCTTTTTTATTTTTTTTTTTGATTTCCCAACCTTGTTCCCGTTGGAAAAGTTGTTCATATTGATGGGCTGAGTCACCCCGTTAAGGGTACGTCGTGGGTCAATTTACACGCTGTATATATAGGGAATGCAAATCTCGCGAGATTGGGGCTCAAGCGAGATCTCGCGAGTTTATGAATAACAATACTGCGAGATCTCACGAGATTGGCAGTTTAGTGTGTTTTTTTTGCAAATAATCACAATATTTGAATAAATTAGGAAAAAAATACTAAAAACCATAAGTATTTTATAATAACCTTTAATTTCACGAATTTTTTCAATAGACTTTTATGAATTAAACATTTTGTGACGTATCTGTCTATAATTTTAGTTTAGTAGATCCATTATAATTACAAATTACAGATTAATTAACAAAACATACCAATTAGACTATTAGAAACTACAGATCAATTAACAAATTATACCAATTAGTGAGACTATTAGAAATTACAGATTAATTAACAAAATATACCAATCAAATGAAAGATTTTTATCAGTTTAAATCACAAGCCATTATTATGAATTATTTTGAAAGTAGCTCCTTAAGAAGCACAAAATGTCCAAAGAATCGTCTGCTAAACGGCTTCTTATTTTGTTGGCCAGATAACCAGCCGCTGAGAAAGCCCTTTCGGATTCAACGCTAGTTGGAACCACAGATCTCAGGCAATTATCCACGAACTGTAAAAGTTCGCCTTTTGACCCCCCGGACTCGTATAAATTCATTACCTTTTTGATTAATGCTTCTTTTTAATTTTAAGCGCGCTTTTCTTTTTAATCTCGTAAAACTCGCGAGATCTCGCCCTTTTTTCGCGCGAGATCAATCTCGCTAAAAAAGACCGAGATCTCGCGAAAACGAGATTGCATTCCCTATGTATCTATGAATGGGCCCAGAAAGTGGTGTAATAAAAAAAATATATATTCGACAGCTCCGTGGCGCAGTGGTTAACACGCCAGCCTGCGACACGGAGTGCCCGGGTTCGATCCCCGGCCAGGTCAAGATGGAAAATGATCTTTTTCAGGGTTTTGGCCTGGGTCTTGGATGTTTATCTATATACGAGTATGTATTTGTTATAAAATATAGTATCGTTGAGTTAGTATCCCATAACACAAGTCTCGAACTTACCTTGGGGCTAGCTCAATCTGTGTGATTTGTCCGTATATATTTATTTATATATGTAGGTATAGGGGGTACTTTCATCGTTTTTGATTGGGGGATATTTTTATTTCGTCAATCCCATGAGTGTCGTTGGATTAGTTGTCTCAAAAATGTTAATAAAAATACTTGTTTATATTCAAAACCAAACCCGACAAAATTATTAATACTTATATATTATAATTTCTCACTCGTTGCATGCTGAATCCGATTGAACGCGTGCCAGACATTATTACCGTCTATGTTTGGATGCCTGACATTTATTAGTAGCATCCACACGATTGTTTCAAATAGCATTTGCAACACTTGCTCGAAGTTTCAATCAGCTGATTCCCATTAACCTCTCACCGATGTTTGAGTTACAAATCATATGCAGGAAATGGACCAATATTTTATTATTTATGTACGAAATCAAGTATAGATTTTAGAAATATCAGGATTCTTTCATCTGAGCGTTTTTCTTTGTTGCCGGATTTTATCTTCAGCCAGTGTTACATCAGAGCTGGATTCCAAATTCAAAACGACATTAGGCATAGATCTTTTTAAATATGTTAAAATATGTCTATGATTTCTTTCATCTCAGAGTTTTACTATGTGGTCGGGTTTAATTTTCAGCCAGTGTTACATCGGAGCCGGATTCCAAATTAAAATTCAATTTACCTATGTACTTAGAGGAGCAAATATATATATTCAACATACTACAAAACGATTTGGCATACCGATATTTTACGCTTTGACACCAACTGCGTTATTCTATGGGATATTCCGTCAGGATAACATATGAATATCTCTATGGATTATAGTGATATCAAATATGTTGTGGCCTACATAGGTATAAAAGACGACGATAATGATAATACCACCCCATCTAAATTGTCGGCAGCATTGTAAAAATAAAAGAATGTGTCATAAGTTACCTTACTGAAAATGGTTACTTCAATTGTAACTATTGGTTACATTTGATGTAACCATTACTTACTACACTTAGTTTGGTGGTATGTCCTATAAAGGGTTTTGTACCAAAGGGTAAAAACTACTATTATTAAGCTTTACTGTCCGTCCGTCTGCCTGTCACAGTGCTGTATCTATTGCTACCTTTATGACCCACAGAAAATGAAAAAAGGTTGCGTCACGGCTTTTCATATTTAAGTAGATATAATTTATCTTTAATCTTATAAGTACATTAAAAATATCTAGAGCATTTGAATTACGTTGCTTTTTATGAAGTAAAGATCCAAAAGCTCCACAAATAGCGAATATTTTTAGTATTTGTGTACAAAACACGTGGGAGGTCGAAGTCACAAAAATAATAATCATTTATTAATAAAACAGTTTTAAGCTGCGACAATTATGACTTATTTAAGGAAACGGACAAGACGTCTACAATTAGGATCAGTAAAGTTGTAGCAAATTCAATAGGACTAATATCCACATTATTCGTCATGACATTACAATGATATATCTTTTTGAATTATCCAAATCGGACCATTACTTACGAAGATATTAATAATAAACATCATGCCGTTCCTGCCGCGAAAAGGCATTGCACGCCGGTGCGTGTGACGTCACTGTGACGGACCGAGCGCGGTCGGCAGTTGGCACTCATAGAGCAATCATTCGACTGAGCGACGACGACGCGGTTCGTCGCTATATTTAACAATTTATTGAAATAAAGTCTTGTTAGAGTGCAATTTTTATAATATTTCCGTATAAAACGTACTTATTATGGGGCAGGGGGACTAATAAAGAAAACAAAGCAAAGAAAGAATTATTATTTTTACTCTTGATTGCTATATAGACAATCTTGTAAATTAACTAAATCACATGCTATTGTTACAATATTATCAAAAAAATAGTATGATATATGGACATATGCGTGAGGTCCGATCATTTTATAGTCTTTCAACTTCCATATGCTTCTTTCAACGAGAACTCTTATCGCTTATATCAGCGATCGTATTTGTTTGCAAAACTTCTTCTGCTGTAGGTTTTGGGTTGGAACTGTCCGTACTTAAAACTCATTAAAACTGTTCTATTTCTTATCTTTTCTTAAAATCAGGTCTATAATTTTTAGGGTTCCGTACCTCAAAAGGGAAAAACGGAACCCTATAAGGGTTCCATTTCATCACTTGGTTATCTGTCTGTCAAGATCCTTTTTCTCAGGAACGTTGGAGCGTGAAGCTGAAATTCATATCAAATATTCAGTTTATGCCGCAAATTTTCGAAGCCAACGCAATCTAAAGATACAGCTGGTTGTGCCGTAAATTTTCGTGTTTTTTCGATTTCGCAAGGGAATCATTACCTACCAGGGAACTTCCCATGAACTCAGAATCTTAAAATTTGGTACGAAGCAACGTCTTTTAGCACAGATAATGGAAAAATTGGAATTAATATTAAACATACATTTTAAGCTACATCATATAACAAAAATATTTTAATAATCTTTCGACATTCGCAAGGGAATCAAAACTTCAGGATACTTCCCGTGAAATCAGAATCTTAGATTTTCATCATCATCATCATATCAGTCACAAGAAGTCCACTGCTGGACATAGGCCTCCCCCAAGGATTTCCAATACGACCGGTTGGAAGCGGCCTGCATCCAGCGTCTTCCTGCTACCTTAGTCAGGTCATCCGACCATCTGGTCGGTGGATGTCCGACGCTGCGCTTGCCGGTACGTGGTCGCCGTTCGAGAACCCTTCTGCCCCATCGGACATCGGTTCTACGAGCTATGTGCCCCGCCCACTGCCACTTCAAAGAGCTAATCCGCTGAGCCATGACGGTGGCCTTAGTCCTCTTACGAATCTCCTCGTTTCTGATTCGATGTCGCAGAGAAACACCGAGCATAGCCCTCTCCATAGCTCCTTGAGCGACTTTGAGCTTTCTTATGAGGCCCATAGTAGGGACCACGTTTCGGAAAGTCATTACTGGTAACACACATTGATTATAGACTTTTGTCTTGAAACACTGAGGTATTTTGGACGAGAAGACACTGCGGAGCTTCCTGAACGCTGCCCAGCCGAGTCGGATTCGTCGAAAGACCTCGTCCTCAAAGCTGGAACTTCCAACCTGGATCAACTAAACCAAGTAGACATATTGGTCCACAGCTTCAAGGATGGAGCTCCCAACAGATACCGGTGCAGGCACAACATGGACATTCGACATTATTTTCGTCTTTGTGTCTAAGTACCATGCTCAATGACCTCAATGGAGTTTCCCAACAAGTGGGCCTTAAGATGAACATGGACAGTTCATCTTAAGGCCTACTTGTTGGGAAACTCGATTGAGGTCATTGAGCATGGTACTTAAGTCCTCCAGCGTCTCCGCCATAACAACGATGTCATCGGCAAATCGAAGGTGAGTGATATATTCGCCATTGATGTTGATGCCTAGTCCTTCCCATTCCAGGAGCTTGAAGGCATCCTCCAGAGCAGCGGTGAACAGTTTTGGAGATATGACGTCTCCCTGTCTCACGCCTCGCTGCAATGGTATAGCCTTCGTGCTCTACTCCTGTACTCGAACTGACATTGTGGCGTTGCTGTATAAGCACTTCAACATTTCGATATACCGATGGTCGATGCGGCATCGCCAGAGGGACTGAAGCACGGCCCATGTTTCGACCGAATCAAAGGCTTTCTCATAGTCCACAAACGCTAAGCATAATGGCCGGTTATACTCTCTGGTCTTCTGTATAACCTGCCGCATCGTATGGATGTGGTCTATGGTACTGTAGCCTTTTCGGAAACCGGCTTGTTCGGGAGGCTGGAAAGCATCGAGCCTGTTCGTGAGACGATTCGTGATTACCCTCGAAAACAGCTTATAGACGTGGCTCAGGAGCGTGATGGGACTATAGTTCTTCAGTAGAGTATTATCACCCTTTTTTAAGAACAAAACCACCACCCCTTTGTTCCACGCCTCCGGCGTGATGCCCTCGAACAGAACGGAATTAAAGAGCCAAGTCTTAGATTTTGGTACGAAGCAATGTCTTATAACACAGATAATGAAAAAATTGCGAAATGTATACATTTTTAGTTACATCATATAATAAAGATATTTATAATAACTTAAAACATATACGTGCGCAAGACCAACTCGCACTTCGTCGGTTTTTTTGAAAGCTTTTGACATTCAAACTAATGAGTTTTGCCTCATTACTCCCTTCTTCACTTACGTAACGTAATTTTCCATGTCTTTTTCCACCTGAAATATTATTATTATTTTCTCTTTATTTAATTTGTTTCTTAGATTTAGGCTTTTAAAATATTAATATAAAAGTAAAATATAAAAATAAATTACAAAACATAAAAACATTATAAAAACCTAAACCTAGAGTGCCGTCAGCAGCGGGGCAGGGCTCAAGCTACCGGCGGTTAAGGCTGCAGAGAAATTATATATTATTATTATTATTATTCGGATGTATTTTTTTCTCCTCTCGAAGAGCGTTTACACCAGATACGCGGGCCAAAGCCAAGCGTATAAGGGATTAGATGGAGTAAGTTGAAGTGAGTGTTGACGAACTTAAAAACTTGCGCGTAATACGGCACGTATTTAAAATTACGTCTTTTTGAATCAAAGTAAGTGTATGGGCTGGCACATCTATTGTCTCTAAACTTTGTTTCAGTGATTTTGGTACAACTCCGGTTGAAGACAAAACTATAGGGACTATGTGAACAGCTTGAAGCTTCCATTGTGTTTTTACTTCGATAGCTAAATCCTGGTACTTGCATAATTTTTCAGATATGGTGGACTGCAGGTTGTGTGTGTTGGGGATGGCGATATCGATAAGATAAGCTTTTTTGTTTATTTTGTCATGAATAGTGATATCAGGTCTATTGTAATGGATTGTCTTATCAGTAATTATAGTCCGGTCAAAGTAAATTTTGCAGTTTTGATTTTCTAAAACAGAATTAGGGCTATATTTATAATAGGCTGTCATCTTGGGTAAAAATGAGTATTTGTAAGCAAGGTGTTGATGAATTATTGACGCTACTTGGTCGTGCCGGTGCTTGTAATCGGTCTGTGCAATCGATTTACAAGCACCGGTTATGTGCTGAATAGTTTCTGATCCTGAATTACAGTGTCTGCAGAGGTCAGTCTGTTGGTTAATGTCTTTTATTATGTGCTTTCTATAATTACGAGTAGCGATGACTTCATCCTGTATGGCCAGCATAAACCCCTCAGTCTCAGGGAACAGTTCACCTTTCTTGAGCCACTCGTTCGACTTGTCTTTATCGACGTGTGGTTGGCTCAAGTAGGATCGGTGTCTTCCGTGAAGTGATTTAGCTGCCCATGCTGCTAGTTTATGTTGTGTATTTATAACATCTTCAGAGGTCTGTGTCTGTCTGTCATGTAAGTTTAAAGGGGTAAGTTTTTTGTCTGCTTCTACTGTAGCTTTATGAAGTGATGATATTTCTGTTTTAGCGTGAAAGTAATTCCTAAGTCTAGTTATTTGTGCATTGTGCAAATTTTCTATGTCGATTAATCCTCTTCCACCTTCCAGGCGTGGGAGTGTCAATCTTTCAATACAGGCTTTGGGGTGATGTTTCCGGAATAAAGTGAGTTGTATGTGTATGTTACGTTGCAATTTCTTTAAATCTGTTTTTGACCAATTGATGATTCCAAAGGAATATGTCAGAACTGGGATGGCGTAAGTATTTATTGCTTTTATTGTGTGTTTGGCATTTAAATGTGATTTTAAAATAAGCTGAAGGCGATGTTTAAATTTATTTTGTAATTTGATTTTTGTATCTTTATGTTTTATTTGACGTGACTGGTCAAATCCTAAATATTTGTAAATGCTATTTTCATCCATTGACTCTATAGATTCTCCGGTACCTAAAATGTAACTATTATTTTGTACTTTACCTTTGGAGACAGAAAGGATTTTGCATTTATCAACACCAAATTGCATACATATATCTTGAGAGAATTGTTGTGTTATGTCCGCAAGTTCGAAAAGGTCGGCTTTTGTTGATGCAAAAAGCTTAATATCATCCATGTACATGAGGTGCGATACATTATGATCGTGCGTGATCGAAAATCCAGATTTACTTTTATTTAACAAATAAGACAATGGATTAAGAGCTAAGCAGAACCAGAGAGGGCTTAATGAATCCCCTTGGAATATACCTCTCAGTAGTTTAATCGGTTCAGTAAGAGTTAGACTGGTTGTTCTGAATTTTTAAGATAGTTTTCCAGGAGTGCATGGTAGTTTGCAGAAATGAAATTATTCTAGGATTAATTTTATATAGTTTTAACACGTGCAGGAGCCAGCTATGTGGGACAGAATCAAAAGCTTTACGATAGTCTATAAACAAGGTGTAGATGTTATTTTTATTTTTAAGTGCTTTATTCATGATCACTGAGTCTATTGTTAGTTGTTCCTTGCACCCCTGGCTATTTTTACGGCAACCCTTCTGCTGTTCTGCCAGTAGATTGTACTTATTTAAGTGTTTATAAATTGTGTCGCTTAAACATGCAGTCAAAATTTTATAGATTGTCTGGAGACATGTAATTGGTCTGTATTTAGATGGGTTTTTTCTGTCATTAGCATCTTTAGAAATCATGTATGTTATTCCTTCGGTAATATAGTTAGGCATTGTGTCCGGTTTTTCTATGAAATTATTAATGTGGTTATATAAATGTGGATGTGTACTTGTAAACTTTTTATACCAATAATTCTGAATATGATCTGTTCCTGGAGATTTCCAATTATGTATCCTGCTAACTATCTGTTTAAACGTATCAATAGGAATATGTTCAAATTCCATTTCAGGTATTTGGGACATTATTTCATTCGGTTCATTGATCCACTCAGCATCTTTTTGATGCTCAATAGGGTTGTCCCAGATTTTAGCCCAAAATTCTCTTAGAGCTTCTGGTGTTGGTGTTTCTACGTTTTGATTAGTTATATTCGTGTGCTCATTTGCTAAGTTTCTATAGAACATTTTCTCATTGTTGACAAATTTTGTATTTTGAGTTTTACGCGCTGTGCAAGTAAGGTACCGGTTAAGTCTACTCGAAGCTGCATTTAATTTCTGTTTTATTGTATCAAGATAGTGTTCTAACTGTGTGTTTGTACTATCAAATTGTGCGTGTACTGAATACTGTGATTTAATTTTCTCTACTGCTTTAATTAATCTTTGGCTTCTGTAACCTTGTATAAATTGTGTTAGTCTAGCTATATCTGTTCTAAATAGTTGAATTTTTCTTTGTAGCCTTTTTTGCCATGCTGGTATAAAAGTTCGTGTTCCGGTTCTATTTTGTATTTCTCTTATTTTAGTCCCATTGCAAAGAGCTGCTGTATAAGCTGCGGAGTATATAATGGTTTGAAGTGTTAAGAAATCCTGGTCTGCAGATAGGTATTCGGGGATTACATTTTTATCTATATATTCTACTATCGCGGCTTGTTTTTTTGAAGTTTTTTGTCTCGGAATGTAAGGTCTTGACGTCGGTTCAGTGTTTTTGAATGTATTATAGGCTTTCTCAAATTCTTGTTCTATTTTGTCTTGGAAAGTATTTTCTGGTTCTCTGTTGTGAGTATTTATATTTGAGCTAATGGTGACTTGTGGTTCTGTGTGATTTAGTGTGCTTGAATTTGTGACTTGTGATAGTGTACGACTGTCCTGTGAAAGAGAGATTACCTCAGTTTCTGTTGCATCTGTAATGTCGTCTAAACATGTATTGTATTGTATACAGTCATTATTTAGTCTGTCATTTTGGATTTGTGTTTCCACTTCCCGTCTGATCTGCGCCACCCTGTCGTCTGATATCATTTTATTATTCACAATAACGCGTCTTTGATCTGAGAGTCTTTGCTCTGATATGTGAGTTAAATGAGGGTGTAATTCAATAAATTTACTATGAAACTGTTTTCTATGGGCTGTTAAATTGCTTTCTAAATCTGTGACTTCAAAATAAATCCGTATTATTGACTCATTAAGCTCATTAGACCAACACATTCGTGTTCCAGTATATTGTATTTGGTTATATGTACGTGATTCTGTGAGTTAATGGCTACATCATTTTTTATCTCGTCTAGTATGGTTTGTGATAGTAATTTGTTATTAACAATGGCTCGTCGCTGGTCACCTAGTCTCTGTTTGGATGCATTCATTTGTGGGAATGCTTCGTTAAATTTTTGGTGTAGTAAATCTAAATAACCACGCGTATTCGTTTCTAATTTCGTCGTTATCAGATATGTGCGCCAAATGAACTTGTTCATATCCTCTGTCCATCTTTGTCTCGGGCGTTTATTGCCGGCAGCGGGTGCAGAGTTGTCGGCGCATGCCTCCTGCACAACGTCTACTGACATGGGTGATGCGGTAGATGACCGCGTTATTCTACCGGTTTCAAATGAATATGGAGATGAGCTGGGTGATGGGAAAAGGCTATCGGATGATGGTGGTGAGTGAGGGATGATGTCGGCTGTAGCATATTGTTCGAGGGGAGCCCGCCTGCTCAGCCCCCCGTCGCCAATGGATCGCATACTGTGGCACTTAGCATCGGCTCCAAGTGCGCCCCGGCGACCCCCGGGCAGCGGTCTCAAATTATACTTTCTATCATTACTTTCCATTTCTCTATAAAAGGGTTGGGACCGTTAGTTTGGGAAGGGTTAAGTCGCGATGTTAGTGACAAAACTGTAAATAATTAAATATTTATCATTAGGTTCAGGTGTTCTTGACCATATGTAATCAGTACCATGCTTCCCGTAAGCCCCCCCACCACGGCAAGGTGGCCCCTCGGGGGGGTTATTATTATTATTATGTTGTCTCTTAAGTAACCACGGGCCGAAGCCCGGTCTTTTGAGGCTTGCATGGGGACACATGTCCAACATGTAGAGGCCTTGTGAGACGATTGCTATAAAATGGGGTGGGGCACTATCCAGGTCATGACAGTAAACACACTATAGAAATGTGCTCACAGACAATCCCCAGAAGGTGCAAACCTATTGATATAAAGGAACACTACTCTTGGGCTATTGGGATGAATGGCTAATGGTTAGTATCTGGGCTATGGGAATAACTATGGCACCTGCCTGACCAATGTTGATACACACGGAAAAATAGGCAGGTGGTGACTCGCCGACTCAGTCAATGGGCCCCAGAAACGGCTGCACGACGCAAAAATGTGCAGCAAAGGGGCAACATTAGTTGAGCGGCTAAAGGGCGGAGAGGTGTCACTGGACTTTAACGTACGATCACTTGCATCCTTAGAGGGTCCCATCACGCACGCCCACTCGCCACTTATGTTTCACATCCACCCTTTGAGCATATAGCTCTCGCGACTCCACGCTGACCGGCCGATTAATGCAAGTCAGAGGTAGGGGTTCCTGTTACCTCTTCGGTGTCCACTCCGATCGGCCATCTAAGGCAAGTCGGAGGCGAGGAACAGGGGCCTCCCCTGGGAGCACTCAGGTCCGTGGGGTCGCTACTCCCCAACAGCTCGCCACAAGCTGCCCTGCGGGCTTATTATTATTATTATTGTTGAACACACTAGCAGCTTATTAAGCTGATGCGTGTGCGTCTTGATGTCTGGAGATTTTGACTTTATCCAGTCTATTCTTGAAGCTGTTTACTGAAGGTGCAGTAACAACATACTCTGGTAGGCTATTCCAGTCTGTGACTACTCGATTGGGGAGAAAATTTTGAAATGGTTTCCTTTTAGCTCTCATACAACACAATTTCAGCTGATGTCCTCTCAATCGTTTATTGTCAGATAATTGGAATAGGTCTTGTAGATTTGGTACATCATAATATCCTGTTAAAATTTTGTAGGTCTCGATTAGGTTGCCTCTTTGTCTTCGACATTCTAGTGAGGTAAGATTCAGTTCCTTCATCCTTTGTTCGTAGGGCATATTTCGCAAAGATTTAACCTGTTTTGTAGCTGTTCGTTGTACATTTTCAATAAGCATTTTGTCTTTCTTGAAGTATGGATCCCAGATTACATAGGCGAACTCCAACAGCGGTCTTATATATGTCTTATAAAGTTTGACAAAGGTTTTTGGTGTTAGACTCATGAAAGATTTTCTAGTAAGATATAGTATAGAATTTGCTTTCTTTACCATACTGATTATATGAGTTTCCCATTTTAAATCGGTAGTGATTGTTATACCAAGGTCTTTTTGTGATTCTACAGGGGTCAATTGTCGATTGCCAAGAGAGTATGTTTTACGAGGATTTTTATTCCCTATATGTAGAACGGTGCATTTGTCTATGTTGAGTGTTAATAGCCAGTCACTAGTCCACTTTTGTATATTATCAAGTCCTTTCTGGATTTCTTGGAACTGAGTGTTAGGATTACCAAAAAGTTTTGTATCATCTGCAAACAATGAGAAAGGTACTTGCAACGCCTGTTTTAGATCAGCTAGGTATAGGATAAAGAGCAAGGGTCCGAGAACGGAACCCTGCGGGACACCGCTAAGAACTGGTCGTGGGCTTGAAAAGGTATTTCCCACCCGTACACGGAAGGATCTGCCTGTAAGGAAGTCTCTAATCCACGCTAATAGTTTTCCACGTATACCAAGATGCTCCAACTTGCATATCAGTCTTTTTATAGGTACGCGGTCAAAAGCCTTTTCATAGTCTAGATAGATTACATCGGTAGGTTGTCCATTATCGTGGTTTGTAATCCATTCGTTTACACATTGTAATAAATTGGTGGATATTGACCGTCTTGGGACAAATCCATGTTGTTCATTTGAAATGATACCTTGGTTGAATAAGAATTCCCTAAGTTTAACAGCTGTAATCTTTTCCATTGACCGACATAAGATACTTGTGACGCTTATAGGCCTGAAATTCACAGGGGCCAGTTTGTCGCCCTTCTTGTAGATCGGTACTACTGTCGCGACTTTCCAGTCGACTGGTAGACGTCCTTCTTCCATAGATTTGTTCATCATTGCGGCTATGATCTCTGCCAAGGTTAATGAGCATTGCTTAAGCAGGATGGAAGGTATTCCATCTGGACCAGTAGACGTGTTATCATCAAACTTTTGAAGAGCATCAAAAACGTCATCGGCAGTAAACTTAACATCTTCTAAACAGCTTTCTACTCTTGGCATCGTAATGAGAGGCATTGGTCCATCAGGTTCTGTTATAAAACTACTTTCAAATTGTTCAGCAAAGAGCTCGGCAATTGTTTGCGGGTCATCAACCAATTCTTGAGACTTCCCTTTCAGAATATTAGGTACACTTACCTTAGAATTGAGTTGCTTTCTAATATGTCCATAAAATGCTTTAGGTCCGCTCTCTATAATATTGGTTTCGAAATAAACTCTTCTATTTTTTGCTAGTCTTATTATCCTATGATTCAATTCTCTGTAATCACGGTATGAAGAATCTGTTTTATTAATTTTGTATATGTGCCATAGATCCTTTTTTCTTTTGGTTAGGTCTAGAATTTCTTTATTAATCCAGGGTTTTTGTCTCCTATTGATTCTATTAGACTTAGCTTTAACATATTTTTCTGTTGATTTCTGTATCTGGTCTTTGAAGGAAAGCCAATTTTGATTAATATTATCTTTGTTATTTATAGTCATGTTTTCTTGTAGGTACTTATTAATCTTGTCGTAGTCAGCTTTATGGTAATCAAGAGAAGTATAAGGTATTCCGACGTTTTTGTCATAATTGATGATCTGTATATAAGATAACAATACAAGGTGATCGCTTTTTCCCACAGGTGGAAAATATTGTATATTGGTAATAAGGTTTTTGTCATTGCTCAAAATAAAGTCCAACAGTGACTCTTGATTATTGCGTATTCTAGTAATTTGTGTAACAAGTTGGGAAAGGTTGCTGTTTGAATACATCGTTACAAAACTTTCATGAAGTTTGTCCAAATTGTTGTTAATTACAATAGGCCATGTTAACTGGGGTAAATTGAAGTCACCAATTACAAGAACAGTTCGTTCAGATGCTGCCTTTTCTATAGTATTAAATAGTATCTCATCAGTGATTTTATATTTCCGCGAAGAAGGGCGATAGACGCAGGCCATGAGTAGATCAAGATGTCCATACTGTATATCTAACCATAATGCTTCTACCAATGAGTTATGGTATAATGTATTTACTTTTGTTTTGATAGGAACATTTTTGACATCATGGGCGACATATATGACCACCCCTCCACCTTCTCTGTTTATCCTGTCTAGACGAAAAAGTGTGTATCCAGGTATATTCACAAGACTATCATTAATTTTAGGTTGTAAGTGGGTTTCTGTTATCAAGATAAAAGCTGGTTTGTATTTGTTCACTTCAATGAGGAACAAATCGAATTTTGCCATTAGGGAAGCCAAGTTCGTGTATAGTATTCCAAGTTCTGTAACATTTTGATGTTCTAGTTTTTTGAGTTTGTTACAATTTTGGGTATCTTATTAATATATTTTATAGTCAAATTGGGCTCACCTTTTTCTGTTCTAGTAGCCAACTCCTCTCGTAGTTCCTGAGTTGCTCTCTTTGGTATGGTGTCATGTCTGCCTTGACCTTAACATCTTTTGGTAGCTTACCTTTATTCTTGAGTACGTTGATAACGCATTGTTTGTTGGGGAGTACTACTTTTAAGGGGCGGGGCTTGGCAGCATTGGGTATTGGTTTACCCAGACGGAAGATGGTTACTAGTTCAGGACTGGCAATTGGCAATGAAGCTAGTGAATTGGAGACTTTGTCCTTGTCATGGGATTTCCTGTCTTCTGGCAAGTCAGACTTGGATTCAGGTATTCCATACACAATAAGATTGCGGCTACGGCTCTTCCTGTCCTCAATTTCATTTATAACGGAGTCTAAATTTACTATATTTGTTTGATTTGTCTGTAAATCTTGGACCTGCTGTTGGAGAAGTGTAACCTGTCTGCGTAGGTCAAGAACCTGTCCAAGGCCCTCCTCACAGTCATCACATAAATAGGACAATTTGGGCGATTGAAGTGCGATTACACGCATTTCAGTTGCAGACAATCCACTACATGTTGCACATATTACACGTTTACAACCTTTGCAATTGATTTTTGGGGATTTGTTATCGATGCGCGAATTACACTTGAAACACTGTGCCATTATTTATATATTCTCTACTGAATTGGTAGTTTATTCAAGGCACTGGCAACCCAGTTTGTCTATGCTCACACTTCCGGTCTAGTGTTGTGACAGATTTAAATCTTATGTTTTATGTGGGTAGTTTATTAAAAGCGAAAAAACAAACGTCAATGGTATTTTTAGAGCACTATTTTCACTTGATTTAGTCACAGTTTCACAGTTCCTTTTATTTCAAATGGTAAATTTATAGTTTATCTCCAAACACAACCCAAAAACTACAGCACTTGAGCACTTTTTATCAGGTTTCTTAATTTTTGTAGACAGAGTGTCGAAATACGATGTTGTTCAAGTGACAGATGACAACAGAAATGAATATATACCTAAATATAAAATAAAACCATATTTTAATCGGCCTCACATTTTTGTATGAAAATGTCGATATTGTTTTCTAGTCCAATCCTGGGTCCCATGCGTTGTTCATTAGACGGGCTGATTTAATGGTTTTAGGTACAACGGTGTTCACCCTTACATCCTGTATTAACTTATTAGCTTACAACAATCAGGCATAGCTGGGGCAGATACATATTATATCATTCACTATTTGCTTTTTACTCCAGTACGTCCCTGTGTCATTGTTTTGACCTTGGAATATTACTTAGAAATGGAAACGGAAGTATTGGAAGGTAAGTAGGTTTGTCCACCAAACTATAAAGAAATAAGTAGGTATGTTTTTATTAATACATCCGCCTTATAAAAAGAGAATACATAGGTACTAACTTATTTCCATATTAACTTAATAAAAGGTAAGAATAGTTAAGTAGGTACTTACATCGAAATGATATTCACAACATTGTCTACTAGCCGGGGTAGAGGGTGGAGTCTTATAATCATCCCTTTTTACAACAGAATATATTTTTAAATTGTATTCCGTTGTAAAAAGAGATGATATAAAATTAACACAAAACTTCGTGAAAAATTATTAATTTTTCCAGAAGTTTTGTGTCTTTCGGCACGTTAAAAGATAGTTTTTCTGGCGTTTTAAAAGAAGTGTTTGTATAGTTCGGCACTATACAATATTTGTACATAGTTAAAAAGATAAATTAGACATAAATAATTTGTTTTAAAGTCGCAATTACCACGAAAACACTGCGCGCCTTGTCACTGCCAACGGGCAACTAGCGGCGTCCGTCACAGTGACGTCACAGTCACCGCGCCGGCCGGTCAGTGAATTTTGCTAGTAATTTGGTCATAAATTCGTCAATTTTTATCGTAGAACAATAATTTTTGCACTGTATGTTATGGATTTCTTAGCTCTATAATCCTGCATTCTCAACTAAAAACTTTACGGATCCTCATTAGGCGATAACAATTATGGCAAAATTCCGTTTTATCGATTGCCGCACTCCAGTCACTGTTAATTTGTTTAGAAACAAGAGTTGCCTCTTGATTAAAGCTTATGCCGTTGGGACATTTGAGATTCCCAATTAGAGGAATAAGGAGATCACTGAGAGAAGGCGATGTGTTAAGAATTGTTAAGATCGTCTTGAGAAGTCTCGAAGATCTTAAGTATCAGGATCGCGACTTTGTTGATCCTAAAATCTTTATTATATTTAAGAGCTGCGTTCTTATCAAAATGAATTTGTTACGAACAAGAGTGGCTTCTTAATTAAAGCTTATACCGGGTGGTGAGACTGGATACCTTTGAACTGGTTCGTATTACAGAACTAATTCAGACAGCTGAAAGGAGGAGATATGATTGGATCATCTTGAGAGACTCGTCATCTGATCACTAATTACTGTCAGTCGGACAGTCTTTCAATGGCTGCAAAAAAACCTACTTATCTTGAACGCAACCAAAACCAAATTCATTGCATTCCGCATAAGCCAAAGGAGCAAACCTCGCTATCAGTTGCTCCTTAAACTTCATGGATGCAACAAAAATAACGGAGGAAATTGCCAGTGTACTGTCCTAGAGCAAGTCAAAGAAATTAAATACCTGGGAGTTCACATCGACGAACGCCTTTCATGGAAAAATCAAATAGAGACCGTATGCAGTCGAATAAGAAAGCTCATGTATATTTTCAGACACTTGAGAGCTGTAGGTGATACTGACGTTATCAAAACAACTTATTACACCCTGTGCCAGTCAGTTATTACCTACTGCATCCCGATATGGGGCAGCGCTTGTAAAAGGCTGATCTTGAAACTTGAACGTTGTCAACGTGCACTCCTTAAGGTAGCCTTTAGGAAGCCATTTAAGCACCCTACTAAACTCCTCTATAATGAGGCTCAGGTACTAACAGTGCGACAACTATATATCCTTTCCTTAATGTTACCGTTCCATAGAAAAGCTTTCTTCTCAGATAGTGTTAAACTGAAAAAAAGAACCGTTATATGGCACACTCCTAAAATAAAAACTAGTTTTTCTAAAAAGTGCTCACTTTTTATGGGACCTTCTCTATATACAAAAATAAATCGTAAACTGAAGATAGTTACTTGCACGCGGCGTATCTGCAAAAAGAAACTAGCCTCTTGGCTACTTACTCTTGGATATGACGAGACGGAGACACTGTTGGGATAATACACTACACTACACTAAACTACACTGCACTGCACTACATGACTTTATTATATTTGTATCGGTAAATATTGTAATTAGTAATAAGGCAACGAAAGAGACTGGGTATCCACAACACAGGGAATCCTAGTGTGGAGCTCAGAGTTTTTTTGTAAACATTGTGTTACATACAGCTCAATAAAGAATTATTATTATTATTTACTCTAGACATTTAGTGCAGGGCTATTGCAAACTTACTGAGCCCGTGTCTTTTCGCATATCGTCTAGTGAGATTGTTGGACAATATCTGATAAAAAAATGTACTGAATACATCATGATTACTTTGCAATGTGCTAAAACCCTAACAAAATGAAGTAAAGCACTCAAGTTCATTTGCATTTAGAGGGTTCGCCTAAATTATGACTATTTCTTAAATTTGGCACCTAAGTGCTACGGATCGTTACGAGCTGCAAATATTTGTTTGTAATTCTGTTTGTGCTATGTTACTAGTAGATAATGTAGTTTTCAGGTTCAGTGATTACTCAGTTCCGGTTATACTTCCGGAACATATAAAAAGTTCAACCAAAGATAAAATATTTAACAAATAAAGCAACTTTAACTTTCAAAATTTTATTACTCTGTGTAGGAGTACCTTGACGATAAATTAAATTAGTAAACATATATATATTTAATAATTAATAACTATAAAACTCGTCAAACGTAAATAATGGGATATATCATAAATTAATAAGAATTTTAATTAGGAATAACAGTAACGAGATTTCTCCTCTCTACTTTGCGTTGATCAACAGATCAACTGATGTGTGCAACTGCACAAATCTCCTTGCTGCTATTATCTATGAAGCAAAACAACCAATTATTATTTATGTAAAAGCTAAAAGTGTAGTGTCAGCCTGGAGTTTAATGGGTTTCTTTTGTATAGTCCGATTTGCCGACGATGCTTTTCATTTTAAAAGATAATTATTTTCCGTCAGGGTTGAGGGAACCGCTGCTTTTCATACTTCGGCTGATATTAATATAAAAAGATACAAACGCCACCCTTTTCTAAATATCTCATGAATATATATGATTCAAAAGAAGATTAGCTGTTCAAAAGAATATTCCAGTCCATACCTTTATTAAATTAAATATTGGAATAAACCGTAGCACAGTATGAGCTTTTCCCGCATTCGTGCAGTCAGGTCAGCGCATAGAAGTATAAAGAGTCGCCATATTTTTAAACAAAATCAGCAAACTGACAATTATTAGCAATATGACCGGATAGAAGCAGCCTGCATCTAGCGTCTTCCTGCGACCTTGGTTAGGTCGTCCGACATTATTTTCTTGCAATTCTGGATTCTCATAGCTCGAAGAACCGATGGCCGATGGGACAGGAAAGTGCTCGAATGGCGACCACGTACTGGCAAGCGCAGCGTTGGACACCCACCGACCAGGTGGTCGGACGACCTGACCTGACCAAGGTCGCAGGAAGACGCTGGATGCAGGCCGCTTCCTACCGGTCATATTGGAAATCCTTGGGGGAGGCCTATGTCTAGCAGTGAACTTCTTGCGGCTGAGATGATGATGATGATGATTAATGATTAATGTTCAAAGGTTCAAAATCACGCGGTATACCTATTTAACAAAATCATGAACCTTAGGATGACATTGCTGTTATTATTAAATAGTATCCATAGTTCCACACGACTATTTATGCATCTAAATATATATAACTCAAAGGTGACTGACTGACTGACATAGTGATTTATCAACGCACAGTCCAAACCACTGGACGGTTCGGGCTGAAATTTGGCATGCAGGTAAATGTTATGACGTAGGCATTCCCTAAGGATTTTGATATATTCCACCCCTAAGGGGATAAAATAGGTGAACGCGAGCGAAGTCGCGGGCAAAAGCTAGTCTTCTATATTTTTCAGACGATCGTACATGTAAATTAGTTGTTTAATTGGTTATTTTAATTGGACCCCACTCTTTACCCTTTGTTGTATATGTGTACAGAATCAGTGTTATTTATCTCAATTCAGCTTACAGTTTATTGAAGCTTTATGTGGCATCTTCGTTAAGCCCAAATTACACATTCAGGGTCTTAGGTCGGTTTGCTCAAAAGATCGTGGTATGTTCATTAATTGCGAGTACGTGAGCTTTGTGGAGCCGTCATGCGCTTTCAAATGCGAGGGTCTTTTTTAATATTCGGCAAAGGCGACGGTTAATAAGGCCTTTCGATTTTTTTCTTATGTTGTTTGGCTGCGCCGCTTTTATTTATTAAATTTGATTCGCTTCCCTACTATAGTATCGATTCGTCCGCACAACTAATCCCTACCCTGAGAAAAAACGCTCTCGCATCAGTTACCCGCTCAGATCGCCACCGCGCGCGCGCATATTATGCAGTACACACATTCCGCCATATTCGATCTACATCGCGAACGATATTCGATTGATTCGTCGCATAAACACTAATTATTTGTGCTATTGTGTTTGAGAAAGTTAAGGGGCCCCTCGAAAGTGCTAAAACAGGACGTTTGGAGATTTTGCGCTCGTCGGAAATGCAGCCACGAGTTGTGACGTGATCGTCTGTTGCAGTTTTGCGAGGTGAGGAATTCCTTCATTTTTCCTACATAATAGTCCCCTTTATCCTGTAATTATTCCCTAAAAGATACAGTCCACGAAACCCCATTCGCGCAACCATTATTTTTGGTCCAATACGAACCGGATAAATCCAGTAATTTGGTTCCATAGCGGGATATTGAACAATCTTTTCCCATAACATTTTTTACGAATCAACGTCAGTATTCCAAATTCGGATATTAATATTCGCATTAGTAAATTAATATCGTGGTCATATAGCACGCTATTATTGCTTAATTAATGTCCTACTTGAAAATCGCAGTGGCGTGATAATTAATTTCATATCTACCCCACAATTTTCAACATTAATTTTCTTTGTCTCATGATCGTTATATACGATTATCCTACGTAATCAAACCTGATCTAGTGATACTTTGTCTATTTTATTATACTTCACCCCCCGCTCCGCTTAATTCAAAGCTATTCACTAGGTAATGGGTCAGTTACATATTAATGTCATTTTACATAATTGCAGCTATTTTTAATATATACGTACATACGCACCGCACTATACATACCTATATAGGAAGTATAGCTGCTGCAATTTGTAAATGAGCCGCACCGCAAAACTTATATGTGTTATATATATAAAACAAATACATAAGTTTAATTTTCTAATAATAAAGCTTTGTAATTAAGTTATTAGTTACATAACGAGTTTGGATACACGTATTTGTTTTGTCGTTGTGATCAAGGTTAAAAATCTTATATATTTTCTTTACGCAATTACGCTCATTAATTAATAAGGTGTTATTGCGGATTAATATTGCACAGTTTGTCATCAATTCTGAAATTCAAGTCAAAGTACTAACTTATATTAATAAAACCGCGCCGCACCACCGGTATACAGGGTTTTACCAATATACAGGGTTTTACCAATATACAGGATGTTACCAATATACAGGGTGCCACCGTTATACAGGTTGTCACCGTTATACAGGGTGTCACCGTTATACAGTGTGTTACCGTAAACAATATACAGGGTGATCAATCGGATAATTATACAGGCTGACAAACCGGAAAGTGCATTATTAATTCGTTTCTTGTTGTTTATTTCGCGCATAGTTGATCATGGAGAAAGACGAAAGCAAGTTGTCACTTCTTCACGCGAAGCGAGATACAATTTTAACACGCATACAAACTATCGCTAATAGGTCGAAAGATTTATCTGATCCACGCATTAAAGAATCGTTTTTATGTGATATTGAAACCGTAGACAGGTTGCGTACGGACTTTGAAAATATTTTGGATAAAATTAATTCCATTGAATCGAGCTTAAATCCTAAATACATGGTTAACTACCAGCCGCTTCTTACTTTCGAGGATTTATACTGTCGAAATAAACGCGCCGCAAAATCGCTTGAGCCTATGCCTGAATTACAGAATAATTCACTCTTTATCAAGCGTGACAGACCAAAACTGCCACCAATTCAGCTTCCTGAATTTGATGGAGACGTAAAGTCATGGCCGCTATTTTATTCTTCATTTAAAACTGTCGTACATTAAAACTGTCATACAAAATTTTATTACTCTGTGTAGGAGTACCTTGACGATAAATTAAATTAGTAAACATATATATATTTAATAATTAATAACTATAAAACTCGTCAAACGTAAATAATGGGATATATCATAAATTAATAAGAATTTTAATTAGGAATAACAGTAACGAGATTTCTCCTCTCTACTTTGCGTTGATCAACAGATCAACTGATGTGTGCAACTGCACAAATCTCCTTGCTGCTATTATCTATGAAGCAAAACAACCAATTATTATTTATGTAAAAGCTAAAAGTGTAGTGTCAGCCTGGAGTTTAATGGGTTTCTTTTGTATAGTCCGATTTGCCGACGATGCTTTTCATTTTAAAAGATAATTATTTTCCGTCAGGGTTGAGGGAACCGCTGCTTTTCATACTTCGGCTGATATTAATATAAAAAGATACAAACGCCACCCTTTTCTAAATATCTCATGAATATATATGATTCAAAAGAAGATTAGCTGTTCAAAAGAATATTCCAGTCCATACCTTTATTAAATTAAATATTGGAATAAACCGTAGCACAGTATGAGCTTTTCCCGCATTCGTGCAGTCAGGTCAGCGCATAGAAGTATAAAGAGTCGCCATATTTTTAAACAAAATCAGCAAACTGACAATTATTAGCAATATGACCGGATAGAAGCAGCCTGCATCTAGCGTCTTCCTGCGACCTTGGTTAGGTCGTCCGACATTATTTTCTTGCAATTCTGGATTCTCATAGCTCGAAGAACCGATGGCCGATGGGACAGGAAAGTGCTCGAATGGCGACCACGTACTGGCAAGCGCAGCGTTGGACACCCACCGACCAGGTGGTCGGACGACCTGACCTGACCAAGGTCGCAGGAAGACGCTGGATGCAGGCCGCTTCCTACCGGTCATATTGGAAATCCTTGGGGGAGGCCTATGTCTAGCAGTGAACTTCTTGCGGCTGAGATGATGATGATGATGATTAGGGATTCTGATTCTAGGATTTCAGTATCGTTCAAAGGTTCAAAATCACGCGGTATACCTATTTAACAAAATCATGAACCTTAGGATGACATTGCTGTTATTATTAAATAGTATCCATAGTTCCACACGACTATTTATGCATCTAAATATATATAACTCAAAGGTGACTGACTGACTGACATAGTGATTTATCAACGCACAGTCCAAACCACTGGACGGTTCGGGCTGAAATTTGGCATGCAGGTAAATGTTATGACGTAGGCATTCCCTAAGGATTTTGATATATTCCACCCCTAAGGGGATAAAATAGGTGAACGCGAGCGAAGTCGCGGGCAAAAGCTAGTCTTCTATATTTTTCAGACGATCGTACATGTAAATTAGTTGTTTAATTGGTTATTTTAATTGGACCCCACTCTTTACCCTTTGTTGTATATGTGTACAGAATCAGTGTTATTTATCTCAATTCAGCTTACAGTTTATTGAAGCTTTATGTGGCATCTTCGTTAAGCCCAAATTACACATTCAGGGTCTTAGGTCGGTTTGCTCAAAAGATCGTGGTATGTTCATTAATTGCGAGTACGTGAGCTTTGTGGAGCCGTCATGCGCTTTCAAATGCGAGGGTCTTTTTTAATATTCGGCAAAGGCGACGGTTAATAAGGCCTTTCGATTTTTTTCTTATGTTGTTTGGCTGCGCCGCTTTTATTTATTAAATTTGATTCGCTTCCCTACTATAGTATCGATTCGTCCGCACAACTAATCCCTACCCTGAGAAAAAACGCTCTCGCATCAGTTACCCGCTCAGATCGCCACCGCGCGCGCGCATATTATGCAGTACACACATTCCGCCATATTCGATCTACATCGCGAACGATATTCGATTGATTCGTCGCATAAACACTAATTATTTGTGCTATTGTGTTTGAGAAAGTTAAGGGGCCCCTCGAAAGTGCTAAAACAGGACGTTTGGAGATTTTGCGCTCGTCGGAAATGCAGCCACGAGTTGTGACGTGATCGTCTGTTGCAGTTTTGCGAGGTGAGGAATTCCTTCATTTTTCCTACATAATAGTCCCCTTTATCCTGTAATTATTCCCTAAAAGATACAGTCCACGAAACCCCATTCGCGCAACCATTATTTTTGGTCCAATACGAACCGGATAAATCCAGTAATTTGGTTCCATAGCGGGATATTGAACAATCTTTTCCCATAACATTTTTTACGAATCAACGTCAGTATTCCAAATTCGGATATTAATATTCGCATTAGTAAATTAATATCGTGGTCATATAGCACGCTATTATTGCTTAATTAATGTCCTACTTGAAAATCGCAGTGGCGTGATAATTAATTTCATATCTACCCCACAATTTTCAACATTAATTTTCTTTGTCTCATGATCGTTATATACGATTATCCTACGTAATCAAACCTGATCTAGTGATACTTTGTCTATTTTATTATACTTCACCCCCCGCTCCGCTTAATTCAAAGCTATTCACTAGGTAATGGGTCAGTTACATATTAATGTCATTTTACATAATTGCAGCTATTTTTAATATATACGTACATACGCACCGCACTATACATACCTATATAGGAAGTATAGCTGCTGCAATTTGTAAATGAGCCGCACCGCAAAACTTATATGTGTTATATATATAAAACAAATACATAAGTTTAATTTTCTAATAATAAAGCTTTGTAATTAAGTTATTAGTTACATAACGAGTTTGGATACACGTATTTGTTTTGTCGTTGTGATCAAGGTTAAAAATCTTATATATTTTCTTTACGCAATTACGCTCATTAATTAATAAGGTGTTATTGCGGATTAATATTGCACAGTTTGTCATCAATTCTGAAATTCAAGTCAAAGTACTAACTTATATTAATAAAACCGCGCCGCACCACCGGTATACAGGGTTTTACCAATATACAGGGTTTTACCAATATACAGGGTGTTACCAATATACAGGGTGCCACCGTTATACAGGTTGTCACCGTTATACAGGGTGTCACCGTTATACAGTGTGTTACCGTAAACAATATACAGGGTGATCAATCGGATAATTATACAGGCTGACAAACCGGAAAGTGCATTATTAATTCGTTTCTTGTTGTTTATTTCGCGCATAGTTGATCATGGAGAAAGACGAAAGCAAGTTGTCACTTCTTCACGCGAAGCGAGATACAATTTTAACACGCATACAAACTATCGCTAATAGGTCGAAAGATTTATCTGATCCACGCATTAAAGAATCGTTTTTATGTGATATTGAAACCGTAGACAGGTTGCGTACGGACTTTGAAAATATTTTGGATAAAATTAATTCCATTGAATCGAGCTTAAATCCTAAATACATGGTTAACTACCAGCCGCTTCTTACTTTCGAGGATTTATACTGTCGAAATAAACGCGCCGCAAAATCGCTTGAGCCTATGCCTGAATTACAGAATAATTCACTCTTTATCAAGCGTGACAGACCAAAACTGCCACCAATTCAGCTTCCTGAATTTGATGGAGACGTAAAGTCATGGCCGCTATTTTATTCTTCATTTAAAACTGTCGTACATGATAACCCGACCCTGTCGGACTCTGAAAAATTACATTATTTGATAGGCAAATTGACAAATAAGGCTCAATCGGTATTCGCAGGTATTACACCGTGCGCTGAGAACTACAAAATTATTTTAGAGACTTTAATAAATAGATATGAAGATAAAAGGTTGCTTGCAACTTCGTATTTAGATCAAATTTTCGAGTTAAAGCCTTCTAATTCCGCTCATGTAAATAATTTACAGATATTTCTTGATAAATTGGTCACTTCGGTTTCAGCACTCAAAAACCTGAAGGTTGATGACCTGTCAGACTTAGTATTTTTGTATATCGCTTTGAAGAAGTTGGATCCCGAAACCGCTCGCTCCTTTGAATTAGATAATAGGGGATCTAATATTCCGTCTTTCGACAAACAAGTTACATTTTTCCGCGATCAACTTAAAATTTTGCAACGCACTTCCAAGGAAGTTAAGAAGATTGTCGATCGTCCCACAGATACGACATCAAAACCGCATAAACCAACGCATAGTTATATCAATACGTCTACCGCGCCCTCTCAACCTCGGTGTTCATTATGCAACTCCGCGCATGAACATTTGTATAAATGTTCGAGCTTTCAAAATTTAACTCCTATCGAGCGTTTTAAATTTGTTAAGTCGCAATCATGTTGTGTTAACTTTTTGAGCGCGAAGCACCGTGTATCTGACTGTAAGTCTAATTTGCTTTGCCGTAAATGTCGGCTTAAGCATCACACGATGTTACATTTCGAAAATAAACCCGCTACGCCTACTATAAATGCCAATGATGTTAGTGGTAGTACAGTACCCGCGGCGTCACCGTCGCATGTGAGCAGCCCATGCTCACGGGCACCTGCGACGTCGCCTGCTAGTGGCCACACGGATGATGTCTCGTTGTGTACCTTTTCGGCAAATAACCGACATGTACCTACCACAGTTTTGTTGGCTACCGCGCGCGTTGTGATGGTTGACACTCAGGGTCGTGAACATTACATACGCGCTTTATTGGACAGCGCTTCGCAGAGTAATTTCGTTTCAAGAAAATGTTGCGAACGCCTAGGGTTAAAATCTCGTCAAGGAGCGATTAACACTATTGTTAAAGGTATAGGAGGTACCACTAAGACTATCCAAGGTTCCGTACACCTGGAATTTTATTCGCGGCTAAATAAAGCCATAAAGTTCAATATGGAATCACTAATCGTCGATAAGGTAACCGAGCGTCTGCCTACCGTCAACGTCAATGTGTCTATACTCACAAACTTTGAGGGGTTGCCATTGGCCGATGATACATATCACATTCCAGGAGAAATCGACGTTTTAGTCGGTGCATCAATTTTCCCGCACCTCCTATTATCTCAAAAGATTCAATGTGAGTCCGCAAATATCGCACCTTTCGCATTACAAACCGTTCTAGGGTACGTAATTATGGGTACCGCTCCCGCTACCGCACCCGCATTTACTACTGTTTCAAATTGTTGTTTCGGTGAGCCCATGGAGGCCGCCATCCTCAAATTCTGGGAACTCGAGGAGGTGGACGTTCCGCCGATTCTGAGCCCAGATGATAAGGAGTGTGAGGATATTTATCGTCGCACTACGTCACGCGATGTCGATGGTCGTTATACTGTCGCTCTCCCATTTAAGGGCGACCCATCGACTCTATGTGACTCGCGCCGCTTAGCAGAAAAATGTTTTTTCTGTCTTGAACGCAAAATGCTTGCTTCACCTAAACTGAAACAAGCTTACGACAATATAATTCGAGAATATTTAGAGAAGGGCTACCTCTCACCCGCACCTCCCGAAGTGGAGGAACCATCTTACATAATTCCGCATCACGGAGTCATTCGGGAGGATAAGCTCACTTCCAAGCTTCGTATTGTTTTGAACGCGAGTGCTAAAACTAGCACATCCGTTTCGCTTAATGATCTTTTATATAATGGTCAAAATTTACAAGGAAATTTATTCAATATAATCATTAATTTTCGATTGTTTCCTATTGCGCTTTCAGCCGATATTAGGCAAATGTTTTTATGCATCGGAATTCGCGAATGCGATCGTAGATTCCAGCGCATTCTTTACCGTTTTTCGCCTGACAAACCACTTAAGGTTTATCAGTTCAACCGCGTTTGTTTTGGCCTTAAATCAAGTCCCTTTCACGCTCTCCGCACAACAAGACAGTTGGCTTCTGAGGAAGCTGAGACCTTCCCCAACGCGATTGAGACGCTTCAAACGGGAATATATATGGACGATTACGTCTATTCTGTAGAAGATGAAGCGAAAGCCATATCTATAGCAGCTGAAGTCATCGCGCTCATGAAGGCTGGTCAATTCGACCTCGTGAAGTGGACCAGCAATTCGCAAACTGTCTTGGGCTCTACACCTACTTCGCACAGGCTCTCGTCCGTCAAGGAATTTGACGAGTCTGATTCGCATAAGGTTCTCGGTTTAAATTGGTCACACAAATCTGACTTGTTCAGTATTACAATTTTTAAACCCGCTGAGAAGTGTACAAAACGCGCCATTTTGTCCTGCGTTGCTAGAATCTGGGATTTAATGGGATTCGTAGCCCCAGTCGTGTTATTTGCAAAGCTACTCATTAAAGAGCTTTGGGTAAACGGTTGCGGTTGGGATGACGTACCTCCTGACAATATTGTTTCCTCATGGAAGCGCTTCAGATAGGAGCTATCATCATTGGAACGAATTAAAATCCCACGCCACGTTGGCATTACCAGAGGTAATGAAGTAATCATCGTCGGCTTCGCTGATGCTAGCGAAAAGGCATATGGAGGAGTAGTGTACTTTCTAGTCAAAGTCAATGACGTCCACAAGGTGTATCTTATGGGTGCTAAATCAAAAGTTGCACCTCGCAAAGTAGTCTCTTTGGCTAGGCTCGAGCTCTGCGCAGCACTCTTGCTCGCAAAGTTATTAAATAACATAATAACCGCTTGTAACAACCGTATACCTATTAAGAGCGTGTACGCGTTTTCTGACTCAACGGTCGCTCTATGTTGGATCCATGGATCCCCACATATAGATACCTTTATCGCTAACCGAGTCTCGAAGATTCAGTCATTAATATCTTCTCAATCGTTTTATCATGTATCCGGCATAGAGAACCCTGCCGATTGTCTGTCACGTGGACTCAGTCCCGCGCAGATCATCGATCATCCGCTTTGGTTTCATGGCCCGTTTTGGATCACTTTGGATCCGTCGGAGTGGACAGTGATCGCTTTTGACCCTTCAAGGGTTTCCAATCCACCTGAAGAAAAGAAATATGCTTTAGTTTCCAGCAGCCCGTTGGAGGAAACTCCACGGAGTACATACGAAGAGGAGTTGCCCTAAGGAATATTTTCTATGAAACAATGCGTGGCACTTACAGGGGGTGAGGGGAGTATTATCTGTCTCACTCTACTTGCTCTGTCTCACTCCCTCCTTTATATCCATCTAGCGGCGAATAGCCCAACTACTTAATAAGTTCGATGTTGATTTTTCTTTTTAGTTTATCTATCCGTCACTAGATGTCCCTAACACCTACTGACATCTAGTGTCGAATAGCTGAGTAATTAGGGTTGCCAACCAGACTGTTAAAAACAGTATAATACTGTTTTTGCTAGTTAATGCTTTTTACTGTTCTATTATAAGAGAGTTTGCAAAACACTGTTTTCACGACTGCTGGTAAAACTATGGTTAGAAACATATAAATTAAAAAAATCCACAAATAAATATTTCTTTAAAAATAATTTTAATAACATAATATTGTTGTATTTAGTATAGTTCTGTACCTGTTCAAAGCAATCGTTTATTTGGAGACTACATCTTCACAGCCACAAAAACAAAGAATCAATATGTTTTATGTAAATTATTTCCTTTCTGTTTTTGTCATAGATAATTAATCAAATTCCATAATAAAACCATAGTGTCAGTGACCATATCATGTAAAAGAGTAGTCAAAATCCAGGCAGCATACGAGTTGACGCACGGGCCACCCAAAACTTAGCCATACTAGAGGTGACTTGAGCTAGTAGTAGTACTAGCCTGCCTTCGACGCTGCCACAAGTTTGTATATTTTTTTGACCCACATGCTCGACCCACATGTCAAAAAAATATACAAACTGGTGGATTGATCTTTTGTTGATCGTTGATCTTATCAAGAAATTACATCGATCGCATGACATTTTTCCATCATTATTAATAAAGGACATAGGGAGATATATTAGTTCCAATAGTAAAAATCAAATACTATTCTGCTTCGATCATATATTTCTTGAAGTATTATGATTTAATAATCATAGCATGGAGTGTAAATAAGCTTAAGAATAGCCATTATTTTTTTTTTACCATGAAAAATATACATTAACAGACATAATCTCAATCAATTGAAAAAGTATCACGGAACGCCAAAGTGCAATATTCGATTTGTATGTCAAAAAATGATACAACATGTACAAAAGTTTTATTTACAACTAACTTAACTAACAAGCGGGATCAGAAAAGGAATGGGATGTACAGATCAGCCGGCCTTTGATAGACACTTCAAAATGCATTGCGGCTTTCGTATGATATTGTTAATTTTTATATAAGATGTATTTGATGTGACCATCAAAACTTATTTTGAAGTGACCATCAAAACGTTGTACACTAAGTTAGCAAATAGACTGGCAGGTCTTTTCCATGTCTTTTTTATTTTGGAGAAATTTTTGGCCAAAGGTCAAAAAATGTACTGCGTATTCGTAGATTTGGAAAAAACCTATGTAAGAATTGTGGTCGATGCTGTCTGCATATGGGGTGAGCACTAACTGAAAGTAGGTTTCTTTGATGAAAAATGTTCTCGGGGTGCTCAGAAACATCATTATTCCCTCATCTTCCAAGTAACTTTTTATAAAATTTCAAAATCCAATCGTAGTTTTATCAGCGGTTGAGAAAACAGTATTTTGTATACTGTCTTTTGATAAAACAGTAAAAAGTATTAACTAGCGAAAACTAGGTGGTTGGCAACCCTAGACATTTTGCCATGTTTTGGCTATTATTCGTGAACGTCAAGATGACGGGACCCCGCCCGGTTTTGTGAATATGATGTAACTATGATGTAGTACCATTACGTACGTAGTAATATTAGTGCTATTTTATACTTACATACGTGCTATAATAAAATTGTACACTCAAATGATTTCAAGATATTCAACAAAGAAAGTGGTCCCGTTATTATAATATCAAAATGGCGGGACCACAATTCAGTTCTTAAAAAACACTGCAATTGTAAAAATAAAAAATTAATAAAAATATTTTCAATGATTTTTCTGGGGAAATTCTACAGATAAAAAATTGGTTTTTAAAATGCAAAAACGGTGTATCTGCTCTATGTTTGGTCTACAAAGCACTGATAGCTGTCAATCTTATTTTAAACAATATAAAATACTAACTTGACTAGCTCCGTGGCGCAGCGGTCAACACGCCAGCCTGCGACACGGAGTGACCGGGTTCGATCCCCGGCCAGGTCAAGATGGAAAATGATCTTTTTCAGATTGGCCTGGGTCTTGGATGTGTATCTATATATGTATTTGTTATAAAATATAGTATCGTTGAGTTGTATCCCATAACACAAGTCTCGATCTTACTTTGGGGCTAGTTCAATCTGTGTGATTTGTCCGTATATATTTATTATTTATATAACACTGCCATCACTGTATATATTTGAAATAGCTGTATTTGTTCAAAATAATCCCCATTTATTCAAACGTATATCGGATGTGTGTGCAAGAATCAGAAGAAATGGCGATAGACTTTGTCTACATCAATCAAAAACAGCTCTGTTTCGAAAATTTATAATAAAATCCCTAAGGAATATAAAACATTAAAAATAAATTTATTTAAGAAAAAACTGAAATCATTCCTAAACCAGAAGTGTTACTATAATATTAGAGCGTTTTTTAATGATAAAATTTAGTGGTTTTTTTTTATCTCTCCATTTATATATTTTTTGTGCTTATTGTACAAATCAATATTTGTAAATAATTATTTATTGTTTATTTTATGTGATACTAACAGTAGCTCATCTGATTCAATATTTGTACACCCTAACGGTAAGCATGTTGATTCCTACTTTTATATTATTTAACACATTGTAACACATGTTTGACAAATAAATAAATAAACGAATAAGCTCCTGAGGAAAAAGTGAATTTCAAAGCCAAGTAGCATTATACTGCTCTTACAATTTGCTTAGGCGTTTGTTTGACAGTTTTATTATGGAGGTTATTCTACATTGAATTTGTTTTAATTTACCTTTGCCTAAAAATTAAGTGCAAAACCAAAATGTTAAAACATACATACATATTATCACGTCTTTTTCCCTTACGGGGTAGAGAGAGCCTAACCTCCATAATAAAACTGTCTCCATAATAAAATTTTATTATGTAAGTATAAAATAGCACTAATATGGTACTACATCCTAATCACATCATATTCGCAAAACCGGGCGGAGTCCCGTCATCTTGACGTTCACTATTATTCAACGTTGACGACAGGTGGCGCATTGCTGAAAAGAGAATTATGAAACAACATAAACATAATCTTTTTGTCAAGGTAAAAGTCTTTAGGTATAAATTTAGAACAAATTTCAGTACTTATGGTTATTATTTATTACGATAATTAGCTTTAATATATGTTTATAGTTCATACGTCCCAGTACGCAAAGTGGTGCCATCTAACGATGAGTAGCACGGAACGTCACCAAAAGATTTTTCTAGAATAATTTAAGTAAATTACGAATAAATATACTTACAAATGAAATGTGATTCCTTCCATAGCATCTGAACGTTTATCTGAGTAGTTTTTACATGATATAATGCAACACTTCATGATTTTCTTCGTAAAAAACAAGATAAGTCCGAAAATCTCACTGTGTGCACAGAACGAACCACGTACGAACATTGACAGCTACAACAGCAGACTAATAGGCCACGCCTACTCTCGATGTTAACGTGATGACGTCAGGACCTAGTTGGAATCACAGTGCACAGTAGCTAACGCCGTCTCCACTCTGTATGTACTCCGTGGGAAACTCCTATTATTGCTCTGGCAAATTGTTGCTCCTCATGGTCTAAACTACTGCGTTCTGTAGTATACATTTATCGTTTTCTAGGATTGTTGCCTCGACGTGAGTTTGTAGCAGCTTCTGAGAATTCGCTGAACATAAAGTCATTCGCGAGTTGCAGATTTTATATTTTTCGAATGAGTTTTCTAATCTTCAGGCTGGGAAACCTTGTGGGCGCACATTTCAAAGATTGAAGCCGTTTCTAAGATAATCTTATTAGAGTTGGCGGTCGTTTGTCAAACTCAGATTTGAGTTTCGACCAGAAACACCCCATAGTTCTACCGCGTAAACATCATATACTAAATTTGATAGTTGACTATAATCACAAAGTAAATTGTCACGCAGGGCCAGATTTACTGATGTCAATCTTGCGCCATAAGTATTGGATTTTATCCGCACGCTACTTGATACGCAACAGGATACATAAATGTATTCCTTGTTTCCGGCTTCGTCCTAAGCCAACGTTCCCTGAAATGTCAGACCACAAATCATTTCGTGTCCTACAATCAGCTAAACCTTTCATTACGGTCGGAACTGATTATGCCGGTCCATTTAGGGTAACCATTGCGCGTGGGCGTGGCATGCGAGCAGTTAAAGCATACGTCTGTTTATTTGTCTGAATGACAACTCGCGCTGTCCATATAGAACTAACAGGTGATTTGAGTACTGCTAGCTTTATGTTGGCTTTTAAACGCTTTTTATCGCGACGTGGGCCTGTGGGATGCGTTTACTCCGATAACGGAACGAACTTCGTTGGGGCTAAGCGCATGCTATCAGAGCTATACGTATTATTACAATCTAAACACTTTAATTCAGAATTTGCTCACATGTTGAGCGAAAATCGCATAACATGGTCGCTTAATGTTCCCGCTGCAAGTCACTTTGGAGGCAGCTGGGAGTCGAATATAAAAACACTTAAAATGCACTTATTTCGCGTGATAGGTGAACAAATCTTATTGTTTGAAGAAATGACAACTGTACTCGCACAAATCGAAGCTATAATGAATACTCGACCTCTTTGTAGAACGCTCTCAAGCGATCCTTCTGAACCGCTTGCGCTGACGCCCGCACACTTTTAAAGTTTAACTCCTTTAAAATATTTACCCGCTCGCGACATCGACGAGGATAGACTTCATGTTCTCTCTCGTCATGATTTGTTGGACCAGTTAGTCCAATCGTTTTGGAAGAGTTGGAGGTCTGAGTATTTACATACTTTGCAGTCTCACGATAAATGGAATACACCTACTAACCCGATCACAACAGGCACTGTCGTAATCCTTATTACTGATAACGCGCCTCCTCTTCATTGGCCTCTAGGGGTTATAGAGGAAGTTTTTCCTGCTACTGATGGCATAGTGCGTGTTGCTCGAGTAAAGACTGCTACTGGCTCGTATTTACGCCCAGTTGTACGTCTGTGCCCGCTACCTAGGCAATAGCTTTCATTTCAATTACTTTTGTTTAGGTTTAGGTTATTTAGTCTTACTTTCTTTAATTTATTTGTTTCGAAGGCATCTAAGATCCCTTCAAGCCGGGGGGAAATGGTTGCGCCGCTTTTATTTATTAAATTTGATTCGCTTTCCTACTATAGTATCGATTCGTCCGCACAACTAATCCCTTCCCTGAGAAAAAACGCTCTCGCATCAGTTACCCGCTCAGATCGCCACCGCGCGCGCGCATATTATGCAGTACATACATTCCGCCATATTCGATCTACATCGCGAACGATATTCGATTGATTCGTCGCATAAACACTAATTATTTGTGCTATTGTGTTTGAGAAAGTTAAGGGGCCCCTCGAAAGTGCTAAAACAGGACGTTTGGTGATTTTGCGCTCGTCGAAAATGCAGCCACGAGTTGTGACGTGATCGTCTGTTGCAGTTTTGCGAGGTGAGGAATTCCTTCATTTTTCCTACATAATAGTCCCCTTTATCCCGTAATTATTCCCTAAAAGATACAGTCCACGAAACCCCATTCGCGCAACCATTGCGTATTGTTATACACAGCTCTTATGGTACACCAAGGTGCACACATCTCCATAATTTATATGATTGCCTATATGTACATATGCCGTGTGGTTTCCGGTAGAGTAGAATAGGACCACTACAAGTCTTCCCATGGATGTCGTAAAAGGCGATTAAGGAAATACAAGCTAAACAAAACTCATAAACATCAATGAGACCTCTCCAACCCGTCTGGCCAGCGAGGAGAGTGTAGGCCAAATCCTCTGTCTGCTCTGGCCAAGTATGGCTCGGGTAATACAAAGAGGCTAAAAAGACCTGATGATGATGATGATATGTACAAGTACGTAATTTAGAAATTAGAGTTAAACGTGTAGTTTGTGCTCACATATAATTGATTGATTGATAGTGACGATGTCAAAATAACTTTGTTTAAGGCTATTTGCCAATCGTTTTACACAAGCAGCCTGTGGGTTACTTACAAAAAGACATACAACGCCTTGCGCGTACAGTACAATATTCAGGATGTTGTTGCGGCTGCCTCGTTTCTGCAGCGCATCTGCGATGTTTGCTGAGCTCTTACTGATGACTTTAATGCTATCAGACGCAAACGAGTCGCTTCTTTACAAAACAGACTGCGGGGCAGCACCAACGACATCCTGCAGGCATTATGTGCAAAATATGAGAGCACAGTATAGTGAATATTACCTACTAACATATTTTAAGTTTAAATTGTTACTAACAAAATGGGTCAAGTTATCTAAATAAAAATCATTTTATTATAATCCGGCCCCCAGCCAAAATGGTCAAATTCTAATGTGTCGAAAAGATGAATCGTCGTGCCTTGTAAGTTTTCACTTCTGCCGGCACTCCCAATTGCTACCCGTTGTTATTTTTAAAGAGTATACTTTTCAAGTGGTCCCATTCATTTTTTTTTAAATTGGTTTACGAATTTGGTTGAAGTCGGTATTTTATTTGAAAGATTATTCAAATTGTAATTATTAAATGCATTAACGGGAATGGATGGTGCAACCTGGTCGAAACGTCTGGAGAAAAACGGTATGCCCGTTATAAATGCATTTAGTAAACATGCAGCGCGAAAGTTTACAACAACCCTATCCTTTGTAAAGACAACAAAATGCTAACGCTAATAAACCCCAATCAAAGTGTTCGCGCCTGGGTCGCGCCATCAAACAATCTTGGCATTAATGGAATTAGTGGAAATCTTCCAGGCATTCATTCCACGATAATTAAACTCGACCCATATCAAATAGATTTATGCGGTGTAATTTAGTTTCATTGCTACGAATCGTGTTCATACAGACTGATGTTAATTAGTTATTATATTAGTTGTGTCAGTTAAACTACCCAGCTTAACCAAAAGAACATGGCTGGACCCCCAGCCATGTTCTTTTGTCCGTACCGTACCTCCGATTCGTATCAGTATCGCGATCCTAAATCGAATCACTAACACACTAAAAGTGGCCTTTCGGTTTTATGACCTTAGGCTCTGTCTACCCCGTAAGGGGCGTCATAACAAAACCAACAAATAAAAGATTATTATCGGTTCCCCGTTCTTAAGTTATAAGTTTTCGAATAAACCCGACTTTGTTTTATATATTAAGACTAGCTTTCGCCCGCGGCTCCGCCCGCGTCAATGTCAATCCGTCGGGAATAGTACTTTTACCCGGGATAAAAGGTAGCCTATGTCCTTCTCCGTACTCCAGAGAACTTGTATGCAAAATTTCATGATGAGCGGTTCAGTAGTTACGGCGTGAAAGCGTAACAAACAAACAAACAAACAAATAAACAAACAAACAAACTCACTTTCGCATTTATAATATTAGTAAGGAAATATTAGTAAGGATAAGGATAGTAAGGATAGAGCAGGGGTGGCCAACCGGTCGATCGCGGCTAGTAGGCCAGTCGATCGTGGCTGTCTGTCCATCTGTCCGCCGGTCTGTCTAGTTAATATGACATCGAAATTATACGACAGAAATTAATAACTCCATTGATCATAGTGATATCTATGAAATGGCTAAGAAATGTAAATTATACATTTCAATTGGACCACTTACAAAAAGCTAAATTACTCTGCGCTGTGACATATTTCTAAAAGCAAGGTCACCTTCAGATCTAGATTTCACTAGATTGTATCAATAATTTAATGCATTCGTTCATTCATTCAATCATTCATTTTGAGGCACTGAACAGAGTCCACGTTGACTCGAGATGTGCTAGTGTCAATGTAAAATAAGTTTAGTTTTTAGGTAGAAAGCTAGTAGTAATAATAATTTGATAAGCTTAAAGGCTTACCCTCTAACTTCCGGGTGCTCCTCCTGGTGGAATATGAAGCTTTGCGGCAAGCTGGCGAGGCCCGCGCCCGCCCAGGCTATGGTGAGCGCGCGCCGCACTCGAGCCTCCCACGTCACATTCAGAGGCTTCAGGATAGCATAGTACCTGCAATTTCAATAATTTTATTTTTATTATACGATTAGCTGTAGGCCTCCGTTCACGTACATTACGATTTATAAACTCAAAAAAATCAAAATAAATAAGTAGCCTTTTCTGTGTCCTGTTCATTTATGTTTATCTACCAAGTTGCATAAAATTCAGTTTATTCGTTTAGAAGTTATGGAGAAACATACAACTAGTGGTTCTGCGAGAACAGTAGACCTCGCGAGCCCTTACAACCTACATCCACATTTGCCCTGCAGTGCTCTAAAATATATGTGTTACTGATATGCTAATTGACTAAAGGATGATTTCCTTCAGTTACTATTTCCCAATCCCCGCTGCTCTTAATTAGGTACCAGAGGAAACGGAAATTTAAACCTACATTCCCCTTACCAGAAGACCCGACCAGACCCTTTTTTTAAGAGGAAACACTAAGCTCCAGTGAATTGAAAAATAGATATTTATAATATCTATTGCTGTCGCGCCGCGTGCCCAAACAAACCCCGCAGAGTGCGATAGAGATAACTGCAGCTCGGCCGGAAAATACCCGTGGAAAATACCTATAAAAAGTACACAAAATTAACGCTTCGTAGTCCTCTGATTTCTTCTTCAAAACTTAACCGATTTATTTATTCTTACATTAAAAATTTAAAATAAGCTATGACTGTGTTTCTGCGTTTCTTTTTCTTATATAATTGCCCAAATTTGTTTTCTTGATGTTTGAACATAACGGTTATCGTACCAATTTTTCATGTTTTTGAAGGTTCATATCTCTTTAAATAATTCAATTATGAAAAAATTTTAACATACGGATTTGTTTTAGTAAAAATTCATTACTCTATTGGTACTATCCGGCGAGGAATCAGGGGACTACTCTTGTATGGAAACACGGCCCTTGAGCACCATGTTTAGTATGCTTTTGTACACGTTAAACTAAGTTGGAGTGATCCTCTTCAAGATCGGAAATATCGGAATAACGAACTTGGCATGGGTGAATGGGAGGCAAAGTATAAGTACTCGGTTTCAAAGTTGTTATGTTACCAATTGGTCAAAATTTTAATAGGACTCTAATTTTCAAATATTATGGCAGACAAACATGCGAACTTTACGTTAAGAAGTGGCCGGCATCTATAAACCCCGGGTTTAAGTCACAGGATAGCATGTGAATCTTTTTTTTTTGTTTTATTTTTTATTTTCAGTGTAGGATTCTAAGTTTATTCAGTGTTTTCAATTATAAAAGTAATACGCAGTATCATGCTTTTATGCCAAAAATATTTTTCATATTTTAATTTTTGTTCCTTAGGTAAAGTTGTTCAATTTCACTCCCTCTCCCACTTCACGTACTTCAACTTCTTTCATAAATATACAGAAAATCGATTTCAGACAACTTTTGCTCAAATTGCCGACTATAAACACGTTCAAGTTTATCGTATAAAAAAGTTGTTCAGACAAAAAAGTTGCGTCTTGATGAGAATAACAAAAAAGTCTAATGACATTTTTGTTTTTTTTTTTCCAAATATCTGTGCTATGAGTTTTGTTAAGTTTCGGACCCCCATATATCCGCCATTTTTTAAAATTTCGAAAAACTGGCACGACAAAAAAATTCTATATAATTACCTAACCTGCTCACAAAATTTCATGAGAATCGGTTGAGAAATGCGACCTGTAGGCGAGAACGGACAGACAGACAGACAGACGGACAAAAGAATTTTGGGCCAGTGGAAACTGAGACGCTTCGCTCGCTTCGCTCGCTCGGTCAATAATACCATTCAGAAAAATTCAAATATCGTCAATTTAGTTTTAGTATCATAAATAGAGCTTATAAATACGATATCTCTTAAAACAAAGTAACTTACTTCATGATCAAACCTTACAGATTTATTATTAGTATATTGTGGTATTGATTGATAATGTGGCAAAACTATATTAGTGCATTGTGTGGGAAGGGCCATAGTATCCCTATATAGTTTATGGTAAGGGCGGTAACGAAGACAAACGAGTGACTAGCAACCAGCACGAGACGAATTCGAGTGCTTTTAATAATTCGAGTTTATAAGGTCTGTACTGCTCGTGAAACACAATATTTCTCATCATACCGAATAAAAATATTTTGTCGTGATAACGTGTATAAATTGATGAACGCTATCTGCACGCAAGAAAAGTGCCACGTTCCGTGTGCAAGCAAGTTCGTGGAACAAGCGATAGAGGGGTACGATCGGCTTGTAACATATCTATCTTTCTTCCACCGTTATCTCGTAAAATTATCGCCCGTAAACCAACTTTACAACCATCCATTTTTTTTGGAAAATAAATGGCGGCAAATATCTTTGGGTAGAAGAAAATGATTTGTCCAAAGAGTCTAAGCGATAATACCCCAGCCAACCACAAGCATTAAACAATTCTAAATATGATTCAAGGAGAATTATTTCGCAATATTTTTTAAATGATGTAGCTAGCTCCAACTGAGCTATCGCTACTTCACCGGGCGTTTGAGGCGAGGGCAGAGTGCCCTAAGCCTTTTTAGACAACATCACCAAAGGGCCGCAGGAGGCACGGACCTCGACTTTGGGCGTTGCCTGCTGGTACCAAGTTTATTTATACCCTATGAAATTTTAGAATTTATTGGATCCAGTACATTGATTTGATACTGGTGCGTGGTATTGTGGTACATTAAATTAAAAAGAATATTTAATGCTCTCTCGAGCGGGCGTAATGGGATTCGTATGGCATCATAAAGCCCGCGGGCATAATAGACGCCATCTTTATCAGTTTGCTTGCATTTATTGACACCTTTTAAATGTAGATGTGATGAAATAATAAAAATCAGCCAAGTTTGAGTCGAATTTCATACAAAGGGTTCTTACCACCAAATATTTATCTACCTATACAAACACATTTGTATTCTCACTCCTTGTAATTTTTAATTTATTTATTGTTATTGCGGCAATAGTTATACACATTCTGTGGAAATTTCAAGTATAATACGGTACAATAGATACAGCCCAGTGACAGACGGAGAGACAATGGAGGCTTAGTAATAAAATTCTTTGGGTACGGAACCTTAAAATATAGTTTGAAATTTAGGTGTTGAAACTAAACAAGCTTTTTTTGCAAAAATTACATTTTTGTGACAAGCTTTTGTTATAAATCAAATCAGCCCAAACACTTCGGTGTACCTTGTTTAGTTTAAGGGGGTGCCGCGCGAACGGAAATCGTCGCCAGGTGATTGGAAAAAAGATGAAAAGTCTTAATATATTCATATTTATATTTTTATAAAAAAAATAAGGAAGGGGGCGACCTCCAAGATGTAAATATAAATATTGTCATGTGAGAATTATTGTTTTTAGATATTATAACATAAATATATCATTCTATCTATTCTATTGACTAGCTCCGTGGCGCAGCGGTTAACACGCCTGCCTGCGACACGGAGTGACCGGGTTCGATCCCCGGCCAGGTCAAGATGGAAAATGATCTTTTTCAGATTGGCCTGGGTCTTGGATGTTTATCTATATATGTATTTGTTATAAAAATATAGTATCGTTGAGTTAGTATCCCATAACACAAGTCTCGAACTTACTTTGGGGCTAGCTCAATCTGTGTGATTTGTCCGTATATATTTATTTATTATTTATTTATTTATTCTTAAGAGTAGAACAAGACATGGAAATAAATTATTTGCACCAAAACAGAATTTAAGTGTATTTCAAAAGAATGCATTCATAATGGCTATTCGTATTTACAATAAATTACCTGATAGATTTAATACACTTAATATAAGAACGTTTAAAAAGGAACTTTTTGATATGCTTGCCAGTAAAGGGTATTATTCTGTAAATGAATATTTAACTGACCATTTGACGTAAACAATTGACTTTTGCAATTAATAATGACATAAAATTAGTTTTATTTGACATGTATTTTTATTACTTAATAGAGTTTTTGTTTCTTAAGTATATTATAAATAATTATTTAAATATTTAAGAGGATTTTTTTGTTAAAAAAAATACACGCTCTGTTTATATACTCGGTAGAATATGTTGATTTCTTTATTAGATATTTATGTTAATTAAATGTACCACCTAACAACACACATATTCGTAATTAAAGCAATCTTTATCTTTTCATCTTTAAATTTCATATGTATCTGTTTCAAATTCCAACAAGAGAGCGATCTTGTTCAAGGATCTAACAAAATTATACAAATACATCAAGTATTTAATAAATTCAGCGCATAGTACTAGTGATTTGAAAACACGTCAATTTTCACAATTTCGTGCAGTACCGCCATAAGAGAGATTCTATGGCCGCCTTCCGACTCCATTATCAAACCAGCGCAACGGCAATATAACATTGTATTGTCGTCCAATTTACACATGCATGCAAAATTTCAGCTCAATCGGTAACCGGGAAGTGGATGACATTTAGATTACAGACAAATATCGGGACAGGTTATCAGACAAATATCGGGACATATAATCAAATCTTGCCAGTTAAATTTTAACAATACAATGTTATCCGTTGCGCTGGTTTGATAATGGAGTCGGAATGTGGCCATAAAATCTCTCTTAAGTTTCCTTAATAAAAGCTTTTAAAAAGAAATAGACTTAAGGAGACGTTTTACTCTTTCTGTCATCTAAGCGTATACCTTGTTGCATCCTTAGCCGCGGATTTTATTTTTCGGAGCCCGGGGTTCAAAATACAGAATTTTAGTTTGGATATTAAATTAGCACATTAAAAGTAATACTAACTAAGTAGCACTAAAAGAAGTAAAAGTTTTCGCAAACTTGTTCAATTAATTTGTAACGATGTAGAACTCTCTTCAAGCCCCCAATGGGCATTAATCAATTTAATTAAATATCCGACTGTTTAAACTCAAGAATTGTTTAATACCTAGATAACAAATGAAAATTATGAATGACTAGCTTTTGCCCGCGACTTCGTCCGCGTTAAGACTTCAGTTCAATCGGTCGAAAATCTAAGAAGATTTATACAAACTTCATCACCTATTTTATCCCTTTCACCTATTTTATCCCTTTCACCTATTTTATCCCTTTAGGGGTGGAATTTATCAAAATCCTTTCTTAGGGGATGCCTACGTCATAGTAGCTTTATACATGCAAAGTCTCAGCCCGTTAACATTGACAAAGTTTCATCCCCTATTTTATCCCCTTGGGGATAGAATTGATCAAAATCATCGTCATAACATCTACCTGCATGCCAAATTTCAGCCCGATCGATCCGACCAGTGGTTTGGGCTGTGCGTTGATAGATCACTATGTCAGTCAGTCACCTTTGAGTTATATATATTTAGATTAGAAGATTAGATATGTCTAAGTAGACATAATCATGTTCCACTCATTTCTTATTTGCAAGTACGGTCAGGTACGAGTGTTAAGGCACATCACTAGCCCCTCTATTGCACATTACTACCGGAAGGATGGGCCGGGACCGCGGGGACCGGCGTTTGCGGCTTCGAGCAGTCAGGCAACATACTAACAATCATAGATTTAAAAAAAAAACATACTTCTATGCTTACAATAGACGACACGCGCGCGCGGGTCATACTAATTTTCCTGAAGCGGATTTTTACTGAGAACTTCTCAAGACATTTCCCTAACAACGAGTGAAATAGAAAAAAAACAAAGCTGACGATGCAACAGGAAAAACGCTCAATAGACGATGATATCTACATGAACACGTCACAGATGTGCCGTACTTAGTATTAAAGGCTAAGCTTTCACTAGATTGGTGTTTGTCCTCGATCGTGAGTTATTGGGTCTCGTCGAGTCTGTCGAGAGCCCTTCAACGTAGAGGACTGAGAGGCCTATTATGCAAATAACATCGTATGGCAATAAACAAAAAAAAGAAAGCGCAGAACGATAGACGTCTTATATATATGTACTAGCTGATGCCCGTGACTTCTCTCTCTCTCTCTCTCATCCGAGCGTGTTCCCGGTTGCATCCACAGCTGGTGTGCTTTGGAGCCCGGGTTTCGCTTTCGGGCTCTTTCTTCTCCACTTCGCACGGTCTGCGGCATCCTTGATTGTGAGACCATTGGCTCGCATATCGTCCCCAACAACATCCAGCCCGCGACTTCGTCCGCGGCAATTTCTGTTATTATAGACATATACCTACTATCGCTGACATTTTTTTAGTTCGTTTAAAGAGGAATAATTCTTAAATACACATTTTTTGGGTAACTTGAATCGTTTACGCATAGCACGCGTCGGATGTCCTCAACTATGAATAATTTTCCCCCGTTTTTAAAACATTTTTTATTGATGCTTCGCTTCGCTCCTATTTGGTTTGATAGCACCCTAATTTTCAATGAAAATTCTGACGTCAAAATATCTGTTTTTTATATACGTCGGTAACCTTTTTGTACGTTGAAATCTGTACTTTCTGACGGTGTAAAAAAATATACATTACTTTGGTAAATGCTCGCAGAAAATGCAAAGAAACGAAAAAAAATCGAATCCGCAATTAATTTTTATATCAATATGTACAGTTTTAAATTTTTTATTTAAATTTACACTTTAAATAGGTACTCGAAAAACGTAAGATATACGAATAATTAAAGTGTAAATTTTAATAAGTAGATTGGTGTTTGAATTGATCGTCAATTATTTGTCCTCGTCGAGTCTGTCAAGATCCTTTCAAGGCAGAGAGGCCTGAGAGGTTCATTATGCCATTATGCAAATAACGTTGTATGGCAGTACACGAAATAAAGAGAGCGCAGAACGATAGACGTCTTATATATGCACTATAATACGCTCTGGACCTCTCCAACCCGTCTGGTCAGCGTGGAGAGTGTAGGCCAAGTCCTCTGGCTGCTCTGGCCAGGTATGGCCCTAGTAGTACAGAGGGGGTGGTGCTCCTGTAGTGGAGACTAAAAAGGACCTGATGATGATAATACGCTATCAGTAAATTGGTGTTTGTCCTCGATCATGATCATAAGCTTCCTCGAGTTTATTTGCTCTTAAATGCAGAGAGGTCTGAAAGACCCATTATTTCAATAACGTTGTATGGCAGTACATAAAATAAAGACCACAGAACTATAGAACTCTAGCTGTGCTCCACCCAGTTTATATAAATTCTTCATAAAGCATATTCTTTTCACTATTACCAATGTTCGGTTTCGTCATTCAGAAGTGGATCCTAATGTTTACGTTACCATAGACGTATTTAAATCAAAAGTACTTTTATAGACAACCCATGTCTACAATGATTTCTGATTATATAATTTTTACAATGGTTCCTTCGTTTCTACCTTTATCGATATTAGGAAAGTGATTAGCTATACTTATAATGCGAAGTGGACGATTTATAATTAACAACAATGTTATTATAAATAAACTATTAACAGCAATGTACTGAAATAATAGCAAGTTAAGCCAAAATCAATATATAGCAGGATTCCCATAACGTTACTAAAACTTATGTTGTATAAATAAACATATACGAATACATCACACAGATTGAGGTAGCCCCAAAGTAAGTCCGAGACTTGTGTTATGGGATACTAACTCAACAATACTATATTTTATAACAAATACATATATAGATAAACATTCAAGACCCAGGCTAATCTGAAAAAGATCATTTTCCATCTTGACCTGGCCGGGGATCGAACCCGGGCATTCTCGTGGCGCTATGGCGTGTTGACCGCTGCGCCACGGAGCTAGCCATTCATGTTGTATGAGTCGTCGCTTCTGTTCTACTTTTATTTGTAAAAGTAGCGTAACGCAATTTCGGTTGTCTTATCACAAAACACCGTTGTCCTCATTTTGTTGGTACTTCCTCATTCGAGTGTTTGTTTTTTAAGAGACGAAACAATCTCAGACAACTCACTTAGTTTGTGTTAATTATGTTCAAATCTCTGCAAATTACAGTTTTGCGTGTAGGACAAATGGATAATTGCTTTGTTTTATAGAGTTTCGTACGGCCGAAATTCTAATAAGATCACTAGTCTGTCCGTCTGTGAAAGCCAATTTGCTCGAAATGTACAAGACCCAACTGAAATATGAAAAATAAGTTAATTCATTTTGTGCGAGTTCTAGATTTTCCGGGAAAAAATATATTTTGAAATTAGAATTGAAAATAATGCCATGTGACACATCAAATGAAAGGCTGATTGAGAGAATCTCTAATTTATTTTTAAATTTTTGATATTAAGACACACTGGCACTTTATTCAGATCAATGCCGGAAACTGAAGAAAAGCGGCTATTCCATCATACAAAAGCGATCGTACTCCGCAATTTGTATTAGATTTCATTTTGTGTTTTTGCAGCTTGATCCCATAGGAAATGTTGTTTGTGTTGTTAAAAGTTCAGTGTGATTTGTGCGTTAACATAAAATTGAGCTTAGGAACGTCATAATTCCGACCATCCGAGTGTTTTCCCGGTTGCATCCGGTGATACGACTGAACCTGGGGTCCGGTGTTGTAACAGCATTTATGCGGTAATATAATTGGCGAAAGTTCTGGCTGGTTACATACTTTTTCTTCTTCTCCGAGTCGAAATGGCTCTCCGTGGCGAGGCCAGGTTAATGGCCAGGTCAAGATAGAAAATGATTTTTTCCGATTGGCCTGGGTATTTACTATAAAATATAGTATCGTTGAGTTAGTATCCCATAACACAAGTCTCGGACGTACTTTGGGGCTAGCACAATCTGTGTGATTTGTCCGTATTTATTAATTTTATTTATTTCATTGAATGTTCAAAAACACGTTGTTTCCATACAAACAACGTGTTTTTGAACATCCCCCTCCCCCCTTAATTTTTAATTTGTTTTAAATATTAGTTGTTTTAGCGGCAAAAGGTGTACATACTTTAGATACCGTCCTGTGATAGACGACTGACGGACAGCAGAGTCTCAAATAGGGCATAGAAGCCTTAAAATTAAGAAATATGAGAACAAATGTGTCTAGACATAATATCATGCCAATTAATGATTTTCCTAACTATCCTGAAATGACATTGTTATAATTAGACAATCTAGATTCGTGGGAGCAGGTCACCCTGTCTAATGGTTGAAACGGGTCTAGACGCTATCCATACTAATATTATAAATGCGAAAGTGAGTTTGTTTGTTTGTTACGCTTTCACGCCGTAACTACTGAACCGATCATCATTAAATTTTCATACAACTTCTCTGGAGTACGGAGAAGGACAAAGGCTACCTTTTATCCCAGGAAAAATTACTATTCCTGAGGGATCGACAATGACGCGGGCGGAGCCGCGGGCAAAAGCACTTATATAAAGATAGAAATTTCTTTATCGTGAAGAAATTTGAGAAATTGTATGAAAATCCATACTTACTCGTCATATTATAAATGCGACAGTAACGTCAGTCTGTCAGTCAGTCACTTCACAATTCAACTATTTAACCAATTGCGTTTTTTGTAAGTTGCAATCCTTCTTCAAATCAATAAAAAATACCAATTGATAATAACAACTTACGTGAAATCTGGAATTACCAAAAGTTTATGTTTTTATACCTCAGATTTTCAAATAGATAGTTGGGCCAAAAAAATATTGGTCTATGATATTTTGTAAAGTATGTTCGTACGTTATCAGAAGATCGTAAGGTGGTTTGCTCGGAATATCGTCTAGAGGCCTCGTTTCCCGGGAAATATTAAGAAGTTTGACAAAGTTAGCCTAAACCTTATGCTTTGATTTCTTTGGAGACGATCGTGAAAACACGTCTGAAAATGTTTATAGAAAAATGGAAACGTAATGCGATTATATGATTATACAGCGTGTTTTTAAATCTCTGAACTATATTGAATTCTTGGAATCAGAATTCCTAATAAAATATAGAATTGCAAGAAAATGCTAGATATCGAAAAAAGTTTGGCTTCCTATACAAAATCGCCGATCAGCTGGACGAATTTCTGGAAGATCAAAATTTTTTGTTCGTTTTTTACCTTTTTTTTTTGCAATTCTGTCATCATCATTTCGAGTAGGCGTCACGGTCAATCGACCATGCACATCCTGGTGTCAGATTATAGAAAAGGCCAATCGTAGTAAAATTTATCATATAAAATTAACATACTTACTTTAAGTGTTGTTAGGTACTTGTGTGTTAAAATAAAGTGGTTTTTTTTTTTAAATAGTGTTTTAAGTTTGACGTTTGGTGGGTTACCGGTACATCAGTTTTAAAGGTAACAAAGGTGCTATTTACATATCTTTCCTACATATTACTCCTCATAACGTCATTAAAGTGCTATTTAAAAGATAATAAGTAATGTACTTGTGCTACATTATTATAAAGAGCTGTAGCTTATGTGTCGAGAATTGTACAGTGAGAATTACTTTCTTATCTATGTACCTATGAGGTACCTATGCGAGAGATAGGTAGATCATCACAACCCTAGGGTCACTACACTCGTTTCTTCTCTCAGCAAGTGGTTATCATGGAGTGAACTTTATAGTTTGAACTAGTTAAGAGATAATTACTGGTGGCGGAAGCACGCAAAGTTAATTGTCTTAAAAGTAAATGTAGCTTTGACTTCCGCAAAGTAACACCTGAATCTATTAACTATCTTAGAACAGCAGATAATTAAGTTTTAAAAGTGAGTACTTAGTGTCATCATTATTAGTTCTCGCTGCGTTTATAGGCAAATTGTTGAAAGACTTGAGTTACATTAATTTTTAGGCGTGATAATGACTTATAAATCGATAAACGACGACTGCACACACATAAAAGTGTCACGTTCACTGTGCACGCGAGAGCGCGGAGCAAGCGATAGTGACGCACGATCGGCCTAAGCGTTCGGTTTGTGACGCATCTATCTCTCTTCCACCGTTATCACGTAAAATTATCGTCCGTAAACCGACATTACAGGCAACAATTTTTTACAAATAAAGTATGTCCTATTTGTATTTCTTGATCATAGTGCAGCTTTCTTTTGGTAAAAGAATTGTTAAAATCGGTCCGGTTCTTTTTGATATTATTCATTAAACACAAATCGTTTCTTTATATCATTAGTCTAGATTAGAATAACATATATACCTACATGGTGAAATTTTGGACCCGTAAAGGGGTGACTCAGACCATCAATATGAACAACTTTCTATGGGACCAATGCTGGGAACTCAAAAGAAACTTCGTCATTTCCATACCGAGTCCCGCCGCCAGTTTGTATGGGAATGTCGATTTTTTTTTAGGTTCCCAGCATAATTCCCATAGGAAAAGTTGTACAATTTGATGGTCTGAGTCACCCCTTTAAGGGTCCAAAACGATAAAAATTTCACCATGTATATATATATATATAGACGATTATCAGGATAAAGTTCCAAGTATCAACGGGTTATTGTGAAAGAGAATTTGGACGACACAAATGACTAAGCTCTTCAAAGGCATTACAAAAGACTTTCCGTGACCCGTATCAAGTGCTGTGAGCTTGACAAAGCACCAGCAAATTCACCTTATTCTTTTTTGGGGATGTAGCGAAATTTGTAAAATAAATAGTAAGTCCAGATCTGTTAGCCAAATTGCTGTTATATTAAGTAAAAGATTCCTCAGTGAAGTTAGAACATCCTTGAAACTTGGCAACTAATACAAGGTTTTCACCCGAAGCTATCATAAAAAGTTTATCCAGAATGTTGCAAAGACGAGGCCTACGAGAGTCGCTTTGCTTGCCAAGCCGTAGCACCTCCTTAATATCCTGAGATATAACGTAGATGGTCCATTATGAGAATTACACGAGCCAACTTAGCGCCTCTTCCATGCTGGTCTGGGAGAAAAGAAAAAAACGTAGAATGAGCCAGCTGCTCTCTTCCCGCGCAGACCGTAGAAGCCGGTCAAGGGAATGGGCGAACTCTAAAGAATCATGACAATAGGCGATGCAGCTAGCAACCCATCACTATTTTGATTCCGTTTCCACCTTTACGCCCACCAACACGCTAAACGTGGCCTTTTGGTCTTATGACCACAGGTTCTGTCTATTCCGCGAGGGATAAAGACGTGACAATACGTATGTATGTAACTTAGCGCCATCCATTTTTTACTCCTAAATAAGATCAATAAAAAAATCAAAAATTGTATTTCGCTACTAAATAAATTGTACCTACTATTTTAGGACGCGCATTTGATAAATTAAGATGATTTATGCATAATAATGAAAAGTAATAGATAACAAAACTACAAGTAATTTACGAGCGAAATAAAGTTTTAGATTTTCTAATTTGATCTGATTTGGGAGTAAAAAAGAAAATGATGAGTGGAAGCCAACTAGCGCCTAGTTGACTCTTGTAAGCTTCTTAAACTTTTTAGGAATGTTTTTTACTTCGATTTTTATTATTTTTTTATCTCCTTAATTCAATTTTCTGCTGGAATAAGTAGTTTAAGTAAAAATGATTTTATTTTTTATTTTTTAGTCTTTATTAGTCAAATAAAGAGTGAAACAAACTTCAAAAGCACGAAATGAAATTACCATGTAACTCGCCGTATTGTCGCACCTTCCCTCTATTCGATTACCACCTGTTCACGTCGAAGTTTCAATGAATTTAGAATTTGAAAGAAAGAAAGAAAGAAAAATTATTTATTTGATATATCACAAACATTTTTTATTTTTTATTTCTTCTTACACAAACATGGTGAAACAATGTTACCAATTCTCAGCAATTACATAACAAATTTCAAGGCGACTTTAACAAACCACCGAGTACGACGTAGTTTTATGTTATTCGTCATCATTCCAGCCGTTAGATAGATGTCCAGTGCTGGACAAAGGTCTCTCCCAAGGATTCTTCATTCCATAGAAGATATTGCCAACTCACCACGCTTGGCTAGGCGGGTTGGCGAGCGCAGTTTCTTTAGTTTGTGCTTTCAACGCTTCTGGCCATCAGAAGCATTTTTAAGCTAAGGGAGGATAGGAATTGTTTTTTTTTTTTTTGTATATCCGACGGCAAACAAGCATACGAGCCACCTGATGGAAAGTGGTCACCGTCGCCCATGGACATCTGCAACACCAGAGGAGCTGCTGATGCGTTGCCGACTCTTAAGATACCTGTAAACACGCCTTTGGTTGTATTTAGGAAAGGAATGAAGGTATTGGGATTGGGATACCACTCACTCTGATGAATGGAGAAAAGCAAGCTCGGGAGGGGGGCGCGCGTACCCGATGCCATACCTGAGACAGTTGGGAATAGCACCTCTGACCTCACTGATTCAGAATTTCAGGATAACAGACAAATATTTTCCATGACTCACATACACAGTTCCCAAAGTAATCGTTTTGATGAGGTCACGTGCGACAAGAAAATGTGATTTGTTATTGAAATATTTTGTTAGGTCCTACCTACTGGCCGAGCGGTATATTTTTTGTAAGTGGTAAAATCTTGTAAAAATATCTATTAATTATGATTAGACTAGACTAGCTCCGTGGCGCAGCGGTCAATACGCCAGCCTGCGATACGGAGTGACCGGGTTCGATCCCCGGCCAGGTCAAGATGGAAAATGATCTTTTTCAGATTGGCCTGGGTCTTGGATGTGTATCTATATATGTATTTGTTATAAAATATAGTATCGTTGAGTTAGTATCCCATAACACAAGTCTCGAACTTACTTTGGGGCTAGCTCAATCTGTGTGATTTGTCCGTATATATTTATTTATATTTATTTATTATAGTTTTGGTTCCATACATGTGGTGACTTGCATAAAATAAGTATTCCTATTTATAATTATGTATTATATAATTTATTATGCTTACTTTTGGAAAGTCATGATTATTATCTTCATGATCTTTGAAAGAAAACATTATTATAAGAAACTGATTGCGTTATTTCTGCGAATCATCAAAGGTTTAATTAACATTCTAGAACTCTAAACTTTCTTAAAGTGACGTCATTTTCCCAGCCGCTCTTTGAAGTCTTCTTATTTCATAATTGGTATTAGCCAAGACAATATACTAACGTAGTATAAGGCAGAAAATCAATTTTTGTAAGTAGCTTAATGCTGATGTCTATAATTAGAAAAACAAATGTACATAAAGAGGGTTAAGTAGAAGTTCGCAAAATGATGTCTCAATACGCAAAATTTATTTAATTAATCATCTTCGCCATTTAAGTCTATCTTAGTCGAATGTTTCGTTTTAAAAATCTATAATTTCGAAAAGGATATTGCTTGAGCATTTACCTCGAAATGGTTTTGGATTTAGCCACACAAAAGAAAAGCTAAACGAATTGGCGTGATTTACATTTAGTTACCCTTTTCGTTTGACATTGAAAGCATAAATAAGAAATAAATATTTAAGGACAATACATTTAAGAACAAATAGATTAAGTAAGTTCAAGACTTGTGTTATGGGATACTTTTTTAAAAAAATAAGTTAGCATTTGTCTCCCATCTCACCTTATGGTAAGTGACAATAAAGACATGGATGTTACATGCCTATCCAAGTACCCATTTATACTAACTCAACAATATTATATTTATAACAAATACATATAAAGAAAAACATCAAAGAACAGGCCAATCTGAAAAAGTTATTTTCCCATCTTGACCTCACCGAGGATCGAACCCGAGACCTCCTAGTTACTAGGCCACAGAGCTCGTCACAAGCAAGAAGTCAGACCGTCTTATTATAAAAGGTGGACTAACTTTAGTACCTGGTTTAAACCATTACCCGGCCTAAATAAGTCGACACTTATTTTATTTATTAACTAGCATTTTCCCGTGGCTTCGCTCGTTTTAAATTTCATACAAACTTTCACCCCTATTTTATGCCCTTGGGGGTAGAATTGATCAAAATCCTTTCTTAGCGGATGCCTACGTCGTAACATCTCCCTGCATGCCAAATTTCAGCCCGATCCGTCTAGTGGTTTGGGCTGTGCGTTGATAGATCTCTATGTCAATCAGTCAGTCACCTTTGAGTTAAATATATTTAGAAGATGTACACAATATATATTATGTATAACAAAGTTACAGAAGGAAACTTAAGTACATAGGTGCTACTTATTTCAATAGAAATTTCTTCCAGCAGACCTTAGAGAGGAAAAGGGAAAATAGAGGCAATTGGCTTGCACGAATAACACAAAAAAAATGTCGCATAGAACATACTGATATATACCATACATACGTATATAAAAATCTATACAAATAAATATATACACATATTTACAGTTTATCTTAATATATATAAATCTCGTGTCACAATGTTTGTCCTCAATGGACTCCTAAACCACTTAACCGATTATAATAAAATTCGCACACCATGTGCAGTTCGATCCAACTTGAGAGATAGGATAGTTTTTAACTTATGGCGAAACGAAGTTCGCCGGGGCAGCTAGTATAATATAAATATACATCAGGATGATAAGGATAGTATTCCTTCACTCGTTTCTTAAATTAAGAATCACGTATGTCCTGTGGTAACTGATTCCAAAGCCTTACTGCTAGGACGGAAAGGAGCGCGAGTAAGTAGCGGTGCTATGGGACGGGTTCTAAGGAGGGATCTAAGATTGGATCTAGAAGGAACTTCTACAGGACGGATGAACATTTTATCACCTGTCATTGTTAGTTTATTTTGGTCGGATAATGGGTGAAACCAGGTAATAAAGTTAGTCATCATATATACTAATATTATAAAGCTGAAAAGTTTGTTTGTTTGAACGCGCTAATCAAGAACTACTAGTTCAAATTCGAAAATTCTTTTTGTGTTGGATAGTCCATTTATTGAGGAAGGCTTTAGGCTATAAAACATCACGCTGCGACCAATAGGAGCGAAGCAATAATAAAAAAATGTTTCGAAAACGGGGGAAATTATTTATCTATACTAAGAAAAAACCTAATTACCTAATCATAATAACAGAAATTGCCGCGAACGAAGTCGCTGGCAACAGCTAGTTTTAAAATAAGACGGAGAAAGGCGAACTGTGACTGACAAATGACACAGTTTAAATATTCAGGGGTATTTGTACAAAAACTACAATTTAAATCACTTGGGTATTTAGATTGTCCATCGTAGAACCCTCCGCGAAGGAAATATTCTCTCGTTATTATATCAGGTGAGAGATAAGTCTAGACTCTTTATTTATTATTCAGAATTTGCTTTTTAAATCCTAAAATAACGATGAATTGTTAGAGTTTGTAAATAACTTGCTATTTTATTTGCTACTACTTTAGAGTTTTAGAGTGTATTTTATTCATTTTAGTGCAACTGGGAATAAATTGTGACTCGCTTTTCTTCAAAATAATAAATATAAATATATACGGACAAATCACACAGATTGAGCTAGCCCCATAGTAAGTTCGAGACTTGTGTTATCGGATACTAACTCAACGATACTATATTTTATAGCAAATACATATAAAGATAAACATCCAAGACCCTGGCTGTCTGAAAAAGATCATTTTCCATCCATGGACCTAAGAATAATATGGACCGGGCGTGAGGAACGTCAAAGTGAAGCAAACTTTGGTTACATGTGTGCAGTATAGGGTGACCATTGTCATCAAAAATTACCCAATAATTAGAGTAAATAAATCGTGAGTGGTACTGATGCCTAGTAGCACTAATATTATTTATATTTTTTTTACAAAACGTAACATCTGTATCAGAGAAGTATTATGAATTTAGACATAATGATCCAGAAGGGCAACTGAGAATCAATCTCATCTTTGAGCGACCTTAGACGTTTTGGGGAACTCGATAAAAGGAATAAAAGAACGAAATTATAGATAACATTTTTATTTTACTGTGTTTTAAGTTAATAAATAACAATACATATAATTTTACTTACAGAAAAACAAACCCTCGAGGCCTTATATTGGTAGTAAATTTTAAAATTACTTTTTTTTATAATTTTGCAGATTTATAGATTTAGTAGTTCTATAGATTATTAGTGTCATCAATTAATCAACAATATCAAATTCAGAAATTGTTCAAAGTTAAAATCTTTTATTATGACGTCGACAAATGAGAATAAAATACTTTCACATTTACATATTAGTATAAAATATAAACATTGAATATCTCTATCTATAAAAAAAACCGCATCAAAGACCTTTGCGTAGTTTTAAAAATCTAAGCATACATAGGGACAGACGGACACAGCGGGAAGCGACTTTGTTTTATAGTATGATCCCGAAATTGACGCCACTTTTGTGATCTGCACGCCAAAATACCTCGAAAATATCACCCCTGTTTTGCATCCCATAAGTATTGTTTGTGATGCACCCAAAAATAACTCAAAAGCGACACATAAGTCATATTTTCAAGAAATTGTGACACTCATCTTGGATCCCAACACAAAATTGACGTCACTTTTACCCCGAAATACTCCGAAAACGTCACCCAAGTCGAATATCCATAAATAATGGTGATGGCCATCTTGAAAACTGAAAATGACTTCATTTTTGTTGATTTCCCAAAAAATTCCAAAAACGCCACTAAAGTTGACTTTAAATGAAAAGTAATGTCAGCCATCTTGGATTCCAAAGTCATCTCACTTCATACATTTATCATCAACACATACATCGATTTTCCAAATTTAGTTCATAAATGATGGAGTTATGACGTAAAAATATGCAAAATTAAATACAACTGGATGCTTCTTTTTTTGAAGTCGAGTAAAAGTATTAATAAGAAACATTCCTTTTCTGGGCACGCGAACTTAATCAACCGGCGATATGCTCCTTTTGTCATATAAAAATTGCTATTTTTAAAATGTTCAGAACAAACAAATGAATAATTTGATGGTACCCATGATGCATCCTTTCTATTTCTTCTAATAATATCGATCCATTATTTTTTTACATAAGCCTCACGAATGGGGAACCTTAAAAAAAATAAACAAACTAAAATTTTATATTTAATATAAAGAACAGGAATCTTGAAATCATATTCTGGCAACACCGACAGTCCGACTTTGCGCTGCGCTGTCACCGGGTCATTGACTTTTGCGGCGCAAAGAAAATTACAAAATCATATTAGTTTAATTTAAAATTGTAGTTGAAACGTGTGTTTAGGTTACCAACCAATTCGTACATACGAGTAACTGTGGTGTTGTGTGTGTAAATAGTATAATTAAACCAAGAAAATATGCGATTGAGTGTAATACTTACATAGTCTCGAAAACAACAAGAAGCTTGTACTTACCTATGATACGTGATACCGTCGGACTTTTTGTGTAGTTTACTATAATTTTTACACTCTTTTACCACACAGCTCGGCATTATTTTATGTTTTTATGCTTATTTTCAACGAGTTTCAAAAGGCACACCAAATTCGCGGTAAGTACAAGTTTGACACTTCGTGAGTTTGACATTTCGACCGGGGAAAACCTGCATCCATTTGAGTGCCGATGTGTGCGTGAGTTTCGTGTCACGACACGTCTGCATACATTGTGATTTGCTTCAATGCCACATTCTCAAGGTCCTATCCTGATTATTCTTAGATCCATGTTTCCATCTCGACCTGACCGGGGATCGAACCCGGGCACCCTCGTGTCGCAGGCTGGCGTGTTAACCACTGCGACACGGAGCTCGCCGAGAAAATAGTGAATACAAATAGATTTTTAGGGTTCTGTACCTCAAAAAGGAACCCTTATAGCATCGCTTTGTTGTGGGATCCCTTTCGTTAGCATAATGTATTTATTCCTAAAATGGTTGGGCACAATGAATGTGGCATACTTTTTTTGGCATAATTATACTTGGGCATAATTGATTTTTAGCAGCATATGTACTTTGGAATAATTATATTTAGGTCTAATTTATTTATGCATACTTATAATTTGCACAATGTTTTTAGGCATAGTGTACAGTCGCATAATAGTATATTTTTAGGTATGAAGTAACGAAAAATTTGAATATTTAGTTTTTTAATGAGTTTCATGCAAATTTTATACAGTATATGTATATATAACAATTCGGTAGGTAACGTATTCTATTTTAAGAGTAAATTATTAGCAATAGCTTTTAAAAAAATCATTTTCGAAGTATATTCATATTGTTTGTTTAAAATTCTTTCAATCCATTAGAAAACGAAACGCCGTTAAAAACGAGCTGCTACCAGAAAAGTAGGTTAGGTTAAGTTAGAACTGTGACCCCACCAGAAAACGAAACGCTACTAAAAACGAGCTGCTACCAGAAAAGTAGGTTAGGTTAAGTTAGAACTGTGACCCCACCAGAAAACGAAACGCTACTAAAAACGAGCTTCTACCAGAAAAGTAGGTTAGGTTAGGTTTGAACTGCGACCCCAGCAGAGTTACTTATTCTGCGTAAGATGATCATCACTATGTTCATTATTCTTTGATACTATTATGCCTTTATAAATTTATGATTATAAATGTTAGGCTGAAATATGATTATGCTAATTTTATTTATGATTAAGACAATTATGCTACATTTGTTATTGATAAAAAAATTATGCGTAATTATCATTAGTCTAATTTACCATATGCCAATATATTTTATGGTTATTATTTTTATGCAAATGGATAGTGAACCCTTTGTTGTCTGTCTGAAATTCATATCAAATACCTGAGTATTTGATATGAATTTCAGACAGACAGACCTGAGTCTACTGTCCCTTGGAGCTGTGTAAAAATCAACTTTCTAAGCCAACGCAATAAAAAAAAATAAAGCCGTGTATGCCGCAAATTTAGACATTCGCAAGGGAAACCTGCAGGGTACTTCCCGTGAACTCAGAATCTTGAAATTTGGTACAAAGTAACGTCTTATAGCACAGTTAAAGGAAAAATAGCGAAAAGCATACATTTTTAGATACATCATATATTATGTAACTAAAAATTTAAGAAATATTTACGACATCAAAAATAATACAGATAATTTGAAAATAGTGTTTTTTTTACTATTGTCAGTTAAATTGCTGCACGGTCCGTTCCCCCACGCATCATTGAGAATATGAAACATGACATCACTCACCTATCAATAGATATACAGATGAGCACGAAGCTGGAGAGGTAGAGGCCGAAGGTGCGCGTGAACATCATGATGCGGCACATGGCGTCCCCCGCGAGCCACTGCACGGTTCCTGCCCACGCGATCTCCAGCGGCATCATGAGGAACGTCACCTGGGAACACGCACTGCATGCAGCTTAGTCGTGAGTAAGCATAGACAATTATTAAAATTGAAAATATGTGATGAAAAAGAACTTGGCCACAGGTAGGATTCGAACAACGTCCCTTAGGTTAACCTTCTAAGTGTGATACCATTACACCACCGTGACTTCGAATCACCACGTCGAATTCTCTCATCACATATTACCCCGTAGAGTATACGCATTTCAAGCATGCGTATTTCTTCAATACTACCCACTACTTAGTAGTGTGTTATTTTACTTCATTCATATCCGATGAATAGAAAGTTGATTAAATTGAAAAAAGCTTTTTTTTTTTTACTTAGGTATATTCTTTTTCATCACATATTTTCAATTTTAATAATATACCGACCGAGCATTGTAATGCTATTTAAAAACAATTTATGTCAGTAAGCATGGACAATGTTAATTACTCTCTTAGTTTCTGCATTTGCTCTACTCTGTGTTAATATTGCATCTTTACCTATGAAATTGTTTTTTTTACCGCTTACCATTTAGTTCCTAACGACTATGATTTTTAGTTAAATACATTTTTTTAGCCGTGTGGTTTCCGGCAGAGTAGAATAGGACCACTCCTAGTCTTCCTATGGAGGTCGTAAGAGGCGACTTAAAAAATACAAGCTCATAAACATCAATGAGACCTCTCTTACCCGTCTGGCCAGCGAGGAGAGTGTAGGCCAAATCATCTGTCTGCTCTGGCCAAGTATGGCTACGGTAGTACAGAGAGAGTCATGCTCCTGCAGTGGAGACTAAAAAGACCTGATGATGATGATGACAGTTTTTTTATTTAAACTTGAAGTTTATTAACATTCTGCATGCATTAACTATTTTGTTTTCTGAATTTAACTATTGAAAAATGCTCATGAAGAGAACACGTTTCAAATGTTTTCCGATTAATTAAAAAAGGGCCTCATTTTTCTAATCTTACTCTCTCTTCTTGTTAATTTTATAATGCGTAAATGAAACTTACTGTTGTCCGTAAATACATGCTAAATTTTACTTAAGTTGAATTTATCAAACGCGAAATCATTCCAAAACGTGATATGAAAAATTCAGTTCACTCCAAATTCTCTAGAGAAAACGCCAATTTCATAGGTAAAGATCCAATATTAACACAGAATAGAGCAAATGCAGAAACTAAGACAAGCATTAATTGTCCATGCTTTATTAAATTATGACTGATCATAGTCATCTTTATTTATTCAAGTAATATTTAAATTCAATGTAAGTGGCCAAACTGGTGTCTGCTTTTCAAGCTGACTAAGGACATCTGACAAAGCTTAATGATTGACATATAGTGATGATAATAGATATAATTATAAAAGGTTTTTTTAAATTTTTTTAGCTGATCTGCAAATCAGCTAAAAATTTATAACCATTTTCTTAAAAATAGTTCTGTAAAAGGTGATTTTATCTTTGACAAAGGAAAAGATCTCTATTTCTCTTATTATGAGGATTTTTAGAGAGATAATAAGAATTTTTACTGATTTAAGAAACATAAACCAATAGACTCTGTATTTATCTACTCTATGTGTATAAAAACCCTATTTTTTTCCTTCCAACATAAAATAAGAAACGAACGGTTATTATTTTTACCGCATTTATCAGGTGAATCTGGCCGGAAAATTGACAACTTCTACCTTTGAAGATTATATATTTTCAAGCCTTATCAGGTAAGTTCTCAAGATTGTTTCTTTTTGAGGAATAATTCGATAATTTTTCTGCAGGAGCTTACCCGTTTTAGCTGAATGTTCAATATTATTCTGAAGATCTTAAGAAAAGATATTAGATATCAGAATAAGATATCAGAGATACCAAAATTAAATGGAATTTCTAGGTATCCAATAATTAGTATCTAGCTTAGGTACAGTCAGATACTAAAGTACTAGACCAGGCTAAAACTAAAAAAATTCTCATAAACTAAAAATAATATTAACATGAAAATGTATATCCAGAAACTCTTCATTAAAATATTTCTGAATATATATTTTCATTTTGAAATTATCTCCATCTAGGTCTTATAGACCTAGGCTCTGCAAGAGAAAAAGACGTGATCTTATCTATGTTCTTTATTAGGGTTCCATACCCAAAGGGTAAAAACGGGACCCTTTAATTTCGCTCCGCTGTCCGTCTGTCTGTCTGTCTGTGCGTGTCTGTCTGTCTGTCCATCTGTCACCAGGCTGTATCTCATGAACCGTGATAGCTAGACAGTTGAAATTTTCACAGATGAAGTAATTCAATTACTTCTATAACAACAAATACTAAAAAATAGAATAAAATAAATATTTAAGGGGGCTCCCATACAACAAACGTGACTTTTATTACTTGTTTTTGCTCAATATTGATAACGGCAACAGAGGTAGACGCTTGAAATATTCACAAAATAATAAGTTACATATTTACTTTAAAAATAAATAATGAAATAAAAATAAAATTAATATTAAAGACAACAACAGACATGATTTTTTGGCCGTTTTTATAGATAAAGGTACGGAACCCGTGGTGCGCGAGTCCGACTCGCACTTGGCCGGTTTTATAAATTATTTTTAGTTGAAGAGAAAATTCAAGATACCTATCTCGGTATCTGACTGTACATAGCATACCTGTTATAAGTGTACCATAAATATATCACATCTATATACATATAATAAAACATAAAACAGTAAAAATATTTTGTCTGTACATTTAGAATTTTTGACTGAAGTTGATAGAGGGACACTTAAAAAGAATAATAGAAAGAAAAAAATTTTTTTTCGAATTTTTTGTCTGTCTGTCTGTATGTATGATCACGATTATCTCCGAAAATACTGAACCGATTTCCTTCAAACTTTCACCAATTGCTTTGTTTTAACTCAGTTTAACATTTAAAGTTTGTTTCATCAAAATCGGTTCATTAAAAAAAGTTATTATCATTTGAATGAGCTCAAGGGTTGAGTTTGCCTGCAAACATATATAGCAAAAATAAAATAATAAGTGACATAAGAAAATTTAAATCCAAAGTCAATTCATCATCATCATACGACAGCATTATACCTATCCATACTACCCATAGTAATCCATACTAAAAAAAGGAGAAGCTGACTGACTGACTGACATATCAACGCAGGGCCATGTATGGAAATTTTCTCATTTCTGGACATAGAAGTATAAAAATGAGTATATATGTTTACATTACAATTAAAACGATCTGAGTAGTTAAAATGGACAAAATTCCCCTTTAAGGGGTAAAATAGGTGGGGTAAAGTTTGTATGGAATTTTTTATTTACTTAGAAATATGACAATAAGAAGTTCTCCATTACAATGAAAAAATATCTGTGTAGGTGAAATGGGCGAAATCCCCCCTTAAGGGCTAAAGATCTATGCAGGTGAAATGTATTAAATTCCCCGGGGAAAAACCAGAGGGGAGGGGTTTGTATGGAATTTTTATCATTTCTACTGTTCCCAAGGGAACGACATTAACGCGGGCGGAGCCGCGGGCAACAGCTAGTATACAATAATATCATTAAATTGTGACATGTCTGTCCCGAGATCCATTACGGGACGGAGGAAATATAAAAGAATAAAGGCGGCAAAATTGATGTAAAAGCAATTTAGTACATTAGATAACATGAGTTCGGTGCTCCAAATGTTTTAGCGGGAAGTTCCCTAGTCATCTTTCAGGATACAAGACTATGTAATGGCCCTTTACTAAAATTAATCTCAGAAATACACGGTGAAATTTTGATTCGTTATGGACCCACAAAGGGATTCAGCCTGTTGATATAAACAACTTTTCCTATGGGACCAATGCTGGGAACTCAAAAATTTTTTTGACGTTCCCATACAAGTTGACTGGGCGACCGAAATTTTTTGTATGGAACTGCCCATTTTTTTTTCAGTTCCCAGCATTGGTCCCATAGGAAAAGTTGTTCATATCGATGGGCTGAATCACCGAACGATCAAAATTTCACCGTGTATTAGCAAAATCTATTTACATTGTTCAATCTTTTGTAAATCCATGGGGACCAGAACCATGGGAATGAGAGGGGAAATATAAGAATCACTACATAGTATAAAACAAAGTCGCTTCCCGCTGTCTGTCCCTATGTATGCTTACATCTTGAAAACTACGCAACGGATTTTGATGCGGTTTTTTAATAGATAGTGATTTAAGGGAAAGGTTTATTTATATGTAGGTACATTACAACTGTGCGAAGCCGGGGTTCGGGTCGCTAGTATAGGTACCTATAAATCCAACGCTTAATTGAGCTGAAATTTAGTCTACTTACTTATGTAACTCTGATAACAATGTAATATTATGGTACTATAGACTTAATCAATCTGACGATAGACTCGGAAGGTGGTCTTTACGCTAATTTAATTTGTCATGGGAAGAGCTCTTTACAGTATGCTCTTAATAAAAGATTACTTACAACAAAAATGATTTTTTGAAAAAAAATATTTTTCTCGTAGTTACGTTTTTATGATCACTAAATACAAACTACATATTTAAATTAATAAATATATATAGGCAATAAACCGTTGAAATCTTACCATAAGGTCGGCCACAGCTAAATGCATGAGCAGTACGTCAAGTCTGCTCGCGCGGCCCGCTCTCCGCCGCTTCATGAGCTGTGACAACACCGTGAGGTTCCCCGTGGCCGAGATCACCATCAACACACTGTACACTGTTATAGACACGAGGTGTCCGTGGTTGAACCTCATATCTAACGGCAGTTCGTCACTCGTGTTCAAGTGAGTCCAGTTCTTTTGCGAGGCCCCGCCGGGCCCCGACACTTTTTCGTCTATATTCATAGTTGTGACACTGACTTCCTTAGTCTATGGCATTTGTTTAAACCTAAGTTTCTTCATTTGGACTAGAGAGTTGACATTTTGAATGTGTTTTTAGAGCAGTGTTGATTCATTCCGTGGCTGCGTCTGAAACAATAAAAAGTGTTTGTTAAAATGTATCAATTATTATCTAAAAGTTCAGTTAAAGTTACTTATAACTAATAGGCTTCACAGCGGGGTATCAAAGGCAGACTGAAAATAACAAAGCTTTGACTGTGAATTGCTTAAATTTAATAGACTATTATAATTTTTGTGTATTAATTTTGAAGTCATTTATTTATTGTGAAATGTAATGGACCTACTTGTAGTCTGTTTTTTTTATTATTATATTTGTTGATAAGTTTTTTCTTCTCGTAAGGAGGTAATACGCCAAATACGCGGACCAAAGCCAAGCGTAAGTGCGGGGAATTATTTTAAAACTAATAGTCTGAAATAAATGTTTATTTTTTTACGAGCACGCGTTTCTTTAGTCTTCGAAAGTTTAAGTCACTATATTCCGAGTTCCGTAGCTTATACAATCATCATCATCTTCATTTCGAGTAGGTGTCACGGTCAATCGACCATGCACACCCTTGTGTCAGAGTTCTTCGGAACCGCCTCTTGGCCTCTGACATGGTTCCTTTAACGACTACCAGATGGCAGCCAGGACCAACGGCTTAACGTACCTTCCGAAGCACGAAATTATCCTTACTATCAGACAATCAGATGATTCAAGCCTGCAATGTCCTAACCAAACTGGAAACAACAAAGTATGCTTCCCGTGGGAATCGAACCCACGACCCTCGGGGCTTCAGGCAAACGTCTTAATCACTGGACCACGGAGGCAGTTAGCTCATACAATGAATGTTAGTTACGAGTGGTATCAGATGTTGGAAGTTCTGACGCGAGTTTCGAAGACAAACTAAAAGCTCGATTTCGGTGATATTTACTTACCTACATATTAAACCCACATAGAGTACTCTTCAACATGTCCAATAACCGGAATAGTATCTATTTATATAGGTAGGTACTTATTGTACCTTCTTTCCATTGCGCCGGCGGCGGCGTCAAGATTACGTGCCTATCCCTTCGGCCGGGAAGAATATCTTCGGTAATATTAAAGGTGTGCAAGTTTGTTTGTTTATCGTGTGTGTAAGTGGCCAAAACTGTTTACAAGCTACCTTATATCTTACAAAGCTTGATGGGAATGACGTGCCTTCTGAATTTATGCCTCTTGTTCACCCATCTTAGTGAGGAACACGCTAATGATTGCTTAACATGCGTTCTAATCTTACACACACTGGGCCATCAAGTTCCTCACTTCAACATAAGTATTTTTTTTTTTTTTTGAAGGGCCCCAGGAGGGACGGACCTCGGCTTTGGGCGTTGCCTGTGTGCGCAAGGCTTAAAGAGACAGCAAACTCTCGTATTGCCTGATGGGCCGACACAACTCCTAATACCTGTACTGTGCGGCCCTGCAGCGAAGTCCAAACATGGAAAATGAAATTAAATATTTTTTATTCAAAATAGGATACATGTAAATAATAATAAATAAATATATACGGACAAATCACACAGATTGAGCTAGCCCCAAGGTAAGTTCGAGACTTGTGTTATGGGATACTAACTAAACGATACTATATTTTATAACAAATACATATATAGATAAACATCCAAGACCCAGGCCAATCGGTAAAAGATCATTTTACATCTTGACCTGGCCGGGGATCGAACCCGGGCACTCCGTGTTTCAGGCTGGCGTGTTAACCACTGCGCCACGGAGCTGTCAAACATCGCTTTTTTTAAAGTGATATGTTTGTTATTTATTTTTCTTTCTTTTATGTTTGCAAAATCATAAAACTACTAGCGTTTCGGAATGACCACTTCGTGGCGCGTACTCATCGGCCAATTAGCAGACGGATATTTTCGCGCCATGCAAAAAAAATATTTCTGGGCACGTACATCGCTGTAACTTATAGTAGTTGTAGTATGTACGAGTGTATATGTATTCTTATCCTTACTAATATTATAAATGAGAAAGTGAGTTTGTTTGTTTATTTGTTTGTTTGTAACGCTTTCACGCCGTAACTACTTAACCGATCATCATAAAATTTTGCATACAAGTTCTCTGGAGTACCGAGAAGGATAGAGGCTACTTTTTATCCCGGAAAACTAGCTCAAACTTATCGCACCAAACAACAAAATCTATTTGCCAGCCCTTACCAAAAACCCAACACCGGCCAGTCATGTGTTCAATCAATGCCGTTGTGAGACCAACTATGGTGCCCTTTCAACGTAGGTTTAACTTTAAAAAGGCAGACTGGGAAAAGTATGCAGCCGCAGTCGATGAAAACCTGCGAAACGTGTCACCTACACCAGAAAACTATGACTCATTTGTTAACGTGATATGGAAAGCATCTCGTCAATATATTCCACGTGGCTGTAGCACCTCGTAAATCCCGGGCCTAACTAAAAGTTCTGCTGACCTATTGGCTAGATATGTAACCCAGTTTACAGAAGATCCCTACTCAGAGGCTACGGCATTTACAGCTGACGAGCTCATGACTCAACTTTCTGAAAACCGACAACAAAAGTGGGTTGACCTGGTAGAATCTTTGAATATGACCCACAACAGCAAAAAAGCTTGGAGTACTCTACGTAAACTCACCTCTGATCCTCCAGCCGCTGTTAAACCTGGATCTGTGACTGCCAATCAGATTGCCCATCAACTGCTCCTGAACGGCAAATCATCCCATAAATGCTTAGTTCGGACGCATTTATGGGATGACACAACTCAAAATGGCATCAACAGACAACTCGAACACGTACAGAGGAATCAGTCAACCAATCTCTTCCGACGACTTAAGCACAGCCGTAAAAAACCTTAAATGCGGTAAAGCAGCAGGAGTGGATCAGATCTGCGTGGAGCAGTTGAAAAATTTAGGTCCAACAGCACTTTCCTGGCTCCAGCAGATGTTTAATCACTGCCTTAACAACGCTAGAATACCTAAAACATGGAGGAAATCCAAAGTGACTGCCTTGCTCAAACCCGGTAAAATGCCTAACGACCCCAAAAACTTCCGACCTATCTCACTTTTGTGCCACCCATATAAACTGTTTGAACGACTACTACTAGACCGACTGGCAAAGACAATCGACCCTCAATTAATACCCGACCAGGCTGGCTTCCGCCCTGGAAAATCCTGCTGTGGGCAGGTACTCAATCTGACGCAGCATATTGAGGACGGATTTGAGCAGAAACTGGTAACAGGTGCAGTTTTTGTTGACCTTAGTGCTGCTTACGATACTGTAAATATTAGAACTCTGCTTGAAAAGGTGGCCGCGCACACAAATGACAAACAATTTGTGAATGTTCTAGGGGAAATGCTACGGAACCGCCGTTTTCAGGTTCTCCTGCACTCCCAAAAGAGCAGATGGCGAAACAGCAGGAATGGTCTTCCTCAGAGTAGTGTCCTTGCACCTACTCTGTTTAATATGTACACGGATGACCAGCCATGCCTCCAAGGAACTAGTCGCTACATCTATGCCGACGATCTGGCTTTAACGTCTCAATCCAGAAGCTTTGAAGAAATAGAAAGGAACCTGTCGAACGCTCTGGAGCAACTCTCGGTATATTATAAAAACAACTCTTTGCGGCCAAATCCGGCGAAGACCGAGTCCTGTGTCTTCCACTTGCGTAACCAGGAGGCCAGTAGAAAATTGAGGATTTCTTGGGACGGCGTAGACATTAAACACAACTCTACGCCAAAATACCTGGGCGTGACTTTGGACCGGTCCTTGACATTTAGAGAAAATTGTTATCATCTGAAGTCTAAAGTCTGTTCACGGAACAATATTCTACGCCGTCTCACTACCACCCGCTGGGGAGCATCTCCACATGTACTCCGGACAACCTGTCTGGCTCTATGCCACTCCGCTGGCGAGTACGCAAGCCCTGTCTGGGCACGCTCTGCACATGCCAAACAGGTCGATGTAGCCCTAAATGCCTCTTGCCGAGTCATCACTGGTAATCTGAAACCCACACCTCTTTGTCATCTGTACACTTTGTCAGCATAGCGCCACCGTGTGTAAGGCGCAGCATCGCTTGCGCGGTGGAGAAATTTAAACAAACACACGATGATAGACACCTGCTTTACGAGCAAACACCACCATCCTCGCGTCTAAAAAGTCGAAACAGCTTTCTTAGGCAGCCCAATCTACATCCCAGAGAGGCCCCAAAAGCGCGACTGGCACTATGGAAAAGCAAGTATCCGCCCGCCCCTTCCGAACTTCCACCTGCAGAGCGACTCCCACCAGAAAGCGATCTCCCCTGGGTGGTTTGGAAGTCCCTCAACAGACTCCGAGCTGGCGTGGGTAGATGCCGAGAGAGCCGGACTAAGTGGAGTTTCTCCAACAATGATAATTGCGATTGCGGCGTCACGCAATCGATGACTCACCTTATGACGTGCCCCAACTGTCCTTCCACCTGCACAGTCGAAGATCTTAATAAGGCAAACGACAAAGGAGTCGCTGTGGCCACCTACTGGTCAAAGACTGTATAGGAATCAGTTTCAATTATAACCATTTTGACTCGAAAAGAAGAAGATCCCGGAAAAAAGTACTATTCCCGAGGGATCGACATTGACGCGGGCGGAGTCGCGGGCGAAAGCTAGTTAGATATATGTTTGAATCTCAATATGCCTAAAAACTTGACGCAAAGAAACATTCAGCGGTCATGTGTTGCTGAAAAAGGGCTAACATCAAAGCGGCATATTAGATTTGTTTCAGAGTAACTTCCCCAACTATTTCTTGTATTTCCGATATGACGTGACACTCACGCTCGCAGCGGCCAAATATTTTTTGACCTTGGTGACTATGATATTACATACATACATATCACGTTTTTTTCCCTTGCGGGGTAGACAGAGCCCAGGTCTTAAGACCTTAAAGCTCGTTTAGCATGTTGGTGAGCGTTAGGTGGAAAATGGAATCAAAGTAGTGATGGGTTGCTAGCCGCTTCGCCTACTGTTATGTTTCGTCAGATTTTCCATTCCCTCGATCGGCTTTTAAGTCCTGCGCGGGATGAGAAGCAGCTGGTAGGTACACTCTACGTTTTTTCTTTTCTCCCAGATCAGCGTGAAAGTAACTAACTATATTATTCAGGTCATAAGTTAGATTTTTTATAAAGTGGAAGATTACTTAAATGAAAATATTTTTTTTCTTATTCTACCTAAGTAGATAACTAATAAATCTTTGAATAACTAAAATATTATGTATATAAACTGTACTTAGCATGAACCTTTTTACTATTTGTTTCTGTGTTCACGATGAATAAATAACTCCATTGACACGTCAACGAAAACGAATAATAAAAAGGGTTAGTGCTAAGTCCCGTTTACATACGTAATTATGTGTTTAAATCGCGGAAGGGGTGGGCTTTAGGTACAATACTTTCCAACATGCAGAATATATAATTTCGTGCTAAGTAAGCACGAAATTATATATTCTGCATGTTGGAATTGATAGCACTCACTTTTCTCTTCATTACGAGATTACGACACCATTTTTAAACTGCGGAGTTGCGTCATCTTCAAATTAAAACATTTGAATTTTCATATTCTGGCTATACAAAATTATAATTTTTGTAAAATAATGGTCTTTTCTCATGTAGTTTAAAAACACGAGCTGAGGGGGGTGAGTGGGGCGCAGCCCCCTACCAAGAGGACTCGGGGTGAATATTTCAAAACAAACACAATATAAATTTTTCCCAATAATTAAGTTCAGGAAAGATCTTGTCCAAACATTTTTTTGACTAGCTCCGTGACGCAGCGGTCAACACGCCAGCCTGCGACACAGAGTGACCAGGTTCGATTCCCGGCCAGGTCAAGATGAAAAATGATCTTTTTCAGACTGGCGTGGGTCTTGGATGTGTATCTATATATGTATATGTTATAAAATATAGTATCATTGAGTTAGTATCCCATAACACAAGTCTCGAACTTACTTTGGGGCTAGCTCAATCTGTGTGATTTGTCCGTATATATTTATTTATTATTATTTATTTATTTATTATTTAAACATTGAAATATGTTATCATCGGGTATTCATTTATACAGAGAGTTGTTAGTTATTGCAACACACGATTGATTACCAGAAACATGTGTGATGGATGAGCAGTAGTTTTGATTGAGAAACTCCGCTTCCTATAGTTCGGCACGTGTTTATTTGTTGCTTCGATATCGACAATTCTTCCAGCCTTGAGGATTTATCCGACAAATTTTGCTCTCCATAACGTATCTTTTTTTTCATATTTGTTTTACGGCATTTGGCTTTCTATACCTTTTAGCCCTTCATATTTTTCTTAGTGATATCAACGAAATGGTGTGTAATTAATTTCGTTGATTCAATGGAGCTCCTAACAACAATTGCCACGAATCCACTGATTTGATCATAGCCGCAGTAGCAGTAAGGTGAGCGACCACCAGCCCGCTATGTAAATCTTACTACAGCCGCACACTGACACTTTATTTTAGTTATTCAACACATTATTCATGTATACGGGCTTACGGGCATTTATTTTATTTTTATTTTTTAATTTATTTTTATTTTATTCAGAGAATTTACAGCCTTAGAGTAACACTATAATAATGTACCTAATATGTGTATAACTAAATTAGCCAATTACAAATTCTCACTTATAGATAATAATATAAACATTCAAACCACCATCTACACCAGAAATTCTAACACCTATTACACCGATTTCACATTATAAAGTCCACTAGAAGCAATTTGCAAAACAATCCAAAACAAAAACCTTGCAGTCCGCCGAAATTCCCGCCAAGAACTCCCCTAACGTATCTAAATGAAATCGTAAAATTTTTACCTGTAACATCAAAGGCGTCAAAGATCCCAAGATTGACAGAGATACAAAGGCTGCCTTTCTTTATCTTTTACAATGTGTGCGAGTGTAAAACTCCTTTAATATTCAAAAATTTACCCCTGTGTTACCAGCATTAAAAAATGTAGAGTAGCAGATAATGAAAATAGAGAAAGAGGAGTTAATGAAAATTTTGTTGGTCCCGGTGTCCCTACACTGCGATAAGAAAATGTTTATCGGATTAATCCGACGTGCGGTCAAAGGGTTAAATAAGGTGATATCACAGGTGTTTAATTAAGCTAATAGAAAAACTAGCCGCTTTTATAGTTAGTTGAGATTGGACCACACTTTCTGTTGTCAAATATTCAAGTACCGAACGCAAATTTTCACGGTTTTTGTCTGAGGTTTTAGCAAAAGGTTTTTGAAATTCCTTTAATCACATTTCTATCACGGAAGACTTTGTTACTGGCATCGAGGAAAAAACACTGTACGTGAAAAATATTGCGTAATCATTTTCCAATTCCAATAACGGAAAAATTAACAAACATTTCCAATTAATTCCTATTAAAAAGATCAAATCTACAACAAACTTGAAAGCGAAAATCCTGATTCGATTCCATACTAATTGCAATATCACAAATCGCAAGAGATTGCGAATAAGAGCTTTATGAAAAAGATTTTTGGTTCAGTACCCACTGTAGTGGCGACTCGAACCGACGAATTATTCACTCAAGATTTCTTCAAATCTACCTGATCAGGTTTTCGCTAAATGGATTATAATAAAAAACATAATTAAGGTTAACAAAAAAGTGAACGTTTCTGGATGTATTTACAATTTAATAAGGATATTTTTTATTTCTTGTAAATGTTTAGGGAAAGGTGCGCTAGATCCTACCTATATATAATTATAAATGCGAAAGTAAGTTTGTTTGTTTGTTACGCTTTCACGTTGTAACTAACTGAACCGATCATCATGAAATTTTGCATACACGTTATCTGGGGTACGGAGAAGGACATAGGGTACATTTTATCCCGGGAAAAAATACTGTGCCCGAGGGATCGACATTGACGCGGGCGGAACCGAAGGACGGTCGACCAGTTTCAGCCTTAGGTCGTCATGGCCCGCTCGATCTTTTTTCACTGAAAGTCGCGCTACCCGCATGTCCGCGCGACGTGCTCGTCGCACCGATGCGTTGGAAACAGGGTCGGATGCCCCCGCCAATGTTGTGGCTGGTCCTGCTTCGTCACCATCTGCTTCTGGTAGCTAAGGAATACTTGTGTGCACAAAGCTGATCGTGTCGACACCCCGTAAGAGATTGATAACGGTGTTTTGGCAAGTATAAAGAATCGGTTTCCAAGTGCTAGGCGTCCTCCGTCGCGGTGAAATTTGGACTTAGACTTATTTATTTTATTCAAGTTAAAGTTCTTTTATTTGTAAAATCATGTGATATAAATAATTAAGATATTATAATATAAAAGTTCTTAACATCATCATCATCATCAGGTCTTTTTAGTCTCCACTACAGGAGCACGACCCTCTCTGTACTACTAGAGACATACTTGGCCAGAGCAGCCAGAGGACTTGGCCTACACTCTCCACGCTGGGCAGACGTGTTGGAGAGGTCTCTTAGATGGTTATTAGCTTTGTTTAGCTCGTTTGTATTTCCTAAGTCGCCTCTTTTCGTCGTTCTTAACATATTTGAACCTCAAGGCATACGAATATTCGGTAAGTACAAAAAATTGTTTAAAAAGAAAACATAAAAAACTCCAGTATTGCTTGGCGTACGTTCGGAGTGACAAATGACCAGTATAACATGCATTTCAGGGCACCGTGTCACATTTAAGGGCAGTATAATGTCGAAGGCATGTTATGTCGAAATAGAGATCCACCAAACAAGTGCATTTCGAAGAAGGCTTCTGCCGAAGTAGTATTCTTCGAAGGTGTATCTTGTCGAAGTAGGTTCTGTCGGACTAATGCTAGTCGAATATATGTTTTGTCGAAGCAATCGGGGTCGAACGCCTCCGTGGACCAGTCGTTAAGGCGTTTGCCTGTTGACCCGGGGGTCGTGGGTTCGATTCCCACCAGAAGCATACTTTGTTTAGTTGTTTCCAGTTTGGTTAGGATATTGCAGGCGTGAATCACCTGATTGTCTGATAATAAAGATGATTCCGTGCTTCGGAAGGCACGTAAAGCCGGTGGTAGCGGCTGTCATCTGGTTCTGGTAGTCGTTAAAGGAACCACGTTAGAGGCCGAGAGGCGGTTCCGAAGAACTCTGACACCAGGGTGTGCATGGTCAATTGACCGTGACACCTACTCGAAATGATGATGATGATGGTTTCGAAATATTAACTGTCGAAATTCAGAATGACACTCCCTTATATATGAGAATGTTGGCGTCGAGTGTACGTGTTTGTACTCTCTCGTAATTAATCCCACTAGGCACAAAGCTTCATATAAATCCATGTCTTCGGAGCATTTTATGTTTTTTTTTTCTTAATAGAAATATACGACTGATACGGCTCGTACTCATCAAGAATATTTGAAAAAGAATATGCTGAAACAATACAGTAACTCAACATTCTTTACCCAAAAATCCATACTAATATTATAAATGCAAAAGTAACTCTGTCTGTCTGTTACCTCTTCACACTTCAACCACTAACTCGATTAAGGCGAAATTTAGTATGGTAGAAGTTTGAGGCTTCGGGAACGACATAGGATACCTTTTATTCGGGAAAAAGGTACTGTTCCCGAGGAATCGACATTCACGCGAGCGGAGCCGCGAGCAAAAGCTAGTATTTTTATAACATTTTATCCTTACTAATATTATAAATGTGAAAGTGAGTTTGGTTGTTTGTTTATTTGTTTGTTTGTTACGCTTTCACGCCGTAATTACTGAACCGATCATCATGAAATTTTGCATACAAGTTATTTGAAATACGGAGAAGGACATAGGCTACCTTTTATCCCGGGAAAAAGTACTATTCCCGAGGGATCGACATTGACGCGGGCGAAGCCGCGGGCAACAGCTAGTTAATAAATAATGCTACGGTATATTGTTTAAATTAAAATAAGCATTCCATTTATCATTCTTACACCAAACAAAGCATATTTTAGGAGAAAGGTGGCATTTCTTATCATAATATTTGCAAAACTGTATTCTTTGTAAAAATGTAACCACAGAAAAATCACGTACACCAAAAATAAACAAAGGCTGCATTCTCGCTTCTAAAAAAGGTATATATTGCGGAAGAAATATTTTACGGAGCGGCTCCGATTACTGGTGACCGCCCGGCGGTCCCGGGTGACTTGCACCCAGGATAGGCCCTTCTGGCAACGTAGCTTTCGGCCCATAAGACAAAAGGTGAGAGATGCTGCTCTCCAAAGGCTTTTGCCACTGATTCTCAGATTGGCCTTTCAGGCTTGCATGCACGTATACGTGGCCCATCAGGCAATATGAGACTTTACTGTCTCTCCAAGCCTTGCGCACACAGGCAACGCCCAAAGCCGAGTTCCGTACCTCCTGGGGGCCCTTTGATGATGTTGTCTATAAAGGTTGAGGGCATTCTGCCCTCGCCTCAAACGCGCGGTAGCGAAAGCTCACTTGGATCTAGCTAAATAGTCCTTCCAAAAAAAAAATTATAGAGCGACATCTGACCAGTCATAATGTCTCTGGATTGAATTATTAAATGAGGGTTTTATGAAATTAGCGATGGTAGCACTGACGAGCGTCAGTAGTAGGTATGTTTTCGATACCGACACGAGGACTATATGAGCATACACTCCTCGTGTCGGTATCGAAAACGTACCTACGCGCGGCGACCACTTCAAAGCGGTAAAACCGGGGAAATCCAGTAGGAACGAGGCGTGTTTGATCGTATGTGTTCACCAACTTCTAATCTTTTGTTCAGAACTACAAGAATGAAATTGGATTCTGTAGGTATCTAAACGAAAATGTGCTGGGTTCTGACGCGAGCTAAATTACACCGTTTAGTTGAATTTCTTTGATTAATTTGCAGTGCGACTTCTATACGTAATACTAGTACTTATTCTGTGCTGAGGCGTCGGGTTCAGCAAGCTGTTATAATCATTATTTTGATTCCTTTTTCCACCTGCACCCCCACCAACATGCCGGTTTTTAGGGATCTGGGCTCTGAGAAAAATACGTGATTGTAGGTATGTATAATGTACCTAAAAGATCTGTGCCTGTGGATCGGAAAAAACTAATCAGAGAGTTTAGTAAAACCCAAACAAAAATATTCTTGACAATAAAGGCTACTTAACCAATTTAAAAAATTGGGGAATCCATAAATTCCAAGATGTGATTTGTTTTTTTGTCTTTTTATTCAATTGTGAGATCTACGCAAACGCAAATTTTAATAATTTTGCCCGCGGGTCCGCTCGCGTGAACTTGGATCCCTCGGGTCAGTTCTTTTCCGGGATGAAAGGTATCTTTTGTACTTACCCTGGCCTCAAATTACCTCCATACCAAATATCATCAAATCGGCTCAGTGTTTGAAGCATAGAGCCCATGCAATACATGAAACATGGTTTGGTTAAATATTATACAGTGGGGTTAAATATCAGTAGCGGGACCCTAATAGTGTGTTTGTATTTCCGACCCACACTTCGCCGGCTTTATTTTCATTACATACTAGCGGCCAGTCCCGGCTTTACACGGGAATATATAGGTATTTACATAAGCTATGTTCATCAGGGACAATGTAGGATTCTAATGGAGAAAGACTTTTGCAAATCGGTCCAGTAGTTTCAGAGCCTATTTGATGCAAACAAACAATCAAATCTTTACTCTTTATAATATTAGTATAGAAGTATAGATATAGATATACACAACTAAGCTTTTGTCTGCAATTACAGCAAAAGTGGGAATTAGAAATAGTGAAAATAGCTCACTTGCACTTTTTGACGTGATAAAGTGCCTGAAAAGGCCTATTTTCTAAATGAATCTTTGAATCACTAAAAATGTCACCAAATTTCCAACAACCGTTGAAGAATAAAAAGAAATAGGGCCAAAATGCAAAGATAGTCAGAATCTGTTTAGTGCGACGTCGGTAAAATCTCCGCCACGTAGCACCTGTCACACTAAGCCCTGATTCACACCTCGCGCCCATCACCGACCGACAATTCTTTACGTTCTTTTTTTCCATTTTATTGCGAATTCTGCGTCATTACGTTTCGTTTCAGAGAATTCGATCAAACGCGATCGTGGGGCAGAAACAGAAGACAATGATTTTTAGTTCAATGTGCTAGGGCTTACATACATTTAAAGGTGTTTTATCAATATGTATCAATGGAAAGATATATTTGTATATAGGAGACAAAGAAAAATGTTCAAAGTTACGGAACATGGACATCGATTTTTGAGAAAAAGAAAAACTGCTTTCGTAAATTTTCAAAATCTGCGAGAGAGCTGAGAAGTACATATATATATATTGTCATGTGAGAATTATTGTTTTAGACGTAAAAATTACAAAGCTTTCGAAGAAAAATGCTTTTAGATATCATACCATATATATATCATTTTTAAATTTCATATGTATCTGTTTCAAATTCCAACAAGGAGTCGATCTTGTTCAAGGATTTATCTAAACTATACAAATACTTTTGCTGTATTTAATTAATTCGGCGCATAGTACTAGTGATTTAAAAACACGTCAATTTTCATAATTTGAACATAATTTCAACTTATGGAGTACTGGTAAATCTTCAAATTTGTTGTGGCTAGTTAATAACTTTTAATTTACGCATACACGTCTTAAAAATAATGTAAGATGGAAAAATAGACTTGACATCTTTGTACCAAAAGTTTTTTTAGAGACCTTAACATCCTTCGTCAATTTGGGTGATAAATTACATGCCATACAATTTTATTTTTCGAAGTTAGCTTGTTTGGGTAATTCAATGTTTGTTTTCTAAAAAAATCGGTGTCGTTGTTCCTTTCACCATCTTTCAAACATTGTTCGTGGATAGAGGCATCTTCCGTTCTTCATCTGCGCCATAACTCCGATGTAACCTTTGATCAAATATAATGGTAAACACATATAGTCTAGACATAAAGTCTCATACAAAATTAAGCCTTAATAATATCCCCGAGTCAAAACATCACGCATACCTACCTACTTACAAACGACAAAAACGGTACATAAGTCCATCTTTTTTTTTCACGTTTGATGCGTAAGTTTTTGTATCTTTTCACTGTACCTTTGTCATCGCGAGACGTGTGAGTGCTAGCGCGGTTTATTGAAACTGTGGACAAAACAGCTCCGAAACTCGATTAGTGCGCTGTTTTTCCGGTGCCACTTTTCGAGCGCGAATAGTGTATCTACCATTATATTTGATCGAAGTTGTAATGCATTGTCATCCTTTTTACTTAAGTATGCAAAATTATTGTTCAATCCAAGGTGTAGTAAGTTCTAATTTAACTAACTAACACACATAAAATGAAAGTTATAAAAATTTTATGAACATCAATCCGGCATTTAATATCCCTGATCTGTCATGGAAGCTCTTAACGCTTGGAAGCGCTTAACCTAGTAAGGGTAGCAACCTTTGTGTGTGCCTACGGAGCCAGTCACGTAGAAAGTCTGTTATCAACCTATTTACCGTCGTTTCTCTAACCCTATAACGAGATGTCTTTAAGATGTCACGTTCAGGTTTATTTTAGTGGAAATAGCTGATGAATTTCGACATTGTACTATCATAAGTATTACGTCCTACCCAGCGGGGTAGGACGTAATGCGTGACTCAGTCAATAGCGTGGAAACTCTGATAAACAACCCATTCGGAATCGAAGATGTCGCGGTTTTGTCGGCCTATTGACATTATAATATGTTTAATAACACAGCTCCCATTGTAGAACTCGGACGTCATTCCTTTCAACCATTTTACCCCGTGATTTCAACATACGTCGATCATCGATAATTTTTATTACGTAAACCAGAGCGAAGATAATTTTAACTTCTACTATGTATACTGTCGATAAGATATATATTTTATTTTGACTTGTATTCTCCATTAAACGATTTATTAGTGTATAAATTTTCGTTGTACCTATCGCAACACCCAAACTGGGTGTGCTTTTGCATGTATTGTATTCCTATGTGTTTTATTGTATATGTGTGTGAAGCGATAAATTAATGAATTATGAATTGTAGAGCTCACTATTAGGTACATAAAATATTCACTCAAATCTGATACCATTGGCCATTTAGTACATACTTGTTAAAAATAAGAAAATCACATTTTTAATTAAGAGTGTCATCGGCTACTGGCATACTAGCAAGAGGTGCAATATCATAGGTAACAAAGTTATGATCCTAACCAACTGGACTTTTTAACTTCGCTACCGTCACAGAAGTAAAAGTACTAACTACGTACAATTTCTGCCGATTTCTGCCATCAAGCGAGTTTATTCTTCATGTAGTTGCTATACATAAAAAAACCACTTGTTGTACTTTTACCTCTGTGATGGCAGCGAAGGCAAAAAGTCCCACGTAGATGAGTCTTCGTCTCCCTTCAGTATTATTTTTATCTCTGAACATACGTTAATTGAGATCTCACGATAAAACACACATAAATGTGTTTAAAACAAATTTGTCGGGCGTGTAGCGGAAATTTAGTTATTAATTTAACTAGCATGCTTATATGCGCAAGACTCGTGTCGCGCCCAAAGAAACCGCAATGCTACAAGCTATAAACGAAGGTATCTATAGATATATTTGCTAAAGGTTAAAGCTTTTGTATTTGTCACCGTAAAATTGTGAACTTCGTCAGTTTATAATCTTTCTTGAATTACAATTTTACCTAAGGTTTGTTTGTAATGTCACGCATTATATTATAAATTGACGGAGTTTACAATTTTGCGACGACATATACATATATATTATGTGTTGTTATTACAACACATTGTTCAATGTTTTGGCTATAGGTTTTATAACCACTTTAATTAGAAGAAAGAGTTGCAAACTCTCGAATACTTCAAACAATTTTAACTCAAACGTTCTCATAGATACCTCATCATTTCACTGTCTAACTTTTTTTAGGAAGGTCTGTTGAATTTTTAAAAAAAATTGTTACCCAATTAAAAAATATTTGTCATAAGACAGGTATAACGCCGATACGTCGATAGATTATTTTACAAGAGACGTTAAGGTTTTAATTCGTCTCTATCTCTCACTTCTCACTTCACTTGGTATAGGTACTACTTTATGTAGTACACACAACGCGCATTTCAGACCATTGCAAAAGGATCACGAGATTTTAAAGCCGAGCCACACAGGATGCGCGTGCAGCGTGTATACATAAACACGCGCGGGGTGATGGGCGTGTACACGCACATCACCACTAAATAAGTACTAGTACTTACGTATCACCCTGCCACACAGAGAAATGCTCTACGAATACGGACACGCCACTCACATTGTGTCTTGAGAGCTTAGCCTGAGAGCTGTAACGCCTAACGTGCTGAGTGCAAGTCACCGAACAACAAATGTGCACGTAGATGTAGTGACATCTACGTGCAGATTTATTTGCATGTGACGCAGCCATGCGTGCACGTCATGTCACACATACGTGAACGTGCACGGTGCGGCTACGCATCCAGATTCCAGTCTGGTGCGGCCTTTATAAGGGACCTAGCTTGACCACCGCTCTGGATGGTACCTGGTTCAAAAGCTGTCCATAGCAATCCAAAGAGGAAACGCGGCAAGCATTATGGGTACCTTTGAACCGGGTACGATTCGGGCAGGTATTTTTTAATGATTTAAATGTATCTGTAATATTGACGAAACTGTTGTGAATTCTGTGTATGTCCATATATTTTTTAATAAATCTTTAATAAACCTAGCTAGACTAATAAGTAGTAACAAAATCCAATTCACAATAGAGTTGCAGTTGTTGTATCTGTTTCTGTATTCAAATTAAATTTTTAAACAAAAATGCGGTTGAATACAAAAACAGTACTAACAACTCTATTGTGAATTGGATCTTGTTAGGGTTGAAATTTTATCTCATTCCAGTGGTTTTCACAAACAAATTTTCTCCTTTGCTGTGGTTTAATTCTTGCTTTTTGTATCACTCGAGTAAGTACTAAGGTATTTTTAGGAATGTAATTGTAAAATGTGATTTACTTATGATACAAATCAACTTTTATAATAAGAAATGATCGTTGCTTCATCTAGGTACAAAAATGTGCCTTATTTATGTACCTAGTACATACAACATATTTTGATATACCAACTCTTATTCAATTAAGTAATAAAATATGGTGAAAAACTCCATGCGGGCGGGGTTTGTCGACCTAGGTCTATGTACGACCTACGCTCTGCCAACTGAGCTACCGCATGATTTAACCTTGGCGCTGAAATTTATTTAGCTAGTCAGCTAGTCAAAAATAAATTTCATAGTTTATTTTTGACAATCTTTTGCCTTCGGCTCCACGCATATTAATGTATCTACATTAACATGGGTGGAGCCGAAGGCAAAAGAATCTACTGCTCCCTACTCCCGAGGGATCTCCCTCGGGAGTCGGGAGCAGTGGATTATTCCAAGATGTAAGATGATACCCTATGTCCTTCCCAAGGCCTGAAACTACATCAAATTTGTAAACTGTACTGTATTTGTAAACATCCGCTGAATAAATTAAGAAAATTAAGTATTCCTTTGTTTTATTGATTAAAGGGACGAGTACATGAAAGGATTTAGGCAATTGTGGAGTAGTATCGTTAAAACAACAAAGAAGGAACTCCACTAATTAAAAAAGGAAATTTATAAGTCAAGTCTTTCTTTTTTTTACCTCAGAAACAAGCTTTGATTTTATAATCAAGCCACAGGAAACTGAGAAGGCTTGTAATAAACTAATTCGGCCTTTTTTTAATGCCACGCATCCCCAGCTTAGGGAGAAACCCGAGTATAACAATAAAAAGAAACGGCCAAGTGCGAGTCGGACTCGCCCATGAAGGGTTCTGTCATCATCATTTCGAGTAGGTGTCACGGTCAATCGACCATGCACACCCTGATTTCAGAGTTCTTCGGAACCGCCTCTCGACCTCTGACGTGTCATCCTTTAACGACTATCAGATGGCAGCCGGGACCACCGGCTTAACGTGCCTTCCGAAGCACGGAATCATCTTTATTATCAGACAATCAGGTGATTCAAGCCTGCAATGTCCTAACCAAACTGGAAACAACTAAACAAAGTATGCTTCCTGTGGGAATCGAACACACGACCCCCGGGTCAACAGGCAAACGCCTTAACCACTGGACCACGGAGGTTGAATAAGGGTTCCGTAGCAGCAAGTAACATAAATAAAAGTTCTTTTTATATTCAAGTTGATTGAATGAAAGGTAAGTTGCAGTTTACGATTAAAGTATGACGTACTAAAAAAATCTTCTTACTAGATCTCGTTCAAACCAATTTTGGGTGGAAGTTTGCATAAACTTCCACCCAAAATTGGTTTGAACGAGATCTAGTAAGAAGTTTTTATTTACGAATTACCATGCGGTAATGTACCTACATCATATATTTTTATGAAAATGAAATGTCTCTCGCGCAAACTATTCAGTTTAGAAAAAAATATATATTAGAAACCTCAATATAATTTTTGAAGACATATCCATATATTAGGTGGTTTGATGAAAAAAAAAACCTTTGAGTTTCAATTCTAAGTATGGGGAACCCCCAAAATCTATTGATTTTTTTTTCTATTTTTGCGTGAAAATCCTAATGCAGTTCACAGAAAACATCTACGTTTAGTTCTTATAGTAAAAAGTGGCTGTGACATACTACGGACGGACAGACAGACAATACGAATTCACAAGCGTACCGTTTTTTGCTATTTGGCTACGGAACCCTAAAAACAACTTGGTTACAGAGGGTACTTTTTTTTTTTAAATGACTATGTAGCTAGCTCCAAGTGAGCTTTGGGTACGTTAGGTTTACGTTAGGTGACCATAACAGAGCCTCCCCCCCAACTTAGGGCGTTACATCTAACGCGTAACCTCCTAAAGGTGATAATCTTGATGTACCTACATCAAGATCTACGTTTGTTCTATGACTTTTTGTAATTCGATATGTACTTTTTTCATACAAAAAAATTGAATGCAATTTTGCATTTCTACTCGTCTTAACTCTATGGCATTCAGCACTACGAGGTATTAATAGTAGGTACCTACGCTCACGTGGCAGCTGGGAGCATAGACTTAACGTTTGATAGAAATCCACATAAAAACTAATGTATGTAAAATCTTACTATGTATAACGTCTTTAGCAGGTTTTTTAGTTAACTTTAACCCTGTATAGTGGCTAAGATAGTATTTTTTAGACGCGCATTAATGGTGGCTGACTTAGTAATTCAGGGGACAATGTAGATTTTATTATATGTTAGAGGAGAAAAATACTATGACCAGAAGTATACCATTTTCTCGATATAAGTTAGGATGAAGACTTGTCGTGTTTCAGGTACACAAAATAAGTACTTTTTGTATAACTCACACGTACAAAACGTGTTATAACTACAAAACCCAATATTTCTTCATGTCTATTATATTATCCTATTATTTCCACTTACCGAGGACATGACCTTTCCTATGTTTCTTTTGGCGATGTGGCGATCAAACTTCATTCTGAAGCTTATTTGAGCTAGTGTTTCGCGTAGTGTATATTATATTCTTTGCCAGTGTCCAGTTTAGCCAATGACGCCATTTGTTTGTTCTTCTAGATTCGAGTGACCTTTGAGAGACGGTGTCACAACATTTTTTTAAATCGTTTGTTATGATGATAGACAAAAAAATTGAAATAACTATATTGAAACTAGCTTTCGCCCGCGGCTCCGCCCGCGTCAATGTCGATCCCTCGGGAATAGTACCTTTTCCCGGGATAAAAGGTAGCCTATGTCCTTCTTCGTACTCCAGAGAACTTGTATGCAAAATTTCATGATCATCGGTTCAGTGGTTACGGCGTGAAAGCGTAACAAACAAACAAACATAAACAAACAAACAAACTCACTTTCGCATTTATAATATTAGTAAGGATAACACTATATGGGGGGTTCTTGGCGGGAATTTCGACGGCCTGCACGGTTTTTGTTTGGGATTTTTTTTTGCTTTTTTATCGTGTAAAATTGATGTAAATTGGTGTTATAAATGCCCATGTTTATGAATAATGTGTGAAATAACTAAAATAAAGTGTCATGGTGCGAATACGTTGTCTATGATCAAGTCAGTGGATTCGTTGGATATCGCCAGGGGAATTCTCTGTCGAATCAACGAATTTAATTACACCATCATTTCGTTATAACACACGTTGAAAAATATGAAGGGCTAAAAGGCGTAGAAAGCCAAATGGCGTAAAACAAATAGAAAATAAATATATAAATAGTTTTACGACCATTTGTTGCGCTATGCACATTGTAAAAGATTTACTTTTTTCAGTTTGTGTGTTTAAATGTTTATGTTGAGTAAGTATTAAGCCATTTTTTCATATCTGTGATTATGACACGTTTTTAGGGTTCCGTACCTAAAGGGTAAAAACGGGACCCGATTAATGTCACTCCGCTGTCCGTCTGTCTGTCTGTCTGTCCGTCTGTCACCAGGGTGTATCTCTTAAACCGTGATAGTTAGACAGCTGAAATATTTACAGATGATGTATTTCTGTTGCCACTATAACAACAAATACTAAAAAATAGAATAAAATAAATATTTAAGGGGGCTCCCATACAACAAACGTGATTTTTTTGGTTGTTTTTGCTCGATATTGATAACCGAAACAGGTAGACGCTTGACATATTCACAGAATATTTAGTTATATATTCACTTTAAAAATAAATAATTAAATAAAAATAATATAAAAGGCGGGCCTCCCATAGAACAAAAATGATTTGCCGTTTTTATAGATAACGGTACGGAACCCTACGTGCTCGAGTCCGACTCGCACTTGGCCGGTTTTTAAATTTTTAGGGCCCTCCAAATAATCTCTCGTTGGACTCTATCTTACTCCTTCTCGGGGTCAACGAACATCATGTGCGAGTCAATCAAGCCAAGTTTATTTAAGCCAATGACAAGACAAGACCTCTCAACTTTGAAATTACAAGTTAATTGCGCACTTGATTTGTTTATAATTGACATCCATCATACAGCTGTAATAAAGAGGATCACACATATGATTAACTAGCCTTTGCCCGCGATTTCGTCCGCGTAGCAGACGAAATTGTTGTCCGATACAAATTTTCTCCCCATTTTCACCCCTTTAGGTGTAGAATTAAGAAAGTAATCACAGGATCTAAACTGCCGTTAGTGATAGGCAAAAACAAATGCATTTGTATTCAAAACAAGGCATTATTGTGCGACTGCGACCTGCCGACCTCATCTGCATTAATTGCACAGATATTACTGCAGGTTGAGATTATACTAGTACTACTGCACCGGCAGTGCGAGCAATAATATAAAATGTCTAATATATATACAAACTAGCTTTCGCCCGCAGTTCCGCCCGCGTCAATGTGGATCCCTCGGGAATAGTACTTTTCCCGGGATAAAAGGTAGCCTATGTCCTTCTCCGTACTCTAGAGAACTTGTGTGCAAAATTTCATGATGATCGGTTAAGTAGCTACGGCGTGTGAGCGTAACAAACAAACAAATAAACATACAAACAAACTCACTTTCGCATTTATAATATTAGTTAGGATAAAGATAAGGATAATACATATTTATAATGGATAAATCACATGGATCGAGCTAGCGCCACAGTAAGTTGTGAAAAATGGTTCATCAAAAGAGTTTTAAAGTTTAGGTATATTTATAAGTGTGATAAACATTTTGAATATAAATATAGGTAAGTACATTTGGCTATTTTCGACAAATACATAAAAAAAATAAAGAACACTTCTCCATAGCATTACGAAAAAATGCACATGTAAGTATGTATATTATGTGCGTGGACACATAGATTAAAAAAATCGCGTGAAATTTAATAATTATTATTTTCCATCGTCTTTTGGGAAAAGTAATACAAACATATTAATGATAATTTTTATGAATACTACCCATAACTATAACTATAAATAAGGAATAACCATAAATCGCCTTTTTTCCAACAAAATGTTCAAATCTCTCAGCAAAAAATCCTGACTTGCACACTAAATATGCACATAAAATAAATTTAACCCTATAACTATAAATCATCTTTTTTTAAACAAAATATCGCAGTTATAACTCAACTCAACCTACTTTTCCGACAGCAGCAGCTCGTTTCTGATGGTGATTTGTCTTTTGGTGGGGTTGCAGTTCTAACCCAACCTTTTTTGCCATCAAAGTACCTATAATTGTTTTTTTTTAAATTTTATTTAAACCGTATTGTACAAAAAACGTACAAATAGGGGGACTTAATGCCATAAGGCATTCTCTGCCAGTCAAACCTTGCGCTAACCAATCCATGATAAATGTTAGGTTTTTAAGTAACCATTAAATGTAAAAAAAATATTAAAGTTAGCGAGTCTACAAGAACGTGTTCAAAATATTCATCTCTTGAAATGACATTGGTGATTAGGCACGTATTTTCAGCTCCATTTTAAGTGCTACAATCAAGATTATTTTAACCCATTAGCGCCCTCTGTACCCATGCGTGTACAGCTATAAAATCATTTTTTTTTATTTTTTCTGTCAATTATTTATTAATTTTAATTTTTGAATCTTTTAAAAGATACCACTAGTTGCAATAAGCAAAAAGAAATTTAACGATGGCGCGAAAATAAATGTCATTTTCATCATTGTGTAAAAAGGAGTGCTGAAGATTTTTTTCCTTAGGATATCTTTTTACTTATCCTTACTAATATTATAAATGCGAAAGTGAGTTTGTTTATTTGTTTGTTTGTTTGTTACGCTTTCACGCCGTAACTACTGAACCGATCATCATGAAATTTTGCACACAAGTTCTCTAGAGTACGGAGAAGGACATAGGCTACCTTTTATCCTGGGAAAAAGTACTATTCCCGAGGGATCGACATTAACGCGGGCGGAGCCGCGGGCGAAAGCTAGTTTTTAATAAATATTGGGATAATTTTATTTCCTTTTGGTTTAAATTGTACAAAATTATTTATTTTACAATTATGTAACGTTATTGGAGCAATTTCACAGAAATCTCAATTCAGTTACAAACAATCTGACGTTAATTGTTAATCCTGTTGCCGTGTCTATGACATTCAAATTCGACGATTCGACCTCTACTTAGTTTACTGTTAAAAGGCAGAATCAATCAATTCTGTTTTCTCAAATATCACTGGAATTTTCAGACAATTACTCGATAATGGAGCCTCGAACGATTCTCTTATCGCAATCAGGATGTCAAACGTTATCAGCCAGCATCAGACGTATGAAGCTCAGTAATTGTTTGTCAGTGAGTGTTTGAATTCCTCGACGGCCGGCGCATGGGGGTCGCGGCGACCTTCTGGGGTCACCCGCCTCCACCTGTCGTCAACAGTCGTCGTTAGTGTTTCGTTGATATCGCATAATCTGGTGTCATGGAAAATCATGCGCAGGAAGCGTTTAACGGAGTTGTAAATATCGTTAAGGAAAAATATTTTTATTTATTTATTAAGGAGACTAACAGCTACTATACTATCCTAACTGATATTATAAATGCGAAAGTGAGTTTGTTTGTTACGCTTTCACGTTGTAACTACTGAACCGATCATCATGAAATTTTGCATACACGTTGCTTGGGGTACGGAGAAGGACAGAGGGTACATTTTATCCCGGGAAAAAGTACTGTTCCCGAGGGACCGACATTGACGCGGGCGGAGCCGCGGGCGAAAGCAAGAAAGTAATATATAAAAAAACTAGGAATCCAATAAAAAGTTCCCGCCAATTGTATATTAAATATCCTACAGTTTACTTTTTCCTATTATAACCAATAAGCGTTTCTCAAAAATAAGTTAAATAGTCGTATTTATGATGTTAGATGCCACTTGGGGTGAACCTGGGTATTTTTCACACAAGTAAGCAGCAAGTAGATACTAGGTAAGTACTATTTTTAAAATGGTGCCTTCACAATATTTTTTAATGTGAAAATCGTATCTTTTATATAAATCGTCAAAGCGAACCTGGTTATTTTATTTAGGTATGAACGTGGGTAGTATTTACAAGTAGAAACTTATATTTAATGGCTTTACGATGATAAGAAAAAGTTCAATTGTGTGTGACTGTGAAACCAATCTTCACTGAAAAATAACGGCTTATATGAAACGCATTTTTTTTTATTAATGCTTTTTTATTTGTTATAGTTCATTTCGTTAAAGCAATAATGCAAATAATGAATAAATCAAATAATATAAATAGTCTGAATGTTAATAAGTCTGAAATACATCTATTTTACTACACTATAGAAAATTAATATGTTTGTTTTTGTAAACTCTACTTAGCTCTAATAGTTTTCCTTTAAACTTGGTTATATATACTACTGCCATGAATTTTTTCACGTGTTCATATACAATCATTTAGTAGATAGAGGGTGGGGACTAGACTCTAACAAAAATTTGGACTATAAAACCAAATATTTCCAAAACGGATAAGTAAATCGAAAAATGATGTTCACGAGCTCACGTACTCATGTCACACGTTGGGATAGCACGAAAAAAAATTATTGCCTTTTTAAATAGTATGGGAACTACACTAATAAATTTTTTTTTTCAAGATTATATTTTACTGTTTTTTCGACGTGATTAATATACATATTCATACCAAATTACAGCTCTCTAGTACTTATAGTCTCTGATTAATACCGCGGACGGACAGACGGGCAGACATGGCGAAACTATAATAAGGGTACCTTGTTTAGAACCCTAAAAACACGCAACGCGCGTGTTGCGTGTTTTTAGGGTATTACACATATTACACGCCCCAAATTTAAAATCAAATGGTTTTCTCATCTACTGCATCTCTACAGTGACTTATACGGCATTGCACTGAGCCCAAGTAATTCATATTATGTGCACGCCCCATTTACAATGTAAGATGTTGAAATTGATTCAAATATTAAATGAGATCTATTTTTTCGCGCGAATGCTTGTACCGTAGATATTTGGCGAGGCCGCTCGTCGCTCGGAAATTCTGAATACTTTTAGAAATGTCAATGGAGGGTTAATGGGGTTCTCTAGTAGATGAAGCGATCCTCTGCCAAATTAAAATTTAAGTTAGATTTTAATAGATTTTATTTTCGATTCCCATAATCCATGAAAATCTAACTTAATTTTAGAATTGGCCATTCATTATCTATTTTATTTGCATAGATCATTTGCATCAAGTAGATGTATAATATACTCTGTCCGATCCTTGAGAGGTTATTGTCCCCGACGATAAAAACAACTTTTCCTATGAAACTAACACTGGGAACCCAATTTTTTTTGACGTTCCCGGCCGGCCGAACGATTTTGTTGGGAAATGTCAATTTTTTTAAGTTCCCAGCTTGGTCCCATTGGAAAAGTTGTTCACATCGACGGGTTGAATCACCCCTTCAAGGAACGGACAGGATTTTCTTTACATATTGTTCTTCTCTACCTTTTCTTCCCGTAAATGATAAATCTCAGGATCAGGGAAATATGCCTACATTAGGGAATAGGCTAGATTTTATAAACCAAACCTTTGTGTGGTTTATTAACCCCCGACGCAAAAGGTAGGTCTGTACCGTACTTAGCTTAAAAGGCTAAACCGAATTGTGTAAGGTTCCAGTTTATTTGAAAGCAGGTTATCTAGCGATAGTTATAGATATGTTTTATTAAAATTTAGTTTTTAAATTTTAATATATGATACTAAAAAAAAAATTAAGTGATAAATTCTGTTGAGCGGCGAGGCTATATATATACTATATAGGACTAGTATGATAATACTTTTTTATTTTGAATTATGTATATTATCTGCGCCTGTTAAAGAATTCCCGACTTTTTCTCCAACTGTCAATAGTTAGCCTGGAAGAGATTGCTTTAAGTGATAAGAATTTAATTAAAATTTCTGTTTATTTCGTATAAATATTGTATAAATTTAATAAAATCTATTTATTATCGATAGTAACTAAGAAATAAATATAATCGAAGTGATATTTAGTGAATTTAATTGTGGAAAATCTGCCGAATGTCATTGGATTCTACAACTGTCATCCAAACAAAGGATTCGAATTTATATTCGAAAACTGCTGATCATCATCACATAAACCTGGGAGTATACTGTTTTTATCCGTTTATTACAAGCTAGGAATCAACAAACAACAAATACACACATAGAAAACAACAGTTTCATAAACTCTCTTTCTTGATTTGGTTACATTTTATTTTTTTTCATCATATTACATATTTAGTGCTACACACGCTGTGAAAAACCAACAGTCATAGCCACGGGATTTTATTATTAGGCAGAGCATAGTAATTATCCTAATACAGTGTGTACATTCATTCACTTTAGTTACTTTGTCTTGTACCAATTGGAAAGTGAAAACTACCTCCCTTGTAAAATTAGTGTACTGAATATAAATACCTGTACAGTAATAAGGTAACATTTATATATTATTATTACTTAGGGAGAGACCTATGACCAGCAGTGGATGATGATATATGATATATTACTAAATTGCACACAAATACATATATATTTTATTTATTTATTTATTTGCATCAGGCAACAGAATACTTATGAAATATTACAAGCCCATAGAATATACATATACCTTACAGACTAACCTACATATAAATATAATATATAAACTACGTTCCACGTTGAGCCAGCGACGTGTTGCGCGTCATCGGGGTGTCAGGTATCGTCCCGCGAAAACGGCGATACACCACACCCTTCGGCCAGAATTTCTCGTCCATGAAACTCGCCAGCTTCTCCGTCGGGACCAGCACCACAAACGACGTGAAGTTCACGTCATGGCGCGACTCCAACTTGACGACCCTCGGCGTGATGTTGGTCTTCACCCGGACGTATTCCACCACTTCCTCTGCCTTGGTAGATTGGTAGAGTCGGGACACGTACATCTGCGTCGTCGGGATAGCTGCACGCAGCAGATGGTTGGGTCCCGTTGGCGACTATGTATGGTATATGTATGGACTGGTTGGTGATGGTAAACTAATGGTTACCATATATCCATGGACTATATATGGTAACCATTAGTTTATAAATAGTTTATATTTTATTGATATCTGGTTGTTACTCTGGACTTGACATATCCAACAGTGGTCAAACAACTTAATTTTTTTTTGGGTACGGATACTTATCTGTCTTCTTTTGTACATTGTTTTAATTATTTTCTTTTGTTAGTACTTATAATTACCAATTACATTACCCCAATATCTGAAATACATCTAATATCCATATATTAACGTTGTGTAATAATTTTCCAGTTGCTGTTACCCCTGTTTCACAATGATGACTCGCAGAGCCACAGCAAAAGATCTAGAAATGAAGCTGAGGCAGGCGCTGAAAGAGCTCAAAGTGTCTCGCGAGGAAATCACACAACTATTGAGCGAACGGGAGGAAACAGAAGAGGAAATTGAAAAAATGAATGATAAAAACAAACAATTAAAAATTAAATGTAATATGCAGCATGTACAAATAACTGAATTACTGCATGATAACATAAGTTTAAAAGAGAAATTAGAACAGACTGTTCAGTGCAGTATGGTACACGAACAGGCCCTCAGTCGCATTAACGAGTTGGAACATAGCTTACACGAGGCAAATAGATCTGCACTCGAACTAGAACAACTTAAAGAGGATGAAATGTGTAATAATACACTGGCTTTATATAGTGAACTCGTAGAATGTGGCTCGGGTCTGCCCGTGGAAATACTTGCAAGTACCCCGCAGTCAACTTTCTTTATTTTAAATAACCATAATAAAATAAAAAAATACGTAAAAATTAATTAAATCATTAAACGTACTAAGAAATTGCTCATTAAGCAAAAATGTAAAAGTCTTATCCAATTAAGGAAAGAGAAATTGTGTTTATTTAATCAACTAAAACAAAGTGAGGAAAATCTTTATTTATCAAGCCGTATATATGACACTGAGGTGTATGAATTGCAGACTCAAATTCACTCGCTCCAAGAATCTTTAGATAGACTTACAACAAAATATAAGCTGTCCATAAAAAACAATACAGAACAGTTTTTAGCAGCTGAGGCATTAATCGATTTGGTCAGCTGCAGGAGTGAACAATGTAATTCTGCATCTCAGACACCGTGTGACATTTCAGAAATCACCACTTCACCTTTAATTGACTGTAATCTTGACATAAAAGAGTGCACAAGTGGTAATTGTAGCTTGCAAACAAAGATAAGCACTATTGACAATTGTTTGAATAAGAAATTTTCATGTAAAAAATTGTTAATTTATTCGGATGAAGTGGGTCTAGGTCTGAGCAGTATTATGTATAATACTCTCAACTGTGGCTGTACAGTATATAACTCATGTTCACCAGGGGCTTCATTCATTAATTTAATTAATAAAATAAATTGTGATTCCTTAGATGAAGATACCACAATTCTAATACTTTGTGGTGATAGTTTTTCTGTAAGAAAAAAAGACATTAAATTATGTATTGACAGGCTTCTTGAGCTGAATAATAAGACTAAGTGTAAGTACATGATATGTACTTTTCCATACTTGGAGACACCTGACTATACTAGAAATAAGAATATATTTGACCTTAATGTACATTTGTACAATTTGACGTACGGTCATAACGACGTAATTTTATTAGATATTAATAAGTTTATTTTTAAACTTAAGTTGACAGGAGATACTTTGTACCTCCCATACCAGTCTAAACGACAAATTGCTACATTAGTAGCTTATAATTTACAAGACTCTGCCTCAGTACTTTGTACAAAGCAGAATATTGACATAATAAATAATGTTAATGTTGACATTACTAGTGTTAGTTGCTTATCAAATTTAAACTAAACTGTAAGACAACGGCCAGAGTCAAACGATTCAGCATTTTTCATCAAAATATGCAAGGCCTGGCCGGCAAACTATTAGAATTAGAACTTTTTTTAGATACCCAGTGTATTGATGTACTCTGCTTAACAGAGCACTGGTTTCAAGAAAAACATAATGTACAATTAAATTTCAACAATTATAGTATAACAAGCGTGTTCGCCATTATGGAGGATGTACTAAATAAAGTTAGGCAAGGTTCTAAAAAAATCATAATATGACTGGTGACTTTAATGTAGATTTATTAAAAAGTAATAAGGAGAGCATTGGATTTGTTAATTTGTTTAAATCCTTTGATTGCGAATATCTGTTTCTTGAACCAACCAGGGTTACTGAAACGTCAGCTACTTGTCTGGATAATGTTTTCTGTAGTTGTGAAGCTCTTGAAAAAACCGTGATAAAAAAGATATCGTCTGATCATTTCGGATTATTAGCGGTTTTTTCAGATTTCGAAAGTAAAACCGACTTGGAAAAAATAACATATAGACCTTCCTCAGAATCTAAAATATATGAATTTAAAGCAAACGTCTCAAGTAAAATGCCAATTATTTGTGATGAAAGTGACAATCCACATGTATTATATGATAAATTATTTAAGACTATAGACATAGAATTTAACAAAACGTTTAAAGTTAAGACACGTACTATTTCTAACAAAAAAAATTCTGTGAATGGGCTACTGTAGGAATTTATAAAAGTAGGAATAAGTTATATGATCTGCTGGCTTTGAAAGAATATAATAGAAATCTTGTTTTTTAAATTACGTTAGAAATTACTCTAAAATATTCAAAAAAAGTGTGTGCCTGCGCAAAGTCTATATATTTATGTAAAAAAATTGCCAGCTCCGGGGACAAAATAAAAACGACTTGGAACATTATTAATCAGGAAACGGGAAAAACTAAAAAACGCAATATTGAGTCATTAAAATTACAAGTCAAAGATCATAAGTTTGAGACAAATACGAAGTTGATCAATGTTTTGAAGATTTCTTTTCTGATATTCCTGTTAAAACAACTGCCTCGCTTCAGTCTACATCTCAAAGATCTGAAAAAATTGTACGTGATCATGTACCGGAATGTAACAATACTTTAATTTTTGAAAATGTGACTCCCCAAACAATTATCGACACTTTTAATGAATTAAACGTTAAAAAAACCGGGGATCTGTGGGATATTTCTGTTTCCTTAATAAAAAATATTATAGACGATATAGCTCAAACTCTAGCGTTAATATTTAATGAATGTGTATATACTGGAACATTTCCCGATTTGATGAAATGTAGTAAGATTATACCTCTGCATAAGGCGGGAAGTAAAGACGATCCTAATAATTATCGCCCAATTTCAATCCTACCAGTCTTAAGTAACATTTTTGAAAAGTTAATATTCAAACAGTTACTTTCTTTCTTTAATAAAAATAAACTTTTCCATAGTGAACAATATGGTTTCACTAAAGGTCGTTCCACCACAGATGCAGGAGTTGCTTTGCTCACGCATATCCTAGAGGCATGGGAGAAGTCGCAAAATGCAATAGGAGTTTTTTGTGATCTCACTAAAGCCTTCGACTGTGTAGACCATGAAACGCTATTAAATAAATTAAGTTATTATGGGGTGAAAAATGAATCTTTGAGGCTAATTAAATCATACTTGGTAAATAGAATACAAAAAGTTAGTTTTAATGGAGTTAAATCAAGTGGGACGTCTGTCAAAATGGGAGTTCCTCAGGGATCTATCTTGGGGCCCTTATTATTTCTCATTTATATTTATGATTTGCCATTCTACGCCTGTGCCTGTAAAGCTGTGTTATTTGCTGATGACACATCACTTGTTTTTCAAGTTGATAGACAGAAGACAAATTTTGACGATGTAAATGACACTCTCGGTCAGGTATTAGATTGGTTTACAGCTAATAATCTACTGCTAAATGCTAAAAAAACTAAATGTGTCAAATTTTGTACCCCCAATGTTAGGCATGTGCCCACAAAAATAGTTGTTAATGATGAAGTGGTAGAATTTGTTGACTCGACAAAATTTCTGGGAATAACTCTCGACTCAAAGTTACAATGGGGTCCACATATTACATTTTGCAGCTCTTGCTGGTAGACTAAGCCGCGGCATACGCCGTTTGGCGAATAAGACAACTGACAGATGTCGAAACAGCATGTCTTGTTTACTTTAGCTATTTCCATAGTATAATGTCTTACGGGATATTGCTTTGGGGAAATGGTGCAAACGTCAACAGCATTTTCGTTCTGCAAAAGCGTGCTATTCGATCAATTTATAAACTAGGGGCTAGGGATTCTCTAAGAGAGTTATTTAAGGAAACTGGAATTTTAACGTTTGCGTCACAATACATTCTTGCTAATATATTGCACGTACATCAAAATATTCACAAATATGTTAAGAATTGTCATGTTCATACATACAATACTAGAAACAAAAATAAACTAGTTAATGAAGCTTTTAGACTACAGAAAACTATGAATACATTCTTAGGGCTTAGTATTCGTTTGTATAAAAAATTTCCTGACAATATTACAGCTTTTCCATTTCCGAAGTTTAAAGACGTTACAAAAAATATATTATTGAAAAGAGCTTATTATGGCATTAATGATTATTTCGTTGATAAGAACGCTTGGAGTCGAGACCTCGAGTAATATGCAGGACTTCTCTAAACGCTTTTATTTTAATTTTACTTATAATTGTTTTCTTTTTTTGTTGCTGCTATTTTATTTTGTATAATTGTCTTAAATCAACTCTCAATTGTTAAACATGTATATGTTTGCGGTCAACGAGTGTCGACAATTAGTTTTCGAGTTTTGTGCTTGAGATCGAGTAAGTCATGCTCACTAAAATGTTCAAACTGGTGGCGGCGTTGTGAGTCGGGTCGTCGAGTTTCCTCTAATATGGTTGAGCTCAGCGATGGCTGATCCATGCGTCAACTCGTGAACGGGTGCTGCCAGGGGGGACAGGTCTGCTCGGCATCTTTGAGACTTCTATCTATCTTTGAGACTTTTATCATATCCTTTGTTGTTGCACGCTCGATCGCTAACATAACGTGTTCTACAAAAATATGTAAATTAAAATTGTATATAACATGACATCAGAAAAAAAAAGAAAAAAGAAAAATATTAAATATAATACAAAGCCCTTCAGGCAGGTAGGCGACCAATACTGTTGAAAAGAGTTTCTTTCGGCGTCTTCTTCTCTGCAGTGGTCGGTTCCGAAACGCTAGTAGTTTGTAGCTTTTGAAAAATAATTAAAATTTAAATATAATATAATAAGTATTATTTAAAATGTGAATTGACGTGAAAAAGTGCCTGAAAAGGCCTATTTTCTGAATAAATCTTTGAATCTTGAATAAGGTCGCCTAATTGTACACAATTTAATTAAAATTGCATATTTGTATTCCTAATATGGTGCAATAAAGAATTTTTGTATTTTTTTTTTTGTATCGGCCGCGCGGTGTCTTATTCTCAGCAGTAAATTCAAATTATTAATAATGGAGCTACAGTTTTGTTTTGAGTTGAGACTTTTTTCTTGGAAACTTCCTGCTCTTTATGAATCTTATTTTTGAATTTCTTAAATATTAATAGTTTTTAAGTAATTGCCAAAAAAACTAAATACCTTTTTTTCTACTCAATTTGTTAATAACTTTTGAAATTTTTATCTTCGAATACATTTTTCTAGACGTCATTCGGAATCCAATGAGCTATCGCGCATATTTTTAGGACATTTATTAAAAACTAGCTTTCGCCCTCGGCTCCGCCCGCGTCAATGTCGATCCCTCGGGAATAGTACTCTTTCCCGGGATAAAAGGTAGCCTATGTCCTTCTCCGTACTCCAGAGAACTTGTATGCAAAATTTCATGATGATCGGTTCAGTAGTTACGGCGTGAAATTTTGCATACAAGTTATCTGGAGTGCGGAGAAGGACATAGGCTAATCAATATCCCGGGAAAAAGTACTAATCCCGAGGGATCGACATTGACGCGGGCGGAGCCGCGGGCGAAAGCTAGTATTTTAATATTTTTAATCAGTTACAACATAAAAATAAAAAATTATAAATAACTTACAAATAAAAAACTTCTTCTGCATTGTGCAAGAAAACTGCCAGCTCTTGGATGAGACTTCGATCAGACGCGTTGTCAATTGCTTATAGAACGTTTTGGCTTCAGTGCCCCAGGGACCCAAAGTTTCTACAGCGAAGGGGCAGTATTTTAAGTAAGTTGCACAGTATTGGGCGGTAAAGGGAATATGACAATCGATTCGCTATGAAAAATAATAATAATGACTACTTACTACTGATGGACAGCGGAGAGATATTAATAAAATAAATAAATAAAATAAAATATAAAAAAAAAAAACATTTATTTCGGGTAACTTTTTGACCCATAATACAATACAAAATAATAAATTACTAAATTAAATTACAGTCGCTCGAATAAATTAAATACAATTACATATACACAAAAAAAAATCAATTAAATACACAAGACAACATACAATTAAAAATGACAATAAATTTTAAATGTCAATATATTTTTATAAATGCCTTTCAAATAATAGAGTCCCGTTTTTATCCTTTGGGAACGGAACCCAAAAAATCTCTTCGTTCTGTTATTTAAAATATAATATGATGACCTTGTAATAAAGTAGGCAGATTGCTCTAATAAATCATTCTTTGATATAAGTTTAATGGATTACTTGCCGAGCATCCGTATTCACTGTTATCAGGATGACCCGACCTCCCGAATACGTGAATATGTGATAACTTAGATATCACTGTTTGTGTGGACATGAGTACGCCATGCACCGACACAGTGGCGCTTCTTATGTTTAACCGATTTAAAAAGGAGGTTATCAATTAGGAACCTGCGTTTCAGTGTTGATTTTGAAAAATATTTCTAGTTACTTAACTTATATGCGTCATACCTCAAAAATTAAAAGTCGGATCGCTATTTTTTTTTGGTTAAACTAGGTATATTCTAATTTAGGGTACAGTACAAGTAACCAGTCCCAAATTACAGTCATCATCATCATTTCGAGTAGGTGTCACGATCAATCAACCATGCACACCCTCGCGTCAGAGTTCTTCGGAACCGCCTCTCGGCTTCTGACGTGGTTCCTTTAACGACTACCAGATGGCAGCCGGGACCAACGGCGTAACGTGCCTTCCGAAGCACGGAATTATTTTTATTATCAGACAATCAGGTGATTCAATCCTGCAATGTCCTAACCAAACTGGAAGCAACTAATTAAAGTATGCTTCACGTGGGAATCGAACCCACTACCCCCGGGTCTACAAGCAAACGCCTTATCCGCTGGACCACGGAGGCAGTTACAGTAGTCGGCTTATATTTTAAATTGTCTTTTTCCTTCTGAATAAAATAAATGTCCAAGACAAGAGAGCATCTATTGCCTATATTTTCTTGTTTAAATGTGTCAGTATTTTAGAGATTCTTTTGATTAGCTTGAAAAATCTGACACCAGTGTTGGCCACTTACACCCACGCAAAACAAACAAACATAGATTCTTTTCAAACCCACAATCATTAGCTTTTATGAAATAAATAGATATCATATCGTAATTATAAATAAGAATAAAATGTACTTATATTTTGTTTGTTATTGTATTGCCCTCTGATTAACAAAAAAGAAATACAAATTGATAAGAAATTTAAAACATAGGTACACTTTACATCCGTCACTGCTTTAAGTTGCTGAATCACAAAGCTTTTTCAACAAAATTCTAAAGCTTTTTTATAATAATCTACACGTAAAAATGATATTACCATGATATTACACAATGACGTATACTGTACCTACCCGAAGCCTTTTTTATCATATTAGATTACATGACGCATTCTATGAAATAAAACTGTTTCTAGGTAACGTTGGGCGTCCTCAGACGTCCAGCGCGTATTTTGGTGTAAACAAGGTAACACCTAGGTCGAACACACAATAGATGTCAAATCCACCTCAGAAAAAATACGTCAAGTATTGGCATTTCAGTTATTGACATCATTGCCTCCAATATGTTGACATAAATAAAACCTTTGATGTGTGCGAACCACGAAGTTATAGTTAAAGGTATACTATAGCTTCATGGTGCGAACCTGGTATCTCTATGGTGCGAACATATTCCCTTGTCTATATTTTATAAGATTTGTTTGCATTTAGAACAATCCTCTTTTAATTAAGAAATAAGATATGGTGAAAAAATTTCAAGTTTCTACGGCAGTTTTAATCCCACAAAGTACAGTCGGAGGCAGATAAATGTACAATTTAAAATCTTGCTAGAGGGGTCAGTTCTATCTGCCCCCGACTGTATCTACTTATATTTTTAACCAGCCGCCTTAAGTGTATGTACGATATACGTATTATATTAGGTCTATAAGTAGGACGTAGGTACATATACCTAACTTAAGGTCGTCGGTTCAAACCCTGGTCGCGTGGATTTTCTAACTACCATATTTTATTTTTTAATAGAATAAGACCCTTGTCTAGCTTTGAAACTATCAACACCGTAACTATATTATCTTCTTCATTGCTTGTGAATAAACCCAGGGACTTTACCGGAATCCAAATAGCGTTTTCACACCGGTTTTTTCATTTCTGTTTTAAAACTAAAACAGAAAAAAATTTATCACTTTCAATCTGTTTTCAAAAATACCGGTTCACAACCGGTATTTTTGAAAACAGATTGAATGTTTTCAAAAATACCGGTTTATAACCGTTACACTCAATAAGGTTTACATTGGCATAACTATGCGACAGCTCACGCACACTTGCCTGAAAAATGCATAATTGATACGAACTGTGTAAACACGTATGTACAGTCAGGGACAGAGATACCTGACCACGCCCTCTACATATATCTTGAATTTTCTCTAAAACTATAAATAATATTAACATGAAAATGTATATAAAGAAAGACAAATTTTCAAATTCAAACATTTCAAATTTCAAAGTGTCATATATTTTCTACTGAGAATTGCTGACGTCCGTCAGTAATTTACTTATGGCTAAGTTTAATACGTGATTAAGACTTCATTAAAGTCTTTCTGTACATACATTTTCATGTTATTGTTTATTAGTTATGTTATAGTTATTTATAGTTTAAGAGAAAATTCAAGATGTAGGTAGAGGGCATGGTCAGGTCAGGGCATGGTCAGGTCCCTGACTATACATACATAGATAGAAAAATGTAAAAACAGTTTTCTAACAGGTTGGTTACAGAAACATTATGTGCACTTATAAAAGTGTTAAGAGCAAAACAGGTTTAAAACACCCAAATAAGTGTTACAGGAATAATTTACCCTTATGAGTGTATACCCGTTATAATGGTGTTTTTGAGTCCCTGAAAAAAACTATTACTATATATATTAGAAAAAATGCTACATAATAAATCTGCACCATAGTTTTTTTTTCTCTAGATAAGTAGGTAATAGTTTAATATTATTGGATTCTAACAGACCCGGCAATCGAACCTCTATTTTGGATGGTATTTAGGTAGTAAGTTGGGTAAAAGGTAGCCTATATCCAGGGTGTCAGCTACCTCCATACCAAATTTCATCAAAATCTGTCCAGCTATTCTTGAGATGTAATGTTTCTAAGAACCTGAAAGGCTTTATTTGGGAGAAGTTTAGCGAAAGATATTTTATAATTTTTTTCCAAAAAATACAAATATAAATCTATATTTATTGAGTAATCTATACAGTTAAAGGACAAGATGTCATTAAATCGTACTTAACAAAAGGTTGTCTAGGTTATTGTGTAAATCGACTAGGTATCAGTCCTAAATTAAGGCAGATCAAAGGATGGAAATATGTATTTATGCAAGTTGAAGCCACGATTGTCGCGGGAGCTTCAGTTAGGATGAGATTACTGGCTCTTGAAACTTCTAGAAGTTTCGACAATCGTTTGAAGTTGAAGGACCGTCAAATAGTACGACCCTCATTTTGATTTCGATGGAATGTTGACCTATTGTATTTACTATTTGTATTGATCAGAATCAGAATCAGAAATCATTTATTGTTAAATTGGTTATTAATTCTATATAGGTAGTTATTATGTCAACAGGAAGTGTACAAGTAAAGTGCCTTCATGTAAGAGCATCTGAAAGGTCCAAGGTTTTCTTAAGGCCGGCAAGGTAATGATTTAATTTATTCATTCATATAAAAAACGGGCCAAGTGCGAGTCGATTTCGCGCACGAAGGGTTCCGTACCATTATCTATAAAAACGGCAAAATATCACGTTTGTTGTATTCCCATACAACAAACGTGGTTTTTTTCCCGTTAAATATATGCCCTTAAATATGTATTTTATTCCGTTTTTAGTATATCTTGTTATAGCGGCAACAGAAATAGGTACATCATCTGTGCAAGTTTCAATTATCTTACTATCAAGGGTCATGAGCAGTGACGTGCAGTCCATATAGACTATTAGACAATGTCTACCCTGCAGTCGCTAAATAAATACAATTTATTTTCTTACAAAAAAATAATTATATTCGGTGCGCCTGCAAAATTCTGCTAGCAAATACTTTATAGTCGATTGTGATCAAGTACGGTGCTGCGGTCGCGGTTCGCGCGTGCCCGCGCCAAGCAGTATCTATACGCGTAAGCCGTAAGACAAAATTTCACAGGTCTGACTTTTCACGCACACATAGAAAATTATTATACACCGATAGGAAATCGCTTTTGTAGTAGTACAAGTATACATCTTTCATCGGCTCACACATGCAAAGCAAATTGGCGCTGTGTGTGTGAATTTGAGACACTGTCTCCGAGGTTTCTATTGTCTGCCGCGCGCGATATTAATGTCAACGTCACCTGTCAATGTCATTATAGATATTATTCATACTTATGTAAATGTCATTGATTAACGTGTTTACTAACAATCCAAGATTAAAGTTTTATTTAAAAATTAAATGCTTTATCAGTTAAATTTCATTTGTGACAAAATTATTTTCATGTGAAAGTTGTGTCGCTTAGTGTTTGCATGCCGAAATCGAAATATAAAGTGTTTTGTGAACACGCAAAAGAACAAATCAAGTACCTAACCGGTTAGTTATGGTTAGTTATTCTAAAGTTTAATCCACGTTTAATCTTAAACCTTACGTGTACGTGGCTCGCAGGTTGTAATCATATCTCTTATCTTTCGCTTGTTTTGAATACTTTTGCGGTCGAAGATCGAAAGACTATCATAATATTAAACGAGTTGTAGATAACTAGCCGTATAGTAAGGTAAGGTATATAGGTGGTATGTTTGTAAGGTAAGTTTTATAATTATGTCTACCCTATGATAAATGTCTGTGCACGTCACTGGTCATGAGATACAGCCTGGTGACAGACGGACGGACATACAGACAGACGAACAGCGGAACCATATAAATAGGGTCCCGCTTTTACCCATTGGGTACGGAACCCTAAAAACTCTAATTAAATTTAACTTAAAACTTTAATTATTACTAAATCGATTTTTATATTGGACTAATGAAAAACAACCCTTAAAAATATTTGTTAATATATGACGGAGTTAAGAGGTTACAAGCATTTAATAAAACATACAACCGAATTGTGAACCTGCTCCTTTTTTGAAGTCGGTGAATAATAAATTCGCACATTTTTTCAGACATAGCATTCCATCTGTTATATAGTACCTAAGTATGTTAATACTTTTAAATATTTAGCTTTTTATAAGAGGAATATATACTTAGGTAAACTATAGTAAGTTTAAAGCCTAAACAATAGCATTGAACTTAAGTGTGAGAGACAAATCTTCAACCTTTTTTTTTGTTTTTGGAAGGACTATGTAGCTAGCTCCAAGTGAGCTTTCGCTACTTCACCGGGCGTTTGAGGCGAGGGCAGAGTGCCCTCAGCCTATATGGTCAATATACCAAAAGTCACCAAAGGGCCCAGGAGGGCCGGACCTCGGCTTTGGGCGTTGCCTGTGTGCGCAAGGCTTGAAGAGCAAACTCTCATATTGCCTGATGGGCCGCGTATACGTGCATGCAAGCCTGAAGGGCCAATCTGAGAAACAATGGGAAAAGCCTTTGGAGAGCAGCAACTCTCATCTTTTGCCTTATGGGCCGAAAGCTACGTTGCTAGAAGGGCCTATGCTGGATGCAAGTCACCCGGGACCGCCGGGCTGTCACCAGTAATCGGAGCTAATCCTACTCTGCGCACTTTGTTCCGGTAGCGAGTGCGAGGGGTTCGGAAAGTACGGATATCTTTCAAGCTCAAAGAGATTTAATATAAGTACTTTATGTTTAATCTCTTTGAACCTGACCTAAGCCTTTAGGAGCTGTTGTCGTTTTTGGCCAACTACTATTTACTCTTTGGTTTTGTTATCCATACCTACTCCATACTAATATTATAAATGCGAAAGTAACTCTGTCTGTCTATCACCTGTACACGCTTCAACCATTGAACCAATTTGGATTAAATTTGATATGTAGGCAGTTTAAGGCCCGAGGAAGGACATAGGTTATCTTCCATTCCGGGAAACTACTCTCGAGGGATCGACATAAATGCGGGCGGAGCCAAAGGGCAAAAGCAAGTAGTAGTATACTACGAAATATTCTTAAAACTCAACAAGTTATATAATACTAGCTGTTGCCCGCGGCTCCGCCCGCGTTAGTGTCGATCCCTCGGGAACAGTAGAATTTCCCGGAATCAAACATACCCTATGTCCTACCTCGGGCCTCACACCTCCATACCAAATTTCATCCAAATCAGTTCAATGGTTGAAGCGTAAAAAAAACGACAGACAGAGTTACTTTCGCATTTATAATATTAATATTAGTATGGAAGTATGGATATTATTTATACTTCTAAGTCCAGAAATGAGGAAATTCCATATAAATTTTACCCCTTTAGAAGTTAAATTTCTTAAAAATCCTTTCTTAGCGCTCACTCACATCATTAAAAGAACCCCTGTACCAAATTTCAAGTTTCTAGTTGCAGCAGTTTCGGTTGGTTTGCCGTTTGCCCACGGCTACGCCGCCGCCGTTAGTGTCCATCCCTCAGGAACAGTTTGGACCCTTAAAGGGGTGACTCAAGTCATCAATATGAACAACTTTTTCTATGGGACCAATGCTGGGAACTACAAAAAAATACGTCATTTCCTTAAAAAAGAGTACCGCCGCCCGGCAAGTTTGTATAGGAATGTCGTTTTTTTTTTCCAGCTTTGTTCCCATGGGAAATATTGTTCATTTTGATGGTCTGAGTCACCCCTTTAAGGGTCCAAAACGATAAAAAATCCACCGTGTATATTTGCAGGCAAACTAATACCTTGAGTTCATTCAAATGACGATAACTTTTTTTTTTATGAACCGATTTTGATGAAACAAACTTTAGATGTTATGCTGAATTAAAACAAAGCAATTGGTGAAAGTTTGAAGTAAATCGGTTCAGTATTTTCGGAGATAATCGTGATCATACATACAGACAGACAGACAGACAGACAAAAAATTCAAAAAAAAATTTTTTGCTTTCTATTATTCTTTTTAAGTGTCCCTCTATCCATTTCAGGCAAAAATTCTAAATGTACAGACAAAATATTTTTACTGTTTTATTATATGTATATAGATTAAAATTTTTAAGCAGCTCCCGCGACAAATTTTTCTCTATTGTATAAACGGCTGAAAAACGTTTTCAAATCGGTTCATTAGTTAAAGAGCTGCCGTGCCACGGACAAACAAACATACAAACACCTATGTGTGTTCAACCGATCAAACTTAAATCACCCCTCTTTTTGCGTCAGGACTTAGGGTCAAAAACATTTATTTTAAAAGCCTCTAGATTTTGTGTCCCACTGCTGGACAAAGGTCTTCCCCTTACTTCTCCACTCGTCTCTATCACTTGCTATCTTTTGACATTCTGGTAAGAATATTTCTAAGTCGTACCGTCGCTCGGCAAAGTAATTCCATGCCTGCCTATCCTCAGATATACGGCTGACATCCTTGTGCGACATGACCTTTGTTTTATCCTTAATCTGGTCCTTGTATTAGCAAAATAGGGGACAAAAAATACACATTTTTTATTTCAAGCTTATGGTACAACGCGAGAGAAGAAAAATCACTACATAGTATAAAACAAAGTCGCTTACCGCTGTCTGTCTGTCAAGATCTAAGCATACATAGGGAATGTATGCTTAGAACTTTAAAACTACGCAATGGATTTTGATGCGTTTTTTTTAATAGACAGAATTATTGAAGAGGAAGGTTTATATTATTTACCAAAACCGGGGCTGGTAGCAAGTATTCTCTAAATAAAAAAAAACACACATAGGATTGGTCGATCAATTTGGCAAATACGATTATTTGGGATTAAGTTTACAAATTTCAAAGCCAATACTAATGAGTTTATGTGAAATCAACTTTACAGTAACTGATGTGTACATATTATTGTATTTGCTCGAGGTCTCAAATATTGGCTTTCAATTAATTCGTTTTGATTATCGCTAATAATTCGGATATTAGATTACACAGCTGATTGAAGTCGACTGAAATAAATTCGATAATGAGAGAGAACGCGTGACTGTTCCAATTATTTTGATATCTCTTAAACTTTATTTAACGTTGATATTAAGGAGATAATAATCGTTATTACCTATGTGAAGTCATTATATCTTAGGGCTCATGTATTTTAGGAATTCGTACCCAAAGGGTGAAAACGGGACCCTATTACTATGGCTCCACTATCCGTCTGTCTCTCATCAGGCTGTATCTTATCTTAAATAAATAATAAATATATACGGACAAATCACACAGATTGAGCTAGCCCCAAAGTAAGTTCGAGACTTGTGTTATGGGATACTAACTCAACGATACTATATTTTATAACAAATACATATATAGATAAACATGCAAGACCCAGGCCAATCTGAAAATGATCATTTTCCATCTTGACCTGAACGGGGATCGAACCCTGGGCCCTCGTGTCGCAGGCTGGCGTGTTAACCACTGCGCCACGGAGCTCGCCAGATCTTATGAACCGTTATAGCTAGACAGTTAAAATTTTCAAACGGTGTATTTCTTTTATAACTATATCAACAATTACTGAAAACAAAACAAAATACATATTTAAGGCGGCTCCCATGCAACAAACGTGATTATTTTGCCGTTTTTTGCTTGATATTACTTTCGACAACAGGTAGACTTGAAATATTCACAGAATATTTAGTTTATATATTCACTTCAAAAATAAAATAAATTTAGGGGTCTCCCATACAACAAATGTGATTTTTAACCAATTTTTTAGCACTGCGAGCGAAGAGAGATAAAACTAACCCACAACCTATGCATTTTTGTGGTATCTTCAGATGTTTCAAGCCTGCATTGTCCTAACCAAACTGGAAACAACTTAACTAAGTATGCTTCCAATGGGAATCGAACCACGACCCCCGGGTCGTACAGGCAAACGCCTTAACCACTGGACCACGGAGGCAGTCAATCAAAAATTACGCAGATACGGGTCAAATTTCGGCAGTGACCCGTCTCCACGTAAGCAAAAACAGACGCTCTGGGGTATTTTACTTCTTTGAATTGTTACCTATTTTGAAAAGGCTTTAAATAAAAGCTTGTCTGGCAATCTGACATACCTGACTGGCATTAAAACAGTTGAATAACTATTCAAATAGCCATACATAAGGAGAGATTTAAGGAGCTGACACGGAAGTGTACTGAAGTGAACTGTTGGGCTTCGTGATGAAACGACACCTAAACTAATTTGTGTGTTTCACTTTTAGACTAAATATTTCTATTGCAACATCTCTGGGTCGTATAAGTACAGTCAGCGACAGAGATACCTTGCCAGGCCCTGTATCAATATCTTGAATTTTCTCTTAAACTATAAATAATAATAACATAAAAAATTATATACACAAAGATTTTAATGAATCCTTTCTTAATAAAAATTTTCACGTTTATATTTTTTATAGTTTAAGAGAAAATTCAAGATACAGGGCCTGGCAAGATATCTCTGTCGCTGACTGTACCTGTAGAAATTGCAGCTGAGGTTTGCTTATCGCAGAGGACCCTTTCCAGAATTACCATGGTCTTGGAAGTTACGTACCTATTATAAAATAGTGTCGCAGACTCTCGGAACAAAAATATATAAATACAGACTCAACAGTAATAAAGATAGTAAAGATATCATTCATCTCTTTTCGCTAGCGAACAACGTCATACATTTTATAAATAAAGTAGGTACCTACAATACTTTTTGCTGTTTACGGAAATCAATCCTTTTTGTCAAAGACACCGCGGTACTTCGACTTAAGCCAGTTAACATCTGCTTACGTCTGTTGTGGTTGTTTTTTTTTTCTTAATGACTATAGCTAGCTACAGCCACATGTGTAGCTACCGGGCGTTTGAGCTGAGGACAGAGTGCCCTCAGCCTATATAGACAACTGTCTATACATATAGGCTGAGGGACGTTTGGTTTTTTTAACCGCCTTAAAACAAGGAGGTGTTCGACGACAAGTGGCATAAAATATCTAGAGAACTCAGAAGGCACGTCGCAAACATAATGATGATTATCATCATCATCATCTGAATGTTTTCCCAGTTGCATCCTCAGCAGTGGTGCGTCAGAGTCATTCATTCTGTAGGTATGATTTAGCAAAGTTTTTACGGCCGGCCACCTGCCTGATGCCGCCTCTTTTGGGTGGCTCCAGAACCGCGGTCAAATACCTGTAAAAATGTAACTACAGGTAAGTGTAACTACCGCGCATGGAGGCTATCCTTAAGGGTCCGTACTACCTCACACTTCTTTGCATGATTGACTGTTATATCAATAACTAGCTGTTGCCCGCGGCTCCGCCCGCGTTAGTGTCGATCCCTCGGGAACAGTAGAATTTCCCGGAATCAAACATACCCTATGTCCTTCTTCGGGCCTCACACCTCCATACCAAATTTCATCCAAATCAGTTCAATGGTTGAAGCGTAAAAAAACGACAGACAGAGTTACTTTCGCATTTATAATATTAGTATTAGTATGAAAGTATGGATATTATTTATACTTCTAAGTCCAGAAATGAGAAAATTTCCATAAAACCTTTACCCTCCCATTTTACCCCTTTAGGAGTGAGTTTTGTCCATTTCACCCACATATATGTTTTTTAATTGTAATCGAGAACTTACATACCTATTTATTTTCATACTTCATAGTCCAGAAATGAGAAAATTTCCAAACAAACTCCCTTCTGGGGGATTTTTTTCCAGTTGACCTACACAGATCTTTTTCAATTGTAATCGTGAATTTATTTACCTATTTTCATACTTCTAAGTCTAGAAATAAGTAAATTCCTATACAATCTTTACCCCGCTATTTTACCCCTTCAGGATAAAATATCGTCCATTTTACCTACACAGATATTTTTAATTGTAACCTAGAACTTATATACTTATTTTCATACGTCTAAGTCCAAAAATGAGAAAATTTCCATACAAAGTTTATACCACCCACCCTACACCCATTTGACGCCTTAAGGAGGGAATTTTGCAAATTTCATCTAACTACACACATCTTTTTTAATTTTAATCGAGAACTTATATACCTACTTTCATACTTCTAAGTCCAGAAATGAGAAAATTCCATATCAAATTTACCCCTTTAGAAGTTAAATTTCTTAAAAATACTTTCTTAGCGCTCACTTACATCATTAAAAGAACCCATGTACCAAATTTCAAGTTTCTAGGCGCAGCAGTTTCGGTTGGTTTGCAGTTTGCCCGCGGCTACGCCGCCGCCGTTAGTGTCCATCCCTCAGGAACAGTTTGGACCCTTAAAGGGGTGACTCAGGTCATCAATACGAACAACTTTTTCTATGGGACCAATGCTGGGAACTCAAAAAAAGTTCGTCATTTCCATAAAAATGAGTCCCGCCGCCCGGCCAGTTTGTATGGGAATGTCGAATTTTTTTTGAGTTCCCAGCATTGTTCCCATAGGAAAAGTTGTTCATTTTGATGGTATGAGTCACCCCTTTAAGGGTCCAAAACGATAAAAAATTCACCGTGTATATTTGCAGGCAAACTAATGCCTTGAGTTCATTCAAATGACGATAACTTTTTTTTTAATGAACCGATTTTGATGAAACAAACTTTAGATGTTTTGCTGAGTTAAAACAAAGCAATTGGTGAAAGTTTGAAGTAAATCGGTTCAGTATTTTCGGAGGTAATCGTGATCATACATATAGACAGACAGACAGACAGACAGACAAGAAATACGAAAAAAAATTTTTTTGCTTTCTATTATTCTTTTTAAGTGTCCCTCTATCCATTTCAGTCAAAAATTCTAAATGTACAGACAAAATATTTTTACTGTTTTATTATATGTATAGATAATTAAATACTCAAGTTGAAATAAAAATGCAGCAAAGTTCAGGACTAACTCTGGTAACTATATGACTCAAAAACACGAATGCGTTAAATTTTCTCGATAGAAATAAATTGCAAAGTTGCCTCCAAATCACGTCTAATTTACTCGGTATATAGTATTATTCACCAAATACAAATACATTAAAATTAACCTTGAAACTTTTGATTATTATTGCATTACAGATAAGGCAGCCATCATATGTTTTTGTTTTTCGAATAACCCTTGAATATTCCTAAAAAACGAAAATATCCAAAGTAGCCAACGCGTTTAGACCATCCGCGTTTGTATCGCCACGCCGCCTGGCATATGGCGGGCTCTTAAAACGGCCATCATTAGTCATCGGTAGCTTAGCAGTCGTTAAGAAGACTGCCGAGCCGAGCATGAAAAACTTTACTTTAGTTGAATTTATCAAACCACAGATGATACTAAAAACATTAGTAAAAAAAAAAAATTCTTGAAATTCTCATAAACACCGCCGATTTGATAGGTAAAACCCCAATATTTATTTATTTACACTATTCTATATTACGTTTTATATCAACATTTATTAAGCGATGGAAACTTCTGTGCCAATATTTAATATCAAAGATCCCTGGTCTATCAAGCCATCAGATATTAGTATTTTCTTCTTTGTTCGAAGAAATTTGGGATGATTAGTGTTCTTGTAATTGTTTGTATTTCTTGTGATTGTTTAATGGATGACAAGTTTGCACTAAAGTGACTTAGTTTCTTTTCCTTTCGAAAGTTTTAGTTAAGGCTATGTTGACATGTTTACGATAGGAACATAATATATTTGTATGCCACTAATCAAATTCAGATCCTACCTTCAAGTATTAACTGGCATGTTACCGCATAAAGAATAAATACTAGGCATTAACGGTTTATTTGTCAGCTTAAATAAATATGCTTATGTAACATAAAGATATAAGTATGAGTAAAATACCAAAGCGTAGTCTTTTAAATATATAAAAATTATATGCGGTCAAATCACACAGATTGAGCTAGCTCCAAAGTGAGTTCAAGACTTGTGGTATACTTGCCTATATAAATAACACTCAAGCCAATCTAAATAAAGATCATTTTCGTGCCCTCCACCAACAATAAAGGATGGCCATAGCCATCCAGCGTGGCAATGCAGCTAGTATTTTGGGCACCTTTGCACCAAAGACGCTAAAGGGCGGGCTATAAAATGTGTTTTTCTTTTTGTTTTTATGTTATTATATTTTTATGTTATTTTAAGTCTGACATGTTTATTTTACATTGTATATTATAACAGAATCACTATTCAAATATAAGAAATATTAACGACATAAAAAATAATAGCGAAACACAGTTTGCCGGTACGACTAAATGTCAGAGAACACTCTTAATAAATAAAGATATAAAATATGGTGAAAACTTATAAAAATATTGCATGGCTTCCTACATATTAGTTGATTTTCAAATTCATTGTAATATGAGTTGAATCAAATACCTCACTTGTAAAGGTCGGGTAGTTGTGTAGGTGAGATGGGAGACAAATGCCTAATCCAACATTTAGTAAAAAAAAGTAAAAGGAGACGTAAGCCTTAATACGTATAAAGGGAAATGGGATATGGTGGAGAATTTCGGCGCCAAGATTGAATTGAGCGGTAGCTCAGATGGCAGAGCATAGGTCGTACCTATGTACGACCTATGCTCTGCCATCTGACTGGCGACCTAGGTCTATACCTAGGTCGCCAGTTCTAATCCCGCCCGCATAATTTTTTTTTACCATATATATAATAAGAAATAAAACTTAATTTATTAAGAGTATATCAAAATAGCATAGTGAATGAAAATAAAACACTTTTAAAAAAAATTGTCAGAGAATATTTACTTAATATTTATAAGTACATTGTTTACAACCAATGAGCATAGGAGGTAGCGTAGTGGTAGTTAATAGTTTTCTTCGGGACGGTCGACACAATCACGTGTGATGACGGGAAAGCAGCAGTAATGATCGGGATAGCCAAGGTGCGCTTCTTGAGGTTGTGCTGTCCATGGTAAGCCTTAGCAGTCACGTGCGCAGCACGATTCAAGTTGACAGCCAAGGTGTCCAAAGGACGTCCGTCATTCGCTAGGATGCTGGCATCTTGTCCTGGTGCTAGCGAGAATGGACCACGGTAGATCGACGTTTTGTCTGGATGCGTGGCATAGACCCCGAAGGGGGCGTTCCCGTCAATCAAGGGACCCGCTGAAGCCACAGCCACCACACATGATAGAACCACAAACTTGTACATCTTGACTGCTCGGAGCACACTGATGGTCCTGTTACGGGGTCACAGCTTTATACTGAGGAAGGCGTACCCGGAAAGCCCGGTTGTGGAAATACACTCTTGCAAAAAATAGCGCTGGATTCTCTGTTTTATTTTTATGAATAAATTAAAAGTGATTGTAGAACGTGTGCCGTTTCAATAAATGATCACGAGTCTCTTAAAAACTGAGGTGTATCATTTGAAATGTGATTTTTTGGACACATGTTTTTTTGCCTGTCATGTGCCACTGCTGGGCAAAGGCCTCCCCTTTCGGTTTTCATACTTCACGATCTTGGGCTACTTGCTGCCACCCAGTCAAAAAGCCTCCTATATCGTCTCGCCATCTTCTTCTTGGTCTGCTTCTCTTCCTTTACCCCTCTGGTACCCAAAAACTAGCCTTTCGGGCCCATCTGTTTAAATCATGCGAATAACATGTCATGTCCATGTCTACTTTAGAGCAGCTGTCTTGTCACCCACGGACACATGTTTTTATTCAAAAAACAAAGACTTTTGAACAACTAGTACTGTCGTTTAGCATTTGTACAGAAACTATTATTCTCTCTGTAGATGCAAAAGCGTTTTTAAAATACCTGTGTTTGAACTTTGAATAAAACTATGTCTTCTATTTTTTTATTTTTGTACAGCTTTTGAAGAAGTCTATAGGATAGTTTCCTAAAAAGTAAATTAATCCGTAAGTTAGATAATCAAAAAAAAATGGATACGTATTTTTACAAAAATCGGCCAATTGCAAGTCAGACCCGCGCACGAAGGGTTCCCTACCGTTATCTATAATCATGTCTGTTGTGTGGGAGCCCCCTTTAACATTAATTTTATATTTATTTTTAAAGTCAATTTATAACTAATTATTCTGTGAAAATTTGAAGCGTCTACCTGCTGCCGTTATTAATATCGAGCAAAAACAAGCAAAAAAAATTTGTTAACCTTAAATATTTATTTTATTCTATTTTATATTTGTTGTTATAGCAGCAACAGAAATACATCATTCACAGTCACAGATGATATATTTCTGTTGCATTTCAACTGTCTGACTATCACGGTTCATGAGATACAGCCTGGTGATACACGGTCAGACAGACGGACAGCGAAGCGATATGAATAGGGTCCCGTTTTCACCCTTAGGGTACGGAACATTAATATGATAAAGAAGGAAAGCCCTTTGAAATTCCGTGTGACGTCATTTGATACATTTTTTAGCAAACGTTGACGTCGCGAGCCCCCACGCATGCCTTCGTTTTATAATGGAAATATTCTGGCCTGACACCGTGATTTCCAACGAAGATCCGTGGAGACTATGCCACGAAGAACCGATAGACGTCCAGATCCGTCGGCGAAAGTGGCGTTGGATCGGGCACATGTAACGCTGTCCTCACGACCATATCCCAAAGAGCTCAGGGGTACTATTTTTGAAAGTGTGACATTCGTCTTTGAGCGATTTTGGTAAGAAAAAATCGCACAAGGGCAAGTGAAAGCGAGGTCAAAACAAACGTGGCGCCGCACTATCATAGCAGAGGTAAAGAAGCTGGGATACACCTGGAGTGAAACAAAGAACGCTGCGCCGGATAGAACCAGGTGGCGCCAACTTGTATCTGCCCTTTGCCACAGGGGAACATAGGTAGCCAATAAGTTCGGTAAGCAGAAATTTAATATTTTATATATATTTATATAAGAATTTAAAAGATAAATAACATAAAAATATTGATAATGAGATAAAAACCCATGCGAGTTATTTATAGACTTGTGTCACCTGTTGTTGTCTGCTGACATTTTGCTTGCTCCGTCTTTTTACTCGACTGTCATAAAATGAGTATATTTTTTTACACGTTCATGTTTGTATGTATCATCATCATCATGATCAGGTCTGTTTAGTCTGGACTGCAGAAGCATGACCCTCTCTGTGCTACCGGAGCCATATTTGTATGTATGTATGTATTTGTGTGAGTTTCTTTTTTATAGGTTTTCTAGCAATGTTTCTAGATATATTTTTATTTAAATCGGTCCGGTTGTTTACAATATAGAGGGATGTTCGTATAGGGAGTTGCGTAAAATTTTTAATTTTGTATAACTTGATCCACAAAAAAGACAAGAGACTAGGTCTTTTAGAATGTAAAATTACCAACGTAGGAGGTTTTTCCTGTCCGTGACTGCGGAGTGGAGAGCCAAAGTTATCATAATGTCAATCACTCACGTAGCTGTATGTTCTCTTGTCTATGACTAGTGCCGGAACTAGGGGAGGGCTAGCCGTGGCCTAAGCCCCGGGTGGCACAATTACAAAAGTATATAGGCAGGGTTGGTTCTGGATCTGGGGCTCTCTATACCAACAGCGTTATGTCTCTGATGCACCTACATCTATAAAAGTTCTAACTTACTGTGGGGCTAGCTCACTGTGTGATTTGTATCTAATATATTTATTTACATCTTCAGCAGTAGTTGGTAAATATAGGTTTCTTCTTGTGGTCATACAGGGACCCTATATTATTTGTATAATAGCGTTGTAGCAATAAAACATATTGCGTAGATAGGTTGCAATAATAATTGGGTATAGGTATAAACTGTCGCAATAGGTACATGCTTGCTTCATACGTGATTTACGTTTATCACGTTAATTTATGTCTTCACATTTTTTGAAATTGTGTTCCAGAATTTCAAAGTAAATTCTTGTAATCATTTATGAATTTTAATTTCTACGACACTTATACAGATTCAATTTGATTATCAAATCATGCGATGTCGTAACCACGTATTTATTTTTTCTAGCTCTCCATGTCCCACTGCTGGGCAAAAGCCTCCCCTCTTTCTTTCCACTTTTCTCGATTTTTGGTAGTATTCATCCAGTTCTTATCAAATGCTCTTATTTCAACCAAGTATTATAAGTTCAAAATTATAAGGCTTTCCAACTAACAACTATCTAGGCAAATAGGGGAAAATAATTGTTTGATTGAAACTAACGTGAGAAAGACATTGTGTATAAAAACGAGTCATTCACGTGCTATTTAGTCGGGATTTCCGACTATATTTTCGGATTCATCAGGAGCCCATTTTCAAGGCGAGTGCGGGACGCAGGACGGAGAGCCGCGTGTTCGCAGTTGCGTCCGCTAAAACTATAGTCGGCAATCCCGACGAAATAGCACGTAGTAAGAGACCCGTTTTTATACATGGGTGTAAAATTTACTTACATAAGTACGAAAATTATAACGTCACCCGTTTGAGTGTTTTGTTAACATGTTAATGTCGAAGTAAGTCTTTTTAACATAACAAAAAAATAATACAATCAAAACAAATGTTTGACGTCACTTTAGCTACATCTAGAGGAGCTGCGTGTGACGCTGACGTCAAAAATGACGTTATGTAGGCGTGAAGTGACGTGACGTCGATGACAAGGGAATCGTCCGTCACTTGACCTGACACAGTTAATGGAAGATAAATTGGTACTTAAGTGGATACCATTTTACTTACACGCAAGACTGTTTTGTTAGTCGTGTCGAGACAGTTCGCAAAACACTTATGCCTACTAAATTATACATTACTCTAAGATCTTGAAGATCGGGTTTAAAATACAAGGTTTAATTGAATTTATTAGCAAACGTTTAAGAAGTGATTCAGACCACAAATCTGTACAACTTTCATTATGGGACCAACTACGAAATCATAAAAAAAAACAGCTGTTCAATAGATTTTGGCCAAGTAGATATTCCACTTTTGTATGAAAGAGCAGATAATTTTTTCACTATGTCGAAGTTCGTCCCATAAATTCGTGTCACTCCTTAAACGTTTGCTAATGAATTCAATTTTAGCCTGTATATGTTATTGATATTTACTGTCTGAAATTATTTATTTTCTTAATTGATTCCTTTTTTAATTTTATTTCATAATTTGTTGTATTACCATTTATGGTCTACCTAACTTAATCTAACATTATTAATCAAATTTTTGTCCCTCGTTCTTATAAGGCTTTAATTAGTTTTTAAGGCATTTAATATGGGAAAAAATGACGTGTGTCGTGGGATACATACTTAACGATACTACATTTTATAATAGATACATATAAGTATAGATAAACATCCAAGACCCAGGCCAATCTGAAAAGATAATTTTCCATCATGACCTAGACCTAGCCGGGATACGAACCCAGGATCCTGTGATTCAAAGGCATTTGCAATACCACTGAGGCAAAGAGTCCGTCAAAATTTACAAAAAAATTATAAAACAAATAAAATATAAATTCGTAAATAACAAAAATATATTGATGAGTAAGTATATCTTATAATTACTTCTCATCAATATATAATTTGAATTATTTTAAATAATTAATCTCTCTCTAGACTATTGTAGTCTGTATCCTAACTAAACCTACCAGATGTTCAAGCTCTATGAAACTCAATTAAAGGATGGTCGACTTCCAAGAATTCATTCAGTACAATCTTGATATAACTAATTGAATAAAATACCATTTTAAACTGACCACAAGTGCTTATATACAAATTGGAAGTTTGGAAATTTCAGGATTGTAGAATCTACATCTAAAGCATTTCTTCGAAGAAACTTAAACTTAACTATCTTCAAGAACTTCAGGAAAATTGTGGCTCAAAATATTAATACTTACATATAATTAATTATAAGTATATCTAAATTAATTCGACTACCTACATAATTTTATAAACAGTTTATATATAAAATTAAATTAAAACAGTTCAAAAATATTTTGTGTTTAGATATTAGACTATATATCTAAATATATACGGACAAATCACACAGATTGAGCTAGTCTAGCCTAGCTAACTAGCTAGATTATATAGAAATTAAGTAGGTATCTTAATAAAATAAAGATATAAACATAATTTAATTATATATTATATTATTAAAATAATAAATATATATATATATATAATTAAAATATGTTTTAACTGTTTTCATTTTATTTTATTTACATTATTGAAATAATATAATATTATTAAACTATTATTATTATATTGTTTTAATATTATTAAAAGAATTTCAAAAGATGATTATCTGGTCTCAGATAATGTTTGGCGAAAATAATGAACGGGGTCATTATTTTTGACAAATTGATACAGAAATAAACTTGCCGGCAATTAAAGTTGAGATAAAAATATATACTTTTTTTGTGCAAATATGTATAAACAGCCTACATGGTTCTAACGGGCCCTGTTATTAATATTCCGCTGTCTGAAAAGCGAAAACGTTCATGATACAGCGTGATTTTGAATCCCCTAGCTATATTGAAATCTGGGAATCAGAATCCGTTATAGAATACAGAATTGTAAGAAAAAAGGTAAAAAACGAAAAAATAAATGTAACCTTTCATAGAAATTCGTCCAGCTGATCGGCGACTTTGTATGGGAAACCTAATTTATTTTTTTCATTTTCCCCCTTTTTTTTCTTGCAACTCTGTGTTCCATAAGGGATTCTGATTCCTAGATTTCAATAAAGCTAGGGGGTTCAAAATCACATTGTATGTATTATATGTACAAAACAGCGAACGTATCCCCGTAATGTACAAACCACAAACGTTAATTAACAATAATAAGAGAATTTGAACAAATGTAAAGAACTTCGCCATTGTTTGTAGAACCAAAACATTCCCAAAAGTAATTGTGAATTTGTAAATCGATGTGGAATATGTCCGCCGTTTTTTGCGCAGGATATCGACGGCGCGCAATTTCAATATACGCCGCACAGAGGTTGTGGAATTTTACTAAATTCCGTAACGTATACTACTGGTTGTATGGAGTCATTTTGGTTGGTTTGTCACAATATACGCCGCACAAAGGTTGCGGAATTTCATTAAACTTCGTGACGTACACTACAGGTTACAGGTGGATGGAAACATTCTGGTTGGGTTTTAACAATGTAAAATATAATCTCAATTACATTCGTTATTTCCGTACATCATCATCATCATCATCAGGCCTTTTTAGTCTCCACTGCAGGAGCATCTCTGCATACCAGAGCCATACTTGGCCAGAGCAAAGAGAGGATTTGGCCTACACTCTCCTCGGTGGCCAGACGGGTTGGAGAGGTCTCGTTGATGTTTATGAGCTTTGTATAGCTTGTTTCCTAAGTCGCCTTTTACGACATCCATGGGAAGACTTGGAGTGGTCCTATTCTACTCTGCCGAAAACCACACGGCTATTTCCGTACACAAAGTATTTTCTGTAACACTGTGAGAAAAGGTAGTCGTATAGGCATGTTATACCTTATTTTAGAAACTCTACCGAAAAAATGATAAAATTGGCGAATTTGCGGCATAAAATCAGCCAAACTCTGCTATTTTTTAACTGAGCTTCGAAAACTTATACCTTTTTATATTTTTGTAGCTATAAATCACCCAATCACGCAGACAACATCAACTATGGGATTAGAATACATAAAAATTATAACTTAGTACTACCAATTAGGTAAATTACACCAATTTTCATACGCCTTATACAATATGTAAAAAAAAAACTGTTCTGTGCGATCCTTGAAGGGGTGATTCAGCCCGTCGATATGAACAACTTTTCCTATGGGACCAATGCTGGAAACTATCAGTGTACTTAATTAAGGGAAGTATCAGTGTACTTAATTACGGTTATCTAGCGCTACCTTTAACGAGCCTGATAGGCAGTCTACTGGGATATCCAGGAGTCGATAAAATTCAGAATAACATAAGCAAATTCCTGAGTATTCAGTGTAGTGTATTGGTTACAGGTTTTATTGATAAAGATCAAGAAACCTCTAAATCTTTTATAAAAAAAACTCTATAATATTATCTCCTAAAAACGGGCCACTCACGTGCTATTTCATCGGGATTGCCGACTATAGCACGTGAGTGACCCGTTTTTAGTACATAATGTCTGTATCTCACGTTAGTTTCAATGATATAACTCTATAATAATCTAAGACATTTCATTTTCTGTAAATGTTATTATTGTAATAAGTAAAGAAGTCAAGTTTGAAATGACGGACGATACAATGTAAAAAGCATCTTTAAACCTTGCTCCTCGATTCTTTTGAATTGTCGGACAGCTACAGTAATCGGAACAAAACAGAGCGATACTTTTAGTACCGTCTCCAGATGCCCCCTTTTAGTATAGTGTCACTACTTTTTTGACAGCACCGTGGCGCAGTGGATAACACGCCAGCCTGCGACACGGAGTGCCCGGGTTCGATCCCCGGCCAGGTCAAGATGGAAAATGATTTTTTCAGATTGGCCTGGGTCTTGGATGTTTATCTATATGTGTATTTATTATAAAATATAGTATCGTTGAGTTAGTATCATAACACAAGTCTCGAACTTACCTTGGGGCTAGCTCAATCTGTGTGATTTATCCGTATATATTTATATACTACTGATACAAAGTTAATATAATAATGCAAACTTAATAAGAATGAAAATTAATGTTTGATGGCTACCTAATGTCAATTGTAATTAATATGAATGTCCAAAAATTAAAAGACATTCATTCCAATCTTATTCCAATTCAATTAAAGTTTCACTAAGAACTTCATTAACAGAATAATATCCTTCAGATATAAGACAATTTAAAACGTGTTTCTTGAATAATTTAAGTTATTATAGTTTTTAATATTATCAGGTAATTTGTTATATAGTTTAGGCGCCATGTCATAGGGTCGTCGACCAGTTATCCGAGTTACCCACTTCAGATGAGCGAAAGAAAATGTTACCTACACGTATTACCTATATTGTCTTTGCCTACACGCAACATAGTACATGTTAGTGTAATTGCTCGTAAATATAGTCTACTAGCGACCCGGACCCCGGCTTCGCACGGGTGCAATGTACATATAAACCTCCCTCTGGAATCACTCTATCTATTAATTAAAAAATTAAAAGATAAAGTGATTCAAGAACAATAAACCGCATCAAAATCCGTTGCGTAGTTTTAAAGATCTAAGCATACATAGGGACGGACAGACGCGGGAAGCGACTTTGTTTTATACTATGTAATAATAATAATGAGTTTGGATATTAAACATAAAATATAATACTTTATATATACTATAAATCAAATCAGATAGTCAGAGTGGAGTCAGATTTTTCTGCAGCCGTCTGTACATATAGTATTCAGGCAAATATCTACTAAGAAAGAATTTAGAAATGAGGTATATATTTTTCTGTAATAATTTAATAAAAATATCAGTATAGAAAAGTCACTGGTAATAAGAAAGCAAATAATGAGCCGATGTATCTTATATACATCGGCTCATTATTTGCTTTGTTATTTAATTTAACTTAAGCCCAAATATTTTAAAGGCTGGTACCCATAAGCAAGAAAAATACTTTATAAGCAAAAAAAAATCGACACGCTAGTTTACGAGTTATTTGTACCTGAACATTTAGAAAAATAGACAAAAAAAACACCCTGATAACAATTTCTTGGCGAATTTTTTTTTCCTATTATCTATATACCTAGATACTAAGTCAAAGACGTCGACAATTAAAACAGCTGATTTATCGATTTTAACAAAAAAAAAATATTTTGTATGAAAACGCTAAAACAAAGTCTAGTGTGTCGATTTCTTAAAATTTGCTAATAAAGCATTTCTTTGAGTTATGAGACCCAGCCTTTAAAATATTTGACCTTATTTTAAATTGACCTTGTATACCTTTTAATTGGATATACGAGTGAGTTCATTAAGCGCACATGTGGGATATTGATGATATTTTGTGAAATTATCCTCATTTCTGGCGTTCCGTAAACAAGTCTTATCGATTTCAATATATTCCTATAATTGCTTGTGATCAAAACAACACAATGTTTACATGACGAGGATGAGTCATATGCTCAACTCGTTGCATTGCACCCCGCGATTCTGCCCGTGTGGCAGTTTCCCAGAATATTCCTATAAAGAAAACTTAATACTACTTACTTTTATACTAAATAGTTATATTTTTGAATGAATTAATGAATTATTTATTAAAGTAACAATGTCTTATAAACATGTGTTAGTGATACTAAGTCTAGGTTATTTATAATATTACATTTAAATTAATTTCATAATGGCCATTCTGGCGCAACAATTGGCACAATTTTTTTTTAAGTAGGTTTAATTATTATTAGTATTTATTCTTAGAACTAAATGAAATAATATAAATAAATGAAATTTTAATAAAGAATAAATACTACTACCTGCAAGTACCTACCTATTAAGTTTTATAGGTATATAATAAATACCTACCTTCTTAGTAGCATGTAAAAGTTACCATATTGTGACAGATTAGGCATCTTACCCTTTGAGAAAATAATTCAAGGAAAGGAACCTAGAACATATTTGATACGTAATTGGATGTTTATCTATATATGTATTTGAAAATAAAATATAGTATCGTTGAGTTAGTATCCCATAACACAAGTCTCGAACTTACTTTGGGGCTATCAATCTGTGTGATTTGTCCGTATATATTTATTTATTTTATTTAATATTTCATTATTTAACCTAATTTAATAAAAACAAATGAAAAGCAGTGAATGACTTTTTAAATAAAATCGGGCATCTACACGACATTATTTATACCTACACAATTTGGAAGTATTAGAATGAACAACTTTTTTAATAGGGGCCAACCAAAGATGGTAGAAAATGAGATTTTACCCATAGTAGATAGGCATGTACGATACATATATAATATACATGGTGAACAATGCTGGGAACTAAAAAAAAACTCGACATACCCATACAAACTGGCCGGGCGGCGGAACTCTTTTGTATGGAAATGACGAATTTGTTTTGAGTTCCCAGCATTGGTCCCATAGAAAAAGTTGTTCATATTGATGGTCTGAGTCACCCCAGGGTCCAAAACGATCAAAAATATCACCATGTATACAGTGCCTGGGCGACCGAGCTTCGCTAGGTTATTACTATTTATTGTAATATGGTGGTGTTTAGGTGATATTCTATATTTATGAGAAGTGTATATTATTATTTCATACCTTAACTACATTTTTAAACTGGTCTAAAAACAATAAAATATAAAAAAAATATATAAACTTGAACATAAAAAAAAACAAAAGTATGTCACCGAGCGGGATTCGAACCCGTAAAACTAGTTTCTTGCCGTCCTCGTTTTAACCCGCTGGACCAGACGGAAGCGGCCGGCGGACGAAATAAGCGACCATATTCCGCGTGGAAAGAAAAACGTATGGAAACTTGAAAATACGCGTTTTCCCAAACATAAGACTAATCTAGATCGATTGTTTACCTCCGAAAACCCCTATATACCTTCCTTTAGAAGATTAGAGCCGTTTCTGAGATCATAGAAATAAAAATTGCTCGTTTGAAAGTATAAGATACAATTACTTTTCTTTAGGCTGTACCTATCTTCACCGACCACATCTTTACTGACCAACGTTGTTTGGAAGTACCCCACGTGTACTATTTAAAACTTGATTTTGGATAAGAATAAATAAATAATAAATAAATATATACGGACAAATCACACAGATTGAGCTAGCCCCAAAGTAAGTTCGAGACTTGTGTTATGGGATACTAACTCAACGATACTATATTTTATAACAAATACATATATAGATACACATCCAAGACCCAGGCTAATCTGAAAAAGATCATTTTCCATCTCGATCTGGCCGGGGATCGAACCCGGTCACTCCGTGTCGCAGGCTGGCGTGTTGACCGCTGCGCCACGGAGCTAGAATGAGCAAATCAAAGCAATAAGATATCTCTCATGACTGTGTAGATATAAAGGTTCACGTTTCCAGGCGTGACCGGGACTTACTCTCTGACCTGCAGACTTTGCGGCCCTCCTCTTATCAGAGGCGAGAAATTTAATTAGCAGCCAATTAACGAAGAGTATGTAGGTACTCTCCGCAAGACGTACATAGGTAAGCACGATGCTTTCTTATCTCATTAAAAAGGCGATGTTGAAAGTGACGGCTTTTTATATACATATAGAGGTGTATACCTCTATATGTATATAAAAAGCCGTCACTTTCACGTGTATGTATATACCCCTGGCTCAACGCTTTTGTATGGAAGGAAAAGTCGATTTGTTTTTGAGTTCCAAGCAATGTTACCATATATATACATACATAGTATCACGTCTTTTCCCTTGCGGTAGACAAAGCCCAGGTCTTTGAGGCCTAAAAGCCTCACACGTCAGGTAAAAAATGAAATCCAAGTAGTGATGGGTTGCTAGCCGCATCGCCTACTAATATGATTCGTCAGATAAGCTCATTCCCTCGATCGGCTTTTACGATCTGCGCGGGAAGAGAAGCAGCTGGTACCCTTTTTTCTTTCCTCCCAGACCAGCGTGGAAGGATAAATTAATAAGGAATAAGGATAAAATAATACACGCCGTATATTCAAGAGCGAGATGATGATGACGATAAAACAGGCACCGCCGCCGCCGGTACGGAAGAAAGGTTTTCACATACACATTACAACGTAATAACACTAAAAACAAGATTTATGGGCTTGTGATAATAAGCGCATTGCAAGAAGGTTATTGAAAGAAAACTAAGTAACCAAAATGATGACCTCTGTAGCTCAGTGGTAACTGGTAACGCAAGTGCGTTTGATCCAAGGTTCCCGGTTCAATCGTCCCGGGTTCGATTTCCGATCAGATAAAGATGCAAAAATATATTTTTTAAATTGAGCTGGGGCTTTGATGTTTATCTATATACCTATATCTATTAAATATATAGTACCGTTGAGTAAGTATCCCGCGACCTCAAGTCTGGAACCCGAACTTTAAAACATACATTAAAATAGAATATATCACTTTTCAGTTATTTGCAAACAAAAATAAACACAATTGTGTACCAATTTTAAACAACTATTTTAACAAAAATAATTTAAATCACTAAGCGAGTTTCACTCAGTTAAAAGGTACGTTGCTGAATGTTATATAATAGTCAGCAACACTGGTCTTCCGTGGATTACATCCGTTACGCGTATGGAATGATTAAAAAAAACAGCTTTTCCTTCAGTTTAGTTAACCCTAATAATATAAAAATATATATATATGCTACGCTACGATGTTGTTGATTCTACCACAATACGCAAGGCGACGAATTTCTGATTTAGTATATTTAGACAACGCAACAATTTAGGATCGATGTTAGGATGAACTGCCTGTCGATAGCGTGAAGTGTGCTGATAGAAAGTGGCTGTAAGCATTATCTCAAATAGTTCTTTAAGTTCAGCCAATTGTAAAAAAACACGTTACTTGTATTATGGACGCTGATTTTTGATTTTCAATTTCATTCACGATCGAGCGAGCGCGAAGCGCGAATTAAGCGTTCAAATAGTCGTTCGTATGTCCCGCTGTCCGTTTGTTTTCCTCTACAGTTTAGACATCTTCAATCGTAATATAAAATAATTGATACTCTTTCAGATAAAATACCGACTTCAATCAAACTTTTGAACCGATTTTGATGAAATTTAGTTGCACATTACCTGTCAAATAGAACATTTCCAAACCGAATAAATGACAGAGTTAAGGGCTTGAGAAATTGCATTGTAGATGATGTAAACAAATATAAGAGCAGACGTTGTTTTGTGGCACTGACCATGATCCCGTCGACCTTCGGACTCGATTGCTCCAACCAGTCGCGTGCGCATATTCATTGTACGATATTATAAACACCATTATTATCTGCACTATACAGGGTAAGTGGTATCTAACGCATAACCTCCTAAAGACGACTTAGGCACATCAAGATTAACTACGTTTGCTATATAACTTTGTGTAATTCGATGTTTGCTTTTTTCATACAAAAAAAAAATAAAATGCAACAAAGTAATTCTACTTGTCTTAACTCTATGGCAATCAGCGCTGCGCGCTAATAATAGTAGGTATCTACGCTCACAGCTATAGTAGAATTAAACAAAGACTTAAGATTTGATAGAAATCCACATAAAAACGAATGTATGTAAAATCTTACTATGTATTTAGGTAAAACGTTTACGCGTTTAGGTAAAAGTCATAGAACAAACGTTGTTAGTCATAATGTTCCTAAGTCGTCTTTAGCAGGTTATGCGTTAGTTAACTATAACCCTGTATAATCAAAGTATCTGCACTAAATAAAACTCGTCTACATTTTTCGCCATTATAGTCATGGTGCTGATTCTCAAAGTAACAGTGGCAGTCAGTGGCAGTAGTAAAATTTTGCACTAGGCATACCAATTTTTTTTTTTATGATATAGGACGGCAAACGAGTAAGCGCGTCACCTCATGGTAAGTGATCACCGCTGCCCATGGACAACTGCAACACCAGGGTGTTTTGGCGTTGCCGGCCTTTCAAGGAGTTGGGGGAAGGAAATGGGGAGGGGAGGGGGAAGGATGGGCCTCCGGCTCTCTCACTCACCGAACGAAGCATAGAAGCGGTAAAGCTTCTACTCAGACGTCGATTTTCTGTGAGAGTATGGTACTTCCTCTGACGAACATATCAGTTACATACTTTGGTTTGACATTTCCATTGAACCAGTTACCTTAATACCTTTATTACCAATCCATGGGTGTTTCGAATGCATTGACATACATAGTTATTTTATTTTATAAATATTTTATTTTTTATATTAAATTTGTCACAGTTATTGTTGCATTTCATTGCGAGCAAATGTATATGTATATATATCTGGATGCAGGCCGCTTCCAACCGGTTGTATTGGAAATCCTTGGGGGAGGCCTATGTCCAGCAGTGGACTTCTTGTGGCTGTTATGATGATTATGATGAAACTAGCTTTCGCCCGCGGCTCCGCCTGCGTCAATGTCGATCCCTCGGGAATTGTAGCCTATGTCCTTCTCGGTACTCCAGAGAACTTGTATGCAAAATTTCATGATGATCGGTTCAGTAGTTACGGCGTGAAAGCGTAACAAACAAACAAACAAACTCACTTTCGCATTTATAATATTAGTTAGGATGTATATCGAAACTCAAAAAAAATCGACATTTACATACAAATTGCAGGGCCGGCCGAACAGATTTGTATGTAAATGTCGAATTTCTGTTCAGCTGTTCATGGGAATGTCGAGAGTAGAAATTACGCCCTGTATTTATAGTACTCAATAGCTCATTATGTGCGCCGGGTGCACTGACTTAAGGGCCCGTACTACCTCACACTGCTTTGCGTGATTGTCTGTAATATCAATAATAATGAAATACTCAAGTTGAAATAAAAATGCAGCAAAGTTCAGGACTAACTCTGGTAACTATCTGACTCAAAAACACGATTGCGTAAAATTTTCTCGATAGAAAAAAAATGCGAAGTTGCCTCCAAAACACGTCTAATTTACTCGGTATATAGCAGTATTTACCATCATCATATCAGCCGCAAGAAGTCCACTGCTGGACATAGGCCTCCCCCAAGGATTTCCAATACGACCGGTTGGAAGCGGCCTGCATCCAGCGTCTTCCTGCGACCTTAGTCAGGTCGTCCGACCATCTGGTCGGTGGGTGTCCGACGCTGCGCTTGCCAGTACGTGGTCGCCATTCGAGAACCTTTCTGCCCCATCGGCCATCGGTTCTGCGCGCTATGTAGCAGTATTTACCAAATACATTAAAATTAACCTTGAAACTTTTGATTATAATTGCATTACAGATAAGGCAGCCATCATGAATTTTCTTTTTTCGAAAACGCTTGAATATTTTTTAAAAACGAAAATTTCAAAGTAGCCAACGCGTTTAGACCATCCGCTTTTGTACCGCCACGCCGCCTGGCCTATGGCGGGCAGTTAATGTGCAATGTTTTGATTGATAGTCACATCAAAATACATTACGTTTTAATGTTTTAATAGTCAAAGCCGCAATGTATTTTAAAGTGAATATTAAAACGTTATACCACTAAGTTAGCAAATAGGCCGGCTAGCCGCCGGGATTGTGTGAATTAATCCAAAGATTGGAATTCTTTGAGAGAGTCCGAAATGAAATCTTTTGGTTGAAACACGAATTGTTTAGATAGTGCTAGATTCGTTAGAAGTATTTTATTTGGATCTTAATTTTATCCAGACAAATAAACACACAGATTTGTATTTTTCGCATCGTAGACACCAAAGAATAAACGGATTTAAATGCGATTCTGGATTTAAACTTTAGAAGTCTCATTTAATTTTACTTAGTCTTATTAAATTAAGATTTGGTGAAAAAAATTCACGCTGGCACGGTTTGAATTGAACCAGTGTGCTTAGGTCCATGTACGGCCTACGCTCTGCCATTTGAGCTACCGCGCTTCAATCCCGGGCGTCGAAATTTCCACCATATCCCATGGCTTGCTTCCCCTTACACAACTACCCATCTATTAGAAGTGAGGTATTTGATTCAACTTATATAATTAATTTGAATGATGTAGGAAGCCAAACAATATTTTTATAAGGGTTTTTTTTTGCATTCGCAATGTTATTTTGATAAACATACTACCACGTATTTTTCCCTTGCGGGGTAGACAGAGCCTCTAGGTCTATAAGACCTTAAAGCCACGTTTATCATGTTGGTGGGCGTGTAGGTGATAAAAAGAATCAAAATAGTGATGGGTTGCTAGCCGCATCGCCTACTAACATGATTCCTCAGTTTCCGCCCAATCCCTCTGATATACTGTTATTAAATTAAGAAAACAGGTATTGTAACCAAAAAGAGGGGTGGTATACTTATAAGTTTCACGTAGTCTGTACTCTATTATACTAAACGGGTAAAATTTATACCAACCTCTCTTTTTAGTCGGGGATTAAAAACCTAAGTAAAATTAAATATGCAACGGGTTACACTTCGGGTCACGGTCCTGACGCGAGTTTAACTTTTTTAACTCATCCCAAAAAGTGTACAACGCCACTAAAGAAGTTTTCAGGTCTCGAGTCTGTCTTACGAATTTTTAATCAGGTCACGTATCCTGACGCGAGTTTAAGGCGCTGTGCATCAGAATACCGTAAAACGTCTATTTTTTCGTGGCGTTAGCATTATTTTTCATGGAATACTAGCATGAAAAAATATAAAGTACAGTTTAAAGATCAAAATAAATAGATACATCAAAATATTTAAAATAATATATTTAAGGCCTAGCAAAATAAAATAACAAAAAAGCTATAACCAGAAAAAGTTTTCTCGCGAATTACTTGATATTTTCAGCGACAACTACCAACTCTTTTACGTCTATAAAAAGTATAACTAAATGAGCAAGATGGATACCTAAAAAAATACTATTTGGTTATAATAATAGTTATTGAATTATTAAATGAAAAATGATTATTAACACGGAAATGGCTGACACGGGTTTGAAATGAGACTAGTGACAGACCAACCGGTATCGCCACGATACAGCGCCTTAACATTTTTTAAAAGTACACAACGCAGCTAAAAAGTTTTTATTAAAAAAAATAATCAGTGTCCATTCTACAAAACTTGCTGAAAAACATTTACGGCTTCTCGACTTCCCACATTAAAAAGTTCATGAATGGATCCTTCATAATCCATTGAAAGAGCTCTACCTACACGCTCTGCTTCTGAGAAAAGGTAAGATCAAGTATCACGCACTAATGAGGTCTCTTTAGAGGCATTCGCCAAGAAATAGTCGAGATTAAAATACGGGTACGTCTCTTGACTTGAATCTTGACGTATCGGTAAATCTCTTAATCCTCGACAGTGTTTTGTCAAAGCTCATTTGCGATCATATATTGTGTAATATCTCGTGATAAGCTGATGAATCAAATATTAATAGTTTTTTTTTCATAAAATATAATATAATGGATCCAGCTTAATTGTACATATATTGATGTGGCCACCCTATATTCTCGTTTTATAAAAACTTATTAACTTAAGAGATTAGCTTATGAGCGTTATAATATCTTAACCTATTTTATTCGTGTAATTACTTAACAAACAAGAATTATAACTCGCCAAGTACCTACCTAAGTCGTAGTCGCTTATACAGAATTTTAATAATTGGCAAAAACAAACTTAGGTCCGAGACATCAATTATTTTTGGTATCTGTTGTCAGAGCTACACACTAAAAAAATATTTAGGGTATGATTGGTCAAGCCTGAAAATTGTTTTGATGTGTCAAGCGAATTTTTATCACCCATTTTTGTATCACGGTTCAATAGATATAAGACTACTACATATTTATAATTAAGTATAGATATATATGTTTTCACCATTTGGAGATAAAATAAAAGGTCACAGGAATCATTTAAAGAGGACCTCTGTGGCCTAGTGGTTATCATCATCATCATTTCGTGTAGGTAACACGGCCAATCGACTATGCACATCTTGATGTCAGAGTTCTTCAGAACCGCCTCTCGGCCTCTGACGGGGGTTTCTTTAACAACTACCAGATGGCAGCCGGGACCACCGGCTTAACGTGCCTTCCGGCTTATCATGCCAGGATTTCATACTAAAGGTCGTTGGATCCCCAGTCAGGTCAAGAGGGGAATTGATTTTTTCATATTGCCCTGGGTCGATACCTATAGGTATATTCATTATCATTATCATCAGGTCTTTTAAGTCTCCACTGCAGGAACATGACCCTCTCTGTACTACCGGAGCCATACTTGGCCAGAGCAGACAGAGGATTTGGCCTACACTCTCCTCGCTGGCCAGACGGGTTGGAGAGATCTATATATTCATTCGTTATAAAATATTTCTTCGTTGGATTAGTTTATTTCTTCTTCCTTGCCTTTTCCCTATTTGGGGTCGGCTCTGTATGTTAACTCTCTCCAAATTTTTCTATTATCCACTATATCGGCAGTAGCTCCCAGTTCTTGCAGGTCATTGCTCACACATTCCCTCCACGACTTTTTCGGCCTTTCCTTTATATCCTTTTACATTGAAGTGAAACATCTTTTTAGGCATATGATCGGCATCCCTCCTCTCGACATAGCCATACCAGGTCAAACGATGGCTCTTTATTTTGTCCACAATAGGCTAGTTTCCTGGGTCGTAATAATAACATAACAATTAGTCCGTCAGTTAGATAATCAAAAAATATTGGACACGTATTTTTTCTTTTGTCAAATAAACAATAAATTATAAAGATAAAGCGCATCAAAGTTCAGGAGTGGCGGCTCGTGACGTCAAAGTTTGCTAAAAATTTGTAGCAAACTATGACGTCACACGGAACTTCAAAGGGCTATACCTTTATCATTTTTTGTTTAATCGACAAAAGAAAAAATACGTGTCCAATACTTTTTGAATATCTAACTGACGGACTAATTATATTTTTTTAAGAAACTAGCCTAAAGGTTCCTCTTAAATAGTCATTCCGGATCTTGTCCATCCTTATTACTCCACACATCCACCACAAAATTCTCATTTCAGCCACATGCATCTTATGTTCCTCCTTCTCTTTGGTTGCCCGACACTCCGATCCATACAATAAAGCTGGTCTTATAACCGTCTTATATATCTTGCCCTTCAATTTATACGGAACTCGCTTATCGCAACTCACACCAGTCACTTGTTTCCATTTACGCTATCCAGTGTTGATTCGTGATGACCCGATCCACGATGCTATCACTTTGTAAGAGTGACCTCAGGTACTTGAAATCAGTGCATACTGGCAGCGAAGTATCGCATAATCGCATAATGTTCACAGTAACCGCGCTCCAAGTTCCTCCAAAATCACAATACATATACTCGGTCTTCGATCGGCTGATTTTTAGACCTGCATCTTCCAGCGCTTTATGCCATTTGGTAAGTTTACACTGAAGATTTTCCCCCTCCTCCGGAATTGAATTTTTCTGTTACGGATATTATGGTGTATGCTAACACCATAATATCCGTAACAGAAAAATTAAATACCCTATAAGTATAGGATACACTTAAGGATGTTATAGATCAAAATGATCTTCGACATCATCACCATCATTTACACAGCCCACTGCTAGGTATAGGCCTCCCATTTTATACGGTCCTGTGCTTTGTTTTATAAGACTTAAGACTTATTTTCCTATGTCCCCTGAGTTGGGCCTCTGCCCCACCTAGAGGACAAAGGAAAATAAGTAAGCGGGCCTCTGCCCGCTACAGTACTTCTCCATCTCGTTCTGTCTTGAGCAACGCGCTTTACTTCGGGCCAAGACAGCCCGATTGTCTTCACCTCCGCCGCTACCGATCACCGTCAGGTCTGCTTTGGTCGACCACGCTTCCTCTTTCCTTGAGGAGTCCATTCCAATGCCTGTCTCGGAATGTGAGAAGGCTCCCTGAGCGTGTGGCCAATCCATATCCATTTACCAGGCGCTATCTGGGTTCGGTGTCTCGCCGCAAAGCTGCCACAGACGTTCATTGGATATCTTTACAGGCCAAAAGATACCCAATGGTTGATGCAGACTTGGATTTGCTGCGTGATGACTTTGGTCACCTTCCACGTTTCGCACCCATATAGCAGAACGGTTTTTACATTGGAGCGAAAGACTTTGTTTTATAAACTATTTTCTATTTGCGAAGACCTCTTATTGGCAAACTAATATTTATTTTAATGTCTGTATTATATTGTATTTGCTGTTGGTAATCCTTTATAAAATATATAAATAGTTTCATCCGTGTTTTCCACTTAGAATGTTCGACATAGCTTTATCACACAATAAGTACCTAATAAGGCTTTATATTATTTGTCAGCACGTGTCAGTTATTTGCTGACTTTCTGACATGAGATGTACTCGTATGATCTTGGTGGTTTCGGTGTTGCGCGTGAAAGCACACAACGCAAAAGACCTTGTTCGAGTTGCTCGCATAGAAAATTGGTAACCGCGACTCAACAATGTGAACAATGTGAGGTATTTATATCTAACATTGTTGTTAGCTACGTTCGTTGTGGATCATAGATCAAACAAGGATTTTTATCTCTATATATATACAAATCAATTGCTGTTCGTTTGTCTCGCTAAAACTTTAAAATGGCTGGGCCCATTTAGTTGATTCTGGTTTTATAATGTATTGCCGTAGTCCAGGGAAGGTATAAAAAGTTAGAATTTACGACAAAAAAAATAGCAAAACGAAGTTCGCGCGTAAGATCTAGTAAGAAGATAAATCTTTGGACATGCAAAAGGTAAGTTAATTTGCAGCATCTACATTTAAAGAAAGGCATGACAATAGGCGATGGGGCTAGCAACCTATCATTATTTTAGAACTAAACACTAAACGTGGCCTTTCGGTCTTATGATTTTAGGCTCTGTCTGTCCCGTAAGGGATAAAGACGTGATAATATGTATGTATGTACATATTATCGAAAAATATTAATAAATTTTACATTTTGATTGATCATTCCTTATTGACCGAGCGAGCGAAGCGAGCGAAGCGTCTCAGTTTCCACTGGCCCAAAATTCTTTTGCCGTCTGTCTGTCTGTCTGTCTGTCTGTCTGTTCTCGCCTACAGGTCGCATTTCTCAACCGATTCTCATGAAATTTTGTGAGCAGGTTCGGTAATTATATAGATTTTTTTTTGTCGCGCCAGTTTTTCGAAATTTAAAAAAATGGCTGATTTATGGGGGTCCGAATCTTAAAAAAACTCATAGCACAGCTATTTGAAAAAAGAATCAAAAATGTCATTAGACTTTTTTGTTATTCTCATTAAGACGCAACTTTTTTGTCTGAACAACTTTTTTATACGATAAACTTGAACGTCTTTATAGTCGGCAATTTGCCCAAAAGTTGTCTGAAATCGATTTTCTGTATATTTTTGAAAGAAGTTGAAGTACGTGAAGTGGGAGATGGAGTGAAATTGAACAACTTTACCTAAGAAACAAAAATCAAAATATGAAAAATATTTTTTGGCTTAAAGCATGATACTGCGTATTACTTTTATAATTGAAAACACTGAATAAACTTAGAATCCTGAAATAAAATTAAAAATAAATAAAAAGAGTCACATGCTATCCTGTGACTTGAACCCGGGGCTTATAGATGCCGGCCACTTCTTAACATAAAGTTTGCATGTTTGTCTGCCATAATAGTAGAAAATTAGCGTCCTATTAACATTTTTACCCATTGGTAACATAACAACTATGAAACCGGATACTTTGCCTCCCATTCACCCATGCCAAGTTCGCTATTCCGATATTTCCGATCTTAAAGAGGATCACTCCAACTTAGTTAATGTGTACAAAAGCATACTAAACATGGTGCTCAAGGGCCGTGTTTCCATACAAGAGTAGTCCCCAGATTCCTCGCCGGATAGTATCAATAGAGTAATGATATATGTATTTTTTTTTTTCATAATTGAATTATTTAAAGAGATATGAACCTTCAAAGACATTGAAAAATTGGTACAAATTTCCGTTGTGTTCAAACATCAAGAAAACAAATTTGGGCAATTATACAAGAAAAAGAAACGCAGAAACACAGCCATAGCTTATTTTAAATTTTTAATGGAAAAGAAATCAGAAGGCTACGAAGCGTTAATTTTGTATACTTTTTATAGGTATTTTCCGGCCGAGCTGCAGTTATCTTTATCGCACTCTGCGGGGTTTGTTTGGGCACGCGGCGCGACAGCAATAGATATTATAAATATCTATTTTTCAATTCTTTCGAGCTACGTGTTTCCTCTTAAAAAAAGGGTCTGGTCGGGTCTTTTGGTAAAGGGAATGTAGGTTTAAATTTCCGTTTCCTCTGGTACCTAATTAAGAGCAGCGGGGATTGGGAAATAGTAACTGAAGGAAATCCTGCTTTAATCAATTAGCAATTTAGCATATCAGTAACAGATATATATTTTAGAGCACTGGGGGGCAAATGTGGATGTTGATTGTAAGGGCTCGCGAGGTCTACTGTTCTCGCAGAACCACTAGTTGAATAAATGGTATAGGTACTATGGTTTTTTGCATTTAGTAGGTATATGTGGTTAAACTCAAAAGTCATACCAGACGTTAAACATCGTGATCTATTATTGTGAACGAATTTTGTAAATCTTTGGTCATATCTTTTATTTTGCATTTTAATTTTCAGCTCAAACGAACACTGCCCGAGTCGAAAAACAGAAAACTGTGACACACAAAAACGCACAGACAGTCTCTGTTGTCAGCTTTTCCATCGTCATCTGGTCCAATGTTTCCATCGTCATATCTGATCCGATAATTATTTCGCGCTTTGGAGCCGACAAGTGCTAAAATTAACTGAATAGGATGCAATGCAGCTGACGACGCCATCTATTTTTTAATCGTTAAACGATACAATTTACAAATTGCCGATATATCCACACAATATATACACACACAATCGAGCAGATTTACCGGAATCCCGATGTGGCGCACGGATTTATCCTTATCCACAGGAATCTGTCCCTTCGAGGGCGTTCCAAAGATTACGCCTTAAATATTTAGTCGGCTATGCTCTTACATTCGTAAATTGTCTCTTGGAAATATGTGATGAAAAAGAAGCCGCCACTCTTATAACGGCATTTAAACAAACACTACAACCCCTCTAGAGACTTCGAGACAGTGAGATGACGGTCTCGAAGTCACATAAGTATTATTCAGTTACGCAAAATAATTAAAAGCTCTACCTCTAACTAAAGGTTAAGTAACTGGTTAAAATATAGGTAGTTATACACACAACCAATACTAGGATATAATTTGTTTTGCCCTCAGTTAACACAGTTAATCAGGAGTGGCGAAAGGTTATTTTTTTAAAATTTTTAAATAATTATGTAAGTGTATTTACTACGTAGACCATTTTTTACAGCATTTGACTACAAGAATAGTTATTCAGGCAGTAGTAAAGAAATAAATATACGAAAGTTGAAAAGAGCAAAGTTTATAAATTGTATGTAGAATCCAGCAGAGTAATTACAGAGTAAACCGTATGGTTTATTACCAAAAATGATAACAAAATATCAACATAACTTTGATGATAGAGATAGGCTTCTACTGATAAGGTAAAACAATTACAATAAGTAGGTCACTATGTATTGCGATCATATTTCGATCTTTTGAGGCAAGGCTACTTTTCTCAGCTAATTTTACTTGTAGTGTGACAATAGCTGTATTGTTATTCAATATGTACTACCTATTGTATGGAAAAACAAATATTATTAGACTAATTGACCAGTATTAAAGGTTAAACACTGTTACGTCCACGAAATGTTACGTCTTTGTCCCTCTTTAAAGTCAAAACCCTAAATGCGTCTAATATAGACAGACAAGTACAGTCCCGGGACATTCAAAAGTAGAATAAATGGGTATCTCTTGGATAAAAAACAAAATCGAAACGTTTATTCAGAAAATAGGCCTTTGAATGCACTTATTCACGTCAAATCACATTTTAAAGGATCTAATTTAGTCATATTTATATTATTACTTAAGGTGATACCACTGTAAATAAGGTCGTTCTGAACCTTATTTATGTCGCAAAATACTTAAATTAGGAGTTTCAAATCTAAGTAATATGATTTTTGACTATTTCATCTTCAAAAATTGAAGATGAAAACATGTTTTGATAAAATTTTCTCGATAGAAATATTTTTTGAAAAATGGTCTTTGTTCGCAGAGTTTTTGTTATTGTAGCTCAAATGCGACGAATGAAATAATGATTTTTAGACTAAAAGATAGGTTATTAATAATTCATCAAAATGTAAATATGAAAATACAATTAACCGGTCTGATTTTATATAAAATAGAAATAACGAATTTGGCGCTTACGTTTTTTTCTTTGAGCGACTCGAGACTATCTCCTATCTCATCATTCACGGGCTAAACCGCCAAGCGCTATCCCTTGCGCGCACTTGATCAGTCCTTTGCCGAGCGAAGGTACCAAACATTTGAGGCCTCGCCTTAATGTGCAAAAGCTACAGACTACTAGCGTTTCGGAACCGACCACTGCAGAGAAGAAACGCCAAAAGAAACTCTTTTCAACAGTATTGGTCGCCTACTCGCCTGAAGGGCTTTTTTATTTTATCATCTATCTTTATCATTTATCATCTAATTTCTTCATTTATAATTTTTTTTCATTTTATGATTACAATTTTTATTATATAGGTACATTATTATTTTTTGGAACATAATATGTTAGCGATCGAGTGTGCAATGATAATATTTTACATTATACACAGTAGTCTCAAATAACTGTCCACCACCTGTCGATCGCAAACATTTACATGTTTTACATTGAGGTGTGTGGGTTACCTTAAATATTATTAAATAGGCAATTAAACAATTTTTTTTTGGGGAGGTCCTGTATCTCACACGAGGTCTAGACTCCACGCTTTCTTATCCATTAAATAATCATTAATATTATAGTAAGCTCTTTTTAATGAGATATTTTTTGTAAGCTCTTTGAATTTTAGAAAGGGCAAAGCTGTTATCCATTATGTTGTATAAACGAATACTAAGGCCTAAGAATGAATTACTAGTTTTCTGTAGTCTAAAAGCTCCCGTGACAAGTTTATTCTTATTTCTTGTGTTGTATTTATGTACATGATAGTTTTTAACATATTTTTGAATATTTTATGTACATGAAGTTTGTTGGCGAAAATATATTGTGACGCAACAGTTAATATTCCAATTTCTTTGAATAATTCTCTCAAGGAATCCCTAGCCCCAAGTTTATAGATAGATCGAATAGCACGCTTTTGCAGAACGAAAATTGTGTTGATGTCTGCTCCCTTTCCCCAAAGTAATATCCCGTAAGACATTATACTGTGAAAATAGCTAAAATAAACAAGACGTGCTGTTTCGACATCTGTAAGTTGTCTTATTCGCCAAACGGCGTATGCTGCGGAGCTAAGCTTACCAGCAAGAGTTTTTATATGGGGACCCCATTGCAACTTCGAGTCAAGAGTTATTCCTAGAAATTTTGTTGAGTCAACGAATTCTACCGTTTCATTATTAACAACTATGTTAGTTGGCACATGTCTAACATTAGGGGTACAAAATTTTATACATTTCGTTTTTTTGGCATTAAGCACAAGATTATTAGCAGTAAACCAATCTAATACCTGGGCAAGAGTGTCATTTACATCGTCAAAATTTGTCTTCTGTCTATCAACTCGAAAAACAAGTGATGTAAAATCAGCAAATAACACTGCTTTACAAGCACTGGCGTAAAAAGGTAAATCATTAATATAGATCAGGAATAACAACGGCCCTAGGATGGATCCTTGAGGAATTCCCATTTTGACATACGACCCACTAGATTTTAATAATATAGGCATGTAACATCGTCTTTATCGTCACTTACCATCCGGTGAGATGGGAGACAAATGCCTACTTCAACACTTAGTAAAAAAAAATCCTGCCTTATAAATGCAAAGGTGGTTTTAGTTGTAACGCTTATGAATAAGTCGTCGACGTAAAATGTTGCATACACGAGCGAGTCAAATTTGCACATATCTACAAAGGATTCTGTACAATATTGAATAATACAAAAACCAGTTTCTTGTGTGACGACTCTTTCATTTTATTATTTATTTTTATAGCACATTCTGTGAAAATTTTAAGTTGAAGATGGATTCATGTGACGGACGGACAGACAGCGTAAGCTAAGTAATAGATCCTTTGGCACCCTTTGAGTCCCTAAAATGAAGTTTATACTAAAGATAACACTTTCGCTCTATTTCGTGCGTATGCCCTAAAAATAAACTGACGCAGCTTATGCTCATAAACAAAATGGGATCGATCAAACTCAAGGCTGAGATAAAATAATAACGATGACTGTTTGTTTGTTTACACGCAGACTTCTGTTTCAACGCTAGCAAAACAAGTAATGGAAAAACACGACTTTTACCTAAGTTCATGGCCTTGAACATAGAGCTAATGTACTTTCTGGCAGTTAAACTTAGTTTCTGTTGTCTTCAATCAAATTAGATAGGACAATAGCATTAAACCATTGAAGGTACAACCCTTGATGTGACAGATACGTCGTGATCTGTTTCCAAAAACAATGAGGAAATTGAGTTTGGAAAATATACGCGATTAAGTGTGTAAAAACAATGAAGGTATGTCTACTTTCTGAATAATTGTTATATATTTGTTTATTTTTTCTTTTTTGGGCATATCACACAAATAGAGCTAGCCCCACAGTAAGTTGTGACCTTGTGTCGTAGGATACTAACTGAACAATACTATATTTTATAATAGATGCTTATATAGGTTAACATCCAAGACCTGGGTCAATCTGAAAAATATCGTTTTCCATCATGACCTAACCGGGGATCGAACCCGGACGCCCACGTGTCGCAGGCTGGCGTGCACAGAGCTCGCCATTTGTGGTTTGAAACAAGAGCAGTACCAAGCCGTACGTTCTAGCGTATATATTTACCAAATTGTCTTTCTGTGTTGTTTGGTCAATTCTTAACCCGGCACCTGGCACGGACGCGTGTCCACAGCAATCTAACATGATTAGGTTTCTACTGGACGTGTTTATGAAACGTACCTTGACAGCTTCGTGGTGCAGTGGTTAACACGCCAGCCTGCGACACGGAGTGCCCGGGTTCGATCCCCGAACAGGTCAAGATGGAAAATGATTATATAATTGCAGCTGAAAAAAAGGGTCTTGACAGACAGACAGACAGACAACCAAGTGATCCTATAAAAGTTCCGTTTTTTCCTTTTGAGGTACGGCATCCTAAATTTTTTTTTTTATTAGGTATTTAAACCTAGGTATTGCTAGGTAAGCAATACCTAGGTTTAAATATATTATTCCCTAGTTTGGACTAATGAGGGTCCCACTTAGGTTTAACAAGTGTTCCGAAACAAGAGAAATCCAAGACGATCTACATGATTCATTAAATCATTTCGTTCGTCATTCCACTTATTCGTCCTTCGCCTTCGATCAAATATAATGGTAGATAAACAGTCTCATACAAAATGAACCCTGCAAAATGACCCCGAGTCAAAACATCATGCATACTCATCATCATTTCGAGTAGGTGTCACGGTCAAGCGACCATGCACACCAGAATTCTTCGGAACCGCCTCTCGGCCTCTGACGTGGTTCCTTTAACGACTACCAGATAGCAGCCGGGACCACCGGCTTAACGTGCCTTCCGAAACACAGAAACAGACAATCAGGTGATTCAAGCCTGCAATGTCCTAACCAAACTGGAAACAACTAAACAAAGTATGCTCCCGGTGGGAATCGAACTCACGACCCCCGGGTCAACAGGCAAACGCCTTAACCACTGGACTACGGAGGTTGTTATCGTGTATCATGCATACTTATAAACAACGACAAAAACGGTACATACTGAAAGTATAACTCCATCTTTATTTGATGCGTAGTTTTTGCATCTTTTCACTGTACCTTCGTCATCGCGAGACGTGTGAGTGCTAGCGTGGTTTATTGAAACTGGACAAAACAGCTCCGAAACTCGATGAGAGCGCTGTTTTGCCGGTGCCACTTTTCGAGCGCGAATCGTGTATCTTCCATTATATTTGACCGAAGTCCTTCGCTAATATTTCATTGATCTTAAAAATTGATCCAATTAGTGTTAAACCAAAAGATATAAATTAAGAAATATGTTTATTTTTGCCATAAATAGTTTATTTAGAGGTTTAAAATATAAGTTTATTTACAAACCTAAAACATTACGCCACGCGTTTGTTTTATGTCATTAAAATATTTTTTCACTATGTTTCTGATGGTTTCACTACTTTTCTTGTTAGGTCTGTATTGAGATAAAACGTATTTCAAAGTCAATTTTGTTTTGGAAAATGTGATGGTCCTATTTAAATTGAGTTAGGTTGACTTACTCTCAAACTAAATAAGGTGATTGGTGGTTTATTTTTAGACCCATAATCGGCTATGACTCAAACGATAAACCTTGTTCTGTAAATCGATTGTCTTGACGTGTGTTAAGGCGGAATGTGTTGGTTTTGAATAAGAAGTTCAATAACACAGTAAGGGAAAAAAAAAACAATGTTTTCATGGTTTTTGATAGAGGAACCTGTGTATCTATTCGGAGGACCTGTGTATCTATTTTCTGAGGACCTGTGTATCTATTCGGCAACTATTGAACAACACGTTAAATCACTAGGCCCAAATGTTTACATACAAATTTTATAGTTAAGTATAAAAGTAAAGTAACCGTATTCCAATCCTAACTCGACCCATCCCATCCATTTAAATTAAGCGCAAATATTTTAAGGGCTGGGTCCCATAGGTCAAAGAAACGCTTCAGTCGCAAATTTTAAGAAATTAACACGCTAGATTTTTCTTATTTTTTCATACAATATATATTTTTTTTTTTCAAATCGATAAATCAGCCATAGTAGATAATACTAAAAAGTTGTTAGCCAAGAAAGTGTTTATTTGTACACCGGGTGTTATTTTCATTTTTTATTTTAAATGTTCAGGTCCAGATATCTCAAAAACTAGCGTGCCGATTTTTTTTATTTTGCTTCTAAAGCATTTTTCTAGCTTATGGGAGTCAACCTTTAAAATATTTGCGCTTAATTTAAATTGACCTTATATAAGCGCGGCTCGCGTAATCGGATTCCGCGCTGGACATGACACCCGATTTCAGAACAAAAAGTGGAATAACTCTTGAAATAGCCTCGACTTTTGGTAAACAGCACTCGCACATAACTCTCTCGTTACGCAATTTTTTCTGATTTGTATGGGTCCGCGGAATACGCGGAGTATCCGCGGTCCCGTCAGTCAGCAGTATCCGCTGCGGATACTCCTGACTTTTACAATCAAAAGGGTGCCTTGCCGGTCACTCTAAGACTCCGCATTTTCAAAACGGCCTTAAAAGAAACGTTCCCTGATACTCGTATTTTCATATCTTTGAGTCCATCAACTTGGTATTTGAACTTGCAAATTTTGACTTTAAACAAAAGTTTTAGAATCCCTGTAAGTATCTAAAACTGTATGTTCTTTATTTCGTCATAAATTCTAAAGGCTTCGACGAATTTGTTCTATATTTAGAATCTTTACTCTCTATCTAAAAACATAGGCTACTTATTAAATTCATTCAAGGACAGTCGTATTATTTTTTTAATAAAAAATAGATTTTTCTACTCCGTAATTCTTAATAGTCAAAGAAATACGCATTTCTTAGACTACTACCTACGACGAAACATTCATCTTTTCAAAAGTAACGCTATAGAAACGTTTCGGATCATTTGTTTCCAAAAGTGGATCATATTCAAACAATAATCCGATTACCTCTACATTTTGCCATAGAATAACACGTGTGTGTGATATACGCAAATATACTTATTCAAAACATCAAAACGTTATACCCGACCGAGCGTCGTCAATCTCAAAAGTGGCTGCGAAAGAGGATTACTTACACGATTGAAAAATATCAAAAGATTTGCTCTCCCATCCGACACTTTTGTAACAAAACCACCAGTATCTAGTTAACTATTGGCACTATTTATTCATTTTTCGAGTTATTCTTGTGTAAGGAAATTATAGTGTAATTCACTTCGTTGATTCGACAGAACCCCTGGCGACAATGGGCTAGTTTCCTAAAAAAATATAATTAGTCCGTCAGTTAGATATTCAAAAAATATTGGACACGTATTTTTTCTTTTGTCGATTAAACAAAAAATTATAAAGATATAGCCCTTTGAAGTTCCGTGTGACGTCATAGTTTACTACAATTTTTAGCAAACTTTGCGGTCACGAGCCCCCACTCCTGAACTTTGACGCGCTTTATCTTTATTATACAAAAGAAAAAATACGTGTCCAATATTTTTTGATTATCTAACCGACGGACTAATTGTTATGTTATTATTACGACCCACGAAACTAGCCTATTCCCATGAATCCACTGTTCGCCACCAGTGTTCGCCACTTACATACACGAAAAGCAAACAAGCAAGTCTCACTTTTGTTTTGTTTTTCGTGTTTAAGTGGCCAACACAGTCGGTAGATTTTTTCTGGCAACAGAAAAAATGTCGTTAAGCTGTTTGTTGCCGAACAGCTTAACCACTGCCATCAATGATGACAGCCAGGAACATCGGCCGTCCGAAGCACTAGAGGATCTAGAGATATTTTTAGTTACACTATCTCTATGGTCACACTATTACACTAATATGAAAATTTATGAAAATCACAGATAATTAAAAACAATGGTCACAAGAGAGGTCGCATGAATGAAGTTTCATTGTGTATCTATTATATTTTTTTCCTCTGTATATCTGGGTCGCCCATCTATCGCTAGTAAGCTGTTTTTAGGGGTCGCCATAAAAGGAATGTGGTTGTCGTTGATACGATAAGTTGTACGATGGTTTCCATAGACTGTGTCTGTTAATTCGATTCGCACTTGACCAGTTTCTTTTGTCAGTGAATATAAATCTCAGAAGAGTAACTAAATAGATATAGATTTTCATAACACAATACATGACGTAACTGTCAACATTTCGAGTCATTTCTGTTATGTTTGTGCGTGATGAACTTTTTCTGAATTTCCCACAACATACCATAAAGATTTGTAATTTGTATGTTATATCCTCAAATTATATTTAAAAAGGTTAAGCTTTGCCTTTAAAAACTTCAATTTCTTTGCTATAAAAGTAATTCCCAATCTAAAAGACGTATAATCTAAATCTTGGCAGAGAAATTAAGAAGCTACAAAGAGTTTTACTATAAATTTTTCAAATCTCTGAGAAGGGACTTTATTATTATAAGATAACCAAAAAAATTACAGTCTCGAACTTACTTTGGGGCTAGCTCAATCTGTGTGATTTGTCCATCATCATCATCATCATCAGGTCCTTTTTAGTCTCCACTACAGGAGCACGACCCTCTCTGTACTACTAGAGCCATACCTGGCCGGAGCAGCCAGAGGACTTGGCCTACACTCTCCACGCTGGCCAGACGGGTGGGAGAGGTCTCTCAGATGTTTATAAGCTTTGTTTAGCTTGTATTTCCTAAGTCGCCTTCTACGACATCCACGGGAAGACTTGGAGTGGTCCTATTCTACTCTGCCGGATACCACACGGCTAGTGTATATTTATATATTAGATACAAAACCATGCTTACATATCCAGAACTCAACTCTTATGAGGAAATTGCGACTGTTACAGAATAATGAGAATAAATAGTTATATTTTTTTATTTAGGTACCCAATCCCACAAGAGACCGCCAGCGTGTACTTCAGGGTGGAAGACAAGCATACTGAGAAGGGTGCACCTCATGTGGTATTCCGAGTGGAGGGCACACACACAGACCACGATATCCGCTTCGTCTTACTGAGGCTACTCGCCATCCTCCAGATGAAGATGAAAGTCTTCCGCAGGATTGAGGAAATTTATAAGTTTTAGCTATATTGTATGACTAATAGCTTATATTATATGTTATGTTATTATCTCTATAAGAATCTTCATATAGGCTGAACTAACTTCGATTTATGTTTATGTTATATTTTATCTAAGTTACTTTTTAGATACTAAAAGCCATGTTAGGGTATGGCACATGTCGGCATTAGGTAAATAGAACGCTTAAGTATAATTTATAAATAATGCATTAGACATAAGGAATATCCCTACCTACATACATCTGCATATCGCCAGCACATATTCGGCGAGCTCCGTGGCGTAGCGGTTAACACGCCAGCCTGCGACATGAGGGCCCCGTATCGATCCCCGGTCAGGTCAAGATGGAAAATGATCTTTTTCAGATTGGCCTGGGTCTTGGATGTTTATCTATATTTAAATGTCTATTACAAAATATAGTATCGTTGAGTTAGTATCCTACGACACAAGTTCACAACTTACTGTAGGGCTAGCTCAATTTGTGTGATGTATCCCTATATATTTAATTTATAATTTTACTAAAGATACATATTTAATTACTTTGGTGTTAATTGGCCTTCAAAAGTTAAAATTATTTTGAATGTGATGTAGAGATCCAAAGGATCCATGGGAGGATATTGCCATACTCACCACGCTGGGCAGGCGCAGTTTCTTTGGCTCCTTGTGCTTACGACGCTGCTGCCCATCGAAAGCATTTTTATGTGATGTTACAATTATTTTATTATAGGAATAATTAGTTGTTTAGTTGCTACCAGCACAAATTAAAGTAAGTAGAATATAAAACTGTAAGCAAATTAATTATTGGTGTTTTATTTCCTACGAATAAGTAATTTATTTTTAAGATACAATACCCAGCAGGTTGTAGGAGATAGATATGTTCCCGGCATAGTAGATGGCATGTAGAGACGCAAATGACTAAATTACGGCATAGTAGACCACCCCAACGACAATACAAATTAAAACCTCGAAATTATCATTTAGTTCCTGTGGTCCAGAAGTCCACTCAGATAAACACGAGGATTTTTTTCCGGGATTCCATATGTTTCTAATAGTAAATTAAGCAAGGAAATTACAGATCATCTATAGAACAAAAAAAAAAAAACCATTTTATTTCTAAAACAATCTTTGCCACAGGAGCCCTGCAGGGGGAAGGTCGTGGCATGAACGAACGCAAAAATATCGTGTAAGGAATGTTAAACTTACGAACGCCAGCGTTTTTTAGAGGTGACCTCTTTTTACAAGCTTTTATTTGGCTTGCAATGTTTAACTATGTTTATTTGAGTGGAATCTTGTAACTCATTTTTGAAGCAGATCTTGCACTGATTGAGCTCAAATTTTGGATAGTCTTCATTAGAGATGGTGAAAATAACTCGAAACATAAAGTGATGTACAAAAGCTTGTTATTTAATAAAATACGTTTAGTTTTTTATTTGTAAGTATTCTTGGTACTTATCATGCGCAGCACTCGATTTCGATGCCAATATTACCCAACCCGACAGTGTCCTTTGAATGTCCTCAACAAACTTAAGTTTTTGCGCTGGAAGTGTATGCCATCAGCAAGGGCCGATAAAGCTTTAGGACCATTTTTATTTTTAGTTTAACTATAAGTCAGCACTTGTAGACTTCGCGCCCGCGTCAATAGCGATCCTTCGGGAACAGTACATTTTCCCGGAATTAAATGTATATGTCCTTCTCCGTACCCCAGATAACGTGCATGCAAAATTTCATGATGATCGGTTCAGTATAGTAAAGGCGTTACAAAAAAACAAACTCACTTTCGCATTACAATATTAGTATGGATGTATGGATTTAAAAACAAGTCAAGTCAAGAGTCGATATTTTATAATACATATAAATAAATTGTTATTTATATGTATCATCTATAATTTAATTACAAGTACATATTGCAGATTGATCAATTCACACGTTTAGTACCTAGTTCATGAATATTGGTCTCTTGGTCAGCCAACTGAATGTATAATATTTTGCATAGGTACCAGGTATATTTATTTCACCAAAAAATATTTTTAGACGCGGCGGGACGAACCAAACATATTTATTACTTGCATTAACGTTATCCATAACTAATATAATATTAATGGCTTCCGTCCGAGCTACTGAATAACATATCCCTCATTTAACGAACTTCAGTAACATGTAGTCGTTAAAGGAACCACGTCGGAGACCGAAAGGCGGTTCCGAAGAACTCTGACACCAGGGTGTGCATGGTCGATTGACCGTGACACCTACTCGAAATGATGATGATGAACATGTAGTCACTGCAAATGTATAACATATGTTGATAGGTTGTTAAAATTTTCAAGGGGTTGATGATCCAGACAACATAAACAATCTTTGTAATGTAATGTGGTTGAATATGCACCAAACGTGGTCTTGTGCCCTTAGGCTGTATAAAAGGGTTAAGCTTACGGGGTAGACAGAGAGTGACGTCATCATTACAGCCGCAAAAAGTCCACTGCTAGACAAGGGCCTCTCCAAAGGATCCTTTGTTCCATGGGAGGATATTGCCATACTCACCACGCTTGGCAGGCAGGTTGGCGGGCGCAGTTTCTTTGGATCCTTGTGCTTATGACGCTGCTGCTCATCGAAAGCATTTTTACTACTTATTATACTACACACTCGGATGAATGGGGGGGGGGGGGGGGAAGCAATAGCGGGGAGGCCGGGCGCGCGTACCCGATGTCATACCTGCAACCACCGGACAGGCAGTTGAGGATGAACATACATACATAATATCACGTCTTTTTCCCTTGCGGGTTAGACAGAGCCTAGGTCTATAAGACTTTAAGGCCACATTTAGCACGTTGAAGTACGTGTAGATGGAAAACGGAATCAAAATACCGATGGGTTGCTATCCGCATCGCCTATTCACATGATTCCGCAGATTTACGCCCATTCCCTCGATCGGTTTTTACGATCTGCGTGGGAAGAGAAGCAGCTGGCATGTTCTACGTTTTTTCTTTTCTCCCAGATCAACATGGAAGAACAAAAGCCTTAAAGTTGAGGATGAAACCCCTGACATAATAAAAACACAGCGCCTACAACGACACGAGGAGTGACAAAATCAGTGTACGGTGCTCTCGAAGTATTGGATGGGTAGTAAAGCTAGTTCTTACTGGTTTTTGGAAGGACTATGTAGCTAGCTCCAAGTGAGCTTTCGCTACTTCACCGGGCGTTTGAGGCGAGGGCAGAGTGCCCTCAGTCTATATAGACAACATCACCAAAGGGCCCCCAGGAGGGACGGACCTCGGCGTTGGGCATTGCCTGTGTGCGCAAGGCTTGGAGAGACAGCAAATATACATGCATGCAAAGCCTGACGGGCCATCTTACTGTGTAGACTTAGCCTTGTATTTATCTTAAAACCAGTTTTCATCGCGATGAAAAAGCGCCAGGAGCGGGGTCAAAGCTTCTAAAAGTAATGTACATTCCGAGAATACTTTTACGCATAAGTATTTTGTGGTGCGGGTACAACGAAACGGCCGATGTTTACTGTTTGATATATTTGGAATTCGCCGCGACTCCCATGTAATGAAAATCCCCAAGATTTTTCCACAGATAGCCAATATAGTTCTTTGACAATAAACAGGTTGTCGTAGAGCCACGCTACCGGCAAAATTCATTTTTGCTAGTAGCATGAATGGGTCGGCTCGTCCGGGGAAGTACCACACTCTCACAGAAAATCGACGTCTGAGTAGGAGCTTCACCGCTTCTTTGCTTCGTTCGGTGAGTGATAGAGCCGGAGGCCCATTCTTCCCCCATTTCCTCCCCCCATGTCCTTTCCCTAACTCCTTGAAAAGCCGGCAACGCCCTTGCTACACCCTGGTATTGCGGTTGTCCATGGGCAGCGCTGGTTGCTTACCATCAGGTGACTCGCTTGCTCGTTTGCCGCCCTATAACATAAAACAAAAAAAGTCTTGCAATGTGATGCTTATATTCGCAATATTTCGTCATGGCGATCAGAATCTAATTAGATGTCCCGGCGAACTTCATTTCGCTCACCAAAAAAATCATAAATTCTCACCTTATAAACCTTCCCTGGACTACGAGAAACATTTCAAACCAAAATCAACTAAATCGGTCCAGCCGTTCTCGAGTTTTTAGCGGGACAAACGAAAAGCAATTGATTATATAGATATATGTCTTTCTGTCCGTCAACAGGCTGTATCTCATGAACCGTGATAGTTAGATAGACATTTTCACAGATTATGTATTTCTATTGCCGCTATAACAACAAATACTAAAAACAGAATATAAAAAATATTTAATGTCTATTTTTGCCGTTTTTATAGATAAATTGGGTACTATGTACCTACCTACTCGAACCTAATAGTAAATAGGACATAAACACTTTAAGATTTACAAGACTTAAACAACCAATGGCCTAAACAACTTAGTCACTTATCATGTAACTTTATCCGCCAGGATTATCTTATCTCTATGATTCGACCAAAATTCACATTCTTCTGTCACTATATTATTTTTTGCTGATGACGTCTTTCTTTGGGTGGACTGCCTGATAGTATTTAACACCAACCTTCCTAATTATTGTATATAGCTTATATTAAAATCGAAAATATGTGATGAAACAATATCATGACCATCATCGATTTAAGGCTACGGCAGCTCAGTGGTCGAGAGCGTCGACTGGCCAGATGTCGAAGGCGAAATTTTTTCATCACATATTTTAAATTTTAACAAATTTACCTAATTTCTAAATAGATAAAGTTTTATTTTACAAAGGAGAATGAAACTTAAAGTTTATACTAAGTTTAACATTAACAATAATTCAAATTCATCCATCAGACTAACAATATCAACAATGTTTTGAAAACTTATTAGAATAACTTCTAATATTAACATACGTTATTAAATTATCATGCTCGAGTAACAGTTTGAGATGTTTTCAAATATGACAGTAGCTAAAGTAATTAGTAAATTGTCGCCTTTGATTTGGTTTTACTTAATAGATCCAAATTTCGCTGTTTTAAGGAGAGGACGACCGTATAGGTTCGGTTTCGGCGTAAAATCGATCAAACCGGCTTCACCGAAACTCACGTGCTCGAGTTAATTGATATCCATCGACACATGCGGGCCAATTAGTCATCCCAGTCTAGTAACGGGTTTATACTTTATATGAAAGCAGTGTTTTTTTATGTTATTGGGTTGCAAACGAGCAAGCGAGTCACCTGATGGTAAGCGATCAACGCTGCCTATGGACAACTGCAACACCAGAGTTGTGACAGGAGCATTGCCGGCCTTTCAAGGAGTTAGGGGGAGGACATTGGGAGTAGGGAAAAATGGGTGACATGGGGGAAGGATGGGCCTCCGGCTCTCTCACTCACCGAACGAAGCATAGAAGCGGTAAAGCTTCTACTCAAACGTCGATTTTCTGTGGGAGTGTGGTTCTTCCCCGTACGAGCCGGCCCATGCAACTAGCAAAAATGAATTTTGCCCGTGGCGTGGCTCTACCACAATAGACAGTGTATTTTATGAACGTGATTTCCCTTTAAGCAACTGCTATTACAAGCTTTTATTTAGTTTCACCTGTCCCGATGTTTGACTGTAATCAAATCTTGCAAGTTAAATTTGATCCACTTCCCGGTTACCGATTGATACCCGGCTGAATTTTTGTAAATCGGATGACTATACAATATTAAGGAATCGTTGCGCTGGTCTGATGATGGAGTCGGAAGGTGGCCATAGGAACTCTTAAACTAAGGTACACCTATCGTGTTTAGGCTCATTTAATTTGTCTTTGGTACTTCCATGCTGGTCTGGGAGAAAAGAAAAAACGTTGAATGTACTAGTTGCTTCTCTTCCCGCGCAGATTGTTAAAGCCGATCGAGGGAATGGGCCAAAATCGGAAGAATCATGTTAGTAGGCGATGCGGCTAGCAACCCATCACTATTATGATTCAGTTTGTCCACCTTACGCCCACCAACATGCTAAACGTGGCTTTTAGGTCTTACAGACCTGGGCTCTGTCTACCCCGCAAGGGAAAAAGACGTGATACTGTAACGCTGCAGCATGCCACCTGCATGCTGCATCTCGTCCAACCTCATTTCTCTCATCCTGTCCATTTTTCATTCCTTATATTAATTCAAATTTCATTTTTTAATTCAAATTTCATTCCATTCCATTTTTAGATTACTTTCTCTCTCTCTCATCACTCATTCTTCAGTCTGCTACCATCTTTCAGTCTACGACCATCTTTTAGTCTGCTACCATCTTACAGTCTGCTACCATCTTTCAGCCTTCTACCATCTCTTGGAGCATAACAGTCTCTGTTATTAATTATTAAGTCAACATCTACATATGTTGAAGTTGTAACAATAAAGTTATTCTCTGTGTGTTCTGTGTGTCGAGTCTCGTGTTCTCCCTAACTTCCTTATATGTGGGAACTCGGCTAGAGCGCCGGGATAGTCGAGAGTCGAGTTCTCACAATACTAAGTATGTAGTCTTTGAAAAGCACTTCACAGTGTGGATCTTTTATAACCTTGTTACAAAAATGTATTTTTAGGGTAATATGGCTCCACTGTCCGTCTGTAACCAGGCTGTATCTCATGAACCGTGATAGTTAGACAGTTGAAATTTTCACAGATGATGTATTTCGGTTGCCGCTATAACATCAAATACTAAAAATAAAATAAAATTAATATTTAAGGGGGGCTCCCAAATATCAAACGTGATTTTATGCTCGTTTTTACTCGATATTCAAAAAGGATAGACGCTTGAAATATTCACAGAATATTATCTTATATATTCTCTTTAAAAATAAATAATTAAATTAAAATAAGACAAATATTAAAGGTGACTACAAAACGTGAATACAACAGACATGATTTTTTTGCCGTTTTTATAGATAATGGCACGGAACCCTTTGTGTGCGAGTGCGACTCGCACTTAGCCAGTTTTTACAAAAACCTTGTTACTAGTAGTTAGCCAAGAACCAGGACCTCTCAAACATTCTCATAGATATCTCATAAACTTTTAAATCTGAACCGATTTTAGTGGCCCAACCGAATTGTGAATTGTAGGGGAGAAGGGGGTAATGGGAGTCACTTAAGCGAGCTATCAAATAAAAGCTTATTTCGAAATAATACCTTGATTAAAATTGTTTAATAATAGACTTTACTCATTTATCTACTAGTTGTTATCACTTTTCACCACTTTGGGAATCAACTTTGGATATATTTCCGCGTTTAAAAAAAAAACAAGTTTGACTCCCATTGCACTAACCTTAGTACAATGGGAATCAGACATGTGGGAAATCAGAGTCAAACAATCGCAGACATTACATTCGGCAGTATACCATCCAGTGCAATCACCAGTTGATCAGCTAGCCTATTTGGTTTTTCTGACTTGTAATATCGGCATCTATAAGCTAAAAAAAAATTAGAATGTTTTTGCGGGTAATGGTAATCACTAGCGGGCTCTTTGGCTCCCATTACCCAAAACCTATACTGCATGTTAATTGTAAAATTTAATAACACACAGTAAATTTAATCGCAATCTAATATGCTTATTTAAATTTTGAATAACAAGGATAAATCTATCCATACTCATTAATTTGGTACAGCTACAACGTCTATACTCACCGTTAATGTTGTTTTGACGAAAATTTACACCGGCGAGGCGTGATAATGAAACATAATTGTTACTCAAAAACGCGTGGAGCTACTAGCACGAGTCATTCGTACAATAGGCATCGGGTACAGAGCAAGCTGAACATGTCATTTACCTAGATTTTGAACATTTAGTTTTGCTTAGAGGCACCTGAACCCGATTGCGCGCTGACTCCCATTACCCCTTTCTCCCCTACTAACGTTAACTGGATACAATCCAAAGTTCATCTTAATTACAGAGCACCGGATCGAAAGTTAGCGCGGAGCAAACACAGCTACATACATACAAAATTGCGTTTTCGCCCCAACTTGACTTGAAAACACTCAATTTACATAAGTTTTGGGTTTCGGATTCGGCCGAAAGTTAGACCCAAACTGAAGGTTCGTTTTCGGCAAAATATCCGGTTTCGGTCGGTCTCTAGTTCTAGGTATCTCATTAAAAGCGTCTACGCATCTCATCAAACTTTTTAAAATATGTTTTACCGTTCATTATAAAATATATATACAAGAGATAAATTCCACGAAGAGTCTACCAATAACAACAACATTTTCAATACTAACGTTTTGCCCAGTCATAAATAAAAAACCGGCCAAGAGCGAGTCGGACTCGCGCACGAAGGGTTCCTTACCATTATCTACAAAAACTGTAAAAGTAATCATATTTGTCGTGTAGATCGTATAGGAGCCCCCTTTAAATATTTGTTTTATTTTAATTTAACTAGTAGTTCGCTGCGAACGTGGACCTCGCGATTATTTAATTTTCCTGATAATATCGTGAGCCACTATTATACCGATTTTGAAAAGCATGTTGTCATATAGTGCTAGTGTTTATATGACTTCAAAAGCACTCTTTTTATTTTACTCACCACGACTTATTTCAAATTAACATACAATAAACACGATGTCCTTACTTTCTTGTACTAAAAGTTAACATTCATTTCTATTCAAACAAATAAACTACCATACAAAAAAAAAAGGAAAAATAAATGTAACAGTTTCGTCATATCATATTTGAAAGACTATGGTTATTAACGGAATCATAACATTGGACATTTTATTAAAATAATTTTCGTACCAAATATTCCAAAGGCGTTTTTGAGTGTTTGAAAATGTCAATAGGCCTGCGACTTAGAATTCAGGGAATAGAAATATAAAATGCCAGGTCATTTAATAGGTTAGTATCCGGGTGACTGAGCTTCGGTCGGTATGATAATGATGATTAAGGTTCTAAAAACGAGACATATGTGTTTTGCTTTCTAAACCTATAGGATTTTGATGTGTACCCGTCAATGTTTAATTTTTTAGCCCCGATAGACATATTATTCCCGTTTCTTTGCTTGAGCTTTATACTTATAAAACTTGGTTTTCATATGTATAAATTTTCTGGCTTGTTTTGTCCGCACAAACCCCCAGCTCATTTTTCATTTGGCTTTTGTTTTTGTTTCTCTCGCAGAGTGCTGCACTCCCATACTCCTCTTTCTATGCTTCGGCTTTACCTTCCAAATATGGTTTTCGTACTTTTGGATTCTACATCTGTACTCATCTTTCGCCCACCGAACCCCATTTCTTTGTCTTTATTGTGTCTGTTCTGCGGAATTATTTGTTTCTTCTTACACTACTTTTTTCATTCATTTTTATTGTTTCGTACATAAAGGGTAAAAACGGGACCCTATTAATATCGCTCCGCTGTCCGTCTGTCTGTTTTTCTGTCCGTCCGTCTCTCACCAGGCTGTATTTCATGAACCGTGATAGTAAGACAGCTGAAATTTTCACAGATGATGTATTGCTGTTGCCGCTATAACACGAAATACTAAAAAATAGAATCAAATAAATATTTAAAGGGGCTCCCATACAACAAACGTGATGTTTTTGCTTGTTTTTGCAGTATATTGATAACGGCAACAGGTAGACGATTGAAATATTCATAGAATATGTAGTCATATATATCCTTTAAAAATAAATATTAAAGTGGGGTTCCCATGCATCAGACATAGGAGCCCCACTCCGAAACCCGAACAACCATATACATACTTAAAATTAAAGATAAATAAAAACTTATTAAAATATCCCTACGCATTTTTGGACTTCTGACTCCATCTGTTGGAGAAATTTGGAACTAACAGAATTTATTATGGAAATTTTCAAGGACTGGTATTTTTCTGTTCTAAAGGAACGAAATGTTGTTCATTAAAAATAAGAAAGTCACTTGGAATTTAACTTGGAACAGACAGCGAAAGAAATATTTGCAATCATTGAAAAATCAAATTTTCTTGCGCGGCTCGAAGTCTAATCTTTTCGATCGGGTAACTACCGTAGGTACTGCGACTGAACTGAGCCAACCATTCTATAAGTATAGAGGAGAAAGTACCGTTCTAGTTTATAATTGTTCATGTTTTGTGTAATACATTTAAATTTAATACACAAAGCAGGTTATATAAATAATGGACAAAGCAGGTTTCAACGAAATACCGCCGCCTGGCGGCGGCTGTACCCTTCAGAATTAAAATTTATTTCAGCGCCATCTTGAATCATATTCAGCCTAAACGTCATTTTCAATTTTCATTTCTCGAAATTCTTTAACATTTATTTAAATATCTCGTAAACTGCTGAACCGATTTTGATGCCCCGTTGGACTTGAAAATCGTATTTATAAGACCTATATACATTCTAAATTTCATCTCAATTGGAGATACACAAAGCATGGACAAAGCAGGCTTCAACGAAATACCGCCACCTAGCGGCGGCTGTGGTAACCTTCAAAATTAAAATTTATTTCAGCGCCATATTGTAACATATTCAGCCTAAAAGTCATCTTTAATTTTCATTTCTCGAAATTCTTTAATATTATTTATTTAAATATCTCGTAAACGTCTGAACCGATTTTGATGCCCAACGAACTTGAAACTTGTATTTATAAGACCTATATACATTCTAAATTTCATCTTAATTGGAGCATTGGTTCTAAAGTTATCGTGGAACAAACATACATACATACATACAAAAAATGTCTTTTCGCCCCAACTTGAATTGAAGACCTCGCTCGCTTCGCTCGCTCGGTCAATTATTTATATTCTGTGAATAATTCAAGCTATAGCCGTTATCAATATCGAGCAAAAACAAGCAAAAATCATGTTTGTTGTATGGGAGCACCCTTAAATATCTAATTAATTCTGTTTTTTAGTATTTGTCGTTATAGCGGCAAAAGAAATACATAATCTGTGAAAATTTCAACTGTCTAACTATCACGGTTCATGAGATACATCCTGGAGACAAACGGAGAAACAGACAGCGGGCGGAGCCTTATTAATAATGTCCCGTTTTTACCCTTTGGGTACGGAACCCTAAAATTACCAACTGGGCATTGATCCTACGTCAACTCCGATAGCTCATTGTCAAATCTAATACAAGCACCGAATTTAGTCGTCAAGCGGAATCCGACAATTCAATTTAAGTCGCAATTGAGTTATGGCCGCTCCCGCAGAATGTCAGCTCAGCCAGAAAAACGTTTAATCGCCAGAATACGCCCAGATTACTGGGAAATACTAATCCGCGACTGCTGCGTCATCACTATATTAAAATCCTCACTACTAGCTTATGCCCATAGCTTTACTCTTGTTAGGTACCCTGCGGATAAGGTCCATTTTAATTAAGTCTCATGTACTTACGAATTTCAGTTCTGTGACTGTAACCATTCGTGCAAATTAAGCAGTTAATTAAATCCAGTCATGGATACTTATTTAAACTACTTAAGAGCCCGACATATGCCAGGCGGCGTGGCGATACAAACGCGGAAGGTCTAAACGCGTTGGCTACTTTGGATATTTTCGTTTTTTAGGAATATTCAAGGGTTATTCGAAAAAGAAAAACATATGATGGCTGCCTTATCTGTAATGAAATAATAATCAAAAGTTTCAAGGTTAATTTTAATGTATTTGGTGAATAATGCTATATACCGAGTAAATTAGACGTGATTTGGAGGCAACTTTGCAATTTTTTTCTATCGAGAAAATTTAACGCAATCGTGTTTTTGAGTCATATAGTTACCAGAGTTAGTCCTGAACTTTGTTGCATTTTTATTTCAACTTGAGTATTTAATTATTATTGATATAACAGTCAATCATGCAAAGCAGTGTGAGGTAGTACGGGCCCTTAAAAAGACGAAACTAAAATAATACAAAAAAAAAAACTTACTTATAAATATATATTTACAAATCGTATAGTCCAATATTATACAATAGTACAATATATATTATAGTACAATAATTTAATTAAGTGCAATTAATATTTTAAGGCCTGGCACCATAGATCAAATATAATGGTAGATACACGATTCGCGCTCGAAAAGTGGCACCGGCAAAAGCGCACTAATCGAGTTTCGGAGCTGTTTTGTCCACAGTTTCAATAAACCACGCTAGCACTCACACGATTTGCTCCGTGCTCACACGTCGCGATGACGAAGGTACAGTAAAAAGATGCAAAAACTAGGCACCAAAAGTAAAAAAAAAAGATGGAGTTATACTTTCACTATGTACCGTTTTATTCTTTGTTTGTAATATGCTTGATGTTTTGACTCGGGGATATTATTAAGGCTACATTTTGTATGAGAGTGTGTGTGTATGTATCATTATATTTGATCGAAGGCTGTGGCACCCATAGGTCAAAGAAATACAAATTTTAAGAAAACACGCTAATTTTTGTTCCATTATTACACATTAAGTAATAATAGTAAAATCTTGTGCGCCAAGACAGTGTTTTTTGTACACAGGGTGTTGTATTGCGTCTGTTTTTCTAAATGTTCAAGTCAAGATATCTCGAAAACTAGCGTGCCTTTATTTTTATTTGCTTCTAAAGCTTATGGGTGCCAGTCCTTAAAATATTTGCGTTTAATTTAAATGGACCTTATAAAAGCTAGACGACTTGTTGATTTCCGAAGTTTGAAGCAGTACTAGTACCTAAAAACTGTATGTACATACATACTTGGCGAGCTCCGTAGCGCAGTAGTTAACACCTGCGACACGAGGGTGCCCTGGTTCGATCCCCGATCAGTTCATGATGGAAAATGATCTTTTTCAGATTGACCAGACAGTGACTTTTCCCTATATATCTATTCATTTATTATTTATTTATTTATACACTCTTCTTCTTAGTCGTACACTCTTGACAGAGTGGTCGTGATTATGGATTGGGTTGCTCGTCTATGGCCGCTGCTGTTGCGATCCTTCTCCACGTATCTCTGTCTGTGGCTTTTTTGGAGCATTCAGTTGCTGGGCACTATGTTACAGCTTTGACAACATCTAGCCACCTCGTTGAAGACCGACCGCGTGAACGCTTGCCTTCAATACGGCCCTGAATCATCAATCGCTCTATAGAATTTTCTTTGTGGATGACATGGCCGAAGAATTTAAGGATTCGTGACTGCACAATCGACGAGAGCCTTTTCTTGATCCTTTAATATGGAGATGTTAGTGCGGTGGGCAGTCCAACTTATTCTGAGAAGTCGTCGCCAGCACCACATTTCTAAGGCATCGATATATTTATACATATGTAAATGGAAAAGAGAAATAGTGAGAGTCCATTGTCTCCAAAAATAATTGAACGCAATAAATCCAATTTCATAAATTGTTTACATCGATGCTGCCCTTATCGGAATATAAGTACCAATTATTTCTTTAAGTTGAAGGGGTCAGACTATTTTCGTAAACATCTTGTTATTCGATAACATGGGCACGCAGCGGTCGGATCGTAAGTAGAACCCTCTAAATTACATATACATACATATTATCGTCTTTATTTATCCCTTACGGCGTACAGAGCGGGCCATAAGGCACAAAGGCCACGATTAGCATGTTAGGGAGCGTAACGGTCAGACAACAGAAACAAAATAGTGATGGGTTGCTAGCTGCATCGCTTATTGACATGATTCCTTATTTTTTTGCCCTTGTCCAGGTTTTACGATCTGCGAAGGAAGCAGCATACATTCTACGTTTTTTCTTTTCTCCCAGACCAGCATGAAAAAAAAATATCACTGAAGTTTTGAAAATTTGGAACAAGTTTTTAACTAAGTATAAGTACAGGATGTTAGAGTAAACACCGTTAGCCAGTGTGACCATTTGTGGCAGATTTCTGCCATTTTGGCAGATTTGGATCCAAAATTTAAGCTGTGGCATATTATGCTAACGATTTACAAATGTGGCAGATTTTGGCAGATTTCAAAGGTGTCATGCTAATTTTAAATTACATTATAAATAAGTAATAAAAAAATTAAATAAGGTAAATGTAAAAATATTTAGTAGAAAATTATTTCACAGTCTGGCAACACCCCCCCCCCCCCCCTTTCTAACTTTGACAGCTATGGTGTACAACGATTTTGATGGTCACTTTAATATCCATTGCAGTTTTCACAAAACCCGCATGTGATATTGAAGTGAATATCAAAATCGTTGTACACCATAGCTGTCAAAGTTAGAGAGTAAGGGGGCAGTTTACACGGGGATACGCGTTTGATCTGTTCATACATAGGTATTGTCATTTGATTGGGCTGTAAGTGATAAGTCATAGGGTTCATATTCTTATAACCTTTCTTGATTGAGTTTTCAATCATCTTTGTTTTTACTTCATTTCATTCTCTTACGGCGCTTAGCGTGTATGTGAAGTGCAGTTCTAAATTTGAAAAGCAAATACATAATGAAAAGAAAATACGAGCGGTCCTATCGACCGGAATGGGAGCAAGATCCTTTGCCCTCGTCCTGGATCAGTCGAGCTAAGGATGACCAGGACGTTGCATTTTGTAAAGCCTGTAACTGCAAATGAGTTACTAGGTTATCTTCTTTAAAGGAACATGTTTCATCCCAGAAACACAAAAAAAACATAATCGGCTTTAGTGGCCAATCTTCGGTAAGTATTTTACATTTAGTTGTTATAAATATTATGCTGTAAGTAATAGATATTTTATCCACGTATTTTGTTAGGGATTTGTGACTAATTACATTAAATTTGTTTTAGGTGCAACAGTTTTTCAAAACATCTCCATTAGAAGAGGAAGTAAAAAAAGCCGAACTTCATTTTTGTGCCATGTTAGTGGAACACAATTTGCCATTCCGTTTAATGGATCATTTGAGCGAAGTCGTCTCAAAAAGCTTCCATGATTCTGAAATCGCCAAGCTATTTTCTTGCAAGAGAACCAAAACATGATACGTTACCGCTGCAACGTATAATGTTTTAAAACCAAATTTAGAAGCAGAGATGCTTGCTGATCTAAAATCCTGTGAAAATATTAAAACACGTACACCGATGTTTTCGTTGGCTATAGATGAGACCACAGACGTTACAACCACACCAACGCTTGCAGTTGTAACCAAATATTATTCAGAAAAAGATCTGCAGGTAAAAACAAAATTTTTGACCTTGGTTGACTTGAACGGGGCTGATGCCCAATCATTGTTTGATGCATTATCTACGTCTTTAACTAATTCTAACCTTAATATTAAAGATGCTATTGGTTTTGGGGCTGACACTACTAACGTTATGTTTGGAGAACATGGTGGTATCATTGCAAAAATAAGGCACGTCAATCCCCACTGCATGTTCATTAAGTGTGTATGTCATTCCACTGCATTGTATGTATCTCACGCTAGTAAAAACACCATACCACGAGCTATTAACCAAATGATACAAGAGGTTTACGGATATTTTGCCCATAGCAGTAAAAGACAAAGGGAGTTTGTTGAATATCAAGATTTTATTGGTACTGAAAAGCATAAAATATTAAGGCATTATGAAATTCGTTGGCTTTGCTTGCACGCTTGCATTAAAAGAATTTTGGAGCAATGGGATGCCCTCAAACTTTCTTTTCAGTCGCAGTTTTTGGAAGACAGAAATATTTCATCAGAGTTCTTGTTTAACAGTTTGAATGACAAGATATACAAACTTTATTTTTATGCATTGGATTATATATTGCACTCAGTCAACAAACTAAACATTATATTTCAAGGAGATTATACAACAGTCCACACAGCATTCAAAGACATTTCTGAAGTGTACGTGTGCCTATTGAGTTGTTATATCAAGGGAAATTATTTAAAAACCGCAGACCCACTTGCAATTGACCCAAAATCTACCGTAAACTTTTTGCCTCTAAAAGATATGTATTTGGGTGTTAACGTGAGTACTGAAATCGATCGCTTATCCACAGACGTGAGTCTGAAACCTGAAATCCAAACGTTCCTTCAACGAATACAATCATTTTTAACTGAACTATGTAGTCAATTGAAAACACGTCTGACACTTACTAACATTTTCAAAGATTTACAGTTTTTGGATCCACAACATGTCGTATACAAAGAATTTACTTACGTCAATTTTAAGCGTTGCGATGTCATTTCCCAACATTGTAGACGGAGACAATATTCAAAAAGTTGATGACGAACTCCGACAGATGAAGTTTGATAAAAGTGTAAGCGATTTGTTAGAAGCAGGCGGAAGTGGAAGTAGCGTCGGTACAATTTTGAGCGTGGACAAGTTTTGGGGAGCGGTTGGAAAAATCAGAGACGCAAATAGGGCAACAAATTATCCTAATATTGCAAACTTTGCAAAAGCTCTCTTATGTTTGCCGATGTCAAATGCGTCGTGCGAAAGGATATTTTCTCAAGTCAATCTTAATAAAACAAAAATAAGAAACATGTTTTTAAATAAACATGTCTCGGCAATAATTACTACAAAAGAAGGAATAAAGGAACACGGAGACTGCGTCTCCTTTAAACCAAGCAAGGAAATGTTAAAAAATATGTCGTTAAAATCCATGTACAAAGAAAATGAAGACGAAAATTTTGAAGCCAATGTTGAGTAGGTGTATTGTTTTTTTGTACGTTTAACGTAGTTATAATGTTGATTAAAAAAATTATGAAAATACGTTTTTTTTTATTTTCATGTTGGCATATTTTTGGCATTTTTTAACGTCGAGTGTGGCAGATTTTGGCAGATTTTTAGGTCCGTGTGTGGCAGATTCGCCATTTTTGAGATGGTCACACTGCCGTTAGCCCTCAACCCATCAAATGCAAAAAACTCATAAGGAACCCATGTTGGAAACTCGAAAAAAAAATAGTAAATATAATTTTTTTTTGGGCTCCCAGTGTTGGTCCCATATTGAGGGATTGGCTTGAATGTTTGAGGGATAATGAAGTTTACCTTAACACCTCTATAATAGCAAAGAATATATACCTACGCTAATAATAGTAAGAACCACTAGAAACCCGTTAGCATGTCAAATAAAATACAGATGTAAATAAACGTTATGAATGACAAATATCTAATATAATGGTTTCTGATGTTTTCGCGATTGTTACACATTTAAATGAAATCACTTTAATACGGTATTATCGCGTATATTACATTATTTTTCACACCTAACGTTTCGAAACTACCTTTCTACCTGCGACCATGAAAACTGTAAAGTTTTCAAAACGTTAGGTGTAAAAAATAATGTAATATACGCGATAATACCGTATTAAAGTGATTTTATTTAAATATCTAATATGTTCGGCAAGTTTTTTTTTTCTTTTTTTTTGTTGTTTTTTGTGTATGTAAGTGGCCAACACAGCTGTCAGATATCTCAAGCTGCCTGCCATAAGGCATCTGATATTATTATAACTGCCATCAAAGATGACAGCCGGGACCAATAAGATCCCGTTTTTACCCATTGGGTACGGAACCCTAAAAAGTATACAGAAAAGGAGATACGAGTAGAAAATGTTTTATACCTAAACAGAACACTGTCTACTCGTAGGTACTACTATCTACAACTTCGCTTGATAACGTATTTTCGCCTCAAGGCTCCATATTAATTAATTCATGTGAAATTATTCACCGTTGAGCCGATATTACCGCAGGGGTGTTTTCTCATACTGTTAATTATGCTAATATAATTTAGTAATAGAGAAAACTTAAATCAACTAAATAGTGGGTAGGTACGCCAGATAGCCATTGGTATTTTAGTGTCTGGGCTAGAAAAGGCCATATATCAACAGCTGTTGCCTGCGACTTCGTCCACGGCAATTTCTGTTATTATGATTTATTAGTATAGATGAATAATTTTTCCCCGATTTCAAAACATTTTTTAGTAATGCTTCGCCCCTATTGGTCGCGGCGTGATGTTTTATAGCCTAAAGCCTTCCTCAATAAATGGACTATCCTAACACAAAAAGAATTTTCCAATTTGAACCAGTAGTTCCTGAGATAAGCGCGTTCAAACAAACAAACAAACTCTTCAGCTTTATAATATAAATATATACGGACAAATCACACAGATTGAGCTAGCCCCAAAGTAAGTTTGAGACTTGTGTTATGGGATACTAACTCAACGACACTATATTTTATAACAAATATATATATAGATACACATCCAAAACACAGGCCAATCTGAAAAGATCATTTTCCATCTTGACCTTTGCCGGGGATCGAACCCGGTCACTCCGTGTCGCAGGCTGGCGTGTTGACCGCTGCGCCACGGAGCTAGTCATATTAATCTTAATATATATAAATCTCGTGTCACAATGTTTATCCTCAATGGACTCCTAAACCACTTAACCGATTATAATAAAATTCGCACACCATGTGCAGTTCGATCCAACTTGAGAGATAGGATAGTTTTTAACTTATGGTGAAACGAAGTTCGCCGGGGCAGCTAGTATTAGTATAGATTTAATTTACACTTAGGTAAGTGCCGTACGTATATTATTAGTAAGTAGACCACAGCTGAAGATGAAAACTGCAACTCTCTCGGATAAAAGAAAGAGTGATTTAATTTTGATTTTGCTGGCATAATGTTTTGCGAAAATAAATTCTGAATACGCAAATGAAATTGAAATAAAAAGAATCACCGTTAGAAGCACAAGACGTCGGAAGCACAGGAATCCAAACTGCCGCCAACCCGCCTGCCAAGCGTGGTGAGCATGGCAATATCCTACCATGGAGCTCCGTGGCGCAGCGGTCAACACGCCAGCCTGCGACACGGGGTGCCCGGGTTCGATCCCCGGCCAGGTCAAGATGGAAAATGATCTTTGTCAGATTGGCCTGGGTCTTGGATGTGTATCTATATATGTATTTGTTATAAAATATAGTATCGTTGAGCTAGTATCCCATAACCATGGATCTAAGAATAATCAGGATAGGACCTTGAGAATGTGGCATTGAAGCAAATCACAATGTATGCAGACGTGTCGTGACACGAAACTCACGCACACATCGGCACTCAAATGGATGCAGGTTTTCCCCGGTCGAAATGTCAAACTCACGAAATGTCAAACTTGTACTTACCGCGAATTTGGTGTGCCTTTTGAAACTCGTTGAAAATAAGCATAAAAACATAAAATAATGCCGAGCTGTGTGGTAAAAGAGTGTAAAAATTATAGTAAACTACACAAAAAGTCCGACGGTATCACGTATCATAGGTAAGTACAAACTTCTTGTTGTTTTCGAGACTATGTAAGTATTACACTCAATCGCATATTTTCTTGGTTTAATTATACTATTTACACACACAACACCACAGTTACTCGTATGTACGAATTGGTTGGTAACCTAAACACACGTTTCAACTACAATTTTAAATTAAACTAATATGATTTTGTAATTTTCTTTGCGCCGCAAAAGTCAATGACCCGGTGACAGCGCAGCGCAAAGTCGGACTGTCGGTGTTGCCAGAATATGATTTCAGGATTCCTATTCTTTATTTTAAATATAAAATTTTAGTTTGTTTATTTTTTTAAGGTTCCAAATTCGTGATGCTTATGTAAAAAAATAATGGATCGATATTATTAGAAGAAATAGAAAGGATGCATCATGGGTACCATCAAATTTGTTTTTTCCGAACATTTTAAAAATTGCAATTTTTATATGACAAAAGGAGCATATCGCCGGTTGATTAAGTTCGCGTGCCCAGAAAAGGAATGTTTCTTATTAATACTTTTACTCGACTTCAAAAAAAGGAGCAGTTCCAGTTGTATTTAATTTTACATATTTTTACGTCATAACTCCATCACTTATGAACTAAATTTGGAAAATCGATGTATGTGTTGATGATAAATGTATGAAGTAAGATGACTTTGGAATCCAAGATGGCTGACATTACTTTTCATTTAAAGTCAACTTTAGTGGCGTTTTTGGAATTTTTGGGATATCAACAAAAATGAAGTCATTTTCAGTTTTCAAGATGGCCATCACCATTATTTATGGAAAATCGACTTTGGTGACGTTTTCGGAGTATTTCGGGGTAAAACTGACGTCAATTTTGTGTTGGGATTAAATATGACTGTCACAATTTTTTGAAAATATGACTTATGTGTCGCTTTTGAGTTATTTTTTGCTGCATTACAAACAACACTTATGGGATGCAAAACAGGGGTGATATTTTCGAGGTATTTTGGCGTGCAGATCACAAAAGTGGCGTCAATTTCGGGATCATACTATAAAACAAAGTCGCTTCCCGCTGTGTCCGTCTGTCCCTATGTATGCTTAGATTTTTAAAACTACGCAAAGGACTTTGATGCGGTTTTTTTTTATAGGTAGAGATATTCAATGTTTATATTTTATACTAATATGTAAATGTGAAAGTATTTTATTCTCATTTATCGACGTCAGAATAAAAGATTTTAACTTTGAACAATTCTGAATTTGATATTGTTGATTTATTGATGACACTAATAATCTATAGAACTACTGAATCTATATATCTGCAAAATTATAAAAAAGTAATTTTAAAATTTACCACCAATATAAGGCCTCGAGGGTTTGTTTTTCTGTAAGTAAAATTATATGTATTGTTATTTATTAACTTAAAACACAGTAATAAAAAATGTTATCTATAATTTCGTTCTTTTATTCCTTTTATCGAGTTCCCCAAAACGTCTAAGGTCACTCAAAGATGAGATTGATTCACAGTTGCCCTTCTGGATCATTATGTCTAAATTCATAATACTTCTCTGATACAGATGTTACGTTTTGTAAAAAAAATATAAATAATATAAGTGCTACTAGGCATCAGTACCACTCACAATTTATTTACTCTAATTATTGGGTAATTTTTGATGACAATGGTCACCCTATACTGCACACATGTAACCAAAGTTTGCTTCACTTTGACGTTCCTCACGCCCGGTCCATATTATTCTTAGGTCCATGCCCATAACACAAGTCTCGAACTTACTTTGGGGCTAGCTCAGTCTGTGTGATTTGTCCGTATATATTTATTTATTTATGGAGTTATTAGCTTCTCACGGCCAAAATGATGAATGATGGCTTAGATAATAATCTTTCATATAAAAAAAACCGACTTCTATCAAATTACTGACCCGATGTTGATGTTTAAATGGGACGAAATAAATATTTTCATTTTACAAATCGGTTCTTAAATGACTTTAAAAGGAAGATTTTGGAAATGAGTAATCTTTTAGGAGGATAATAATACTCTCCCAATCTCTATTTTCGAGGTAGACCGACCTCACCTCGGCGCCTTATATGGTCGCTTTTTACCAACGGTCCCGTCACCGGGACTGAATTCAGTAACTAACAAGAGGGACGCCGCTATATGTGCGATACGATTGAAGATATCTCGTATCGTGTCTAACGTATAGCGGCATGAGCGGCATCCCTCTCATCGGGTCCGATATTCAGGATATTATCGATATATCTGTCTTAGATCAGGCATCCTTCCCGCTGGTCTGGGAGAAAACAAAAAACGTAGAATGTACCACCTGCTTCTCTTCCCGTGCAGATCGTAAAAGCCGCTCGAGGGAATGGGTAAAATCTGAGGAATCCTGGCGATGCGGCTAGCAACCCATCACTATTTTGATTCCGTTTTCCACCTAATGCCCACCAACATGTTAAACGTGGCCCTCGGGTCTTATAGACCTGGGCTCTGTCTGCCCCGCTAGGGAAAAGGACGTGATACTATGTATGTATGTAGATTAGGCATAGAGCCGTGTAAAGGCGAAATAGAAAGTGGAAAGAAAACCATAAACATCATAAAGGTACATTAAATTAACCGATTTCATTGAATCATTACTTGTTATTTGAATGAATCACCGAGAAACCCAGCATCAACACAAATAAATGGCATCACTTAACTCACATATCAATAGACATCAATCAGCAATCAAGTAGGAGGCCATCAATTCTTTGATGAAGTAATTACGTGCGTCCGACTCAACCCTGTCGACAAGGGATTAAGCAACCTGTGAAAAACGGTCTTTAAAAAGTCTTTTTTTTTTACATTTATCGGATCTAATTTTGCATTAATTAAATAATTAACGTCTTGAATCTTGAATAAATTCGATCTTATTAAGCATTAGATACCTATCTCAAAAATTTTAACGAAAAATATATTTTAATCTTTTGAGTAAGGTCGTACCTATTTTATATTTTTATTTTGAATAGGCTTACTCTTGACCTTATTTACTGATATTGCATGCGTTTTTGGTTTTTACTAAGTCGTCTTGTCGTCGGCGAAGTCAAAAGGAGGATTATAATTTTGGACGCGATGTTTGTATGTATATGTATCGTCGTATCTCCTAAACTCATCAACGTAACTTGTCTAATGATACATCGTTAGATGCGTCTTGACGACAGCTACTTATAAGCTATGTAATGATGTCTTTATCTTTCTTTTCTTTTTAAGGTTCCGTACCCAAAGTGTAGAAACGGGGTCGGTCTGTTACCAGGTTGTATCTAATGAACCGATTCCACCTTGGGAGTCTTGTACACCATATTTCAAAAGTCTAGGACTCCTTACAGTACCTATTAATATATACTGGTTCTCTGATTAACTTCCAAAAACAAAGATATCTTTATGAATCAGAAACTGATATGACAGAGAGAGAGAGAGAGAAGGCAAGGAAACAAAAACTCAAGCCTACTGTACAACCTAAGCTCAATAGCTATAGATAATTTTTAAGTTTTTAAGGAGTATTCATTAGCAAGTAGTTATAAGCTGAAGCTTACATAAATAATTAATAATATTCCAATACAAAATTGTTTGTTACTGAATAAATAAATACAAATACAGATTTCTGTTGCCGCTATAATAACAATAATAATATTAATAACAATAATACTAAAAACTAGAATAAAATAAATATTTAAAGGGGCTCCCATGCAACAAACGTGATTTTTTTCCTTGTTTTTGCTCGATATTGATAGCGGCAACAGGCAGACGCTTAAAATATCTACAGAATATTGAGTTATATTGTTCACTTTAAACTAAATAATTGATTTAAAATAAAATAATATTTATTATTTCTTATATTTAAGGTCCTCCTATACAATATACATGATTTTTTGCCGTTTTTATAAATAATGGTACAGATCCCTTAGTGGCGAGTCCGAATCGCACTTGGCCGGAATTTTTTTCTCTGTTTTCGTATTATACAATTTCAATAAGTATATATAATTGTAATACATTTTAATATACGTCTGATTCGTCTATACATATTGTTGCAAACTTGTATCTTGTATGTAACTTGTATCAAAATTCCTATAATTACCTGTCTAAGCATTGTTTAGCCTTTTATCTAAGTCTAGACATTAGTCTTAGTTCTGCTCTGATTGTATCGATTGTGGTCTAAAGTGTCATAAACATTCGTAAACGATGAATAAATTTATACGCTCGAGTTACATTAAGGCATGAATTTTAAATGCGCCGGGTATTTGAAGCTCCATTTTCATTCTAATTTTCGTTCACGTTCATAATATGTAAAGGGTCCTGAATGATTCAGATCATCAATATTTATCACTTACAGGGTAGGTAACCGAAGCCAAAGAACACAAAAAGAAAGAAAACGTTTAGCAATACGCCTTAAGGGCCCGTACTACCTCACACTGCTTTGCATGATTGACTGTTATATCAATAATAATTAAATACTCAAGTTGAAATAAAAATGCAGCAAAGTTCATGACTAACTCTGGTAACTATATGACTCAAAAACACGATTGCGTTAAATTTTCTCGATAGAAAAAAAATTGCAAAGTTGCCTCCAAATCACGTCTAATTTACTCGGTATATAGCATTATTCACCAAATACATTAAAATTAACCTTGAAACTTTCGATTATTATTGCATTACAGATAAGGCAGCCATCATATGTTTTTCTTTTTCGAATAACCCTTGAATATTCCTGAAAACGAAAATATCCAAAGTAGCCAACGCGTTTAGACCATCCGCGTTTGTATCGCCACGCCGCCTGGCATATACGTAAATCAAAAATAGTATCAGATGGCTAGTGACACTAATACTGAGAGGTCAGTAATAGGCGACGAACTGGGGCAGCAATCTTCAAGGTGGTAGTCCAGTAAAACGCGCGCTAATCCCGTAATCTTGATGTTATTAGCTTTCACTTTTCTTCCGATGCAAGCATGTAGTAGGCTAGTTTCCTAAAAAAATATAATTAGTCCGTCAGTTAGATATTCAAAAAATATTGGACACGTATTTTTTTCTTTTGTCGATTAAACAAAAAATGATAAAGATATAGAGCTCTTTGAAGTTCCGTGTGACGTCATAGTTTGCTACAATTTTTAGCAAACTTTGACGTCACGAGCCCCCACTCCTGAACTTTGACGCACTTTATCTTTATTATATATTGTTTATTTGACAAAAGAAAAAATACGTGTCCAATATTTTTTGGTTATCTGACTGACGGACTAATTGTTATGTTATTATAACGACCCAGGAAACCTATTGTTGCGTAAAAAATAATTTGGCAATGTATGAAATATCTTTCAGTTTTACAAACTAAACGACATTAAAAGTCTGCTTGTTCAAATAGGTAAATCGGTTTCACAAACATGATACTTTAAAAAAAAATCGTCATATCCAGGCCACGTCACATACAAAGTAACGACAGCGATTGACAGGCAATTATAGCAAATACCTACGAAGCAAATAAATCTTTAAAGTAAGCGTTTTCTTCCCTATATACATACTGACAATAACAGAACTTCTTCTGTGCCTCGCAAACAAAACGAAATAGTTTCCGTTTTTCTGTTAAATATACTATGATTCTTGTCTACTTTTATATTAATGCCAAACATGTCTTAGTAGAGTAATAAGAGGTATTTTATTTATAACTAATATAACAAGCGGAAGGATTTGGTTGTTTGTTTGTTTTAATTGCATTGCATAGGCTCATTGCATAGGCTTAAAATTATTTTACCATTAGAATCCTACATTATCCTGATGAACATACACAGATAAAGCTAATAATCTTAATATATATAAATCTCGTGTCACAATGTTTGTCCTCAATGGACTCCTAAACCACTTAACCGATTATAATAAAATTCGCACACCATGTGCAGTTCGATCCAACTTGAGAGATAGGATAGTTTTTAACTTATGGCGAAACGAAGTTCGCCGGGGCAGCTAGTGTCTTATATAAAGAAATTCTTTTAATATACTTTACTTCAAAGAATTGCTTTATTGACCAGAAATATTTTATTCGGTAAGGAGACTAATATAATTTAAGTATTTCATATATGAAAATGATTTGTTATTGATTTATTTCACATAATTAGGTATACATTCAACTCTAAAATTACGCGGACGAAGTCGCGGGCAACAGCTAGTTCTTTAGATAAATGATTAATCTCGCTTCGAGCGAGACTATTATTCTTATTTTGAATTTCCATACACTCTGTGTTCCATACCACTTCCATACAAGCGAATAAAATATAAGCAGCAGGATTTCCTTGAAACACTCCAAGTTCTAAAGGTCTATACGTAAAATTGTCTCGATTTAACTATTTCGTCCTAATTCTTTAAAAAAGAAAAATAAGCTTTTGTTCGTTTGTTTTCAGTTCTCAGTTCTCATTCTCAGTCAGTATATCAAACAAAATAATTCCATCTGAAAGTTAAAAGATCTCGTGATATCTTTTTATGTGAAGGCTCTATAATAAAAGCCTTTAAGGGTCCGTACTACCTCACACTGCTTTGCATGATTGACTGTTATATCAATAATAATTAAATACTCAAGTTGAAATAAAAATGCAGCAAAGTTCAGGACTAACTCTGGTAACTATATGACTCAAAAACACAATTGCGTAAAATTTTCTCGATAGAAAAACATTGCAAAGTTGCCTCCAAATCACGTCTAATTTACTCGGTATATAGCATTATTCACCAAATACATTAAAATTAACCTTGAAACTTTTGATTATTATTGCATTACAATAAGGCAGCCATAATATGTTTTTCTTTTTCGAATAACCCTTGAATATTCCTAAAAAACGAAAATATCCAAAGTAGCCAACGCGTTTAGACCATCCGCGTTTGTATCGCCACGCCGCCTGGCATATGGCGGGCTCTTATCGGACCTTATTACTATACCAAGCGTCGTCACCAACTTCCGAACACGAAATTAACACGATTTTTGTTCAAAATTCAGTTTATCACGTAGTTTCTACGGTTCCATACCTCAAAGGTATAAACGGAACCCTTATAGGATCACTTTGTTGTCTGTCTGTCTGTCAAGAAAAAGGTTCTTAGAAACGCGGGGAGGCATAAAGCTGAAATTCATATCAAATACTCAGGTCTACTGTCTCTTGGAGCTGTGAAAAAATCAAACTTCTAAGCCAACTCAATCAAAGATACAGCCGTTTATGCCGTAAATTTTCGACATTCGCAGGGGAAACAAAACCTACAGGGTACTTCCCATGAACTCAGAATCTTGAAATTTGGTACCAAGCAACGTGTTATTGCAGAGATAAAGGAAAAATTGCGAAAAGCATACATTTTATTTACATCAAGTAATGAAAATATTTTTAATAATTTTAAACTTATTACTATAGATAATGGTTCGGAAACCTACGTGCGCGAGTCCGATTCGCACTTGGCCGGCTTTATTTTTATTTAGATATACACAACAGGTTACAATCAACAAAAATTCACACAGTAAAGTTAATACATAGGGTTTGATTTTTTTTTTACTACATGTTGGATTAGTTGGTCCCTATCTGATAGGTAAGTGACGATGAAGACGAGGATGTTACATACATGGACCTAAGAATAATATGGACCGGGCGTGAGGAACGTCAAAGTGAAGCAAACTTTGGTTACATGTGTGCAGTATAGGGTGACCATTGTCATCAAAAATTACCCAATATTTAAGAGTAAATAAATTGTGAGTGGTACTGATGCCTAGTAGCACTAATATTATTTATATTTTTTTTACAAAACGTAACATCTATATCAGAGAAGTATTATGAATTTAGACATAATGATCCAGAAGGGCAACTGTGAATCAATCTCATCTTTGAGCGACCTTAGACGTTTTGGGGAACTTGATAAAAGGAATAAAAGAACGAAATTATAGATAACATTTTTATTTTACTGTGTTTTAAGTTAATAAATAACAATACATATAATTTTACTTACAGAAAAACAAACCCTCGAGGCCTTATATTGGTGGTAAATTTAAAAATTACTTTTTTTTTAATTTTGAAGATTTATAGAATCATCCGTCTATAGATTATTAGTGTCATCAATAAATCAACAATATTAAATTCAGAAGTTGTTCAAAGTTAAAATCTTTTATTCTGACGTCAGCAAATGATAATAAAATACACATTTCACATTTACATATAAGTATAAAATATAAACATTGAATATCTCTATCTATAAAAAAAACCGCATCAAAGTCCTTTGCGTAGTTTTAAAAATCTAAACATAGATAGGGACAGACGGACACAGCGGGAAGCGACTTTGTTTTATACTATGATCCCGAAATTGACGCCACTTGTGTGATCTACACGCCAAAATACCTCGAAAATATCACCCCTGTTTTGCATCCCATAGGTGTTGTTTGTGATGCACCCAAAAATAACTCAAAAGCGACACAAGTCATATTTTCAAATAAAATAATGACAGTCATCTTGAATCCCAACACAAAATTGACGTCAGTTTTACCCCGAAATACTCCGAAAACGTCACCCAAGTCGAATTTCCATAAATAATGGTGATGGCCATCTTGCAAACTGAAAATGACTTCATTTTTGTTGATATCCCAAAAAATTCCAAAACGCCAATAAAGTTGACTTTAAATAAAAAGTAATGTCAGCCATCTTGGATTCCAAAATCATCTCACTTCATACATTTATCATCAACACATACATCGATTTTCCAAATTTAGTTCATAAATGATGGAGTTATGACGTAAAAATATGCAAAATGAAATACAACTGGAACTGCTCCTTTTTTTGAAGTCGAGTAAAAGTATTAATAAGAAACGTACCTTTTCTGAGCACGCGAACTTAATCAACCGGCGATATGCTCCTTTTGTCATATAAAAATTGCTATTTTTAAAATGTTCGGAACAAACAAATGAATAATTTGATGGTACCCATGATGCATCCTTTCTATTTCTTCTAATAATATCGATCCATTATTTTTTTACATAAGCATCACGAATGGGGAACCTTAAAAAAATAAACAAAATAAAATTTTATATTAAAAATAAAGAACAGGAATCTTGAAATCATATTCTGGCAACACCGACAGTCCGACTTAGCGCTGCGCTGTCACCGGGTCATTGACTTTTGCGGCGCAAAGAAAATTACAAAATCATATTAGTTTAATTTAAAATTGTAGTTGAAACGTGTGTTTATGTTACCAACCAATTCGTACATACGAGTAACTGTGGTGTTGTGTGTGTAAATAGTATAATTAAACCAAAAAAATATGCGATTGAGTGAAATACTTACATAGTCTCGAAAACAACGAGAAGTTTGTACTTACCTATGTACGTGATACCGTCGGACTTTTTGTGTAGTTTACTATAATTTTTACACTCTTTTACCACACAGCTTGGCATTATTTTATGCTTATTTTCAACGAGTTTCAAAAGGCACACCAACTTCGCGGTAAGTACAAGTTCGACATTTTGTGAGTTTGACATTTCGACCGGGGAAAACCTGCATCCATTTGAGTGCCGATGTGTGCGTGAATTTCGTGTCACGACACGTCTGCATACATTGTGATTTGCTTCTCTGCCACATTCTCAATGTCCTATCCTGATTATTCTTAGATCCATGGTTACATATGACTGTGACATACATTTGAAACTACGAATAAGTCTTTGCAGATTTGAAAACAAGTTCCCAACACTACAGACAAGTAGCAAAATAGCTCCAGTATCACAGACAATATCTGTGTCCAGTATACAAGTGGATTACTTCAACAAATAAAAGACCCGACTGCCTTTTTCACAGTTTACGTCCGCCGTATAGATTGGCTATGTCACATAGCTTATGACACTCCAGGGAACTCCACTTCGAAATCGGTCAAGCCGTTTAGGGTACAGAAGACGACGATGAAACAAACATACATTTCCACGAATGCTCAACTGAGTGGAGTGATACGGAAGGTGTTTAAACGGCCCCTTGAACCTTTTTAGGTAGGATGAAATAGGATGAAAGCGGAAAATACCTTTGAATTTTCCCGTTTTCGGCGGTTAATCGCTTTTTGATGTAATGTATAACGATTATGTCACTCGCGGCATTTCGCTTGTTTGGGAATTAAGTGGAGTGCGGCTATGCCATGGTCTTCACTCCACTTAATTCCTCTTACTTGAGTACCTACGTCATAGGTATATAATAGGGACAAATCACATACGGCTCGTCCGGGGAAGTATCACAGTCTCACAGAAAATCGACTTTTGAGTAGGAGCCTTACTGCTTCTATGCTTCGTTCGGTGAGTGAGAGAGGCGGAGGCCCATCCTTCCCCCATTTCCTCCCCCATGTCCTTTCCCCAACCCCTTGAAAGGCCGGTAACGCTCCTGTTACACCCTGGTGTTGCAGTTGTCCATGGGCAACGCTGGTCGCTTACCATCAGGTGACTCGCTTGCTCGTTTGCCGTCCTATAACATAAAAAAAAAAACATAGATTGAGCTAACCCCACAGTAAGTAATACATTTCTGTTATTCTTTATTAAAGAGTTATTCTTAATAAACCAAATAGTTGACAAACTGAAGACATGTCCTTCGACATGGATGGACATATGTCATTATTCTCTATATAGAGAGGAGAGATGCCGAACATCTAGCCAGATGTTCGGCACCTCTTCATCGTCACTTACCATCAGGTGAGATTGGAGACAAATGCCTACTTCAATACTTGGTAAATAAAAGATGTATGATAAAGGCGAGGAAGAAGAGCAGGTACTCCATTTTATGGATGATTCGTAAAACATTTTATTTTTAATAATTAAAAGATCTATTCTGCTAACAACACAACCTAATCGCGGTCAGTTGGCACCTCGCATTAAATGAAAGATTCAAATTATCCTAATTACAAAGTAGGCAAATACCTAACGGACGCGAGATTATAGAAGGATGCCAAAATCCGCAAATGTGTTGCCAGATGCGGCTAGCTAATGGCGTAGTTGCTACCATTTGTGGTGCCGCAATTGTACGTTCTTACCGAGTAAGATAACCCTATAGGTATAGGTAAAAGAAAAACCCATAAAACTTTTTTTACGTCAATCAATAGGCTGTCCTGCTCGTATGGTCGTTAAATGTGGCACCGTTATCTTAGAAACCAAGGCATAATACTGTTAATTCCATCAAATTCCAACGAGGTGAGTACTAAGCCTGGTGTGAAGCCCTTACTACATACCTAAAGCATCAAAAAAAATCTTATTTCTGAATATACAAATGTATCCTAGATTTACACAACTTACTGTAGGACTAGCTCAATTTGTCTGATATTTATTATTATTTTTTTATATTTCTCGCACACAAGTTTTTACGAAATATGAAACTTTCAGTAACAGATAGGCTTTCTGCAATATTACACTGTATGAATCTTGCGAAGAATATTACCTTATGTGCAGGGCGCCGTGAAATTGACAAACTTCCATTTAAAGTAAAAATCAAGTTGTTATTGAGTTTGACGTTCAAACGCCCTTTGAGGTCTGTGTAAATAAATATTTATACTGAAAGGGTTTCACAAACTGGTCGGCTGAGAGGAGGTCCGTCGGAGCCTGATTAGAATAGGCAGGGTCAGTAGGAATGACCTGAAATCAAATATTTGGCGGGACAAATAGTGCCATCGGTCAGAAGATATTTCCAATAAGCCTTTATTGGGATTATGTTGCAAGAGATAGATTCATGTACCTGCCTAAGTTAATTTAGTACTAAGTTAGATAGAAGCGATAGCTTACAATACGTGTCTCTGCTATGTTACATACTTATTATATATCATTTACGTACACATTAAGTTAAATTACTTTATGTGCTTCTGCCACCAGTTACTTCATGCAAACTATTGCAGGCCATCACCCCCAGAGATGTGGGAAGATGCGTAACGAGGGCTGTGTTTTACAAGAATCAATAGAGCCATCACTCGTTATCGCTTCCTTTACCTCGACTCGCTCAGCACGGGTCCGGTGGAAACGTCTCAGCGGAATGACAGAGCGACAGTGGAATTTGAAGAGTAAATATTTTGAGGTGAATATGTTTCATTTCGGGAAATTCTACTGCTTCCTTTTTTTTTGCCTGTTGACCCGGGGGTCGTGGGTTCGATTCCCACCGGAAGTATACTTTGTTTAGTTGTTTCCAGTTTGGTTAGGACATTGCAGGCGTGAATTGACTGATAATATATGACCTGATTGTCTGATAATAATGATGATTCCGTGCTTCGGAAGGCACGTTAAGCCGGTGGTCCCGGCTGCCATCTGGTAGTCGTTAAAGGAACCACGTCCGAGGCTGAGAGGCGGTTCCGATGAACTCTGACACCAGGGTGTGCATGGTCGATTGACCGTGACACCTACTCGAAATGATGATGATGACTGCTTCATAGGGATCGATCGACATAAACGCGAGCGGAGCCGCGGTCAATAGCTAGTATCTCTATAAAAGGGCTTTATTGGTAAAATTCTAAGGTATGTTATTAAATATCCATAAAAATGTACAAAACATTGTTTAAGGAAGGTTATTTTAATTATCAAGTTTTTATTCAATCTCGTAACAATCTGTGCACGATACGTAAATCATTTCTTGGCAAAAGATAATCGGCATTGTGATATTCAAATAGTAAATGAATTGAATTTGTATCGCGCCTCTAATTTAAGTTTATTTGAAGCTGTAATTGGCTGTATTGGCTTGATAGAAAAGTTCTTGGTACAGCGACCACCGCGGTGCGGGGCAACTGTCTAGACAAGACGAGTTCTTGTTTTATTTGCTCTAAAATTGTTCCTTATTGTACTTCCAATACATTTGTATCCGATTATAATCTTATAGTATTATATTTTGAAAACGGGTCACTCGCGTGCAATTTTGTCGGGATTACCGACTATAGTGTACGGGTCCGGGATTCTTCGGCGTCGCGCATCCCGAATTCGCCTTGAAAAAGGCCTCCTGACTTGACTGACCTGACGAGTCCGAAAATATAGTCGGCAATCACGACAAAATAGGTCGTAAGTGACCTGTTCTTAAAATATAATGTATTTATCTCAGGTTAGTTTTAATGATATAAACTTATTGTTAATGCTGTGTACGCTAATAATTTGCACTTACTTAAACAAAACCGGTCAAGTGCGAGTCAAACTCGCTCACGAAGAGTTCCGTACCATTATCTATAAAAAGGGAAAAAAATATGTCTATTGCCCCCCTTTTAATATTAATTTTATTTTTCTTTAATTATTTATTTTCAAAGTGAATATATAACTAACTATTATGTGAATGAACAAGCAAAAAAATCACGATTGTTGTATGAGAGCCCCCTTATATATTTATTTTATTCTATTTTTTAGTATTTGTTGTTATAGCGGCAACTGAAATACATCATCTGTGAAAGTTTTAAATGTCTAACTATCACGCTTCATAAGATACATCCTGGTGACAGACGAACAAACAGATAGACGGACAGCGAAGCGATATTAATAGGGTCCCGTTTTTACCCTTTGGGTACGGAACCCTGTTTTAGCCTATTTGTAATATTCTGAGCTTAATGTACTATATCTAATCCTGTAAGCGTGCATTAACAAATAAAGTAAAATATTCTTCAATATAAAATATGTCGATATACGATACGATAGCAACGATCAACCTCTGTTCGCCGAATTGAGTCTAGATTGTAGCAGACTTATATTACACGGTTAAAAGATTATTTTATGTGTGAAGAAATTTGATGAGACAATTTTTCAAGCCAATATAAGTTACATTTCACTTAGGTATGGTTAAATCTTAGATTGTTTACATATTACGTGTCACAAAAGTACATCTGTAAACAATAGCAAGCTTTCTTAGAAAAAAAATGTTACCTTCCTAAAGCTACAGATAAACATTAGAAAACTTCAAAAACACAAGTTCCCAATGCAAATGTAAGTTTGGTTAAATGAAAACCGATGGTAATATCAAAAATAATGTGTTTGAGAAAGTTTTATCTATCAACATTTTTAAGATGTATAAATAATTCTAGAATGATTCTAACTCTATAGAAAGTACCAGAATGAAGTATGAAACATTTAATATTTTTTAATAGATACCTAACTACTTTCTATGTAAATAGTTTAATTATGTGTGAGTCTTTAGAACGTGGGCTGCCACAGATAACGCACACGCGCAAATGTGTTCTCCCTAATTCTAACGCGAATAGATTTTCACAGAAATTACCACGCTTTATAATAAGACGCAGTGCAGCGACTCCAGACTCCATTATCTTATTGGTAATTTGATGCTGTAGACTTTTTCGGTAAACAAAGGTATTTAAAAGCACATTTATAGTTTTAGATATAAAGGTGTAAATAGCTGAACTTAGGGCCTTTTATTCTAAAATTATCTAGTGCGTATAAAAAAAAATATTATTTGAGTAAACAACTAGCTTTTGCCCGCGACTTCGTCTGCATAGATGTCGAAAATTGGACCAAGGAATTACGCCCATACAAACTTTGCCCCCTTCATCGCCCCTTAGGAGTAGAATTTCAAACCCTTTCTTATCGGATGCCTACGTCATTCTAAAAACACACCCTCCAAGTTTCAGGTCTCTACGATCAGCGGTGTGTGCTGTGTGTGATCCGTCAGTCAGTCTGTCATTCAGCATGTTATATGCATAAATTACGGATATATATTGGTATATATGTATATTTTTTTATACCTAGGTAAAATTCGTTTGCCAACGCTTATATTGGGCCTTTCTAAAGGTACCTATTAAATGTTGTATATGTGAGGTGCGCTGCGATTGATTTTCATAAAAGTATTAGCCGGCAGCAACCCTTGCCGGGGTTTCGTCGAGTTTGTCATGAGTAGGGTTGCCATCCGTCCGGGTTTCCTCCGTAGATGGGGATTCTGGTAATTTTAATTTTAATTTTCAATTTTTTTATTTCAGGAACTGTCCGATCCCCTGTTTTCGAATATTAATACTTTCGAAGCATTACGCGCCGATGCGAACATCAAAAGACACTATAAACCGTAAAGACCAAACTAGGACATATCAAACCCTAAAGTTTAGGGTTTCATTTGTAGTCCGGGTGTAAAACTGTAAAGTTTTGTTACATTTAAAATGATGTTAAAAGGTAAATAAATAAATATATACGGACAAATCACACAGATTGAGCTAGCCCCAAAGTAAGTTCAAGACTTGTGTTATGGGATACTAACTCAACGATACTATATTTTATAACAAATACATATATAGATATACATCCAAGACCCAGGTCAATCTGAAAAAGATCATTTTCCATCTTGACCTGGCCGGGGATCGAACCCGGTCACTCTCGTGTCGCAGGCTGGCGTGTAGACCGCTGCGCTACGGAGCTAGTCAAGATGTCTAAATTAATTTTAAATACCTTTAAAAATTAAAGAAAAAATATTCACGACGTTATAAACGGATTTTTTTAGTTCTTGGCGGGAATTTTGGCTGCACGGCTCTTGTTTTGGATTGTTTTGCAAATTGTTTCTAGTGGACTTTATAATGTCTTTATAATCGGTGTAATTTGGTGTTTAATATACCCATGTTTATGAACAAAGTCTGGAATAACTAAAATAAAGTGTCATGGTGCGGCTGTAGTAAGATTTGCTTAGCGGGCTGGTGTTTACTCGCCTCGTTGCGTCGTTTATAATCAAGCTAGTTGATTCGTGGGAACTGTTGCCAGGGGCTCCGTCGAAATCAACGAAATGAATCACACCATTTCGTTGATACACAAGCAAGAATAACTCGAAAAATAACTAAATACTGGCTAAAATTAGCTTCTGAATGAAGTTTGATGGCCAAATAGAATAAAAGGAAAAAAAACGTATTTTTATTTTAATATAAACTGTTCTTTTACTGTAAGTACTAAATTTAATAAAAACCTGTTGGCTTGTCTAGAACCCGGACAAAAACCGAGGTATTCACGCGTCCTATCCTTGGTGCTAAATATAAATGGCTACCCTAGTCATGAGCCTATTTCCTGTCAAACTTTCAGAAGGGTATAAAGTGTCTTTTGATGTTCGCATCGGCGCGTAATGCTTCGAAAGTATTAATATTCGAAAACAAGGGATCAGACAGTTCCTGAAATTAAAAATTGGAAATTAAAATTAAAATTACCAGAATCCCGATCTACGTTGCTTTTATATTATTTTTAGGGTTCCGTAGTAAAAAGGAACCCTTATGATATTGCAATGTCCGTTTGTCTATCAGTCTATCTGTTAGTCCGTCTGTCCGCTGTTTAGCTCAGAAACTATTAGAACTAGAAAGTTGTAATTTGGCATGTGTATAGCGTGTAACTTAACTAGCGATCCCGTGAAGAGGTACTTCAGCCTGTCAAAATGAACTACTTTTCCTATGGGTCCAATACTGGAAACTCCAAAATACATTTTCATACACAAGTTTTCGGCCGGCCCGACAATTAGTAGAAATTGACAAATAAATTTAGTTTCCAGCATTGGTCTCATAGGAAAAGTTGTTCATTTTGACGCATGCATGAGTCACCCCTTCACGGGAAAGTCGTTGGTTAAGTTTTTTTAATTTATTTCACTACTGCTTAATTAATATACAGCGTGTAGCTGTATTTTAATTACGCAGTAGTGAAATAAAAAAAAATCTCGTCAATCCCTTGCTATGCATATAGAAGGGCTTTTAAAAAATATTGTCGTATTCCGTATACTATTTTTTGATTCTGGGATCCGTTTGTGATATAATATTAAGCCCCAAAGTGCTAATATTTGTTGGAGCCAAGTGTCCCCACCCCTGTAAGCTAAATTATTGTTTATGGATGAGATAAAAAATGGCAATAGCATATATAACGAAGTTCAAAGTACATACCTATCACAGCTAAGTATGGTTTACAATATTTTTAAGTGTTATATTTTTGTATTCACAATGCTATTTTGATATACTCTTATTAAATTATGAAATAAAATATGGTGACAAAATTTCAAGTGAGCGGGATTTGAACTTGCGACCTTAAGTCGTACATAAACTTAAGGTCGCAGGTTCAAATCCCGCCCTCTTGAAAATTTTTTCGCCATATCTCATTTCTTAACTTGACATATACAATAAATATACTATACATAATATACTTAACATAATAATAGTAGGGTTCACAAGTCAAAGAGATAGTTGACCAACTTATAAGACAATTAAAAGATGACGTGCAACTTCGGTACCCCACTGCGTGGTGCACGTAGCGATGTGCCGGAGAGAAATCTTCTGTTCTCATGAATTCCTTCTCACGGAAATTTGCTGGAAATTTTCAATAATTCTCGAGAATTACTTAATAATGGCCGCACTTGAGAGAAAGAAAAAAAAAAATTTTTTTTCGCTAAACTGCATAAACACCCAAATATTTTTTTTTTAATTTCCGAGTAGCCATAGGTTGGCTGGAAGACATCGCTTTAAGCGATAAGCCCGCCTTTGTACCTGCTTGTTTGTATGTTTGTTATTTGTGTAAGTACTTTTAAGTTGGTGCAATAAAGAGTTTTTCATTCATTCATTCAAGAAATTCTCGGGAAAATTTTCCGATGCGTTCTCACCATTCTCTAAAATTTCGAGCACGGCACAACACGGTGCACGACAATCGCTTTGCTGGTTTTATATTCTCTTTCTTAAAGTGATTTACCTACGGCAAAATAGGGTTAAAGGGATCTTTTATTTCCTTTGATAAATGATCATCCTCGATGATGTAATATAAGAAATAGTGCCTACTGGGATAGTAAGATTTAGGTCAATAATCTTTCATATAAAAAACCGACTTCAATCAAACTACTGAACCGATTATGATGAAATTTAAATGAGACCAACTTGAAAGTATACGTTGTCAAACAAAAAATAATTTTAAAAATCCGAGTTCCGAATAACAAACATTAAAAAAAAACACAGCCGTATTCATACCCCTCCTTTTTTCGAAGTCGGTTAAAAAGCACCCGATTTTTTAGAAAATAGCTAAATTAAATAATACTGGCAATATTTTATATTTTTCTATCGCCCACGTTTTATTCTTGAACTCTAGATAGAAAGATTGCACAAATTTAATTCGTTTCGCTTTAGAAGTATTAAAATAGGTTCTTGTATTATACTGGGTGGCGCAAAAGTACTGGCACTAAAGAAAATACTTTTATTTTTTTTATATGACATTTTCTGTCATTCTGTTTTTGAAAATTGTGTAGTGAACAAATGTAAAATACACTGAAAATAAACATGGACCGTTTTACTCCCCAAGAACGTGGAATAATTGTGTCAATGTTCTTACGGAATAATTCATCAGTGATAAGAACACAACGTGAATTTCGTTTTGGCGATTTGCCTTGGCCTGCAAGATCACCCGATCTGACCAGTCCAGACTTCTTTCTTTGGGGTTTTTTGAAATCTCGGGTGTATGTGAACAAGCCACAGACTCTCGCAGCTCTAAAAGAAAACATTCGTCAAGAAATAACGAACATATCGCAGGAAGTGTTACGGCAAGTTATGCAAAATGTCATAAATAGGGCTCAAATGTGTATCAACTCTGGCGGTCACCATTTAAAAGACATCATCTTTAAATCATAATGGTACGAAATTTAATGGCACAAATATACATTTAAAAAAACCTAAATCTAGTTTTCTAATTTAGAAAAAATGTTATAGCTGAACCAAATAGGGTCTTTACTTTTGCGCCACCCAGTATTATTAGTAAAGTACTTATCTGATCAAAACCTATGCATTTACACCAACGCGCACACAAAATATTAATATACCATTATTTTTTCTTTTCGGGTCAAAATGGAATATTTTGTAAATTCCATTTTGATGACAAATCTTTAATGTGTTTTTTGAAATACAAGCTACTATTTAACCGACTTCAAAAAAAGGAGGAGGTTATCATAAAGTTTGATGAACAATGTAGATAATATGTTTGTTCGTAGCTCTTAAAGTTTTAGTAAGTAAAACTGCTGTATTTTAGTAGCAATATTCGATTGTTTTTTTTATTTTTTTTATTACCTCAGAACTCCGTTATTTATGAACCGACGTTGAAAATTAATTTTTCGTTTGAAAGAGTTTTAAGTTCGTACCATTAAAATTTTATCACAATCGGCTCTGTAGATTGGAGTCGGTTTTTTTATATGAAAGACTAGCTTTCACCCGCGGCTCCGCTCGCGTCAATGTCGATCCCTCGAGAACAGTACTTTTTCCCGGGATAAAATGTACTCTATGTCCTTCTCCGTACTCCAGTTAACGTGTATGCAAAATTTCATCATGATTGGTTCAGTAGTTACAACGTGAAATCGTAACAAATAAACAAACAAACTCACTTTCGCATTTTGATTGAATGAAGGAGAGGAAAACGGTGATTTGCTTTGAGTTTAATCCGATTTTTTTTTGAAAGGACTAGTAGCTAGCTCCAAGTGAGCTTTCGCTACTTCACCGGGCGATTGAGGCGAGGGCAGAGTGCCCTCAACCTTTATAGATAAAATCACCAAAGGGCCCCAGGAGGGACGGACCTTGGCTTTTTGAGATGGAAGGTTCGGAGAAAGATTCGATGGCAATTTATTTATTACGTAACACAATTTTTGAGCCGAACATATTCTCATTTTTTTTTACAAGGGGGTTGGGAGAGTGATAGTTTTGACGTAAGATCACAAAAATGATCAAAGTTAAGATTATTCTTTGAAAAACACGCGAGTGCCGATGAGTGCGGTCGGCGCAGAGGATCGGGTGCGTACCTATAGGTAAACAAATTCTGGTAAAATGGTCCTAAAATGTATTTAAATAAAAAATTAAGAACAAAACAAATCAAACAAGTACACAGTAATTTCTTTAGATTCATACGCAATAAATGTTAAACACTGAAAAGAGGTCGGCCTTTTCTTATATGGGGGGAGGGGGAAGGGGTCAAATCTAGCTATAATAGTCTTACGTAATAAATGAATGGCCCCTAATTGGAACGACTATGACTACGAGATACCATAAGGCCATCATAACAGCTGAAATACTAGTGATTTATTTATTTAAAAAAATATCAATTGTCGATCTCAGAAAACGTTAAACGAATGACTTTTGATTCAATGGTATAAAAAAATGCAATCGTATTAATTTTATCCAATAATACCGATATCAGCAAAAGTTTCTTAACTTCTAGACAATCAAATGAAGACAAAGAGTTTCGGTAAGTTGAAGTTTATATCTGATTAAATATCTTGCAATAGGTATCTAAAGTTTGATGAACAATGTAGAAAATATGTTTGTTCGTAGCTCTTAAAGTTTTAGTAAGTAAAACTGCTGTATTTTAGTAGCAATATTCGATAGTTTTTTTTTAATTTTTTTGTTACCTCAGAACTCCGTCATTTATAAACCGACTTTGAAAATTCATTTTTCGTTTGAAAGGATATACTTTCAAGTTCGTACCATTAAAATTTTATCACAATTGGCTCTGTAGATTGGAGTCGGTTTTTTTATATGAAAGACTAGCTTTCGCCCGCGGCTCCGCTCGCGTCAATGTCGATCCCTCGAGAACAGTACTTTTTCCCGGGATAAAATGTACTCTATGTCCTTCTCCGTACTCCAGTTGATGTGTATGCAATATTTCATGATGATCGGTTCAGTAGTTACAACGTGAAAGCGTAACAAATAAACAAACAAACTCACTCTCGCATTTATACCTAACTAGCTTTCGCCCGCGGCTCCGCCCGCGTCAATGTCTATCCCTCGAGAACAGTACTTTTTCCCGGGATAAAAGGTAGCCTATGTCCTTTCCCGCACTCCAGAGATCTTGTATGCAAAATTTCATGATGATCGGTTCAGTAGTTACGGCGTGAAAGCGTAACAAACAAACAAACAAACAAACTCACTTTCGCATTTATAATATTAGTAAGGATAAGGATAAAGATAAGGATATTAGTTAGGATTATAATTATTATATGAACATTATAATTACTAAGTCATCTTTTACAACAGAGGTGTCGTTTATTCAGTTCTTGCTGATGATCTGTACATAAATTTAGAAATAACGCATTTTCAGCAGGTACGAGTAGGTACGAAATGTAACTTCAACAATCACTGGAAAAGGTAAACATATATATGCAAAAAATTCCAGCGCAGTATCGGGATCGACCCTTGTTACAGATGGAGGTCGCGCTGTGACCCGGAGATTACGATAACCACACTATCGGGGCGGAGCAGCTCCGTGATGCAGCTTCTCATAAACAACACAAAGTCACTGGAGCTAGAGGAAAACGGTGATTTGCTTTGAGTTTAATCCGATTTTTTTTTGAAAGGACTAGTAGCTAGCTCCATGTGAGCTTTCGCTACTTCACCGGGCGATTGAGGCGAGGGCAGAGTGCCCTCAACCTTTATAGATAACATCACCAAAGGGCCCCAGGAGGGACGGACCTTGGCTTTTTGAGATGGAAGGTTCGGATAAAGATTCGAAGGCAATTCATTTATTACGTAACACGATTTGGGGGGGGAGCCGAACATGTCTAATTTTTTCTTACGAGGGGGTTGGGAGAGAGAGATAGTTTTGACGCGTGTGAAAAACACGCGAGTGCCGATGAGTGCGGTCGGCGCAGAGGATCGGGTGCGTACCTATAGGTAAACGAATTCTGGTAAAATGGTCCTAAAATGTATTTAAATAAAAAATTAAGAATAAAACAAATCAAACAAGTACATAGTAATTTCTTTAGATTCATACGCAATAAATGTTAAACACGGAGAAGAGGTCGGCTTTTTCTTATATGGGGGGAAGGGGTCAAATCTAGCTATATTACGTAAGAAATGAATGGCCCCTAATTGGAACGACTATGACTACGAGATAGATACCATAAGGCCATCATAACAGCTGAAATATTAGTGATTTATTTATTTAAAAAAATATCAATTGTCGATCTCAGAAAACGTAAAACGAATGACTTTTGATTCAATGGTATAAAAAATGCAATCGTATTAATTTTATTCAACAATACCGATATCAGCAAAAGTTCCTTACTTCTAGACAATCAAATGAAGACAAAGAGTTTTAAGTTTAAGTTTATATCTGATTAAATCTTGCAATAGGTATCTAAAGTTTGATGAACAATGTAGATAATACGAGTATGTTTGTTCGTAGCTCTTAAACTTTTAGTGAGTAAAACTGCTGTATTTTAGTAGCGATTTAAAGTCATACCCCAGCTTACTTCCAGTCGTAAAAATATGAAAGTACTCACTTCAGGTTGTTCGCATCCGAGCGGGTACACAACACACACACACACTCACAGCACTACGAGTATGTCCGCGCCACGCGTTCGCTTTCGCCGCGCGCGTTCCCGACACTGCTGTACGGGCGGCCCGCCCGCCCTGCGTTATCATAGTTGATGATATTAGCGAAACCAAAAGCAAATAAGCGGCATAATTCGCTTATCCTCCGATTTTTTGTTTATTTGAGTAAAACCTTCTTTAGGCGCGTTTGGGCACTTTTTGATATGGGAAAAAAGAACCATTGAACTCGCGACACTGTTACCGTTACCGTAACTATTTGTTTTTTTAGTTTTCAGCTTTGGTCCTGTAGGAAAGTTATATATATATATATATCGCCAGGCTGAATCACCCCTGAAAGGATCGGACAAGGTTTCTTTACATATTGTATAACTAACCGAATATACAAGTTTTAACTTCAGTTGGCACGCCTTTTTTAATGTTATAAGTAGTTTGTGATGTACGAGTATGTAGGAGCTACTTGCTTTTCCCCCCTTCATCCGAATGAGTAGTATCCCAATACCTTCGTTCCCTATCCTGGTCCCAAAAGTATACCCTTTACTAGTTTAAAAATGCTTACGATGGGCAGCAGCGTCGGAAGCACAAGAAGCCAAAAAACTGCGCTCGCCAACCCGTTTGCCAAGCGTGGTGGTTATGGCAATATCCTCCCATGGAGGAACGAAGAATTGGGAGAGGCATTTGTCCGTACCCAATGGGTAAAAACGGGACCCTATTAATATCGCTCCGCTGTCCGTCTGTCTGTCGTCAATTTTCACAAATGATGTATATATATAAAATAAATATTTAAGGGGGCTCTCATACAACAAACGTGATATTTTTGCTTGTTTTGGCTCGACATTGATAACGGCAACAGGTAGACGCTTGAAATATTAACAGAATATTTAGTTATATGTTCACTTTAAAATAAATAATTAAAACGAATATTAAAGGGGGCTCCTATACAACAGTTTTCCTACGATCCCGATGGCTACATCCCTCCAGATTTAAACTTCGAGTTTCAATATCTTACGAGTATGTCATACTCGTATATGGCAGGAAGCATAGTGTACCTAAGTCTACGAATAAGTGTATTTTTGCCTAACAACAAAAATAATAGTTTAGCACTAGGTACATGTGCAAAAAAATAAAAAAACAAAGACCATCTTAGAAACATATTTTTAAGCAGAGGCGGCTTTACGTATAGTGCAGGGTGTGCGGCGCACATGTGCGCCGGGTCTAAGGGGGCGCCGAGTCCGAGCGCCCTCTAATGCGACACCTCCAAAGATGCGGCGCTCTCAAAGACCCTGCGCCCGTGTTGCGGCCGATGCCGGGCGCACCGTAGCAAAGCAAGGCACGCCACCACAAGCTGCGCGTCTTTACCTACTCGTACACAATAACTTTTGTTTCAACGTGAAATCAGCCTTAAAACTGATAATCAGAGATTATATTGGCGTAGTGTCGCGTCGCTACCAAAGGCGCGTGCCGGTACCTGTTTTGATTAGGTTGAAAACACGCCGAATTGTGGAAAATATAACTGTAAGTATTCCATTTTGACCCCGGTCCTACTAGAGGGCGCCAGGGTACTGGTTGCACACGGCCACCACAAGGGCTAGAGCCGCCTCTGTTTTTAAGACCGTATAAAGACTGTTCTTAGAATTTTAAAATTCTTTACTTTATACTTACTGCTTCATTTACGGAGAAAAACTTTTAACGATAACAAATTATTTCTACGAATATATTGCTTAAAATATTTTAATTAGCATTCTGTCTAAACTTTAGTTTTAGTATCTAAGTTTTATTTGAAAAAATCGGAGAAAGCGCTGTGCCCGCGACTCCGTTCGCGTACATTAATGTACGCGAACTGTGTACGCGAACGGTAATCTTAGTTTAGAAATCGTAGAAAAAGTTAAGTAACCTATCCTGTGTCCTGTACGTCTAAATGTTATCTACTAAGTGTCATAGACGTCAGTTAATTTGTTAAAGAGTAATGGAGGAACATACATACAATGCACACATGCATACAGAAAAAAAATCTAAAAATCGTCAATTTAGTTTCAGTATAGTGTTTATAAGGTCTATACATGAGCTTATAAATACGATATCTCTGAAAACAAAGTAGGTAACTTATTCCATGACCAACCCTTACAAATTTATTTTGGGAAATAATAAGTCAAGCCACAAAATTATTTATTGGCCACGTGATCAAACTTCTAATTTAATAACTAAGCAACGGGAAAATTACATAGCCTCTAATAAACTAATTCGTCTTTTTTACACCGCCAAATAAATATTCTATAGAAGGCGTCAAATAATGATCATCAATTATTATGACTTGTCTTTCTTATTTATACATTGCCACCTAATTTACTAACTCGGCCACGGATTTTACATCTCGTCACCATTTTTCTTTTTACAGCTTCAACACTATGTCCTCAAAAAAATATAATTCAAGCTTCTACAGACAGCATCATTTATTATAACTTAGCATTCAAAATAATACATCATATTCTTTCATCGTGAAAATAGCCACTACATGATTTGGCGTGAGTGTGTGAGACGACAGCGATCGGTCATTTGCGCCATTCGATTCATATCGATAGGCAGGAGAGCTGGTACCAATTTTTGGGTAGGTAGGTACTTGAAGCAAGTTGAAAAATTGTCACATGTCTCTACCTCAACACGGAACTACTTACGGCTGGTAAGTAGCGGGGCTAAATCACCCCTTTTTTTTAAATATTATTGTTTCATTTCCAAAAATAGGTATTTGAAGCAATATGCAATTTTTTATGTTGTAGTTTAATGTTTAAAGAATGTAAGAAAATATAACCCAGACGATTTAGTCGGGGTTTTAACATTACCAGATACGTGCAGAATGGAAATATTTTCTCTCTTTCTCTTCTTAACTCTCACCTAAGCTAGGAGTTAAAAAGTCGAGAGGATTTTAGAATTCAAGAACTTTAATTTGCAGTTTTTACGGCCTGCCTAAATAAAACCAATACTCCTAAAATATTGTAAATAAATAAATAAATATATACGGAAAAAACACACAGATTGAGCTATCCCCAAAGTAAGTTCGAGACTTGTGTTATGATGGGATACTAACTAGAAAAGATATAAAAGATAAGAAAAGATAAACATCCAAGACCCAGGCCAATCTGAAAAAGACCATTTTCCATCTTGATCTGGCCGGGGATCGAACCCGGGCACTCTCGTGTCGCAGGCTGGCGTGTTGACCGCTGCGCCACGGAGCTAGCCAACTATTGTATGTAGACATCGGCTTAATCTAATTGATTCAATAAGATATTACCGCCATTAATGATGTTATGGATGAAAAAAAGGATTGAAAGTTTTCAGAGCTTATGAAAGTACCTAAGTATAAATGTAGGTTCCTTTGTTCAATCATATCCTTTAAACGCATGAACAGATTTGGATATGTGAGATATTGTTAGAATCCTTTCCTTATTCAAAGTTACTTATGGTATATTTTTTGGTAGGAGCAGTCGAGTTTTTATTTCATTTGAAAAAAAATTGTTTAAAAGTATCTATGAAAACGACGCACATCACATTATGGAAAATATCACATCCCCACCGTTCATCGTATTATAATAATATGTCATTTTCTTATTCTATCCGGTTTTCACCAATATTTTAAGCGTGCTGATTGAGATACAAGTTTTTCGAAGACTTACCATAGACATGTACATATCATTTGATAAAACACGACTACTCTGTCAAAATGTATATCGTATCACTCGGGAGGTAGGGATTCTATGAAGGGATTTATTCATCATAATTTTAAGACATTTTTGTTTTCTCTAACTCAGGTATTATCGCTTCATATTATGTTTCGATTGACATAACTATTGTATGGGCGATGTTCGTTTAGTCTAAGGTTATAGTGAGATATTATTAGATGCCATAATTATTATTTAACATAGAAAGATTTGGGAGAGACGTATAATCCACTTATATGTTACGCATCACTCACATTAAACATCCAAAACCCAGGATTAATCCTTATCCTTACTACATATATATAAACTTATAATATCATACATGCGAAAGTGAATGTGTTTGTTTGTTACACTTTCATGCCGTAACTACTGAACCGATCATCATGAAATTTTGCATACAAGTTCTCTGGAGTACGGAGAAGGGCATAGGCTACCTTTTATCCAGGGAAAAATACTGTTCCCGAGCGATCGACATTGACGCGGGCTGAGCCGCCGGCGAAAGCTATTCTGAAATAAAAATCGTTTTTCATCTTGACCTAACTGGGTCGCAAAGAGATCCTCAAAAGTGACCCTCTCATAGAAACCCTCAGAGGGTATCGGAGCAAGGTAGGGTAGCCATGGAGCAGCCTCCGCGCTGGGGCTGTGGTGGCATTATGTGGATAAAGTGATAGCACCGTATGGTGTGGGGTTAACCGGAAGCAAATTCCACATTGCCCCGGCTTCTCGTGGCTGGACGGGCAGACGTAGCTCTTATTACACGTTAAGAAGGTTTCAATCCCGACAGCGAAGACACGTCGGGGGCGAGGGCTCTGACCGACTTTCTGGAACAGTCGTCATGTCATTACTTACCAAAACTCGCCACAAGCTGCCCTGCGGCTTTATTCTTTATGTTATTATATAAATATAATTATGGAAAAGTTATTTATTGCATAAACAATTAAGCATTCTGGCCCAAACCTCATGTCATCCAAATCCGTTGTGGTATTTAGAATCTTCCATATACATGGTGAAATTTTTATCGTTTTGGGCCCTTAAAGGGGTGACTCAGACCATCAAAATGAACAACTTTTCCTATGGGAACAACGCTGAGAACTCAAAAAAATAATCGACATTCCCATACAAACTGGCCGGGCCGCGGAACTCTTTTGTATGGAAATAACGAATTTTTTTTTGAGTTCCCAGCATTTGTCCCATATAAAAAGTTGTTCATATTGATGGTCTGAGTCACCCCTTTAAGGGTCCGAAACGATAAAAATTTCACCATGTATAAATTTGCCACTGTAGGGTGGTCGCCCAACTACGTCCTGTCTGAATCTGAAAACAATTTGTTATTGCGGAAAAAGTAGTTGATTTATATTCATAACTATCAATTTGCCCATGTAAAACAGTCACAGCCCTAAAAAAACTCCTCACATCCATTAGAAGAAACATGACAGAATTACCTAAACGAAACTAACTGAAATAATAAATTTGAACTAATTGCGGCCCTTAGAAAGAGAATTCTACTAGCAAAATGGTTACAATTATAATTTCTTTAGATTGAGATATAACCTTATTTCTAGCCAAAAGGTGACAAAAGTCAGTAACCTTTACCCCTATTTAGCAAAGCCGCAGGGGAATTAAACGAATTGCGAATTGGAGCAACTTTGATAAGCACTCAAACGATAATTTACGTTAGATGGTCGCCGAGAGGCGGTTCCGAAGAACTCTGTCACCAGAGTGTGCATGGTCGATTGACCGTGTCACCTACACGAAATGATGATGATGCAGAGAAAAAGTTATCCTCTGCCAATATTTGTTATGGAATAACTTTTAGCGCGGGCGCCCAGCGGTTACAGGTTTTTTTTTTATGTTATTGGCAAACGAGCAAGCGGCCACATGAAGATAAGTGATCACCGCTGCCCATGGACAACTGCAATACCGGGGTGTGACAGGTGCGTTGATGTCATGTCATATCATAACATGATGATAGTTAGGGAGTTAAAATTTTCACAGATGATATATTTCTGTTGCCGCTATAACAAGAAATACTAAAAAAATGAATAAAATCAATATCAACATTTTCATACAGCAAACGTGACTTTTTGCTTGTTTTTGCTTGATATTGATAACGGCAACAGCTAGACGCTTGAAATATTCACAGAATATTAAGTTATATATTCACTTTAAAAAAAAGTAAAAATAAAATTAATATTAAACAGACATCGTTATTTTTTTTTGCCGTTTTTATTTATATTAAGGGAAACACAACAGATAACAAACATTAAAAATTAAACAACACAAATCTTATAATATAGTGAACAGGTTTGTTATCCTAAAGCGTGTTAACACAGCATTCTATACAATTGCAAAATATAATTATTGAGTTAGAGAAGTTTTTTAAGTAAGTAATGATAATTAAAATGTTAAAGAGAAGACAGCAAGAAACTCTATCAATATAACAATAAAGATAAATTAAAAATAAATATAAAAGTAATTTGGATAAGGACATTCATACAAAACTATAATTAAATAATGTGTAATAAGTTTTTAAATATAAAAGTGTTTTATATAAGCAAAGAAAAACATTTTTAGAGGTTAGTTTTTATAGATAACGGTACGGAACCCTTCGTGCGCAAGTCCAACTCGCACTTGGCCGGTTTTCTTTTCTTTCAATTCTGTATTCCATTAGGGATTCGGATTAAAGGATTTCAATATAGTCTACATAATTACACAAGGGTTGGCGTAAGGCAGGCAGCGGGCGTAAATACTTTCGCCAAATTATATCACAGCATCACACACAGCACGAATGCTGTCATAATAGCGAACCCCGGGCTTCGACGCATCAGCTGAAGACGCAACCGGGAAAATGTTAGATGAAGTAGACATAATTACACAATATTATGATACGAAGGATTTTTTCTTACCTTATTATTACATTAACCCTTGGACTTGAGATAAGAACTTCAGACAATGTGCCCGATGCGACGCTTGTGTCACTGGACGCGACAACACATTACCGTGGCAACGTCGCAATTATGTAAGTACATCTGCCTTGTGCTCGAATGCTAAATAAATTGTCACACACAATACAATTTATGAGCGTGCGGAGGAACTTGGTTGCTAGGAAATCGGGGGCCAACCTACGAATAAGTATTCGTAGAGGCCAATATAAAAAGTTTTGAAATTATTTTAAAGATAAAGCACAATATGTAGAATGTGCCAGCTGTTCTCTTCCCGCGTAGACCGTAGAAGCCTACAAGGTAATGGGCGAAAATCTAAAGAATCATGACAATAGATGACGCGGATAGCAACCCTTTTATTTTGATTCCGTTTTCCACCTTTACGCCCACCAACACGCTAAATGTGGCCTTTCGGTCTTATGACTTTAGGCTCTGTTTACTCCTTATGGGATAAAGACGTGACAATATGTTTCTAAACAATGTTTAATAGACATAGTACCTTACTTGATACTAGGTACCTACTTTCCACTTGTCAATGCCAAAAGCAAGCAGGCCTATTTACTCGCTTTTGACATCTAAGGTGTTACTCGTCGTACTAACGTTTTAATCGTCGCTTCAAAATACATTGCGGCTTTCGCACGATTGACTATTTTTATTTAACAATATATAAACCGTAATGGATGTTGAAGTAACCATTAAAACGTTGTACACTGTAGACTGTCAAAAGTTAGCGAGAAGATGTAGGTACAAGTCGCCTGTCGATTGAAGTCGCTTGAGGACTTACCTGCTTTACCAGTTAAACTTCTTCAATCCATATATAATTCATCAATAATAAAAAATGCAATCCATATTATTCATATCAGTGTCAACTATAATTCATATTTAGATAAGTACTAGCTGTTGCCCGGGACTTCGTCCGCGGCAATTTCTGTTATTATGATTAATTAGCGTAGATGAATAATTTTTCCCCGTTTTCAAAACATTTTTTATTGATGCTTCGCTCCTATTGGTCGCAGCGTGATGTTTTATAGCCTAAAGCCTCAATAAATGGACTATCCAACACAAAAAGAATTTTCCAATTTGAACCAATAGTTCCTGAGATTAGCGCGATCAAACAAACAAACTCTTCAGCTTTATAATATTAGTATAGATAATATTCATTTATGAAATTACCTAAATATCCTCTCTTAGATTTCATAAACAGCTATTTTATACATTTATTCGTATTATAAATTTCAAAAAGTTACCATGTGAAGTTTCATAGATAGATACATAAGCAAATGCACAATTTTGTCCGGAACAAGGGCCTTGCAAAGATTTGACGCCCAGAGCCTGCTGTGAAGCACCAAAACTACCAATGCAACGAGACTTCGATCTCGTGAGAGAGAAACCGACTTAAACTTGTATGACTAGGCATTTGATATGATACCCTATAGGCAGCCTGACTTTTTTACACCAGAGCTGGCCGCGATAAACATACAACAGACTTTGGCCAGACCACCCTGCCCTCGCATCCAACTGCCAATTAAATCCACAACAAAGCACTAATTAGCTCTGTTTACTGGCATCACAAAAATTTATGCCGTTGCTAGATAGTTCTGAATTGTGTTGTTTATACGCCGCGGAGATAACCCGCCGCGGCAGGTCATTGAAACTGATAGCAAGTTGCGGTTGGCTGCGGAAAAGGAGAATAGCCAAATTACTATTTTCTACACTGCAGGGTTAACTCATCAATCGCGAGAAACGCTGACACAATTTATTATCTATTGTTATTTTGCCCGATCGAGGCGCATGGTGGTTGAGCGGTGTTCAGATGAAAACAAAATAACAATACGCTTCCTATGTAGACAGTAAAAGTCGGTGTAAGGAACTGCGGCTGCATAATTTGGGTGCTGTTGGGAGCAAGATCTCGAAATTAGGCATAGGCAAGACACAGTCGGATACCTATCCGAACTGAAATAGATTAACCAAAATATATATCTACCTATATATTTTGGTTAATCTATTTCAGTTCCAAAGTCATACAGTGTCACTATACGTAAAAAGTACGATAGAAAGAAAGAAAAAAATGTTTATTTGATATACCATCATAGATTTAAAAAAAATTGCGTATCACAAACACAATAAAAACAACAATGATTTCTAATTGTATAAATCTGACATAATTGTGTCTATATCAAAAAGGCCTCCTCTCAGCATTAAGTTGTGGTGAACACCACAACGCTGGTCTTCCGAGGACACCATTACAAAATTAAAACAAACAAAAAAAAAATATTATATATACACTTATCTCATATGCACATAAATATTAACAATTTAACGTGTAAGAAAGGAAGTTAAAAAGTTACGCAACACTTTTACGACTTTTGAGCACTCTAAATGTATTCCTTGAATTTAATTTTAAAAGTTTTAATAGTTATAGAGTTTCTAATAGATACTCATATATATAAGATACTATATTAGATACTCACTTTTAATAATTATTTAAAGAAAAAAATAATAGACTTCCTAATTTAAAACTACTTACATAAACATTAGCTTTTAGTAAGGAGGTGAATATGTATGTATATATAACATATCAAGGCAGATCACCCGGAAATTGATTTTTCTTATGCTGTCTGATGGAACTATACATAGATTTAGTTTATGAAAATTTTATATCTCATAAGAAATTCTAGATCATAAAAATTATATTCAATATAAGCATTTCAACATAAAATCAGAAATATTAACTACTTAGTAATCGGTCCCAGTTTCGGCTTACTATAGTAGATAGGAAGGACTAATTAGATTTGTTATAGTTAGGCATCCACGCAGTAGTCGTAGTCGTCAGCCGTGTCTGTCGACACTTAATTATTAAACTGTCATCGCTCTGCCAAGTGCCCAGACTCACCAATGTACACTCGCAAGGATTCTTCGTTCCTAGGAAGATAAGATATTGCCGTATTCACCACGCTTGGCAGGCGAGTTGGGTAGCGCCGTTTCTTTGGCTTTTCCGACGCTGCTGCCCATCGGAAGCATCATTTTTAAGCTGGGGAAAGATAGGAATTTGTTGAATCTGGGAAAGGAATTATAGGTACTAATCATTCGGTGAATGGGGGAAAGCAAGTAGCAGCTCGGGAGGCCATACCTGCAACCACCGGACAGGCCGTTGAGGACGACACCCCTGACCAAAATGCTCAAAAATTTATTTTATTTGTAAGACAGCTCTTATTATTAACGTATTAATAACGTGTTAGTAACAGTACTAATGTACTGTCGTTTGATTCAGAACATCAAGAAGTGTTTCTAATTTGCAAGGACACACACAGTCAGACAGGGGACGTTTAATTAATTGAGGCTTTAATTACGGGAAATTTAATTACGTGAGGCGTTTTTGATGATATTTTGATCTGATTCTTTCCTTTTTAACTTAATATTTGCCAAAATACGTAATATTTGCGGAGAAAGAGAGCTTTGGTAGAATAACCTTGTGAGGGCTCGACCGTCCCGACGCTCTAGCCGAGTTCCCACATATAAGGAAGTTAGGGAGAACACAAGACTCGACACACAGAACACACAGAGAATAACTTTATTGTTACAACTTCAACTATGTAGATGTTGACTTAAATCATTAATAACAGAGACTGTTATGCTCCGAGAGATGGTAGTAGACTGAAGAATGAGTGATGAGGGAGAGATAAAGTAATCTAAAAATGGAATGGAATGAAATTTGAATTAAAATGAGGATTGAAAAATGGACAGGATGAAAAAGAAATGAGGTTGGACGAGATGCAGCATGTAGGTGGCATGCTGCAACGTTACAACCTGACCAGTAAATTAACCCCCCCACCCCCTAAATGAACAACAAAACGCAATTTATACTGTCATTCAAATTCTATCTATACTAATATTATAAAGCTGAAGAGTTTGTTTGTTTGAACGCGCTAATCTCAGGAACTACTGGTTCAAATTGGAAAATTCTTTTTGTGTTGGATAGTCCATTTATTGAGGAAGGCTTTAAGCTATAAAACATCACGCTGCGACCAATAGGAGCGAAGCATCAATAAAAAATGTTTTGAAAACGGGGAAAAATTATTCATCTATACTAATCATACTAACGGAAATTGCCGCGAACGAAGTCGCGGGCAACAGCTAGTTTAATAAATATAATCGGTAGGTGTGTTTATAAAAGACCACATTAGTAAATGAGATTTATATTACCTTACATAATTATATACATGGTGAATTTTTTTATCGTTTTGGCCCCTAAAGGGGTGACCATCAAAATGAACAACTTTTCCTATGGGAACTATGTTGGGAACTCAAAAAAGTTCGACATTCCCATACAAACAGGCCAGGCGGCGGAACTCTATTGTATGGAAATGACGAAATTTTTTTGAGTTCCCATCATTTGTCCCATAGAAAAAGTTGTTCATATTGATGGATTTCAGATTGCTGTTGTTTTGACTCTGCGCCGCTTGTGGCGCGCCTCCGCCGCACTGCATCTGTTAGTTTCTTGCTTTAGACAGATTACGTGTTTGCTTATAAGAAAACTTAACTGTGGCGTGAATCCAAACACCTACAGCTACGACTCACGTGTCCGCCATGCTCCTTGCATAACCTGCTCCCGGAAGACCCTATGACACTTAAAAATATTATTTTTACTAGGGGAGTAAATACCAGCTTAAAACATTGGACTCTGTTGACCGAAGAGCCAATAAATAAATAACGACGTGGTCTCAAATCGTAAAGTCGCTTGCCTATCGGTTTTTTATAGCATTTGGAAAGTGTGCGAAAGCGCTCTTTGAACTAGTAGAACCCTCACCATTCCTTCATCGGACTACGAGACGCAGACAGAAATTTCACCCTTTTGTTGTTGAAATATCAAAGAGTCGAACTAAACGCTTCGACAGTTCCTTTTTGGTTAAAAGTAGCTAAGGTGTGGAATTAACTGCCTGCGCTGCGTCTTCTATATTCCCAGACAAGTGCAGTCCCGGGTCATTCAAAAGTAGAATAAATGGGTATCTCTTGGATAGGTACGTAACATCCTCGTCTACATCGTCACTTGCCATCAGGTGAGATGGAAGACAAATGCCTATCAATACTTGATAAAAAAGAAAGTATCGTAGGTATTAATTAGGCGATTTCGGCAATTATTTTTCCCATGGTGAAATTTTAACTTGACCTCTCCCTAAATCTCACGTGAGATCTTTTGCAAATTTTTGATAGAATTGCATTCTTTTTTAATGCATTAATAGGTGGGTAATTTTTTTTGGATTCCGTACCCAAAGGGTAAAAACGGGACCCTATGAATATGGCTCCACTATCCGTCTGTCCGTCCGTCTTCACCAGGCTGTATCACGTGAAAATTTTCACACATAATGTATTTCTGTTGCCGTTATTACAACAAATACTAAAAAACAGAATAAAATAAATATTTAAGGGGATTCCCAGAATATTTAATTGTATGTTCTATTTAAAAATAAGTAATTAAATTAAAATTAACTATTTAAGTTTATTTATGTTTAAGCGTTTTTTTATGAAAAAAGCTTATATTTTTTTAGGTAATGAGACCGAACCCTTCCTGCGTGAGTCCGACTCGCACTTGGTCGCTTTTTTAAATTGATAACTTCCTAATTAAAAATATTGGAATATTTATGTTCATATAATGGTATTTATTTACTTCCAATTGGATTAAAACGATGCTAAATACAGATGTTTAGTGGCTTAGAATTTTCAAACCATTGATTTTTAACTAAGCAGTATGGGAATATACTTTAGATTATGATGAGATATTGATTTAATAATTAATTTTTTATTCCAACATTATCATACATATATTCATATACTCGTCTTCGCTGCGTCTAGTCGGCCGTCACCAGCTTGTGATGCGAGGCACAGCTCACATCTCCACTACTTCGATCGATCGCGCCGTACAAATAATATGATCATCATCATTTCGAGTAGGTGTCACGGTAAATCGACCATGCACACCCTAGTGTCAGTTATAGTTTTTTAATATGATACATCTCTGCTCTGTGGTATCCAATGAAGCTGAGTGGAGACGAGATTTGTGAATAACTCATTTCTATTGGTTGTTTAAAACACAGCTCCTCTCCTCTCGTCTCCGCTTGGGTGTAGTCCGGCCCTAATACATTTATACAATGATTTTATCCTGAAATAGGCACGTTAAGCCGTTGGTCCCGGCTGTCATCATTGATGGCAGTCGTGAAACTATGTCTGATGCCTTTAGGCAGCTTGAAAAAACTGACACCAGTGTTGGCCACTTACACACATGAAAAACAACAATCTTGAAATAGGGTTCCTGAAGGAAACAGGCGAATCAAATCCTAGATGGAAACAAGTAAAAAATAAGGCAGCTATTATCGAATCATTTGTTTAATTTAAAACCATTTCCATTAAAGCCTACATTGTTATTCTCAAACATCTTGCCAAATAAGGAACTGTATAGCTCATTGGTACTCTCCTCATTCCATGAAGTGCTCTTCTCAGGAGCCATGTAGTTCACTAGGGGATTATGAACAACATACTTTATTTTGCGACCTTTTGTCGCTTTTGTGTCAACTTTTCTTTTCATCTTACTCCTCATCTGTTGGAGGGCTATCCACTGCCGACTTAACTGGACAGGGTCCGAAATATCTGCAGATTTACACTCGATTAGCTCTCTGAGGAGTTGATGGTAGAAATCGCTGTCATCAAATATTTCTGGAATATATTCGTCATCGTCTTTTCTGCCTCTAGTGACAGGATTTACTTCTATTCCATTTTGATCCTTATGATCTTCAACATTAGGTTTCTTATATCCTATAATGTCATACTCAGACCGTTTCAACTGAGTTCTTCTTACAAGCTTTTCTTTGTCAGATAGGATGTAAGATATTTGCTGCAGTATAGTATTTGTGGGTGCAGTTTTAGTATTGGCTGCAGTTGCCAGTCTAGTTTTATCATTCCATTTTTGGATTGTAGTGTCTCTAAACGATTTGAAGGATTTATGAGATGTAGATAGTTCTTTTTCATAATCTTCCAATTTCCTTTTCTTAGCTGTACTTGCTTTAGCTTTAGTGTCTGTCTTTGGTGCTTCTTCTTCCTTTGAGGAGTCGTCTTCAGGTTCTGTGTCTGATGGAATCTCTTCATTGTCTGTGTCACTTGGTATTTCCTCATCACTTTCTTGTTTGCTTTCCTGTTTGGGCTCTGCGCCTTTCTTTGATGCTAGTGATTTTGTTTCCGGGAAGTTTTTGAACAATAAGTTTTGTAATGTTAGGAATCTGTAACAAAAATTATAGGATAACGTTAAATACTACTTGTTACAATGCAGTCTGACAAAATTTTGTGCCACACAAGAAGTAATTTAAAAAATTAAACCATCTTAAAATTTTCCTAGTGCTTTTAAATCTCTATCTCAAAATCTACTGAACCAATTTTGATGATGAATTTAGCCGTGTGGTATCCGGCAAAGTAGAATAGGACCACTCTAAGTCTTCCCGTGGATGTTGTAAAAGGCGACTTAGGAAATAAAAGCTAAACAAAGCTTAAAAACATCTAAGAGACCTCTCCAACCCATCTGGCCAGCGTGGAGAGTGTAGGCCAAATCCTCTGGCTGCTCTGGCCAAGTATGGCACTAGTAGTACAGAGAGGGTCGTGCTCCTGTAGTGGAGACTAAAAAGGACCTGATGATGACTTATGAAATATGGCAAATGTTTATACATATAAGAAAACACATCATACTCACTTTTCTAACATGTTGGCAAGATTAGCTTTTGTTACATTTGTCTCTTCAGAAAATTCCTTATTCTTCCTCATTTCATCATAACTGTCAGGCATCGGCATTTGATTGGCTGTGTTCAAGCACCTCTGCAGATGGATCCTCGTCTCTAATAAACTTTCCCAGATTAACAGCTCGTTCCGAACACAATTTCCCTTCTTGGCTTCTTCAGAAATATTCTTCTTCTTAACATGTTCAAATTCTTCTGTCATTGGTTCCTCCAATTGACTAATATCATATCCATCACCCTCATCATCTTCATCATAGTCTCCATCATCAGATCCAGTTTCTTTCTTCTGAAATTTTGTAATACTGTAATCATCACTTTCTTCAGCGCTGTCTGATTCATCTTCATCTAAATCTGATGTTTGTAGTTTAACTGTTCCAAATTGTTTACTTGGTGGTTTATCATCTTTAGACTCAAAATCCTCGGAATCTGACTCCACTTTGTCATTCAATTGAATATTTTCCGTAGAGTCATCACTATCTGAGGCTCCCAGAGTTCCATTAGCGGCACTAAGATCATCCTCACTATCGCTTACATCGCTTTGACTCTCCAACTCTTTTCGGGAAACCACTTCACCTTCATACTTTTTGTTGATGTCACTTAATAAATTAACGTTTCTCTTCCTAAAATCACTAATAGCCGCCTCTTCCTCACTCTCTGATGAAGTAAAATCAGCACGTGAAAGAGTGTGAGGTTTCGTGCCAAACACCTGATCATCTTCAATGTCAACCCGGGGTTTCACTGTTAGCGCATCGGCTATTTTCTCTGATAAAGTTTTGGAAGGTTTTTTTTGCTTGAACTTCATTTTATTGGTGCTTTTATTCGTTTCTTGATTTTTGAAATTTATAACCACACTATGTGAATTGCAACGTGTTTATGACATTGACAATAAGTCAGTTATCAGCTAAGAGTAAGGAAGTCTATGGAGAAGCCCTTGTCAACATATATGAATTTTTACTTATACAAATATCAGGCATTTATGGTACAAAGTGTGAAATATAACTTTGTCTCTTTCTTTCTTCAGTACAATTGCCTTTGACAAAAGAGACATACATATTTTAGATTTTGCTAATTTATGGTAAAAGCTGTCAAAAGTTTAGGTACGTGCCAAAATCCGCCATATTATGTAACGAGTTTCGTGGTAGTTGTGCTGTCAACGGGTGTTGTTTACTATTTGGAAAAGTTGAGATTTGGGACAAAAATACGCGAAAATAAGGTAATAAATACGTGGAAGTGTGAGAAAACTGTTTATCAAGTTGACTAAATGTTGTATTGTGATGTGTGGTGCAAGAAAAAACATAAATCAACCATAATTGACTCTTCATAGGTTAGTAACCCGTTTTCTAGCAAGAAAGCTCTTTATTGATTCTGATTGAGAAGCAAAATAAAACACGATCTTAAATTTATGTATAAACTGTTGTTAACTGGTCATATTTTTGTAATACAGTCAGTATTTTCATTTATTTTATTCCTCATTTGTTTACATACTTGAATAGGGTTGTGCATTATCTAAATAAAAAATAATATTTTTTTATAGGTTTTCGATGAATGAAGCTTTGAGGAATAAATGCTTAGAGGCTATCCGGTTCGGAAAAATATTAATCCTCGGCAACAGGATTGGTACATCTGCTCTTTGCATTTTGAGGAAAGCTGTTTCAATAGAACGCTTGAAGTTATGATATGAGACTTCGTGACAACTCATCGCCAACAATATTTTCATTTCCAGTAAGTTTAATGTATACAGTTAATGTCAATGAATAAATGTTTTAGGGTTCGGTACCCAAAGGGTAAAAACGGGATCCTAATGATATGGCTCTGGTGTCCGTCTGTCACCAGGCTGTATCTCATGAACCGTGATAGTTAGACAGTTGAAACTTTAACGGATGGATATATTTCTGTTGCCGCTATAACGACAAAAACCAAACAATAGAATAAAATAATTAATTAAGGGGGCTTCCGTACAGCAAGCATGATTTTTTTGCAGTTTTTATAGATAATAGTACAGAACCCTTCTTCGTGCCTGAGTCCGACTCGCACTTGGCCGGTTTATTCGTTTTTTCTGTCAGACTATACTAAAAGCCGTTGGGTGATTTGGCAGGAGTAGCCGGCTCATGCATGCAAATGTACGTAAAGTTATGTGTGACAACGTATTGTCGAATTATGGATGCGATCATATGATGTCATGCATACAACAATGCACTTAATAGATTATACTTGTACATAATCCTTACTAATATTATAAATGCGAAAGTGAGTTTGTTTGTTTGTTTGTTTGTTACACTTTCACGCCGTAACTACTGAACCGATCATCATGCAATTTTGCATACAAGTTCTCCGGAGTACGAAGAAAGACATAGGCTACCTTTTATCCCGGGTAATTAATTAAATTACTACTATTCCCGAGGGATCGACATTGACGCGGGCGGAGCCGCGGGCAAAAGCTAGTTTATTATAATTGTGTTAATTATTTGCACGTATAGTTTTCAGCACCGGCTACACAAGAGAAATTTGTACTGCGTGAAACAAGCAATATCAATACTGATTTTGCTAGTACGACGTTTTATTCCTATTACCAGTATCAGATGAAGTTCAGAAAGAGGTATGTAAATAAAACATATTTTTTAAATATTTCGATAAAACAATACCTTGTGGCATTATGATCCAACAATAAAAATTATATGCATAATATAATATTTTTTAAATCTGAAATTATAATATTCATTTAAGTGTTAAGATACAGGGCGTATGCATGAACTTGTCAGTAATGCGTCTTACTTATTATCTCAGCTGTGCAGTACAAGTTTCAAATCTTTTCATTGGCTGGAGCTAACTAAATACCTCCCCCCCCCCCCTGCCCTGAGACAGAGACAGACTTATTCTAAATTTCAGGTCGTGGAATATGAAAAAAATAAAGGCTGTAAAAGATAAACGTTTGAACCAGCAGAATAAATTACAATTTGAAAGATATTATGTTACATATAAATATCACGGTGAAATTTAATGTAAATACCTTTCAGATAGATGGTTTTTAAACAAATTAATACTTTTTAGGAATGATTAAGTAAACAAAGTTATAAAATAAATTTTCATTTTATTATCCTTTCCCAAAATGTTTTTATAAGCTCTGTCGGCTCTGTGTACAAAATAAGAGTACTGTTTAAAGAAGATCATTACATAGTATGGAAGTGACAACCCTTGGCAATGGCAGCCATTTTATGTAACGATTCTGTGATGTAGGTATACACGATTTTTTTGTAGGTATTTCCAGTCCTCTTTTTTCTTTGGTCTGAGGTTATCAGTCATTATAATGTCAAATTCAAGTAATGCCAACACTTAGAATTGAAAAATATTTTATTTTATTATTCGATAGATACCGATTATCCTTTTTCTATTATGTAAGGTAGGTCGACACAGTTATGGTTCTTAAAATGCGGCGCCCGGGGTACTATTTTTAAAAGTGTGACACTCGTCTTCGAGCGATTTTTGTATGTAAAAATCGCTTGTTTACCATCGGCGTCATTTCAAAAATAGTACACCGGGGCGCCCGCGCCCGCAATGGTGCGTCCACCCGCGAACATTGAATGACGTCACTCATACATTTTTTGTGAAAACTAGTTTGGTGGTTTCTAGATAAAGAAAAAACTGCAGCTATACCTACAACAACCTACACACTATTCAAATCAACAGAGCAAAGGTACTATTTTTTAAAGTATGACACTCGTATTCAAGCAATTTTTCCATACAAAAAACGCTCGAAGACTAGTTTCACAATTTGTAAAAATAGTATCCCAAGACAGACTTAAAGATAAGTTGAAAGTACTTGTAAGGTCTTCCCTCCCCATTCTTATAATACTCTATGGGTCTCCCTGAGGGGTCCCCCTCTGCTAGAGTGCGTTTCACAAAAGAGTTCCCTTTGCCGTAATGTTGACACATACGCACTCTACCTACCGTTTAACAACTGCAGTGTACAATGGTTAAATCGTAATCTGCAAAATTTTTCAAAGGTTTCGTATGATTGACTATTTTTATTAATATGCGCAATGAAGTCGAAGTTTTATAAAAATAGTTTTAATGACAGATTGAATCGTCTGTAGGCCGTTTAATGGTCGCCGACGCCGAATGATTCCTATGCCTTTAAAAAAAAGAAATTGACATTTGAAACGCGCGCGAAATCGAATATTGACAGGTTATAGTTATTTGTTGATTACAGCCGTTGATGCAGTATTTAATTTGTTAGCGATTATATACTCTTTGTTTTAATAATTAACAATAAAAGTAATAATTCATTGACATGACAAGAAAATCTCGTCCCAAAAATAAATTAGTTAAATGGTTAGGTGAGGAAATACTCGGTCCTCAAAGTTTGTCAAATTCATTCTACCATTACCAGTAAGTTTTGAACTGTACAATAATAATTAAACTCCGTGTTATTATAAGTTGTTAAGGTAAAAACTCTTAAACTTTTTTCAGGAAGTTTGAATACAAGCATATAGTCGCAGAAATCGGTGATTTTGTTCTCATTTCCAATGCCGACGCCGCTGAGCCCGACACGGAAGAAGGATGCGATGCCGCTCGCATTGTGGGGCTGTACGAGGACAGATCCAACAACAACGACCCATTTAGAGCCAAAGTGCAGTGGTACTCAAAGCCCAGCGACCTGCCCGTTTGGTGCTTCAATAATATGGAACCTATTTGTTTTGCTGACAGAGAGGTTTGTTGGAAGTTGAAAGATTATTTACATTGAGTTCAACTATCCGTACACCATGGCATTGGTGACGATATTTGACAATCACATTTCAATTACCTTTAGACATTATTGTAGGGTGACTAGAATCAGTGATTCATTTTAATAGATTTAAGAATATGGATAAACCACAAGTCATTTTATGCATTAATATATTATGACTGTGCCAGTAAAAACTTCCAAAAACATTCAGTGTACAAATTTGGTCCCATCACTGTTTTATTAAGCATATAAATAGATATTTATTTATAAATTAAATTTTACACACATACAATCACATCTTTTACCCATGTAGACAGAGCCCAGGTCTGGGGATCGAACCCGGGCAGTTGTCGCAGGCTGGCGTGTTGACCACTGCGCCACGGAGCTAGTCTAGTCAGTAATTGAAGATTTTTCTTTCCTCCCAGACCAGCATGAAAGAGTAGTATAGCATTGTAAAAATTGAACCTTCAATATTTAAGTAATAAACAACATGCTTCCTCAAGTTTTAAAAGTAAGTATTGTTTCCAGGTAATTGAAGACCATAGACCATTTGACACAGATGTATCAATAGAAACTTTTTTCAAAAAATGCTCAATTGGTTTAAGATTCACAAAAGATATTGATGAAAATCAAAAACTTCCTCCGTACCATTACATATGCCGCTACAGACTTATGGCATTAACCAAACGGAAAGTACAATTTGAACCCATCATGGAACAAGAGAGAGAAGCCATGCGGCTACTCTCTACTCCAATAAAACCACCTTCTACCCCTAAATCCGCAACTCCTAAAACACCAACAAGTTTAGTCAAACGTATGAGCCGAGTATCACTATCAGAACAGAAAAACTGGAGCATCTCAAAAACAGATGGAACCAAATTACTACTAAAACGAGCCATATTAGCTGATAAAAATGAAAAGGATTCACCTAAAAAAGTGACACCAAAGAAAGTCACAGAGACACCTAAAAGCTCTAAGAAGTTAAACAACACTAATATTGAAGATATACTGTCTATGGAATTGAGAGAAAATTCCGATGAAGAGCTTCCTACTCTGATAATCAGGCAGCATGTCCCTACAACTCCAAAGAGAAAGCAGTCTATATCTAAAGCTACAGATGAAACTCCTAAGAAGGTGTTAGTGTTTGAAGAAGAAGAAAAAGAAAGCTATTCCACTACCAGATCAGGCAGGGTTACTAAGAATCCTATATGCTATATAGAAGAAGATGTGTCTCCAGTAAAAAGGACACCAAGAAAATCCATTCGTAAAATGAATATTGATGATGAAGATGATGATTTTAAACCAATGCCCAAGACACCAAAGACTCCAAGAACTCCTAGGACACCAAGAGTTTCAAAGGCCACTCCTATCAAAACCCCTAGACGCACTAAAATTACAACCAGTCAATTGACACCAACTTTGCATACTAGAGCTCATTCAGTGGATAATGTTGATGGTGAGATTTTTGAACATTGCATTTTACAAGCTTTGATGACAATGATTTGATGAAAAATGATGATCAGTGAATGACATCACACAGCTAACCATTAGCTGTGTGTGTCATCATAAATCGAACATGGCGCACAAATTTGGTGGTTTGGATATCAAATTAACCCTTTGACCGTGAACGTCGGATAAATCCGACATACATTGTCTATGAAAATGCTTGTCGGATTTATCCAACGTTCGCGGTCAAAGGGTTCCTTCATAATAACTAGAAAATAAAGTGATATACATACAGCTTTTTTAAAAAGTATTTCATTTTAAATTTGTTACTATTATTAATTTGCTTTTCATATTGTGAAATAAATAAAAAATGATTCTTTTTAGATTTCAAAAACGATAACAGATCTCTCCCTGGCAGAGAATCACAAATGGATGAAATTCTATCATTTGTGAGGACAAAACTTTTGGATGCAGCTAGTGGGTAGGTCAGAAAATTAATCTTCTCTTCTCTCATCTCTTTATACTAAGCTTTCCTTCAGTAAGCAAAGCCAAATGCCGACGTTTAGCTATCTACCTAGGTAGTGTAAAGCTCCTTGTGTATCAATGATTTGCAACTCCTTCGTGACACTGAATTATAGTTTTACACTTTGCTCTATTTTTGGTTGAATAGGTCCAGATCTGTGGGTCATGTGGAGGAAATCAATAATGGCTCTACACATGTTAGCTTTGCTATACAAAAAACCTTAAATATTTAGGCACATGCTGGACCCATGTCCAAAGCTAATGTGTGTTGGGTCACTACCTAGATCATTTGCTAATTTATAATACAAAATACCCTGTATATTTTTAACATTTTAAATTCCAAAATTGACCAAGTTTCATACAAACGTTCAACCCTCATTTTAACTCTTAAGGAGATAAATTTCTAAAAAATCCCTTCTTAGTGCGCACTTTATGATATAAGGAAAGTTTGTGTCAAATTTCATGCTTCAGCAGTGACTTAGCTGTGCGTTAGTCGATCACTTCAGTCAGTTTCTTTTTTTATTGAATGGGGAGCTTAATGGCCCAGGTGTTTCCCACTGGGATGGGTGACAAAAAGTTCTTGAGCTCCTCCATATTTCGGAAGGCACGTTAAGGCGTTAGTTACGGCTGTTATAATTAATGGCGGCCATGCAATTTGAAAAATCTGGCACCGATGTACACATGAAAAGCAAATAAGCACTGACAATTGCTTTCTGAATGTTTTTATGACATACATGTTTTTTAGCCGTGTGGTATCCGGCAGAGTAGAATAGGACCACTCCAAGTCTTCCCGTGGATGTTGTAGAAGGCGACTTAGGAAATACAAGCTAAACAAAGCTTATAAACATCTGAGAGACCTCTCCCACCCGTCTGGCCAGCGTGGAGAGTGTAGGCCAAGTCCTCTGGCTGCTCTGGCCAAGTATGGCTCTAGTAGTACAGAGGGTCGTGCTCCTGTAGTGGAGACTAAAAAGGACCTGATGATGATGATGTGATTAGGAATCATTCACGTTATATCACTATTAAATCACATTTAATCTTCACATTATATCACTATTAAATTACATTTAATCTTCACATTATATCACATTTAATTGTTTGTAGATGCATGTACATATCAGGTGTACCAGGGACAGGCAAAACCGCAACGGTGTGTACGGCTCTGAAGATTTTAAAAGAGGAAGTGGATCTGCCGGACTTCCAGCTCGTGGAGGTGAACGGCATGAGGATAGCTGAGCCCCGGCAGGCTTATGTGCAAATTTACAAACAACTTACTGGTTAGTATAATACAATACAATATTAAAATGGTATTGGAGTGTATTGTAAAACTAAATTCAGTTTATAGAAACTAGTTTTGACATAGCATCTTCACCTGGTTCCGTGGGCATTTTTCCACACTTAGGCCTCTTGTTTGGGCCCATTGTGTGTGAGCTGAAGACGTTCTTCCTAGATTATACATATAAAATGATACAGACAGACATAGCATCTTGCGGATAAGTACTGTATTGATGAAGCCTGTTACTGATAATCGTATGTCTCTTCATTACTATAAGATTTCCTAAATATTCTTATAATAATACTATAAATTCCTTTCATCTTCAGACAAAGTTAAGTACTTGGGAGTTGTGGTACAAAAATCTTAATTTTAAAGAACTCATTAACCTCACCGCTGGTAGAGTATGCAAGCTTATGTGCATCTATCTTAAACGACTTACACATTTAGCTGAACCTAACATCATGAAAATTGTTTACTTTGCTTTAGGCCAATCACTTTTAACTTATTGCATCTCTATTTGGGGAGGTGCATTGCATGCAAAACAACTATACTTTGTCTAGAATTAACTCAGAGGGCTCTTCTTAAGGTGCACATTTAAGCCCTTTCTCTTCCCCACACGTGACCTGCATCAAAATTGTGAGCTCCTCTCTGTTCGCCAACTTCATATTTTGAACATAGCATTTCAACATTTACCGCCGACACAAAACCAATGAAAACATCAGTAAAAAACGAACTTATTCCTACTACATAAGATCTAAAATCTTAAAACAACAGGACTCATGTTATTTCGCTCATAATATTCGTACGGCGCGACGCTACAGCAAACTGGCGCTAAACCAGACATGGCGCGTACGTATCAATCAAAAGCGGACGGATATTTTCGCACCATGCAAAAAATTTATCCCTGCGCAGGTACATCGTTGTAACTTATAAAAGTGGTAGTACTGTACGGTGTAATTTATAAAAAGTGGTGATACTGTACATGTACAAGACATTTCATTAATCTAATCTATGTGTATTTCAGGAAAATCTGTTGTTTGGGAGCAGGCGTGTTCACTATTAGAGAAACGATTCACAAATCCTGGGCCAAGAAGGACACCTACTGTTTTATTAGTTGATGAAGTGAGTTCTCTTATATTACATTAATGTTATGGCTGCTTAAATATCCATGTCACGTAACCATTAAAAAAACATAGGAATTAGTGTCTGATAGTCATCTGAATTCGCGTGTAACGTTAGGTTTATCAACGAAAAAATAAAAATGCAAGACAAGAAAATTATATCTTATGCCACTTGAGAAGGCATAAGGATTCTAACGATACCCCATAGATCCAAATCCGCGCATAAATATCATACATGAACTCGAAAAACAATACACTCCTTTTTTGGCAGTCATGTAAAAATTGAATGTTGGAATGATCCTCCAAAACACATCTTATATCTTGATCTTTATAAGGTACCAAGAGAAATTAAGTAGAGCATTGTTATGCATAATATTCATACTACACAGTTTTACCATCGAAGCCATATTTGACATCGAAGTAATAACGACAATGAATTTCCAGCTGGACGCACTCTGCACCCGTCGCCAAGACGTCCTCTACAGCATCATGGAGTGGGCGGCGCACAACTCTGCCCTACTCACGGTCCTGGCCGTCGCCAACACCATGGACCTGCCCGAGCGGGCTCTGGCCGCCCGCGTAGCCTCGCGGCTTGGTCTCACGAGACTGACCTTCCCGCCTTACACTCACACACAGCTGCAGAAGATCGTGGCTACGAGGCTGGAGGGGGCCAATGTGACCCCTGATGCGGTGCAGCTTATCGCTAGGTAAGCTCAGTGCTGTCATGGGATTAACCCTTTGACCGCGACCGTCGGATAAATCCGACAAACATATGTTCAAAGGGTTAAAATAGTAGATTGTGGTACTACGGCCCAACATAACACTTTTTGGTGAGGGTAATATTTTAAGAAATTTTTGCAGCTTTTGTCTTATTTATGGTTTTATATATTATACTTATTAGTTCAATAAAATAATAAACCACCGACTTGAAAAACACAAATTGTTCAAATAAATGCACTTCTAACAACTATGTTGAACATCACTATTCGTGATAGAGATTTGTCATTTTACTCTCGCCGACTGGTGACAAAATTCAACAAAAAATGGAGAAGCGGTTCAGTTCGCTTCACTCCAGCCCCCGTAGCATGGCACGCGCGACAACGTTTATTGTACTTACTTCTTTTCCGTAATATCACAGAGCGAGATGTGGATACTTTATCGCGCGATATAAGCGGGCGTCATTGTATTCTTACAGGATTTTATTTAGTTTCACATGATGTTTGTCTTAATCAAATCTTGCAAGTTAAATTTGATCCACTTTCCGGTTACAAATTGAGCTAAAATTTTGCATGCATGTGTAAATTACATGACATATTATGGAATCGTTGCGCTGGTCTGATGATTGATGGAGTCGGAAGGTGCCCATAAGAACTCTTAAACTAAACAAGGTACACCAATCGTGTTTCGGCTCATTTGATTTGTCTTGGAAAGCAGTTTACAGTGTGGATTCTTTGTAAGAAAAGCTTGTCACGAAAATGCAGAATTTTAGAAGCTTTTATTTAATTTGCAATGTATGTATGTAACTATGTTTGTTTGGGATCTTGCAACTCAATTTTGAACCAGATATCTTCCACCGATTGAGTTGAAAGTTTGTATATTCGTTTAGTGTGGATGGACAATGCATGGCTAGATATGTGACGTCATTCTTAATCCAACATGGCGGAACATCCAAGATGGTGGACTAACTATTTTTGATGCCAGACAATATGGGTATCAATTTTAAGGGCTTGCTGAAAATAACTCAAAACGTAAAGTGATGTATGTATGATGTTTGAAATGTTATTGACAGGAAAGTAGCCGCAGTATCGGGTGACGCGCGCCGAGCGCTCGCTCTGTGCTCACGAGCGCTGGAACTGGCGGGGGCGGGGGGCGCGGGGCTGCGGGAGGTTCAGCTGGCGCTGGGCGAAGCTGCCTCTAGCGCAGCCGTCAGAGCCATCAGGAACTGCTCGCCTGCTGAGAGGCTCATGCTTAGAGCTGTAGCTGCTGAAGTAAGTTTTATAGATAACCTGCGACCTACATTTTAGCCGTGTTGTTTCCGGCAGAGTAGAATAGGACCACTCCTAGTCTTCACATCAACATCAATGTGACCTCTTCAACCCATCTGGCCAGCGAGGAGCGTGTAGGCCAAATCCTCTGTCTACTCCGGCCAAGTATGGCTCTGGTAGTACAGAGAGGGTCATGCTCCTGAAGTGGAGACTAAAAAGACCTGGAAATGATGAGGACATGCACTGTCAAGGCATTACACATTTTATAATTTGAGAGGTCCGGGGATCGATCCCCGGGCAGGTCAAGGCACCCGGCGGCGCGGGGCGAGAATGCGATACGGGCGCGGCCTGAACACATATCGACTGAGACGAGCTGAAGATCGGTCAGTCACGCACACTGTTGCAATTCTACATGTCATCTGCAAAAGTCTAAACATAGCGTTAAGGGGAAAATCGATTGTTCTGTTTAGTGAGGCATATATATTTAGCAATATCATGGACCTTATGCCAAATAAATAAGGTTGAAATTTCTTTTAATTTTAAATAGTATCCGTAGCTACACACGACTTCACGCACTTTTACGCAACTACTATATGGACTTTTGCAGGCGACCGTACAGTACCACTTTTATAAGTCGCATCGGTTTTGTTCCGCGGTGCAGAATAGCAGAACCTACCGCCGAATTAAACCAAATGAAAATATCAGTGAAATAACGAACTTATAGCAACTACATAAGATTTGTAATCCAAAAACAACAGGACTCGTGCTGTCTCGCTCATAAGACTCGTACGGCACGGCGCCCCAGCGAATTCCAGACATGGCGCAAACGCATCAGCCAATAGCAAACGGATATTTCCTCATCGGTGTAACTTATAAAAGTGGTAGTACTTTATTTATCCCTAATTTAAAATTAAAAGTAATTGTCGTCAAGTGGTGTTGCTATTTCACACCACCATCACCAAGAAGAACCTTTGGCGTTATTCCGCGACGGCGATTTTATGCTGGACCCGAACTTATTCGTAGCTGGACTCCTTCGATCCGCTCTGGAGTTATCAAAAAGTTTGCCTTTGCGTCACAATCTACTATTTCTTTCGGGCAACACTGAATCTCTAGCTCTTATAGCCCTCACCTTAAGCGTCCTGTAAACGTTCAACATATTTGTCAAACTTTGTCAAACTTTACGTTTTGTTTATATGTTTTCGCACACATAACAACAAGTTTGTCGAACAAGACTTTCAAAGCTTATTTCGCCGTGAAGTAACGCTTTCTCTTTTATGTTTATCCATATATTCTTTAGACTAGTAGCATGAATGTGCCGGCTCGTCCGGGGTAGTACCACACTTTAGAACACAGAAAATCGATGTTTGAGTACAAGCTTTACTGCTTCTATGCTTCGTTTGGTGAGTGAGAGAGCCGGAGGCCCGTTCTTGCCTCATTTCCTCCCCCCGTGTCCTTCCCCCAACTCACACAACAAAAGGGCGGCAACGCTCCTATTACACCTTGGTGTTGCAGTTGTCCATGGGCAGCGCTGATTGCTTACCATCAGGTGACTCGCTTGCTCGTTTGCCGTCCTATAACATCATCATCATCATCAGATCTTTTTAGTCTCCACTACAGGAGCATGACCCTCTCTGTACTACTACAGCAGCCAGAGGACTTGGCCTACACTCTCCACGCTGGCCTGACGGGTTGGAGAGGTCTCAGAGATGTTTATAAGCTTTGTTTAGCTTATATTTCCTAAGTTGCATTCTACGACATCCACGGGAAGACTTGGAGTGATCCTATTCTACTCTGCCGGAAACCTCCTATAACATAAAAAAAATATATCTTTACAGGTGGAAAGAACAGGATCAGACGAGACGACACTATCACGCGCGCTGAGCACGGCGGGGGCTATCGTGGCACTAGACGGACGGCCATACGCCACGGCGGCCATGCGCGCGCCACAGCCCGCGCAGGCCGCGGCAGTTTGCGCGCGCCTCGCAGCTCTGCGCCTGCTATTACTGGAGCCCCGGCCTGCGGACCCCAGGCTGCTGTTGAATGTGAGCGCGGACGATGTTCACTACGCGACCAGGCAAATCTCTGTGTGACTCTGCTACCACAGCTACTTACAGCTAGAAGTCTCGCTGCAAAGGTATTTAAAGAAATATCAACTCAATGTAGTTAGCGATACGGTGTAATTTAGCTCGCGTAAGAACGCAGCACTTTTAAGTTTAGATACCTACAGCAGGCCAATTTTATTATAGCTCTGAACAAAAGATTCATAATTCGTTGAAGTCGGTGAACACACCTGACAAAAAGTTTCGGTTTTCCCCTTCGAAGGGGTCGCCGCGCGTTTGTGAATGTTTCGATACCGACACGGAGAGTGAGATTGGCCTACACAGCCGAGGCTGTTGTTGACTGTGAGCGCGGACGAGTGCACTACGCGACCAGCGAAATCTCTGTGTGACTCTGCTACCACAACCCCAGAATAGTACTCCAGTTACAAACAATTTTATGGACCACTGTATACAGTTCAAGTGAATACGTGAAGTTTTGCTAAGCATTTTTGGTAAAAACGGCCACTTTTTGGATCTAATGCTAAGTAAAGCCAAAGAATAAGTACTAGTACTTACATACAGAAGTCGTGTGCAAAGGTATTCAAAGAAATATCAACTCAATGTAGTTAGCGATACTGTGTAAATTAGGTCGCGTAAGAACGCAGCACCTTTTAGTTTAGATACCTACAGCAACCCAATTTTATACTTATAGCTCTGAACAAACGATTCATAATTCGTGAAGTCGGTGAACACATGTGACCAAACACGCGTCGTTGCTACCGGATTTGTTTGGTTTTCCTCTTCGAAGGGGTCGCCGCGCGTTTGTGAACGGCTCTTCGTGTCCGTTACTCCAGCCAGATTTTTTTGAAAATTGTCGAAAATCGACATTGAAGTGCAATAGATAATTAGATATAGAGCTCTATATCTAATTATCTATTGCACTTCAATGTCGATATTCGGCAATTTTCAACAAAATCTGGCTGGAGTAACGGACACGGGCTTTTCAGACTCAAAAATCGAGCATTTTTAAGGGGTAATTAACATTATTTAGTACCTATAATTTCATTCAACGGGAAATTACTGGTTTAAAAAAATATTGCTTGTCTGTAAAGTTGTCATAGAGATAGATGCGTCACAATCCGAACGCTTACACCGATCGTGCCTCTCTAACGGTTGTTCCGCGCTCTCGCATCGATTTATAAGACGTCATCACGTAAAATAAGTAAATACAGAAAAATATTCAATGGTTGCACACGATTTTCAACTTTGTTTTATATGGAATAATGTTAGGATTCAATTTAAAAAGCTCGAAACCCTATGGATTTTGAAGATAATTGAATGTTTAATATTTAAGGTTTTTTTTTATTTGTGATATGAATTGATATGATAAAAAATAAAAATACTGTTTCAATTATTAAAAGTTTTATTTATGAGTCACCCACTTGAAGAATCTTTATTAGAGCCTCAACATTGTTTTCTCGCACTGCCTTTCGACTTGCTGCTACTACCGCCTTACTGTATTTGCCCACTGAAAAAAAAATCTTCCATAAAACAAAAAAAGAAACAGTAGAGTTCTTGGCGGGAATTTCTGCACGGTTTTTGTTTTGGATTATTTTGCTAATTGTTTCTAGTGAAGTTTATAATGTGAAGTCGGTGTAATTTGGTGTTATAAACGCCCATGTTTATGAAAAATGTGTGGAATAACTAAAATAAAATGTAGAGGGCTGGTGTTTGCTCGCCTTACTGCATCGTATATGATCAAGCCAGTGGATTCGTGGGAATTGTCGCCAGGGGCTCCGTCGAAATCAGCGAAATGAATTACACCATCATTTCGTTGATACACAAGCAAGTATAACTCATAAAATAACTAGACACTGGTTAAAATAAGCTTCTGAATGAAGTTTGAGGGCCAAATAGAAGAAAAGAAAAAAATAAGAAACAGTAGCACTCTGGGAGCGACTGCAGTGAAAGCTTGAACATTCGGTTACTTCTATACAGAGGTGTCGGTTTCCGTAACGGTATCCCAAATTCCACCCACCTAAAGAATTGTTCACTTCAATATCTAATTTAAATACCCAAATATAAAATTTATGGCACCTATTTATTTTCTTTTAAAGGTAATAACTTTAAAATTATTGAAAATAATATGGTATTACGAGTACCTCTTAGTCTAGAAGCTTGTTGCAAAATAGTGTGTAGATTTTTGAGTGAGGCTACAGCTTGTTCTTGTGTCGCGCGGCGTATGTAACATCCCGCTAAAAGCTCTTCGTTTAACATTACAACCTCTTTGTACCGATTGAGCATTTCCTTCCTAAAATAATAAAAAAAAAACATGTAATAATAAAAAGTATATAAGCTTTTTTTAAGAGTTTTATTAACTGAAGTTGTCTATTTTCTATGAAGGAAAAGTACTACCTACATTATACTGGCATACTAACGTACGCGCCATGCCTCGAAATCGCTGCGGTGCTGCGCCCTACAAGTATTATGAGCGAGACAGCACGATTCCCGTTATTTTTGGATTTCAAATCTTATGCAGTAGGAATAAGTTCCTTTCTACTCAAACCGAATTCGTTTTTGAATTGACTTGGTCCACAAAACACAAGATACACCATAGACATACTTACAAATCATATGCAACTGCATCTTGTGCCGCCGGTAAAAGAGCTGTTATCAATTGGGCTCTCTCTGCTGTTTCGGCGGCTAAACGTGATCGCATCTCTCCGACCTCCGAAGCATTATCCATCTCTTCCCGTAATTTTTTTTCAGCTTCTGGAAAATGTGCGACGGACTGGAAGAACATTTTAAAATAATAGTCATAAATGTATAAAACTCATATATAAGACTTGACTAAAATAGTATATAACAAGAATAGATCGGGGTGTAGATAGCAAAGTGACGGTAATTTTGGAATCCCAAATGGTGATCATGACTTTCCATGAAAAATCGACATCGCGGTGCGGATTATGGTTTTTTTGGGGTGTAGATCTCACAAAAAGGACGTCAGTTACGGAATCCAAGATGGCGGACATGACTTTTCATCCAAAATCGGCGTAGGTGTAGGAAAAAAACCGGCCAAGTGCGAGTCGGACTCGCGCACTAAGGGTTCCGTACCGTTATCTATAAAAACGGCAAAATGAAATCATGTCTGTTGTATGGGAGCCCCCCTTTAATATTAATTTTATTTTTATTTAATTATTTATTTGTAAAGTGAATATATAACTAAATATTCTGTAAATATTTCAAGCGTCTACCTGTTGCCGTTATCAATATCGAGCAAAAACAAGCAAAAAAAACACGTTTGTTGTATGGGAGCCCCTAAAATATTTATTTTATTTTAGGGGCTCCCATATTATCCTATACATTTTTTTGTATTTGTTGTTATAGCGGCAACAAAAATACATCATATGTGAAAATTTCAACTGTCTAGCTATCACGGTTAATGAGATACAGCCTGGTGACAGACGGGCAGCGGAACGAAATTAATAGGATCCCGTTTTTACCTTTTGGGTACGGAACCCTAAAAACAACGGGTTGCATTGCACTCCGGGAATGCCGGCAGAAGTGAAAACTCCGCGCGGTAGAAAGAGAGGGGGATATTACTTCCTCTCCTACGCCGCGCCGGCGGTCGCAAGTCACGTGTCTGTCTTACGAATTTTCGATCAGGTCACGTGTCCTGACGCGAGTTTAACATTTTTATACCCATCCTAAAAAGCGCACAACGCCGCTTAAGAAGTTTTCTCTTCAAAAATCACATCTGTAATGGTGCAAAACCTTGTAACAGGAGTGGTACCATGGGCGGTTTTCCCTTTTTCTCCATCCTAACTAAAATAAGCATAAAGAATTGAAAGCAGAAAAAAAAAGTTAAAAAGACAACGTATAAATGAATCACCTGCAAATCTGATAAATTCAAGTAAATGGCCAGACTTTGTATCAAGTCTCCTGCTAACCGGATGTCTGTAGTATTGAACTTGACTTGACCATCTGCTTTGAAATCCATCTCCAGCCTGGTCCGGTCCCTCAGGCATATGAAATTAACATGAAGCTCTTTGGCATCCTCAGTTTCCAACTGCACCTCTTCGTCAAGAATAAAGTTCTGATTGATCCAAATACAGATTCTCTGGACTCTTTCTGTGATCCGGAATGTGACATGACTCCCATGTTTGGTGCTGGCAATAGTTTGTGGTGCCAGCGTGTACATTGAGAATCGGGGCAGTTGCTTTGTGAGCTCAAAGATGTGGAACTGTTCACTGTCTGGATAACCGACTAGGGCCTAAAACAGTTGGTTACTAATAAAATATATGTAATAAGAAATGGCTGCATGTAAAGTCTGTTTACGGACGATCATTTTACACGTTAACCGTGGAAGAGAGATAGATGCGTCACAAGCCGAACGCTTAGTTTCGTGAGTCGGCAATATGAGAGTTTGCTGTATCTCCAAGCCTTGCGCACACAGGCAACGCCCAAAGGCGAGGTCCGTCCCTCCTGGGGGCCCTTTGGTGAAGTTGTCTATAAAGGTTGAGGGCACTCTGCCTTCGCCTCAAACGCCCGGTGAAGTAGCGAAAGCTCACTTGGAGCTACATAGTCATTTCAAAAAAAAAAGCGTGGAGCCTCTTTCATCTGGGCTGCCGGCGAGCGAAGCTGAGTGGCATTTCTTGCCAACCGACCCCAAAGATCTCACCCCTGAGATACCTGTGACCTTTGTACTTATCTATGATAAATAAAACGTATTTGACGATCTGTTTGTTTATATATATCGCCCTAACGTCACAAGTATAACTGGAAGTACCACAGATTGACGTACCTTGATATGAACGTCTACAGGCACATCTCTGGGCGGCCTCAGCGGGACCTGCAGCAGCGAACGCAACTGCGCCAGTGGTGGGTGTCGCGCCAGCGTCTCGCCCGTCTCGAAGATACCTTCGGCTAGTACTAGCGCGGCGCGGACTATGGTTTCGTTGTTGGTCGATATCGCTAGTTCTAGGCAACCCTAATATTACATTTAAATTAGTACACAATAAGGCTGATTTCAAAGTCACGCGTTTGATCAGCGCCGGCCACACGCGCGCGCCTGCAATTACATTAGATAGTAGTTGCGTTGCATAGTCACGCAGTTCAAACGCGCAGTTGAGACGCGCTCCTCGCTGCCGAAGCGCGCGCTCAATAGTCGATTTGCACTGTTTTAAGATGTCGCTCTTCTCCGTAGAAAATAAACAGCTATGCTAGCGACTATACCTACCTACACACTATACATTGGAACGAAATACGCAAGACCAAAACAAGTTTCACAGTGCACGCCAGTCAAGCGCGCGCTGTTGAAACGCGCTCGTCACGGCGCGTCTCGCTGGCGTCACTCTGAAATCAAAGGACTTTGGCAAAAAAGTTCCTTGGTACCAAAATGTAATTTTAATATTCGGGAATTAATCGCCAATATTACATTACATTTTTTATTTACCTATGTTTAAAAAATCGGTGCATAATGACTAATCCCAAGAGTTGCCTCTTGTGAGGTATAGCAACTGCCACAACGTAAGGTGTGCGGCGCAGAGTGCTTTCGAACCGCGCCAACAATTAAAGAATGGGATATTACAATTACTGGCGCCCTTTTATACAGTTTTTTTTAATTATTGAATGTAAAGAAGCGCTAAATTGAGAAAGTTGACCCAAAACTGAAAATGTGTTTATAAATATTTCTGTCATCCTCTGTAAGCTGTACCTCTTCAGGCGACGAAGTGACCGCAACTTGAAGCCTTGTGTTCGTCGGCATTGCGGTGGCGGGCCTGTCCGTCACCTCCAGGCTCGTAGCGCCGCTCGCCGCGTTGGCCTCATAATGCTGCAGTTCCACCATCAGCGCCTGCTTCTTGTTGAACAGTTCCGTGATGGCCTGCCGATCCTCTTCAGACGGGAGCGCCTTGGTCGCAATAAAACCAGTGTTTTCTTGGTAGGGAGGGTAGCCCAACACTGGTGAATGTAAAGTAACCATGTCACCAGAATATTTTAGTACATTATTTGGTATCTTCTTCTTCATTGTAATATCTGTTTTTTCTGAATATGATTCTAAACTGCTTTCTGGCCGACCACCAGCCTGACTTATTTCAAGTTCTTGAGTTTATTTTTTTTCACGAACTTGAGATGTTGCAATAGTGCCCTCAGACTTTAAAACTTAACATCTGAAGTAAAGACGATAGGTTACTAAGCCCCACATACAGCCTATGCTGTATCGCAAGTATATTTGTCTACAAAACATTCTATCGCGTTTCCTTCGGTAGCAGCCACGAAGACTAGAGTTTGCCTATATGTATAATTTATCGAGCCCGTGCGAAGCTAGGGCGGGTCGCTAGTCAAAAATAATAAGGTCCTATTGTAAAGCTTTTATAAGAATATTATTTTTGGGGGATTGCATTTCTTATTCAAAATGTGACGTCACAGTACAGGGGAGGGACTCACACAAATGTGACCATCTGTGACAAGGACGGGAGAGGGATCTTAAAATCGTGAAATTGGTGTGACATAGCCTAGGTAACACGGAGCAAATATAAATATATATATAAAATATAAATATATATATATAAAATATAAATATATATATAAAATATAAATATATATATAAAATATAAATATATATATAAAATATAAATATATATATAAAATATAAATATATATAAATATAAATATATAAAATATATATTTATATATGCTCCGTGGTAGGTAATTTATGGATGGCCCCTAAGAGGTAGCGCTTTGCTTTAATACTAGCTACAAATTGATTGTCTGAACCTTCCCCGGTGGCAGACACGCAGACGAGGTCGGGCGCGCCCACGGCCCGGTAGTCGACTAGCAGCATGGCAGCCGCTGCCGCTCGCAGCTGCACGCGCCGCAGCACCCGCCCCGAGTGGCCCTCGCGCCAGTCTATGCGCCCGTTTTCCCAGCAACAGGCCAGGGTATCGCCGGACCATTGCAAGGAAATTGTGTTTTGTTTCGACTAAAAAGGGAAATTTTGTCTAATATCAATGTTGTCAACCAACACACTGCTATGTGTGAACCAGTCGATAAGAGATCACGATAATGGTAAACCAGATGTCATATGCCTACACTATGAAAATGCCTTTGACCGTGTACCTCTCCGTCTAGAACTAGACTAGACTCAAACTAGAACATATGGGTTGGGTATACGCGCGGGTAACTACTAGCTGGATCACTGATTTTCTAAGTGACAGCGATCTTTTGGTGTGAGGATGGAAAGTTTTATTTCACATCCACATGCTGTTCTTTGTGGAGTACCTCAGGCCTCCGTCCTTGGACCGTTACTTTTTATTCTCACATATCGCAAACATACAATATAACATCCGTTCTTATTATACTTAATAGATTTAAGTGTTACTTTGCGGAAGTCAAAGCTACATTTACTTTGAGACAATTTACTTTGCGTGCTTCCGCCACCAGTTAGTTCATGCAAACTATTGGTGGCCAGCGCCCACCCACTACTGCTAGCCCCTTCATGCCCGCCACCAATAGTTGATGCATGCAACCCTGGTCAATACTGCTGCATCCGTTGAGGCTGCAGCAATATAGGCCGTCGTGCTCGCGACACGTGTTTCGCCTCTACACGAGGCATCAACTGATCATTAATGCACCATCAGTCAATAGTTCCAAAAATAATATAGACGATAACAATAAAAACTCCAAATATTATGACGCACATGGACGTATCAGCTTAAAGCTGCTAGTAGTTCCTAGCATCTCGTTCCTCACTGTTATACTAAACACTGCTTTGCGGGAACCACGCTTCAATGGAATTCCGCAAGACACTGTTTTAGTTCTTATTTTTTTAAGACCCAGTGGATGTTTTTATATTTAAACCCATCTAAATTAGATATTAAAAATATAATAGAAGATAGATACATACCTTGACTCTCCACAAACGTATGCCCTCTTCGTAAATGCCGATCGTTCCATTGACCAAACCGTACGCGAATCTCACGTCAGTAATTGGTGACAGACAAATAACTGGTCCCGTCTCCGACAGCTCGGTGATGAATTGGTTGTTCTTCAGAACTCTGATGTAGGAATCATCACAACCAATGAGGAGCTGTAAAAATTGTAGTATGTTTAGGTATAATACCAGGATATTAGCTGTTAATGACTCAAAAATGTCAACGGTTTATATTAGAGTATTTTAGACCATGTATCAACACTACATAGTATAAAACAAAGTCGCTTCCCGCTGTCTGTCTGTCCCTATGTACAGCGTTGCCAGAAGGTTACATTTCTTACATTTTTCGTAACTTTTGACCTCCTCGCGTAACATGTAAGTAATTTTTATATTTTAGGCAATTTTCGTAACTTTTGAGAACAACGAGATTTCTAATACTAGATTTTTATTGCAATTCAACGCATTCAATTTGAACGCTTAGGTTCGTCTAAAAAGTATTTTACACCATATCACACTCTGAGATGGCTCTGAATAGAAAGCGCCATATTATCATATCATCTAAATAGTCTTGTTAATTACGTAATTTCGGCACTCCAGCCAGAGTAATGATTATAATAAGGTATAGACATCGTGACGATCTAGATCTTAGAAAAATTTCTTTGTGTTTTGGTAAAGACAGACTTTAAATATAACGTAGACTATAATAATGGGACAGGGTAGGTGGTCTCCCCCCCCCCCGATTGGTTCCCATCTTGCCGCGATGGGGGGGCTCAGTAGCCGCAGATTTGCCACCCGCGGTGTAGCCAAGAGGAACCGGGCGGTAGGCGCTCCAGGAGGGTTTCCAGGGCACCAACCTTGGAGTTGCCTTATGGAGAGGAAGACAACCTCTATAAAAAATTACAGGAGGGGGCGCTCTCTCTGAGTGGCCTGGCTGTGGGTGAGGGGGGTGGAATCTCCCCACACTCACAGTCGTGGCGTGGGTCGCGGGGGGGAGGAGTGTTCGGTGGTATAGGACGCCGGCTCTCCCTGTCCTCCGCGACCAAGCGCGGCTGTGGCGCTTGGCACGGCGTCGGTGGGGCCGCAGGGGAGGGGGATGTTCGGTGATATGGGGCGCTGTTCATCCTGTCCTCTGCGGCCGACAACTGGTGGGTCGCGGGGGGGGAGGAGTGTTCGGTGGTATGGGACGCCGGTTCTCCTTGTCCTCCGCGACCAAGCGCGGCCGTGGCGCTTGGCACGGCGTCGGTGGGGCCGCAGGGGAGTGGGATGTTCGGTGATATGGGGCGCCGTTCTCCCTGTGCCCTCTGCGGCCGATAACTGGTGGGCCTCTATTACCTTTTTGGTCAACAGAGGCCATACTGAGGACTGGTTGAGCGGCGGAAACGAGATTCCGTCTCGCTCGACAGACAGCCCTCCGAATTTCGACGTCGCTGATGTCAAGACGTCTACCCGTTTCGGCCAGAATGGCTGGCCGGGGGCCGCTCCGAACCCTCTCATTGAAAAGGGTACCGGAGCTAGGTGGGGCTGCTTAATAGCGGCCACCGCGCCGGGGCTGTGGAGCATATGGAAGCACACAGCCTCGGCATTATGCGGACTGGATTATGACACCGTGTGGTTTTAGTGGGTTCGAGTCCCACATACCTGTCCGGCTTCCCGTGGCGGGATAGACGAGACATGAGTCTTTCCACACGTTAAAAAAGAAAAAAAAAGAAAGGGTCTTAAACAAAAGTCACCACCGGCCGGTATATGCGCGATATACTCGACCGATTAGTGACCATTTTATAGGATAGCGCTGTGTGGTGGGTTATACTCCGACCCAAAAAACACGTAAATTAACTCGTTCACGGACTCTGAATCAGACACAAAAGAAATAACAATAGAATTACGTTTACAGGCGGGCAGTGTCCGCGAACGTGTTAAAAATAAATAAATTAATATATACGGACAAAAAAATTCAATAATGTAACTTTTGCCGCAAAAATGTAACATTTCAGGAAACGAAACGTAACTTACGACTTAAGGGCCCTGGCAACACTGCCTATGTATGCTTTAGACCTTTATAACTACGCAATGGATTTTGAAGCGATTTTTTTCAATAGAGTTATTCAAGAGTTTATGTGTAGGTACATTGCACCCGTGCGAAGTTTGAGTCCTGCCGGCCTATTTGCTAACTCAGTGTACAACGTTTTGATAGTCATTTCAAAGTACATTACGTTTTATATATCTACAATAAAAATAGTCAATCTTAGGAAATCCGCAATGTATTTTGAAGTGACTATCAAAACGTTGATCACTGAGTTAGCAAATGGGCCGACTGGTCGCTAGTTAAGTATAAATCAGAAAAATCACTTATACCTATAGGATTTGCTTAGATGATTACTCTGAATAATAACTTGAATATTTATTGTCTTCCTTCGGCCCTTTCTTACCTCATTTTCTCCATCCTTATCGAAGTCAAAAGTGATCATAGAGCAGACTTTTCCTCCAACAACGTTCCAAAACACCTCGTCACCTTGCCAGTTCAGTCCCTGGACTGAGCTATTGCCGCCAACAATAGCCAGTGTGTCGGGATGCTTGCCAAAGGTTCCCGTCACGATGACGTTCACGCCGTCGTGAGCCTCTTTGAAGAAGAGGTCGGTGTTGTCGTGGACATCGTAAGCTGGAAGAAATTAGACATGATTTTAGTCTACCGTAGGCATTAAAATACCAACACTAATAGCTACTCTATTATCAGCCAAATATTACAGGGGTGCCGGCTTTTAGAAAACCTCATGGGTGCTCATGCTCGATTGATGACTTGAAAAAGTGGACATCCGGCTTAGCCAACACAAATATCTGTCTCATTAATAAACATTTGTGTTGGTGCAGGATCGAACCTGCGACTCTTCCGTCTCAACCGGGGGGCTAAAAGGCGATTACTAGTCTGATTCTTGATGTCTAGTCTCAGGGGTGCTCGGCACCCACTGTTAATTTCTCATGGGTGCTCGAGCCCTGGAGCACCCACGGAGTCGGCGCCCCTGATATAATTAAATAGTCGTGTTCCTTAACTTCAGCAGTATTAGACTGCTAGATAATTACTATATGTAGGTCGAAGGTACATAACCAGAAAACAGATGCTGTCCAAGTTCTTCTATGCCAAACACCTATAATGGAAGGTCCTCATTCGCGCGCAAAGGTGACGGGAAGATGTGGTTTTTAAGTAGGTACCAACCGAGTATCTGCGTCGGTGATCCAATAAGCAGCATGTCCCTCCCCTGGTCGGGTCTGAGGGGGCCGGCTGCCAGGGCGATGACCGCCTGGCTCAAGTTCAGCTCGGACACCTCACCGTGTGCTTGCGATCGCTGCGCCCGCCCGCTGACCATGCCGCCATGAGGGTGGTGGATTATTACCTGTAAAACATTAAAATCAATCAAGAAAAGAGGTGTAGGTAACACACCAGATACTATCTAAAGGAGACATTCATTCAACATTTTGCTTTTTCGCCTAACGGATTAGCATAGCTATCCTATATAACGGGGGAACGTAACCAGCGTTCTTGCCACCTTGCCCACGGTGCAAGCAACACGGGCAAGATTTGGAAGATAAATTTTTCTAGTGCTTTTTTTACTTTTTTCAGTTCATGTTGTATATATATACTTAGTTATAAATATATAAGTACCATATTTACGACAGAATAAATAATTTCAAGGAGACATTCTGTATTAAATTTTATTAGTTATCTCGAACAACTATAGATGCAACTGGGAACATCTTCGGACGAGGTGTATCTGTATTTGATTATTTATTTGCAAGTAACTAGGTATGTAATTAAATTAGGAAAATAAAAGGTGATATTATTTTGCCATCATACTTTATCATAACCGGCTGAAGCCGTGAGACACGGATGAGTGCCATCGTACTTAGCAATAGTTACTATATTCGGCGTAACTTTGTGATTCAACTCAAGTTTAAAAACTGGCTGAACTTTAGATATTTGCATTATGCAGCCGCTAGAGTTTTGTTTTGATTAAAAGGACTGAAAATGTTCGTGGTGTGCGGTGTGATTACTAGGTATTGCTATGGCAACTGATTACTTGGGTAAATGATAAGTGTTGTACTTAATAAGTGTATTGTACAGTAACAGGATTATCTTATCTCTGTGAGTGTATTGCATTTCTGATTTACATAATTATTTATATTCATTCATACGTAGTACAACAAATTTAATTCGACATCGGCAGAGAAGCGAGTGATTACGATAATGTGACCATCTGAACATAACTTTCGACCGAATATTTTTTTTATAAAAAGCGAAACAAGAAATATCTCCAACAGTGTAAAATACATGTAAAACAATCTTTGTTATTGCATATTTTATTTTTTAGACGGAGAACATACGAGTCGGTCACAAAAGGTGAGATCTCCGATATTAGATTGGACTTTAGGGATAAACATTTTTGAGAGTTGGTAACACTATAAAATCTGCTGAATCCATATAACTATAGTATGTTGAATCCATGAAGCTTTATTATACCTAAGAAGTTCATGGCTGAATCCATAATACCCTGAGCATATACCTCATAACTCTTCGGCTGAATCAGATGTTGAGAATAGGTTCTTGGGAATTTCGGCGGACTGTACGGTTTTTGTTTTACAAATTGCTTCTAATTGACTTAATAATGTGAAATCAATGTAATGTGGTGTTATAAATGCCCATGTTTATGAACAACTAGCTGTTGCCCGCGACTTCGTCCGCGGCCATTTTTGTTATGATTAATTAGTATAGATGAATAATCTTTCCCCGTTTTCAAAACATTTTTGATTGATGCTTCGCACCTATTGGTCGCAGCGTGAAGTATTATAGCCTAAAGCCTTCCTCAATAAATGGACTATCCAACACAAGAATTTTCCAATTTGAACCAGTAGTTCCTGAGATTAGTGCGTTCAAACAAACAAACAAACTCTTCAGCTTTATAATATTAGTATAGATAAGTGGAATAACTAAACTAACTGTCACTGTCCGACTGTAATGTGATATAAGCAGGCTGGTGCTTATCCGCCTAGCTGCGTCGTCCCGCCAGGGGCTCCGTCGAGTCAACTAACTAAATTAATAACACCAGCATTTCGTTGATTGATTGGTACACTTGGGTACCTAATCAACGAAATGCTTGTGTTATGTTGAAAAATACGAAGGGCGTAAAAAGCCAAATGCCGAAAAACAAGTATGAAAAAAAAATAGGTAGAGGTCAGTAGATAGTCAGTACATGAATACTATTTTTGAAATGACGTGACACTCGTCTTCGAGCGATTTTTGTATGGAAAAATCGCTCCTTTACGAATTACGAACGGCGTCCTTTCAAAAATTAGCACTCCATTCCATATACTTATCTAGGTTTTGTTTTGTTTGTGATATTCATTCATTGTCATTGTGCCTGTCCCTGTCTGTCTGTAGCATAGATATAAGATAATTGTAGCACTGTAGTACCTACCATAGGGATAAGATAATCCTGACGTACCTACTTACCTACCATACAATCAGCGTTGCCAGGTTACATTTCTTATATTTTTCGTAACTTTTGACCTTCTCGCGTAACATGTAAGTAATTTTTATATTTAAGGCAATTTTCGTAACTTTTGAGAACAACGAGTTTGTAATACTAGATTTTGATTGCAATTCAATGCATTGCAATTCGATTTGAACGCACCTAAAACTGGTGCGTCTAAAAAGTATTTCACTACATATCACACTCAGAGATGGTTCTGAAATAGAAAGCGCCATATTATTAATTTATCATATCATATAAATAGTCTTGTCTTGTTAATACGTTATTTCGGCACTCCAGCCAGAGTAATGATTGCCCAGTAAGGTATAGACATCGTGATGATCAAGATCTTAGAATTATTTTTTTTGTGTTTTGGATATGTATGACACAGACATAATAATAGGACAGGGCAGGTTGGTACAGGTTTAGGTGGTCTCTTCTCTATCTCTATTATTATAAACAAAAGTCACCGTCGGTATATGCGCGATATGGTCGACCGATTAAATGCCGCGAAGCGTTATGCTATATGTTAGTGACCACTTTATAGGATAGCGCTGCGTGGAGGGTTAATAAAAATAATCAATCATAGGAAACCGGCAATGTATTATGAAGTGACTATCAAAACGTTGGTCACTGAGTTAGCAAATAGGCCGGCTGGCAACACTGCATACAATTTCAAATCTGTGCTGTACTACCTACCCTGTTTACAAGCAAGCGTGGCCGTAGTATCTCCAAAGAGTAAAATAGAGTATCTCTTAGTAGTTTGTGAGCGTGGCGACGCTACTCTTTGCTGTTTATTTGTTTACATAAACTGTTTTATGCTTGTATTTATTTTGCTGGAGAAATAATTGAAATATTATAATTATAAAATACTTAAGTCATAGTTTGATTACACGAGATACAAAGGTGGAAGTGAACTGAATCTTGAGACGATGAGTACCAGGTAAGCAGATAACTGTTTGTAACTTCCTTAGGACTAGGTATATTAGTATATTTTGCCACTCATTTACCATGTCACTATCGGCATCTTGAGGAAATTTCACCGCGTATTTTAATAATTACACTGCTAGAAAACTTGAACACAGAGGGTAGGTTAGGTTCGTTAGTAGACATGGGTAACTCCGGGCTAGAATATTTAAATGAGCCAATATATCAACAGGAGCTGAATACTGACTTGAGTTCACGCGAGCTATTACTCGTAGATCCGCATCGTAAATCGTAGGTTATTGATTCCGCCGGGTTTCGGCGTCTATCAGGTCGCGCGTCTATCCAACCCACGGAGTAAGACACAAAACACAGACAACAGTTTTATCGTTATTTTCATGAAAATTGAAAACAAATACTAATGTAATGACAATGCAATAAAAATACTTAAGTGGTATTAATTTGAAAGTCCTAAGCCTGTAAAGTACGAAGGGAAATCACTTTGCCTAAGATTGATTTGAATCTACAGACAGTAGTCCTGGTACTGGTTTCAATATATTCTGTATTAAAACAGGTACCAGAACATGGACGTCTGCACTGTGAGCAGGAGTAGGAATCATTAAAAGGAGTCAGTACCGGATGCAGATTTAGATTAAGAGAGCCGTAACACGTCTCGAAGTCAAGATTACCCATGTCTTTGTTAGGTTTCCAAGTGACAACGAGTTAGTGTCGCCAAATTAGGACAAAAACCCCAAGTATAATAAAATTAACAATTTTTTTTTACATAATGTTGTTAGTAGTTCCCAAGTACTAACCTAAAATAATGATATTTCGTATGAAAATATAAATGATGTCTCCGTGCTTTAAAAATCATATTGTGAAGACAAACAAAGAAAGTTCTATTAGATTAAATCATTTTAAATTACAAGTTCTTGCTATGCTATTTTAAAACCCCTCAAAACCTGCATGACATTATAAAATATCCTCCAAGTCTCAAGGAAACTATGTCATAAATAGGGTCTTGACATGTTAAAAGGTCAACCAAAATGGGATATATCAAATGAGTTAATTTTTATTGTATTTCTGTTTCGTTTATACGCATGGTTATACTCCATAGACCTTATAATCAAATGTTTTCTAATATAATTGTGATGGTTACACATTTAAATTACATCATTAAATACGGTTTCATCAAGTTTATTACATTACTAGCTGTTGCCCGAGACTTCGTCCGCGGCAATTTCTGTTAATATGATTAATTATAGTATAGTTGAATATTTTTTCCCCGTTTTCAAAACATTTTTTATTGATGCTTCGCTCCTATTGGTCGCAGCGTGATGTTTTATAGCCTAAAGCCTTCCTCAATAAATGGACTATCCAACACAAGAATTTTCCAATTTGAACCAGTAGTTCCTGAGATTAGTGCGTTCAAACAAACAAACAAACTCTTCAGCTTTATAATATTAGTATAGATAAGTGGAATAACTAAACTAACTGTCACTGTCCGACTGTAATGTGATATAAGCAGGCTGGTGCTTATCCGCCTAGCTGCGTCGTCCCGCCAGGGGCTCCGTCGAGTCAACTAACTAAATTAATAACACCAGCATTTCGTTGATTGATTGGTACACTTGGGTACCTAATCAACGAAATGCTTGTGTTATGTTGAAAAATACGAAGGGCGTAAAAAGCCAAATGCCGAAAAACAAGTATGAAAAAAAAATAGGTAGAGGTCAGTAGATAGTCAGTACATGAATACTATTTTTGAAATGACGTGACACTCGTCTTCGAGCGATTTTTGTATGGAAAAATCGCTCCTTTACGAATTACGAACGGCGTCCTTTCAAAAATTAGCACTCCATTCCATATACTTATCTAGGTTTTGTTTTGTTTGTGATATTCATTCATTGTCATTGTGCCTGTCCCTGTCTGTCTGTAGCATAGATATAAGATAATTGTAGCACTGTAGTACCTACCATAGGGATAAGATAATCCTGACGTACCTACTTACCTACCATACAATCAGCGTTGCCAGGTTACATTTCTTATATTTTTCGTAACTTTTGACCTTCTCGCGTAACATGTAAGTAATTTTTATATTTAAGGCAATTTTCGTAACTTTTGAGAACAACGAGTTTGTAATACTAGATTTTGATTGCAATTCAATGCATTGCAATTCGATTTGAACGCACCTAAAACTGGTGCGTCTAAAAAGTATTTCACTACATATCACACTCAGAGATGGTTCTGAAATAGAAAGCGCCATATTATTAATTTATCATATCATATAAATAGTCTTGTCTTGTTAATACGTTATTTCGGCACTCCAGCCAGAGTAATGATTGCCCAGTAAGGTATAGACATCGTGATGATCAAGATCTTAGAATTATTTTTTTTGTGTTTTGGATATGTATGACACAGACATAATAATAGGACAGGGCAGGTTGGTACAGGTTTAGGTGGTCTCTTCTCTATCTCTATTATTATAAACAAAAGTCACCGTCGGTATATGCGCGATATGGTCGACCGATTAAATGCCGCGAAGCGTTATGCTATATGTTAGTGACCACTTTATAGGATAGCGCTGCGTGGAGGGTTAATAAAAATAATCAATCATAGGAAACCGGCAATGTATTATGAAGTGACTATCAAAACGTTGGTCACTGAGTTAGCAAATAGGCCGGCTGGCAACACTGCATACAATTTCAAATCTGTGCTGTACTACCTACCCTGTTTACAAGCAAGCGTGGCCGTAGTATCTCCAAAGAGTAAAATAGAGTATCTCTTAGTAGTTTGTGAGCGTGGCGACGCTACTCTTTGCTGTTTATTTGTTTACATAAACTGTTTTATGCTTGTATTTATTTTGCTGGAGAAATAATTGAAATATTATAATTATAAAATACTTAAGTCATAGTTTGATTACACGAGATACAAAGGTGGAAGTGAACTGAATCTTGAGACGATGAGTACCAGGTAAGCAGATAACTGTTTGTAACTTCCTTAGGACTAGGTATATTAGTATATTTTGCCACTCATTTACCATGTCACTATCGGCATCTTGAGGAAATTTCACCGCGTATTTTAATAATTACACTGCTAGAAAACTTGAACACAGAGGGTAGGTTAGGTTCGTTAGTAGACATGGGTAACTCCGGGCTAGAATATTTAAATGAGCCAATATATCAACAGGAGCTGAATACTGACTTGAGTTCACGCGAGCTATTACTCGTAGATCCGCATCGTAAATCGTAGGTTATTGATTCCGCCGGGTTTCGGCGTCTATCAGGTCGCGCGTCTATCCAACCCACGGAGTAAGACACAAAACACAGACAACAGTTTTATCGTTATTTTCATGAAAATTGAAAACAAATACTAATGTAATGACAATGCAATAAAAATACTTAAGTGGTATTAATTTGAAAGTCCTAAGCCTGTAAAGTACGAAGGGAAATCACTTTGCCTAAGATTGATTTGAATCTACAGACAGTAGTCCTGGTACTGGTTTCAATATATTCTGTATTAAAACAGGTACCAGAACATGGACGTCTGCACTGTGAGCAGGAGTAGGAATCATTAAAAGGAGTCAGTACCGGATGCAGATTTAGATTAAGAGAGCCGTAACACGTCTCGAAGTCAAGATTACCCATGTCTTTGTTAGGTTTCCAAGTGACAACGAGTTAGTGTCGCCAAATTAGGACAAAAACCCCAAGTATAATAAAATTAACAATTTTTTTTTACATAATGTTGTTAGTAGTTCCCAAGTACTAACCTAAAATAATGATATTTCGTATGAAAATATAAATGATGTCTCCGTGCTTTAAAAATCATATTGTGAAGACAAACAAAGAAAGTTCTATTAGATTAAATCATTTTAAATTACAAGTTCTTGCTATGCTATTTTAAAACCCCTCAAAACCTGCATGACATTATAAAATATCCTCCAAGTCTCAAGGAAACTATGTCATAAATAGGGTCTTGACATGTTAAAAGGTCAACCAAAATGGGATATATCAAATGAGTTAATTTTTATTGTATTTCTGTTTCGTTTATACGCATGGTTATACTCCATAGACCTTATAATCAAATGTTTTCTAATATAATTGTGATGGTTACACATTTAAATTACATCATTAAATACGGTTTCATCAAGTTTATTACATTACTAGCTGTTGCCCGCGACTTCGTCCGCGGCAATTTCTGTTAATATGATTAATTATAGTATAGTTGAATATTTTTTCCCCGTTTTCAAAACATTTTTTATTGATGCTTCGCTCCTATTGGTCGCAGCGTGATGTTTTATAGCCTAAAGCCTTCCTCAATAAATGGACTATCCAACACAAAAAGAATTTTCCAATTTGAACCAGTAGTTCCTGAGATTAGCGCGTTCAAACAAACAAACAAACTCTTCAGCTTTATAATATTAGTATAGATTTTTACACCTAACGTTTTGAAAACTTTGCAGTTTTTATGGTAGCATGTAGATTCAGTTCACATTGGTCTATTGTGTTATAATAACTATGCAAAACTACCGCCTACAATATTTTATTGATAATGTTTCTGTAAAAAAGGATTGGCTCACGGTGCTCGCAGGTAGAGATGAGCCTGAGATTTTATTAAATTGATCACACATCCTCTCTATTGAAAATAAACTCCTACAACAATTATGAGAAAAATATAAAAGAAAAAAGATTGTCTTATGTGGAGACTGGAATATTGATATAATATTGATAATAATATTATACATATTAAAATCAACGTACAATTAATCAATCTAATATGAAATTACATATAAAAACGCCCACTAGAGAAAACAATTGTGATCACATAGCCAGCAATATAAAAAATGTAGTTGCTGAGAACCATTGTTTAGGGCTTTCTGACCACCTTTCTGGACAAATGATTAAATTTATAATGAAAATATAAAAGAGAATACAGTGACGAAAATTAAAAAAAATTCTTTGACTGCATGGCAGCACTATCATTTTCAGACGTTTATAACAGTGACTGTACTTCAAAAGCTTTTGATTGGTTTTATGAAGAGGTAAGGTTGTTGTATGATCTATGTTTTCCGCTAATAAAAGAAAAAGTTAGTAATAGAGAAACAAAACCAAAGTGGTTCACAAAGGGACTAAGGAAGTCTAGCAAATATCATCATCATCTCAGCCGCAAGAAGTCCACTGCTGGACATAGGCCTCCCCCAAGGATTTCCAATATAAACGTATATTATTTTTAAAATACATTTATGCAAAGACTAATAAAGAACAACATAAGCATATATTTGTTAATTACAACAAATTGTTTAAAAAGTGTTTGCATACAGCACAGAGAATAAATAACAAAAATATCTTTTTTCAAAATGGTAAAAGTTCTAATTTCTATTTATTATATAATATTTAATATATAATTCTTTTCTTCATTAAAATGTCAAAATAAACTTATTTCAGATTCAAAACAAATTAGCTAAATTTTTAATGACTATTTTATAAGTTTAACAAGTGAAAACGGTACAAATATTCATAACAGTACTAAAGCAGTCAAAGCTTCTTCATTTAACCCCAAAACTATTTATCTGAAACCTGTAGATGAAGATGAAGTTATTAAAATCATCATGGGTCTAAAAAACACTTAATCCTGCGGATATGATGATATAATAACGAAAGTGCTAAAAATCACTCCTAAATTTATTTGTAAACCCATAGTGCACATAATAAATGTATCATTTATTCAAGGAATTTTCCCTGATTCTCTAAAACTATCTGTGATCAAGCCTTTATTTAAAAAAGGAGATCAGTTAGATCCTTTAGGAGTGATTTTTAGCACTTTCGTTAGAAAGTGCTAAAAATCGGAAACAATCCACTCAAATAACAAAATTTGAGACAAAGGATTTAAAATATTCTAAAAAAACATATCGTTCTGAGTTTAAAATAAATAATGTTGGTGTCCCCCAAGGCGGAATCCTCGCTCCGATCTTGTTTGTGTATATCAATGACATTCCTAATAGCTTATCGACTATACAATTTGCGGATGACACAACATTGATAGTCAAATGTAATGACAAACATAATATTGAAAAAATGTAAATGCCGCTTTAAAAGAAATTGTTGACTGGCTATGCTTAAATAAACTAAAAATAAACTTAGATAACACTAAATACATGACATTTCAATCTTATAATTCAATTTTTCTAAATCTTGACATTCAATTTGAAAACAATAAAATAGAAAAAGTAACACATACAACATTTTTAGGTTTTTATATAGATTAACATTTAAATTGGAAAGAGCAAGTGAAACAAGTGTGTAAAAATTGGATAGGTTTGTATATGCATTGAGAAGGATAAGGCAAACAGTATCTATAGAGGCAGCTCTACATGTGTACCACGGCTATGTTTCCTCAGTTTTAAACTACGGATTAATTTTACCTTTGCCGTGTATGTATATCAAACAATTATGTTGTATTGTAAAAGAACATCCACATTACTTCCCTCTGTTTTCTCAAATATCAAATAGACAGTTAAGATCAAGTTATATTTATAGACTATATCAACCGAGTGGATGTAAATATTGTTACGTGGTTAGGGTTCAGGATTTGGAGTAAAACACCAAACTCTTCAGAGGGAATTTATTCACTACGGAATCCCAACACTGACTGGTCTTCCAACACGTCGAATATCCAAAACGCAAAGCACTCGTAGTCCTGGTCCGTTGCTGTGGTCGTAGAAATTATCACTTATCAGTCGCACACAAATCACTCGTATTAGTATCGCTCACTAAGAACACTCACGGTAAACTAATTAACGATCGCCACGTCCGCTCCCTTATATACTGACTTATGGGTCTCTAGAAAGTTCCATATACTTCCGGTCCCGACGGCCGACAACCAAAACATTCCAGAATATTCAAGTATGTGTATGAGCGGGATAGAATACATATGTGTGAGCAGGATGGAAGATGTATGAGCACGACAGACGATGTTCGGAAAAGTTCTAGACTATTCTGTTCTGGGAGCTTCGCGACACTGCCCCCTTCTTAAAGACGCTCGTCCCGAGCGTCACTGTTGCTGCCATGATAACGTGCTAAGCGGTCCACATGCACCACTTTGAATGCTCCTCTTGGCTGTCGTTGAATGCGATATGTCACATCGTTCATGCGGGTGATCACCTTATATGGCCCTTCCCATCTCGTCTGCAGCTTTGGAGATTTTCCTTTGCGGCGTATTGGGTTGTGAAGCCACACTAAAGCTCCTTCTTCATAGCCACTCGTATTTGCTCTTCGATCGTATCTAGTTTTCATGTTCTCACTTGCTTGCAGCCCGTTTTCCCGAACTAGGTCATATACATCTCGCATTCTTTCCCGGAGATCCGAGACATAATCTGTCACAGTGTGAGAAGCTTCTGGTGGTCTTCCCGTTAGCAAATCTACCGGTAACCGAAGTTCTCTGCCAAAATTTATAAAAGCTGGGGTCACTCTTGTGCTTTCGTGTTCCGAAGTCCGGTAAGCGAGGAGAAATAGCGGTATGTACTTGTCCCAGTCTCTTTGATGGTTATCAACCAGTTTCGCCAAATGCCTCTTCAGCGTCTGGTTAAAGCGTTCCACCATGCCATCTGACTGAGAATGATACGGCGTGGTCCTTGTTTTGTGCATTCCTAAAATCTTACAGATTTCTTGAAATAGTTGTGATTCGAAGTTACGTCCTTGATCGGAGTGGATTTCCAAGGGCACACCGAACCGGCATATCACTTCCTCAACCAATTTGGAGGCTACTGTTGTAGCTTCCTGGTTAGGTATGGCAAATACTTCAGGCCACTTGGTGAAGTAATCCATTACCACCATGAATTATTTATTTCCCGACTCAGTTATAGGAAATGGTCCTGCCACATCAACTGCAATGCGTTCCCAGGGTGCACCAACGTTGTAGAGCTTGAGGTTACCGCGATTTCTTGTCGATGGCCCTTTCACAGCAGCGCATATGGTACATTTGCGACACCAATCCTCCACGTCTTCTCGACAGTTGAGCCAGTAGAACCTTTCTCGTATCTATGTTAATGTTCTCTTGACGCCAAGATGTCCGCCGGACACCCCATCGTGGACTTCACGAAGGACGTCTTTTACTTTAGCTCTTGGAACAACTACTTGTAGGTGAAACTCTTTGCCATTTGGTTTTTCCCATTTACGGTAAAGTATTCCGTCCTCCAAGACAAAACTGTCCCATTGAGCCCAGTAAGCTTTGGTGATTGGGCTTGTAGGTGCAACTTCTACCCATTTAGGTTTTTCTGCTCCGCGTTCCTTCCATGCAATAATAAGCCTTATGTCTTCATCATCCTCCTGAGCTTCTCTGAAGATCGCGTCATCCCATGGTCCCGGCGGACTCGTCCTTGTTAATTTCACAGCGATTTCTTTAGACTCCTGTTTCACACAGTGTTTACAATCTTCTGAGCAAGGCCTTCTTGAAAGCGCGTCAGCATTTCCATGTGACTTTCCACTGCGATGTTCAGTAACAAAGTCGAACTCTTGGAGTTGTTCAATCCAACGAGCAACTTGACCTTCCGGGTTTTTAAACTGAAGCAACCACTTCAAATCAGCATGATCAGTTCTCAGTTTAAACTTTCTGCCGATGAGATACTTGTTGAAATGTTGCAGCGTTTTAACCACAGCTAAGAGTTCTTTTCGTGTAACGCAGTAGTTCCTCTCAGGCCTTGACAAAGATTTACTGAAGTAAGCTATTACAACTTCTGCGTCACCGTGTTTCTGAGATAACACTCCACCAATAGCTGTGTTACTTGCATCTGTGTCAACGATGAATTGACCATCAGTCTGTGGATATCCCAAAATTGGAGTTTTACATAAACTTTCCTTCAATTTTTGGAAGGAATTCTCGCAAGTCTCATCCCAGAAGAAAGGTCGTTTGTCTTCTGTCAAACGATGTAAAGGTTTGGCAACCTCTGAGAATCCTTTGACAAACCTCCTGTAGTATGAGCACAGTCCCATGAAGGCTCGCACCTCTGTCTTGTCCTTCGGGGTAGGCCACTTTTTCACTGCTTCAACTTTATCAGGATCGGTTTGTACACCCTCACTGCTAATTACGTGACCGAGGTAGTTTACTTTGTTCCTGAATAGATGACATTTCTTTGAGTTCAGTTTTAAGTTTGCTCCCCGTATCTTCCTTAGGACTTTCTCTAGATTCCGCAAATGATCATCAAAGTCTCTGCCCATGATGATGACATCATCCAAATATACTAAGCAGGCATCTCCTACTAATCCAGCTAGTACACACTCCATAAGTCGCTCAAAAGTAGCCGGCGCGTTGCATAATCCGAAGGGCATAACATTGAACTGCCATAAACCTTTGCCAGTTGAGAATGCGGTCTTTTCTTTATCCTCTGGGTGTATTTCTACCTGCCAGTAGTCAGATTTTAGGTCCAAAGTAGAGAACCATCGCATTCCACTTAGAGTATCCAAGGTGTCATCAATTCGTGGCAACGGATAACTGTCCTTCTTAGTGATCTCGTTTAGTCGTCGATAATCTACACAAAACCGAGTACTGCCATCTTTCTTCTTAACTAGAACCACAGGAGAACACCAAGGACTTGCAGATGGTTCTATAACTTTATTTCTCTTCATGCCCTCCAACATTTCTTCAACTTCTTTCTCCTTGGCAATCGGTATTCGTCTTGCTCGCTGACGAATAGGTCTTTCGCTTTCAGTGTCAATCCTGTGCTGAACTAATGAAGTTCTTCCAAGATCTTCTTCTTTCGAAGAGAAGACATCAGCAAAACGCAACAGTGACTTCTTTGCGTCCGAGTATTGCTTAAAAGTCAGATTATCTTTGCTGTCTTTCAGAAGATCAATAATTGTAGAGTTATTCGCGATGTTAGGTGACACTGAGCTCAGCTTTGATTGACACTTTTTCATCCACACAACTTCTTCGCATTTTCCCACAGTATCTCCTTCATTGAGGCTAACCTCATGGAAGTCTAGGTTAACCACTCTAACCACTGCAGTATCGCTTCCACGCACTAAGGTTCTTGCTGTTAGGAGTCCTCTTGCAGTTGGTTTGTGTAATGTGTCCTCAATCAAAACACATCTCTTTGCCTCCGATTTCTTAGCCGTCGTGGGCAGTCTCACCATTATTTGAGCCTGTGTTCGTCCAGGAATAACAATTTTGTTAAGGCACGTTACTTTTCCAGTGGAAGCTCCAAGAATGAATATTTCTTCATTACCACACTTGAAAACACCATTCGTGATATCAATTCCACAATTATATTTCTTCATAAAATCTAGGCCCAGTATGCAGTCATCAATGATTTCAGCTACGATGACATTGTGAGTATATGGTGTCTCTCCCACGTACATCGTAACTGCCATTTCTCCTAGGACAGGTATTGGCTGGCCAGAAGCAGAAAGAAGCCGACAGTTGATGTTTTTGCGTCCCCTTGCCGCTTTCACTAGATTTGGCTTAACTATAGTCCTAGATGCACCTGTGTCTACTGTCATCCTGCAGTTTTTCCCATCCACTGAACCACATATTGCCAGACAATTTTCATTGCTTGCCTGTGAGATGATTATTGCTGGGGCTTCTTCTGAGCCAGCCAGTACCTGCCCCTTAGTCCTGGCTGTTACTCGTTTCCCTGCTTCTTTGAAGGAGAGATCATAAACTGATTGCTTAGGTCTTCCTTAATCTCTTTCTTGATCTCTTCTTTAAGCTGTTCCCTGAGCTCTTCCTTTAACTGTTTCTTTTTGCGGCAATTGAGCTGTAAATGGCCTCTTTCACCACAATTCCAGCACATAGGACCAGTTCCATTATCCTTCTTTGAAGGGGTCTTAACCGCCTTGACTACCTCGCTCATCTCGTTAATTTCTCTCAATTTATGAATTTGCACATCTTGTCTTACCGCTTCCACTTCAAGGGCGTGTGCAAGGGCATCTTTAAGCGAGGTGTGATGTTGGAGCTTTACTGTAGCCCTTACCTCTGAATTCTTAATTCCATCCACGAAGGCTTGCAGTAGATTTTTCTCCACCATCCGGGGGTCTTCTGAGGGAAACGCTTTCCTTACGAGCCTCTCGATCTCTAGTGCCCACTGTTGTAACCCTTCGCCTGAGCGCTGGACTCTGTCGCGAAGCTGGGCTCGGAATACGTGCTCTAAGTGGCGTTCTCCGTACCTTGCTTCAAGAGCCTCCAACAAGTCCTTGAAGTCACTACCTGAGTTAGGTAGTGCTTCTAATACTGTCAAAGCGGAACCCTTCAGTGCAACGGTGAGGGCTGTCAGGCTCTGTTCATTAGTCCATCCATTTGCTGCGGCAACAGTTCGAAACTGCTGTTTATACGCGGCCCAGGAAGTAGTTCCGTCGTAAGATGGCACTTTCACCTTGGGTCCAGGTGCATAAGCAACAGCGTCGCTCGACGTGACTTTCACGCCTACTGTCTCCAGGCGCAGCACTTTCTTCTCTAGTCAGGAGAAGTTTGTTTCCAGACCTGTCACGCGATTATCCACCAAAGTCTCCAAATCCGTCACTCGGTTCTTTACTAAATCCACATCCTTACGGATCTGGTCCACCACGTTGCTGACTTTGCTGACAGCTGCTAATACCATTCGTTGGTCCTCACTCATGTGATGCAGCTCATCCCTCGTCCGCTTTTGTTCCTCCTTCTGCTCTTCCCGCATATTTTGTATTTCTCCATTAAGTTCCACATTAATGCGTTGCAGTTTACTCTGGTTCTCATTTATGCACTGCAACATTTGCATCAGGCTACCAAAATCGAAAGATGCTTGAGTGGGAACCTGGTGAGAGGGGCTAGGGAACGTAGCTTGATGATGGGCGGCTGGCATCTGTTGGGCGGCGGCAATCTCTTGGGAGGCCGTAACTTCTTGGGTGGCTGTGACGGCTTCGGTGGTTGCGACGTTTTGGGCGGCTGCCCTGTCTTGGGCAGCTGCCATGTCTTGGGCGGCTGCCATGTCCTGGGCGGCTACCATGTCCTGGGCGGCTACCATGTCCTGGGCGGCTACCATGTCCTGGGCGGCTACCATGTCCTGGGCGGCTACCATGTCCTGGGCGGCTGCCATGTCTTGGGCGGCTGCCATGATCTGGGCGGCTGCCATGTCTTGGGCGGCTGTGACCTCTGGGGCTACGGGCGGCAGTTGCTCGGCTGCGATGTTTTGGGCGGCTGGCACACGTCGAGCGGAAGCAACTTGGGCGGCTGCTGCGGTAGCCTCCATTGCACGTTGTGCCCGGGTCCTGACGCCTTCCTTATCTTCTTCGTCCCTCGGCAACACTGGCATTTCCAAATCCCACACTTCTGACACCAAATGTTACGTGGTTAGGGTTCAGGATTTGGAGTAAAACACCAAACTCTTCAGAGGGAATTTATTCACTACGGAATCCCAACACTGACTGGTCTTCCAACACGTCGAATATCCAAAACGCAAAGCACTCGTAGTCCTGGTCCGTTGCTGTGGTCGTAGAAATTATCACTTATCAGTCGCACACAAATCACTCGTATTAGTATCGCTCACTAAGAACACTCACGGTAAACTAATTAACGATCGCCACGTCCGCTCCCTTATATACTGACTTATGGGTCTCTAGAAAGTTCCATATACTTCCGGTCCCGACGGCCGACAACCAAAACATTCCAGAATATTCAAGTATGTGTATGAGCGGGATAGAATACATATGTGTGAGCAGGATGGAAGATGTATGAGCACGACAGACGATGTTCGGAAAAGTTCTAGACTATTCTGTTCTGGGAGCTTCGCGACAATATATTTATAGAAAAAATGCGTATCATATGTGCATTCAAATATTTAATAAACTACCAAACACTATTCAAGTATTAGATAAAAAAAATTCAAAAGAACATCGACGGAATGGTTGAATGAAAAAAGTTTTTATAGCATTAAGGAGTATATGGACGGTAAACATTGAATTTATATGTAATTTTTTTTTATTGTTTAATTTTAATTTATGATGTTAAGACTGTAAGTAGGTACATTACATTGTTCTTATAATATTTGCATGCCTGCATGCGGGTTGGTTACATTTGACTTGTCTATGTAAATCATGTAAATAAATGATTCTATTCTATTCAATAGCCTCCTGAAGCATGCTTGGAATGAATCTGTTTTTTTTTTTTTGCAAGGACTTGAAGATTATCAAAATTCATATAGTGGTTGAGTTTCTCCAGAGCATGCTCATAGACTGCAGACTTGGTTGAGCGTCTATTCTTCCTGTCAGCAATGTGTCCGTTATTCCAGCCAGATTTTGTTGAAAATTGTCGAAAATCGACATTGAAGTGCGGTAGATAATTAGATATAGAGCTTCTGTAAATGGTAAGTAATTTTTAAATTTTGTAAGCGTATACTTTTTTAATTATTTGATAAAAACAGTTCCGACTAGCGTTACGTTACCGTAGCCAGATCTTTTTTTGTTTATCGGGAATTTTGAAATAAAAGTTATGTAAATAATTAGATATCAATTTGGTATAAATGGTACACTTTAAATTGTATTTGTATTTGCTATGGTTGCGAAGATATTTGAAATCCTGCTGGAGTAACGGTTTGCTCAATTGCTGTATCTTGGAATTGACTAAGCGGATGATGATGATTTTTGCACAGGACATCTGGCTAATTAGTTATAGTTTATAGCGCAATAAAAGAATTCACAGTAATTAACCGTTTAGAAGTTATTTTTATTAAATAGAAATATGCTTTAATAGGTCCTATCACTTCCAATAAGCGCTCCAAAGACTAACTTGAAACGTTATTATATAGTGAAATACTGTCTATAAATGGTACCGAAGTTTCATTAGTATCCTATACGTAATTAAAAAGTTATGATGAATCTTCGATTTGTTTCGGCTATGGCGCGCGGCGGAGTTATTTAACGACCGATTAACCGAGTTTCCTGTACGAGTGGTCACTGAATCTTTTGTAAATAATTAGATATACATGTCAATTTAATACCTGCTAAATTTCAAACCTGTAGATTAATTAATTAACGAAATAATTGAAAAAAATGATGTTCGCGTGGTTAACCGACCAAATCTAGAATGTTATAAAAAAGCGGCCGCGCAATACATTATACCAACCTTCTAAAACTTACAGGATAATACATACGCGGTTTGTACAGACGAGCTATTTTTACAAAGTAGGTACATTTATTTTAAAATAGCTACTAGCTACCAGTTACAGCTTAGCAGTTAGTAGTGGAAGCGCCTTGATAATTTACTCGTAGTTAATCTGCGTTATCCTTACTAATATTATAAATGCGAAAGTGAGTTTGTTTGTTTGTTACGCTTTCACGCCGTAATTACTGAACTGATCTCTATGAAATTTTGTATACAGGTTCTCTGGAGTACAGAGAAGGACATAGACTACCTTTTATCCCGGGAAAAAGTACTATTCCCGTGGGATCGACATTAACGCGGGCGGAGCCGCGGGCGAAAGCTAGTGTTTACTATAAAACAAAGCTTTAGCTTGTACTGTTTCAAAAAGTACCTATCCTAAGAAGTAAACTGCATTGTTATGTCGTTTATTTATAATATTGTATTTTGATTTTTATACTAAAAACGTAATTTAAGAATACGGCTATCTTTATCTATACTAATATTATAAAGCTGAAGAGTTTGTTTGTTTGAACGCGCTAATCTCAGGAACTACTGGTTCAAATTGGAAAATTCTTTTTGTGTTGGATAGTCCATTTATTGAGGAAGGCTTTAGGCTATAAAACATCACGCTGCGACCAATAGGAGCGAAGCATCAATAAAAAATGTTTTGAAAACGGGAAAAATTATTCATCTATACTAATTAATCATACTAACGGAAATTGCCGCGAACGAAGTCGCGGGCAACAGCTAGTCTAAGACATTTGTGATTTTTTTAATCAGATTACAGAAAGCAATAGGAAGTAGATACTTACTGCAGATAAAATATGTAAGTATACATACTACACTGTGATGTTATTACATTTTATTATTGTTGATCTGTGATTTAATACAATAAAACTTTATATATGACTACAAGTATTTTACTTTAACTTATTCGGAACGATAACATAAAAAAGATATAGGTATTTATAAATTCTTTCTTTTTAATTTCAGATAAGCATGCGACGTTGCATATTGGTCCATAAGAAAAAACCTGTGATTATTTTTGAAGCTAATTTATAAACTTACTTACCTTAGTTAATATCTTTATATGATAAACATTATCTACACAATTAGGTCCTCTATATGTTCTATTACCTACGTATTATTATTTTTGATTTTTTTTTTTTCGGACAAATCACTCAGATTGAGCTAGCCCCAAAGTAAGTTCGAGACTTGTGTTATGGGATACTAACTCAACGATACTATATTTTATAACAAATACATATATAGATACACATCCAAAATCCAGGCCAATCTGAAAAAGATCATTTTCCATTTTGACCTGGCCGGGGATAGAACCCGGTCACTCCGTGTCGCAGGCTGGCATGTTGACCGCTGCGCCACGGAGCTAGTCAACAGTATTCTATCTAAAGATACAAAAATGTTTATTATATATTAATATAATATTAGTTATAACTAAGTTTTATTATATCACTTATGTAGCTCGTCTGTACAAAACACGTACGAGTATGAAATTATCTAGTAAGTTTAAGAAGGTTGGTATAATGTATGGCGCGGCCGCTTTTTCATAACATTCTAGATTTGGTCGGGTAACCACGCGAACATCATTTTTTCAATTATTTCGTTAATTAATTAATCTACAAGTTTGAAATTTATTAGGTATTAAATTGACATGTATATCTAATTATTTACAAAAGATTCTGTGACCACTCGTACAGGAAACTCGGTTAATCGGTCGTTAAATAACTCCGCCGCGCGCCATGGCCGGATCAAATCGAAGATTCATCATAACTTTTTAATTACGTATAGGATACTAATGAAACTTTGGTACCATTTATAGACAGTATTTCACTATATAATAACGTTTAAAGTTAGTCTTTGGAGCGCTTATTGGAAGTGCTAGGACCTATTAAAGCATATTTCTATTTAATGAAAATAACTTCTAAACGGTTAATTACTGTGAATTCCTTTATTGCGCTATAAACTATAACTAATTAGCCAGATGTCCTGTGCAAAAATCATCATCATCTGCTTAGTCAATTCCAAGATACAGCAATTGGGCAAACCGTTACTCCAGCAGGATTTCAAATATCTTCGCAACCATAGCAAATACAAATACAATTTAAGTTGTACCATTTATACCAAATTGATATCTAATTATTTACATAACTTTTATTTCAAAATTCCCGTTAAACAAAAAAAGATCTGGCTACGGTAACGTTACGCTAGCCGGAACTGTTTTTATCAAATAATTAAAAAAGTATACGCTTACCAAATTTAAAAATTTGCTTACCATTTACAGAAGCTCTATATCTAATTATCTACTGCACTACAATGTCGATTTTCGACAATTTTCAACAAAATCTGGCTGGCGTAACGGACACGTCAGCAATATGTTCAATAATATGGGTACCAGTGCATCTCTTTGTTTGCCCAATGTATGACAAATCACACTTACAGTAAATTTTATATACTCTTGCATCTTATAATGGGATATTGGAATTGCTTTGAAATAATACAATTACGAAAAAGTGAAACCACACGGCCTGACAGTAGAGTGATCACCAAATTTCGAATGAGAAATCAAATGAGTTTTGCTTTGCTTTACTATTAGGAGTCGCAAGACCACAGCGGGGGCCAGAAGCAGAGGTGCTGGAGATAGTGCTAGAAAGGGAGCTGGCAGGGGGGTAACAAGGAATCTTGGGGCTAGCAGTAGCAGTGAGGTTGGTGGTGGCGGTGTTGGACCCTCTGCGAGGTATCTATTTTTAAAAGACAATTAACTCAACTTATTTAAAAAGAAAATGAGGTTTCAAGTTATCTAATTCTCCTATAATCTTGCCGCTTTTAGTATTTTTATGATTGTAATATAAACTTCCATGCTGGTCAACAAATTACTTCCACGCTGGTCTGGGAGTAAAGAAAAAACGTACAATGTACCTGTATGTGTTCTCATCTCGCGCTGACCGTAAAAGCCGGTCAAGGGAATGGGCGAAACCCTAAGAATTTAATAAGCGATGTGGCTAGCAACCCATCACTATTTAGATTGTTTTTTCACCTACTCGCCCATCAACACGCTAAATGTGGCCTTTGGTTTTTATGACCATGGGCTCTGTCTACCCCGTAAGGGAATCAGACGTGATAATATGTATGTAAATATTATAAGAATTTTCCATGCTCTTAACTGCAATTTCGCAGTAAGTTGGTAATTCTCCATTCAATGTGTTTCTTATAGTTTTCACATCGGTATCATTTCTGAAGAGGAGGTAACTGTGTCTCCTGGGGTTGCCCTTGAGCAATCCCTACATCCCATACGTACGAAGCGAAGGCGAGGGTGGCAACAGCCGTGCAATAGTAAGCAGGTGGAAATGACGAAAACCTCACCTTCTACGTAAGTTTAATGCCTAGAAACGTGTTTTATATTGCTTCCGTCGTTTATCTATTTAACATTCATATCATAACATTCAATTTTTTTTGTTCCAGGGCTCACAAGAGTCCGGCTAAAACCTTGAAAAGAAAAAGAAAATTACAGCATAAGGTAATGGAAGAAATTGATAACTTCGGTAAGTCACTGACTGGTTGCATGCATGCATGCTGACGTGACCATGCAATGAATAAACAGAATTGGTATTCTATGTCGTATCTAATTTTTCAGGAAGCGATAGTGACACCGAAGACGACGATGGGGAGGATTATTTATTAGATGTTATGCCCATCCGCCCAACAATTGACATGCTGTGTGTGGCAGAGGAATTTTCATCAGAAACGCAGATTGAGGACACTACGGTTGAGTGGAGCTTAATCGAGCCCTCAGCTCCGGAGTCTTCCGAACCCAACGGTAGCACGTCACAAAAAGCCGTCACTGGGCCAACATATGGTCCCAATATCTCTGATTTTCTTTGGGAGATATTGCCCCAACCGCCAATTGACCCTGTAAGCCGCCGGGAGAAATTCTCGGCCCCGACAGGCCCCGTCGGGTCATTTAATGACCCGTATGAGATTTTTATTAAATATTGGGACTACAGCATCATGCAAATGATTGCTGTAGAAACAAACAGGTACGCGGAGCAATGTCTCCTAAAGAAAATGAATTTAGGGACTTTAGATGGGTCAAGCAGAATACTAGCGTGGAAGGACACAGATGTAGATGAACTTTACGTGTTCTTCGCCATCATCCTCGCGACCGGTGTCGTGATAAAATCGGATTTGACGGAATACTGGTCTGTCCCTAACGAAGTTTTTGATACTCCATACTTCGGGGAACACATGTCATACAACAGGTTTATCGCCCTTAGTGCCATGTTACATTTCATGAACAATGATCAAGTGGATGTCAGCACCCTTTCCTTGAGTGAGATGAAAATTTGCAAAATTGCCCCAATTGTTAATCACTTAAACGACAAGTTTGAAGCAATTTACCAAATGGGGCAATGCGTCTCACTCGATGAGTCTTTGACTCAATGGAAAGGATGTCTGAGCATCAGTCAGCTTATTAAGACCAAAGCCGCTACCAGGGGCGTCAAGACTTACGAGGTGTGTGACTCGGGTTCCGGGTATCTTTGGCGTTTCAAAATCTACGCCGGTCGCGAAGATGGTGACAATGAATACGGATATATTACGTCCCTTGTTCTTCAACTTCTTCAGGGGTTGGAGAATAAGGGACATACTATCTTCATGGATAATTTTTATAATTCGCCCATGTTGGCAAGAATTTTAAAAAGCAAAGGATTTGATTGCGTGGGTACTGTTCGCCTAAATAGGCAATATGTCCCCACGCAATTTAAATCTTTGGTGAAAGCAGACTTGCTTCCAGGAAGTGTGCACGGGTGTACGAGTGGGGATGTGGATCTTCTGGTGTGGAAAGACAGAAATTTAGTTTCATTAATTTCTACGTATCACGGTGCGTCCTCTGTCACGAGGGGCGGAAAGACCAGGCCTGCCGTGGTCCACGATTATAACGTCCGTATGGGAGGGGTCGACAAAAAAGATCAAATGTTGGCTTCCTACCCATTAGAGCGTAAGAGGACATCAGTGTGGTACAAAAAAGTTTTTAGACGCTTACTCAATGTAAGCGTCTTAAATTCATACATAGTACATAAAGAGTCGCCACCCACATCAGGTCGCCCACATCCCCAGAAATACACCCACAGACAGTTTCGCAGGGCCTTGGTGAAAAGTATTTTGGCGAAGCATTCTAAACAGCGGATATTACAGCCAAAGACGTCTTTGGGTCGGGTTTTCTTCTCGGAAGTGATGATGAGACATATTCCGAAAGAGAAACCATTAGTGGAGGGCTCTAACCGTAAACAGCGTGGGCGCTGCGTTATTTGTAGGAAGCGCATTAGCATGACCTGTCCTGGGTGTAATGTCGCGCTCTGTTTAAATGAATGCTTCGCCAAGTACCACCAATCATCAAAATAATTTTAAGACTCGATGGCCTAGTGTGAGTATTATTAGCGCTTACGCATGTTAGCAACCACCAGCGCTGTACCCACTGGGATGGGTGATCGCAAGTGGCATAAAAATATCGACCTCCACCGTGTTTTAGAAGGCACGTTAAAAGCGTTCCTGGCTGTAATTGTTTTGTTTTTCATTTCATGCACTGTTGATTCTCATGATCAGCTTTAAAAATCTGACATCATCGTTGGCCACATAAACACACACGAAAAGAAATATAACAAACACCAGCAGTTGTACGACGGCAACGGTCTTTTAGGATGCATATGGAGAGAAAAGTATGGCTGCAGAGTACAACACAAGGAATACCGTATGTGCTACGAGAATTTATGTTAGAAACCACGAAACCTCGAGAGTCCTATTTACTCGTCATCACTACAAAATCATTCTAATATTTTTTTAACTACCGTTTCATAAGGGCAATGAAATGTTATGTATAATGGACAATATGTTACATTACCTACTCACTCGTAATTGGTTATGGTTTATGTAACGATAAAGTTGTACTATAGACTATACATCTAGGAAAAGTCCAATTAGTTACTTTCTACTATGCTTGTCATTTGTGTTTAGTGCTGAACCCACTACTGTTGCTTTTTTAGTGTTCCGTACCTCAAAAGGTAAAAAGGAACCCTTATAGGATCACTCCGTTGTCTGTCGGTCTGTCAAGACCCTTTTTTTACTACTGTTTTGTAAATCTAGCAATAAATAGCTATCGCCCGCGGCTCCGCCCGCGTCAATGTCCATCCCTCGGGAATAGTACTTATTCCCGGGATAAAAGGTAGCCTATGTCCTTCTCCGTACTCCAGAGAACTTGTATGCAAAATTTCATGATGATCGGTTCAGTACTTACGGCGTGAAAGCGAAACAAACAAACTCACTTTCGCATTTATAATATTAGTTAGGATTAGGATAGCGAAAAGGTAAATAGTAATGGAAATTATGTATTCTGTATTGTGAACTGTATGCATTGTAATGCTAACAACACATATGTTAACTAGCAAAAGCTATATGTATTGTAATTTGTAACGCTGACATTATACAAATTCACAGCAGCAGTTGTATTGTTACCAAGGATACGTTTTATAACATTAACTCTGATATTGTAAGAGCAATTATGTAGTTAAATAAATAAATATATACGGACAAATCACACAGATTGAGCTAGCCCCAAAGTAAGTTCGAGACTTGTGTTATTGGATACTAACTCAACGATACTATATTTTATAACAAATACATATATAGATTACACATCCAGACCCAGGACAATCTGAAAAGATCATTTTCCATCTTGACCTGGCTGGGGGGATCGAACCCGGTCACTCCGTGTCGCAGGCTGGCGTGTTGACCGCTGCACCACGGAGCTAGTCAAACAGTTAACATAATCTGGTTAATTTTTCTATGTACAGCTTCAATTTTGAACTCGGTATCATAATTATTAACAATATCAATCAGTCGATCATTATTCTAAAATAGATATCGTAACGAAATATAATTGTTAACACCATTAGTTCTAATTCTCAAGAATTTCCCGAAATGAAAGGTCCTTCCCCGGGCCTCAAACTATCTCCACAACAAATTTCATCCAAAATGGTTAATGGTTGCAGCTGCAGCGTGTAAAGGGCGACAGACAGACAGACTTACTTTCTCATTTACAATATTAGTATGGATATGGATTTAATTGAAGAGATTTACAAATCTGGCTCTACCTCCTATGGTGTGTGATTAAATATCTTACTTACATGATTCAGCATTCCAAGATTTTAAAGTTGACATAAAGTACAAAAAATTATAGAAATATATATTATCGTATGTATCCATTCCTAGATATATGTATGGAATATACAAAACTATGGATCTCGGTTTGTAAAACATTCATGATACACCTGATCAAGAACACAAAGTAGGTAACATGTTAATTAGAGGGCTGCGTAACCCCAGAAAGAAAGTAAGTCCTAGAGAGATATGACTAGAACGAATAATTTGGTACCTTATCTGCTTAGGTTGCGCTGCAAGAAAACTCTGATCGGAGAAATATAGATATATTGTGCATGGGCAGATAGCTTATGTTATTATTAATGGTATATTTTATTCATTTTACTCATTCTTTCTCTAGGACCTACTTTCTGGCTGGTGTTAGGAATGCACTCTAACTTGAAAGCCTCTTCTATCCGAATCATCAACTACCATTCATAAGATCCTAAAGCTTTTAGCTTTTTAAAGGATCCTCGAGACCCACTGCCTCGGTTTGTTGGTCAGCAAATAGTTTATTGCACCGCAGTTGTTAGTAGGAGTATCAATCTGCTGACAGAGTTATGATTTCAAACCTGCGTAATGTGTCTCGTATTATGAATGAAAATGTTAATAGTCAGTAGGTAGGATTTATTACTTTCAAATGTATTTTGGAGGATTATAGGCGACGTGGTGTAGTGATTTAAACTCCAGATCAGAACGTGATAGAATGTCTTTATTAGGTAAAATGCGAAGTATATATACAAAATTATTTAGGTACAAAGAAAATGTCTCATAACCAATAAAAAAATTAGAATTTTAACCAATAACAAAACGGTTCGCTCTTTCCCGTGCAACGTCAATCTCTGTCTTGCTTCAACTCGGACCTCTCTGTCGCACGGCCGCGTCGCGCCTGAACAAAACTCTCTGCAGCCGGCGCGCCCCGCACATTTCGGAGACGGCGCAGGCGGCAGCACACGTATCCACGGAGCTCGGCGGCGCGCCGCGCGTAGACCATAGCACGTTGCACGCTCATCTTGATTTTTGCTGCTGACTTGAAGAACTGTGCCTCTGCTTGTGCGTGTGATGAAGAAGTGCTTGCATGGTGAAGGTCGCTCGCTGTGCGTGCGTTGCAAAAGGCTATTTTCATAGCTAAATACTGTTTCTATGGCGTCTACGCAACAGCCCTTTTCAAGGCTATTAGTATCAGTGTTTCTTTGATGCGTCTTGTTGAAAGTGCTTCTCCGAGTTGGTAAATGAGGTAAATAAAGGTGGTGTGAGTTGGTAATTGGTTTTGAGGTAACGGTACAGGTATATTGTAGCCACAGTATCAATGTATGAGAATAAACCCCATTCTATGTAAATAATGTGTAAATAAATGTGAGATGTCTAATTTGCGGATACAAGCTCAGAACAATAGCATACAAGTCACAAAAAACAAAGCGTTTTGTTGTGTTAATGTAGTTACCAACCTCAAGTTTAGTGTTAAAGAAACTAAATTGTTTAGATTGTTATGATTAACGTGACCATTTATATTTTATTTCAGAGCGGGACATCTGCGGAATTACGTAATAAAATTAGTGTTTTACAAGTTTTTTTACTGTAGAAGATAGAATAATAAAACTCAAAATAATCAAAACAAATCAGTAGTGGCGTGAACTCTAGTTCGTATTTTTTTTATACTTGTTGTATATTACTTGGCGGGTGACGCGCTGTCTCGTAATTTGCCTTCCAGCTCGGGGCGCCGCCCGCCGTGCTACGCATTTCGAACGAGAAAATACATTTTAAATTATCGTTTGGTCTATTTGCAAATGCAGGACAATTTTGGCCTCGCGGGGGACACCGGGACAGACTGCCTGAAAGCGGGACTGTCCCGCCTAAAGCGGGACGTATGGTCACGTTAGTTATGATATAATTATAATGCAAAAAAGTGCGACTAGTTACAGGTCGGATTTATTTACAAAGTTGACAATAATAAAAATATAGTTTAGGACACTTGTATGTAGCTATTGTTTTTGTACCTTACCTGAAGACAATTTAATAATAATATACTTTGACCTAACCTATAGTTCAGTTCAATTGAATGGCTAGGTTATTGTTCTGAGGCTAGGCTAGACCAAGCTGTCAAATGAACTTCGTTGTTGAATTAACAACCAACTAAAAATCCTATAATTCTGAATAAAACTATTTCAATTATATTCAATTGTTTTTATTTCAATTTCATTTAAGCAAATTTTTGTACCTACTCAGAACTTATCGCAAAATTTCATGCCAGCAAAATCAGAATAATATCATTAATTCTTTCATCTCAGCTAGTTCGGATCGGACGGACCTAACGTTGGGATGGGACAAAGTTATGGACTCCGCTGGAAAGGAATCCATCCACCCCCTTGCCATTTCTACGGGGTCCGATGGAACAATTAATTCCTATCCGCCCCCACTACATCTTAATATTATAGGTACCTACTCAATAAAAACAGCGAACTATCTAATTACCTAATATTATAGTTTTTTTTTTTTTTTTTGTTTTTACGGACGATAATTTTACACGATATCGGTGGAAGAGAGATAGATTTAGAACACTTTTGTATGAAAATTTTTTTTAGAGTTCCCAGCTAAAGTCCCATAAGAAAATTTGTTCATTGTCACATGATTAAGCATGGGGATATTGCTTTATAAATCCTACATTATTTTTTTCAAAAGTTCTTAAAAAATTAATAATTGAATAAAAAACAAAAAATTCTAGAAGTATATACATTGAAGGTTCTCTCGATTGCAAAAAATAAAAACTATCACTTCCTGTTTATTGCAAGTTGTTAATTCAAGCTAAACGTGGGTTTTAGGTCTCATGAACCTAAGCTCTGTCTACCCCGTAAAAAGACGTGATTCTTGATGATATGTATGTATGTACAAGGAGAATTTTATGGCTGGCTATTGGCCAATTAATTATTTTTCGTGAAAAATAAAACTGCTATTTTATATTCAAGCAAATTTTAAAATATCGGTAATTATCTGAGTCGATTGATTATATAAACGCACTTTTTTTTTTATTTATACTCTCTAAGCTCAACACTATTTAAATATGGCGTCGCGTCATTGCCGGCGTGCGTTGTGTCAGTCGATAAATTTTGTCAAAAAGCGGTTTTGAGCGGAAAGTTTTAACGAAAATTATTTGTGAAAATGGTTGAAAACAATGAGATGGAGCTATCTGAGGCCGAAGCCGAACAATATGATCGTCAAATTCGTCTTTGGGGATTGGAATCACAGAAGCGTTTACGTGCTTCTAAAGTTCTAATCATCGGTTTATCCGGTCTTGGTGCCGAAACTGCAAAGAATATTATATTGTCAGGAGTGAAAAGCGTTTGTTTACTGGACAACGAAAAGCTAAAAGAGATTGATTTGTATTCCCAATTCCTTTCGCCTCCTGACAAGGTAGGTGAAAATAGAGCTGAAGCGTCTTTACTAAGGGCAAGAGCTTTGAATCCCATGGTTGACGTCACTTCGGAAACCAAAGCTGTTGACGAATTACCTGATGATTATTTCACGACTTTCGATATAGTTTGTGCAACTGGATTGAAACAAGAGCAGCTGGAGAGAATTAACAATGTTTGTCGTGATAGTAACAAGAAGTTCTTGTGCGGCGATGTCTGGGGTATGTTCGGGTACATGTTTGCCGATCTAGTGGACCACGAGTATTCCGAAGAGATTGTGCAACATAAAGCCGCGAAACGCGGCCCTGATGACAACGAGAAGAGTGCCAGGGAAACAGTCACCATTACCGTGAAGCGTAGAGCTATTTACGTGCCCTTACAGAACGCCTTGTCGGCCGACTGGTCGAAACCTGAGTTGCGTTCGAGATTGCGTCGTGGAGACCCATCTTACTTTGTCATGAAGATCTTACTGCGCTTCCGAGATGAGTACAATCGAAACCCAGACCCTGCTAAGAGGAAAGCTGATACTGAAATACTTCTGAAAATGAGAGATGAGCTTGTAAAAGAGTTGTCACTTCCAGCAGGTTTTATCAGTGATGCTTTGTTGACAGATGTCTTTGGAACAGTGGCAGGAGCTGCGGCAGTAGTGGGAGGTGTGATTGGACAAGAGGTAGTGAAAGCTGTGAGCCAGAGGGAGCCACCGCATAACAACATGTTTTTTTTCAACCCCGTAAAGTGTGTTGGCTTTGTTGAACTGTATGGTCAGTGATTGTGTTTAGATTGTAAGCCTAATTGATATAAAAGAAGTAAAAGTAATTATTTAAGTACAATATTATAATTTTTATTGGTTTGCTGCATTTCTTAAACATGTACACCTCTAATTAAGTATTTTACTCCCATTGCTCATAACTCATAATCATTATGTTATTCAAATTGGTTTGTGTTGTCAATTATCATAGGTAATTGTCCAAGGAATTTGATTATCAAAGAAGTAGCAGGCTCACTATCACCACTTGGCTGTGGAAATTTCACCTTTAGCATGCACTTGTTGACGTTACTTAATCCCCAACACCAGGCTGCAAATAGCTATGTAGGTAAGAAGAAGTTGCTACGTATGAAAATGTTAATATAATCTTAGAGAACAAATTACCAATGGTACATTAGACCAATGACTGATCCCAAGAGATGCCTTTAGTGAGATATAGCACCTGCCACTCAGTAAGCAATACATATGGCAGTGCATGATCAAAGATAATACTGCATGGTACAGATCTTTGAGCTGCGCCATCAATCAGTAGGTAGGTTTGTTCTCATTGAGTTACTTAATGGGAAAACAATAGTTGCAATGTGTAATACTGCTACACCATGGGACTTTTCCCATTCAGTAGCAGTGTTACTCATCGCGGTGTGACTCAATGGGAACAAACCAGTAAGTATACTTGTATAGTATCTTCTTCATAGTTCGTGCAACACGTGAGTGAAATAAGGGGGTATTATACCATCCTGAATATCGGATCCGATGAAGGGAATGTCACTATAAGTTAGACACTATATGAGATATCTCCAATCGTATCACACATATGGTGGCGTCCCTTTGTCAATGATTGAATTTAAAATGGTTTAATAAGTGCTTAAGAATGAATTACCAAAACAACTGGCCTTTTCATGTAGTTTAGGGTTCTGTACCCAAAGGATAAAAATGGGACACTATTTATATGGCTCTGCTGTCCGTCGGTCATCAGGCTCTATCTCATGAACAGTGATAGATAGACAGTTGAAATTTTCACAGATGATATATTTCTGTTGCCACTGTAACAACAATAAAGTTTTTATGGCTGACCAGGTGGTCAACAAAATCAACCAACTTCTTGGGTTTGATTTTTAGTAACAAACAAGAGATGTTGCAATAGTTCCCTCTAACTTTAAAACAAGACAGATAGGTTACTATTTTAACCCCCTCGAACAGTACAGATATTTGGCTAAAGAACATCACCGCGTCGCTTTCCTGTAGCAGACACGCAGACAGCCACAGACGACCAGTATTTGCCACCAAAAACCTGTAAGTTCTTCCATGCTGGTCTGGGAGAAATCAAAAAATGTAGAATGTACCAGCTGCTTCTCTTCGAGGGAATGAGGGAACGGTCAAAATTCCGAGGAATCTTTTTAATAGGCGATGCGGCTAGCAACCCATCACTATTTTGATTCTGTTTTTTACCTAATGCCCAACTTGGTGGGCATTAGGTAAAAAACAGAATCAAAATGCCCACCAAGTTGGTGGGCATTAGGTAAAAAATAGAATCAAAATGCCCACCAAGTTGGTGGGGCAAAAATAGTCGTGAGAGCCCTGAACCTTCTTTGCTCTGTGATCAGATTTGTAACTTTTGACTTCGATAAGGATGGGTCGATGAAAATCAATAGATTCTTTCATTCACGCTACCTTCTTTGGTATTTCTTTTCTTTTCTTTATTTTCGAATAAGATATATTTATGAATTTTATTCACCCTTGGCGTTTTCCTGTAGACCCGGAGGTCGTCGTTTGATTCCCACGGGAAGCATACTTTGTTTAGTTGTTTCCAGTTTGATTAGGACATTGCAGGCTTGAATCACCTGATTGTCTGAAAAACCACGGAATGATTCCGTGCTTCGGAAGGCACGTTAAGCCGTTGGTCCCGACCATCTAGTAGTCGTTAAAGGACCCACGTCAGAGGCCGAGAGGCGGTTCCGAAGAACTCTGACACAAGGGTGTGCATGGTCGATTAACCGTAACACCTAATCGAAATGATGATGATTCACCCTTTTTAGGGTTCCATAACCAAATGGTAAAAACGGGTCCCTATTCATGTGGCTCCGCTGTCCGTCTGTCACCCAGGCTGTATCTCATGGACCGTGATAATTAAGACTGTTGAAATTTTCGGTTTGTTCCCATTGAGTCACACCGTGATAAGTAACACTGCTACTTTGATTTTCCCAATGAGTAACAGTATTACTCAATGGCACACTGTATTCCCGTTCAGTAACACTTACAAATTATAATATTTATACATAGTTACAGGTCATTAAAAAATTTTCAAATCTGTTCACAATTTTTTTTTTGCAAATATTAATGTTATTTCATTAAATTCTACGCTAATTTATTACATATTCTTTTACAATTATTAATTATAAAACAAATGGAAATACTTTTATTAGAACAATTCTTACTGTTACAGAACGGGAATACAGAGTGCGTATGAGTAACAGTATTACTCATTGGGAAAAAGATAGTTGCAATGTGTAATACTGCTACACAACGGGATCTTTTTTCCCATTGAGTAGCAATGTTACTCATCACGGTGTGAGTGTGACTCAATGGGAACAAACCAAATTTTCACAGTTTATATTTTAAATATTATTATAAAGAAGTGTTTACGAGCTATATTAAATTTAAAACCCCGTGATAGCTGTAAAATACATTTTCAAGAGCTAAAGATACTAACTCTCCCATCGTTATATATTTACGAAACTGTTATTTTTGTAAAAAAGAATATTAATTTATTTCACCGTGTAGAGAGTCAACGTCGCTCAGACAAGCTACTTCTAATACATACAAACACTACATTTCTACATAAGAGTGTTTATGCAATGGGTCCCAAATTGTATAACAAATTGCCTAAAAATATACGTAATGCTAATAACTTTAATACTTATAAGAGAGAATTGTTTAAGTTACTAACTGACAAAGCATATTATTCGGTCAATGAATACCTTAATGACAAATTTAACTAAATAATTAATTTATCTACTAACTGAATAATTTATTTCCCTAATTGATATTTTTATATACTTGACATAATGGATTATATTTAGTTTGTGCATGATATTGTTTCTATAATGTTATATTTAAATGTAAAGTCTAACATCTAAGTATTTAATAAATTTTGTATGCCTTATGGCGGAACATAGAGAAACCCGCTCTTTTATAATATCTATCTGTAACTACCTATGTTCACAAAATAAATGAATTTGGAATTTGGAATATTTCTGTTGCCGCTATTACAACAAATACTAAAACAAAATAAAATATTTAAGGGGGCTCCCATACAACAATCGTGATTTTTTGTTCGATATTGGTAACGGCAATAGCAATAGGTAGACATTTGAAATATGCATATAATATACATATAAAGCTATTTAGTTCTATAGGCATTCTCCCCATCCTTACATATCTCAGACCAAAGAAAGAAGAGGACTGGAAATACCTACAAAAAAATCGTGTATACCTACATCACAGAATCGTTACATAAAATGGCTGCCATTGCCTAGGGTTGTCACTTCCATACTATGTAATGATCTACTTTAAACAGTACTCTTATTTTGTACATATAGCCGACAGAGCTTATAAAAACATTTTGGGAAATGATAATAAAATGACAATTTATTTTATAACTTTGTTTACAAAATCATTCCTAAAAAGTATTAATTTGTTTAAAAACCATCTATCTGAAAGATATTTACATTTAATTTCACTGTGATATTTATATGTAACATAATATCTTTCAAATTGTAATTTCTTCTGCTGGTTCAAACGTTTATCTTTTACAGCCTTAACTTTTTCATATTCCATGACCTGAAATTTCAATATACTTAGTTAAATCATAATATTTTATGCAAAATTTCATGATGATCGGTTCAGTAGTTACGGCGTGAAAGCGTAACAAACAAACAAACAAACTCACTTTCGCATTTATAATATTAGTAAGGATTATGTACAAGTATAATATATTAAGTGCATTGTTGTATGCATGACATCATATGATCGCATCCATAATTCGACAATACGTTGTCACACATAACTTTGCGTACATTTGCATGCATGAGCCGGCTACTCGTGCCAAATCACCCAACGGCTTTTAGTATTGTCTGACAGAAAAAACGAATAAATCGGCCAAGTGCGAGTCGGACTCAGGCACGAAGAAGGGTTCTGTACTATTATCTATAAAAACTGCAAAAAAATCATGCTTGCTGTATGGAAGACCCCTTAATTAATTATTTTATTCTATTGTTTAGTTTTTGTGTTATAGCAGCAACAGAAATATATCTATCCGTTAAAGTTTCAACTGTTTAACTATCACGGTTCATGAGATACAGCCTGGTGACAGACGGACACCACAGCCATATCATTAAGTTCCCGTTTTTACCCTTTGGGTACCGAACCCTAAAACATTTATTCAATGACATTAACTGTATACATTAAACTTATAATTACGTTGGCGGTACCTTGACGTGTCCTCATTGTGCACGTAAATTTACGGCAAAAATAGGATACATAAGCCATATAAGGACGCACGACAGAACATGATTTTTAAGACATTGCCAGTCACCGCAGCCGAAATACGGCCAGGGAGAGACTACTACATTAAACTTACCGGAAATGAAAATATTGTTGGCGATGAGTTGTCACGAAGTCTCATATCATAACTTCAAGCGTTCTATTGAAACAGCTTTCCTCAAAATGCAAAGAGCAGATGTACCAATCCTGTTGCCGGGGATTAATATTTTTCCAAACTGGATAGCCTCTAAGCATTTATTCCTCAAAGCTTCATTCATCGGAAACCTATAAAAAAATATTATTTTTTATTTAGATAATGCACAACCCTATTCAAGTATGTAAACAAATGGTGTCCGTTATTCCAGCCAGATTTTGTTGAAAATTGACGAAAATCGACATTGAAGTGCAATAGATAATTAGATATAGAGCTTCTGTAAATGGTAAGCTAATTTTTAAATTTGGTAAGCGTATACTTTTTTAATTATTTGATAAAAATAGTTCCGGCTAGCGTAACGTTACTGTAGCCAGATCTTTTTTTGTTTAACGGGAATTTTGAAATAAATGTTATGTAAATAATTAGATATCAATTTGGTATAAATGGTACAACTTAAATTGTATTTGTATTTGCTATAGTTGCGAAGATATTTGAAATCCTGCTGGATTAACGGTTTGCTCAATTGCTGTATCTTGGAATTGACTAAGCGGATGATAATGATTTTTGCACAGGACATCTGGCTAATTAGTTATAGTTTATAGCGCAATAAAAGAATTCACAGTAATTAACCGTTTAGAAGTTATTTTTATTAAATAGAAATATGCTTTAATAGGTCCTTTCACTTCCAAAAAGCGTTCCAAAGACTAACTTGAAACGTTATTATATAGTGAAATACTGTCTATAAATGGTACCGAAGTTTCATTAGTATCCTATACGTAATTAAAAAGTTATGATGAATCTTCGATTTGTTTCGGGCATGGCGCGCGGCGGAGTTATTTAACGACCGATTAACCGAGTTTCCTGTACGACTGGTCACTGAATCTTTTGTAAATAATTAGATATACATGTCAATTTAATACCTGCTAATTTTCAGACCTGTAGATTAATTAATTAACGAAATAATTGAAAAAAATTATGTTCGCTTGGTTACCCGACCAAATCTAGAATGTTATAAAAAAGCGGCCGCGCAATACATTATACCAACCTTCTAAAACTTACAGGATAATACATACGCGGTTTGTACAGACGAGCTATTTTTACAAAGTAGGTACATTTATTTTAAAATAGCTACTAGCTACCAGTTACAGCTTAGCAGTTAGTAGTGGAAGCATCTTGATAATTTACTCGTAGTTAATCTGCGTTATCCTTACTAATATTATAAATGCGAAAGTGAGTTTGTTTGTTTGTTACGCTTTCACGCCGTAATTACTGAACTGATCTCTATGAAATTTTGTATACAGGTTCTCTGGAGTACAGAGGACATAGACTACCTTTTATCCCGGGAAAAAGTACTATTCCAGTGGGATCGACATTAACGCGGGCGGAGCCGCGGGCGAAAGCTAGTGTTTACTATAAAACAAAGCTATAGCTTGTACTGTTTCAAAAAGTACCTATCCTAAGAAGTAAACTGCATTGTTATGTCGTTTATTTATAATATTGTATTTTGATTTTTATACTAAAAACGTAATTTAAGAATACGGCTATCTATATCTATACTAATATTATAAAGCTGAAGAGTTTGTTTGTTTGAACGCGCTAATCTCAGGAACTACTGGTTCAAATTGGAAAATTCTTTTTGTGTTGGATAGTCCATTTATTGAGGAAGGCTTTAGGCTATAAAACATCACGCTGCAACCAATAGGAGCGAAGCATCAATAAAAAATGTTTTGAAAACGGGGAAAATTATTCATCTATACTAATTAATCATACTAACGGAAATTGCCGCGAACGAAGTCGCGGGCAACAGCTAGTCTAAGACATTTGTGATTTTTTTAATCAGATTACATAAAGCAATAGGAAGTAGATACTTACTGCAGATAAAATATGTAAGTACATACTACACTGTGATGTTATTACATTTTATTATTGTTGATCTGTTATTTAATACAATAAAACTTTATATATGACTACAAGTATTTTACTTTAACTTATTCGGAACGATAACATAAAAAAGATATAGGTATTTATAAATTCCTTCTTTTTAATTTCAGATAAGCATGCGACGTTGCATATTGGTCCATAAGAAAAAACCTGTGATTATTTTTGAAGCTAATTTATAAACTTACTTACCTTAGTTAATATCTTTATATGATAAACATTATCTACACAGTTAGGTCCTCTATATGTTCTATTACCTACGTATTATTATTTTTGTTTTTTTTTTTTCGGACAAATCACTCAGATTGAGCTAGCCCCAAAGTAAGTTCGAGACTTGTGTTATGGGATACTAACTCAACGATACTATATTTTATAACAAATACATATATAGATACACATCCAAAATCCAGGCCAATCTGAAAAAGATCATTTTCCATTTTGACCTGGCCGGGGATCGAATCCGGTCACTCCGTGTCGCAGGCTGGCATGTTGACCGCTGCGCCACGGAGCTAGTCAACAGTATTCTATCTAAAGATACAAAAATGTTTATTATATAGGTATTAATATAATATTAGTTATAACTAAGTTTTACTATATCACTTATGTAGCTCGTCTGTACAAAACACGTACGAGTATTAAATTATCTAGTAAGTTTAAGAAGGTTGGTATAATGTATGGCGCGGCCGCTTTTTCATAACATTCTAGATTTGGTCGGGTAACCACGCGAACATCATTTTTTCAATTATTTCGTTAATTAATTAATCTACAAGTCTGAAATTTATTAGGTATTAAATTGACATGTATATCTAATTATTTACAAAAGATTCTGTGACCACTCGTACAGGAAACTCGGTTAATCGATCGTTAAATAACTCCGCCGCGCGCCATGGCCGAAACAAATCGAAGATTCATCATAACTTTTTAATTACGTATAGGATACTAATGAAACTTTGGTACCATTTATAGACAGTATTTCACTATATAATAACGTTTAAAGTTAGTCTTTGGAGCGCTTATTGGAAGTGCTAGGACCTATTAAAGCATATTTCTATTTAATGAAAATAACTTCTAAACGGTTAATTACTGTGAATTCCTTTATTGCGCTATAAACTATAACTAATTAGCCAGATGTCCTGTGCAAAAATCATCATCATCTGCTTAGTCAATTCCAAGATACAGCAATTGGGCAAACCGTTACTCCAGCAGGATTTCAAATATCTTCGCAACCATAGCAAATACAAATACAATTTAAGTTGTACCATTTATACCAAATTGATATCTAATTATTTACATAACTTTTATTTCAAAATTCCCGTTAAACAAAAAAAGATCTGGCTACGGTAACGTTACTCTAGCCGGAACTGTTTTTATCAAATAATTAAAAAAGTACACGCTTACCAAATTTAAAAATTAGCTTACCATTTACAGAAGCTCTATATCTAATTATCTACTGCACTACAATGTCGATTTTCGACAATTTTCAACAAAATCTGGCTGGCGTAACGGACACAAACAAATGAGGAATAAAATAAATGAAAATACTGACTGTATTACAAAAATATGACCAGTTAACAACAGTTTATACATAAATTTAAGATCGTGTTTTATTTTGCTTCTCAATCAGAATCAATAAAGAGCTTTCTTGCTAGAAAACGGGTTACTAACCTATAAAGAGTCAATTATGGTTGATTTATGTTTTTTCTTGCACCACACATCACAATACAACATTTAGTCAACTTGATAAATAGTTTTCTCACACTTCCACGTATTTATTACCTTATTTTCGCGTATTTTTGTCCCAAATCTCAACTTTTCCAAATAGTAAACAACACCCGTTGACAGCACAACTACCACGAAACTCGTTACATAATATGGCGGATTTTGGCACGTACCTAAACTTTTGACAGCTTTTACCATAAATTAGCAAAAACTAAAATATGTATGTCTCTTTTGTCAAACGCAATTGTAGTGAAGAAAGAAAGAGACAAAGTTATATTTCACACTTTGTACCATAAATGCCTGATATTTGTATAAGTCAAAATTCATATATGTTGACAAGGGCTTCTCCATAGACTTCCTTACTCTTAGTTACATATGGCACGCAGACTTGGTCATTGACTGTTAAGCAAAAGTCTTCGGAATTTTGACCGTTCCCTCGATAGGCTTATACGATCTGCGCGGGAAGAGAAGCAGTTGGTACATTCTACGTTTTTTCTTTTCTCCCAGACCAGCATGAAATAATAAATAATTAAATTTAATCGTCTTATGCACAGTTAAGTAAAAATTGCGAAAAGCATACATTAAGTACATCATATATTAAAAATATTTTGAATCATTTGAATCATATTATATAGATAATGGTACGGACGGAACCTTCGTGCGCGAATCCGATTCACACTTGGCCGTTTTTTTTTTAAGACTGCAAATATCTCCCCAATCTAAGTTTATGACGACCCGTGAAGACGACTGGAATACGTTGATTGAACCCAAGGCCGTTCTAAGAAAAAACATTTACTATGTAGATGCTTGAACCAAGTTGACCAAGTTAATGAGTATTTTTTTTTTTTAAATGACTATGTAGTTAGCTCCAAGTGAGCTTTCGCTACTTCACCGGGCGTTTAAGTTAATGAGTAGGTAAACGAAACGTTTTTATTTAGTACCACTGCTGTGCTGAGCTGACTGTCATCAATAATATGTCATTGAGTACAGTGTTTCCGGCTAAGGGGATTTCTCCCTTAATTTACGGGATAATTATGTAGGGTGGGTGGGACGTTCTAGGGGCTATACTTTTAGGAGAATTTTTAACTCCCGTCACAAAAAAGGGGTGTTATAAGTTTTAATGCTATGGGTGTAGTGTATTTCTGTGCATCTGGCTATGGCTATGGAATGCAGTTTTTATTTTGTTTAAAAGCAAATTTTATCAAAATCGATCCAGCTGTTTTCAAGATAATGCGATTGGAGTGTCGGGAGTTGATTAATTTTTGTTTATTTTATATGACTTGAAAAGGTCTTTTTTTTTCTAAGTTATTTATACACAAAATTTAACAAAAAATATATAATTGATTGTCTGTTGACATAACAATGTATGTTGTTTAAGGAATATAGAATGCAGTAAAACTCAGCAGTACCTAGAACTATAAGTAGGCCTTTCCTCTGTTCTAAATATTCACGGATTTTAATGTTATAACTTTGCGCAAGTGTCAGTAGCAGGTACCAGCGAGTACCTCTATTTTATTCTAAACGGAGTGGGCCATTAATAATACGACGTTTAGCTTTCTCTTACTTCCCGCACACACCGCTTTCGTCCGCCAGATGTGAACATCGTCAATTACCCAAGCCACGTTGAAACAGGAATCCTACTAGAGGCAGTTTTCCCAAAAAAAATCATAGAATTGAAAATTGACTTACTATTGATTACATAAATCAAATATATAATTTCCGGTCAGATGCAACTTGTAAATTTTAATTTTAATACTTGAGAAATAAATAAATTTAAAACCAGAATACTTCGTCGGTCCTTCGTTCCATTCGTGGACTCGACTTTAATTCGCTTTGTACTTTACCTGAGCTTCTGGTTCCGCGAGAATAAAAAAATGGGGAAGAAATAATAATACTACGATATTTTTTCTTATTTCGATTTCTAATTTGTAAACTTAGTATAAATAAAAAAAAATTGAAATTACATTTTAAAAAATCTATTCTCTGTAAAGTCGGTTTACGTTCGGTGAAAGAGAGATAGATGTGCGTCCCATCACAAGCCTAACGCTTAGGCCGATCGTGCTTGTCTATTGTGCTGTGCTCTCGCTTGCACACGGAATGTGACACTTTTTCGTGCGTGCAACAGGCGTTCATCGATTTATAAGACGCTATCACGTCAAAAGTTGCATTCACGTTATTGTATGAAGGTGAGATCTCCGTCTCCGACATTAGATTGTATGTACCTACCTACTTTAGTGATAAACATTTCTTATAGTTGGTAGCACTAGAATGTGAGATGACATTTCCCGTCCGTCGCATTTTTCTGTCCTGTCAATCAGTTTTTTTCCGACAGCAGAAATTGTTTTACGTCTCGGTTTATTTTGCTGGAGAAATAGTTGAAATCTTGAAGTATAACACAGTAAACTCATAGTTTGATTACACGTGATATGTGTTTATCGAATACAAAATCAGTGGCCAAATGGGTAGTGAACTGAATCTCGAGACAACGGAGACCAGGTAATAATTATTTTCGGTTTTCTATTGCGCAATTGCTTTATCATTGTATCATGCTGCGCTTAGACTAGCTTAATGTTTAATTTGAATTGCCTATATTTTATTCATTTATCGTTTCTAATTTTGTAGGTTCGCAGAAAACTGTCTGTTATGCCAAGAATCTTTCTGCCATGTTTCCTTTGGACTATATATATTTTGCCACTCATTTATCATGTCATTATCGGCATCTTGAGGTAATTTCACCGCTCAGTAGGTAGTTCAATAATTACACTGCTATTATACTGCCTCCAAATAGAAATTGACTATCATCATTTGTGTTCTGTCATTAATTACACAAAAAGAATTAATCATTGTTTCTAGTATATTCTCTAGTTTAGACTGTGTTGTCCACAGCCATTAGTTTTAAAGTAAGACCTATATTGATTTATCAGCCAGTTGAGTTTTACTTGGCTACAATATTCTTTCAGATTTTAATCAAACTTCACAGTACAAATGGGATACATCAAGCAAGTTGATTTGTGTTGTGTTTCTGTTTTGTTTGAATGCATGCTTGTAGTCCATAGCCCTTATAACCAAATGTTTTGGCAAAGCCAAATATTTTGATGTTATATTTTTTCATTTGTGACTTGTATAAGGATTTTCAATTTTATACAAATTTGTGTTGTGTCCCAATAATCTTTTATGTTTTGCCTAAAATACATATTGGTATGTTTGATTCCTTTTAAAGACTAAAATATTTGATTTTTTTCATTATGTAATAACTTAATTCTTTAAGTGTGATGTTTGTTGATAAGTCATGTTGTGTTTGGGATTTCAGTGTAGTAAGCAGGACATGGATTGGAAGTATGTTGTCGTTTGTGTGGAAGTAAGACCCGTTATGTTTCCAGTTAATGTCTGTAATGCTTCTTTTGCACTGTCGTTTAGTTTTGCACTAATCTGAATAATCAATTTTAAATGGTCTAGTTATTTCTAATAAATTAATTGTTACATATATTTCAATTATTCAAATTATTTTTATTCTTCCTCTGTCTGCTCTGGCTAAATATGGCTCCGGTAGTTTAGAGAGGGTCATGCTCCTACAGTGGAGTCTTAAAGGATCTGAAGATGATGATATACTTCAACATTATTTTTAAAATTTACTATAAGTTTACAATGCTTAAGTAGTAGATATTAGTCATTTAAGTTTAATCAATTTTGATTATATACAACCAAGCACCTGTCTATCAAATATAATATAAATATTTATAAAATAACTGAATATATTGTTCTAGTCATTCAAAAGTCATTCTTGTGCTTGTCTTATTCATTTGCATTTTTGTTTTTGTAGAATAATGGGTGTTATTTTTTCTATCATTTAATTTCCATATAAAGACATGTTGATTTGATTATTTTTTAGTTGGACGGGCGGATGGTTCAGCTGGACTCGGCAGTCAGATGAGATGTTACGCAACGTTGAGAAAAAGATACTATCATGTAAGTTTTCATTAAACATATTTTGATTTATGGCATAGCATAGTTACTTGGCTTCAATCAAATATAATGGTAGATACACAGTTTCATACAAAATGCATACTTACAACGACAAAAATAGTACATACTGAAAGTATGACACTCCATCTTTCTTTTTCACTTTTGACGCGTAGATTTTGCATCTTTTCACTGAGCTTGGTCATCGCGAGATGTGTGAGAGCGCTGTTTGCCGGTGCCACTTTACGAGCGCGAATCGTGTATCTACCATTATATTTGATCGAAGCTTTATGGTCATTGTATCAATAATATAAACTACATAGACAGTTTTTACTACTTAACTTATATTAATTGTCCAAATAACCAATTAGAAAAAAGAAAACAGTAGCATTCCGGGAGTGCCGCCAGACGTAAAAACTTGAACAATGGGCATGTTTTCTAACAAATTGTTTTCAAAATAATGTTTGCCGACAAGCGAGGGGATATCTGGTAGATTATTGAAAAATATTGGACACGTATTTTTTTTCTTTTGTCAAACAAAAATTTATAAAGATACAACTTATTAAAGTTCCGCATGACGTCACTGACCGGTATACTTTTTACCGCCTGTTGCGTCATGAGCCCCCACTCTTGAACCTGAAATGGTACCGACTTGTATGCCGTAACAAATGGCAAGGCGAACGATTCGCATCAGCCCTGTTACCTGATGATTCAATGTCTTAAAATAAGTACCTCAGTTATATTGTACATATACAATTATACATACACTACATTGGTATGTAATTTTACATCGTGATCGAAATATTGCATTTTGTTATAAATCAGTACTAGCGTTATTTTTTAAAGGGGTAGAAAGAAGGAAATACGCATACACCACTTCGATTTTTACATATCAATTTGATTTGGACGTTTACCTGATTAAATATTAATGTTGAATCTCTTGAAGCGTTGTGATTTTTTTAATATAACAAAAAGAGATTAAATTCTTAAGCTCCTATTAAACCATCCTGAATATCGGATCCGATGAGAGGGACGTCGCTATACGTTAGACACGATACCAGATATTTGCAGTCGTATCGCACGTATTGCTGCGTCCCTCTCATCGGGTCCGATATTCAGGATGCTATAATACCCGCTTTACTTACGAGCAACTTACGAGGAAAACAGCAGTGTCCTCAAAATCTTACTTCTCTTTTTTTGAACAGAGTCTATTAGTCATCATCATCATTTCGAATAGGTGACATGGTCAATCGACCATGCACACCCTGGTGTCCTTTAACGTCTACCAGATGGCAGCCGGGACCAACGGCTTGACGTGCCTTCGAAGCACGGAAACATCTTAATTATCAGACAATCAGGTGATTCAAGCCTGCAATGTCCTAACCAAACTGGAAACAACTAAACAAAGTATGCTTCCCGTGGGAATCGAACCCACGACCCCCGGGTCCACGGAGGTAGATTATTATATACAGTACTAGCTTTCGCCCGAAGCTCCGCCCGCGTCAATGTCGATCCCTCGAAAATAGTATCCCAGGATAAAAGGTATGTCCTTCTCCGTACTCCAGAAAACTAGTATGCAAAATTTCTTGATGATCGGTACAGTAGTTACGGTGTGAAAGCGTAACAAACAAACTAACTCACTTTCGCATTTATAATATAAGTAAGGATAGACTTGTATACAGTTCATAATCGTGATTGAAATTTTCTTGCAATAGAACTAGCTATTATTTTTAGCGCCAGTCCCCCCATGACTCGCGGAATTACTCCTCGTTGTGGGGTCTTTATTACCGGCTTCCTTAATGTACTAACAATCTGTATATAGCCTTGTACGTAATTTTGTCGTTTAATGGCTTATTATTATTGTTGTATGGCGGGGATTAAAATACATAGCAGATAGCGAATGGCGGCTGCCTCTTACACCTCTTTGTTATAAATATTATGAACTCAATGCTTATGTTTATTACCTACGAATAAAATACCACTACCAAGTAATAAAAATACTATGCATAAGTTTCTATAATGTATCCTAATCCTTACTATAAATACTTATATTTCCATCTGCTCCATGCAGTGGCCTGCGACACGAGGGCAAAGAATATATACGAGGGTTCGATCCCCGGTCAGGTCATGATAGAAAACGATTTTTTTCAGATTGATCTGGGTCTTGGATGTTTAAATAAGTATCTAAAAAATATAGTATCGTTGAGTGAGTATCCTAAGACACAAGTTCACAACTTAAGCGACTATTATACCATCCTGAATCTAGGATCCGGAATTTAGCATCCGATAAGAACAAGAAATTCAGTCGTCAGAGCTCCTGATTACACCGTCCAGAACGTGTCCTGAACGGAGACTGCGCGTCCTGACAGAGCCATCCGTTGGCCATCCTGAATGCGTGAGAGGGACGCCGCTATACGTGCGACGCGATTGGAGATATTATCGTATCGTTTCTAACGTATAGCGGCGTCCCTCTCATGCGGCGATCCTGAATTCCGGATGGTTTCACTTTACGCTTCCGTTATGCTTCCGATAAGGACGTCGGAAGCCATTCTGTCCTGACAACGATCTCATAGTTTGAGGCCTGGGGAAGGACATAGGGTACCTTTAATTCCGGAAAATTCTACCGTCCCTTAAGGATCGACTATAGCTAGTATGTTATAAATCTAACTAACACGCGAATATATGTCGCAACCAACTGGTTAAAATAACCGTTCAATCAAACAGCTTGCCCTTTTTAGAACGGCTATTTTAACCATTTGGCTGCGACATATACATTTCTTGCATCGGCTGTAGTGTAGCTGAGGTAAAATTTGTCTTCTTTCATTGAACGTTGTTTTTAAATTCTTGATCCAAACTGTTACTATTTTTGGCTCTTATGAGTACAACGCAAGGCCAGGACAGGAGTATTACTTTTGGCCTTGCTTTATACTCATAAGAGCCAAATAGGTACTAAGCTGCAAAAACGTTATAATTGACTTTGCGTCTGACTGTCCCGAATATTAGACTATTGCTCACATACAAAATCGCTACGGAATTGAACTCACAGCCCATACATGCATGCCAGTTATCAATGAAACCTGCAACTGCCAGAGTTCGATGTTATTTGAACGTTACCCGGTAACATATTCTCAGATATTGAAGAACCCTGGAACTGTCCGAGTTCGATGTTATTTGAACGTTACCCGGTGACATATTCTCGGATACTGAAGAAACCTGAACTGCCCGCGTTCGATGTTATTTGAACGTTACCCGGTGACATATTCTCGGATATTGAAGAAACTTGGAACTGCCCGCGTTCGATGTTATTTGAACGTTACCCGGTGACATATTCTCGGATATTGAAGAAACCTGAACTGCCTGCGTTCGATGTTATTTGAACGTTACCCGGTGACATATTCTCGGATATTGAAGAAACCTGGAACTGCCCGCGTTCGATGTTATTTGAACGTTACCCGGTGACATATTCTCGGATATTGAAGAAACCTGGAACTGCCCGCGTTCGATGTTATTTGAACGTTACCCGGTGACATATTCTCGGATATTGAATCTATACATATAAACGCGAAAAACACTCACTCATCACGAAATCTTGAAAACTACTTAGCCAATGAAGATGTTTGGCAGAAAGGTAGATTGGGACTAGGAGACGTCCGCTAAGAAAGGATTTTTGGAAATTCCTTTCCTAAGGGGGTGAAATAGGGGTTGCCAGTTTGTGTGAAACTTCATAATTTTTGAAGCAAGACACATAAGGTTTTTGAATTAGTGGTTAGTAAAAAATCCATTAATTGGATTTAAAATTTTTAGTACATATACAATTATACATACACTACATTGGTATGTAATTTTACATCGTGATCGAAATATTGCATTTTGTTATAAATCAGTACTAGCGTTATTTTTTAAAGGGGTAGAAAGAAGGAAATACGCATACACCACTTCGATTTTTACATATCAATTTGATTTGGACGTTTACCTGATTAAATATTAATGTTGAATCTCTTGAAGCGTTGTGATTTTTTTAATATAACAAAAAGAGATTAAATTCTTAAGCTCCTATTAAACCATCCTGAATATCGGATCCGATGAGAGGGACGTCGCTATACGTTAGACACGATACCAGATATTTGCAGTCGTATCGCACGTATTGCTGCGTCCCTCTCATCGGGTCCGATATTCAGGATGCTATAATACCCGCTTTACTTACGAGCAACTTACGAGGAAAACAGCAGTGTCCTCAAAATCTTACTTCTCTTTTTTTGAACAGAGTCTATTAGTCATCATCATCATTTCGAATAGGTGACATGGTCAATCGACCATGCACACCCTGGTGTCCTTTAACGTCTACCAGATGGCAGCCGGGACCAACGGCTTGACGTGCCTTCGAAGCACGGAAACATCTTAATTATCAGACAATCAGGTGATTCAAGCCTGCAATGTCCTAACCAAACTGGAAACAACTAAACAAAGTATGCTTCCCGTGGGAATCGAACCCACGACCCCCGGGTCCACGGAGGTAGATTATTATATACAGTACTAGCTTTCGCCCGAAGCTCCGCCCGCGTCAATGTCGATCCCTCGAAAATAGTATCCCAGGATAAAAGGTATGTCCTTCTCCGTACTCCAGAAAACTAGTATGCAAAATTTCTTGATGATCGGTACAGTAGTTACGGTGTGAAAGCGTAACAAACAAACTAACTCACTTTCGCATTTATAATATAAGTAAGGATAGACTTGTATACAGTTCATAATCGTGATTGAAATTTTCTTGCAATAGAACTAGCTATTATTTTTAGCGCCAGTCCCCCCATGACTCGCGGAATTACTCCTCGTTGTGGGGTCTTTATTACCGGCTTCCTTAATGTACTAACAATCTGTATATAGCCTTGTACGTAATTTTGTCGTTTAATGGCTTATTATTATTGTTGTATGGCGGGGATTAAAATACATAGCAGATAGCGAATGGCGGCTGCCTCTTACACCTCTTTGTTATAAATATTATGAACTCAATGCTTATGTTTATTACCTACGAATAAAATACCACTACCAAGTAATAAAAATACTATGCATAAGTTTCTATAATGTATCCTAATCCTTACTATAAATACTTATATTTCCATCTGCTCCATGCAGTGGCCTGCGACACGAGGGCAAAGAATATATACGAGGGTTCGATCCCCGGTCAGGTCATGATAGAAAACGATTTTTTTCAGATTGATCTGGGTCTTGGATGTTTAAATAAGTATCTAAAAAATATAGTATCGTTGAGTGAGTATCCTAAGACACAAGTTCACAACTTAAGCGACTATTATACCATCCTGAATCTAGGATCCGGAATTTAGCATCCGATAAGAACAAGAAATTCAGTCGTCAGAGCTCCTGATTACACCGTCCAGAACGTGTCCTGAACGGAGACTGCGCGTCCTGACAGAGCCATCCGTTGGCCATCCTGAATGCGTGAGAGGGACGCCGCTATACGTGCGACGCGATTGGAGATATTATCGTATCGTTTCTAACGTATAGCGGCGTCCCTCTCATGCGGCGATCCTGAATTCCGGATGGTTTCACTTTACGCTTCCGTTATGCTTCCGATAAGGACGTCGGAAGCCATTCTGTCCTGACAACGGATCGGCGATTAAACTGTCCGTTGACTATCCGTTGACTGAATTCCGGATCCTGAATTCTGGATGGTCTAATTGGCGCTTTACTGTGGGGCTAGCTCAATTTGTGTGATATGTACTTACCCTACTTATTTATGTATATTCATAAGTTTTTCAAACGCGGAAGATTGTATGTGTGGATGTTTGTTTCTATCACACCAAAACTGCTACACAGATATTGACGAAATTTTGCACACAGATAGGTTATTACCAGGTATACACAAAAGCTACTTTACATCCCGGAAAAAGTACTGTTCCCGCGGGATCAGCAAGTAACCTATATGCGAAAGTGAGTTTGTTTGTTAGGCTTTCACGCCTTAATAACTGAACAGATCATCATAAAATACGCATACGCGTTTTCTGGGCTATGGAGAAGGACATTTCATCCCGGAACTATCCCCAAGGGATTGAAAATTAGTTTGAAAATAATTATATTTTTTTTTTAAATAGCTATCATACCATTCCGGAAGTAACAGTTGATTGATAACGTTAACGTTGCATTGGTATTGCGAAAGTTTATGATAAAGTTATCAGCGATCGTCGTAGTTACGTCTGTGTTATCTAAAGGTGATGTAGACATCATGCTCATTATTATTTTAGATAAAGGATCTTATTATTCCTGATAAAATTAAGCATGTCCTCCTTTACACATTTCTTAAATCTACCTCTATTTGAACATCCCTTTATCGAACAAACTATAAATTCCTGCCAGCAGCGAGCTTAAAATATTGTCTATGTCACTACCACAACCAAAACATCTTGTATAAATTCATCTAGCCGTAATGCCGCAGAGCATGCTACAGGAATAGAGATATAAAGATACATATGCACACAGAGCAAAAAATCGATTTAATCAAACTACTGAACCGATTTTGATGAAATTACGAAGATGAATTGGTTATTAAATGACGGAGTTATAAGGTAACACAAACATTTAAAAAAGTAGAATTCTTTATACATACATACATACATAGTATCACGTCTTTTTCCCTTGTGGGGTAGACAGAGCCTAGGTCTATAAGACCCGTTTTGTCTATATAGCCACGTTTAGCATGTTAGTGGGCATTAGGAGGAAACCGAATCAAAATAGTGATGGGTTGCTAGCCGCATAAATGCCAATGCCAACTAATATGATTCCTAACTTTCGCCCATTCCCTCGATCGGCTTTTATGATCTGCACGGGAAGCAGTTGTTACATTCTACGCTTTTGTTTTCTTTCCAGCAGCGAGACCAGATTGTAAGAGCTATGAAGTATCTACCTATTAAAAAGACACTGTAAAACTTTCCTAGCACAGATTATATACAAATATTATTAAATAAGTAAACAAAGCAGAATATATCTGAAGGTTGTTTGTAAACATTACTAATATTATAATTGCGATTTGACAGCCTCGGTGGTCCAGTGGTTAAGGCGTTTGGCTGTTGATCCGGGGGTCGTGGGTTCGATTCCCACCGGAAGGGAATCGAACCCACGACCCCCGGATTAACAGCCAAACGCCTTAACCACTGGACCACCGAGGCTGTCAAATCGCAATTATAATATTACTCGTTTAGTTGTATTTAGTTTGGTTAGGACATTGCAGGCTTGAATCACCTGATTGTCTGATAATAAAGATGATTCCGTGCTTCGGAAGGCACGTTAAGCCGGTGGTCCCAGCTGCCATTCGGTAGTCGTTAAAGGAACCACGTCTGAGGTTGAGAGGCGGTTCCAAAGAACTCTGACACCAGGGTGTGCATGATCGATTGACCGTGACACCTACTCGAAATGATGATGATGATGATGAATGCGAAAGTAAGTTTGTTTTTTTGTTTGTAACGCTTTCACGCCTTAACAACTGAACTGATCAGAAATTTTATATACGTAGATATTGTCGCGGGTACTGAGTACATTTCATCCCGGAAAAAGTATCGTTCCCTAGGGATCGACATTAACGCGAGTAGAGCCGCGGGACAGAGCTATATTTATTGATATCATAAAAGATGCACTTTGGACTGTTGACAATCGCGGCAGATCGCGATACATTGCTAAAATGAATCACCGTGATCATGTCTCACCGTGACTGGCCGTTTCGATGAGCATGATAAATAAACCAGTGTACTCTTATCTGATACTGTTTTTATTTCATCCATATCCATACTAATATTATAAATACGAAAGTAACTCTGTCTGTCTAATTTTCACGCTTTAACCATTGAACCAAATTCGATGAAATTTGGTATGGAGGTAGTTTGAGGCCTGGGGAAGGACATAGGGTACCTTTAATTCCGGAAAATTCTACCGTCCCTTAAGGATCGACTATAGCTAGTATGTTATAAATCTAACTAACACGCGAATATATGTCGCAACCAACTGGTTAAAATAACCGTTCAATCAAACAGCTTGCCCTTTTTAGAACGGCTATTTTAACCATTTGGCTGCGACATATACATTTCTTGCATCGGCTGTAGTGTAGCTGAGGTAAAATTTGTCTTCTTTCATTGAACGTTGTTTTTAAATTCTTGATCCAAACTGTTACTATTTTTGGCTCTTATGAGTACAACGCAAGGCCAGGACAGGAGTATTACTTTTGGCCTTGCTTTATACTCATAAGAGCCAAATAGGTACTAAGCTGCAAAAACGTTATAATTGACTTTGCGTCTGACTGTCCCGAATATTAGACTATTGCTCACATACAAAATCGCTACGGAATTGAACTCACAGCCCATACATGCATGCCAGTTATCAATGAAACCTGCAACTGCCAGAGTTCGATGTTATTTGAACGTTACCCGGTAACATATTCTCAGATATTGAAGAACCCTGGAACTGTCCGAGTTCGATGTTATTTGAACGTTACCCGGTGACATATTCTCGGATACTGAAGAAACCTGAACTGCCCGCGTTCGATGTTATTTGAACGTTACCCGGTGACATATTCTCGGATATTGAAGAAACTTGGAACTGCCCGCGTTCGATGTTATTTGAACGTTACCCGGTGACATATTCTCGGATATTGAAGAAACCTGAACTGCCTGCGTTCGATGTTATTTGAACGTTACCCGGTGACATATTCTCGGATATTGAAGAAACCTGGAACTGCCCGCGTTCGATGTTATTTGAACGTTACCCGGTGACATATTCTCGGATATTGAAGAAACCTGGAACTGCCCGCGTTCGATGTTATTTGAACGTTACCCGGTGACATATTCTCGGATATTGAATCTATACATATAAACGCGAAAAACACTCACTCATCACGAAATCTTGAAAACTACTTAGCCAATGAAGATGTTTGGCAGAAAGGTAGATTGGGACTAGGAGACGTCCGCTAAGAAAGGATTTTTGGAAATTCCTTTCCTAAGGGGGTGAAATAGGGGTTGCCAGTTTGTGTGAAACTTCATAATTTTTGAAGCAAGACACATAAGGTTTTTGAATTAGTGGTTAGTAAAAAATCCATTAATTGGATTTAAAATTTTTAGACTAGCTCCGTGGCGCAGCGGTCAACACGCCAGCCTGCGTCACGGAGTGACCGGGTTCGATCCCCGGCCAGGTCAAGATGGAAAATGATCTTTTTCAGATTGGCCTGGGTCTTGGATGTGTATCTATATATGTATTTGTTATAAAATATAGTATCGTTGAGTTAGTATCCCATAACACAAGTCTCGAACTTACTTTGGGGCTAACTCAATCTGTGTGATTTGTCCGTATATATATATATTTAAAAATATTGCATCCCCGGGGATGCACCCCCGGGGACCGGGGGGAGCGGTTACAAAGTGAGCTTTGTTTGTTACGCTTTCACGCCTTTATTACTGAACCGATCAGCATGAAATTTCGCATATGCGTTATCTGGGGTACGGAGAAGGATATAGTGTACATTTTATCCCGAGAAAAAGTTCCCGAGGGATCTAGATTGACGCGGGCGGAGCCGCGGGCGAAAACTAGTAACCTAATATATTCGTATTATGTTCTTCAGCGGTTATATCGTCATTTATCTCAGATCAAGGATCCCTTGGTTTGAGTCAGATATACGTTTATGTCAAATGCTATACAAGTGAAATTGAATTCATGAGCAAAGGTTTAAGGAGTGACTCAGACCAAGAATCTGAACAACTTTCATTATGGGATCAACTTCTACATCGTGAAAAAAATATCTGCTCTTTCATACAACAGTGGAATATCTACTTTGCCAAAATATATGGAAACCCTGATATTTTTTTGCAATTTCGGAGTTAGTCCCATAATAAAAGTTGTTCAGATTCGTGGTCTGAGTCACTCCTTAAACGTTTGCTAATGAATTCAATTTCATCCTGTATTATTATAAAACGTAGGTACCTTCATGTCAATTAGAACTCGATGACTATCGTAAATCGTGGGCCAGAATGTGACGCAGAAGTGCTAATTTGAGCCGCAGTCGTCAGGTGTTGCCAGACGAAAGGTCACGGTCAGGGTTACGATCTTCAACACTCGTAAAGTTCTCAGCTTTGAATGTATGTAGTAGACTTTTACTTAATAAGTAGTTTATATCTTAAAATGTTAGGAATATTTAATCGATTTTGTCCTGTACCTATGGATTGACCTATCAAATCAAATAAAAATAAAATATTACAGTTGAGTAAATAAAATTTACTAAACTGCATAATATACACAGGTATTAAAATCTTCATCGAACAAACGTAAATGACGACTCTCGAATACACTTGGTAAGTACGCGAGATTCACTTGGAGATAAATAATGGATAAAATTCTTTTCTCTAATGAAACATCATCCTCAAACATACGTTACAATGAATATTTTGATAGCAATTTATTCAATAAACCATTTCATATCCTTATCTTTATCCAGTCTTTCGCATTGACCTTCCTTGAAGGATTTGCATGTTACAGTAATTCTTCTTAACCGACCTTAACAAAAAGGGAGGATGTTGTCTGTGCAGTAGTTTGGTTGAAGTTGTTTTTTTTTATATGAAAGACTAGCAGTGCCCGCGCCTTTGTCGCGTACATTTTATGTTATGTTTGTATGGGGCCATGTCTTATCATGACAGGAGAAAAAAAATAAGTAGCCTATCCTGTGTCCTGTACGCCTAAATGTATATCTACCAAGTTTCATAAAATTCAGTTAATTCGTTTAAGAGTTATGGAGGAACATACATACATATATAAATACAGAAAAGCATCTAAATATCATTAATTTAGGTTCAGTATCGTGTATAGAGCTTATAAACACGATATCTCTGAAAACAAAGTAACTTAGTCCATGATCCATCCATATTTTGTATTGAGTGGAAAAAGAAAAAACTCTGGATTGAGTGCGTCAAACAGGATATGGATAGGAAGGGCGTAACAGAGGGTTTGACGAGCGACAGAGCAAAATGGAAGAGATTGACGTGCTGTGCCGACCCCACATAATATTGGGAGAGGGATAAAGAGGAAGAAGATTGATTATTTTGTATGATAAAACTTATGTATGTATAAGTAGATTTTACAAGATTTACCCTGCGGCTTGCGTTATCGCTATACGCTATATGAGAAATTAATTTCATTTCTTAGGTTTGAAAACGGCCTATAAACGTTTCTACGTGGACATCGGGTCAGTGGTGGGACAGAGCGACAAAATCTGGACAATCTCCCTGAACGATGAGTCGACAAAGACGCCTCTGGTGTTATTACACGGGATGGGCGCAGGCCTGGCGCTCTGGTGCCCCAACCTCGACGCCTTCGCCGCCACACGCCCGGTGTATGCAATCGATCTTCTAGGTAAATTTTATTCAATTTTCTATGTTGTCATCATCATTATCAATGCACGCAAAAGGATATAGGCAAAGGACGGCAAGTGGCCGTAGCCGACTCAAAAAGAAGAAGTTTTTGTTATTGTATGTATTCATTTTTACCTTTACATTTTTTTACAACCCGATACATTTTTTTACGGTAATACTACCGCAATTGAATACGTTTCGTATTCAATTGCGGTAGTATTACCGTATATATTTTTTTAATCAATAAAATATAGTATACTCGGCTCATAATATAATTTACTTACTTATAATATAAATTTGATTTATTATTGTCTTTTAATTTTTATAGTATTATATTGTTCTTTAAATTAACACAATTCTTGCCTTCCTAATCATCATCATTACATAGTATAAAACAAAGTCGCTTTCCGCTGTCTGTCCATACCTATGTATGCTGAGATCTTTAGTAACTACGCAACGGATTTTGATGCGGTTTTTTTTTAATAGATAGAGTATTTCAAGAGGAAGGTTTATATGTACAGTCACCCGTGCGAAGCCGGGGTCCGGGTCGCTAGTATTATATAATTTAAATAATAACTTGACAAATAAGAATATTATGTTTACTCATTAATAAGACTTCGCAACGGCCTGCCTGGGTTCATGTGTTACTAACACAATATTTACCACCACCTATTGTTATCATGTACATGTGAGCGAGAAACAAAGAAATAAATAAATAGTATAGTCCCACTAGGTTTGTCAATCTTTAACGTTTATATGCAGGTTTCGGTCGCAGTTCGCGCCCAAAGTTCGGCAAGGATGCAGCAAAGGTAGAAGCGCAGTGGGTCGAGTCCGTCGAAGAGTGGAGACGGGAGGTCAACCTCGGTCAGATCATCCTATTGGGCCACAGTCTTGGCGGGTACATCGCCACAGCGTATGCGATGAAATATCCAGAAAGGTTAGATATATTATTAAAGATAAACAATTTTAAGAATACGTATAATAGTGCCGCAGACACAACTATGAAATGGTGCCATATGAGAAGTTAACCTAAGTTAATTAAGCAAACAGCCGAAAAAGGCAAGTTTTTTTTATGTTGTCTAACACTAAGTTCCAGTCGGTAGATTAGCCCACCGACTGCGCCTCCTACTAACATTTACTACTTGTACTTGTCTCAATATAATAAGGCTTGGCTATTGCAATATTTAATAATTTTATTAAGGTAAAATTAATTGGATAGACCATGGCAAGTACAAGTAGTCAAAGTTAGGAGCAAGCGCAGTCGGTGGGCTAATTACCGACTGGAACTTAGTGTTAAAATAGACAACATGCAAAATAAACTAAAACTTTCATTTTCGACTGCTTTGTTAATTTCATCATCATCATCAGGTCTTGTTAGTCTCCACTGCAGGAGTACCAGAGCCATACTTGGCCAGAGCAGACAGAGGATTTGGCTTGCACTCTCCTCGCTGGCCAGACGGGTTCTAGAGGTCTTATTGATGTTTATGAGCTTTGTTTAGTGTGTAGTCGCCTCTTACGACCTCCATAAGAAGACTAGGAGTAGTCCTATTCTACTTTGCCGGAAACCACACGCCTGTTTTTGTTAATCTAAAGATATGGATAAATTGTACAACTGATCATAAAAACGCAAAGTGACCTTGTTTTTTATCGTAAAACGTGTTCCAAACTAAATTCTCATAAGAATACAATGTATTGTTAATTTATATTTAAGATGAAGTTTGAATGCAAATGTGACTTATTAGTCACATTTGCATTCAAACTTCACAAATATGCTACATCTCCCCAATCGCCTTGACAGAGTCCGCCACCTCATCCTCGCTGACCCGTGGGGCTTCCCCGAACGGCCGTCCAACGTATACGAGAAATACCAAATGCCCCTCTGGGTGCGGGCGGTGGCTGTAGCGGTGCAGCCCCTGAACCCTCTGTGGGCGGTGCGCGCGGCCGGGCCCGCGGGCAAGTGGCTGGTCAGCAAGACCAGGCCCGACATCTCCAGGAAGTACGTCAACTACGTCAAAGATGCGGAGACGATCATACCGGAGTACATATACCAGTGTAATTCGCAAACCCCGAGGTAAGCAGTGTTATACAGCAATCAATCATCATCAATCAATTAATACTTATAATAAATCTGTAAGGGTTGGTCATGAAGTAAGTTACTTTGTTTTCAGAGATATCGTGCTTATAAGCTTTTTAGATTTTTTACACAGACAATTTTTGTTTTTTTTTCTGTATGTATGTGTGTTCCTTCATAACTCTTTAAATATTAACTGATTTTGTATAGAACTCGGTAGATAAACATTAAGACGTACAGGACATTTTTCAATAAGATACTTACATTTTTCGTGTCTGTTTAGTTTAGAAATCGTAATGTACGCGAACGGAGTCGCGGGCATAGCTAGTTATTTAATATAAATGTTTTGTATGCCGCCGCAGTGCGGTGGCCAAGGCAACTGGAATGAAATTCGTGTAAAGTATTTAAGAGATTTGGTAATTGGATATTAGAAATATGAGGTAAAAACAATTTTATGCACAATGCATTCAAATTTATTTAACACGGTTTTTGGCAATTCATTGTTTTATGATGAATATTTTGACACTTACGACCCTCTTTCTTTGTAACCTATTCATAATCATCATCATTTCGTGTAGGTGCCACGGTCAATCGACCATGCACACCCTGGTGTCAGAGTTCGGAACCGCCTCTCGGCCTCTGACGTGGTTGAAACCTATTGTGCATTCTTTGGTAACTCGTACAATACGTAAATTATTGTACGAGTTACCAATCAATCAATATTACCAACTACAAAACAATACAAATTCTTTATTGCGCCATTAAAAATATAACATAAGTAATACGTAGTAATACAATGTACAGTTGTTCAAGAGGTCTTATCGCTTACGCAAACTCTTACCGGCAACACTTATCTAAGTGTGTAAAAGAACAGGTGACGCAGGTGTAGAACCTATATTACTAAATGGAGGTTCCCATTGCTTATGCTTGTTCGTGTGTATGGTTAATATCAGATTTTTACCCGACTGACCTACCCAGAAGGAGGGTAATGTTTTTCGCGCGTTTGTATGTATGAATGTGTGTTCCATTGTCGTCTTTTGTAGCCTAAACGGTTTGATTTTGAAGTGCGAGGTGTCATTAGATTCGTATGGACTGGACTGGAGTGTCATAAGCTATATGACGTAAGCAAGCAATAAAATATATGGCCATCGTTAACTATCAAAAAGGCAACCGGGGGTTTTTTATTTTTTAAAGTCTTCCACTTGTATTGATTTTTTTACATAATAGTTATGAAGATGCAAAACTCGAGTTTCTCACGTATAATGTCAGCTGTATACTGTAAACACTACTTTATGTCTCGACCTCATGTGGAGGACATATTTTTGTACATCGGAAAATGTACAAAAAATATTATTTAAAAAAATACCTAGTGTTTAGATTATTGTTATAATAGTCCCGAGAGCTGGCACCAATTTTTTCTTTTGGGTAGATATTTGAGGCAAACTGAAAATTATTCAAAAATATCTTCTATTACCTATACCCCAACACGGAACTGCAGACCTGGCTGATTCTTTCAACATTAAATTGAAACATATCAAAATTGCATATCGTCATATGCAATTTTTTTATGTTGTAATTTATTTCAACTTTCAATATTATTGTGGAAATAAAGAAATAAAATTTAAATAAAAAAAATTAGGGGTTAATTTAGCCCCGCTACTCACCAGGTCTGCAGTTCCGTGTTGGGGTATAGGTAATAGAAGAGGTTTTTGAATAGGAGAGGTATGTGACAAGTATTTAATTTTCCTCAAATACCTACCCAAAAATTGGTACCAGCTCTTCTACTATAACAGAATTTTGTATTAGAGGATGACTTGAGCGTCCTTCATTTTGCGTGTTTTTTGCAAAAAATTAAAATTTAGGTATAATTTAATTGTCAGATTAGTAAATATAACAGATGTAGGGGATAATTGGTCAAGTGAGAAAATGTTGTCAACTGGTCAAGCGTTTTTTAACCGCTCCTAAAATGGTTCATTCGTCAAGCGGTGCAAAATGGTTAATTCGTCAAGCCGTTTATATTACTCCATTATTGTAGTGACCCACCGGTTAACGACTCTCATGCTATCGTGACCTTATCAGCGCCATCGAATTCCAGTATTCGGCTCGTTATCGAACCAATTGCAAAAGCACACGAAAAAAAATAATGTAGGGAATGAGTTCGAGGCGAAAGCTTGTAACTAGGCGACCCCCTTACAGAACTAGAACTATTATAATTGGTAACACCTGAAGACATTGTGCGTTGAGTCCTAGAACCACGAGCTTCTAAATGGAGATATTACCAATACATGTCCATGTTCATAAATGGGCATGTTTTCTAAAAAAATACCTTTCAGAATAATTAGTCCGTTTGGTAGATAATTAAAAAATATTAGACATGTATTTTTTCTTTTGTCAATTCAATAAAAAATTATAGTATAAGACGTCTTTATAATATTATTAGCTTTCGCCCGCGGCACCGCCCGCGTCAATGTCGATCCCTCGGGAATAGTACTTTTTCCCGGGATAAAAGGTAGCCTATGTCCTTCTCGCTACTCTAGAGAACTTGTATGCAGAATTTCATGATGATCGGTTAAGTAGTAACGGCGTGAAAGCGTAACAAACAAATAAACTAACAAACTCACTTTCGCATTTATAATATTAGTAAGGAAGTAAGGATTGTACATAGATACTGTTATCATTAACAGCATAGGCGGAAACTGATACCCTAACTTAAGATTATAAATGCGAAAGTGGGTTTGTTTCTTTGTTACACCTTCACGCCCTATCTACTGAACCGACCGTCATTAAATTTTGTGTACCTGTTGTCTGGGGTAGGGATTGTACATATTATCCGGGAATAAGTACTGTTTCGAGGGATCGATATTAACGCGGGCGGAGCCGCGAGTTTAAGCTAGTCAGAAATAATTATAAAATTTTCTAAGCTTTCTTAGAGGTTCCTTTAATGATTGCCTTCATGTTTTAGCGGAGAAAGTGCCTTCCACACTCTCATGCAAGGGTTCGGCTGGGCCAAGAACCCGATGGTGAAGCGACTGGACAAACTGGATCCCTCTCTCCCCATCACAGTACTCTATGGCTCGCGGTCGTGGGTGGACAACAGCACAGGACAGGTTCTTTGCGAGCACAGGCAGTCTACTAACACATATGTGCAGGTATGTACAGGAAGAATCATATATATATATATATATATTTTTTTTTTTATGTAAATAATCGTGTCGTCTCATTCAAGTAAAACAGATGAAAACTTACCTACTTCTAGTTCCCTCATGCTCATACACTCGGATGAAGGACATCCCTACTCTCGGGGATCTAGTAATTTACATTCGTTTATTTGACACATCAACACATATATATTATAAAAATAAGAAGTAGGAAAATATACACACTTAAGTACTATATATAAAACACAACAGGTTAATATGCCGCCCAGTAATTCCCACGTAATAATGAAGCATCGACGAGCCTAGTGGTCGTGAGCATCAAACCCACTCACGCATGTTAAGCAACTCTGGGCGCAGTCCCCACTGTGATTTGTGACCGAAAGTTGCATCAAAATATCTCGAGCTCCTCCATGCTTGGGAAGGCACGATAAGCCGTTGGGCCCGGCTGTCGTCATTGGTGGCAGTCGATAAGCTATGTCAGATGCCTTAGGCAGTAGCAAAAACCTGACACCAGTGTTGGCCACTTACACTCACGTAAAACAATGAAGAATATTGGTACCTCTTGATAAATTTAATGCGATTTTCCTACTACTATAAAACAGCGCGTGGAAATGTACATCAAAAATACTTGAGTAGTTGAACCAATATTTAATTAATAGTATACAATAAAACACTACACCTGTGATATAAAAATACGGGAATTTCCAATCAAAATGCAAATAAACTTAAGACTCATGTGACTCGCACTATAAATAGCAACATCGTGAGTCAGTGAGGTGTATATGCTATTAAAATTTTCATTAAATAGTCGTGTCCGGCATTGGATTGTATAGATAATAGGTATATAGAAAACTAACGGCCCGCCTCGGCACGAGTAGGTAGGTATTTTTTGTAGATATTGATTTCTTCTATAAAACTGAAGTAGGTACATTGTCAATAGTTTCCGCGCAGTGTATGCGTTATAGGTATTTTTTTTCACACCTTGGGTTACATACATTATCGATGTTTTCATATGAATCCCCAACTTTTTGAAAATCTATGTTCATCAGTGATAATGAAGGATGATGGGTGAAAGATTTTTCAAATCGGTCCACTAGTTTCGGAGCCTATTCAATCCAAACAAATAATCAAATATTTCCTCTTGTAATATTAGTGTAGAAGTGTAGATTACAATTATCTTTCAACAACGGGCATAATATTGAGTTCTAGCGGTTGCCCGCGACTTCGTCCGCAGCAATTTCTGTTATTAGGATAAATTAGTACCTATAGATGAATAATTTCCCCCCGTTTTCAAAACATTTTTTATTGATGCTTCGCTCCTATTGGTCGCAGCATGATGTTTTATAGCCTAAAGCCTTCCTCAATAAATGGGCTATCCAACACATAAAGAATTTTCCAATTTAAACTAGTAGTTCCTGAGAATAGTCCGTTCAAACAAACAAACGCTTCAGCATTATAATATTAGTATAGATTTGTTTCATCTTTACGCTTTGCTGGGATAATTTAATACACCTACAAAATCAAGCGCACCTTACAATAGTGATTTTGGGCGAGACACAGTAACACCCATATTCTAAGCTTTCAAAGTTAATTTAGAATCGCCAGGTAGTCAATATTTTTTTTATACCACTATTAGGCAAACAGGCATACGGTCCACCTGATCGAAAGCGGCTTTCATTGTTCACTGATCGTTAACAATAGGAATGTTAGTCACGCGCAAATGGCCTTTTATTACCGCAATTACTATTTCTAACCTGACAAAAAAGCGTTCGTTTATTTTAAAATAATTGTTTTTGGACTTTAAAACCTGCTCCTTAAGGTTCAATTCTTGTTCACCACTTTTAGCACACCTTTTAACGTGCCCTAAACGCCCCACAGAGATAGATAGATGACGTTGACAAGTTTGAGAAGGATTGGAATAGTTTATCGAGAAAGGAATATGTGGAAACAACGAGGGGAGGCCTTTGCCCAGCTGTGGGACACAAATGGCTAAAGAAAAAAAAAATGCCCCACTGCATACAAAAGGATCTAGAGGGGGCAAATTACTGCAGTGGCTGTGGCCGGATACTAGGCAAAATTATTGTATTCAAAAGAAGAATTCTCGTTCGCCCGTCTAATAGTGACGCAGACTTTTTGGTGAGCAATATTTTGAATCCTGAGGGATGCGAGGGACCCAAAATAAAAGTATTATGTTAGTCCCAAAAACGTTCTTCATCTCCCTCTTTGACTATAAAAAGAATTAGTTGTCTATGAAGTCGGATAACGGACGATAATTTTACGGTGGAAGATAGTTGCGTCACAACTCACAACCCGAATCTTAGGCCTATTGTGTCTCTATCACGCGGTACGTGACAATTTCGTGCGTGCAGCCGGCGTTCATCGATTTAAGACGTTATCACGTCGAAAATATTTTTGTCCCTCGGGAATAAAAACGTATTTTATACCCTGTTTACGGGCAACTGTTGTTTTTTGAATAGATGAGATGAATATTATCCATTGCAGGTAAAGATGGGCAAAGCACCGGGTTTAAACCCGGTGCTTTGATAAAAACCCAATAAACACCCTTAAACACCCATAAACACCCAAAAAATCGGGTGTTTACTTTATTTGTCAAAAACGTTAGTAATATATGAAAAATATATTTTTATTAAATTGTAATGATCAATTCTACGTTGCTGTACGTTAAAATAATTTAAAGAAATGTTAGGTACGTACTTAATTAAATTATAGGAAATTTTAAAATGTTTACTAATAATAAAAACCAATATGAAAATAATTAGTTCTGTGTTTTCATGTTGCAGTTGACCAACATGTTGGTCTTTTGCTTGCCGTAAATATTTTAAAGGCTTTGGCGCCAAAGTAGAAAGAGACAGCATGCTGTGTCAGACCTTATGTTAGAACGAGTGCGGTAATGACTTAGTAGTGAGTCGGTGGACGTAATCAAGAGAATAAATAATTCTATTGAAATTTGAGTTTTTGATAGTTTTCTTTTTTACACGACTTAAAAAAAAAGGAGTGTATTGTTGGTTTTCAAGATTATGTTTGTATTTAAATATGTATAGGAGCATCTTATTCCACAATTACTTCAGAATGTCTCGAGGTATTATCTATCGTTAAAATTCCTATACCATTTAACCTAAAAAAATATACCCCTTGTTGGCGCTCCACCCGAGTTACGACATTGGTAGTTACAGAAAAAACATTGGTAGTGTCATAAAAATCGACATGAATGTCGTTTTCCAGGTTTTATGGGGTGTAGATCTCGAAAAGGACGTCAATTTTGGAATCCCAGATGGCGTACGCGACTTGTCTGGAAAAATCAACACTGGTGTAGTTTCCTAGGTTTTTGGGGTGAAAATCTCGAAAATTACGTCAGTTTTGGAATCCAAGATGGCAGACGCGAGTTTTGATGAAAAATCGACATGAGTGTTCTTTTTTACGTTTTTTGGGGTGTAGATCTCGAAAATGATGTCAGTTTTGGAATCCAAGATGGCGGACGTGACTTGTCATGAAAAAATTGCATGGATGTTGCTTTTTAGGTTGCAGATCGTCGATTTTGGAATCTAAGATGACGGAGGCATGTTTTCATGAATAATCGACATCGGTGTCGTTTTCTACGTTTTTTAGGGTGTAGATGTCGAAAATGATGCCATTTTTGGAATCTAGGATGGCGGACGCCACTTGTCATGAAAAATCGACGCGTGTTGTTAAATTTGCGACCTTGGCGCTGGCGCTTGCCTCTGCCGCGTGTGCCTGCCTCTGAAGCCTGTCGCAGCCGCGCGACGCGTGTACTCGTGGCCTTGCAGTCACAGTTATTACTTGCACTCGTATTGGAATCGTTCGCTTCGAATCGATTTTAAACAAAAGCAAACATCTTTGTCGATTTTAAACAAAAGCAAACATCTTTGCCTCCTACACTCAATGACGCCGATCTTGTCAATAACCATTTTCTTAATGTTCCTGGTAATAACAACGTTTCTACTTCAGACCTCATGTACTTTAAAAATAATAGATTCTGTGCTGCAGATTTTAGACTGAAAACTGTTGATGAAAATACTGTTTTAAAAATAATTATGGGGATAACTACTAACGCTGAAGGTTTGGATGGTATAACTCGTGACATGGTTATACTAACTTTGCCAAGAACGCTTAAAGTTATAACTGCTGTCGTAAATTTATCTATTAAAAATGGTGTCTTTCCTGAAAGTTGGAAGGAGGCACTTGTTAAACCCCTACCAAAAATAAATAACCCCACTGAACTAAAAGATCTTAGACCTATCAGTATACTCCCTTTCATGTCGAAAATAATTGAGAAGGTCGTTTGTCAGCAGCTTACTGAGTTTTTAAGTTCGAATAATATTTTACCTTTGAAACAGTCCGGATTCCGAGCTGGCCGTAGCACAGCTACAGCCCTATTAGACGTTGTTGACGATACCCTTGCCGGAATTGATGTAGGAAAGGGATCTTTAATTGCTTTAATTGACTTTTCACGCGCGTTCGATACTATTAACCATGAGCTTCTTCTGTCCAAATTATCATTTTACGGTTTTGACGAACAAGCGTTAAAGTGGTTCTCTAGTTACCTTGGTGGTCGCTCGCAACGAGTAGAAATTATTAGTGATACTGGAATCAAATCATACTCAGAAGCTCTTCCTATTGGCCAAGGAATTCCGCAAGGCTCTATATTGGGTCCAATCCTCTTTAATTTATACAGCGCAGACTTGCCAAGTAATATTAATAATTGTAACCATCATATCTATGCGGATGACGTTCAAATATACTTATCCTTTGAACCTGATCACACATTACAAGCAGTAGCCAGTATCAACGCCGATCTTGAAAGAATTAGTAAATGGGCACATAGAAACTGCTTAGTCCTGAACCCCTACAAATCAAAATTTCTCGTTCTTGGGTCTACCTGTCAAATAATCGAATTAATGCTTTTAATCCTAACCTTAAAATTGGAGAAACTGTTATTGAACAGGTAACAGAAGCGCGAAATCTTGGAGTTCTTATGGATAACACTCTTAAGTTCCACAACCATATTCTAGAGACAGTTAAAAACTGCTTTTATAGGCTTAAAGTTTTATACCAAATACGCAACTACTTGGATGTTGATCGTCGCATTATGCTCTGCGAATCTTTGATTCTTTCAAAGCTGAATTATGCAGATACCGTCATTGGTGACTGCATTTTCGGTTACACAAAAAAGCTTATACAACGAGTTCAGAACGCTTGCGCTAGATTTTGCTTTCCAATCCCGCGACGGGCTCACGTTACTCCATTTCTAAATCGGAGCAACCTAATGAATATGAAGGCTAGACACTCCTATCATTTTGCCTGCTTGCTTTTTGGCATTATGCAGACCAAATCACCACCCTATCTGTACGGTGAGCTCATATTCTCACATCGTCCAACTAGATCTGCCCAGCGTCTACTGATTATGCCACACAGTACAGCAGCATTTCGTGGCAGTTTTCGCTACGCTGCCACGAAGTGTTGGAATAATATTCCACCACCCATTAGGAACTGTCGCACCGTCAAATCTTTTAAATTGAAATTTAAGGAATATCTTTTGAATATGCAGAAATTGACTTAACTTGTGCTGTGTTGTATAGATATAATTTAAAGTTTAATAAATAGGTATAATTTACTCAATTTCCTTTCTTCTTTTTCTTGAGCATTCTGTTCAGTGAATCCCTACTGCAAACCATCTTTAAAAAACAATATATTTACATTTTTACCATTTAATTAATCATCATTTTTATCTAAGTATATGTTGAATTAATAATTGTTAAATTAATATATGCACGGTTCGGCGTGTCGATGCAGCGCGCAGTAGTACTTCTCGATTGGCCGGTGTCTCCGGAAGACCAGCGTCGGGGTATTGCAAGATGCCTAGACTCATGCTGAGTGGACATCGGTTTAGCGTTAAGTTTAAAATACTTAATCTACAAAAATGTTATATCTTAGCATGATATTTGACGCTAATAAACAATTTTTCTTTCTTTCTTTCTTTCAAGAATACTCGCGGTCAACTGAATGACGATGACCCCTTCCGTACCCTTATAATAACTTGTCTCTAGAAAGTTCCATATAGTTTCGGTTCCGACTGCCAGAATATTCGATAGTGTGTATTCCCGCTAACCTAGAATACTTATGTGTGAGCAAGACATAAACTTTATGAGCGCGACAGACGGTGTTCGGATAAGTTCTAGACTATTCCATTCTGGGAGCTTCGCGACAATATTTAAATTATTGAGCCACTAACAGTCCAAAATACCCGTTTATTTTATCCTCTGGTCATGTCACCTCGCTCTATCGCAAAAAATATTATTTGATGAGGATATAAAACAAAAAGTTGAAAGAAGACTAATTGGACCTGAAGGGTTGGAACTGTAGCCCACTGTACCAGCTTAGTCAGATCAAGAAGTAGCATAATTTAAGTAAAAAATCGTAAAAACCCAAAAATTTGGGTGCTTATTGGGTTTAAACCCAAAACACCCGGTTTTTACCCAACTGGGTTTAAACCCGAGTGGGTGGATTGCCCATCTCTAATTGCAGGTAATTAACGGCGCCGGTCACCACGTGTACCTGGACAAGCCGGAGCTGTTCAACAAGTTTGTGCTCGAGGCATGCTCGCAGGTGGACCACACGGCGCCCGAGTCCAGCGCAGAGCCCGACGCGCAGACCGCCGCCTCCTGATGGCACCCGCCGCCCACACTCGCTTGTTACTAACTACGCTTTGGCGAGGCTTCCGTGATCGGAGATTCAGCCAGTGACATCGCCCGAACCAGACCAAAGATTACGAGTATGTGCAGCCACGATATATGTAAGATTCCTATTTGCTTATAAAAATCTGTTCGATGATGTCAATAGCAGAGATTTTGATCACGGTAAGCTGTTTTGGATCAAATTGAATATTTAAAGTAAGATAGGTTTGCCGCGTGTTGTCTATTGCTGGACCATACCTTTTTGCCTACTATAGCAGTGTTGCCACTAAATATTGGATGGTTTTTTTATCGATTTACAAATTGATGCGTTTTTTAAATAACGAACAACGTAAATTAACCTATTAATATATTATATTTATATGGGTGATAGGGTATGGTTTCTACTGAATGACGTGACAATTAGTATATATCATGGAAAGTATTATGAAGTGACAAAAGACAGTACTGCCATTTAAATTATAATACATATAACTATTGTATAAAAGACAAATACTTTCCTCTCATTGACTCTAATCAATCACCCATCATGTTCTTAAATTCAGGCTAGGGCATAAAAACAAATGATCAGGATAATACTTTTAAAATGTAAAGTGGGCTGTGTACATGACTGCGGAAACGACCTGTACATATGAACAGATCGAAAGATACACATTTGTCTGCACATTTTACAGCTGCCATACATCCCTCATCATCAGGTCTTTTTAGCCTCCACTGCAGGAGCATGACCCTCTGCACTACCGGAGCCATACTTGGCCAGAGCAGACAGAGGATTTGGCACACACTCTCCTCGCTGGCGGTTGGAGAGGTCTCATTGTTGTTTATGAGCTTTGTTTAGCTTGTATTTCCTAAGTCGCCTCTTACGACCTCCATGGGAAGACTAGGAGTGGTGCTATTCTACTCTGGCGGAAACCAAACGGCTATGCATCCTTACTACCATTTTAAAAAATTATGTGCAGTAACCTGAATGTCCCAGGCCTAGTATTATGTTTAATATATGTACCTTAATTTGTACCTGGTCTCACATTGTCATATTGCTGCACTTTGGCGAATACGTCCAAAGGCATTATTTATGTTGTCTGTAGAATATTTAATAGTTCAGAATAGTTAAATATTTATAAAACAGGTTACGGGTAAGTTGTTGAATGGATTTCTTTATGAATTGTTAAGTTTGTAAAGAATTAAGGGGTTCACAAAATAAAAACAGAAAGCCAATATGATTTCATTGGTTAAAACCATATTTTGGAACTCCCCTTGTAAAGTATATTACTTCTTTCCTACTTGTTGTCTCTTGATATTGTAAATATTTTGTATTGTTTGTGTACTATCTTTTGTAAACGTTATACTTTTTTTATGTTATGAGTAAACATAAATTATTGTGCCTATATTATACAAAGTTTGTAAGATGATAAGTTTGTTAGATATCCTAAAAAAACTGCGGCCATGATTATTGAAGGCTTAAATTTTAATACTCCATTTTTCATTAATTCCATACTCGAAAATTTCCCTCCCTACCTTAAAATTGATGATATTCTAAAGCTTTTGCCACTCGTCGTTATCTACCCGCCTTCTACTTCCGCACAAACTATTTGATAGCATCAAAGCACTCGTGCCTGAAGCACGCCGCCATTGTAAGAGAAGACGATAAAGTTCCGTTGTTTATTGTTGAGTAGCCACTGGCTTTTTGTACACAAGATGTAAATAAACATAATTTATTGAACATTATATTTTTATTTATTTCATACTTATCCTGCTCCGTCGATACCATGGAATTAGTAGATATGTGACGCAAGGGCCTAACTTGAGGGCATTATTCTGAAACCAGAGTGGAACGGAGTCTAGCTGAGTAAAGCGAAGTATTCAGAGTATGATACATACATAGACCAAAGTAAAAGTATTATTAAAATCGAAAATATGTGATGAAAAAATTTCCGACCTACAATACTACAACCTACAACCTCTCTCAACCACTGAGCTGCCGTAGCTTCAAATCTCCGCGGCGAATTTGTTCATCACATATTTTCAATTTTAATATTAAACCGAGCATTGTACATAATGCTATTAATATAAAAAATTTAAATTATTATGTTAGTCCCGAGAAGACACAATTTGCTGTTCATTTCTCTCTGAGCTATTCAATCTGCATAAAAATATGAAGGAAATTTCCGAAACAATATTTGTGTTGTTAATCATACAAGAAAAAAAAATTGTGAATAAAACACTTTTTTAAGAAGAAAAACTTATTTTAGACCCTGTTCTCTGGCAGTTCTTTTTATTTTAATAAATCAAATGAAAAATAAACTGTGAGAATATCTAAATCATCATCATTTCGAGTAGATGACACGGTCAATCGACCATGCACACCCAGGTGTCAAGAGTTCTTTGGAACCGCCTCTCGGCCTCTGACGTGGTTCCTTTAACGACTACCAACGGCCACGACCCCCGGGTCTACAGGCAAACGCCTTAACCACTGGACCACGGAGGAAGTTATCTAATATAATAACAATCTAACTGGTGTCAATTAAAACATTGTGTACATCCAAAAAAATATATTGATACAAGGATCTTCAAATTAAAACTTAATAGTAATACTTATAATTAAACTTAATTGTAACAATCACAATTAAATAACTTTGTAAGGTCATGTATCATGTGGGTGACGTCAGCACAGTCTGATGTGTGTATGGCTGACGACCGTGACCTTCCCCTCGTCTTGGAGGTCACGCAGAGCCTCGTCCAGTTGCTCGCGCGACACCGTCTGAAAGTAACAGTTTGCTTAAAAATTAAAAAGAAAATGTTCGGCGCAGAATAGTACAACTTACCGCTGAATCAAACCGAATGAAAATACCATTAAATAAAAAACGAACTTATTCCTACTACATAAGATTTAAAATCCTAAAACAACAAGACTTATGCTATCTCGCTTATAATACTCGTACGGCGCGGTCGCTCGACGAACTCCATACATGGTGCGAACGCATCAGCCTAGCAGACGTATACTTTCGCGTCATGCAAAAAATTGATTCCTGGGGTAAGGTATGTGGTAAGGTACATCGGTGTAACTTATAAAAGTGGAAGTATTGTACTCTAGTACCTACGTGCGGCGACCTCTTCAGAGGTGAAAACCGAGCAAATCCGGTACGAATGACGCGCGTTTGGTCCCACTTCATCGAATTATGAATCGTATGTTAAGAGCCATAAGTATAAAATTGGCTTGCTGTAGGTATCTAAACTAAAAGGGGCTGCATTCTGACGCGAGCTAAATTACACCGTATCGTTAACTACATTGAGTTGATATTTCTTTGAATATCTTCGCAGAGTGCGACTTTACATAAGTACTAGTACTTATTCTGTGGTTAGGCATAACATAAGCGCGTAATATTTTTTCGCCGGCGGGCAACGCATCTAACACATCCTTGTGTTTCAGTTATCCATGAGAGGCGGTGATCGCTTACCAACAGGTGACTTGCTTGCTCGTTTGCAGTCCTATATCATTAAATAATTGGTTGTCTGTAAAGTCGGTTTAAAGACGTTAATTTTACGTGATAACGGTGAGAGATAGATGCGTGATAGATATTACTACTACTATTGTCACTACGAAAAATGTCACGTTCAGCTCCAGCAGAAGCAGAGCAGCTACAGGAGCTACGTGACATTTTTCGTATGCTGCCGGAGTTCATCAATTTATGACTTTAATCACGTCAAAAAAAAGACCGGCGTGGTAAGTCTAGAGTAGATTCTTGGCGGGAATTTCAGCTGACTGCACGGCTTTTGTTTTGGATTGTTTTGCAAATTGTTTCTAGTGGACTTTATAATGTGAAATCGGTGTAATTTGGTGATACACATGCCCATGTTTATGAAAGTGTGGAGTAACTAAAATAAAGTGTCATGGTGCGGCTGTAGTGAGATTTACTTGGCGGGCTGGTGATTGCTCGTCTGGTTGCGTCGTTTATGATCAAGCCAGTGGATTCGTGGGAATTGTCGCCAGGGGCTCCGTTGAATCAGCGAAATGAATACACAAGCAAGAATAACTAGACACTGGCTAAAATAAGCTTCTGAATGAAGTTTGACGGTCAAATAGAGGTAAAGAAAAAAAATGTCTAGAGTATATGGCAACACTTACAACTTGCGAGGTAGCGTTGACTTCCTGCAGAAGCTTGGCGTGCGTGAGCGTGTGAGGCTTGTTGTAGGGTTTGATAAGTTCCTTGAGCGCCGCCAGCAGGTCCGCGCGGCGGCGCCGCGCCGCCGCGCCCAGTCCCGTCGTCAGGATGCCCACGTCGATGCGACCCGACGCCGGGTCTGTGGCCGACTGCTTCAGCGCTTCGCGGTGAAGTCTGAACAGATTCACGTTATTATATCCGACTTGAACAAGTTGCCTTAACCCGCCTGTCTGAGTGGTGAGTATGGTAATATTGGCTAGCTCTGTGGCGCAGTGGTTAACACGCCTGCGACACGGGGTGCCCTAGTCAGGTCAAGATGGAAAATGATCTTTTTCAGATTGACCTGGGTCTGGGATGTTTATCTATATATGTATTTGTTATAAAATATAGTATGAGTTAGTATCCCATAACACAAGTCTCGAACTTACTTGGGGCTAGCTCAATCTGTGTGATTTGTCTGTATATATTTATTTATGTAATACTAGCTTTCGCCCGCGGCTCCACCCGCGTCAATATCGATCCCTCGGGAATAGTCCTTTTTCCCGGGATAAAAGTTAGCCTATGTCCTTCTCCGCACTCCAGAGAACTTGTTCAGTAGTTACGGCGTGAAAGCGTTACAAACAAACAAACAAACTCACTTTCGCATTTATAATATTAGTAAGGATCTTCCCATGGAACAAGGAATCCTTGGCCAGCAGAGGACATTTTGTGGCTGTAATGATGATGATGACTCGATCAAGCAGGCAAAGGTGAATAAAGGGGAAAATTAAAGTAGTGCTGCTTCAAAATTACACGAAAGGTTGGCAGTTACCAAAGAGCTCCATCGACAAGAATGTTGCTCACGTCTGAAATGTGCCTAGGGATCAAAAAACTTGTTTATTTTGACACTGCAGCCCGTCGGAAGCTACTTTAACTAGAGAAGGGTGGTAGGAATTTGTTTGATTTGAGAAGGGAATATGATAGGGACACTACTCACTCAGATTAATGAAGAATGAGCAAGTAGTAGCTCCGGAGGCTGGGCACGTACCCAAGGAGTTGATGATGACACCCCTGACCTGAATATATATACAATGGCAACGTTACCTGGCAGCTTCATCGACGTCTGAAATCTCGACGACAGAAGAGAGCCGCAGGCGAGCGTGCGCCTCGGCCAGGCGGATCAGAGACTCTAGCTGCCGCGGGTACGCGGAAATCTGACCTCGCCCGCTGCCCACGCGTCTGAAATTGAGTACAATACTTTCAATTCAGTGGCAGACATTTTTCATACCTAAGATATGCATAAACACAGTATTACCATGCAAATTCCTATGCAGATAAAAATGGCACAGGCAGTCATCATCGATCAATACCAATAATAAATTTGTAAGGGTTGGTCATGGAGTGGGTAAGGTAGTTTGTTTTCAGAGATATCGTGTTTAAGCTCTATACATAATACTGAAACTAAATTGTCGATTTTTAGATTTGTTTTCTGTATGTATTTTTTGACATACGACGGCAAACGAGCAAGCGGGTCACCTGATGGTAAGTGATCACCGCTGCCCATGGACAACTGCAACACCTGAGGTGTTACAAGAGCGTTATATAGCCTATGTTCATCAGGGATAATATAGGATTCTAATTGTGAAATAATTTTTCAAATCGGCCCAGTAGTTTCGGAGCCTATTCGATGCAAACAAACAATTAAATCTTTCTCTTTATAATATTAGTGTAGATATGCCGTGATGTACAAATAGTAGTAACCTCATGTCAACATAAGCGTCGATGAGTCGCTGTTGCGCCGCTTCGCTGAGAGTGGGTTGCACATGCTCCTTCGCAAACGCTATGTAGTCACGCATTAGTGCCATGTCCTGCAATCAAAGAAACATGCATGTAAGTTCTAGTGGCCTAGTAAAAAAAACATTCCAAAAACTCTTAAGATATATAAGTTGCATTCACATTTTTAGGCGACTCCATACAGCGACTTGATAAGACCAGACAGATGCGATGAGGAATGGCCTCTTAATAAAAGTGCTTTAAATGATTTTTTTCTTTTCTTCTATTTGGCCATCAAAATTCATTCAGAAGCTTAATTTGGCCGAGGTCTAGTTATTCTCCGAGTTATTCTTGTGTATCAACGAAATGATGGTGTATTTCATTTCGCTGATTCGACAGAGCTCCTGGCGACAATTCCCACGATTCCACTGGCTTGATCATAAACGACGCAACGAGGCGAGCAAACACCTGCCCGCTAAGTAAATCTCAGTACAGCCCGCACCATGACACTTTATTTTAGTTATTCCACACATTGTTCATAATCATGGGCATCTATAACATCAAATTACACCGATTTCACATCATAAACAGCACTAGAAACAATTTGCAAAACAATCCAAAACAAAAACAGTTCAGTCCGTCCAAATTCCCGCCAAGAACTCTGCTTTAAATGTTCAGGGACACCTTATAAACTTTTTTATTTAACTTTTTTTTCATACCTTTAAATTGGACTTTCCCAACCAACTTTTACCAAACTTAACATTATGTACCATATTTCAGAAATGGGGTCTAATCCTAACTAATACTATAAATGCGAAAGTGAGTTCGTTTGTTTGTTACGCTTTCACGTTGTAACTACTAAACCGATCATCATGAAATGCATACACGTTATCTGGGGTATGGAGAAGGACATAGGGTACATTTTATCCCGGGAAAAAGTTCCCGAGGGATCGACATTGACGCGGGCGGAGCCGCGGGCGAAAGCTAGTAGTAGATGTAGTACTAGTAGCAGATGATCAGATGAGTCGAATCAGCGAAATGAAATACACCATAATTTCGTTGATACACAAGAATAACTCGGAGAATAACTAGACCTCGGCCAAATTAAGCTTCTGAATGAATTTTGATGGCCAAATAGAAGAAAAGAAAAAAATCATTTAAAGCACTTTTATTATGAGGCCATTCCTCATCGCATCTGTCTGGTCTTATCGGGTGCGTATTGATTGATATAATAACAAATTATATATTTTCATTTCAAAGAGGTATGTCAAGTACCTCATCCATGACGAACAGCCGCAATGGTGGCCTTAGAGGTACCACAAAAGTTGTTTGGAGGGGGAGGGATTTACATACTTCGTGAGTCCGAATGGCGCGGCCTCTGGCCTCGCTGCCAAACTTTAAGAGGAGATAATGAGATGATGTTCTATTGCCATCCTACTATCAACTATTGTCTGTTTAGTTAGAAGTTGGGTAAAGAGCATATATTTACCACTATATCCTCATCGTCCTGCGTATCAGCGGGGTCCTTGTAATACAGCGATACAAGATGAGACGCCAGGCGACGATCAAACACTTCGTCTTGGGGATCCAGCACCAAGAATATCAGGTCAAATCTGAAATCACGCATTACTGTGAGTTTCCTCCCTCGATTGTTCAGTGAGATCAAGTATAAAACACTGGTAAGAGTTTACTATAGGATAGCTGACCGCAAACTCTTATTCTAATTCTGTTATGCTGAGCCAGCCAAGCTGTGGTGTTCGCGCCTGCTCAAAGCCACAACCATGTCAGTTTGTGGTACTACTCTTTATCACAACAGGAGCCTGGTGGTTCAGTGGGTGTGAGCATAATAATGGCTTACGCCCCGGGCGCGGGCCCCATTGGGATGAGTAACCACAAGTGGCATAAAAAGATCACGATTTTCTTCGTGCTTCGGAAGGCACGTTAAGCCTGAGGTCCCAGCTGTCATCATTGCTGGCAGTCGTAAAGCTATGTCAGATGTCGCTTTTATGCAGGTTGAAAAATTTGACACCAGTGTTAGCCACTTACACACACGAATAAAATCACAACAGTGAAATCAGTTCATCGCTTTAGTCATTAAAAAAATTTGTATTATAATCACATCCTTTATTCGTATTATCATCACACAGTAAACTATGTAAGCACCAAACCTAACCAAAGCGTTCTTTCAGTCTAGTGTTTGGTGATGAAATACTTCTACTGTCGTCATCTACCGCCATTATAGCCATTATTACAATATGTAACAACGGTAAAATATGTTACTCACCGGTTCAAGGGATGGACAGTAGAGGCTATGTTCAGCTAACAGAGCATGACACAGTAAGCTCTTTTCACATACAGGCACCAGCACCAGTAACGGTAGACGATGTTCAAGATAAAATGCTTCCTTGTACATCCACGGGAATCACTCAAGCTGAAAATCAGCAACCCACACCAATCGCCGCACTGTCACAGCGCGCGCCGCCCACGCTTCCGATCGCTAGTATTAGTGCGAATCGGGACATCGGATTAGCGTCTCGGCCCACATTCGCCCTGAGGAAGACCTCCGGATGAGCTCGGCCCGTAGTTGAGTTCATCCGTGACTAACCCGTTGTTACATATTTTAATTATAATGGAATTCCCTCCACGCGTCGCTGTTTCCCGACTTGTACAATTTAGGGATTTTGAAGGCAAGAGTGAATAGACATTATTTGAGTTTGCGTGTGCCACCCTAGACCTCATCGCTGCTTCCCATCAAGCAAGATGGAGGTCAAACGCACTCAAATTTACAACAAAAAAAAAACACAAATGTGTCCAGGTGGTCGGACGACCTAACGCAGGAAGACGCTGGATGCAGATAGCTTCCAACCGGTCATATTGGAAATCCTTGGGGTAGGCCTATGTCCAGCAGTGGACTTCTTGCGGCTGAGATGATGATGATGACAAATGTGTCCTCTTTATAACATGGTTGTACCTGGACATGAGCGTATGCGGCAGCTGCACGTTCTCGACGATGGTCTTGTTCTTGTTCCACTGCGACTCGGCGGGGTTGGCGGCCGCCAGGATGGACGTGCGCGCGTTCAGCTGGCAGATGATGCCCGCCTTGGCGATCGACAGCGTCTGCTGCTCCATCACCTGCACACATACAGGATACAGTGCAAGGGCGTGGCACGCGCGTCGAGAATGCGCTCGATCAGCTCACTTGAATCACCTAAGTAGTTTGTCCCGCGATTTTCAAAGGGACAAAAGTAAGATGTGAAAAAAGAACGAAAAATGAAGACGTGTGCTATTCTAACGTTTAAAGTGAGAAGTCGTAGTGAAAAAAAACTTTTACCCTGACCTAATAAAAATGTGTACCTTTTATAATTTACACCGATGTACCTGCGTAGAAAACAATTTTTTTCATGGCGCGAAAATATCAGACTGCTACTGGCTGATGCGTTCGCGCCATGTCTGAATTCGCTGCGGCACTGAACCCTAAAAGTATTATGAGCGAGACAGCACGAGTTTTGTTTTTGGATTTCAAATCTTATGTAGTAGGAATAAGTTCGTTTTTCACTGATGTTTTCATTCAATTTGAGTCGGCTGTAGGTTTCACTATTCTGCGCCATCGAATAATAGAGGCGACTTATAAATGTGGTACTACTGTACGAAAGAGTGACTGGTAACTATAATAATAATAATTATATTTATTATTTTTCTCTCACAGAAGTTATACTAATATACTTAACAAAATAAGGTGCACCATGTAGATACGAAAATGCATCTATGTGAGAAACTGGTGTCTGTACTAGGAAGACCTGTATGACAGATTACCAGCCTCTCCAACACTGAACCAGGTGTATCCATACAGGTAACTTACAGTTACATATATATATATATATATTTCTTTAAAGTTCGTTATGGTGAATGATGACATCTGCAACATGATTTGAACTTAAAAGTAAAAAAGATAAAACAACTAACCTCGTGCAACACGCTGCGAGTGGAGTCATTCATTTTGTCGAACTCATCAATGCAGCATATACCGTTATCAGCTAGCACAAGAGCACCACTGAAAAAATATTAAAAATTGAATACCCAGAAGAAATATGTAGTGATGATGGAGATGTACGATTTGTAACATGCTTCAATGATAAAAATATTCAATCTATCAATTATTTGTATCTCAACTGTATTAAGAAGATTCATAATACAGCCTGTTTTTGTACTCAAATACTAAGATTATAAATATATAGGTAAAAATTATACGGAAGATTAGGCTGGCCCCACACTAATAATAATAATAACAGCGACTGTCGGATGCACAGCGACTGTCGGATCAAGTGCGGGTCATTCAACGTTGCAAACGTTTGGATGATTCCGTACTTGATCGGCTACGATTGGAGACGCTACCTGCTCGCACGGCTGCCACCATGACACGAGACCCGCCGATGACATTGGTGGGTCCAGCTATTCGGACACCAGAGGCTTATGTCCACAGTGTTGATGATGGGAGCGGTGTGACCATAGACGTAAGTACCCAGGCTCATGAGCAATTGAGGAGGGCTTTGGAGGAAGCGATTGGACAGTATAGATCCACACCCGAGTGTAGGCCGCGATTACCTCGTCTGCCTACGAATAGACGTAATTTAGCATTAATGGGAGCCCTAAATGATTTGCTAGCCCCGTACTTTGAGGCTAGCGAAGGTCTAGTCGATACGCATTCAATCATGTACTGTGGGGCCATAGCGGCGTGTCGTGTTGCTCGTGTCAAGTTTCCGGACTCTGATCGTGCACCACGACCCGCTGGTGATGCTCCCGCGTGGCAAGTACGGATTGAACGGCGTATTGACACGTTTAGGACTCTCATTGCAAAGCTCATCTGCTTCAGAGGGGGCAACAATCGCCCGCGAGTCATGCGTTTTGTGAATCAGGCCTTCGCGGGTACTGGTATAAGGCCCCGCGATTACATGGCCTCAGTCACGGAACGTATTGACTTCCTGAAGCAGAAAGTCTATGCGTGGGCAGGGCGTATTCGTCGCTAAGGAGTGCGTGTGGATCGATTCCGGCAAAATCGTCTCTTTCAAAGCGACCAAAGGAAGGTGTATAGAAAGTGGGAGGGAGCTGACCAGCGTGTGATCGACGGGCAACTACCAGATTCTACTGCTATGATCAATTTCTGGCGTAGTATTTGGTCAGTGCCAGTCGTGCACACCGAGGGTGGTTGAATGAGTGTAATTGAGCGCGAGTGTGTGGCTATCGAATCCATGGGGGCTGTAACTATCAGCCCCGATGACATAAGCTGTGCGATCCGTACGGCACAGAACTGGAAAAGTCCTGGGCCGGATGGATTGCACAACTTTTGGATAAAGTGGATTCGAAGCTCACACGAGCGCTTAGCGACACAATTTCAACAAGCCCTCGATCTTGGTTCCCTTCTGCCTTTCCTAACTACAGGACACACCTTCCTGCTCTACAAGTCCGGTAGTACCACGGATCCTAAAAACTTCAGACCCATAACATGCTTACCAACATTGTACAAGCTACTTACATCCATTTTGAGAGCGAAGATCAATACGCACATCGATGCGAACACGATCATGGCTCCCTCTCAAAATGGATGTAGGATTGGGTCCCGTGGTACTAAAGAGCTTCTCCTCATGGACATGACCATTTGCAAGCAAGTCCAACGGAATAAGGCAGCTCTCTCTACTGCATGGATTGATTATAAAAAGGCCTATGATTCGGTGCCTCATTCATGGTTGGAGAGGATCTTAGAGTTGTACAAAGTTAATACAACTTTAAGATCTTTTCTCGGCATGTGTATGAGACAGTGGACCACAGTCCTTCGTCAACCAGGTGGTGGAGATGGTCCCTTGGATCCGATGGACTTTATAAGGATAGAGCGAGGCATTTTCCAGGGTGACAGTTTGAGTCCCTTGTGGTTTTGCCTAGCTTTGAATCCTCTCAGCACCCTGCTGAGCGATTCGGGGCTGGGCTGCCGCCTTCAAAGAGACGGGGAGATAATTTCCCATCTGTTATACATGGATGACTTGAAATTGTTTGCACCGAAACGCCCTGACCTGGTGAAGTTACTAAAAATCACACAAGATTTCAGTAATTCCATCAGGATGGAGTTCGGTGTAGATAAGTGTGCGGTTATGCATGTTCAACGGGGGAAAGTTGTAAATTCAACAAATTTGCAACTTTCTGAGATAATGTCTCTCAGGTCTCTTTCGGAGTCAGAAACTTACAAGTATCTTGGTATGTCACAGTCTCTGAGTATTGAGAATGGGGACATCAAACAGGCGGTAAAGGAGCGTTTTTTTGGCGTCTGACAAAAGTGCTTAAAAGCCTTTTGTCAGGGGGCAATAAGGTGCGCGCATTCAACGCTTGGGTGATGCCCCTCCTCACATACTCCTTTGGCATACTAAGATGGACACAAACTGAGTTAGACGCTCTGGATAGGAGAGTCCGTCAACAGCTCACAATGCATCGCATGCTTCACCCACGCTCATCCGTTATGAGACTGTACATTCCACGTAAATGTGGAGGTCGTGGCTTTTTAAACGCCAAGACTCTTCATAACCGTGAGGTGTGCAGTCTTAGGGATTACTTCCTTAACAATGAGTGTGGGTTGCACCGCGACATTGTAGTTGTAGATAGGAGTCTCACGCCGCTCTCCTTGGCAAACGAGAACTGGCGTAGACCATCCGTGCTGAGCACCGAAGACCGCAAGAACATATGGAAGAGTAAGGAGCTCCACGGGCGGTTCTACCGGGCCTTAACAGGGCCTGATGTAGATCTGCTCGCGTCGGTAAACTGGCTACGGTTCGGCGACCTCTTCGGGGAAACCGAGGGTTTTGTTTGTGCAATTGCAGACGAAGTCATGATGACGAACAATTATAGGAGATATATCCTGAAGGACGGTACGGTCGACATATGTCGGGCATGCCGCCGTCCCGGTGAGTCACTCAGGCATATTATTTCCGGTTGTTCTCATCTGGCCAACGGTGAGTACTTGCACTGACATAACCTTGTAGCCAGAATTATCCATCAGCAACTCGCTCTTCGATATGGTCTTGTGGAATCCGACGTACCGTACTATAATACACGCCGGCGCCAGTTCTCGAAAATGGTCATGCCACGCTCTACTGGGATCGATCTGTTATTACGGACAGGACTATTGTTGCCAATAAGCCTGATATCGTGTTGACAGATCGATCGACGCGCCAGGCAATGCTCATCGATATCACCATCCCGCATGACGAGAACCTCGTGAAAGCCGAGAAGGACAAGCTCAGCAAGTACCTTGACTTGGCCCACGAGGTGACTGCTATGTGGGATGTGGATTCGACGATCATTGTCCCGATAGTTGTATCTGCAAACGGCCTTATAGCGAAGAGTCTCGACCAACACCTTAAGAGACTCTCGCTGGATGGCTGGATCAAGGGCCAGATACAGAAAGCAGCACTCCTGGACACGTCACGCATAGTCAGGAGGTTTCTTTCTCTGCAGCCTTAACCGCCGGTAGATTGAGCCCTGCCCCGCTGCTGACGGCACTCTAGGTTTAGGTTTTTATAATGTTTTTATGTTTTGTAATTTATTTTTATATTTTCACTTTTATATAAATATTGTAAAAGCCTAAATCTAAGAAAGAAATTAAATAAAGAGAAAATAATAATAAGCCCGCAGGGAAGCTTGTGGCGAGCTGTTGGGGAGTAGCGACCCCACGGACCTGAGTGCTCCCAGGGGAGGCCCCTGTTCCTCGCCTCCGACTTGCCTTAGATGGCCGATCGGAGTGGACACCGAAGAGGTAACAGGAACCCCTACCTCTGGTTTGCCTTAATAGGCCGGTCAGAGTGGAGTCGCGAGAGCTATATGCTCAAATTGTGGATGTGAAACATAAGTGGCGAGTGGGCGTGCGTGATGGGACCCTTTAAGGATGCAAGTGATCATACGTTTAAAGTCCAGTGACACCTCTCCACCCTTTAGCAGCTCAACTAATGTTGCCCCTTTGCTACACATTTTTGCGTCGTGCAGCCGTTTCTGGGGCCCATTGACTGAGACGGCGAGTCACCACCTGCCTATTTTTCCGTGTGTATCAACATTGGTCAGGCAGGTGCCATAGTTGTTCCCATAGCCCAGATACTAACCATTAGCCATTCATCTCAATAGTCCTAAGAGTAGTGTCCCTTTATATCAATAGGTTTGCACCTTCTGGGGATTGTCTGTGAGCACATTTCTATCGTGTGTTTACAGTCATGACCTGGATAGTGCCCCACCCCATTTTATAGCAAACGTCTCACAAGGCCTCTACATGTTGGACATGTGTCCCCATGCAAGACTCAAAAGACCGGGCTTCGGCCCGTTGTTACTTATGTAAGAGACAACAATAATAATAATAATTTTTTATTTCAGACAACAGTAGTCCATTTTTGTTAGTACCAATATTTACTTAAACTAAGTTAGTTGTCTTATCTACTTGTTAGTAACAAAAACTAAGTTGTTGCTTGTTTCACGGGATCCTAACTCAACGATACTACATTTTATAATAGGCAGATATATATATCAATTAACATCCAAGAACCTAGGTCTAATCCAAGAAAGATAGTTTTCCATCTTGATCTAACCAGGGATACCCGGGACGTGCGATTCAAAGGCACTCACCGTACCACTGAGACACAGAGTTCGTCGAGAAGTTATCGTCTTCGCAGGTCCCAGGTATTCCTGGGGACGGTATAGTACATTACTGCAGAGGCCGGGAAGTAAGGGATTGCCGGACGAGTAGAGTTTTCAAGGCCGAGCGTCAGCGAGGCCTTGTAAATACGAGTCCGGCAAGCCGATTCCCGGCAAAGGCATGTATTATGCTTTTCTCAATAAATGCGAGGAAATAATGAAAGAGGTACTACTGGGAATAAATGAGTATAATATAAAAAACGATAGTAGTATGTACATTTTTATTTTCATATTTGTTTTACGGCATTTGACAGAGCTCCTGGCGACAATTCCCACGAATCCCCTGGTTTGATCATAGACTACGCAGTAACGCGAGCGACAACCAGCCCGCTATGTAAATCTCTAAATCCGCACCATGACACTTTAGTTAGTCCACACATTGTTCATAAACATAGCCATTTATAACACCAAATTACACCGATTTTACATTATAAAGTCCATTATAAGCAATCTGCAAAACAATCCAAAACAACAACCTTGCTTGCAGTAAAATATATAATAGTACATTCCCGCGTTATTTTCTTTTTTAATTTCAATTGTCATTTCGTGCTAAGGAAACTCAGCCCATACAGCCCAGGCATATGTAATCGGCTTTCCTGCGTTTTTTCTTTTTATTATTGGCATATTTTTGTGTGATTTTACCAACATTTTAATTAAATTATTTTCATATTCATATATGTATATGCTCGATGAGTGCATTATTTTATAATGTGGTAGCCATTGGCTGTATGACAAGTTTCATAGTACAAGTTACATAGATTAATTAAAAACTTTTGAGCAGCGGCCAGGAATTAATTTTCATACTTACTTACTGGCCTAGGCCGGTAAAGTAGTGCACCAGCCAAGAATTACAAACTTCGTGGCTTCATTTTACTACAATAATGCCTACATTTCCGAGCATGTTTGAGAAAAAATATTTTTCCAGATTGGCCTGGGTCTTGAATATTGTCTATATACTATCACTACTACATAGTATAAAACAAAGTCGTTTCCCGCTGTCTGTCTCTATGTATGCTTAGATCTTTAAAACTACGCAATGGATATTGATGCGCTTTTTTAAATAAATAGTGATTCAAAAGGAAGGTTTATATGTACAGTCGGCCAAGCAGATACCTGACCCCCTGACTTTTAAAAAGTAAATTCACACTTTGCTGTGAAGCGCCACCTACCGTGATTTTTGGCAAGTAGACAGACAACTGCTGGTATAAACTTGTTTCTGATAACCTGCTCAGTTGCAAATTTTGTGTTTCTAATAATCTCAGCTAATAATTCAAGTAATCATCAATGGTAAGAACAAGAAAGAATCAAAAACAATCCTACGTAAAGTTCGATTCGAACCATGGACCCACGACTTGAGAAGCTAGCGCTCATCTCAATACGCCAACCGACGATATGACGTCTCGGGCGAAATTGGCTATCTATTTCTACTGCTATGACATCATTGTCACCAACTGCAACGCATTGCTTTAACAAATAAATTGAGGGTAATCTATCAGATTTATTTATACCTGATACCAACTAATCAAAAATATTGTTCACTCGCGTCACAAATAAGATACTGCGATTACTGTGTAGTGATCCAAAACCCCACCAGTTATTAGGCATCCCGTTTCATCTTATATAGCAGATTTTGTGAAAGCTAATATTGTATTGTAAAGACAGCCACAGTATTTAAAATATCTATATCTAGAGAGTTAGGTATCGCGGTAAGTAGAAATTATAAGTATTTAATATACTTACTTAATTGTCACACTATTTTTTGTTCCGTAAAACATAGGGTTTGTGATAAATGTCTAAGATAAATATATCTCTTACAGAGAAACACTTTCCGTTTGTGGATTCGGAGTCAACTGGCGTAACATATACACTACAATATTTCAATTGAAACAGTGAGGAAACATTCAACAAGAACGAGATCGTATTTTATTCTGATGAAAAAAGTTTTAAGTCTGATGATGATGGCAGAAAAATATTGCGGAGAAGACATGGCCAGCGTATAGCCATCAAAATAATTTGCCTTTGAGAACAATGGCAGGATAACATTAGGTAAAAATATTCATTAAATAGTGAAGTAAAATAATAATAATATTTAATACCTAGTGTATTACGCAGTGTAGAATAATAGGTAACTGATCGTATTATTGTTTTGCAGGTTATTGGGGACAGATGTCTTCAATGGGCCCAGGGGAGCTGGTAGAATTCGGCGGCCGGATGAATAAAGAAAAATACTTGGAAAATTTATGAGATATGGTGATTCCAACAGTTTGCAATGTAGAATATATTTTATTTAAGACAATTGTTCTGTGATCTAACTGTTATTGAGTGACCAATTAAAATCCCAGATTGTAGGGTCAAATAGTGCTTAACTGGGACACGAGACACGAGTAAAGTTTGATTTAAATCAATTTAGACAAAAAGGTTATACTAAATTAATAAATATGCGCATAAGTGATATGTGATCTGATCTAACATGGTAAGTGAAATGACCAATAGACTTGAACAAAAGCTTCAAAATGGGGGTCACCCTCTCCCATATTAAAATTCATTTAATGCCATAGGTTTATATTCATTCTTATACTATTATCGAAGCAAAGTTATTCACATAGCACTATTTGACCCTACACATTTAAAAAAATATAATACTATGATTAAAAAGAAGTTGAGAGATGTAAATTGTTACTTATTAAGTAACATGTTGGTTCTCTCTACAGAAGATTAATCATAGTTTGAATTAAGTAGGCAGGTATTTATTTCACTGTTACATTTTTTTGATGTAATAAAGTAATTAAAAATTTAAAATGCTTTTTATTCACAGTAATTAGCTCGGTAACATTATGTTAAAACAACCAAAATTACACCAACATCACAATACGAAGTTGGTGATATTTGTAAAAAATAAAAAGCTTTGGAGGATTTGACCCTGTTCATTCATAATCACATTAACTATTAAACCGTAGTGCCTACCACTTGCGCCACATCTAACTATTGAAGTATCTTTGAAATAAGCGTATCGTATGCTAGGGCTTGTTTTATTTATCAAAAATCGAATAGATGGCATTAGTCGTCAAGGGTATCAGATTTCTGCTTATTAACCTTATTTGTTCATTCACAATTCAATAGATGGCACTAGTCGCAAAGGATATTACACTTGTATATTTTTATCTTTGGGTTTAAACCACGGATGTTTCTTTAGTTTGCGAAAAATGGCGCTGTTGTAGGGGGTCAGATATCTCATTGGCTGACTGTACAAAGCCGGGGCGGGTCGCTAGTCTATTATATATGTAGTATCATTGAGATGTATTTTAGAGTACAAAAACAGGCGAGCACTCACGTCTGTAACACCAGCTGGCGCGTATCGGGGTCTTTTGTGACGTAAGCAGTCAGCCCCACGGCAGAGGACCCGCGGCCGGAGGTGTACTGCGCTCGTGGCACCAACCCGTGTACCCATCGCAGAAGCTGGGACTTGCTGGTACCGGGGTCGCCACACAGCAGGATGTTGATTTCAGATCTAGAAGACACAATAATTCATTCATGAGTAGTCGGAGAAAGCTGTTACGACTCATCAGGTGGTGGTATTTGGCCGTGAAGGGGGTGTTTGCTATCATTGGTCCTAGACATTTTGTGGTGAGAGGATCAGCTAATCTGTGTTATCAACTAGACTGCAAGTCCTGTTGCAGATGTCCATGGGCGACGGTGACCACTTCCTATCAGGTGGCTTGTCTGCTTGTTTGCCGCCAAATATAAATTTAAAAAAAAACTAAACGATTCTATACATCAAATATTTCCTACACATCTCATTCCTCTTATACGCGTTAGGGCTTGCGTCACGTAACACAAAAATAAAACTTAATACGAGTACATGGGAGTGTGAATGCAAAAGTAAACCCTTATAAAAAGAACTTCTACTGATTCACCTGACGAGGAGCCTGGTCTAGTGCCTGAGCATTATTAGCGCTAAGCATGTCAAGCAATTTCGGGCGTAACATTAAAAATATCTCGAGCTCCTAGATTACAGCCTTGGAAGGTACGTTAAATCATTCGCATTAGATACCAAATCCTGTAATGATAGCTGTAAGAAGTAAATAAATAAAAATAAAAAATTAGTCCTGGCTGTCATCATCGATGACAATGTATGATGATGTAGCTAAGTCATAAAAATCTGACACCAGTGTTGACCACTTTTTTTGTTAGCCTATAGCTGTTGTGTCCCACTGCTGGGCAAAGGCCTCCCCCTGGGTTCTCCACTCATCTCTCTCCTTAGCTATATCTAGCCATCCGTATTTAAATTTATCGAGGTCGTCCCTCTATCTCCTTGGTCTACTAGTATCGGCCACTTACACACGATAAAATAATAATAATATGTATTTATTCAGATTTCAAAGATCCATAATAAAAAAAAAAGAAGAAATTTTTTTTTGTTTGATACAATATCATGATAAACTAGCTACAATAAACAAATCAAACCTGAAATGTGTTCTGCCCGCAGCATTGAAGTTCTTCTTGGTGCCGCCGAGTAGCTGCAGCAGTACGCCCTTCTTGATGTCGAGGTTCTCGTAGATGGAGGGGGCCACGGCGCGCGCCAGCCGCTCGTACGAGTCGGGCTGCGCGGCCAACGCTTTAAACAGCTCCACGCGCTCGGGCGGGAAGCGGTGCTCTTTGCTGGAGTAATATAAATCATATTTTGAACTTGCTCCGAGCGACATGGAAGTCAGGAGCGCCATTTCAGGGCTTTGTCCCGGATACAAAATTTCTAGATCCGGGACTGGAACTGGGTAGTACTCAGTGACGAGTGGCTCATATAGCTTCAATGACAGTGCTTACCATAGTCACTAAATATACCGCGTGATTTTGAACCTCTGAATTATAATGAAATCCTGGAATCAGGATCCCTAAAGGATCCCTAAGGGATCCTGATACCAGAGTTGCAAGAAAAAAAGATAAAAACCGAAAAAAATTTGGCTTCCCATACAAAGTCGCCGATCAGCTGGGCGAATTTCTATGGAATTCGTTTTTTACCTTTTTTTTGCAATTCTGTATTACAATAGTGATCCTGATTCCAGGATTTCAGTATAGTTCAGATGTCCAAATCACGCAGTATGTAAATATTTTTTATTTTATAAAAATATTATATTACATGACGCGCCTAAAATAATGTTATGACTTAAGAGCAATGCTTAAGTTATCCCAAGTTCCTATTATATTATTATTGCCATACTCACCACGCTTGGTAGGCGGGTTGGCGAGCGCATTTTCTTTGGTTTTTTGTGCTTCCGACGCTGCTTTCCCATCGGATGCATTTTAAAGCTAGGGAAGCTAGGGAAGAATGTACTACTTATTCGGATGAATAGGGAAAAAGCAAGTAAACGCTCGGGAGGCCGGATGCGCGTACCTGATCCCATACCTGCAACCACTGGACAGGCAGTTGAGCATGACTCCCCTGACCATCATTTGTCTACGAGCCGTAATTTATAAGGTAAATTATGTCTATCCATTGAATTAGAAAAAATGTGGAAGCGTAATTCTCATACAACTAACGATTCAATATCAGTCCCATTTACGCAAACAAACTTAAATCACAACGAAAGACTTACGCACTCATAGACGAAGCTAGTTTGTGATTGGCCGCGTCAAGGTCACGGGGCGGTGTCAACATATATAAGGAACGTTATGGTGTCAACATAGCGGACGTAGGTAGGCTAGCAGCTCGCCGCAAGCTACTCTACCTACCAATGATAAGTTACTCCAGTGTCACTTTTCCGTCTTTCCATGCGTTTCCTGCACCACTTTACTACCCAAGAGGTAATTTTTTCTTAATTGGTTAAGATGTCGCCGATGTTCACAAAAAGTGTATCGTTAAATGCTTTTATCGACGCGTCCTTCCGTCACGGAGCGCGCGGCAGACTATTTCGCGAAAATTTCTGCCTTATAAGACCCGCCCTCTTTGAACTACTTTGCGTGGTGTCAGTTTTTGAGCGCAATGAATTATAAATACTACTTCCAGAGTTTTTCTAATTCAATGTGTCTATCCTATGATCGTCGGTGCACGTGACTGGTAGTGTGTACTCACCCTTCCTCGGTCTCGAGCAGCCGTCCGCTGTGCACCTTGCAGTAATGCAGAGCGTCGATATGCGTGCGATGCAGCGCCTTGAGCGTGGCCTTGCGCGGGTTGAGCGCGGCGGGCGCGGCGCGGAACACGCCGCTCACCGCCACTCGCTCGCCTGCTCCCACGGCCTCCACCAGAGCACCGTGGGCTAAAACGCTCACCGTGGCCGGCGTGCGCCCCGCTGGCATGTCATCTAACAACAAGCCAAGCGGTAAACCTTAACGAGGAGCCCAACTCCGCTCCCCAGTGCCGTAGAAAATACTAGGGCCGAAAATACCGGCCAGGAGCAGAAGAGCCGGGGGAGATAAAACTAAGCCACCAAGACGCCATTCCCTGAACTCAAACTCTCAAGGGCCATTGAATGAGTTTGCGCGTTTCATGTATATTAAACATCCTATAAAAAAACTAACTTCAATTCAACCACTGAACCGATTGTGATAAAATTTAAATGGGACCAACTTATCTAAAATCGGTTCGTAAATGTTCTGAGAAGTTCTGAGGTAACAATCATAAAAGTCGTTTATAAAGAATAGTCACCTGGAGATTCCTGCAACTTGACCAGCTGCTTATCGCTGAAGTGCGACCGGTTGTGTATGAGCTGGAAGCAGTGTGCAGTGTTACAATGCCCGCAGTGAGCGGGCTCGGGCACGCGGCCTCGTTCCAGCTCCGCACTGGCCGCCGCGCCGCATACGGCGCACTTGAAGAACGCCTCGCGCATCTCCGGCACGATGGCCGACGTGCGGATCACCATGCCCGAGATCGTCACCAGCTGGTCGATATCTGGGGACAAATACCAAATGACAATTTTAAGAGTTGCCTGTGAGATCGCTGGGAGGCTGTTTGGTGTGTTGTTTCAACTGTTTGTAATGGGGGCATTATAGGAGAGTGAGAAGATACGATGTTGTACCTTTAGGAAATAAGAAATAAGTTATTTAAAGTAATGACCAAACTATGCAAGTCAAATAGATTGGAATCTTCATGTTCATAATGGTATTTATTTACTTCAAAGTGGACTTAAAAATGTCACTAAAGTACAGATGTTGGCCAGCTTATAGTTTTCAAGCAAATATTTTTTTAACCAAGTTATATCGCAACATATATAGAGCCATGTTTTTTATCATAAAGAATGCCTTAAAATATCTGCTGAACACTTCTTTTGTGACGTCAGTAGCGCAACTACAGGTGGCATCCTGGCAAAATGCCACGGGCACCGGCCAGTAGCAGAAGAGCGCGAGGGGGGAGGAGGTAAACTAAGCCATTCGCTGGGCCCCATTGAATGAGTTTGCCTCGGGCCCCAGATGTTATAGTTACGCCACTGTGTGACTTTACATGATAAAGTTCGGAATAAAGCGGGCAAACCTACCCTCTGGGTTAAGGTCCCTCATGTGTCGTTGCGGCGCGTTGAAAGGTCGCACTTGTATCTGGTGTTCCAGAACAGCAGCTGGATACTTCTCAAAGAACAACTCGTTGACCGCCGCGTCGAAGGCAGGCACCACCTATTGTTATATTTGATAGTACTTTTACTTGATTCATTGAGTAGTTAGTGTTAAAATGTAAGAAAAAACTAACTTTTACATTAGTAATATGTAATTAGCATTAGCATTTGATAGTTTAAATATTTTTATAGTCAATGGCTTTTCTTTATATATTGATAACCTTAAACATCCCGAGTCGGATCCGATGAGAGGGACGACGCAATACGTGAATACGATTGTGGTAGATAGGGCTATACAAGGTCTACACCTATCTTAAAATAGAACTTTATTATTCTTACCTCTTGAGGGTAACAGACAAGCTGCCTGTGTAGCTTGGCATCAAAAGTTTTCACATGCTCACAATCGACGTCCAGGAATGGCTCCTCCAGTGTGTGAATCTGAAAGTAACAACAAAAAATAACTATACAATAATTCATCAGGTATTGAGAGTATGTTAATAAACAATTTATATAAAGTTCAGATGTTTGTGACTGTTACTAGCCAGATGAACTAAATGAAAAATGTAAAGGCCTTACACTCAACATAACATACATACATGTCTGACTAGCTCCGTGGCGCAGCGGTCAACACGCCTGCCTGCGACACGGAGTGACCGGGTTCGATCCCCGGCCAGGTCAAGATGGAAAATGATCTTTTTCAGATTGGCCTGGGTCTTGGATGTGTATCTATATATGTATTTGTTATAAAATATAGTATCGTTGAGTTAGTATCCCATAACACAAGTCTCGAACTTACTTTGGGGCTAGCTCAATCTGTGTGATTTGTCCATATATATTTATATTTATACATGCAAATATATTATCAGGCTTGTTTCCCATGGGGGTAGGCAGAGACTATGGATATCCACTTGCTACGATCTTGACAGATATCTCTAGCTTCTCCACTCACTACTGTCCTCATACATCTGCAATCTTATTGCAGTATGTTTGACGAGGTTAACCCTGACCAGCATAACATCAGTATGTTATGCCGAGTGTGCATTGTCCCTGTACGAGACAACAATTTTTCAATTAATAAAAATATGAAATTCATACCTCTTCCAGCTTCTGCTCATACAAGGGTTCATTAGTGACTGCATTGGGCTCAACATATCTCTGGATGAACTTGACGAATTTGTCTCTGCATTCGGCTATGGCCACATCAGTTCCCCACACTACTAGTTGTGGTTCACTGGAACCTGTATCAAGGGCTGGTTCTGCACCCTGAAAAAAAATTGGCCTTAGCTGTTGTCCAGTTAGAATCAGGTGTCAATAAATATATAAAAAGTTTGTGTAACAAGTCCAATGGACACAATTGTTATTTTACCTGATAAAAATCATGAATATTATTATTTAGTTTGAATCATGGGAAAAAAAATTAAGTAGAATAGACATAATAAAGATTTTATGATTTGATCTACATTCTGTATCAACTACATACATTCCAACCAAAAAATACTTTAATCTAAACTCTAAACTCAGCATAAAAGTTTATAGGTAAAATTAATAAAAAAATATATCTTGTAAGTGTGCCTAAGAATTGATGAATATGGAATTATTAGCTAAAACAAAGTTGAGAAGTACTGAATGTGATTTTTTTCTATTGCAACTAAGTTTCCATTTACTTTTTTAATTTTATTGTTAGATTTTTACGAAAACGATAACTTACGCCTCTAGTAGGTGTAGGAGCAGGCACATTGCGGCCGATCTGCTGTCCTCTCAGGTCAGCTCTCTGTCTTGCTGGAGTCATAGCCCCCCTTATAAGGGAGCGAGGGGTGCTCAGTGAACTTGGAGTACCATAGTTCAATGGAGAACTTAAGTCTATGTCAGTACCTGAATAATAGAAAAGGCCATTAACTACTTCTGAACAACAATTTAATACAAATTTGTACCCCTCTACCCCATGCACATAAGATTTCTCGAACTTTCCATCAGCCTTCAGCCTCCTCATGTAAAATTGTATTAATTTTCGTAAATAATTTAATGTAATTTAAAGCTTATTTTATAGGCTATATAATAACAGTAAGATCTTTGTAACCTGTGTTCCACATAAAGATATTTGATTGATTGATTGATCAGCATTAGCATAAATTTTACAGACACAAGTTAAATCTACCAATAAAATATAAAATCCAGCAAAATAGCTTTTTTAAATTTTAAATCCTACCATTTGAAACTATTCAATAGTTTCATTAGATACCTAAGATATCTTATAGTTGCTTTCATTCACACTTTGCTCACAAATATCATAGTGTGGGGTGATATATACACAAATATAAGGCTCCTTATGGGGCCATTGAATTAAGTACACAACAATTCATATGTGGTAGCAGGTATAAAGTTGTTAAATAGGTTTAATGAAGCTTTACAATTCTGATGCGTTATTGTATAACACATCACCATTCTTTATCATCACTATAATAGTATAACAAATTTACCCTACACCTCATATTCATAGTTTATCCATATATTGTAATTTCTTTTTAATTTTATAGGACGACAAACGAGCAAGCGGGTCACCTGATGGCTGATCACCGCTGCCCATGGACAGCTGTAACACCAGGGTGTGACAGGTGCGTTGTCACCCTTTAAAGGATTTGGGGGATGGAAATGGGGAGGGGAGGGAGAAGGATGGGTCTCCGGCTCTCTCACTCACCGAACGAAGCATAGAAGCAGTAAAGCTTCTACTCAGACGTCGATTTTCTGTGAGAATGTGGTACTTCCCCAGACGAGCCGGCCCATTCATGCTACTAGCAATTCATGTTGCTGGTAGCGTGTTAGCTCTACCACGACTAAAATGTATGTCATGTCATGTATGAATGAATACTATCCATGGTGTTATTCAACCAGCTGATTGTAAAAACTTTGGCAAATCATATAAAAGTAGAAACTAACATGCTGTCTGGGCTCTGACACAACTGAACCACAATCTCAGTCAGATGTGGAAGGGGTATAATAGAACCAAACTTTAGTGCATTCTGGGCTATTAAACTTCATTTAAATTATAAAAGTAGTTAATAACTAAGCATCTAAGTTAGTAACTACAAATGAAATGCATATTATAATAACTTATGGGACTCAAAAGGGTAATTTTACTAGCAGTAACATTATCTCAATAAAATATATAAAATGTGTATGTGACCATGTAAAATTTCTTCATAACAGTACGTTAAGTAGTTTAGTTACTGAGTGAAAGCTCAAACAAAGTAAAACCAAACTTTCACTTATGCTGCAAATAATTATATTAGTTACCTACTATAATAGTAACTAATAAACAAACTATGGGTTTTCACAAATTCTTGTTTGAAAAACATAACATACCAAGAGGGCTTGATGCTAGGGCACGAGCAGGTGATGTGCCAGGTATTTGAGCGCCTGGAGTGCGCGGTGTACCTCGTGGGGTTCGGGGAGTCCCATCTGAAAAGATTAATAACTTAAAAAGTATGTAAATATTTCCGGCTCCTGCAAGCCCCTGTATAAATCTAACCTATAAATCAAAAATAAGTACTTAGTAACTTTAAAATTTTAGTATCCAGTAAACTACACTTACTCTTTGAAGGCGTCCCTGTAGATCTTTGTGGAGTTTCTGGAACCACTAGCTGTTGTGAGGACCGGGTTCGTCGCGAAGGAGTCGGCGCGTCCGACGAAGCACGGGACGACGGTCGTTTGGAAGGAGTAGACATTTTCAAATAGTTAACAACACTAAGCAATCAAAGAAATTCACTGACTTCAGTTATTTTAGCTATAAATAATCATAGGGAAATTAAAATAATAAATAAAATAACAAGCAAACAAACATAACCCAGACAATGTATAATGTGCATGGGGGTGAAAGTCGCATAGAACGTGATTTTTTTATTATTAATTACGCCATCTATTAATCTTCTTCTAAGATTAAATATAAAAACACAATGATATTTTAGTTTGTTGGACTTTGGGTAGATGTCGCTCTATTTCACTGCACGTTCAAAGTAGAGATTACCTCAATAATTGATTCTCAAATATAATCTATCGACTTTGGTATCCATCTATCGACTATTTATTAAAATTTTGTAATTTAAGTAATACGTTGCATATATTTTTAGTTATTATGATAACACAAACATATACAACGTAATAATTTAGATTAATTATGTTAATTAAATAATTTACGTACTGACGTCTGATTTTTAGATTATTAAAAACCTCTTATTCTTTGAAAGCATAAGCTAAATAATTTGTTATATCTTTTTTTATATTATACCTATATAACATTTCAAGTTGATCGAAGAGAAAAGAAAAAGTAGGTAGTGTATCAGCTGCATGCAGCTTCTGTTCCCGTAGAAGCCGGCCGAGGATATGGGGCGAAAATCTTAGGAATCATGTCAATAGGCAATGCGGCTACACACCCACTACTATTATGATTCTGTTTTTACCTATTATTCGAATACTCACATACTTCACGTGGCCTTTTGGTCTTGTGGCCTTACTGGCTCTACTTACCTCTTAATGGATAAAGGTGTGCATGGTAGGTTGAGCGTGTCACCTACACGAAATAATGATGATGAATGGATGATAAAGACGGTGTAATTAATTGGTAAGTATGTACCTATGCAATTTACAATAGAATATAAAGATTATTTATACGTCTTCCTTCATGTACCTATGCTATTATAGTCTATTTTATTAAGATCAGCAAACGCAGTTTTAATAAAATAATAGTTAGTTATACATAAATAAAACAACAAAGAAGTACATAATTAAAAATGAATAGTACACCTTACGTCAAAAACAAAACAAGTATCGTATTGATAGCCGGTATATTCTGGATAAGTTTATATCAAGATAGAAGATAGAGAAAATAAATTTACATAAATCCAATTAATTTATATGATTATATTTTCTCAGTTTTCATACGTAGCTTCAGTCGATAATCGATTTATCTCTTAGTCGACATACATCACTATTGTGTCAAATGAAAATGGCGGATTGGATTTTCCATTTTCAAAACTTGTAGAACTTTTGCTGTTGTTATCAGTGGTCGTCGAAGTTACTTAAGTGTTTTTCGATTGGCTTTGCTACTATCCATTAAGTTTCTACGGTTTTTCAGTGTTTTTGGTGTTGAGTGTATACTCCGCTTATATTCACTGCAGTTTTAAACTATTTTGCGAAAAGGACGCTGGACGCTTTTTAAACTTAATTTTGTGTGGTGTTTGTGTAATTATGCCTTCTACCAGATTATGTGTGTTTGGATGTGATACCATCGGTAAGACTTATTTCGTTATCGTCTCATTATTTTAATGCTATCCATCTAACCGTAAATTTTATTTTTAACATGGATACCTACTCAAACAAGATACTAATAAGGAGTACCCTCCACGTGGTAATATTAATGAAGACGCCAAATGCACATGTTATTTTTCTCTCCAGGCTAATGACTCTCTGTAATCACGTGTTAATTTTAAATTGAGAATTATATATCTATTATATACCAGGACCGGATAATATATATCTATTATATCTCCTCCAAAATCAGAAAATTATCACTATGCTTAATTTACTAATAGTAAACTGTACAATACATTTAAATTAACTCATTATATTAGCATATTATTCTTAAAATATTATAAATTTATTACTTGTTTCAGGTGTCACTATTCACAACTTTCCAAATCCTGCCAAGTTCCCAGAAAGATTTAGGGTTTGGGTGGACCTAGTGGGTGAACCTCTACATGGCCTTACTGATGATGTAATATACAAGCGAAAGAAAGTGTGTGACATTCATTTTACTGAAGCAGATCGCAACAGAAACAACCGACTTAATGCATTAGCAGTACCCAGATTGCATATACCAAGTAAGTTGAAAATGGAATAATTTGATAACATATGATTTGGTCAGAGTCATTTTCATAAGACTATATTTTGAACTTTTAAGAAAGATTTTGACAGTTCATTATAGGACTATTTAAGATTTGAAGGCCTTAAATGAGGATTACTTCCTTTCGTTTGGGGCTTGTGTAAATATTCATTTCATAGGAACAATACCTTTTCCTGAGATGAAAACACTCTTTTTATTCCCTAGGCAATTTAGAAGTTAAGGCGTGAAAGCATAATAAATAAAAAAAATCTAAACGAACTTACTTTGAAATTTATTTTTAGTATTTGTTAATGAAACCTTAAGGCGGGTAATGGGGTGATAATTTTAAATATGACATTTATTACTCACAACATATAATCATTATTTGCTCTTAATGTACATCACTTGTTTTCCAGATGCACCTATGCCAAACCCTACAGTAGAAATATTGGCAGCTATTCAACCTCAAATAGCAACTTCCTCAGGTAAGGCGATCCATCAGGATATATATTCTACTAGCTTTCGCCCGCGGCTCCGCCCGCGTCAATGTCGGTCCCTCGGGAATAGTACTTTTTCCCAGGATAAAAGTTAGCCTATGTCCTTCTCCATACTCCAGAGAACTTGTATACAAAATTTCATGATGATCAGTTCAGTAGTTACGGCGTGAAAGCGTAACAAACAAACTCACTTTCGCATTTATAATATTAGTAAGTATCTCTATGGGTAACTCAGGTTGATTCATTAGCATTGGTAGCCATATTTTTAAGAAATCAATTTATTTTATCTATTAATTACTATTTCCCACAATTATGTCCGGTGTGTTGGTTTTTATCATGCAAATTACCGGGGCCCTGGGTAGACTCGAGCCCCCAGACCCTGAGTTCTGAACCATCTCAGGTGAAAATGCAACCGGAAATATGCTCTTATTAAGTACTATCATTAGTTTTCACAGCCATCGCCCAATAATGACATTTCTAGGCAAATTTGTGATACCTTGTTTAATAATATATTATTGCAATTTTCATATGGATCCCTAATTGTTTTGTAAATAAACTACCTACAGCCTATGTTACTTAATGATAATATAGTTTTCTATTGGTTATAATACATATAGTTATCTAACTTTAATAACAATTTCAGGATCCGCTTTAAGTGATTCAACTGCTGAGCCATTGCCTGCACTTCAAGCTCATATTACATCACATCCAGGTAAAACATCTATTTTTTTTTTGTAAGTGCATTAATTCAATTATTGCCACTTGTGAGGTAAAAGTGAATTAAAAGTTTCAAGTTTGCTTTTTCGAATTCAGTCAGTACAAAGAATTTAAGCTTAAATAGTATGTTGACATAAATCTGTGGCTTATACCTATGTATTTATTCATTTATTTATATTAATACATGTAAATATATTTTTATTTCAAACATATATAGTTTCACGTCTTTTTCACTTGTGGGGTTGACAGAGCCTAGATCTATAAGGCCTTATGGCCACATTTAGCATTTTGGTGGGTGCGTAGGTAGAAAACGAAATCAAAACAGATTGCGGAGATTTTCGCCCATTCGCTCGGTCGGCTTTTACGATCTGCGCGGGAAGAGAAGCAGCTGGCACATACTGTTTTTTTTTTTATTTTCTCCCAGACAACGTGAAAGCAATATATAAATAAATAATTTTTTAATATCAATAAATTATATATTTTTTATTTCAGGATTAGAAGACTTTATAAATCCATCAGCTGGGGAACAATTTGGGCATCAACAAGTTCAACAACATATACACTCTCTTTTAGGTAAAAACAAAATAACTACATATTATAGAATTTACTAATTGCGAGTCAAACTTACACTTTAAAAGGTCCTACAAGTAGTGTTAATCCATACTAATATTATAAATGCGAAAGTAACTCTGTCTGTCTGTCTGTCTGTCTGTCTGTCTGTCTTGCTTTCACGCTAAAACGGCTGAACCGATTAAAACGAAATTTGGCACACAGATTGGCTATAGCCCGAGAAAGGACATAAGCTACTTTTGATTTCGATAACGTAGGTTAAGCAACTCTAACCATGGTTCAAATTAGGATGGGTGGCCAAAACTAAAACGGCTGAACAGATTAAAACGAAATTTGGCACACAGATAGGCTATAGCCTAAGAAAGGATGTGGGCTACTTTTGATTCCTATAACGTAGGTTAAGCAACTCTAACCATGGTTCAAATTAGGATGGGTGGCCAAAACTAAAACGGCTGAACAGATTAAAACGAAATTTGGCACACAGATAGGCTATAGCCTAAGAAAGGATGTGGGCTACTTTTGATTCCTATAACGTAGGTTAAGCAACTCTAACCATGGTTCAAATTAGGATGGGTGGCCAAAACTAAAACGGCTAAACAGATTAAAACGAAATTTGGCACACAGATTGGCTATAGCCCGAGAAAGGACATAAGCTACTTTTGATTTCGATAACGTAGGTTAAGCAACTCTAACCATGGTTCTAATTAGGATGTAAATTGAGGCACGGTAATATTTAGAATTACCGTGGTTGGGGCATTGTATTGTATCTTATCATTAAGTTGGTTGGTACCTACATTAAATACTATTTGTTGTTTTTGAAAACGGTTACTTTTAACGGTAGTGTGTCAAAGAACAATATCAATAGAATATCTATTAAGTAAATTTCAATTAAGTAAATATATTGTTGGTACTATTGCAACATTCAAGTAAATAGCTTTTTTCTTTATTTATATGTGAATTACGGGTTACTCACGTACGAAGTCAGCTACAGGCCGACATGTTTTTTCTTTGTCTGAAGTATTTGTAAAATATTTGTAAAATATAAATTTTTGTAATCGTAGTCGTATTTTAGTTCAAACTTAAAAAAATATAAGTTTATAATAGTTACCTACATAATTTGTATGTTCATAAGTTAAATTACTAAGTGTGAAATTGTTAAATATCGTTAATTTTGTAATTTGTTTGGCTGTGTTTTTATAATACTTAGGTAGTTAATCTTAAAAATAATTTAAAATAAGACGAATAAGTAAATATAAATATAAAGTATGTATATGCGACTCTTTGCTCTTTTTGTCTTATTTAAGCTGAATTTATTAATAAATAAAACTCAGTATTCCACGCGGACGAAGTCGCAGGTATAGCTAGTATGTATTAAATTAACAAAAGATACACACATTAATTTTATGGATATTCTTTTCTGAAGTAATGTCAATAAATCTCAATCTCTCATAATAAAATGTTTATATAAAATAATATGATTTCTATTGTTCTAGAACCAGCAATATCAGACACAATTGCCACAACAGCTGCCCCTCAATCTCAACTGACATCTTTGCGAGGTAATATTTATGTATTTTATCTTCTACTAGATTACATCGGCAACCATTTGAGCAGATTTTGATGAAATTTGATATAGAATTAGCTGACACCTTATTATATACCCGAATACCCAAAAAAGAGACGGTACAATAGTTCGCCGGGTGAGCTAGCTTACAATGAATCTTAAGTTACAGGAACATTATATTTTTGCGATAAAAGTATTGTTATACATTTTTCGTTGTTATACCTCTTACCTTCGGATAGATTCCGTGGAAAAGATCTTTTATTCTTCAGTTTGGATACACTAGTTTACTCGTAAAATTATAGTAACATTATGTATTTATTACGTACTAGCTTTCGCCCGCGGCTCCGCCCGCGTCAATGTCGATCCCTCGGGAATAGTACTTTTTCCTGGGATAAAAGGTAGCCTATGTCCTTCTCCGTACTCCAGAGAACTTGTATGCAAAATTTCATGATGATTGGTTCAGTAGTTACGACATGAAAGCGTAACAAACTCACTTTCGCATTTATAATATTAGTAAGGATAAGGATATGTCTAATACATGTTCTATATTTTGTAATATTTAAGTAATTATAATCAAATCTGTGTTAATTTTCAGAAACTGCAACTTTGCCACCAGAGCAAAGTCAAGTCATGACTAAACCAAAGAAAATTCACGGGGATCCTGAACCATCTACATCTACATGTAAAAAAGCTGTTCTTGCATTTGGTATGTGATCTTTTTATGGAAAGTCGTCTAACTTTCGACAGTTAGTTATTTCGACACAGTCTTCATTTCGAAAACGAATAGTTCTTCATTCATTGCTATGATAAAATATATATTCGACTAGCATTAGTCCGACGGTACCTACTTCCACAAGACACAGCTTCGAAGAACACTACTTTGCCAGAGCCCCTCTTCGAAATGCACATGTTCAGCAGATCTCTTTTTCGACAAAAAATATCATCGGCAGATTAGTGCCTTGAAATGTGACAATTAAAATTATGTTTTGCTTTATGGTTTACGTATAAAATAAAACATAAATAGACATAGTGACAGACAAAATACTTTTGTCGAAATAGAGATCCGCCGAACAAGTGTATTTCGAAAAGGTTCTGCCGAAGTAGTGTTCTTCGAAACTGTGTCTTGTCGAAGTAGTTTTTTTAGAAGTTAACTGTTGAAATTTAGAATGACACTCCTTTTCATATATGTTATTCATAACTCAGTCATTATTGAACTGATTTGGAAAATATTTTTTTTATTTGGAAGAATATAACTACTATCCAGTTGGTCCCATTTAAATTTTGCTTTATTTGGTTCAGGAGTTTGGTTGAAGTCTGTACCTATTTAATCTACAAGATCATTGTTGAATGTAAAGAGAGATGTTATTTTATTATAATGGTATTTTTTATTACCTTACAGATTCGAGGCAGTCTTCTCAACCCGGCGTGGCATACTATCGTCAAACACGCAGTGAAATTAGAAGTTTGAAGCGTGAAGTGTGCCGATTAAGGAAACGAGGACAAACATTCAAGGAAAGGCTTTTCAATGCCCGACGTATTAGCAACACAAATATGTTACAGAAATTAACGCAAAAAATGTCGCTCCCTAGTAAGATTTTTACTACAATCCAAGTAAGAGAAAGTGGGAAAAAACCAAAAGGACACCGTTTTTCCACAAATGAAAAAATTTTGGCCCTTTCTTTATATAAAAAGAGTCCAAAGAGTTACGGGCTCCTATCAAAATGCTTTGTGTTGCCTTCAGCTAAATCTTTGAAGACATTATTAAGTAAAATTGTCGTCCGAGAAGGCATAAATAAAACAATTTTCAAAAAAATTCAATTTAACCTATAAGATAGCTGCGTGGCTGACAAATTATGTGTTTTAATGTTTGACGAAATGTATGTCAGCCCACAAGTCAATTATTCCGCAAAAGAGGACTCTTTGAAAGGGTTTGACTCGTTCGGACACATGGACATAGGAGATCACGTGTTAGTTTTTATGATTAGGGGGATAATTAAAAAGTTTAAACAGCCCGTAGCTTATTATTTTACACAACGGTTGAATAAATTGGATTTAAAGAGCACTATTAAAAAAGTAATATCTGAAGTAATTGAGACGGGTTTAATAATTGTAGCTACGGTTTGTGACCAGAGCACGGTAAACGTAGGTGCTATTGAAAGTCTTATTGAAGATACAAGAACACAGTATATAAAAGATAAAAAGGTTTGGCGACACGATATGTTTCTAGTAAATAACAAATCGATAATCCCAATTTACGATGTTCCTCATCTTATCAAAGGCATAAGAAACAACCTCATGAATAAAAATGCAAGATTTATCGACTTAACCGATAATAATAAAGAAAAAATTGTGAAGTGGGAATTTTTTGAAAAATTGTACAATGCAGACAAAACCTATGGAGAATTAAACATGGCTCCAAAGCTAACAGAAGAGCATATTAACAGAGATAAAATTAATAAAATGCGAGTGAAAATTGCAACTCAGTTGCTTAGTCGCAGTGTAGCTGTAGCTGCAAAGCATTTAGTTGCAAAAGGAGATTTAGAGGAGGAGTGTTTAAACATCATTCCGTTTGTTATGATGTTCGACAAATTATTTGACTCTTTAAACTGCTCTGGCTTTAATGTTGACAGTGGGAAAATTTACAGAGCCGGAGTAAAGCCAAATTCTCCCCATCATGAGCTGTGGCAAGAGGCAAAATTATTTTTAAAAAAATTACAATTTGTAGAAGTTAAGCATATTGGCACCAAAGTACAAATATTGGAGAAAACTGTACCATCAGTAAAAAATTTTATAAAAACGATTGAAGGATTCCAAGCCATTTGGAAATTATTAAGAAAATCTTACAATGTAGATACTATGTTTTGCAGGAATTTTAATCAAGACCCAATCGAAAATTTTTTTGGAGGAATTAGAAGCGCGGGAGCGCGAAATGTTTCTCCAAATAGTATAGGTTTTGAGGGCGCTTATAAGTCACTTTTATTAAATAATTACACGTCTGCTCATTCTATTAAAGCAAATTGTGAAGAGGATATGGACGCCTTTCTCCAATCGTATGATTTTTTACTTGAAGAAAATATTTATGAAAATCAGGAATCTAAAACTGATTGTGACTTACAAGAAATCAGATTAAATGAAAATATGTTTTCCGTTACTGACACCCTGAATGAAACCGATGGAGAAGGGCAAAGAAATTATGTTTGCGGTTGGGTCCTAAAAAAATGCCTCCAACAAGTTTGTAAATCCTGCAAAACATGCAAAGAAGATTTAATAGAGCAAAATATAAACGAGAAACATAGTTTTATATTGGCAAAAGAATTCAAAATAAATTCCAAATGGCTCGTGTATCCATCTTCTAAAATAATGAATTTCTTTTTTGAAATACAAAGCATCACTGAAAATGTTTTGAAAAATGATGTTCCTAAACGAGACATAAAACAAAATATACGTTTTTTTGTAGATGTATTCGCCAGTGTAGAATTAAATTGTATTAAGCATAAAGACCGTTTAAGATCAATGTTTATTGATAAAACAATAAATGTTTTGATTTACAGCTGGTGTCGATGTGTAAATCGAATTCTTACTGGAAAAATAACGTATAACGGGGATGACACAATTAAATTGTATGCGCAAATATATCATAATAAACATAAGAAACATAAAATAAAAAAATAAATTGAAGTTTAAAAACCTGTTTTATTTCATATTTTGGTACTTTAACAGCTTCCATGTCCTTATATAAGACACCATACCTAGTAAAACAATCGAAATTTTTATAGGTATGACTTATGGGACAGGGAAGTTGTTAATTTAAACTTTTAAATTGAATGATCAATGTTCAATACATTCGCTTCGAACTTGATATATTTAACATACAACATGTAACAAAATGGATGTAAAAATACTTAAGGGGCATGAACAGTTCATGATAGATATTGAACAACTTTCACCAGGAGACCTACCAGCAAATACGAATAAAAATAATAGACTTATATCCCCTGACGAAAGTTGTTCAATATAATGGGCTGATCATGCCCCTTAAGTATTGTTACCCCCATTTTGTTACATGTTGTATAAGTATTAAAAACTGTATGTGCGTGTGAATTAGTATGGATGTGTGCGTGATCCTGTAAAAAGTTTCGGATTAAGATTAATAGATGGCGCTATATTTGCAGCTAAAAGTGTTTGCAAAGAAAATGACGCGAGAGGGCTCTCTATTTCAGTTGTATTATAGTACTCTATGGTATAATGACAGATTAGTTTGGCGCGAAATTTTGGCTGGCATTTGTAGTTTGTGTCAATTTGACAGTTTGCCTGTTTGCCAGTGGTTTGAAACTAGATTATCCTTTCTGAGATCTTTGCTCTCTGAGTACAAGGTAGATTTTCCACAGACCATTGGTACCTAATCTACTCAGTCAGAATACCAATCTCAGAACAAGTACCAATAGTGGTTTTTACTAATTTTGTATACAATTTGTTGATATCGCTTTTTTGACGTGATAACCTCTGTAAATCAATCCCAATATAGTTTGTGTTATAAATCGATAAACACCAGCAGCACGAGGGCTGCATGCACGAAAAATGCCACGTTCCGAAGCAGCAGTAGTATGTATCACGCATCTCTTACCGTTATTACGCGAAATTATCGTCAGTAAACCGACATTATTTTTTTCAAAAATAGCACTCATATTTATTCAAACACAGCTTTGATAGGATCATAAGTTTTAAGATCTAAGACATGAGGAGGATCTAAGATTAAGAATAAGAGGTTTGTGTGAATGAAGTATGGTATGTACTATTTTGTTATTTAAATTATATTAAATTAAATGGTTGCTTTTCTTTTAGTTCAAATACTGAAATAATGATTAGAGTTTCTGGAAATACTTCGTTCTAAAGGACATGCATACATTTTATGTATCATCGATTTTAAATTATTATATTCGACCGATTACAGAAAAACGGAAATTAACGATTATCTCGCCATTAGAGATGTCAAACTGCCGAGGTTTTTTTTTTCATTGATCGTTCATTCCTCCCGTCAGGGAGTATTGTTCGGTTCATTCACCGCTGATGTTTTCAGTGTTATTTTGTGATAAATAAATAAAGAAGATTATTGCGTTTATCATTTTATCAAAACTGCATGGTCACTAGAAAATATAATCAGTGCAATAAACTGGTCACAATTATACTGAGACTCGTGATAATTGATCATCATACGAAAAGAAAAGCTATCTTTGTGCAATCTACCTGCATCGGTCAGGCATAGTTTTCTTGGATATTTTTGGTGACGGGACATGGATATTGTGTATTTTAAATGAGCATATGACTGTGGATACAATGTAATGAAACTAAATAACGATAACTTGTGATTTGGAGGTGTAACGAGCCGGACACAGAGCTATTTTTGGTGAGTATGCTGTAGGTATACAGATAATAATGATTCACATTATCTCCCGACCAATAAAGGGATCGTGAAAACGATATCTAATATTTAACATTATATTGATGAAATAAAGCATGATTCCTTTATGAAAATTAAGTATGTTTGGATCAAGTTATTTTTGTTTACATTTCTTTCAGGTATAGTTTATTGTAGAAAATTCTAATTATTTTTCTGTTGATATTTGTTAGAAACAACGTTAAACTATAAATTCAGTGATTTCATTCAATGTTTTTTTAATGTGTAAACAAACAAGCAATATAGGTACCCAGCATGCTACTTATTGATTTTTTGTGTAGCTGTAGCTATGCATTACAACTACAATAGCAATGAGTAGTAAACAATATGAACTCACTATTATTATTTGTATTTTTTAAATTTAGGTAGGTTTTTTATTATTATTAGTCTAGTTACTTAGAATTTAATTAAAATTAACTACTTTTAGGCGATAAAGTATAGGTAGCTACTGAATAATTTATGCTTACTGTAGCAACCCTATTTTCTCAGTGGTATGCATTTTGACCCACCATACCATCAGGGCTATAGCCAGAGGTATGGTGGGTGAGTGGTAATATGGGCCATAGACCTGTCTAAACCATTATGGGATAAAGACATGATTCAGTATTATTATTTAGTAAAATAATTAATTACACTGTAGTAAAATATTGTATGGAAATAAATTAATAAATGAGGACTAGTAGGTAAGGTCAGGAGTCATGTGCTGAAGTACTTGTATTTAGTGACAGTACAAATAATATCTGTCCTCACCTGACTTTATCTTATAAACTGCTAATGATTTGATTTTTGTTTTAAAATAAATTAACCACTCAAGTACCAGTGGTATGATATCATCCCATCTTTTATTTTTTTATCATTATGAAGGAGTTGCTGTGACCAACTGGTCAAAACTTGATTAAAGAAGGCTTAAATAACCATTTTGACTTGAAAAGAAGAGTAATTATTATAAATTGGGCATTTATTTAACAGGTTTAGATTGGCCATGCGTTTGTTTTTGTCATATGATGCACTACTATGTGCCATCCCCAAAATAATCTAGGGGATGAACCCAGGAGTTGGGGGAATGTGAAAACCTAGTTCCTTTGATCCTTGAGTGGTTGAGATATTTTTAAATGTTATTATTATCATATGTTGCAATAAATTATACATATAAATCTTCCTTGTGAATCACTATTTTTTTAAAAACCATATCACAATCTGTTGCATAGTTTTAAAGATCTTACCATACATAGGGACAGACAAGTGGGAAGCTACTTTGTTTTATACTATGTAGTGATACATTTACATTATTATATTATAAGCCATAATATCTTCATAATGAATTTGTTATCCCTAATCTATTGTTATTTATTATATCATTTATTTCTCCAGGACCTCTTTTTGAGTAAAGGCCTCCTCCATTTTACTCCAAAATTTTCTGTCTCTGGCTTTTAACACCCAGTTTTCTCCTTCAATTTTTTTAATTTCGTCGAACCATCTACTGTATTCATATGGGCTACATGGCCTGACATAGATTACATACATTTTTATACATTATATCATTATGAAGGAGTTGCTATCTGGTAGTCATTAAAGGAACCACGTCAGAGGCCGAGAGGCGGTTCCGAAGAACTCTGACACCAGGATGTGCATGGTGGATTGACTGTGACACCTACTCGAAATAATGATGATTATATTCATTAAGACTAGCTCCGTGGCGCAGCGGTCAACACGCCAGCCTGCAACACGGAGTGACCGGGTTCGATCCCCGGCCAGGTCAAGATGGAAAATGATCTTTTTCTGATTGGCCTGGGTCTTGGATGTGTACCTATATATGTATTTGTTATAAAATATAGTATCGTTGAGTTAGTATCCCATAACACAAGTCTCGAACTTTCTTTGGGGCTAGCTCAATCTGTGTGATTTGTCCATATATATTTATTTATACATAGCTTAATGTTTACAAGAGTTTTGATGGGAGGCAAATTATAAACTCAATATTCAACATCTATAGTAATAATAAAAAACAATATAGCATTTGCTTACTAGGTATGACTCAGTAATAATAACTTGTTTAAGTAATATTAGTGCTTGCTCATGGCAATTAGTGTGTCACAAAAAGATGCAGTCAATAAATTTTGTCATCTTGTATTGTTTTAAATGAAGAATTTACAATATTTTTCATGCTTGTGCTGTATTTTTTTCTTGAAGTTATAGCCTACTATTTATTTCTTGAAATATTTGTACTAACTGTTTAAAGGCATTCATATGTCTCTGAATGTGAGGAGCTGTACTGCCAGGTATTTTTTTACACTATTTACAGAATAGAGATTTGATTGTCCGTTTGTTTGTTTCAATTGGCTCCGAAACTACAGGACTTATTTGAAAAATATTTAACCTTTAGAATCTTACGTTATAACTTATACCTGATGATCATAGGCTATACAATAAGTCTTATATCTACACAAGCGAAGCTCGGGCGAGCCGCTAGTTTCGAATAAAAAAGCTATGCAAATTCTAAGGACACATGCACATAACTTCCAAATTTATAAAAATCACCATATAGTCTGGACAATGTAGAAGAAAAATCAAATGCTGAATGATATCCTCCATTGTAAGAACTTTTGTTAGATATCTTTTGTCATAAATAAAAATAAAAGTAAATAAATAAATATATACGGACAAATCACACAGATTGAGCTAGCCCCAAAGTAAGTTCGAGACTTGTGTTATGGGATACTAACTCAACGATACTATATTTTATAACAAATACATATATAGATCCAAGACCCAGGCCAATCTGAAAAAGATCATTTTCCATCTTGACCTGGCCGGGGATCGAACCCGGTCACTCCGTGTCGCAGGCAGGCGTGTTGACCGCTGCGCCACGGAGCTAGACAAATAAGATGATTCTGTGAAAATTTAAAATGTTTATCTAATACGGTTCAAAAGTTTTAGCCCTGTGACAGACAAACAAACATGCGGCCATCACGGTTTTTCTTTCTCCCTTTGAATATGGAACCCTAAAAAGAAGAAGTAATCTACAATAGTTTGATCTTGTTAAAACTATCAAAGAACAAATCTTTGGGGATAAATTAGTAGATATAAATAATATAACATAATAAAATATTCTTTAGCTGTAAAAAACATAATTTTGTTAAGAAATGTGAACTTATTGAGATTTTGAGTTATATACGACATCACATACAATTCCTTTCTTTTTTTACTGATATCAGCCCCCGCCCCGTAGCACGGCACGCGCGTTAACGTTTGTTGGCTATCGCCATCTTGTCTTCAGTAATATAAAAGAGCAAGAAGTAAATAGCTTATCGCGCGATATAATCGGCGTCGCGGGCACCATGCTACTGGACCATTTCCAGTTATATGAAATATTCTGTACCATAAATGATAATATGGAATTATGAACTTTTATACACAGCTTAAGTAATGTCTTATCCCTCTGCAACTATTGACTCCGAGACAAAACATATTTTAACTAAAATAGGTTTAATTAGCATTTGTTATTTTTTGTAAATAAAAGGGTTACTAATCATAAATAAATAAATATATACGGACAAATCACACAGATTGAACTAGCCCCAAAGTAAGTTCGAGACTTGTGTTATGGGATACTAACTCAATGATACTATATTTTATAACAAAGTCAAAGTCAAATTAGTTGAGCTTTGTTCTTACAAAGTTCCTACATCTATTTGCATTTATAGAATGAATAAAAAAGCATAATGGCCGCATTTGTATTTTAGGCTTAGATCAGACCTATCACAAGAAATGTCAACAGTACAAGCGAAAGTTATTTATTCCTCATACATAAACAAAGATTTTGCGTCCATGACTCATTGGCCCATCTCAATGAATCATGCACAATGCCGGATTTAGAGGTTTGGAGGCCTCGGGGCAACAAAGTGAAGGTCCCCTGGACCCAAAATATTTTCCAAATAAAATGCAAATTTTTTCAGACGAGTTATCCATTATATCATTTATTTTGAACCCAAGTATGTACACAGTACTGTAGGTAAAGGAAAAACGCAAAAAAATATCATAGGAATAGTTGTTTTAGTGTTTACTAGTCTGAATTTGATTTTGTTTCTGAAGTTTATTGTGAGGGCCCCTCTTGTGTGGAGGCCCCAGGGCTGTAGCCCCGGTTGCCCTCCCCTAAATCCGGCCCTGCATTCATTTTAATTCATTCCGTTCCGTTGCGATTGCGATACAAGCGTGGCTCTACCAAAAGCGTCATAGGTTATATTGTCTGTGGCGTCATTACAATCTCAATGCAGATGGCTTCAATTGCGATTTCAAGCGTTTTGTTTCAACCCACGTCACGTATCACGTGTTTATCCCTTACGGGATAGACAGAGCCTAAAGTCATAAGACCGAAAGGCCACATTTAGCATGTTGGTAAGCGTAAAGTTGGAAAACAGAATTCAGCCCCATAATCCGTAACATTTGACCGTCGCAGATAAAGTTTGGCGCCAACCAGGCCTTAATGAGAACACAAGTATGAATAGTAACCGCTTCATGCAAATTACTTAGTTACCTAAGTAACTTGCATGGCATGAAGCATAGAATTCGAAAATAATCTGTTTATTGAAGCATTTATCTGAATCAGACTGTTAAGGTCACTTTGATACATTAAGTTTACTCTGTTTAACATAACGTTAGGTTGGAAAAGTCCATATAGAAAAAACAAAAAGACTAGTTTTCACCCGCGGCTCCGCTCGCATTAGTGTCGATCCCCCGGAAACAGTATTTTTTTTCCGGAATAAAAGGTATCCATTGTCCTTCGTACCTCAGATAATGTGCAATATATAATGATGATCGGATCCGTAGCTAAGGCGTGGAAGTGCATCACAAATTTTAAATTAGGATATAATAAGTAATATTACCACAAGATATCCAAAATAATATTACCTTAAAATTATATAGCAACTTTATAAAGAGGCCATTCCCATAAACGTGATATTTAACATAACTGTTGAAAAAAGTGCTCACACACGCGTTCAGAAAGCTAGGCTAGTTTCCTGGGTCAAAACAATAACATTACAATTAGTCCGTAATTTAGATAATCATAAAATATTGGATACGTGTTTTTTCTTTTGACAATTAAACAAAAAATTATAAAGATATAGCGCTTCAAAGTTCAGGAGTGGTGGCTCGTGACGTCAAAGTTTGCTAAAAAGAGTAGCAAAACTATGACGTCACATGGAAGTTCAAAGGGCTCTAACTTTACAATTGTTTGTCAAATCGAAAAAAGAAAAAATACGTATCCAAAGTTTTTTAATTATCTAACTGACGGACTTATTATATTTTTTTAGGAAACTAGCCTATTTGTGACGTCAATACTCCGTAGTATTTTCAAAGGACAATTTAGGCCGAAACAAAATAATTTTAGGTTAGAAAGGTAATATTTTTAAACTTCTTCATTTAAAACAATACAAGATGACAAAATTTATTGACTGCATCTTTTTGTGACACACTAATTGCCATGAGCAAGCACTAATATTACTTAAACAAGTTATTATTACTGAGTCATACCTAGTAAGCAAATGCTATATTGTTTTTTATTATTACTATAGATGTTGAATATTGAGTTTATAATTTGCCTCCCATCAAAACTCTTGTAAACATTAAGCTATGTATAAATAAATATATACGGACAAATCACACAGATTGAGCTAGCCCCAAAGTAAGTTCGAGACTTGTGTTATGGGATACTAACTCAACGATACTATATTTTATAACAAATACATATATAGATCCAAGACCCAGGCCAATCTGAAAAAGATCATTTTCCATCTTGACCTGGCCGGGGATCGAACCCGGTCACTCCGTGTCGCAGGCAGGCGTGTTGACCGCTGCGCCACGGAGCTAGACAAATAAGATGATTCTGTGAAAATTTAAAATGTTTATCTAATACGGTTCAAAAGTTTTAGCCCTGTGACAGACAAACAAACATGCGGCCATCACGGTTTTTCTTTCTCCCTTTGAATATGGAACCCTAAAAAGAAGAAGTAATCTACAATAGTTTGATCTTGTTAAAACTATCAAAGAACAAATCTTTGGGGATAAATTAGTAGATATAAATAATATAACATAATAAAATATTCTTTAGCTGTAAAAAACATAATTTTGTTAAGAAATGTGAACTTATTGAGATTTTGAGTTATATATGACATCACATACAATTCCTTTCTTTTTTTACTGATATCAGCCCCCGCCCCGTAGCACGGCACGCGCGTTAACGTTTGTTGGCTATCGCCATCTTGTCTTCAGTAATATAAAAGAGCAAGAAGTAAATAGCTTATCGCGCGATATAATCGGCGTCGCGGGCACCATGCTACTGGACCATTTCCAGTTATATGAAATATTCTGTACCATAAATGATAATATGGAATTATGAACTTTTATACACAGCTTAAGTAATGTCTTATCCCTCTGCAACTATTGACTCCGAGACAAAACATATTTTAACTAAAATAGGTTTAATTAGCATTTGTTATTTTTTGTAAATAAAAGGGTTACTAATCATAAATAAATAAATATATACGGACAAATCACACAGATTGAACTAGCCCCAAAGTAAGTTCGAGACTTGTGTTATGGGATACTAACTCAATGATACTATATTTTATAACAAAGTCAAAGTCAAATTAGTTGAGCTTTGTTCTTACAAAGTTCCTACATCTATTTGCATTTATAGAATGAATAAAAAAGCATAATGGCCGCATTTGTATTTTAGGCTTAGATCAGACCTATCACAAGAAATGTCAACAGTACAAGCGAAAGTTATTTATTCCTCATACATAAACAAAGATTTTGCGTCCATGACTCATTGGCCCATCTCAATGAATCATGCACAATGCCGGATTTAGAGGTTTGGAGGCCTCGGGGCAACAAAGTGAAGGTCCCCTGGACCCAAAATATTTTCCAAATAAAATGCAAATTTTTTCAGACGAGTTATCCATTATATCATTTATTTTGAACCCAAGTATGTACACAGTACTGTAGGTAAAGGAAAAACGCAAAAAAATATCATAGGAATAGTTGTTTTAGTGTTTACTAGTCTGAATTTGATTTTGTTTCTGAAGTTTATTGTGAGGGCCCCTCTTGTGTGGAGGCCCCAGGGCTGTAGCCCCGGTTGCCCTCCCCTAAATCCGGCCCTGCATTCATTTTAATTCATTCCGTTCCGTTGCGATTGCGATACAAGCGTGGCTCTACCAAAAGCGTCATAGGTTATATTGTCTGTGGCGTCATTACAATCTCAATGCAGATGGCTTCAATTGCGATTTCAAGCGTTTTGTTTCAACCCACGTCACGTATCACGTGTTTATCCCTTACGGGATAGACAGAGCCTAAAGTCATAAGACCGAAAGGCCACATTTAGCATGTTGGTAAGCGTAAAGTTGGAAAACAGAATTCAGCCCCATAATCCGTAACATTTGACCGTCGCAGATAAAGTTTGGCGCCAACCAGGCCTTAATGAGAACACAAGTATGAATAGTAACCGCTTCATGCAAATTACTTAGTTACCTAAGTAACTTGCATGGCATGAAGCATAGAATTCGAAAATAATCTGTTTATTGAAGCATTTATCTGAATCAGACTGTTAAGGTCACTTTGATACATTAAGTTTACTCTGTTTAACATAACGTTAGGTTGGAAAAGTCCATATAGAAAAAACAAAAAGACTAGTTTTCACCCGCGGCTCCGCTCGCATTAGTGTCGATCCCCCGGAAACAGTATTTTTTTTCCGGAATAAAAGGTATCCATTGTCCTTCGTACCTCAGATAATGTGCAATATATAATGATGATCGGATCCGTAGCTAAGGCGTGGAAGTGCATCACAAATTTTAAATTAGGATATAATAAGTAATATTACCACAAGATATCCAAAATAATATTACCTTAAAATTATATAGCAACTTTATAAAGAGGCCATTCCCATAAACGTGATATTTAACATAACTGTTGAAAAAAGTGCTCACACACGCGTTCAGAAAGCTAGGCTAGTTTCCTGGGTCAAAACAATAACATTACAATTAGTCCGTAATTTAGATAATCATAAAATATTGGATACGTGTTTTTTCTTTTGACAATTAAACAAAAAATTATAAAGATATAGCGCTTCAAAGTTCAGGAGTGGTGGCTCGTGACGTCAAAGTTTGCTAAAAAGAGTAGCAAAACTATGACGTCACATGGAAGTTCAAAGGGCTCTAACTTTACAATTGTTTGTCAAATCGAAAAAAGAAAAAATACGTATCCAAAGTTTTTTAATTATCTAACTGACGGACTTATTATATTTTTTTAGGAAACTAGCCTATTTGTGACGTCAATACTCCGTAGTATTTTCAAAGGACAATTTAGGCCGAAACAAAATAATTTTAGGTTAGAAAGGTAATATTTTTACTAATGATCCTATTTTTGGAAGTCTTTCTATAGCTTAAGTAAAGAAATGTGTGCATGATCCATCTCTTTTTGCATGTATTCTAAAACTAGGTAGGTATTTACGTAAAACTAAGTCGGATTAGCTACACCACTTATAACTTAAGAACAGCTGGACAAATTTTGATGAAATTTGGTATGGAGGTAGCTGACACCCTGGATTACAGGTCAGATAGGCTTTGTACCCGACTACCCAAAAAAGTGGCGGTATGAAGTTCGTCGAGTCAACTAAGTACTTTCTAAAACGCTGACAGCGCATAGCCGATGCGTGTACGCGTAGTAAGCATTTTACTGTCACAACTGCGATCCGCTTCCTTCCGACAGCTAGCCCCGACTATCACCCTGATAAGAAAACCAATCTACACAGCTAACTTTAAAATTTTAAGACTCTCAGATGATGGCTATTAATTCACCCTTTGAACGCCGGCAGAAAAACTGTCAAGCGCGCCCACTACGCTGGGACCAGTTTGAATTATATATAACTAGCTTTCGCCCGCGGCTCCGCCCGCGTCAATGTCGATCCCTCGGGAATAGTACTTTTTCCCGGGATAAAAGGTAGCCTATGTCCTTCTCCGTAGTCCAGAGAACTTGTATGCAAAATTTCATGATGATCGGTTTAGTAGTTACGGCGTGAAAGCGTAACAAACAAACAAACGAACAAACAAACAAACTCACTTTCGCATTTATAATATTAGTAAGGAAGTAAGGATAAGGATTTGGACAACTTAGAAAATCGCTGGCGTCAAGCCAGTTTCCGATGGATGTTAAAAGGTGTCTACGGCGTTAAAAGGGTTAAAGGCAAGCCGCATGAGGATATCCGCGCCGCTTCCTGTATGAATTCTCCGTCCACTTGTAGTTATGGCTGTTAAAATAACACCCGAAACTGTTGAGACCGGCACAGTAACCCCATTTGACTTTTTGCCAAATCTGACGCGCTCGAGGTCGAGACCAAATATGACTTTGTCTTCTTCCGTGTAAAATGATATGCTCATTGTTTATTTCACTGATAAAATTGGCGTGATGTGTCATCCATCACTCATCAAATGTAATGCTAAATTTCTTTTTTATAGCAGTAATATACAATATATTACTGCTATAAAAAAGAAATTTAGCTATATATAGTATCTATTTCTGTAAGGTCAGGGGTGTTATCCTCAACTCCCTGTCCAGTGATTGTAGGTATGGCATCGGGTAAGCGCGCCCGGCCTCCGGATCTGCTACTTGTTTTTCACCATTCTTCCGAGTGAGTAGTATCCCAATACCTTTATTCCGTTCCAAATTCCAACAAACTCCTATCCTTCCTACGCTTAAAAATGCTTCCAATGGGCAGTAGCGTTGGAAGCAGAAGAAGCCGAAAAAACCGCTCGCCAACCCGCCTACCGAGCGTAATGAGAACTCCCATGGATTCTTCGTTTCATATGAGGATAGTATGATGATGATGATGATGATGTGTTCCTGTGATCCCTTGTCAGGGACATAGGGTTCGCAGAAGAATTCTCCACTTCTCACGGTCCTGGGCTGTGACTCTTAACTCGCTCCAGTTGAGTCCATGAGGATAGTATAGAACGAAGAATCCATGGGAGAGGCATTTGTTCAGCAGTGGACTTCTTGTGGTTGTAATAAAAATAAAAAAAAACCACCCAAGCAAACATTATAAAAATTTGTTCACCCGTTCTTGAGTTATATAAACTTTTAAGTTTATAAGTGTTGGAATAAACTCGACTTTGTTTTATATTATTACATATAAACCTTCTTCTTGAATCACTCTTTCTATTAAAAAAACCGCATCAAAATCCGTTGCGTAGTTTTAAAGATCTAAGCATACACAGGGACGGACAGACAGCGAGGAGCGACTTTGTTTTATACTATGTAATGAAGAACTTAAAAGTTTAAAAGGGTTCTAACAAACTCGACTTTGTTTTATATATTAAGATTGTGTCGTGGCCACAAAAAGCTAAACAGCCGGGAGTTAGGCTCATTTACCCCTTTGGCGTATCGCAGCATCTCGGAAGTATCGGCTCCCACCCCGCAGGCCCGTTCCCTTAATTAAATCCTAGACCCTTGGTTAATTAATATTCTCACTAACGCGTGTTAGGAAACTTATTTATTTCTATTTTATCTCTTTACATTTAATATCTTGCTTTTCCAAGATTTGATATTCCACATATAAGGTTTCGTCCGTGACTCTGCCATCGTGCGTCCTATCTTGCGACAATCTGTAAAAGTTCCGAGTGCAAAGAATCATTGTCTATCTGTAAGAGAAGTTTCATCGATCCCCAGTACTTTTGGCGAGATTATTGACAAACACACAAACTTAGCATTTATGACAACTAACTGTAATCAGCCTTTTTATTTAGTTAGACCTATTACGACTCTACATTTTATTGCATCTGGGGTGGAGACTACATTTTATTGTTATTTTGAATAAGTACTCGATTTAAGAGCCCGCCATATGCCAGGCGGCGTGGCGATACAAACGCGGATGATCTAAACGCGTTGGCTAATTTGGTTATTTTCTTTTTTTAGGAATATTTAAGGGTTATTCGAAAAAGAAAAACATATGATGGCTGCCTTATCTGTAATGCAATAATAATCAAAAGTTTCAAGGTTAATTTTAATGTATTTGGTGAATAATGCTATATACCGAGTAAATTAGACGTGATTTGGAGGCAACTTTGCAATTTTTTTCTATCGAGAAAATTTAACGCAATCGTGTTTTTGAGTCATATAGTTACCAGAGTTAGTCCTGAACTTTGCTGCATTTTTATTTCAACTTGTGTATTTAATTATTATTGATATAACAGTCAATCATGCAAAGCAGTGTGAGGTAGTACGGGCCCTTAATGGTCAGGTGCGTCATCCTCACCTCAACTGCTTGTCCGGTGGTTGCAGGTATGGCATCAGGTACGCGCGCCCGGCCTCCCCAACTGCTAGTTGCTTTTCCCCCATTAATGCGAGTTTCATTCCCTCCCCACATAAAAAAAAGTCCTATCCTTAGCTTAAAAATGTTTCTAATGGGCAACATCGTTGGAAGTACAATAAGCCAAAGAAGCTGCGCTCGCAAATCAGCCTGCCAAACGTGGTGAATAAGGCAATATATCCTCCCATGATGAATCTTAGGGAGAGGCTTTTGTCCAGCAGTGGACTTCCAACGGCTGAAATTATGACTTAATTTAAATGTAAATAAAGCTCATCGGACTGCTGCACCTGCGCCAATAAAAATAGCAGTGTAGTTTCAATGTTACACTATGGCAGTGACTGAGTTTTATGTTAGTGATATAATAAATCGGTATCGCCTTGCCGTTGTACAGCTAAGCAGAACCTGTCCTCGTTTTCTTGAAGTGGTAACTCCTGATGCCCCATGGCGTTCTCCGCATGCGCGCAGCCGTTTTTCGGCCCCCTCGTGTAATCCCGAATTTATATACTTACCTATAACTACGTTACACAGCCCAAACAATAATATTAGACAAGTTCGGCTAAGGACTTTGGTGTTCCGATGAGATAAAATAAAAATAGCTTTCCGTTTTAAATTGATTTTTGGACTTTGTTCGTAAAGCTATTTGGAGTGGAATGTACTCATTACGTTTAAGAATTTCTTTACCGTGACCTGGTGTAGAAATTCTTAAATATATTACTGTCATTATTTATTTTTGCTTAAAATTATCCATAATAATCTATACCATATAATAATAATACCTATAAACTAGGCAACATAACAGCGTAGAGTCACAAAGTAACGTACGAAGGCTTCGCAGGTTTTTCTTACTCGAGAGTGCCGGGTTTGCTTTTAATATAAATATTGAAATACCCAATTTCGATGAATGAAGAATATTCATTTATTTTTATTATATTTTAAGCTTAATAGAAGGAATCCAAATAAAATAAACGCAATAATTTTGATAGAATTTCGGTATCAAAGGTGTCGAAAAAACATCAGATATATTTATTCGAAACAAATCTGACGAACACAGATTAGACGCGTAGAAAAAAGCTACAGGAAAGGATTTTGACTATAACATTACAACAATGTTTGTCCAACGGATCTCTCCATTTACGAAGAAATGCTGTCATTGTGTGCGTGAAGGCCGCTGCTTGCCGGAAACAAAGCAATGCAAATGCAATAAACCATTTTCGAGAAACTTGCGACCAGCAGACACTGCAGGTAAAGACGTTTCTCTTGCTGCTAATCGTCCAGTGGCTTTTAAACTCTACTCACGTTGGTGTACAACTTGCTTTAATGATTCTTACGTGTAGAGTTGAGAGAGGTAAGGGGCTAGGAGAAGGGGCAATATTTTAGGGAATTCATCAATATATTGCACAATTTAAGGATAACTAGATGTTATATATCAGGGTTCCCCAACCTTTTTTTCCTTCGAACTTCCCAGATTATAAAATATTTTTTTTGATCAACCTAAGCTAACAACCAACCATTATTTTAAAGTTATTTTCCTTTCATTAGTAAGATAACACTAACATAAGTATAAAAAATATTCTATTAATAAATAATACGTTTTAAATATTTTTAGAATCGAGTCACAATGAAGTAATGCGTGCCAAGTTCGCAGATCTTGTCATACATAATAAGTATAAAAAAATCAAATATTTTGTGGAAGGATGTAGGTTTTTGTAAGTTGTTTTATTCAACATTACCACTAAAACAAATAACA